>OX276385.1:25800114-27128239 GCA_946251855.1 Alsophila aescularia
AAAGTTGGTTATTTTTAAATTACTTAGTATTTTTTTAAATAAAACAATTCTATAATAAATAAAGACTATAATTCAACAAACATCAGTAACTGTAGATCCTTCGGAAGCCTACCACAATGACCTCACCTTGCGGCAAGTCACATACGGTCTACAACGATGACCTTGTCCTTTCCTGAAGAGTCCAGGTCCAACTGATTGTTGGTAGATTGAAGGTCTTCCGAAGACCAGTCAAAGTTTATGCCTGTAACTTCAACAAACCAGTCGTGGTAGTGGCCGGGTCTCACGTAAGCTGCAAGACGATGAAACAAGGTTACAATGGGTTACATCATTTGAAATGGTAGAGTGGTTTACAGATGAGAGTTAGAATTCAACGATACTGGGTTCGGTCCTCAGCTCCGCACCAATGACTTTCTTATGTTATGTGCGGTTTTCCATCGCTCCATGAACAGAATAGAGTATCGTTTATTATATTGTGACAAATAACATTAAAAATAAAATCTCTTAAAATACACCTAATGCTGACAACGGACTTGACAAAGATGCACCTTAAACAAACAACATTGTGGGTCGAATCTTGTATGCGATTAGTTCGGTCGAACATATCAGTAGTAACTATGATGCATATGTAGAAAGGTTAAAAGAAGACAATGAATTCATTCGTCAATTAGGATGTCCTCTAATGGATAGTATTAATATAAGATCGCCTTTAATTTTTAATTTAACCATAATCACTTAGAAATATTAAGAACATTGTAATACCAAGTGATGATCCTTGTGGTACTCCAATGTTGGTTTGGATCTCATTAGCTTTCCATATATTTTTACACTACAGCCCAAAAAAGGAGCATCTGCCTAAAAAGTTTTAGGGTTCATGTATGAATGTATGTAAGTATGTTTCTTTATTCCACCATAACTTTTAAATGCCTGAACAGTTTTAGATGTATCGATAGAATCCTTACATCATCTCGAGCGACATAGTTATTTTTTTGGAAAGTGCCTTTTTTGGCTATGCAGTTGTGTTTTTTTTCTCTTACCTTGATGATTTGCTTGTTAATTTTAAAGACTGCCTGCCTGCCTTTTCCTCAAAAATGATTCTATTGATGACTTGGCTTGCCCTCATTATTTTAAGGAGGGCACGCTAAGCTGTCAGTCACGGCTGTTATTGATTAATAGCAGTCGTTAAACTATGCCAGTAGTTTTCGGGTGGCCTGAGAAACTCTGACACCAGATGCCAGCACTACATTTCATTATTATTTTTTATCTGTAATGAACTTTCAGTTGCTTTCTCTTATTTATATTACTCGTGGACATATGTGTATTCTGCATAACCTCAACAGTCACCACGTAGTATTTGTATACTCTTTGATCCTCACCAGAGTTATGGAGCGCAGTATCTTAGGAGTCCGGCTATCAGACGTTATAAGGAACAGTATACTGCGTTTTGGTGATGGCATGTGAGTAGACCCTCACGTCATGGTTGCCGAGAGAGAATAAAAGAGGAGTTGGTAGATCACCTGCCAGATGGATCTGTGACATTTCGGCGGTCAGAGGAATAAGATAAGTTCAGCACAGTCCAGAGATAAATATACTCAGCAGTGTCACAGAATAAATAATAGTACAAGTACAGAAGGATAACTGAGTAAAGTCATTTAAATAGATAGCAACTCTCACAACAACGCAATAAAGTGCAATTTAACTCGCACAGCGCTGCGAGCTTTCAATTATATTTACCTAGAAGGTGCTCACCCATCGCGTGCAGGCTAGAATGTACCGTATCACAACGCGCGAGAACTTCCATTGCTCTAACCGTTTCAGAATCACTCTGTCCCTTTTTCGCTCGGTAGGTTTGTATTAAGATATGACTAGGTACTACTAATTATTCTGTGATATGTTATGACTTAGATATTGTAACAGAATAAATAAGTAATAATGTATTATGTTATTACTTATTACTATAAATTATAATAGTTCTATTACACACAATGGCATTCTTATCAGAATAGACCTACTAGGTACCTACAGCTAGCGATTCTGAAACGATTAGAGCAATGGAGCTCTAATCGTTTCAGAATCGCTCTGTCACTTTTACACTCGGTAGGGTTGTATCAAGATATGACTAGGTACTTGTACTAGTAATTATTCTGTGATATAATATGACTTAGATATTGTAACCGAATAAACAATTATGTAAAAATGAATTAGTTTATTACTTATTGTTATAAATGTTTATAGTTCTATTAACTACATATAATGACATTCTTATCAGAATAGACCTAGTACCTCATTATTTGATTATATCATAATAAGTTACACTTTGATGAATGAAAGGTGCCTGTCTGAATTCGATGCTTAATAATGATGAAAAAGAAATGGCTATCTACGTAATAAACTGTCGGTGAATGCTATGCAGTACCTTCTAGGTTTCTCCTTGGTATTCATAATTAAGAAAATAATAAAATTTGACAAAAACTTTACGTAAGTTTACGTAAGTAGGTACTTTATCGTTAAGCACACGGCGCGCGACTCATCGAGCGCACGCTTGACACTCTACTGAATGAACCCCAATATTACGGCCCCGAAGTTTAGGTATAATATTTGTACTTGTTGCGGAGTGCGACCGCCCTGGCAGTGTGGAGATAAGCTCACATTGATGATGATACTGCGGTCCAAAATGTAGACCAGCCGCGGCAGACCGCCGCGTGTGCCACTTTAAATGGAACTGGACTGGCCAAATCTGCCACATGTTGTACGAGCTTTGTACTGCTCGTCTCGATCGTCACCCAGTGGTATAAAGACAAAAATAAAAATGGGTTGGCACCTGCGGGGAAGGGACTGTTGCACCCAGCGCTGGATCCGAAGCTGACGATCCCGATCATAGTAGGCTTGCCGTCGAGGTCTACCACTGTCAGCGGGCCGCCGCTGTCACCCTGGACACAAGGACATATTTTATAAAACGTCACAATCCCCTTATGCAATGTCCGGCTACGGAAGGAATCAGAATTACAACTGGATGCATGAGTTGTCTCGACTTCCTAACCCCAACTCATTATTGCCATAATCACTCCTTCATCTTAATTTTCATCGCCACTATCACCAATGTCACTGAAGCAACTTCATGCTAGAGACTGGGTAGAGCCAGCAGGGGCAAATGCACGTGCACGCCTCGCCCTCCCATGCGGGTTGTCAGCTTCTTATAGCTATAGCTCCCTTTTCGAATCAGAATACTTAGATCTGCACATCACACCTGTCTAGGACTCACTATATGTGTTTTTTTCTGCATATTAACCTGTCGGCTATCGGTAGCCCGTACGGGACATTTGAGGTTACTTTTGCAAATTTTGCAAAAAAATAAAAAAGTAAAGATAATTAAAAAAAAAAAATTTTTTGGTTCATTTACCTTCCTCAAATACAGATTTTGTTTATGACAACCCTTTTAATAATTCTATATTAAAAAAATAGCACAGTAACTCCAAAAACGCATTCGTCCACAGGTTAATCAGGAACTGCGCAAAATCTCACTGACATCCAGAAATATTTGACCTGCCCGGGAATCGAACCCCACACTTCATTATCAACTAGGTATGCCACGAAGGCTGTCAATCTCACTAATAGGTATTATAAATGCAAAGTTCCTAACTCTACTTCTGTGCTCTACCAGAGTAGAGCATAGAAGTAGTAATTTATTGGTGACCAACAAAGTAAGATCAAGAATCCTGGTGATTCTGTTCTACAAGCATCAAAAGTAAACATCAGGGAATGAAGAGTCATCAGGAAGGTCAGCAGGTCTTTGTAGCTTACCTGGCAGGAAGACTGCCTAGTATCGTTGTAGTACCCAGCGCAGACAGTCTGCTGCTGGATCACCTGGCTGTTAGTGTACCAGAGCCGACACTCCTCGTTTGTGATGCCGCGGAGGTGCGTCCACCGGAGGATCTCGGAACTAGTGCCACCTGAACGAGAATGAAACAGGAGATGAAGTGGACGCCTTCCCTTAACTTACTTAATACTACTATTACTATTGCAAGATGATGTAGGTACAGCACAGTACATATATAGTCGTACTGTGCTAGTCCACAAATTTAAGGTCGCTCAGCTAGCTATGGGGAGAGCTATGCTTGGTGTTTCGGACAAGATTCGTGGTGAAGATATCCAATGGAGAACCAAGGTAACCGACATAGCTCTATAAGGTTAAGCAAGCTATAGTGGCACTGGGCTGGTCACATTTCCCGAAGAACCGATAACCATTGGGGTAGACGAGTTCTCGAGTGGAGACCACGTTTAGGCAAACGGAGTGTAGGACGCCCTGTGGCCAGGTGGAATGACGATCTGTGAACATCGGCCGGAAAAAAATGATGAGGAGAGCTGAAGACCGAGCTCAGTGGCAAGGTCGGACCATGTGGTGGTCGAAGTGCTCCGATTTCTTTTCGTGAGCTTCTATTTAATTTGGTTGCGGTGACAAACTTAGACCGACCAATCAGGAAAATGTTTACAATATACAATAGAACAGGAAGTAATATCTTTTAAACATCGTAAAATTGTAAACTGTGCAGTGATTGGTCCATATAGGCTAACGAATAGCATGTCCGTTCGCAATTTTTCGTCTGTTTACAATCTTACGAATTAGGATCCGTTCAATTATAATCTGTCGGTTTTTATAATTTAACTGTGATTTATCTATTCTTTTCTTAGGTAACCTAAATAATTCTTTCCGGACTCGGCGGAGGATGAATTGTCCATACAAACGTAAAACCAAAATAATTTGAAAATGAAGCTTATTTCAAGCTATAATTCGGGTTTTTTTATTTATCTACATATTTTTTTAGATGTTTTTTCAAAATACTTAACTATGTAAAACGAAATGGTAGCCTATTGTATCTACATATTTAAATCATGAACATATTATGCAAAATTCGCATAATCTTGAACCTAAGACACCATAACTCACCGTTCCACCTGTCGTCAGTGAGACCGTACCCGCTGACAGTGAGCACCACTCCCTCGTAGTTGGTGTTCTTCAGCTCGCTGTTCTGGAGACGGCAGGGCTGGATCGTAGCTGCAGGAACGCAACTTGTTAAGTGATATCTACTACTAACTAACCCGGAGCAAGCGAGGTGGAAGACCGGCAGTAAAGGATTTTTTGTTTGACGCTACGCCCGCGTCGTTGCTCGCGTGGTCATTTTTCTAGGAAAAAGTATCCTAGATGTGTTATTCTAGGGCACAAATACACAAAATTTCGTTAAGCCGTTAATCAAATAGCTTTTTAAAGATTGTTCGACTTTTATTCATCGCATTGAGATACCAGATTTTAATCCAGGCTATTAAAAAAAACTTGTCTGTTAGTAGGTAGTTATTACCTTTTTTAAGTCCAATAAATCATTTTTTACTCGACTGCCTAAAAAGAGGAGTGTATTGTTTTTAGGATTCATGTATGTGTGTGAGTTTCTTTATTCCACCATAACTTTTAAATGCCTGAACATATTTAGACGTATGGGGTATGAGAATCCTTACATCCCCCCGAGTAACATAGGCTATTTTTTTTAAATGATCTTTATGGCGGCAGTATGACTCCATTTTAAAAATAAAAAAAAATACAATATGGGTATCAAATTGAAGGCCTTGATAGGCACATTTCAACCGTATATAATTTATTGGCTTAAGCCCTATTGTAGAAGGGCAGCTAGCTTTTAAGATAGTTATTTAATGATCTTCATTGTACAGGCATTTTGTTACATACTGCTTTATTATTATAATTAATGAAAGAAAGAAAGAAAGAAAATACATTTATTCAACACACACAAAAATAAACGATACAAATAACTAGAAAAATTAAGTAGGAACAATAGAAAAGGAAAACAAAGAAAAGGTAAGTAGATAATTAAGTGGTGATGAAAACATATAAATCGCTATGTATAATAATGACATAGCGATTTAGACCACGATAAAATTACACGTCTGTTAGGGATACAGGCAACCACACGATGCTCCGCCCGTGCTTGTACTAACACATATAAAAGGTGATTGCGGCGATCCCGCAGATACTCACGTCCGTAAGGGACGTGGCTGGGAACACCGCGGGTATAATCACGTCAGTAAGGGCAGGTAACATGGCAACAGCCCCTGTATAGGTGGAGCAGCGCGGGTACTTCGGATAAATCAAATAATATCCACTCTTCACCTGGATATAACTCCGACACGACGGGTGAGGTTGTTCATTCCAAAGGCAGGTAGATATATTTACATTAGTAAGAGACTATTAGTTATTCTGTAGTAAGAGATGTGGTTGCGGTGAGTGTCGCTGTTTTACTGACGTCAACAAGGGATGAATTTGGTAGCCCTGGGGTGGATTCACGTCATTCACGTCAGTAAGGGATGTTGTTGGGTATACTCACGTCCATAGGGAATGTAATTATCGAGGCCAAGCAGCGCAATGTCATCGGTTTGCACTCCGGCGCGGATCTCGTCGTACTTGGGGTGGATGTACTTGTTTCCGCTCTCCACAATGTACTCAGGACGGGTGAGGTTTGTCAGTCCGAGGCGGACCACGAACATGTTGCGGCTGCGGGAAGTTCGAAAGATTTAGTTGAGTGATATACGTTAAGTGATAAATTTTAATTTATTGTGCCCGGCAAAGAACTAAGATCAGAAATACTTTCATAGAAAGGGACCCAGGAAAAATCTTTTCTCTGTTGTATATGAATGAATGAGCTGATTACAGTTACAATTTTCTAAGTTATGTGCGGTTTTCTATCGCTCCATGCTTCTGAGGGCAGTTAAGCTGTCTGTCCCGACTGTTTATATTGATTAAATTTAATAGCAGTCGTTAATAAGATCCGATCGAGATCGAGGTCTCGGTGGCCGAGATTCTCAGCATAAAAACAGCCGAAATTCTCGGTCTCGTTCTCAGCCAAAAAACACTGATAATCTCGGCTTCTTCCATGCCGAGACAATGCATTGCTTCGTTAATTTGACCATTCGCAGAAACGACACTTCGAGGATGTAAGCATTCGATGAATATACTTCGAGGAATATACATTAGTAAAAACGTAATTCTAAATTTCGTACGTATCCTGGAGATGACGGAGCTCCTTTGGAGCTTTTGAAAACAGCAGAAAAACCTGTACTTCGAGAACTCCAGAAGTTGTTTAACTCTGTTCTGAAGATGGGAGAACTCCAACGGAATTCTCCACCTTCGCCTACCCTCCCCTCATCCTCCCCTAATTTACCCCACCCTCCCCTCATCTTCACTTTGACAACTGTCACTTTGACACCTGCCACTTTAAAATGTCTTTCTACCTACTCAGTAGCACAAATAGCATATTTTTTTGTCAAATCTTTTCTATCTTTGAACAGCATGGACGGCCAATACACAGTTTGTTCGGGTCCAATTATGTCATACTGCTTATTAGAAAAGATTGTTTTTTTTTTGTCCAATCTGTTCTAAAGTAGAACAAATAGTAGAACCAGTAGGGTCGTCTAGATGATGGAGAGATCCAAATAGAGCAATGGCAACTGGCGCCCCGGCAGCTCAAACTTGACATGGGTGTTTTGAATTAAAGTGAAGTTACTGATGGATGCTCTAGGCTACAAGTTTGTATCTGTGAGAGTACTCTACATTAGCTATATTAGAACAACTGTAAAACTGAACTGAAAGTGTTAGAAACTGTATGCCTGTGAACTTAGAACTAATACAAGTAAAAAACTCGAAAGACATAAAAACTCGTAACTCTTACTCGGAAGAGTAAATATTTTATTTTTACGAAGTGCCTATTGAATTATAATTAGAGGTGTGAATTACGGCTAGTTTTTTTTAACGAGCTATATGCGCTTAGCTACACTTATATAGCCAGCTATTTAAAAAGCTATTGTTATAACGTGAACTTGAACGCCAAGACACGAATCAACGAATGGCGAGACTAACAAACGACTAATACTTCAATAAAAACTGGCAGTTTCTACCGATTTTTAAAAACAGCAGCAGTATGCATTTTTACCTTTCAATAAACAGGAATTTTTGACTTTTTGGACTTTTCAATAAAGTTCCATACCTACTATCGCATTACTATTTCTTGCAGTCATTTTTTGTTCACTCACAATAAAACTAGTTGTTAGGGTTAACAACAAAGTCTATTTACACCAATGATTTAATATAACATTAAATCATTGTTTAAATCAGTCAAGTAAAAGGAAATAAAATAAAAGCTACACAATATTTTCATCCTTCAAACTTGACCCACTTTCCATAGGCCGTACCGAAAGCGAGTATTTTGCAAAGTTTTTTTTTTACAAATGTGTAAGTTCCTTGATCCGTACAAAAAGCTAATAGCTGTCGCTATAACGTATAACGTACTAACTTCATAGAGCAGCAGTGCTATTACGTAATGTTGATCATGACAGTTTCAAGCCGTCAAATTCAATAATGCTTTGCGATAGAGTCGATTTTGCTATGAAAAAAGTGACAATCTGATTGAAGCCAAGTTCTGTAATCGGGCTGCAGAACAGCTAATGTAGCAGAACATAACACTAAATAATTCAACAAACCAATAACATAACTCCGCGTTTTGTACAGTTCGTTTATTTCACGAATCGCATCGCGTCGCGAAGCTACAGTTAAGACTCGTTGTGTTATAATTCAACCAATGAGCGCTCAACGTGTGTTAACGATTAGCTTTGAGGAATTGTATGAATTGAGATTAGCGCCATCTACAATTAATTTCGCATTTATTCCAATCAAATAAATCAATGTCAGGAAGGCGCGTGCGTGCTGGCGGACTAGAGCCATCTATGGATTTTTGAATGTACTAGCTTGTCATGTATGATTGTGCAATATGCTGCGACGTGACTCCCTAGATTTACATATTATAAACGTTAGTTCCTCTTGACACCGCGGTACTTCTTTTGTTGCGCTGAGTCGCGGAATCGCGGACTAATTGTCGAATAATGATAAAGAAATGAGATGTAAGTAAACAAAATATGGTTATAACATTAGCGGATTAATTTATTCTATTTTATAACGACTACAGTTATTTATAAATTTAACGTTATAATAAGAGCTATTATATTAACCACCTCTAATTATAATGTCACATTTGTATAGGTAGGTACTTAATTGCTAGTAAAATTGTGGCAGGAGTTCATGATGATAAAAATCACGTAAATTTTTAAAACTATCTTTATGCAAAGTTTTAGCTAGTTTATCTAAACTAGCACCTAAGAATTTCAGCGAATCAACAAACCGAAGTTGAATAAATTGGTTTTCAGACACAGCGATACTTTTCGTAAAGGATATATAGTTTTCCTTTGTTTTTGGAATGACTTTAATAGCACCAGGAGCTTCCCCTAACTTTTTTTATGAACAAATGACAATCATAGCCAGACAAATTATGAAAAAATATTGTCACAAACGATGGGTGTTTGAATTGCAAATTACAAGAACCATGTGCTGCGCCGCGAAAAATACCGCTGACATGGCAGTGGTCTCGAACCTTATCTGAAAACATAAAATGTTCGCAAATATGGCAACGAGTAGCATTTTGGAAATCGAGTGCATCTTTTTCAGTGAAAATCATTGGAACAGCATTGATTAAAATCTTATGAATCTCTCATGTATACATTTAATGAATTTTTCAACACAATCAGGACCGCGATGTGATAAGAAGTGACGTAGCGGTTTAAGGTTTCATCCGCACAACACACAATGTAATAACCAAATGCCGCAGGCGTGTGATGATGCAACGTTGACGTGTTACAAGTGTCGTTGTTACCATAGTTTTGATTTAATAATGATTCAAAATCACCATAAATTACAAACGGAACGCTATGTTCGTTTTCGATATTTTTGAATTGAATCACCGAACCGTTTTCGGGTAATACAGTAACTACACCACCACATAAATGTTTATCTAGCTCTGCAGCTTTAGAAAAAAAACACTAAACATGTTTCGCAAAAGTATAACTTTCCATGATGACTATTCATTTGACTTCTAACAAGTTTCGGTAGCTTTTAATTAAACAATAATGTTGTGTACCGGAACCGTTCTCGAGCACCACCCCACCCCACGCTTTTTTTAAACAAATCATTTTTTTCTTATTTACTCTATTAAAATTTATTTTCTATTTTTTAGTTTGGTTTTCTATATAAAGCGTGTTTTTTAGTTTTTTTAAACTATTATTTTTATTATACGCTTTATATTAGCTTCACTTGTATGTTTGTAACCGACTCCTTTGGACGCTATTTTGACCCACTTTAAACGTTCAGATTCCAAACCTATTCCTTGCATCTTCTTATGTTTGTAATCTATAATTTTTTGTTACATTCTAGGTAACTACTAAGGTGTGGTAGGTAGTTGATAAACATACAGCTGTACGTTCCATATCAATGGTGCATTTTGACATAAATAGTGGTAGGTACACTCGCATTTCTGACGCTCACAAAAAATTGGTTTCTAAAAGGCCTACTAACGACTGGGCTAGTAAGCCTTTCAGAACAGACAGTTTCCTAAAATATCTTGGTGACTGCACCAAGATATTTGAGGAAACTCTTATATAAAATCAGAAGTTCTATATGATTTCAGCATGGATGTTTTTTTATATTATTTCGATATGTATTGGTTATAAACTAACGAATTTGGTACGTTTTTGGATTACGTATTACGGATTACGTATGGCACTTTAAAATTAACAATAAACGCAATACAAATTTGAATTTTCTACAACTGCTCACTATATTACACAAATACAAATGATCAGAAATATATATCTTAAAATTAAAAACAAAAGGTATTTAAAGAAAAGAGAAAAGAAATATAAATTAAGACAACGTAATACAAATTGACAAATGCAGTTAATAACAGGCGAAGTCAACGTTAGACAATGCTTAGAGAAATTGCGCTAATAATTGTAGGTACAATCTATCTATCTTCTATCTATCTATCTATCTATTCTATATACTACGAGTATAATAAATAGGGTGAAGATCCTAGCTAGTATGTACTAACAGGTAATTTTTTATTTTATTAAAGACAGTTCCGTTGACAAAAACTAAGTGGAAGTGAATTTCCATTTATCCAGTAGAGATAGGTGGAATATCTCCTTAAGAAGAGCTTTTGTTTGTTTGTCGTATGAGGTAGTGCTGGCCTGAGCTGAAAATCGGGTTCAATGACGCATTTTAGGGAGGTCTTTGTCAAGCAGCCAGCAGTGGATTAATACAGGCTGCTGATGATGTAGTACTTACTTGGCCAAGCAATGCGCAGCCGTGATGACCCACTCAGGATGTATGATGGAGCCACCGCACGACGATACGCCGCCCGCGTTGTTCACCATCCGCAGGCTGATCTGGTGCGGGATCTGGCCGTCGTACGCCGGCCATCCAGCCACTATCCTCGACGACGCTGGGGAAAAAGCATGTAAGTTTATTGGCATCCTCTGTTCCCAGCAGTACGATTATCAGTTTTTGTGTACTAGTGAGACTTTTGTGTGTCATTAGTTTTAAACTAATAATGAAACAAGATGAAAAAAAAAAACGTTCATGAAACATAACATAACATTCAGCAGTCGATCAACGTTGAGCAACATTTACAAATACGATACATACAATTTTGGAGTAAATAGTTAAATGTGGGGAAATGTTGTTCAACTGCTGTGTTTAATTTAAACTTTAAAGTGTTGTGTTGTGAGCTCAGATTAAAGGCTCAGCTAAATGCTGCTTACCGCTGCGGATGTCCTCGACGATGGCAGGCCTTGCATTTCCGGAGATTACATTACACTGAAAAATAGATTTAACATAGTTTTGCTTTTCGGAGAAAAGAACAGGACAAAAATTACACCGTAGATGTATGAGTGTACAAATATTTACCTGGACGTATCCCAGAATAAGAATTACACCTAGAAGGTATTGAACGCCCTCCATCTTGCGTGATTTAGACAAGACTATGTCTTATTAATGCGTATATAATTAATAAATCCAAATCTTAATTATCTGGTCTGCAGATAATGCAGATAATCTTAGCAACACTGTTGATAATTCAATTTTAAAAAAGCCCGTAGAGGGTTTTTTCAGAAATTACTAATCATCAGGGGTTTACCTTTAGATAAGAGCTAACTTTAGATTAACTAAAAGTAGTAATACTAAAAGTAGGAGTAGTAATGCCCACAATTAACATATTGCATAATAATCATTTTGATAATTGTGTCCGAATGTTTTGTGAACTTTTTGGTAACGAAATAAAATATGTTATTATTGTTTAGGTGCGTAAACAATAATTACATTACTCACGGACATATATGAATAAGTAATTTAATTCTTTCTGCATATATAACATGTAATAAGTATGGGTTCTATGTGGTATAAAACTACAGAATATTTGTGGACCCAACAGATTTGGTTTTCAGCGTCAACAACGGTTACTGCAGCGGCCTGCGGTCTTAAGTTGCGTATTCTTCAAACGAGTGGTTGTCAGATTTCTCCATCGTAATTAGCACCATCATCTGCAGCCTATACTTGTCCACTGCTGGCCTCTTTAAATACACACCACTGAGCTCAGTCTTCAGCTCTCCTCGTCCATTTTATTCCAACGATTATCGGTTCTTCTGGAAAATGACCAGCCCACTGCCACTTTAGCTTGCTTATCCTTAGAGCTATGTCTGGTTCTCCGTCGGATATCTTCATTAAAAAACTTGCCCTTCAGAGAAATTCCAAGCATAGCTCTCTCCATAGCTCGCTGAGCAATCTTAAATTGTGGACTAGTTTAACCGAGAATGTCCACGTTTCGGCTCCATAGGTCATGACTGGTAGGACGCACTGATTTAAGACTTTTATCTTCAGACACTGTGGTATGGACGACGAGAAGACTTGACGAAGCTTGCCGAATGCTGCCCAACCCAGCTGAATTCTTCTGTTGGCTTCCTTCCCAAAGTTATTCTTATCTAATTGCAAATACAAGGTAAACATATTGTTGGACAACTACAGGAGGTACACCATTGACTGCAATCGGTTCCGGGTCGATAAGATCATTAAACATGATCTTTGTCTTATCTATGTTTATTTCGAGACCGATGCGTCGTGAAGCAACATCTAGGTTGGTCAGTATACTTTGCAAGTCTTGCAACGACTCCGCCATTAGGACGATATCATAGGCAAATCGTGAATGTTAGATATGCCCATCCCTTTCCAATACACAGTCTTAAACATATCTTTCAGGGCATTAGTGAACAGTTTAGGGTATATAACATCCCCCGGTCTCACACCTCTGCGCAGTTGGATATGTTTACTCTGCTGGTTTCGTACTTAGACTCTCATAGTCGCGGCATCACACAAAAACTCAGCACTTCGATGTATCAACAGTCCACGTGACAACGCTGCAAAGACTCCAGAACTGCCCAGGCTTCAACGGAATCAAAGGCCTTCTCATATTCTACAAAAGCAAGACACAGGGACTGGTTACACTCTTCAGACTTCTGCTTTACCTACCTCACTGTGTGTCTGTGGTCTATGGTACTAAATCCTCCGCGAAACCTGGCATGTTCAGGAGGATGGAATTCGTCAAGTCTTCTTGCGAGACAATTTGAGATGACCCTCGAAAACAACTTATAGACGTGGCTCAAGAGTGAAAAAGGTGGGTAGTCCTTTAAAAGGGTTTTATCCTTGTTTTATCCCCATTTTAGAAACAAGGTTACCTCTCTAGCTAGCCTAGCTAGACTAGCTCTCTGAATTTTTGAAGTTGAAGTGGCAATGGGCAGGCCATATTGTTCGCAGAGCCGATAACCGCTGGGGAATAAAGGTTCTCTAATGGCGACCAAGAACAAGCAAGCGAAGTATGTACCCCCACACGTTGGATTGATGCAGCCAATGCAAGAAGTTGGTGGTTGGAGGCGTAACAAGATCACTCGTGGCGCTTTTTCGGGGAGGCCTATGTTCAGCAGTGGACTTCTAAAGACTGAAATGATGATGATGATGATGATGATCCCCTTTATTAAAGAAGAGCACCATACCAAACTTCTGCTCCACGCCTCTGGAGTTCTCCCACTGTTAAGAACGGTGCTAAATATTCTCTGAAGCTCTCGAAGTCAGGGCTGTCTCCTGCTTTCAAGAGCTCCGAAGTTATAACATCCTCACCAGGAGCCTTTCCATTCTTAATTTGTTTGAGCGCCATCTCAATCTCGTCTAGGCTGACGTCAGGCAGTTCATCAGTGTAGTGGCGGGTCAGTATTGCGCGGAAATTCTTCTGTGCTGGGTTTGGGTCTAGAAGCATGCGAGTCGTTCAATCGGCCATAGAAGTCTTCGATCTCAGAAAGGATCTCCGGCTTAGAGTTGACGGTCTTGCCATTATTGGTCTTGATCTTCATCAGATGGGATCTACTCATATGCTGGGCGAAGACTTTTGACCCCGATTTTGCTCAATTGCCTTTTCTATTCGCCGTGTATTTGAGCGTCGGAGGTAACGTCGCACCAGATTACTTATTTTATTGATTGAGCTCCCCTTTTTTCTGATGGTGTGGCTGGCTGTTTTGGTATGCTCCCGTCGCTCGTCCATAAGCCGAAGAGCCTTATCCGAGATTATAGACTTCGTGCCAGTACGCTGCAGCTGACTAAATTTAGTGCCTTATTCCCTAAAGTTTCCACAAGTCTTTGAAGTTCCCCATCTACATCGCCACTTGTGGTTTCCAAGGCAGCGAATCGACTTTTCAACTTGAGCTGGAACTGTTCTGATCCAACAGCGGCCTGGAGCAGATTAGGTCGGAGCGTAGACTTCATCTTTCAAGCTTATGGTCGATATTCAAGGAATTTCGGACAAGTTGGTGATCACTACCGGTATTAAACCTGAGACATCCTGAATATGTGCTTATTGTCTGTCATGATGACGTCAATCTAATTTTTAGTCACAGTGTCAGTGGGCTTTGCCAAGTCTACTTTCTCTCGGGTTGCTTTCTGAAAAAATAATTCATCAAAAATGAACACTTTTTTCTAAAAAGTTAATTAGCATTTGCCCCCTTATATTCCTGTTTCTATAGCCGTGTGGACCTTTTTTCGATTCGTTGCAAGTCTGTACCTACTCCCATTTTGTCGTTAAAGTCTCTCATGATAACATTGTAGTGGGCCTTTGTGGTGTTATGTAGGGTCAAAGATAATTATGTCATCAAACAAATCTTCTACCTCATCATCCGAGTGTGCCGAGGTCGGTGCGTAGACCTGTACGACCTTAAGTCTACTACCTTGTTTGCGCGTAAAAAAGCTACCACGCGCACGACCATACGCATACTGCGCGTGCGCACGCGTAACAAGCGACACCCTGGTCGACACACTGGATATTTCTACAATATTATCAATGAGGACCTTATTGACGAGTAACCCCTCGCCACCCTGAGACTGGATCGGCCTCTCGGAAGTAGATCTCGTTCCGTCTCGAGCTGCGCCATATGCTCGTCAGGCCTAATCGTTCGTTCGTTGTACTCGTACCTACGTATCCAGGGTCATTTATTTTTGTTTTGGTTGGCCTTTTTATCCAGCAGGATGACCACGTAATCAAGGAATAGTATAATTTTGATATGATTTTAACATTTGTTATCAAAGAGAATACAATACATAGGTACCCATGTAATACTTATGTCAACCTTGACAAGTAAAATAGTTGTTTCCACAGTCCACACTATGCCTCGGTGGTGCGTAGAATCTTATTCGGCAGTATCCTAAGGTTAGGTAGGTAGTATAGTATTGGGAAATTATGTATTTCCCAGAGGTTCAATCAACCATTGTCTATCTAATCTTAAGTAGAGATAGGGATGTAAATCGACTGGCACAGATTTTAATCATAATCCCAGCTTTTAATTATTAGATTTGATAAAATGTTAAAAAGTAGGTACGTACATCGATGACTATAGTTTTTTAATTTACCCAAACCACAGAATAAATAATAGTACAAGTACCCAAACGAAGGAGTTTAATTTTATAAGAGGCCCATAAGCCGCTCATTAAAGTTGTTTCAAAATGGGCATAAGCCCAATGATGTTATATATAACATTGCATAAGCCTTTTTTGAGTAACTACGTATATTGAATACTAGCTTTCCCGCCCGCAACTTCGTCCACTCGGACTACAGTTTATCGCGAAAAAAGCATCCTTTGTTCTTCTAGGATATTAAAAATGCAAAAGTAGCAAATGCAAAATACCAATGCAAAAGTAGGTATAGCACAAAAGTAGGTATAGCTCTTAATGTTTTTAACAGAATTGTTATTTCGTTTCCATGGCAACCGTTCCTTACAGCGAGTAATCAACATTTTTCAGATTGCCCATGGAAACTTACAATTTCCGGGATAAAACGTAACCTATTTTATTCCAGTGCATAAGCTATCTTCATTCCAAATTTCATCAAATTCCGTCCAGCCGTTATCGCGTGAAAGCTCCCCAAATAAACAAACAGACTACTTTTATACATTGGTATGGACAAATAATGCCAATAGCTTTACTGAAGAATCAGAGATACCAAACGTTTAAAAAAAATGCATAGTAAAACTGAGTACAGTAGTCGCAGCGGAAGTATGTGTCTCGGAAGTTGTCTGCTAGTCGCTGCGCAAACTGCTATTTTTCAGGCGCAATCCCTATGTTGAAGGTAAAGACAGCATTGTATAACTGCCTCGTTCACTCGCTTACGTTTTTCGCATATTCTATCTCGCTCTTATTTGATGCTGTTTTATCCTCACAGCAGTACTTGCGCAATCGTTCTCACTACACTAATCTGCAACTACTTTACGTGAGTTCTTTCCCAAATAAAACAAGTAATCAAAATATAATCAACACTTTATTTAATACATCTAAGTAGGTACAATTGCAACAATCGTATTTATATCTAAATATCACAACAAATCTTATGGTACACTTACGAACAAGAGTGATTGTTCTGAGGGACAGTACCTTCGAGGCGACAAGCGGTTTCAACTAGACATCCTATACCTGCTATAAAACAAAAGTATGACATTTTGAAAATGAAATATAGAAATTAAACAAAATTTAAGCAAAATCCTTTCCATTGCTGCAATAAACTACTTAATTTATGGTCCAGCCATATTCATTCAAATTTAATATAGTAAATGATTGCATTACTCCCTATTATGTCGACCAGTGTTTTTTTAATGATTCCTATTTATATGTTAATTGCTTATTTCAATAAACAAGTACACTACATTATAAGTACTAAAATTGTGCACAGATTTATGCTAATGCATTTTGTATATGTTTAAGTACTTACTGTAAGTACTTACTGTAAGTACTTACTGTAAGTACTTACTGTAAGTACTTACTGTAAGTACTCATGACCATCATAATTGATCAAGTGAAATTGTTAATAATCATACCTAATAAATAAACTAGTTTATTCGAAGTAAATTCTTGGCTTCTATGATATATCTTGTATACACAAACAAATATGTGTAGGTACATTAATATAATAATCGCTATGAATTTAATAAATAAATAATAACACGTTTTAAACGAATCTAAAAAAAAAGATGTCCAGCAGACTGTATTGTTTTTGTTTGTTAGTCCGTAATATATATATATCTATATTTTTACTAAGAACGACAGCCACTTTTGTAAAAATTTGTTCATTGTTTGTTGTCAAATCTCATAAAAGAAAAAAAACAGTGGTATGTATATCTATAAACCAGATGATTATATTGACTAGCAACATGCACAATCACTAGCTTTTAGTTTTGATTAATTTATTTATATTATTCAATTAATAATTATAAAATAAATTTCAAATTGAAGTATATCACAAAAATAGTATATACTGAACATATTTTTACCAAAAGGTTACAAATCAGTTTGTACTGTGCAAATCTGGATAGGTCATTATTTGTGTCCTCAACAACGACCTTTTTTTATAAAAACGTTCTGTTGTAACTTTTTTTTAACCTATTTAAATGTATGTATATGACATTAATTTGTATAAATAATTTACACAGAAGTGTATCATGTGGCCACAATAGTAATCGAATGTCTCTTGGCTTCTACAGCGTTGTAGTAGACAATAGCGTCATGTACAGTCGGAAATGTGTCCATTTTTAATTGTTCTGATTCCAGCTTATTGTAGCGCTCGATCATTTCTAGAATTGGACCTGAAAAAGAAACACTAGGTGTCATGGACAACATTTTGAAATACACAAAAATAATAGTATATTTTTAATCTATTTGAAAATGGGCGAGGTTCTCTTTTGTCGTCTCATAAATAATACACGACATTTTTTAATCGATTTAGTTGTTTTTTATATTTCAATATTTATTATTTCTGGGTGGTCCCAAAAATTGGTTATGTAGTTTAGTATATTCATTTGAAATCGTTTTTGGTAAGAATTATTTGAGCGTTCTTTTCAGAATATCAACGAAATGGTGCAAAATTTCGGCAAAGCTTGTTTGTTTGTCGAATGAGGTAGTGCTGGCCTCTGATGTCAAAGTTTGTCAGGCCACCCGAAGGCCTCTGACATGGCTTAACGACTGCTATTAATCAATAACAGCCGAGACCGACAGCTTAACGTGCCCTCCGAAGCACGAAGCCAAGGAAAACCGCACATAACTTAGAAAAGTCATTGGTGCGGAGCCTAGGAACGAACTCGTTATCGTTGGATTCTAAGTTGCACTATGAACCAAAGCTAAGGCAAAGGCAAAGCTGGATATGGCAACTCAATCTATCTATAAAGTTTACTGCAAAGGAGTGGAATGCTCTGCCCTCGTCAGTGTTACCTGTAAATTATAATCCCGGTGTGTTCAAGTCAACAGTGAATAGGTAACTACTACTACAAACTACTAGGCAAGCGTGCTACACCTTCGACCACATCATCGTTTTCAGGTGAGATCGTGGTCAAACGATTGCCTAGACCGTAATATAAAACGAGCAGCAAATGTAGGTGAAAAATGCATTGTCATCATGTTGTGAGCTACCCTGAAAGTTTCAGCCGGATAGCTAATCGGGAAGTGTTGTTCAAAGTTGTTAAAAGTTGCTGAACTGCTGAGCGCAGGCAGTATTACGTGTGAGGTAAGGTTAGGCTACCTTTGAAGGTTAATCACGGATTCGTAGTTCAAAGTATAGATAAAGTGCTTACAATTAGCCCCGGCCAGTAGCACGGCGATATGACTGTTCTGCAGCTCTCTATGGACTGCCACCAAAGTCTTGATTCCAGGCGCGTCCACGTAAGAAAGTGCGCTGGCGTCAATCACAACGCAATGTATCTACGGACAAAATCAACAAACTCGTTAGCAGTAGCACAGAATAAATAATAGTGCTGTAGTGACAACATTTTATAGTTATTTTTATAAAAATGGAACTGGATTAGTTAGTACTCAGTGGTATCAGAATCAGAAAGATATTTATTGTCATGCGTCATAACCATTGCAGTGCAACCAAGAAATGTTGAAAACAAAGAAACTGCTTCGTTTTCGTCACTCCTAGTCGATCGTGTCAGGTCTCCACCGGTTTCAAACTAGGTCTCCGTCAGTTTCAGTTGAGGTATTTTCTCTGCAAGATTAGGTACATGAATGAGCCTGACGAAGGACCGAACTTTGCGGAAACTAAGGCTTTTGCCCAGCATGCGTCTCTTACTCGTAAGAGTCACTCTTGTGCACATTCTTGATGTCATCGTGCTAGGGTTCCGCCAGTTTCAGGTACCTTATCTTGCAGAGAGGATTAAATTATATCAAGTACTCAAATAAAATGTAACTTAAACATTGGTGGTCAGTGTAGGATTCCATTCTTAACAGTAATGCATGAAAATTCCACCCAATTCATGCTAGGTCTCCGATGGTCTTAGGTACTCTAATAAAACTTACTGTACTAAGTATCGGAACCTACTCGTAGTTTCTTCCGGTTATTTGATCTTGCCAAGGAGCGTATAATTAAATGCTTAATTAATGAAGCTTACTACATTGCTCAGTGTAAGCCCCACTGAAGTCTCTTTTCTGGATTGTGTTTAATTTTGAGCTAAGTCTAGGTCTCCGACGGTTTCAAGCTAGGACTCCGCCGGTTTCAAACTAGGTTTCCACCGGTTTCAAGTACCCTATTTTGCAAATGTTTAAACAAACGTACCCTATTGCTCAAATTAGGGTCCCACTCGTAAGAGTCATTGGTCGTTAAGTTATTGTCTTCGTCGTGCGAGGATTCCGCTTGTTTCATGTACCCGATCCTGCGAAACAGGATGCCACGGAACAGGTTCTTGGTGGCGAAGTTCAAGCCGCCGCAGTAGTGGAATATCTTTATGCCTGGGAGCTCTTCGGCCTGGAAAGAAATATATGTAGATACAGTAGGCGCTCGGTAATCTGGCAAGACACACAAATAATAAGGTAATACAAAAAAATACTAAAAACAGCTAAGTAGAGATGTACAAAGGTAGATATTTTAGAACTATCACTAACCATAAAAAATAAGCCTCCAGTGGTTCACAATGCACACCAATATGTGAGCATTGATATATCCATAGAGTTATCCACACCAGTATATAAAAGTGAAAAAGTTTGTTTGTCTATTTGGGGAGCTTTAACACGATAAAGGCTGGACGGATTTTGGAATGGATATAGCTTATACCCTGGAATAAAACATAGGTTTTTTATCCCGGAAAATAGTAAGTTTCCACGGGAAAACTGGAAAATGTCGCTGTAAGGAACGGTACCAATGGAAACGAAATAACAGTGTGTCAAAAACTATCAAGAGCGTTGGTTTTGCATTGGTTAATATCCTAGAAGAACATAGGATGCTTTTTCCGCGATATACTGTAGTCCGCGCGGACAAAGTCGCGGGTGAAAGCTAGTGATGTATAAAGTCGAAAGACGAAGTACAACTGCGAACAGCTGGGAATAAATATGGTAGGTACTCTTATTTTGTACTTTATAGGTACTACTTTTGGTCTTGGATTGGAATACCTTGTGGGATACTTTTAACCCAGAAAAATGACCACAGGAGCAAATCCGCGGGGCGCAGCTAGTAAATAATATAGGTATATTTCTCATAAAAATATCGAAAATGTATTACGGTGAAAGCCTAAGAAAGGCTACCTAAGCTTTAGGCTAAGCTTAAAGGCGATATTTTTATGAGAAATATACCTATATTATTTACTAGCTGCGCCCCGCGTTAATTTGCTACGTTGATGAATGTGATTTGCACACCAGTAGAAAACAAGCTATACTTTGGCAAAAAATAATTTTCCCAATTCACAAAGTCATTTAATACCATTGTACATCACTATCAAGTCGCTCAGCGAGCTATGAAGAGAGCTATACTTTGAGTTTCTCTAAAGGACAGAATACGAAATGAGGAGATCCGCCATAGCTCAAAGAAATAGCAAGCTGAAGTGGCAATGGGCCGGTCACAAAACTCAAAGAAGTGACTAACGTTGGGTGGTTTAAACTAGTTCTAGAGTGGAGACCGCGTGTAGGCAAACTTAGTGTAGGACGCCCGCCGGCCAGGTGGAGTGACGACTTGCGGGCGGCGGCTGGTAGCGACTGGATGAGGAGAGCCGAAGATCGGGCTCAGTTCACTAGGAGAGGCCTACGTCCAGCAGTGGACAAATACGGGCTAACTGTCGTAATATTATACAACTAAATTGAACTTTGCTTGTCATACTTGTGAAATTTCATTTTTTCGTACAATATGGTAACTTTTTAACACAATATTTTGAACTATTAATGCTAGAACCATGTAGTACTGATGAAATTATTATAATTATAAATAAACTTGACTCTAATTCTAGTACTGGGTTAGATGGAGTGAATACGAAATCTATTAAATGCATAAAGACATTAATTGCAATAACTTAGCTACATGTTTTAAAAAATTATTACTTGGCGGATAATTTCACGACACTCTAAAGGTAGGTAAAGTAACTCCAATTTACAAATCTGGAGTAAAAACTGACCCTGGAAATTATAGACCGATCTCAGTCTTGCCTACGCTATCCAAAATTCTCGAAAAAATTATACACAAGAAAAGCCTAGAAAATTATTTAATTTCAATTAACTTCATTTATGAACGCCAGTACGGTTTCCGACCAAAAAGTAATACTCTTTCGGCAACTATAGATCTAGTGACTAAAATAAAATCTAACATCTATCAAATTGTGCTTGGCATCTTCATTGACCTGAAGAAGGCCTTCGATACTGTCAGTGATAGTTTGCTAATCAAAAAACTTAAAAGTATTGGTATTGACGGCTCTGCGCTTAGTATGTTTTGTTCTTACCTATCAAATATATCCCAAGTTACCAAGATCGATATAATCCAACCCCACATGTCATTGAGCAACTTTCACTTTGCAATTAGCAATATATTGGGCTCAGATATACAGGGCTATACAGGGCTCGATATTGGGACCATTACCTTTTCTTACATATATTAACAACATACGTGAACTAGAATTGCACGGTCATGTGTCACATGCGGATGACACATGTGTGTTCTATTTTGGATCTTCGGTACAAGACATAATTTCTGAAGCTCAAGAAGAATTAAATACTTTATTCTCTTGGTTCCAATATAATCTTCTTACAATAAATATATCAAAAACATGCTACGATATTTTCAAGGCAAAAAATAAAATTATCTCACCTTAGGAGCCATTGCGGATCAATAATATAGTTTTGCAAGAAAAAACATGCGAAAAATATCTTGGTCTTAGAATGGACACACACCTATCGTGGAATACTCAGATTGAACACATAAGATCTAAACTCTCGTGTCTAATTGGCTCTCTTCGGCACATAGGTGTATCCCACGTCGGATATGCTATACTATCTATAACTCTTTAGTCAAACCGCACCTACTAAATAAAGTATTATTAAATAAAAATAAAAACTAAATAAAAATATATAATATTAATTAGTATTTATTAAGGTTATTATAGTATTTATTAAGTACTATTAAATAAAGTATTATTTAATGGAAATCTGGGGAAGCGCCGTTAAGACAAAAATAGCTGAGCTACAAATATTACAAAACAAAATTATAAAAATATTATTTCACTACCATTTTTTAACATCTACTCTAAAACTATATAAAGAAACAAATTTAATGAACATAAAACAGTTATACATTTTCAACGCCTGCATTCTCGTAAGAAAAATATTAAATAGTTCACTCCACATTAAATTATCTTTTGTTCGAGTAAAGCAAATAACGAAACGAAGTACGCGGCGAGCAAGTTTTCTGGTATTACCCAAAACAAGAACAAACTACGGGGAAAAAATGTTTACTTTTGAGGGTGCACAGCTTTACAACAAAATACCATCGAACATAAAGGACGTGAGTTCATTTAATGCATTTAAAACTAAGCTTGCGCAGTATGTTGTTGAAAGCTATTGACCTTTGGCATTCCCCACTTGCGTGTTTAACCTAGCCACATAAAAAAAAATACAACAAAATGCCGTATCAATGCTACTATTATTACACTACTACTATTACTACTATTACTATTACTATTATTACTACTATTGTTACTTCATGTGCCAAACAACGTAATAATATTAATATTAAGTCATTATTGTTCTCAAATAAGTGACTACTATGTCTTTTTTGAGCATAACTTTCTTTAAACCTATTATTATACAACTAAATTGAACTCTGCTTGTCATACTTGACAAATTTCATTTCTTCATCCAATATGGTAACTTTTCAACTTGGGTGCTTAATGACCATTTAGACTAGACCAAATAAAACGCGACTATTTTCTAGAATAAAATTAGATGAGCGCCAATGATGTTATATATATTAGCGCGGACTATTTTCCGCCAGTAAGCGTAATTCAAAATCTTTGGATGAAACAGACTATTACATTTTACAAGTTTTTTTTCTATACATTTTTGCATAGAGGTTTTATTACTCTCACTGGCATGTATTATTATTGCTACACCAAAGTGTACAGCAACAAATTGCTGTCAAAATTGACTCAATGACAATTAATTTGTAAATTAGTATTATTATTGTACTTACACGAGAAAAAAATATTTTTTCCAAAAAAATAAGTAAAAAAATATAACTAACTACTCTTGCTGCTCCCTTTTTTAATCTCTTTTCACCGTTTTTCTAATACCATGCGTTTTCTACCACCGTACAAGATATATGCATATGCAATAGAATATGACATCAGTTTTGTGGACTCGACCAGATGGATGGTCTTCGTGATTTTCTGTATATTGTTCATGAGTGCTGTGCTGTTTTGGATAATGTTGGCTGATAACGACAGGGAGATGGACTGGGCCAGCTGCGGCATGTTGATATCTAAGTAGTTGAAATAAACATCTAGAAACAAGGACTAATGCTTTGTTTTATTGGTTTCCCTACAGGCTCAATAATACGAGTAAGTACACTCATCTACGTGTGTAAGTTGCAGGCTGAAAAATAAAATACACTCATCTACGTCTGTTTTTGTGTGATCTTCACACAAAAAACAGTGTCAGTCAGTGTCACACGATGGACCGGCGACATTGTAACCATCGCAGGAAGTCGGTGGATCGCTCGTCATGGCGCTCTTTGGGGGAGGCCTATGTTCAGCAGTGGACTTCTAAAGGCTGACATGATGATGATGATGACGATGATGACGTGTGTAAGATGCAGGCTAAAAAATAAATAAATAAATAGTCTCTTCTACGTTTGTAAGTTGCAGGCTGACTAATAAATAATCTCGTCTACGTTTGTAAGTTGCATGCCGACTAATAAATAATCTCGTCTACTTGTGTAAGTTTTTTGTAAGGCTCACTAATAAATAATCTCGTCTACGTATGTAAGTAATAAGCTGAATAATAAATAAACTCGTCTACGTGTGTAAGTTACAAGCGGAATAATAAATAAACTCGTCTACGTGTGTAAGTTACTGGTTACAGGCTGACTAATAAATAATCTTGTCTGCGTTTGTAAGATGCAGGCTGACTAATAAATAATATCGTCTACTTGTGTAAGTTTAAGGCTCACTAATAAATAATCTCGTCTACGTGTAAAGTTACAGGCTGACTAATAAATAATCTCGTCTACGTTTGTAAGTTACAGCATGAATAATGAATAAAAATTGTTGACCGGAGGAGGTTTATAGTTTTTAAAAGCCTAGTGGCAAGGGTTGGTGTATGGGGTCCCAAGAGGCAAAAAGCAGACTTATACATTTTACCACACTTACAACTTACTTATAAGCGCTTACTAGCACGAGAAAGGGCCCACTTTATAGGTAAGTTTGCATTTGTACCATATCTATAGTGCACTGGCTGACTGCAATGTACACCTATAGTAGCCTTGAAATAGGATTATGTAAAACTATCTACTCTTACAAAACTTACTATAAGTAGCTTACAGAACCAAACAAGATTATTACGCGCTACGCGATTCTTCTACAAACATTTTTGGTGAGTTGTGGGACAATTAAAAATAAAAGTTGAATACAAGTAGCATAAAAGTATTTGTATTTAATTTAATTATATAATATTATGGTCTGTAATTGTGGTGTTGTATTAGATTTCGTAGCACGATGCTTACTATCGCACTTACTTGATATGATGGTTTTCTTTGACTTTGCGACATGTATTCTCATAGGGAAGGTGTATTTTCCGTAAGGTGACGTTCATGTTTAAGATTAAAATATTAACGGCCCTCTTGAAATTCAGCATATTTACATATTTGTATTAGATAATTTAGTTAGCCATTGTTTAAGACGGTCACCATTATTTAAACCAAGCACTTTGAAATGCGTTACCATGCATTATAAGAACATTTGGTTTTGAAACGGCACGGATCAAACTCAAAGAAAGCATTGAATATTTGCCTTTATGAAATGCTTTTAAAAAACTCATATACTTATAATGAACTCACTAACTTATTAACTTATTAGGGGTTATAAAACCAAGTAAGAAGTGTAAATGGTTTCAAGTAACTTTACTGTAAATTTATGCTCATATAGGACACTTTTACTTATACTGGCCTTACATTATTACCTTCTGAGCGCTTACAAGTGTAAGTTACCAGATTATCTATTCCTCAGTATAGTTACTCTTGTTCTTGGTTTTTATTAGAGTATAATAGCAAAAAAATAATTATAAACGCATATAAGTTTATATATATATATATAATGTTTTATATAATTAAAATATAATGTTCTTGCAATCAAACAGCGTCTCTTTATGCTATTACAAATCCTATAGCAAATAACCTAATCATTATAAGGGTTTTATAAGCGCAATACTCCTGTAATATATTCGTTTCAGGATTATTTTGCTTTTTGGGGTAGTTACCATCTATACAACTAGAACAAGTAGGAAAACATATTCTCGGATATTCTATTCATAGAACAAATTCATGGAAAAATTATATGTACGTCAAAAAGTCAGTACTTACAGCTCTATACCGCTTGGTATCCAAATACAGGTCTGTGTCTAGGACACGTCCAAGCAGACACGTGTAGGGCTTTTGAGACCTGAAGAACAGAGCTCCGACGCTGGCCAGGAGCCCGGCACCTAGGCTGAAATAAATTGTTGAAAATAACATTAGAAACGTTATTTGAAAATATTTTCAAAATTGCCCTGTTTTTTTTGCGTTATGTATCTACTCTTCATTTAAATCCTCTTCATAAAAACTATAACATTGGGCGCATTTTATGTTATGATTAATAAGTATTATAAATTATAACTGATCATTATAACTTTGTATTTGCTATTCTAGTTTTTTTGTGTGTACACCATTCGTGTTTTAACCATAAATATCAGGTCAAAAACTTATATTTTTGCATAGATTCATCAATCATATTTCAATTGCAAATTTAAACCATAGAATAACGAATATGCCTCAACCATAGAATAACAGCTAATGCCTCAACCATAGAATAGCTAATATGCCTCAACCATACAATAACTAATGCCTCAACCATAGAATAACTAATTCCTCAACCATAGAATAACTAATATGCCTCAACCATACAATAATTAATGCCTCAACCGTAGAATAACTATTGCCTCGACCATAGAATAACTAATTTGGTTCAATAATAGAATAACTAATACCTCAACTATAGAATAACTAATATGCTTCAACCATAAAATAACTAATGCCACAACCATAGTATAACTAATATGCTTCAACCATACAATAACTAATGCCTCAACCATATAATAACTAATGCCACAACCATAGAATAACTAATATGCTTCAACCATACAATAACTAATGCCTCAACCATACAATAACTAATGCCACAACCATAGTATAACTAATATGCTTCAACCATACAATAACTAATGCCTCAACCATATAATAACTAATGCCACAACCATAGAATAACTAATATGCTTCAACCATACAATAACTAATGCCTCAACCATAAAATAACTAATGCCACAACCATAGTATAACTAATATGCTTCAACCATACAATAACTAATGCCTCAACCATAAAATAACTAATGCCACAATCATGGAATAACTAATATGCCTCAATAATATAATAACTAATGCCTAAACTATAGTATAACTAATATGACTAATATGCCTCAACCATACAATACCTAATGCCTCAACCATAGATAACTAATGACTAAACCATAGAATAACTAATATGCCTCAATAATATAATAACCAATGCCTAAACTATAGTATAACTAATATGACTAATATGCCTCAACCATAGAATATCTAATATTTAGTTACTAAAATGATTGTTCACCCAATGTCAATGTCGATCAACATGGTATTTTGTAGTAGTTAATAGTTACTACATGTTTGCTCACCCGATGTCAATGTTGATCAACATGGTGGTCAGGAATGTGACGAGCCACACAACACCGTCCAATTTGCTCAGTTTCCAGAATCTGTAATGACACAAACAGTTATACTATAATTGAGTGATGGTGGCTGAGCGGCCAAGCAACACCAGGGCCCCGATCCTGTAAAAAATAAATAAAAAAAAAAACAAAATGCACTTTTAAGTGGAAAATAAGAAAATTTCTCAATAAATTTCAAGCGATCGACTTGCGTTATCGCGGTTCAATAGCTAACAGAATCGGAGCCATTTCAAACGATCGACTTGCGTTATCGCGGTTCAATAGCTTACAGAATCGGGGCCCAGGGCTCCGATTCTGTTATCTATTGAACCGCGATAACGCAAGTCGATCGCTTGTTTTTTTTTTTTGTGTGAAATTTTCTCATTTACCACTTAAAACTGCTGGAAAGGAAAATTTTGCGTTTTTTTTATTTTCGTTTTTTTTTGTTTCTATTTTTGTTTATATTTATTTCTTGAAAATTTCTAAAATTTTCACTTCTAGCACTTTTAAGTGATAAATGAGAAAAAATCGCAAAAAAATTCTAGCGATCGTCTTGCGTTATCGCGGTTCAATAGTTAACAGAATCGGGGCCCAGGTTCAATCCTCGGCTCCGCACCAATGACTTAAGTTTTTCAATCGCTCCGTGCTTTGGAAGGCACGTTAAGCCTTGGGTTACTATCAATATATAGCAGGCAGCCTTTATGCTACTATTCAACATCTAAACGCCCATACATAAATCTAAACACTAAATTCCAAACTCATAAACTTTAACACTAAAATTAGTACGTCTTTAAATTAGTTGGTAGAGCGATGGAGCTTAACGTTTCAATAGTGTAACTTAGAATCCAACAATACCGGGTTCGGTCCTAGGCTCCGCACAAATGACTTTAAGTTATGTGCGGTTTTCCATCGCTCCGTGCTTCAGAGGGCAAGTTAAGCTGTCAGTCCCGGCTGTTATTGAATAATAGCAGTCGTTAAGATCATGTCAGAGGCCCTCGGGCGGCCTGACAAACTGACACCAGCAGAGGCTAGCACTATCTAATACGACAAACAAACAGTAGGTCTTAGGGGACAGATAGATAGATAACTCTTTCCTGCACTTAAAAACTAAAATTACAGCACGTCAGTATTGACCTTAAAACTAGCACAATGGGCGGCCTTATTACTAAGCAGCGATGTCTTCTAGACAACCATGGAGTACTTACTTGGGTAGTTCCTTGACCTGCATGAACATGCCCTTGAGGCTCACCACGATGATCCCGGCGAGCACACAGCGCGGCAACTAACGAGAATAACATCATAATTAATTGTTGTGTTGTGTTGTATTTAGCCTATACTGTCCCACTGGTGGGCAAAGGCCTCCCCTAGATTTTTCCATTCGTTACGGTACTGTGCTGTTGTGTACCAATTTTTGTCGAAGGTGTCAAGCTCATCCCGCCATCTTTTGCGTGGTCTGCCGCTTCGCCTTCTTTCCGTGCTGGGATTCCATCTAGTGGTTACTTTGGCCCATAGCACCTCTGGCATACGGCAGATGTGGCCGGCCCAGTTCCACTTCAGCTTGGCGGCTTTTAGAGCTACATCTGTAATGCCGGTTCTGGAGCGCAGTTCGGTGTTTCGAACACGGTCTGTTAACTTAACACCTAGAATGCTGCATTGCCCGCTGGCATACCTTGAGTTTGGACTTTTGGATGTCGGTCAGAGACCAAGTTTGTGCACCGTATGTTAGGATGGGTAGGATGCACATTTCCATGAGCTTCCTCTTTAAGGATATTGGAATATCTCCCTTCATGAGTTCCTTCATGGACCAATAGCTCCTCCAGGCATTTTCCGTCCGTCTTGCGACTTCTTGGTCTTGCCTGGCCTGGAAGGAGACTATTTGGCCCAAGTAGATGTACTCAAGGACATAGTGCATCTCTTCGCCGTCTATTGTGACACGGCGTTTGGTGCTGTTCGACATCAACTTGGTCTTTGTCATTTAAATAAAAAATACCGGCCAGGTGCGTGTCGGACTCGCACACCGAGGGTTCCGTACAAACTTAACTTTGCCGTTGGAAAACTGTTGTCCCCATACATCGACATAGGTCGCGGTCAGTTTACCAACTGCAAATAAGTTTGGAATCGTTAAATAAGTGTTTTTTTTGGTGATATATCTACAATTAACGGTATTCGGATTTTCCCCTTTATTTATAAGACATTGCTTTTTGCCAAATTTCATGATTCTAGGTCAAAGGGAAGTAGCTATTTACTTGCGAGTGTCAAAATATGCGGCTAAAACGGCCGTACCTTTTGATTGCGTTGATTTGAAGTTCCATTTTTTTACAGCTACAAGGAATTGCATACTACTTGAGTATTTGATATTAATTTTAACTTGACTTTTTCTCAGGAAGAGTTCCTGAGAAAAAGGGTCTTGACAGACAGATGGACGGACATCAAAGTAACCCTATAAGGGTTCCTTTTGAGCTACGGATCCCTAAAAACAGTTTAAAATAATGTTAGAAAGTTTGTCTACCCACCTTTTCAAAGAACGGTCCGATCCACAGCAGCACGCAGAGAATTAGCATCGCGCTGACAACTGATGTGATGCCGGTTTTGCTGCCCGCCTGGAGAGGGAGTTACAATATAGGTTTTGAACGTCTGTATCTACGAGTACTTAAGTAATACGCCCTGATTTATTAAATTGATATCATATACAAATCATTATAACATAATATCCCTTACTTCGTAAAGGTAGAAACATGATTAGTAACAATATAAAATAGTTTTGTAAGAGATCCCATCACTAAACGAAATCAAATATATCTATGTCAGGCTACATCAACCCAGTGTTGGGTATAGGTCTTATGCACGCCATTCTTTCCAGTCCTGCGCATAGCGAATCCACTGCCTTACTGCCACCTTGATGACGTCGTTTGACCATCGAGGTGGTCTGCCTCTTAATCTGAGGCACACATCATCAGGCCACCATTCCGCCACTGCACTTGTTCATCTGTCATCATCTCGTCTCGCCAAACGCTGTGCCACTTCAGCTTTGTGATCCGTTTCCCTACGTCCACGACTTTTGCCCTACGCCAAATATATACCAATATTCGTCCCACTGCAGAGCAAAGGTGTACCTTCCCTTCTTCCATTTCTCACGGTTGAGAGCTTTTGTGGTCCAATAGTGACAGTTGGAAACAAGCTCGTCCTGCCATCTCCTTTTGGGCCTGCCGCGAAGTCTTCTGATATTCTCTGGCATCCATATTGTTGTGGTTATGCGGTTGCCCAGAGATCGTCCGACATATGTGTCCGGCCCAGTTCCATTTCAGTCTGGCGGTTTTCTGTCCAACATCCGCGATTTGCGTTTTGGAGCGCAGAATTGGATTTCTTATACGGTCCGATAGTCTGACTCCCAGAATACTGCACTCCACGACTCGCTGGCATACCCTGAGTTTGGACCTTTGCTGAATAGACCAAGTTTGTGCATCGTAGGTGAGGATGGGGAGAACGCACATGTTCATGAGCATTTTGTTGAGTGTTAGTCATCATCATTATCATTAGACTATATCTGTACACTGCTGGACGTAGGCCTATCCTAATGCACGCCACTTCACTGTGTTATTTATGCTTGGGACTAGTTTGCAAGTCAATTTTGAATCATTTAACGACGTCCAAAAATGCTGAAGTTTTGTACATGAGTGTAGTTCTGATGACAATTATGGTAGGTACTAATGAGCTTACCTGATGATGGAGCCGGAAGGTAGTCAAAGGAACTCAACAATCGGTTGATGGAACCCCTTCGAGGTTGGGCTTATTTGGATTGTCTTGATGAGTTCTCCGGTGTTATGTGGTATCCAGGGTCTGATGGTGGAGCCGGAAGGAAGTCAGAGGAACTCAACAACAAAATGATGGAGCCCCTTCGAGTTTGGGCTCATTTGGTTTGTCTTGATGAATTCTCTGGTGTAATGTGGTATCTAGGTTCTGATGATGGTGCCGGAAGGTGGTCACAGGAACTCAACAACAAAATTATAGAACCCTTCGAGTTTGGGCTCATTTGGTTTATCTTGATGAGTTCTCTAGTTTAATGTGCTATTCAGGGTCTGATGATGGAGCCGGAAGATAGTCACAGGAACTCAACAATAAAATGATGGAACCTTTTCAAGTTTGTTCTCATTCGGTTTGTCTTGATGACTTCTCTGGTTTTATGTGAAACCCAGCATCTGATGATGGAGCCGGAAGGTAGTCATAGGAATTCAACAATTAGATGATGGATCTCCTTTGAGTTTGGGTTCATTGGGTTTGCCTTGATAAGTTCTCTGGTCTAATGTGGTATCGAGGGTCTGATGATGGAGACGTAGACATAGGAACCCATTACCCAACCATCAAATGATGAAACCCCTTCAAGTTTAGGCTTATTTGATTGGTCTCAATGAGTTCTCAGGTCTTAAGTGGGTGGTGGTGGTCTCGTAAAAGATTACTTTAAAAAAGGCATATACAGGCTGTCCGGTAATTAATGATACCCGCAGGTACTCGTGGGGGGCACCGCGGCTAATCAGGAAATAAAATAAAAATAAAACTATGTGCAGCAGTCTGTTTTTTTTTGTTATGTTTGAAATTTGATACCTTTGTTCACATTTTTGGGCACTACGGCCACAAATTCAATAATAATGAATTATTATTTTCTGAGAATAACCGTGAATAGTTGGCCTTGTTATCGCGCATTACAAAATGTTTCTAGTTGCAACAGTTTTTTTTTAATACTTAAATGTAAGAAATGGAGTTCACAATATTATTATGATAAAGTTTGAGGACCTTTGGTATAAAAAAAAACGTATGGAAACCTGGGTGGCCAACAGATTTAAAAACATGCCAATTTCATGAAGTTTCTTAAGTGGTATCATACTCAATTTTTTTTTGTCAAATTATCGATTTATGTCTATTTAACAATAATTTTCTCTAAATAGGTTTGGCACCGCCTTCAAAAACTCTTTCTAATCTTATGTTGTATTTTGGCATTATAATTACGTTGGTAATTTCGAAAAAGTGATACTGTTCTGGCTCAATTGTAATTATTTTATTGTTTTTAGTGGTTGTGTACAAAATAACATTTTTAATAAGAAGTCGTTTTTTTTTGTTGGAAAAAAACATTTGGTTTGTCGACCTCAAAAAGGCAAGCCTCGATGTTGGTGGAAATCACGCTGTCCTGAAATAGGGCTTTCGTCCATTTTTATGAAAGTTTTTATGAAAGCTTTGAGACAAGGCTGAAAGGTCGGTAGACGCTTATCTCTAATACCAATAGAAATCTACACTAATATTATACAAAGGAAAGAAATGATTGCTTGTATGTTTGTTTGTTATCAATAAATTCTATCAGCGAGTAACATGGGCAGTATTTTATTCTCAAATAATCCAGTGATCCAGTTAAACTCACCTGATACTGTATGTAGGATCTCGAAAGGCTGGCACAGAATGGAGAGCAACAGAAGAACGAAGCGAAAACGTTACTCGCCCCCTGAAATAAAACAATCAATAAGAATCTATACATCATGATGCCTACTTATCGAATATGAAGATGATGCTGTCACTCATTTGAACTCTAGCAGTAATGATGATGCACACTACATACACTCTCATGTACGCTGACACTAATGATGATGATGATGATGATGATACATACTACAATCACTCTCGTGAAGTGTGCGTCATCAGCTATGGTGATGACGCACAATTCAGTAACTCTTGGAAACGCTTTATAATAGGCATGATGATGCTCACTACAGCCACTCTCATGCACGCCGTGATGGTGATGATGAATGATGACGCACACTACAGTCACTCTTATGAACGAAAGTAGTGATGGTAATAATGGTGATACATACTACATCGATGGAGGTGACGCACAGTACAGTAAATCTTGGAAACGCTATCTGTAATGATCATGATTATGCAAACTACAGCCACTCTCATGCACGCAGTGATGCTGATGTTGGTGAATGATGACGCGCACTACAGTCACTCTCATGAACGCAATAGTGATGATAATAATGATGATGCAAACTACAATCACTCTCGTGAACGCTCACCGCGATGGTGATGACGCACAATACATAAATTCTTGGGAACGCTTTATTATGGTCATGATTATGCACACTACAGCCACTCTCATGCACGCTGTATGCTGATGTTGATGAATGATTACGCGCACTACAGTCACTCTCATGCACGCGATAATAATACGCGCACTATAGTCACTCTCATGAACGCAAGTAGTGATGGTAATAATGATGATATATTTACTACAATCACTCTCGTGAACGCTAACAGCTATGGTGAAGACGCACACTACAGTAATTCTTGGAAACACTTTATAATGGTCATGATTATGCGCACTACAGTCATTCTTATGCACGCAGTGATGGTGATAATTATGAATGATGATGCACACAACAGTCACTTCATGAACGCAAGTAGTAATGGTTATAATAATGAATACACGTGCAAACAAAAGCAACTCTCGTGAACGGTATCAGTTATGGTCATGATGCATAATACAGTCACTTCCTTGAACGCTCACCTTGGTCGTAATGATGCTCAATAAAAGTCAATCTCGTGAACGCTAGCAGTGATCGTGATGATTAACACTACAGTCACTCTCATGAACGCTAACAGTGATGGTGAAGCTACACGATACAGTAACTGTCGTGAACACCAGTAGCAGTGATCGTGATGATTAACACTACAGTCATTCTCGTGAACGCTAACAGTGATGGTGATGCTACACTATACAGTCACTAACAGTGACGGTAGTGGCACTACAGTCACTCACCATCGCGAGTAGTTCCTGGTTCGCATCAATCTCGTACTTGTCCTTGGACGCGAAGATGAGTGCCATGGACATGGAGATGGTGTAGGTGACCATCGTGATGGTAAACGCGTCTAGTGCCACGTCATCGATCAGTTCTATTGGCGGCACTTGTGGCACGGGCAGTCTGGAAGAAACGGTATCATGATAGTGCCGTCCCAGAGATCAAGTGATTGTAAGTTGTAAGTTGGCTACATACGCTGCGTACTGCGCAAAAAACCCAGTGTCGAGACGGCAGAAGAAAGAAAGTTCGCCCTAGGTTGCCTAAAGTGAACTTACATTTTAATATCTCTGGCATAGCTACGAGTGAAAAAAGCTAAAAGTCGCGGCCACTGATCAAACTTTAATAAATCAATCGACGACTTCAATGTGAACAAAAATGTTTGTAAAGTAGTATACTAAGATATAGGAGCTCAAAGGTAGCATTTTAGTCATAGTACATTGACGGACACATAAATTGCATCAAAGTACAAGAAGACTTTGAAATATTATTTTTTAACCAAGTATGCAAACTTTTCATACAAATTTAAATTGAAAACTTCTAGATTGGTTCGTTAACTTTGAAACAGCGAAGTATCATATCCTTAAGTTTTAGTTTGTTCACTGGAAACGACCATTCAAAATCGGATTAAGGTCCGGGCTGCGTGCTGGCCAATTCATGGTACGTATCCATAAAATGTAGCGTATCTGTAAATGTATGGTTGTATGTAGCGGCGTGCGGTCGGGCATTATCTTGCATTAGAGTGAAATTTTCGCCTTTGAATCCCATGTAAAGTACTTTTAAACGAAATGACCACGCGGGCAAAGCCGCGGGCACAGCTGGTAGGTATCTACTTAATATTATGAGTTCTCAAGCTATGTTTGAGGACACTTTCGGATACCAGTGTTTTACATGTTATGTTTGCATTGAAATTCTCTATCAGTGGCCGCGACTTTTCATTTTTCTTTAGCTATGCCAAAGAAAGGTAAGAAGGCCTTTATACAAATTAAAGTACTTGCGAAATAAACTCTTAAACCAATCTACGCCTAAGTCAAAACCGCAACGACATCGATTACGTATATCCAATATCAAAATCCATACAAATATATAAAAGTGAAATGTTGTCTGTTTGTTTGTTTGTTTGTTTGTTTATTTGTTTGCTTGGACAGATTTTGATGAAATTTGGAATGGAGATAGCTTATACCCTAGATTAAAACATAGGATCCTTTTTATCCCGGAAAATTGTAAGTTTTCACGAGAAAACTGGAAAATGTTGAATACTCGCTGTAAGGAATGGTTGCCATGGAAACGAAATAACAAGTGCGTCAAAAACTTGAAGAGCATTGGTGTTATACCTACTTTTGCATTGGTTTTTAATATCCTAGAAGAACATATGATGCTTTTTTCGCGATAAACAGTAGTCCGCGCGGACGTAGTCGCGGGCGGGAAAGCTAGTTCTGAGATATGTGTGGACGAAACAAGTTTGGTAACTTTTTTAAACCAAATATAGTGATAAACTTATCAATAACCTTAAGTTAGCTTACCCAGTAGGTATGTTCCCAACTAAGCTGATGCCGAAATTTTCTTGGAGTTCCGCGTACCTTGATACTAGAGTGCCTATAACTATGGCTAATAACTCTATAGGTACTGGCACCCTACTACGCTTGTTCACCCACGGCTGAAAGAAGAAATTAAATTATGTAAACACTTTTCTTGACCGCGTTCAGTGCAACTTGATCTATACGTCGAGGTTAGACAAAATTATGTTTTTGAAATTATGTGATTATTTACATTATATGTTATTATAAAAGATGGCGCTCTATTTTGAGACATTAAGGGTGACTATCCTTTTTGTTGTCGATAGGCAGTTCTGATTTAGTTAAATTTCGAATTATTTGAAAAACTTACAACTGTTTATTCAAAAAAGTTAAGCTTAAAATGGGGCTGGCTCTCAAAAACTACTGCCCCAACTTCTCCAAATCGGTTTGGTGACATATTTGAATTATGATAATTAAAACATGTGAGCCACGTCTCGGTTACGACAATAATATCAAGATACCTTTAACAGTTCATTGTTGAGTGCGATGATGACGCAGGTGATGAAGGAAATGACGAAGGCAGCCCAGTTGAGACCAGGCAGATTGTGGATCACGTCTATCACTGTCTGAAACAAGCCACAAGAATTAAACAAAAAATATAAATTTTAAAAATAAAAGTATAGTGATGATTTTAATGCGTTATATTGCAAATTACAATATTAGACTGGAGAAGCTCACATATCGACAAGTTTTGGCAGAATTCGCCTTGCTGCTACTGTTCTTTACTGTCAATTTGACCTCCATTATCCGTTATTATGGTTAAAGGAACTCCGTAACGTGCGTTTAAATCAACCATTTTTTAGCGAATAAATGTTTTGATTTGATTTGATTTGCCTGTTGTCTTTAGTCATATTGGAGTTAATATAATGAAAGCAGTGTTTTTTAGGCAAGCATACCGTAGTAGTATTTTGTAGGACAAAGGCAACATCAGATTAAAGCGCCTCCTGATACGACCTGCTGACTGAGGTTATAGCAATTTTACTACAGAAACAAGAAATAGGCGCAAGGCACACCTTGCAGATATTCTGCTATACTCAAGTCAAGCACAATAACTGCAAGGTGTCAAGGTAAGGTAAGGTTTAGAAAAGAAAGACTTACAATTATGACTTTATAGTTCCCTGAACTCTTCGGGATCTTGACTCCGAAGAGGTCCTTAAGCTGCGAAGCAATTACAGTGAAAGAAGCTGCTGTAGTGAATCCTGACACCAGGGGTTCTGACAATAGTGTCGATACTGCACCGAGGCGAAGGATCCACATTAGTATCTGGAATGGGTACAATAGTATAATATAGTATCAATTAATTTGTGTAGAACATGCTGGGTATTGTCATAGATTCATACTCTTTCTCTCTCTCTAAGAGAAGGCCTGTATCCCTGCGTGAGAACATAACAGGCCGATGATGATGACGATGATAGAGAGTCTCAGAACTCAATATTAAATTAATTAAAACAGCGTGCATTGATATCTGAACAATTTTTTTGTTCTCATAATTTAGCTAATGGGGAATACAGATACCAACAAGTTTGAAAATTCCAGACAAATAGATATATATAAAAAGGAACGGCCTTTTTAAAATAATTTGTGGTTAAAATAATTAGGTACTGCAATTGAGATTGTAAAAAAAAAGCAAAACTCGCAAGCATATGAAAAATAACAAGAAAAGGTAATTAAAATAGAAATAAAGAGAGTTGTTATGTTAAATTTCGAACCATATTTTCATTTAAGCACATCAACATCAGCTTGTATTTGTCCACTGTTGGACATTGGTCTCTCCCAATTAACGATACAGAGCCCAGTCTTCGGCCCTTCTCATTGCAACTTTTGCAATAGACATATATTTAGAACATTTTAAAACAAATAAACTTAAACTCTAAAAAAATAAACATGCAATAGATAGCATGATTATTTATTTAAATATTAAAACTACCGTAAATACAAAAATCCAGATGGGGGCCAAAAAAGCCGGACATTTATGGCAAAATCCGTATGTATGGTAAGTTAACCCTAATTGTAATCGTGTAATCGTACGGGAAATGAAGGTTTTCAATATTTTTCTGACACCAGATGTCGCTGCGTAGGCGTCTGGTCTAAACAACTGTCAAATTGTATTGAATTTTATGCCAGTGAAACTTTTTACCCAAAATTCATCGTATTTGCACATTATAAATATAGATTGCGGACAAAGAAAAGTAGCTGAACTTTAAATTGAGCTCGATCTTTAGTTGCAAAAGTTTGCACCTCTGCGTTTGAGCTTAATCTTTCGTTAAGCTAATTTTCTTTGTTCGTATTCCATATTTATATTGTAAAACAGTGCAAATACGATGAATAATCGATAAAAAGTGTCACTAGCATAAAATTCAGTACAATTTGACAGTTGTTTAGACCCTACGACTACGTTGCGATATCTGGTGTCAGAAAAAATATCGAAAACCCCTCATTCAATATCTTTTCTAACATTACCTGGAACAAGCCAACGGTGAGACACACTACGCTCAGCACTTGTAGAGGCGAGTAATTCACATCATGCTCCGTTATCACTGGAAAGAAATTATTGCAATGTTTATATACAAGCTTTTATTGAACTCACTGTGTTAGTCCTCGTGGCTCTGTGAGCTGTAGACCTCGCGAGCACATACTCTTTTGCAACAATCTAGCGGTACACAGTAGCGCCACCTAGTGACCTTAATGTAAATCTAATATCTAAGGTGCTCCATCAATCTCTACCTAGTAAATGGGTTGATTCCACTGGTAGAAACTTAAATATGAGCAATTTACTGCATTTTGAAGAGCTGCTTATCATGCCTAAGATTCTCATCAGATCCTCACCAAATTTTTATGAGACCAACTTAAAGTTACTACCTTTCAAAAACCATCAAAATTGGATCTACTAAGGCGGAGATATTCAGTAGCCCTCTTTTTGGAGGAAGTAAACCCCCAACCCTCCCAGTCAAAATCCTTTTGCAAAAAGCTTTTGGGTGTCGAACTCACATCAAACCTGAATTTTGGGTCTTATATCGAATCCAAAGCCAAGGTACCTGCAAATAAAACTTGGTATTTTGTCGAAGGTTAGGCGGTACTTCAGACCAGGACAGCTTTTGAATCTTTATCAAGGTCCGATCTTGTAAGGAGTACTGCTGCCACATCTGGGACGGTTCTGCCAAGTATCAGCTCGAGTCTTTGGATTCAATTGTGAGACGTGCTATCAGGCTCATTGGGGATGATACTCTAGTAAAGAGTAAGCTTCAAAGTCTGGCGCATCGACGTGAGCTCGCAAGCCTGTCGGACGGTATTCTACAGATTGCACTATGGAGAGTGTGCACAAGAACTGCACAATCTGATTCCCCCATCACCTTGATGGGGGAATCAGATTGTGCATCTGCGACTATCACCGTACGACTAGACGATCGGCAAACCGCCACCCTTTTATGGTTGAAATACCTCGCACAAGAACGAAGCGTTACGCTTCTTCATTTATTATAAGAACTGCAAAGGACTGAAATGCCCTGCCCTCGTCAGTGTTTCCGGTAAATTATAACCCAGGTGTGTTCAAGTCAAGAGTGAATAGGTATCTACTAGGCAAACGTGCTACACCTTCCACCACATCACTTTCCATCAGGTGAGATCGTGGTCAAACGATTGCCTAGCAGAAATAAAATAAAAGTTTCGTCAAGATCGGTAGCAAAATACGACCTGTAGAGGAGTACCAACAAACTGACAGATGAAAGCAAATTGATTGTACTTGAAGTAGAGACTTAAGCTCGCTTCGCTCGCTCGATCTATGATATTGGCGGATGTGTGTTTGGAACAAATCTTTCATGTCAATTTTGAAGCACTAACGTCCAATGACGCTGAAATTTTGCACACACATGTATGTAGTCCTGATGACAATACAGTATTATGTATTTGATTTGTTTTGATGAGATCTCTAGTTTTATTTGTTTTGGTACTGAACTGGTGAAGAATTTTATAAACTTACTCTAAAAAAGTATTTTTCTTGTTCACGTTTTGACTTATACAGGCTGTCCAGAAGTTGTGGTAAGCGGAGGACTCGAGGTAGAGCGCCCCCAGAGCACCCGAATAAGCCCCCACGTGATCCGCGATTTTTGATATTTTTGCAGTTATTCCATATATTTTTTCACAAACCTCCAGATTTCGGCACAAACTTAGTAATTTTGACAGTAATTATCAGTAGGTTTTTTGTATGTTGGTAGTCCAGTAGTGACCCTTTCAGAAAAAAACAAAATCATATTGTACTTATTAAAAAGTAACAAGAATATAATATAATAACTTAAATGCAGTGTTGCAATTAATTTAGGACATTTAAGTGTATCGGTATTTTATTGCCAGTGAATTTAAAAAGCTTTTAGAATAGGAACGAAAAAGTATTCCGTATTTTTTATAAGTTGGGGAACTTTGAAGAGTTATTTTACTAGGAACAAAATTTTAAGTTATTCTTTTATTATTCTTATTATTTTTTAATAAGTACAATATGATTTTAGTGTCTTGTGATAGGGTCACTACTGGACTACCAACATACAAAAAACCAACTGAATACTAGTATTAGTTTGGTTAAAAATACTAAGCATGTGTCAAAATCTGGAGTACTGTAAAAACAGGAATAGCTCCCAAAACATTAAAAAATCACGGAAAAAAAAAACATGAGGGTTATTCGGATGCCCCGGGGTTATCAAACTTGGGAGCCCTACTTATCACTACTTCCTGGGTCAACCTGTATATAACTCAAACTACTCTCTCGATTCGTTCATGACAACATTTGTTTTAAACTATTTACGTTCATAATTCATTTGTCTATTTTCATTTAAGCATTATAGATGAACTTACCGTCAATACTTGATACGTCTGCGTGTGTGGAGTACTGTGTTACTACCTGTAAATTATTAATAAGGTAATTAACTTTTTTTTTTTAAATAGGCTTGTTAACTGACTACGGAAAATGAGAGTTTAGCAAATTTTTTGTATGTATGTTCGTCTGTCACAGCGCCTTAAATGATAATAATAATAAACTTATAAGTTTCGTTGAATTCATCTCGATTGTCCAAGGTCTCGATTTCCCGACATAGGCCCACATTTTGAAGATATTTAGTTTATTTTACTTAGTAGGTGTACCATATAGGTAACTTTAACCCAGAGAAATGACGACACTGGTAAAGCCGTGAGCTCAGTTAGTCTTATAATATAAGGGTACCATGTTTGACTACGGAACCGTCAAAACAGTCATGAAATTTATCAGCCGCAGAGTGTCGGAAACACAAAATATATAACAAATAAAGCCCCGCGGATTCACATGTGTGGATTATGATGATAAATGATGAGGACGATGAAAAGTATATGCCTATATGTATATGGATATAGCTATCCTGGTACCATATTTCAAGCCGTTTGAGCGTGAAGGACTAACAAACATACACACACACACACAGACCTTCAAAAGATAGATGGCGCTAATCGGTTTTTATGCATTTTATGACTTTTTGTATGGACTGTCAGTTCTAATGTATGGAGTTCTAAATCGCGCATACGAAGTTTTCCGCTCGCTAAGGGGGTATTAATTTTTAAAACTCTATACTCTGATTGGCCTGTTTACGACACTTGTCTGATTTATAATATTAGTATGATTAGAGAACCTCCTCTTTTTAACCGACTTCAAAATAGGAGGTCATTGGAGTCTTTTAATTTCTCGAGCTCTGGCATATACCGCCTTACTTATAAAAAGTTATTAAATGTCAATTAGTACTGCACAGTACAATAAAGTAGTGCGCAGTATTTCTAATCATTGCATACCTTTTTATAAGTAAGGCGTTAAGGGTTCTAAATATCTAATATGCATAATACCAGCAATATTAAATCTCGAGACCGAAATTTTATCCTTAACATCGGTAATAAATTAATTTTCAAAGATCACGAAGTTGCCAATGCATTTGAAGATTTATTTACAAAAAACACCAATTGTAACTACTACCCAGTCTTTAAAATCATCTTCAGTTGAGGCTTCTTGTATGCTCTCAAGCAAAGTTGAGAAGTTATTTAAATTTAAACACATTAATGTTAATTCGATTATTAAGACATTTAAATTGCTTAACGTAAAAAATACAGAGGATCTCTGGGGAATATCTACTAAAATTTTAAGTTCTATTATTGGTATAATTGCTCCAAATTTAGTAATTATTTTTAGTAAATGTGTTGATGAAGGAGTTTTTCCCGACATAATGAAAAATAATAAACTTATTCCTTTATTCAAATCTGGCAGTAAAAATGACCCATTTCTATACTTCCCGCTCTAAGTAATTTTTTTGAGAAAGTAATATTAAACCAGTTATTGACACACTTCAATCTCAACGGTCTGTTTCATAATAAACAATATGGCTTCACTAATGGGCGTTCAACTACAGACGCAGGCACAAGGCTCTTAAAGCATATATTCGGTGCTTGGGAGAAGTCACAGGACGCAATTGGCATCTTCTGTGATTTATCCAAAGCATTTGACTGCATTTGCCACGAAATATTAATTTTTAAATTAAAGCATTATGGAGTACATGGGAAAGCTCTCGATCTTTTATCATCGTATCTTAGCAATAGAATCCAAAATGTGGATGTGAATGGTGCGAGGTCTCTGAATCTCTCATTACAATGGGAGCTCCACAGGGTTCAATACTGGGGCCATTCTTGTTCTTGGGTTACATTAAAGATCTTCCCTTTTTCATAGAGAACTTATGTGATATTGTCTTGTTTGCAGATGATATTCCTCTATTTTTAAGATTGACAGAACATTGAACAATTTTGATGATGTTAACAGGGCAATCACGCTAGTTTTTAATTGGTTTACAACTAATAATTTGATGTTAAATCCTAAGAAAACTAAATTTATTAAATTCTCACTACCCAATATCAGAGGGGTTTCTACGAATTCAAGTATTTGAATAAATAGTGAGCCTGTAGACTTTATGCAGTCAACCATGTTTTTGGGTATTACTGCAGATGCAAAATTATAGTGGGATCCTCACGTATCGTTGATAGCTGGTAGATTGAGCTATGCAGCCTATGCAGTACGTAAAATTAGACAGTTTACCGATATAGCCACTGCAAGATTGATATATTTTAGTTACTTTCACAGTATTATGTCATATGGCATTATGCTGTGGGGTAAGGCCGCGGAAATTCAATCAATATTTATGCTGCAGAAGAGAGCAATTCGTTCCATATACAATATGAAATCCCGCGATCCTCTGAGGGAACGTTTTAAAGAGATCAATATTCTTACAGTGGCTTGTCAAAATATATATGAAAATATAATGTATGTTCGGAAGAATATCAATACCTTTGCTAAAAATGATGTTCATACATAAAATAAAAATAAACTGAAAGTGTCTGGATTTCGGTTAAAGAAAGTGGTGGTTCTAGTGGTTCATATATCGGGAACTGTATACGCTTTTTTTTAATAAGTTATCTGACGGCATTGATCAATTATCAATGCATAGATTTAAAAGTTTTGTTAAAGCTAATCTCATAAAGAAAGCATAATAAAATGAAAATGATTACATTAATGACAGAAATGCATAGCCTGATGTCTCCAAGCTCCATGATAATAATAAGTGAACTTCGATGTTTACGTCAAGTGAATAAAGTGTTCAAAGTACTATGTGAGATGTCTCATGACTACAACATTCCATGAGATCATGACATAATGTCACGTTGTTTTATACAATATACTTAGTTACAATTTTTGCCATTTTGATTGATTGATGATTGTGGGACATCTCATTGATACTTTTATCTTTTTTATCTTTCATATTTATATTTTACATATGTTTTTTTATAAATAATGACACTTGAAAAAAAAACATGAGCAAATATGGATAAAATGAAATCCCCGAACAGTTTCTTGGTGCTATCTTCTCTAACGGGCGTATTTCCGAAGCACCGGTAGAATCAGAAGGGTATTTCCTTTTCCTGTGAGAGATTTAACTCTGTTGGTACATGAAAGGGAAATTTCCTTTTCAAACTCAAAGCATCCTTAGTTTATCTAAGTTTTATTGATTTGATCTTATTATAATATTTTATGTATTTCTCTTTGTTCATGAGATATTAATTTTGACTTGTAAAAGTGCTATTATTTTGCCTATTTACAATAAATTCTTTGACTTTGACTTTAAACAATAAAACTCGTAAACTACGGCTCGGAAAGAAAATGCGACACTTACCTTCCCAGCCATTAAACAGGCCACGGCGAAGGTTCCCATAGACACGTGGGGAGAAGTCCCGAATATAACATAGATGAGCACGGGGAAGAAAGCCATGTATAACCCCACGATCGGGGGGACCTCTGCTAGAAGCGCGTATGCCATGCCTGGAAAAGTAAGAATATTAATGAAGCGATGACGAAGTTGGAAGAGTAAACCGAGAAAGAACAATATGTTGCCACGGCCTATTTCGTGGTATTCCGACGAGGGCGGAAGACTTTGCGAGAGAGCGTGTTTACCATCTTCAACCACAGAGGTTCAGGTGCAAAAGGTCATGTGACGCACATTGTCATATTCGCAAAGGAGCCAATAAGCAAAATGTCCAACTTTTAGGGGGCCCGAAGTGAACGCGTATGCAATCCCGGGTTTTTGGTATAGTGTAACGGTAACCAGAGTTACCGCTCGTATTTATACACTAATGGAGTACGTTCTTTTTTATTTTATATTACATCGTTTTTTTAGCCTTGTAATTTTATCTGATTGAACACATTAAAGATATGGCCAAACGTGACTTGACATGTCATTAAACGTTATCGTTTAAACGATATGGTCAGTTTTTGCTGGCCATTTCATGAAGTAGAAGCATTTCATGAAATTCGAACACATCATAAAGTGATCATGTCTACGATATGGCTACGACACGATATTTGTGGCTCCGGCTTCCAGATCTCTGATTCTAATGGCTGTACTTGAGCAACTCAACAAGGGCCACCAAGCAGTTATGTGGAACCGACTCACCTTGTGGTACATGCAACAAGGTGGTGGTGGCTTCGGCCACTAGATATGTCATAAAGAACTGCTAAAGGCTAAGGTTGAGCATCTGGCGGCGTCAAGGTCCACCAAGCAGTTCTGTGGAACCCCCGACTCACCTTGTGGTATATGCATCTTGGGGGGTGGTGGTTCCGGCCACTAGATCTCTGATAAAGAACTGTTAAGGCTGCAGTTGAGCATTTGTCGGCCACAAGGTCCACCAAGCAATTCTGTGGAATCCTCGACTCACCTTTGCTATATGTATCACGATGGTGGTGGCTCCGGCCACCAGCTTTCTGACAAAGAACTGCTAAAGTCTGCAATTGAGCATCTGAAGGCCACAAGGTCCACCAAGCAGTTCTGTGGAACCCCCGACTCACCTTGTGGTATATGCATCACGGCGGTGGTGGCTCCGGCCACCAGATCCCCCACGAGGTACTCCTTGAAGTTGTACTTGGGCAGCCACCGCACGATGGGCACGGAGTTGACCAGGCAGTCGCCAAGGCCGCATACTCTGGCCACCTTCTTGCAGCGCTCGCCCACTGCAAAGAAAATCTTTGATCATATAGGTACAGAGAATATAGGTATCTGTGTTGTCATAATTTGTATAGGGGCCGTTGTACTGGTATCCCGCTTTAGGTCATGCCAGCCTCTACCCAAGCCATCCCAACTGCTCTAAGTAGCGGAGGTCTTTGGTCAGACCAGAGCTGTTCTAGGGTCAACGGTATTGGTCCTGAAAATGAAGATGCTGAAAGATGCTGATGCTACGACACTCAGAATCATTTTGTTTACAGAAGGGCAGTAGCTGTTCTTTTTACCCGACTACGGCGAAACAAGGGAAGGATAATAAGTTTAACAGTCTATGTATGTATAAGTGAATGTTTCACCATAGCGTCACCCCCATTGGACCGATTTTGACAAGGCTATTTTTTACCCGACCGTCGCGTCGTCAGGTTTTATTTTTTGAAAATATTTCTTGTTACAAGAGAACCAACTTGATAGATAGGTACTTAAGGGCAGGCAACGCACCGCCATTACCCAATGGTTCTGGTGTTTGTAATAAGGTTTGCGTTTGGCAAACCCATCCATTATAAATAGTTCGTAAGAAAAACCATTCCTTCACACATTGGAAGGGTACAATAATATTATCGGTTTTGTTTGAGACACAATGCCTGTAGTTTGTTGTCTCAGTCAACATCGTTAGTGTCGTTAGTTTACAATCACACTAGTGTGTTAGAGTAATCAACTTATTTGTTTTGCAGAACAAATAACCTGATTTAATAAATACAATGAAACAACTGGTTTGCTTTATACACTGACCGTGTGATGTGAGAATGCAAAATATAAAACTTTATTACTGTAATAGCTGTGCCGGCTTTGCCTGCGGGTGGTCATTACTCTGGGATAAAATGTGTTTTTGCAAAAAAAAACGATACTCCAAATTAGATTAAAGTTCTTTCAGACGCCAAAAATATTTTTAACGATGCTAGACTATACCATTTCTAAACCGTTTTATTTAGCTTGATCTGTTTGTTGAATTTTGTTTATTTGATTATTTTTTTTGGGTCAAATCTAGTAATTGAAATTTCACCCCTTTCTGTTGACCGATTGATCTGAAATTTGGTATAAGCCTTAATTCTGATGACAATACAATTATGTATATTCAGTATCATTGTAAATGTATATTCAGTATCATTATAAATCCAAGATGGCCGCCGCCACAATATGGCGCCCGGTCTATCACGATTAAATGCATATACAACATTTCGTGTCTGTGCTGTTAACCGTTGAGGAGTTCCCTAGCCAGGAGTCAATCCTGCGTGCAGCAACCATGTCATGGTTAAACTCAAAGTCAGCTATCATAAAAGAATGAGTACACAAAATTTCGTACCTTCCTCGAACAAAAATGGTCAAAAGTCTTCGCCCAGCAATTGAGTAGATCCCATCTGACGAAGCTCAAGACCAATAATGGCACGACCGTAGTCTCTAAACTGGAGATCCTTTCTGAGATCGAAGACTTCTAGGGCCGATTGTACGACTCTGTCAGGCTTCTGGACCCGAACCCAGCACAGAGGATACCCGCGCAATAAAAAAATAAAAAAAAATACTGTTGCTTTTTCGTCTATGTCGCTGCGCTTTAATAAAATAATAACGAGTTTTTAAGTTTATGTTAATGTGATTATTGGTGCAAATTCAATTCAGAAATAGACAGTGAATGTTTTGGTGAAATAGGCAGTGATTATTTGTGCCTGGTTGTGTATATTTCATCCAAATACTTTAATTTTTGGCTAGTGGCGGTAGTATGTTGGACTTTTTTTTGCGTCTACCCTTGACTACGAAATTATAAAAATCGGTAATTTCCGATTTATTAGTTAGTGCTGCCATCTAGTGTCGAGTAGCTGCGCCATCTTCATGATCGGCCTGCCTATAACAGCGCCACCTGTCTTCTTCTGCTTGAACTACGTAGAAAGTACAGTAGAAAGTGCAGTACGTCGAGGAGAGTCAAGGTACGGTAGAGCAAGATATCTGCTCGCCCAATGTAGAGCCAGCCCAGTCTGACCTTACGATCCAGGGTGTATCGCAGCAGCTGCTCTTGGGCGTCGAACAACTTAGGACTCAGATATGTACCTTAAATAGTAATGAGCGCCTGCTTAAAGAGGAGATGGCTTTGTTGCGAACGGATCTGCGCGAAATTAAATTAAAGTTAACATCTATAGATTCCTTGGAAGTGGAAGTAAAGGCTCTTCGTGTGGAAATTCAAGAGATGCGTAAGGTTTCTCAGGATCTAATTGAGATTGTGGAAGTTTCGCCTGAGGACGTGGTTAAAACTGCTCGAGCAAAACGCAGTAAGATGTCTAGTAGCGCATCGCTTCAATTTCAGGCTGGAATTTCTGAACGAGTCACCTTACCGCTTATGGCAAGTAGTACTGCTCCGATTTCGACTACTAAGATGACACCTGCGGCCGGGACGTTGTATGGTGCAGCAGTCATAGCTCCAACTGGAGCATCTCAGCAGAAATCGTATTCCACTGCGGCAGCAGCGTGCGATCTAGTAGTGGCTGATAATGAATGGAAGACGGTGACAAACCGAAGGCGTCGTCGGGTTTCGTGGTGAGGGGGAGATTGATGATGAATTGCAGGCTGTGGAAAAGCTAAAGAGAATCCACTTGTGGTCATTGAAAGCAAATACTACCTCTGACAATGTCTCGGCTTATATGACAAAGAGGAACCCTCCAGGAGAGCAGTTTTATAACGTTGAAAGGCTGGACTTGAAGCACAGTAACTACGCTTCATTTGTTATTACGGTGCCAGAGAGCTTTTTCAACTTTTTTATGGTGGGAGCGAATTGGCCTCCGAATGCCAGGGTTAATGAGTGGTTTCGGAAGAGAAAAAGTAGTCGTAACTCCCCAGAGCAAAGACGCGACAGCGGCAAAGATGTGCCGTACACTCAATAGTAGTAGAAATTTTAAAGTATACTACCAGAATGTTAGAGGGCTGCGCACTAAACTACATGAATTCTCGGCTGCTCTTGCCACCTCGCAAGCTGATTTATATTACATTACAGAGACTTGGTTGACGGAGAGTATATTTGATGAAGAGGTAATACCAAATGGGTACTCGATGGTGCGTACAGATCGGCCAGGCGCTAGACGTGGAGGAGGAGTAGCTATTGCTGTGGCCCCTGGTTATCAACTGAGAGAAATTCAGGCTCCAATAGAAACAGTTGATACTGGATGTGAAATGGTTTGCGCGGGTGTATATCGTGGTCACAATTTAGTTATAGTAGCTGTTTGCATTTACATTCCACCTAGTACAAATGAAAATTCTTATGCAAAAATATTTGATGCTCTAGAAGCTGTCTGTGTTGATTATCAATATGTAATTGTATGTGGAGATTTTAATTTGTGTTCGAGTGTAAGCACTAGGTTGGAATATCTATTGTCGTTTTGTGAACTCATTCAGGTAAATAAAGTGGTGAATAACAGGAATCAGATCTTGGACTTGGTGCTGGTCAGTGCAGGGTTATGTCAGGTCTCTGTCTATAAAGAAGACGAGTGGCTTGTTTCCCCGGATGGCTATCATCCACCACTGGCTATTGAGTTGCAACTTGAAGCTTTAAGACCTAATCAAAATTCAAAGAGGAGTGGTCAGCAGGTATGGAATTTTAAGAAAGCTAATTTTAGTGAACTGTACAATAGTATAAGGTGTATTGATTGGGAACCGTTGTATACTAAAAAAGATCCGCAACAAGCAGTTGATTATTTTTACAGTATTCTAAATGAGTGTATTAACCGATTTGTGCCGATGAGGTCCAGTGTATTTGTACAGCCCAGGTACGTATATCCGGAGTAGTACTCCGTACAATAGGTCATATTCGGAAGAAAGCACACTACCATCGTGTATAAAAAGACAGGAACTTCGTCCTGTAGGAAAGATTTTATGGAGTGGAGAGCGAGGGTGAAGGTCAATCTAAAAGATGACTTCAAATGTTTTAAGGACCGTATGGAGAAGGATTTAAAGCGAGATCCATCCACATTTTGGGGCTACGTAGCTTCAAAACGACGTACTGGGAAAGCTGCTAAGAAGTTGGTGCATAATGGTTATGTGGTAATGGATTATGAAGCTGCTGCTTGTTTTGCTAAATATTTCCATTCTATTTATTCGCCAAACCCTCGCCAGTTGGACGCGGAAGAAGCAATTACGTCGATTGACTGTGGAAGTGCTCGGATATACATTTCCACTTTATTAGAAGAAGATGTAAAGCTCGCAATCAAAGCTCTTAAGCCTAAGCGCTCGGTAGATCCAGATGGCGTCCCTCCTTATCTAGTAAAGGATTGTGGTGTGGTACTGGCAAAACCGATGCACCATTTGTTTAGACAGTGCTTTGAGGGCGCTTTTTATCCGGATGTGTGGAAGCTCTCGCGGGTAGTTCCCGTTACAAAGATTTCCGGGTCAAACGTTAGTGACTATAGACCTGTGGCTGTGCTGTCAGTTTTTGATAAGTTATTTGAGTCAATTCTACAGTGTCGAATAAGTAGGCAGGTTGAAGGGCAGTTGGCAGAAGTTCAGCACGGCTTTAGAGCCGGTCATTCTACTTCTTCTAATCTACTTTCGTATTGGTCATATACTGTAGATGCCGTTGACTCTGGTGTGCAGGTAGACGCCGCCTATTTTGATTTCCGTAAAGCATTCGACACTGTAGATAATGACGTTCTTCTGCAGAAACTTTCAAGGGTGGGATTTACGCCGCATCTGCTCCGTTTTTTTAGTGAGTATTTACGTAACCGCAGACAATATGTGCAATATAAAGGTCATGTTTCAGAGCCATACTACAATTACTCAGGCGTGAGTCAAGGTAGTAACTTAGGGCCCTTGGAGTTTTTGCTGATGATAAATGATTTGCCGGAAGTTGACAGCACTGCTCGGTGTTTGTTATTTGCGGATGACTTGAAACTTTTTTGAGAATTCGTGACAGTAGTGACAGCGATAGCTTTCAACAGGACATAGTGTACTACGATGGAGTAAACGTAATAAGCTCTTTTTTAATGATAAAAAGTGCTCGATTGTTACGTTTACTCGGTCAAAAGAGCCATTCATGGTGGACTATAGTCTTCGTGACGTTAAAATCCCAAGAGCCAAGGCTATGCGGGATCTGGGAGTTATTCTGAGCGACGATTTATCGTTTCGGTTGCACATTAACAAGATCTGTGCCCAAGCGTTCAGAAGCCTTGGATTTGTTTTGCGTCAAGCACGTCATTTGGATAGCATTGCTGCTATCAAAGCAATTTACAACGCGTTAAGCTGGAGAATTGTGCCATTATATGGAATCCCTATGAAGCCAAATACATTCAAATGGTGGAAAAAATACAAAGGAAATTTGTGAGATGGCTTTATCATAAACAATATGGTTATTACGTTGGGTATCCATATCTGTATCCCAGTGAGTTTCTCCTCGGTATGGTTGGGTACAACAGCTTGGAAGTGAGACGTGCCATCTCACTGATGGAATACATCTGGTGTATTATTGTTGGCAGTACGAGCATTCCATCTGTTCTGGAGCGTATACCGATAGCTGTTCCTGATAACTACATTAGGGCTCGTCGGCACAAGTTTTTTGGGCATCCGTGCTGCAGGAGTGTGCAGGGCAGGCAGGCGCCTATACCGCGGGCACTGCGCTTGCTTAATGATGTGCTGGCTCAGGGCCCGGGTCAGGATCTGGATTTATTTAAATGTACATATAATGAGTTTCACAAAGCGGCAATGGATTTAATATTGGAAAGTCCAAAGTTGGCAAGTGCCTAATTTTTGTCCGAGTTTCTGTACTAAATTATTTGTGTAAATGTGTATTAATTGTTTGTTCAAAATTTTTATGGTGTACTTGCTCTTGATCCTTGGGTGGGTGAATTGGAAAACTGTAATGCCCACCCACAGGAATGTTAGAATAAATAAATAAATAAAATATTCGTAAATAAAATACTGACCCGCCACTTCACTGACGAACTGCCCGACGCACCTAAGCCTAGACGAGATTGAGATGGCGCTCAAACAACTAAAGAATGGGAAAGCTCCCGGTGAGGATGGTATCACTTCAGAGCCCTTGAAGGCAGGGGAAACCCATACTTTGGTAGCTTCAGGGGTTATTTAGCACCGTCCTTAAGAGTGGGAGAACTCCAGAGGCGTGGAGCAGAAGTTTGGTAGTACTCTTCTTTAAAAAAGGGGATAAAACCCTTTTAAAGAATTACCGACGCATTTCACTCTTGAGCCACGTCTATAAGTTGGTTTCGAGGGTCATCTCAAATCGTCTCGCAAGAAGACTTGACGAATTCCAGCCAGTTCCAGTAAGGCAGGTTATACACAAGTCTTGCTTTTGTGGACTATGTGAAGGGCTTTGACTCCGTTGAAACCTGGGCCGTTCTGGAGTCTATGCAGCGTTGTCGAGTGGACTGGCGATACATCGAACTGCTGAGGTTTCTGTGTGACTCCGCGACTATGAGTGTCCATGTACAAAACCAGCAGGTTAACAGCAACTAGCAGGGCAACTGCACAGGGGATTGAGACAGGGGGATGTTATATCCCCGAAACTGTTCACTAATGCCTGGGAAGATATGTTTAATACGCTGAATTGGAAAGGAATCGGCATTAATATCAATGGCGAGAACATTACACACTTACGATTTGCCGATCACATAGTCCTAATGGCGGAGTCGCAGCAAGACTTGCAAAGTATGCTGACCAACCTAGTTGATGCTTCTCGAGGCATCGGTCTCGGAATGAAAATAGATAAGACCAAGATCATGTTTAACGATCTTACTGGCCCGGAACCGATTGCAGTCAATGGTGCACTTCTTGAAGTCCAAAAATATGTTTGCCTTAGGCAAATATTGCAATGAGGTAAGAAAAACTTTGAGAAGGAAGCCAACAGAAGAATTCAGCTGAGTTGAGCAGCATTCGGTAAGCTTCGCCAAGTCTTCTCGTCGTCCATACCGCAGTGCCTGAAGACAAAAGTCTTCAATCAATGCGTCCTACCAGTCATGTCCTACGGAGCTGAAACGTGGACATTCGCGGTCAAACTAGTCCACAAATTTAACATCGCTCAGCGAGCTATGGAGACCGAGCCATGCTTGGAGTTTCTCTGAAGGGCAAGATATCCGAAGGAGAACCAAGGTAACCGACATAGCTCAAAGGATAAGCAAGCTGAAGTGGCAGTGGGCTGGTCACAGTTCCCGAAGAACCGTTGGGGTAGACGAGTTCTTGAGTGGAGACCACGTTTAGGCAAACGTAGTATTGTAGGACGCCCAGTGGCCAGGTGGAGATATGACCTGCGAAAAGCGGCTGGAAGAAAATGGATGAGGAGTGCTGAAGACCGAGCTCAGTGGCGTGCATTAGGAGAGGCCTACATCCAGCAGTGAACAGATATAGGCTGATGATGATGGTCAATAGGAATCGATTACTTGGTCAAGTTTAACAATTTATTTTGAAGTCGTCTGCACATAAATGACACTCTATACTTCCCTTGCTAGTCCAGTATCGTCAAAATACCAAAATTAAATCCCATGTTTTTCAGGGAACCTTTTAAAACAGGGGGTAGCACCGGTTACATGTGAGAGCTCTACGGAATGGCAATTAGAAATTTAAAACGTTAGAGCCGGAGGAGTGCGCTTTACCTACTTGGTGAAATACCGATCAATTTTATGTCCCACTCCTACGGCCTTAAAAGTTTCTCTAACGTATGAATATTCTTGTATTTGACTTTATAGTCCACTAAGACCAAAGTCGGGTTTTGGTTTTTGAACTTATATTTTTATTTAAATTATTTTGGTGTTATATGTATATATATTTTCGATATGTGCTAATTAAGCCCTTATAATTGATTACACAAATTTTTTTTTTTTATTTCACCACTTTTTGTCCTCTAGAGGGCGTCATATTCATTATTTGTCAAAACTTCTCAAAACTTCTTAACTTGTTCACTTCTTCTAAACTTCTTAACTTCTTAACTTCTTCTAAACTTGTCATCATAAGATGACAAGTTTAGAAATTATTAGGGAACAGATGAACATACATACATACCGGTTAAAGTCATAACCCTCCTTTTTCGCCGTAGTCTGGTAAAAACCAGTCACATGTGACCGGTAAGTAAATCTACTTACAGGGCTTCTGAGGCCTGGTTTCGTAGTGAGCATCCTTGTTGAGTCGGTCTTGCTGGTACACTCTCCGGACTACGTTGAACTCTTCCTGTGATTGGGTCCTGAGAACAACATTTTAGCATTAACGCCTGCTTAGCGAGAATATATTATATAATAATACTAGCTGTGCCCGCGGCTTTGCCCGCGTGGTAATTTCATTTAAAAGTAGCCCATGCGTGTTATTCCTGGACCAAAAGTATCTATTAAGTACATATACTACATTTCTTCCAAATTCGTTCAGCAGTCAATTAGTTTTTTATCGACTGCTCTGTATTTAATCGTCGGATTAAGTTAATCCCAGTTTTTAAGTCAAACCCTAAGCTATCCAAAAGTGAAAACCGCATCGCAATCGGTCCAATAGTTGTTACGTGATGCGTAAACAAACATACAGACAAACTAACAAACAAACAGACAGACACGATTTAAAAAAATGTTCTATTCTTGTTCAGTAGCTTATTTTAAGTACTCTTGACCTTTTTATTTTAAATTTACTTCTTTGTACAGTTTTTTCATTCTTATTGCTTTATTATAAGTACTAGCTGATGCTCGCGGCTTCGTACGCGTGGTCATATGAAAATTATGTAATATTCTTGTTCAGAAGCTTATTTTAGGTATCCTAGACCATTTTAATTTTAAATTATCTTCTTTATACAGACTATTTCATTCCTATTGCTTTATTACAAGTATAGATTTATGTACCCGCGGCTTTGCAAGCGTGGTCATTTCTCTAGGTTAAATTTACTCTATGTACTATTCCAAGACCTAAAATACCAATATAGCAATATTTGAACAAAGTTCCTTCAGCTGTCAAAAAGTTTTTATCGATTGTTCGGCATAAACTAATCGGATTGAGATACCAAGTATACCAGTTTTTAAGTCCAACCTTAAGCTATTCAACAGTGAAAACCGCATTGCCATCGGTCCAGTATTTTTGACGTGATGCGCGAACATACAAACTAACAAACAAACAGACAGAAACGATTTAAAAAAATTATCTATTCTTGTTCAGTAGCTTATTTTATGTACTCTAGTACTTTTTATTTTAAATTATCTTCTTTAAACTGTTTTTTTCGTAATTATTGCTTTATTAAAAGTAATAGCTGATGCCCGTGGCTTCAAACAAACAAACAAACATACTGACAAACAAACTTGTGACGATGTGAAACCTCTTTCATAATCCATTTCATTCCATTTGATAGTTTCTATATGTTGTATGTATATATTTAAAAGACTCCAGTTGTAATAAACTTATTTAGGTATATTATTTCGTAAAATTCGGTTTTTGCTAATCCAATCAATATCGGAATGACAGGTAATTTTTGAATTTAGAATTAATAATGACAAACTATCAAATGGAATGAAATGGATTATGAAAGAATTAAGAATTATGAAAGAGGTTTCACATCGTCACAATCTAACAAACAGAAAAACACGATTTAAAAAATGATCTATTCTGTTTCAGTAGCTTGTTTTAAGTATCGTAGACCATTTTTTTTAAATTATCTTCTTTGTACACTTATTCGTTCTTATTGCTATATTATACGTATAGATAGAAGTAAAGAGGCTATGTTAGCATTATATATATGACACCACAGAATGAATAATAGTACTCAGCGCCGCGACTATAATATCGTTATAGTCGTTATGTAGCTACATATTCATGCAAAGCGACAAGCGACCGAGCTCAGTGGCGTGCATTAGGGGAGGCCCACGTCCAGCAGTGGACAAAATAAATATAGGCTGATAATTATGAGAAGCGACCGTTCGTAAAGACACGTAAGGAAATCATCTGTATATCCCATTATACGAGTACCAAAAGACGTTTATAACTTTTAAAATAGTAATAAACATGACGAATGTCGTGGCCACTCTGAACTTCGTGCAAGTGGTTGCGAATTGAATATTTTTAGGAACAGAATGGCGGAATGAGGTGCATCTCTAGCCTAGACCACAGCATGCTGTCGCCTCATTCCGCAATTCGGTTCCTAAAAATGTTCATTGCGCAGCCATTTGCACGAAGTTCAGAGTGGCCACGACTTATCGGCCGTACTGTATATTTGTGCAATTTGGCGTCAATCAAAACAATATATCGTGCGAATATGCGACAGGCGACATTAAGTTACTTAGGAAATTTGGTTCCTCTCCCACTTCGGTGGCTACAACAATAGTCGACTAACGTGGGCATTGCAGTTTCTTTCGCTTGTGTGTGTGTATACTGAGCGAGGTCGGACAACTGATTGATAACATTGCAACAATCTGTAATCCATTTCAAAACTAATGCCACATTCTAATACCAACCAGTTGACTTCATTAAAAAATGTTTAGAATATTCTTGCGACTCGTAAGATAAGAAAAAAGAGATTGTATGGTAATGGACGATTTGCTGACGATTTGCTAGCATTTCATTTTTAATTCAAGTTTTTTTAAATCCCTGAACCTGAACGAAGTTGAAGTTTAGGGTTTGTGTGTGTATGTCGGTCTGTGGCGTCGTGGCTCCCAAACGAATAGACCGATTTTAATGCGGTTTTTTCTGTTAGAAAGCTGATGTGATCGAGATGGTTCTTAGGTATAATGGGGGGAGAGGTCAGAGGTAATATTTTTTATTTGTTCTTGTGTTTTATGAACTTCTAAAATTGTGCACGGTATGGTTCCAGGGGTGCGATTTTTGAGTATCACCGAGTAATTAAATATCAGCGAAATGACCAAAAGTCACCGATTTCCCAAAAGTCGTATTTTTGAATATCACTGGGTGAGATAAAATATCATACGTATGATTTCGTTTACAGTGCCACCCCCACTCGTTTTGAAATCGGGTGATATTTTTGGCATTTCGTTCATAGTTTCGTATTATTATATTCATCTACTTTTCGTGTGTTGTTTTTCCTAAAATACGAACAACGAATGAGATAATACTAGCAGCAAGCCTAGTAGCAATACTAAAGATGACTCGTCAGATGAAGATACTGGGACTAAAGTTATGCTATGCATGAAGAGCCATTCTCAATGTCCGCTAAGACATTGCCTCTCAAAGCTACTGGCTTTCGAGGATGTGAGGCTTTTTTCAGTGCTAATAAGGACAAGCGGCTTCCCTTCTCTAAAGAAACAAAGGTAAGTCAATGTTTTACTGTCTTCTATTAGCTAGCACTAGCGTTATAAACTGTAGTAGTTTAAGGTGGATGGTCCATGACAAGAGTTTTACTAGATGGCGCTAATGACGATATTAGCTTAATTTATTTCTTTGGGCCTTAAATTGCAGTCAGGGGTGCGATTTTTGAGTATCACCGAGTGATTAAATATCACCGAAATGATAAAAAGTCACCGATTTCCCAAAAGTCGTATTTTTGAATTTCACTGGGTGATAAAAAATATCATACGTATGATTTCGTTTACGAGTGCCTCCCCCCACTCGTTTCAAATCACCCAGTGATATTTTTGCAATTTCGTTCATAGTTTTTTATATTCAACTACTTTTCGTGTGTTGCTTTTCCTAAAATACGAAAAACGAATGAGTTTTAAATGTTAAATTATATAGTAGATTTATGTCACTGCAGAAGAGCTGTGGTAGTCAAGTTGTAATATGTGCACTTTGAAATTCAACAACACCGGGTTTCATCCATGTTAAGTGTGCATTTGCCATCAATGCATGCTTCAGAGGGAATGTTAAGCTATCGAACTCAAATCATACCAAATTTCATTTGAATTCATTAAGTATTTTCGGCGTGGTGCGCTGCCAAGGTACAGACAGACAGACGGACAGACAGAAAGAGAGATAAAAATTTAAAATATATAGTTTTGGCTTAAGTATTGAATATAGAACTGCCCCCAAAAAAATGACAAAATATCTTTAATTTACAGAATTTGGGACATTATCCCGCAGGAACTCTTTATGTTTTCGGAATAAAATGTATCCTCAATTTTAACCCATTATATAAACTATGATGACTGTGCTAAGTTGCATCAAAATCCGTCCAGTAGTTTCAGAGTGGTAAGTGTTTTTTGAAATAACTTTCAAACCCAATCCTGCAGGAACCCTTTCATTTTTCGGGATGAAAAGTAGCCTATGTCCTACCTCGTAGTATGAACTCAAATCGTACTTAGTTTCATTTAAATTCATTCAGTAGTTTCAGCGTGATGCCTAGCCAAGATACAGACAATAAATAATAATCATTTTAATAATTTTCTAATTATTTGTATCTTTTATTTTTGTGTGTGTTGAATAAATGTATTTTTCTTTCCTTTTTTTTTAGACAGACAGACAGACGGACAAAAATGAAAAAAAAAACAGTTTTGGCTTCAGTATCGAATCTAGAGTAACGTCGAAAAAAATATTCTAAATATCTTCAATGTACAGAATTGGACCCGTTACAGTTTTATTATAAGTATAGATAGATAATCATTCTACGGTAATATAGCCGCCAATAAAGTTTTAAACCGGATCTGATTGCAATTAAAACACAAATAATAATAATTATGCACATTTTGTCATTTAGCGCCATCTAGTGAAACTCATGTCATGGACCATGCACCTTAAATACAATGGCCAATATGTGTGGAAGACGACTTCATACACAAATCATTTTTCTTTGAAGACCTCCTAATCCGAATCTTCTCTCTCGGAGAGAAATCCAGCGGTACCAGCGGTGGTAACATAGTAGGCTGATGGTAATGATGCTGATGAATCTTTTAGTGGGAGCTGGGATTGGATGTGGACAAAGAAAGGGTGGAATAGGTAGGTATGTAAATCGTTCGCCCGTTACTTTTTTTTTGCTTCATGTTTACGGTTTTCGGATTTTCCTCTTTACTGGTGCTATAAACCATTGCTTCTTGGCAAATTTCATGATTCTAGGTCAACGGTAAGTACCTTTTAAGGTTTTGATTCCATTGCTAGTGTCAAAATATGCGACATAAAGGCCGTATCTTTTGATTGCGTTGACTTAGAAGTTTGTTTTTTAACAGGATTGCAGACATGAGTATTTGATATTAATTTCACTTGGTACGCGTTGCTGAGATAAAGTGTATTGACAAACAGACAGACAGACAATGAAATGATCCTTTAGAGATTCCTTTTTCTTTTTGAGGTACGGAACTCTAAAAAATGGCCCACGGTACTTAAAATAACCTACTGAACAAGAATATAACATTTTATAATATATACAAGCTGTCTCAAAAGAAATGTCATATTTAAAACTATTATTAAAAAAAAGTAAAGAGTTTATTAAAAAAAAAATATTACACATTAAAATACACTGTTTGAGTTTTTTTTTAAATGACATCGTCCAAATGTAAACCGTTGCGTTCCTAATCCGAATCTTCTCTCTCGGAGAGAAAGCCAGCGGTCCCAGCGGTGGTAACATAGTAGGCTGATGGTAATGATGCTGATGAATCTTTTAGTGGGAGCTGGGATTGGATGTGGACAAAGAAAGGGTGGAATAGGTAGGTATGTAAATCGTTCGCCCGTTACTTTTTTTTTGCTTCATGTTTACGGTTTTCGGATTTTCCTCTTTACTGGTGCTATAAACCATTGCTTCTTGGCAAATTTCATGATTCTAGGTCAACGGTAAGTACCTTTTAAGGTTTTGATTCCATTGCTAGTGTCAAAATATGCGACATAAAGACCGTATCTTTTGATTGCGTTGACTTAGAAGTTTGTTTTTTAACAGGATTGCAGACCTGAGTATTTGATATTAATTTCACTTGGTACGCGTTGCTGAGATAAAGTGTATTGACAAACAGACAGACAGACAATGAAATGATCCTTTAGAGATTCCTTTTTCTTTTTGAGGTACGGAACTCTAAAAAATGGCCCACGGTACTTAAAATAACCTACTGAACAAGAATATAACATTTTATAATATATACAAGGTGTCTCAAAAGAAATGTCATATTTAAAACTATTATTAAAAAAAAGTAAAGAGTTTATTAAAAAAAAAATTTTACACATTAAAATACACTGTTTGAGTTTTTTTTTTAAATGACATCGTCCAAATGTAAACCGTTGCGTTCACGGCATTCGTTTAATCGAGCACTAAAATTGGCTATGACGGCTCGGCAGGTATTCTCCGCGATGGCTGCGATTTCGTGACTGATATTTTCTTTTAATTGTGCCAGGGAAGTCGGTTTGTTGGCGTAAACTTTGGATTTGACATAACCCCACAGGAAAAAGTCCATAGGTGTCAAATCGGGACTGCGTGGAGGCCAACTTATGTCACCTCTCCTGGGGCCCGTTCACATAAACGTTCGAGGACGCACGGATCACCCGAGCGTACACTCGAAATCGTTCACGGCGTCGTCCGGGCGTTCGCCTGGGTCATCCGAAAAATAGTAGTGGAGGGGAGGAATAGTATGAAACTGACTCTTGACAGTTGTCAGTTGTATGTGGACGTCCAAAGTCGTTCACTATCTCCGGATGATCGAGCGATAATCGCACGGATGATTCGAGCGATAATCGCACGGATGATTCGAGCGTGTAAATGAACACAGCCCTGGAGATCAATTTGCCAGGAAAAATTTCACGAACTCTTGGCAGAGACCTGTTGGACATGTGTGAAGTTGCTCCGTCCTGCTGGAACCATATTCTTTGGTTATAACCAGGAAAGTTTTGCAGCTCAGGCACGAAGAAGTCGTCTAACATCTCCACATAACGCTCTGAATTCACTATAACTGTGCGTCCCCTTCCATCTTCAAAAAAGTAAGGGCCGGTAATTCCTCGCGCCGATATTGCGGCCCATACGGTGACTTTAGGCGAATGTAGGGGTATCTGATGTTTTTTTTTTGGATTGGTTGCACTCCAGTAGTGGCAATTTTGCTTGTTAGCATATCCAGATGAAAATGGGCTTCATCCGAAAACAAGATGTTGGTAAACGTTGGGAAGCGCTCAATCATCTGGTTTACGTAGTCAAGTCTATGACCAGCATCCTGAGTCTTTAATTCTTGCACCAACTAAATTTTGTACGGGTGCAGTGTTAAATCTTTTTGCAAAATGCGCCATAATGATCTGTGCACGTTTAAGGCCACAGCACGCTTCCGAATTGAAAGGTTCGGATCGTCCCGAATACACTGGCGACATTGTCTATGTTTTCGACCGTTCTCGAAGATCTTGGACGCCCGGATTTTGGTTTTTCCAGTGTTGAACCGGTCTCTTCAAACTTCTCGGCCCATCTTGCAATGAGTCGAGTGGTTGGCGCATCATTCAAGTGACGAATATGTTGAATGCTGCAGAATTTTCTACGCGCTACAGTCGCCGAATTACCGTTTTTATAAAACTCGCGTACGCACAACGCACGGTCCGCTCCCGAGAAACGCTCCATAGCGACTAAATTCCCAAGAGCCAGGCTACCGATTGAATTGACACCCCAACCGCGCCCCTCAGAATAGTTGCGTTCAAGCAATAACCAAAACCAATGTGAACTTTCTTTTGAGACACCTTGTATAAGAATATAAAATATTATTTGTCTGTTCGTGCATCACGTCAATTGCATTTTGACAAACTGAGGTACTTAGTATCTTAATCCGATAATTAGAAGCCGAGAAACCGATAAAAAAACTATCCGACGACGTCTGGACAAAATTTGGTATTTTGTCCAGAAGTCTAAGTTATCTCGTCTTCTAAGTTATAGGTATCTTTGGACCTGGAATAAACATATACTTAGGTTACTTTTAACCCTGAGAAAAGAACACGCAGGCAAAACCGCGGACACATCTAGTTAATAATTATAAAAATGAGTCTGTTTAGAGACTGCGCTTGTAAGTAACTAACTTGTGTTTGACCTCGAACGGCGCAGCTGACCTCAGTACTTAAACGTGTACATTTAAAACTTTCGTTTTTGAAGTTAACGTTCTACCCTCCAAAAATTAGAACAACCTTGCAGGCAGAAACTCCCCGAAATACACCAGGACGAAACATGCAGAAGAACAGGGCTGAATGCCTTTATTGAATTCATTCAGATGTGGACATAAAATAAACCATGAAAAAAAGTTAAAACCGACTTCAAAATAAAATAATCTTATGTGGGAAACAGTTAAGGAAGTCTGTGCCGTTGATTTGGATAGATTTAAGAAAATTGGGCACTGACTTCCTTAACAGTTTCCCACATAAGATTATTTTATTTATTTTATTTGGTTTTTACTTATTTAAAGTTTATTTTATTTCCCTATTTTGAGTGGCGTGAACAATACATGAACATGCGATTGCAGCAATCGCAAGTGACTTGCTGTTATCCATTGAGGAGATCCTTTGTATCTCCGAAGGTCTTCCTCAGATATTTACCAAATTATATATATGGGATAATCCCTAAAGCATATTCCATAAAAACGAAACTTCATAATCGACCCACATTTGACGGAGATATCACGTCATAAAGTGGGTGATAGTTAATAAAATTAAGTCATTCCCTAATTTTCCACCCTTATAGGAGGAATATTTTCATGAAATTTAAATGGGACCCCTGAGGCATACCCTAACCATTAAAAAATGAATTTTTGAAATCGATCCACAATTGCCGGAGACATCACGTGACATATGAAAAAAACATACGGGCCGAATTGAGAACCTCCTCTTGAAGTCGGTTGAAATTAAACCTTGGATTCTTGGATGATGCTCAAAGATGTACAAAGACTTGCCAGCTGTCTTCTTTATCGCTGTCATCGAAGTGTTCTTGCAGAAGCGGTGCGTGCTCACTGGAAGGATCCATGAAATCCTTTTCAAATATCACAAAAGTTTTTTTCATACGCATGTTTATAATCTTTCATTCGAATTAATGTGGGCAGTTAGTCAAAACGTCCAGATTTTTTGTCTAATTATAAACAATTAGGGTGTAATTTTTAGGACTATTATTATTTTTAATACTATTATAATCCACAGGAACTTAAATTTTTCACAACACATTCGGAAATCAACATTGTTTTATCGAATTATTCCACAATCACAGCTCAAAAAATCTTTTGACACGATCAATCATTATTCGAATAGATAATGAACGAACAATCGATTACAACGCGTACGTTTAATCGGCCCGTTAGACACAAACTGCCAGTCAGTTCCATGTTGTTGGTTAACACCGGCCGATAACGAAACCGATTCGGCTGAACGGTCAACATTTCTCGTGTTTTTATTAGTTTAATAGCTGTGCCCGCGGGTTTGCCCGCATGCTTATTTTTCTGGGCTATATTAAGTATGTCCTATAGACTTGCTATAGAGTGTGTACGCTGTAAGGAACGGTTGCCTTGGAAACGAAATAAGCATTTCAAAAAACATCAAGAGCATTGGTGCTATACCTACTTTTGCATTGGTTTTTAATATCCTAGAAGATGCTATGTGCTATGAGGCTCATTGGAGATGACACTCTGGTAAAGAGTAAGCTTCAAAGTCTGGCGCATCGTCTCGAGGTCGCAAGCCTGTCGGTATTCTACAGATTGCACTATGCACAAGTGCAGTTCTTGAGTGTGCACAAGAACTGCACAATCTGATTCTCCCATCAACTTTCCATCACCGTACGACTAGACGATCGGCAAAACGCCACCCTTTTATGGTTGAAATGCCTCGCACAAGAACGAAGCGTTATTCGCTTTCTCATTTATTATAAGAACTTCTAAGGAGTGGAATGCCCTGCCCTCGTCAGTGTTTCCGGTAGAATATAACCCAGGTGTGTTCAAGTCAAGAGTGAATAGGTATCTACTAGGCAAGCGTGCTACACCTCCGACCGCACCTCTGTGTTATTCCATAACCAAGAGGACCTTTAAAATACAATATAGGTACCAAACATTCAACTTCGTCCAGAAGTCAAATGTTTTTTTTTCGATTGCTTGGCTTCTACTCATCGGATTGAGATGCCAAGTAAATCAAAATCTAAGCTATCCAACAGTAAAACCCACATTTCAATCAGTCCAGTAATTTTTACGTGTTTTGAGAACAGACAGACACCATGCATATTATTGTTCAGTAGCATAATGGGTACAGACTTTTTATAACTATAGATAGATAGTGTAAACTCTGGCCTTGTAATAAAACCGGACAAGTGCGAGTTCAACTCGCGCGGAGAGCGTTCCGTACGATGGATTTATTATATCACAATATTGATTACCATGTTATTTTAAGACCATAGTTTTTTTTCCTGTAATATTTAAGTAAAGAACAACTTTCTAATTTTTTTTCTTCAGAATTTCACCCATTACAGTTCCAATGGGGCCAGAGTGGTGTACAATTTGATGTATTAACGACTTTTTTTATAATATGTTCTAATTTGCCCCCAAAACTTACCAAAAATTCATAAATTCTATTCAAAATTCATTTATTTATTCGCAGAAATTCATATTTGTACCAAATTTCAACTTAATCTGTACCTACAGAAGATTCGGAGCAAATTGACTGTTATTTTAATAGTTCCGTTTTCTTAGATTCGGACGTACGGAACCTTAAAACTAAAAGAAATAGAAGCAAATGAATGTGATTCATCGGAATATATTGTGTTTTTGTCTAATAAGCTCATTAGCCAGTGAGAACGCATTTAGCATTAATTCCCACTCAAGAACGTTTAAAAACGTTTTCTTGTTCGCACTGCTGAGTTTCAGGAATTTTACCCAACTGCGGAGGGTTATGTGTTTGGGCTGTATGTTTGTATGTTTCTTTGGCGCGTCCTACAGTCTAAACGGCTTGATTTAGATGAATGTATCATTGGATTCGTCTTAATCACGAGAGTGTTATAGGATATATGAATTGTCAAGAAAACTAATATGGCGGCTTACAGCAGCCATATTGTATTTCCGACGGTACAAAAATGACCAAAACCAATCGAGTGAGGTCTCAAAATGAAGATCTAAAGAGTATTTCAAAAATGTACAACGGAACCGAAAGAGGTGAAAATATAAATAAACTAGTTTTCCCGCCAGCGACTTCGTCCGCGCGGACTTCTGTTTATCACGAAAAAAGCATTCTATGTTCTTCTACTTGTACTATTATTTATTCTGTGGTTCTTCTAGGATATTAAAAACAAATGCAAAAGTAGGTATAGTACCACTCTTGATGTTTTTGACATACTTGTTATTTAGTTTCCATGGCAACCGTTTCTTGCAGTGAGTAATGTCAATTTTTCCAGTTTTTCCGTGGAAAATTACAATTTTCCAGGATAAAAAGTATCCCATGTTTTATTCCAGGGTATAAGCTATCTCCATTCCAAGTTTCATCAAAATCCATCTAGGCGTGAACGCTCCCCAAACATACAAACAAATTAACAAACAAACAGACAACGTTTCACTTTTATATATTGGTATGGATTATTATTAAAAATAAACAAAGTACTTGACTGCGAGCATTACTAAAAAGAGGAACAATCTTTAGATTGTTGATTTTGAAATATAAGAATGCAGTCAGAGGTATCATGCATTTCATTTCTTGTTTAACGGGATCAGCTAGAACCAGGAGAGCTATACTCCCCATGCCTCCGACTGTACCTTATATTTCAATATATCTAAAGCTTGTTTGCCTCTTTTTGGCTATGTTCGCAGTCGGTTTTTTGTTTTTTTATAATAATTTATTGTTATTCTGGGAATGGAGACTAGATTATATTACAATTTTATTGATAAAGGTATTATTGTACAAATTATTGTCACAACAGTTTTATCCAATAATGTTTTTTTTATTATTTTTTTATTTAGTGTACTGTAAAAGTCCTCAAAATTAATACAATGGCTGGAACAGTAAAATAATCATAATTACTATAATACACATTGGTATAAAAATACGTATATGTATAAAAAAGTTTACAATACACTGTATAATAAACACATTATGTATTATTATTACCTACCGTCATAACCTTCGATGAAAGAAACAAACACAGATCAATCACTTAATACTTACTATTATTCAAAATGCGATCACAAAACTATTTGTTGTGTGCGTATCGCGTGGTACAAAACCGTACACAATGCCGTACGTCACAGTGCGTCATCAAAAGATCGCAAGCGACATTGTGCCATCCTTTTTCACACGCATTAACCCGTATCGCTTGCCTGTTCGCTCCACGCAAATATTTACGTGTTACGCACACAAGCGTGTGTCTGCGCGCGTTTTCGATTTGTTATGTGTGCTGCCCGGCTCAAAGCTATGAATAGAAGCGTTTTACTTTTTATGATGATTAAGTTTAATTACCTATTTGCCAATTAAAGAAACCGTCCCCACTATAAGCAGGCCATGCGCGGAATTTTTAAATTGCGCGGAGTTTTGGTGGAACAAGAATCGGGCGAATTTAGTGAATTCTTGTTTCTTTAATCGAAGGTACAACTCACAAACATAAACTATATACATAAAAATACAAAAACCCGACTGCGAACAAAATTATTAAATACTAGCTGACCACCTGCAATAATAATCACACTAATATTATAAAGGCGAAAGTTTGTATGTATGTAAAAGACGTAAGGGACGTAAGTAAGGGTGTGCGTGTTTGTTACTTCTTCACGCTTAAACGGCAGAACGGATTTAGATGAAATTTTTGTTTTTTTTTTGAGGTAGCTATGCCCTGGATTAACACATAGGCTATTTTTTATCACGGACAATGCCCTCCAACAAGTTCCTCAGGGACGCGGGTAAAACCGCGGGGCGCAGCCAGTATTTATATAAATTTAATGTTTCTTATTTACTTACATATTTTACATTACTTTAATACAGCAATTGCAACATTACAGTATAGTATTTACATTAACTTAAATAATTCTAAAAAATAGAAAATTATGTAAAAAGCTTAAAAGACAATTGCTAATTTTATGTTTAGTAATAACAATTATATATTTTTGAAATGGTCTTTTAAAGACCTGTTTTTTGATACCTCACTCGATAGGTTTTAGGTAATTTTTTGTTCCAACCGAAATACAATATGGCAGCTGTAAGCCGCCATATTAGTTTTCTTGACATTTAATATACCTATCTTATAGCACTCTCGTGATTAAGACGAATCCAATGATACATCATTTAACAAAATCCATCAAGCTGTTTAGGCTATAGGACGCGCCTAAGATACATACAAACAAACATACATACAACCCAAACACATAACCCTCCGTGCAGCCGAGTAAAAAATATGTTAATCATAAATTACTAAGATATAATAATTCGTTTCATTAGACCATTTTTGAGTACTATACCCTGAACTGGTATTGTAAAACCATACGGCATTAATAAAACCATACGCGTAGAATGGAGCCTCCTATTTACCTCCTATTTTGAAGTCAGTTAAACATAATATAAAATGAACACGTTGGCTACCACTGGCCAGCGTCGCATCTGGCGATTTATCTCGCGTGCTAGTCATGTGATGTTATTAATGTTATTATAATTAACACAATAATTATTATTATCTAAAATTAATTTACAGATAACAGTTTACCGAACTGTGATCTTGACTTCCTATTTTAAAGTAAGCCAATATCAGTGGACAACAAGGGTAGCATTACGGTTCAATAGTATACCGGGTTCGGTCCTAGGCTCCGCACTAATGACTTTTTATACGCTTTATATTAGCTTCACTTGTATGTTTGTAACCGACTCCTTTGGACGCTATTTTGACCCACTTTAAATGGTCAGATTTCATTCAAATTTTGCATACCTGTCAAAGATCGATGACAATGCAATAATTCGAAAAAAAAAAACAAAAAAAAAATTGTTTAAGAAACTAAAAACCACGCTTTATATAGAAAACCAAACTAAAAAATAGAAAATAAATTTTAATAGTGTAAATAAGAAAAAAAAGTTTTATTTAAAAAAAAAGCGTGGGGTGCTTTTTAAGATATTATCGAAATGATAATCCTTCTTCTCATATCTGTCAATGAAATATTTATAACTATTGACCCATGCACCCCACGTTTTTTTTGATATAAAACATATTTTTCTTATTTACACTATTAAAATTTATTTTCTATTTTTTAGTTTGGTTTTCTATATAAAGCGTGTTTTTTACTTTTTTAAACTATTATTTATTTTTTAAGTTATGTGTTACTTAACTATATTTATAAACACAATTTTTATTAATATATTTATTTATTGTATTCAGTTTTTATTATTTATTTATTATATTATAATGCACCACCGTTTTTGCCGTATATTAATTCCTCTCCATCCAAAGGTTGTCTGGAAGAGATCGCTTTTTAGCGATAAGAGCGCCCATTGTCCCATAAATGTTGTATAAATGTTTTAGTTATTTTTGGTATTTTTTTTCTGTGGTGTACAAAAATAGAGTTATCTATCTATCTAAAGTTACACAAAAAAACATTTGAAAAATGAAGCTTTCATGTAATAGTCATGGTGAAAGTTAGAACGGGCTATCACAATTCAATGCATAAACAATATTTCGTGTGTGTGTTGCTATCCGTTGAGAAGTTCCGTAGTCAGGAGACAACCCTGAGTGCAGCTACCATATCATGGTAAACTTATTGAATACGAGCTGACCCGCAAATATAATCACACTAATATTATAAAGGCGAAAGTTTGTGTGTATGTAAGTGTGTGTGTTTGTATGTTTGTTACTTCTTCACGCTTAAACGGGTGAACTTTGGTACGGAGGTAGCTTATACCCTAGATTTTATCCCAGAAAATGTATGGTAAGGACGCGGGTGAAACCGCGGGGCGCAGCTAGTATTGATATAAATTTAAAGTTTTTTTTTTACTTACATATTTAACATTACTTTAATAGTTGCAATTGCAACATTAGAATATTAATTTACATTAACTTGAATAATATAAAATTAAAAATTTTGTAAGAAGCTTAAATGAAAATTACTACTGTTTAGTTATAAGAATTAAATATTCTTGAAATGGTCTTTTAAAGACCTGTATTTTGATACCTCACTCCATAGGTTTCGGTAATTTTTTTTTTGTCGGTTATACAATATGGCAGCTGTAGACCGCCATATTAGTTTTCTTGACATTTCATATTTCCTATAGCACTCTCGTAATCAAGAGGAATCGAACGAGAGGATCTCATTTATCAAAATCCATCAAGCCGTTTAGGCTGTAGGACGCGCCTAAGAAACGAACAAACATACAAACAAACAAATAAACATACATACATACATACAACCAAACACAAAAATCTCCTCATTCGGGTAAAAAGGAGGTTATCAAGTTGATGGGTATGTAAATCCACACCAATATATAAAAGTGAATCGTTGTAAGTTTTTTGTTTGGGGAGCTTTCACGCGATAACGACTGGACGGATTTTGATGAAATTTGGTATGGATATAGCTTATACCCTGGAATAAAACACAGGATACTTTTTAACCCGGAAGTGGTAAGTTTCCACGGGAAAACTGGAAAAAGGTTGATTACTCGCTGAAAGGAACGGTTGCCATGGAACCGAAACAATAACAAGTCTGTCAAAAAACATCAACTTTTGCATTGGTTTTTAATATCCTAGAAGAACATACGATGATTTTTCGCGATAAACTGAAGTCCGCGTGGACGAAGTCGCGGGCGAATGCTTAATAAGTATTTTTATAAGTTATCTATCTATAGTTATAATAAAGCAATAAGTCCGAAAAGTCTGTACAAAGAAGATAATAAAAAAAATAGTTTACGGTAGGTATTTTAAATAAGTTATTGAACAAAATATAACATTTTATAAAATCGTGTCTGTCTGTTTGTCTGTATGTTTGTTTGTTCACGCATCACGTAAAACCTACTGGACCGATTGCGATGCGGTTTTCACTGTTGGATAACTTAGGGTTTGACTTAAATACTGGGGTACTTGGTATCTCATTCCGATGAGTAGACGCCGAGTAATCGATAAAAACTTTTTGACGGCTGAAGGAATTTCGATCAAATTGTTGGCATATTGGTATTTTAGGTCTTGGAATAGTACATAAAGTATTTTTAAAATAGAACACGCGTACGAAGCCGCGGGAGCAGCTAGTTTTAAATATTATTATGCATTTCTGCATAGAACGCCTGAGTATAGAGAAATGACCACGCGTGTGAAGCCGCGGGTACAGCTTGTGTTAGTATACAGGTTGGAACTTTTTAACCACACCCGGAAGGAAAGTACTCTAAATACTGGAGATAGCAAATTTTACTCAAAGGAAACATTCCTTTATTTTTAAATGAAACCAATTTGCATTCAAATATTTATGAAAATTTGCTTGCCACACTCGGTAATCGAACCTGCTAAAATCCGAAAAAAATACATTCTGTACTTTTATGGCATCATTCGATAGGGTCAATCATAAGGATCAAATCTGTTTAACAAATATGGTATATTAAATAAAAGGAAAACCATGAAATCTTAACTTATAAATTCAATGGGACAAGATAAAGCACTATAATTACTCAAAGGTCGATCAGATTACTTATGTTAGTAACAGTGATCTTTGACGTCATTTATTTATTAAAATGACGAAGACCTATTTAGATTTCAATTTGCACGTGAATGTAAATAAATTCTTTATCAGATAATTTCTCTTCTCGTTATTAAAAGAACAAACTTGTGTATCCAACAAAATGGAGCTCATTTGGAGCAATTAATTAGTTAGTTTACACTTTTTTTTCGTTTATTTAAAATAAGTTAAGATTATTTTTATTTTTAATGTTTGTTAGAGAGATTTGATTCTTCCCTATCGATTGATGCCATAAGAGTACAGGTGTTATTTTTTCGGTTTTAGCCGGTTCGATTCTCGAGTCAAGCGAGTTTTCGAAAATCTTTGAATGCAGATTTGTTTCTTTTTAAAAATAAAGGAATGTTTTCTTTGAGTAAAATTTGCTACCTCCAGTAAATACTAAGAGTACTTTCCCTCCAGGTGTGGTTAAAAAAAATCCACCTGTAGGTATATGAGTATCTGAACATGTATACCAAATTTCGCAAATGTATGTATGTATGTTTGTCCACGTATTTCTCGGATACTACAAGTCTGATTGCAATAATTCTTTTTTTAACAGTTTCAGTATCGTCCAACTTAGTAAATAGTTCAAGTTTCATCATAATCGGTTCAGTAGTTTAAAATATATGGAGTGTTTCTAATATGGCCTTCTTTTTGGCGAACTTAAAAAAAATGATTTCTTTTGTATTTGACCCTACCCGATGTGGGTTCTGGATTCATTGTTCGTATGATGTTCGTATGTTACTAAACATTACCCATTTAGAAATAAATGGGTAATATTTTTATTATGGGTACTTTAAGTTTGATTTGCGTGCGCCTGACCTCTAAACGCAGATATCACATGCGAGATGCTATTCATTTTCCACAAGGCGTTATTTTAAGAATAAATAATCCATGACTGTTTTTAATGTGAATCTTACAGAATCATTATCAGCATTCGTCCACTACTGGGCCTCACCCTGTGAACGCCACTGAGCCCGATCTTTGGCTCTTTTCTTCAAATCCAGACTCCAGTCCCTGTCAGCTGTCTTTCGCAACTAATCGCGAGTCGTCACTCCACCTGGCACACTACGTTTGTTAGGCAATCGAGAACACGTTCTTCGAGAGATGTGACCAGTCCATTGCCACTTCTGCTTGCTAATATACTATGTGCTATGTCAGCTACTTTTGGTTTTTGTCGGAATGTTACGGAATAGATCCAATAGAATTATAGATCGCGGCGTGGTATACCACGGCCCTTACATGTCCATACTATCTCTCTCCGTCGTATATCTTTTTAACCCCTGATGAAAGGGACGGGTGTTATAAGTTTAGGGTGTGTATGTATCTGTGTCTGTCTCCGGCATCGTAGCTCCCAATCGAATGGACCCATTTTCTGTTTGACAGCTGATATGATCGAGATGGTTCTTAGCGAGGGTACATGTTTTATTCATTTGTGCTTGTTATTTGAAACTTAGCTTTGTTATGAAGAACTCGCCGCAGTGCAGCTGTTCCCAAGACATTCAGCTCTGATCACTCTTTGTGAACTCTCGAGCTCTATTGCTAGAAACATTCTACGTCACCCATATGTTGACTTGATGCTGTAACACATGGAGACGATCTATGGCTTCAAAAAACTATGGAGTTTGGACATTGCAAGACGGCTGTAAACTATGTTTGAACTGAACGGGGGGTTTTGATCTTTTTTTTTTGAGCATGCTATGTGTCTGTCGTTTTAATGTGGTACCTACTTCTCAACATTGTTTAATCATTGATCACATTGCACATAATATAGAGGAATCAAAACCAAATCTATTATCGTAGGCAATTTGCTTCATAATCAATTGGCGTGGTAGGTATGATTGCAGCAGTGGCCTCTTTCATTAGGGAAAGTGTGGACCCATTGCTGGACCCTTCATTTTAGAAACTGTGCTATTAACCTATATTATTAATACTATTACTTATCACTAATAATGTATTAATATTATTAGGTACATAACACAATCTATGTAAATACATGTGTTAGGGAAGTTCCTATGTGTGAGCCTATTTGTGTATATATATATATATATATTTAATATATATACTTATAATAAAGTAATAAGTACTAAAAAAACTGTACAAAGAAGATAATTAAAAATAAGTGGGTCTAGGGTACATAAAATAAGCTACTGAACAAGAATATAACATTTTAAAAAAAAAACTGTCGGTATGTTTGTTTGTTCGCATAACACGTAAAAACTTCTGGACCGATTGCAATGCGGATAGCTTCATAGTTTAGGGTTTGATTCAAAAACTGGGGTACTTGGTATCTCAATCTGATGAGAAGAAGCCGAGAAATCTATGAAAACTTTTTGATGGCTGAAGGAATTTTGATCAAATGTATAAGGTATATTGGTATTTTAGGTCTTAGAATAGTACATAGAGTACCACCTTCTTTTAACCTAGAGAAATGACCACGCGTGCGAAGCCGCGGGTTCAGCTAGTATCTAATAATTCAATAGCACAGAATCGATACTAGTTTCCAACAGACCAATTCAGCTGGGTTGAGCAGCATTCGGCAAGCTTCGTCAAGTCTTCTGGTCGTCCATACCACAGTGCCTGAAGACAAAAGTCTTTAATCAGTGCGGCCTACCAGTCATGACCTACGGAACCGAAACGTGGACACTCACGGTCAAACTAGTCCACAAATTTAAGGTAGCTCAGCGAGCTATGGAGAGAGCTACGCTTGGTGTTTCTATGAAGGACAAGATTCGTAATGAAGATGTTCGACGGAGAAACAAGGTAACCGACATAGCTCTAAGGATAAGCAAGCTAAAGTGGCAGTGGGCTCTTCACATTTCTCGAAGAACCGATAACCGTTGGGGTAGAGGAGTTCTCGAGTGGAGACCACGTTTAGGCAACCGTAGTATAGGACGCCCTGTGGGCAGGTGGAGTGACTTGCGAAAAGCAGCTGGAAGAAAATGGAGGAGGAGAGCTGAAGACCGAGCACAGTCGCGTGCATTAGAAGCTTAAGTCCAGCAGCGGACAAATACAGACTGATGATTAGACACGAGTTAAAAAACTTAATCCTTTCATTTCGTTGAAGACTTCATTGTTTAAATTTTTAACATCGGGTCTGTGCGACCCAACAAATAGAACAACGGGTCAGTGCAATGCCCGAGGGATAGACCGATAAATTGTAAATAACAGTTACCGTCCGGTGACGCTGTAGAGGTCAGCTATAGACCAACAGCACATATCCTTTCCAAAAAAAAAAACTAAATATATGTAAGTATAGGGACTAGGGTAATTGATACAGGTGTTTTTTCAAACTGGATCTCTATGGTAGCTTGTCTAGTCGATAAAAAAACAAGCTATACTTAGTTGGTGTAAGTTCTTATAATTTTATTTAGACAAAGCTAGACTTACCATCCATTTGGATTTAGCTTCTCTTGTTCCCAATCCGGCGTCTTTTCGTTCCCGCCGTTTCTCATTTTGACACTTTTACTTTTTAAATTTTATTTTTAATTTTGTCTATCACCATTATCACAAACTTCTATAAGGTCACAAATGCTGCTTTTAAAACTGTTAACACATTTACTTATTACTACATTTATTTATTAATTAAGAAAATAAGCATTACCTACTTTTATCAACTTTATGTCTAAGCGGTAAGGAACGTGGCAGAATAATAACAATATCCGTTTAAAAATCTCGAACCAACAAACCTTTTCAAAGTAATGAAATAATAATATTTTATCAGACTAGACTTATTTGCATAAAGCTAAATCTGTTTGCATTAGCAAACTCATGTCTTGTTTTGAGCCGTTTTGTCTGCTCTTCTGCCATCTCTTTTATTTTAATCTTTGTCACTAGTGATGCGCCAAAGGGTCTACAATATCGACATTCGATGCTTTTTACTGTGTACTAAATATAATTTTATTGTAATAAAAGGGTTTGTTGTTTATATACGTAGGGTTGAAGAAGGTAAATATGCATATTTTTAGGGTAACGTACGTCCGAATGAAAAAATATACCCTCACACTCGTGTGTCTTTCTGTCTGTCTGTCACAGCCAATTTGCTCCAAATCTATGGACCGATTAAGTTGAAATTTGTGTACACATATGAGTGTATGTGACCCAAATAAGGAAGTGTAACGTAAATTAATTAATTTTGAATATGGGGGGGTCACTTTGTTGTAAACTAGAAAACTACAAAAAATAGTTTTGCGAACTATACCTTGGACATACCTCAAATGAAAGGGTTTGTTGCGAGGGTCCCATTTTTTATAATGTTAAAATAAATTGTTTTTAAGTTATTTAAGAAAATAGATGACAATTGACCATCCCATGACATTATCTCCGAAATAAAAATGAATAAAATTAAGAAATAAACAGGAAAATTATTATTATTATTTACTTATAGAATAAAAAACACAGGAAAATCTAAAGAACTCTATGATCTTGAAATGACATGGTAAATGTCTCAATCTTGTGATATAATAATATATTCTCCCCACGCGAGTTCAACTCGCATTTGACCAGTTTTTATTTAAGAAAGCATGCCTTTGCTATATCTTGTCTTGTGATTATCTCTGTCGTTTGTAATAACTTTTATTTATCTAAGATTATTCAAATCTGTGTAGATTGTCGGCAAATTCGACAATCTTATTGCTACGATAATTCTGCAGAGATTTGCGGGACAAATATTAAGATAATGACTTGATAGTCTTGAGCACAGTTCTTGTCTTGAACCTTATCAGGGTTATCTATAAAGTACCAACTTTTTAGTGTTTTCCCTAAACATGCTATGTATAGTGGTCGCAGCGGATCTTTGTGGTTGTGAAGTTAGGTTCTGTGAACGATTGCGCAGGTACTGATGTGCGGATAAAGTAAGAGCGAGACAGAACATGCGAAAAACGTAGGCAAGTGAGCGAGGCAGTTTACAATGCTGTCTTCACCTTCAACATTGGTATTGCGCCTGAAAAATAGCAGTTTTCGCAGCTACTTGCGGACAACTTCCGAGCCATAAACTTCCGCTGCGACTACTGTAAGTATTTTTTTTCACATTTTGACTACAAATTAATACAAAAACAAATTTTTTTTTTTGAATATTTTACTTTGTAATTTGTTATCCCCTTTTATACCTACACCCAATTTTCAACAATTATTTGACCAATTTTACTCATCATCAAATTTAAAACAATCTTTCAAGTTGCAACAAATTGGCGTTTTTATGTACCTATGTGATCTTGTTTGCTAGACGATAACTTTTTTAACCTCAAAATAGTCATATTTGGCAGCTAGATAGGAAGTTGATAATTTTTTGTATTATTGAGTTTTCAATTTAGTAGGGTTTCTTAATTTCCAAGTTACGTAAGCCCTGTTGCTATCGGTTACAATGAGATTTACATTATATATTTTCTTAATTGGTAAGTTGCCACTTTAAAATGTTAACTATCGATTGAAAAGGCATGAAATAGGGGCAAGACCGCAAGACAAGTTGCGTAATACAAAGAAATGTTATCCCAATAAACTAATCCATTTTGATTAAAATTGTAGGTTAAAGTTTACGTTATACGGGCATAAGTCAAGTAGAGTGCCATATAGTATATATAGTAACTATTTTTGTTAAAGTTAAGGGTTCGTATTTTTTGGAGTTCAATGGCTATTATTTGTGGCACAGGTAAGTCAAAATGTGAATAAAATATGTAAATCACGAGGTCTCAATTCGTGGCGAACAACTATTTTAATCCATTTCTCAATTTATTTCTCACTCACTTATTCACATAATATGCAACATTAAAGGTTAAATTTTCACCGTACGATGTTAAGGTAAGAAGAACTGTTCTTAGCAGTGCTTGAAATATTATTTGTTCTGTGACAGTGGCAAGAAAGATGAATAATTTTACGGGCTTTGTTCTGCGAAACTCATTGCATTGTGTATGAGTTGTATGAATTACATTGTCTAAAGCACGACTAATTGTATTCATTCTTAATCATTGTTGTTTTGTCCGAGAAATGTGGTACAGTTTGATTAGGGAAAACACAATATATCTACAATATGGCAAAGTACTATTATTAGCTCTCGTTCATATTACAGACAATATTTCGTAAATTATTGATCTTGATACCTTATGTACTTAAATAAATTTACCTTATCAAATATACATATTCGGTAAGGTAATTTGTGATGTTTGGTATAATTTAAGTAGCTACTTTGTTTTATGTTATAATTTAAGTATTGATAATGAGTATAGCAGTTTTTGAGCACATCTAGGTACGAAATATTTCATAAATGCAAGCTAATATATGGAATAATTTAATGATGAATGATTATTGATGTTTCACTAACTTACGTTGACATTATTTTATTTTTATCTGACACGAGTAAAGCATAACCAGGGTAAAGAGTTAAAAACTGCAATATTCTCAGGTATTTTAATCGTATTATGGTAATGTAATCCGTAGATGTGTAGGCAAGGTACTAAGGCACCTACTCAGCAATAATTACTAGGTTAAATTTATGTTGAGTATGTTGGAGGAACCAATATACCAACCTGATAAAATGACAATGATTTGTCTATTTACGAAACTGCGTTTGAGTGTTGCAATGCAATGGAATCTAGCTCATGCGTAAATCTTGCACTATTGAATTAAATACGTTCATTGGCCGCCACTATTGATAACAAATCTACTATCAACCTTCTACTACGAGTATTTTGCTCTGGCATTTTACAATGGTAATTTTTTTTACTTATCGTTAATTCACTTCTAATAAACAGCACAATACAGTTGCACAGTTAATTAATTCTATATTAAATATGCATATTAATAACAACGCTACAATGTTTATAATATGCAAATGTTTTTAACAATAGGAATAATGGATCACTTTATTTACTAACACTTTTCGAAGCAGCAAATGTTAAGAAGTTAAAATGCGCGCGAAACGCCTCTAGTGTTGTCCACACGACGTGTTTTATCGACAACGTATCGACAACTGATCTTTGTATACCAGAGAATTGATTATTCCGAAGGTTACGAGTAGCCGTGGTGATAATGATGCTGAACTTGAACGTGATAATGAAATATATATTTTTTGTCGATAGTTAATCAGTGCGAATTACGTCTCGCAAACTTTGATTTGAACGAATGTGTTAAAATATTTTATGACTATGGTTAAGAATAGTATTTTTTGCACTATGGGTAGGTTAAAAAAGTTGCTTCTGTAGAAATTATATTTTCCGTAACTGTTTTTGAAGCTTGCGTAGTTTTTTTTTATGTAAAATTATTTAAGATAAATAAGTCCTATTATTACAATTAAATACAAAGTCAACGGATACATTTTTCAAAAAGTCACAGAGGTGACTTTAAGACAAGAGATTATGAGATAGTTTTTATTGGTTAGTAGTTCAATTACTTACACAATTATTTTTAAATTGACTAAATGTCATATTTCAGAATTGAGTGCACATAGGGAAACACTTGAAAAGAAAGTAGTTGAACAGCAAAATGAGTTCAGCAAAAGAACAGGCTGGAAATTTCACAGTTTATGTCCATACTTTCCCGTTATCAGAGCAGCAGGTATACCTACTATAGGTATCACCAGTGTCACCATACTGTCGATATGTAGTATTTACAATTGACGTCATTCGCCTTTGTAATTGGATGCTGTGACACTTATGAAGTGAAGACCGATATCGTACAGGCTACATGGCAATATCACGTGAGCGTGATAATATCGTGATATTGACTGATTACGTTGCAAACTTTAAATGGCTAGCAGATTAGGCTCACACTTAGAAAATAGCCTTCAGCCCTGTCTACGCTAATATTATAACGAGGAAATATTTGTTTTTTGTATGTTTCTATGTTTGTTTGTAATGGATGAACTCAAAAAATAATTTAAAAAATCATTCACCAGTAGAAAGCTACATTATCAACAAGTAATATGGGAAATATTTTATTTTTCAAAAAAATTGACATCCTTACGAAATTACAATAATTGTAAAACAAGGTTATCAAAAAATTGTCTTTAAAAATGATGATTAGGTACTCGCTGTAAGGAACGGAATGACATATTGCTGTTGAAACGAAATAATAACAATTGGTGTTGTTGCCAAAGATTTTGAATTACGTTTAATGGCGTTTTGTTTTAGAAGTGTAGACTTGTATATAAATGCTAAAAGTAAGTAAAATGTCACGGTGTGAGCGCTACCCTGCGAAGCCGGGCGAGTCACTAGTATACTAATAACACTTTAACAAGATGTATATACCAAAACTCTACCTACCTACTTACCGTATGAGACTAGATAATTAATACAGGTTTGTCTTACTGATTCACCAAGGAAATAATCTGCACCAAAAAGTCACTTCATCACTACACATTCATTATTTATAAAGGACCTTAGTAGTTGATTTTGAAAACCTATAGTTTTTAAATTATAGGTTTTTAAAATCAACATAAAAAAATAATTGCAAATGCAACTATTTTTTACTGAATTTTGTTTTAATGATACGATTTTGGTTCTTGTCTTTAACGGAATTAAGTAAAAACCTGTAAAATATTAAATACGACTCAAGGAAAACAACAAGGTAAAATGTAAGGACACGGTAAAAGGTATCTTTTATTACAAGCCTTTTGCATAAAAATATGGTTGTGTTGGCTTATGTGTTACAAGAAAGTCATGATAAGTAATTCAACCATCATGGAATTTTCTTACAATCCATATTCCCTCCCGATAACCTCTTATCAACAAATATGATATTCTATAATGATATTCTACAATTCTATACAATGCTTTCAAACCAGCTGATACGTGAACTAGTATATCACAAGGTGAACTAGTATTCCGGTAAAAGAATAAGTAAGTAGTGTTTATATTTTGAATCTAAAGAGATAGTTCTTCAAATAATGTAAAAATAAATCGGTCTCATATTATGAGACCGGTTCATGGAGCTTCGATGTTTATTTTACATTTCACGTGAAGATATTATGTGATGTTTGTTTTCAGAAATACCTATATTTATCATTTAATGTGGATTGTACTGTAGCAAACATACTTAAAAGTATATTTTTGTATTTTTTTTAGTTAAAATTATACATATCTTCTGCACCAATTACTAATGTATTCAGCTAGGTGCGATTTTCGTTGCCATCGCTCAAAAACGGTTAAGGAAAACATCGTGAGGAAACGATGTCCTCAAACTTCAATATTTATATAATGACATACCACGCTATTTTGGTGCTTCATTTAAATAACAATCTAGCCTTAAGACTAATAAGTAATTTAACTTTAACCTAACCTGCTAATTAGATAGAGTAAAATAATGAGAACGTGTCCAATATAACTTACTTTCTCTATATCAGGGGAAGGCGCTTTGTTTTTGTGTTTATTTGGTTTGCATACTACAATAACACTATCACATCACTAAACTAACTCAAAGGGCTATATCCCTGTTGAATGTCACTCGGTGAAGAAGTATTCGATGATAAGCTGATGATGAATAAAAATCATGTCTTTTTAATTTAGAAATAAGCAGCCTCATAGCCAAGAATGTTTAAAAAAGACAAGCACATAGTTGTTACTTTGTGTCTGGAGAGTGGACTTTGATATCTCAGACAGCTACGATCTTCATTCGAGAGTCGTTAGTTAACGACTCTCGAATGAAGATCGTAGCTGTCTGAGACGTTACTCTCAAGTGATGGCGTACTCTCAACAGGAAAATGAGCAAAGTAATAAGATAAGTATTCAAATTGTGCAGAAGCCAATGCTTACAGAGCTAGCATTTATCTAAATGTATATTTTATAGGCCAAGTGCATAGTCATGATACAGGGTTAGTATTCGAGGTGCTAAATATATTCATTTAAAATATGTACTTCAGTAATAGTTTAGTCGAACATAACAAAAACTATCGTGCTATCAGGCTCATTGGGGATGACACTCTGGTAAAGAGTAAGCTTCAAAGTCTGGCGCATCGACGTGAGGTAGCAAGCCTGGTGGGTTTTTTTTTTTATTACGGACTGGGCAATCGTTTGACCACGATCTCATCTGATGGAAAGCGATGATGTGGTCGAAGGTGTAGCACGCTTGCCTAGTAGATACCTATTCACTCTCTTATTATTGGTATTCTACAGATTGCACTATGGAGAGTGTGCACAAGAACTGCAAAACCTGATTCCCCCATTACCTTTCCATCACCGTACGACTAGACGATCAGCAAAGCACGAAGCGAAGCGAAGCGTTACGCTTCTTCATTTATTATAAGAACTGCAAAGGAGTGGAATGCCCTGCCCTCGTCAGTGTTTCCGGTAAATTATAACCCCGGTGTGTTCAAGTCAAGAGTGAATAGATATCTACTAGGCAAGCATGCTACACCTATATAAAAGCATTGATCAGAATTGTACGTTTCAACCGAGTTACATCAGCTGGACACAACGATCACTCTCATGACCAAGCTAATTAAACGTTCAGGCATAAAAACTATAATCGCTATTAAATGTTTCTCTTTTTATTAGGTAGCCTGTTATTGAGTTAAAATAAAATATTTTGAGTTATGAATGTCAATGGTGAAAGTTTATCGCAATTTGTACCTTAATTGTTATACTCGAGATATAATAGTAACATAACTGCTAACTCTAGTCAAGTCAATCTGTAATTTTACAATTGAAATCACACAAGTGGAGAAAGAAAACATAAGTTATATTAGTTACTAGCTGTGCCCGCGGCTTTTCCCGCGTGGTCAGTTCATTTAAAAGTAGCCCACGTGTTATTCCAGGACCAAAAGTGCCAATGAAGTACAGACTACATTTCTTCAAATTTCTTTCAGCCGTTACATAGTTTTTTATGGATTTCTCAGCATCTAATCATCGGATTAAGATACTAAGTACTCCAGTTTTTAAGTCGAACCCTAAACTATCCAACAGTGAAAACAACATCGCAATCGTTCTTGCAGTTTTTACGTGATGCGCGAACAAATGTACAGACAAACAGACATAAACTATTTAAAATGTTATTTCAGTAGCCTATTTTAAGTACCAACTTTTTTTTTTATTATCTTCATTGTACAGTCAAGGTCGCAGAAGTTATTCTATGCTCAGGATGAAAACATCCCTAAATGAGGCACATGTTGATTGTTAGAAGGGGAGATTAACTAAAAAAAAGCTATTACGGTTTTTTTACATATTTTTTTGTTGCTTAGTAACTGTTTAAGTTATCAACTTTTTTGTATCCTTTTCACTTTTAACATTTTTAGGTTTTTTTTAATTTTATTTTTATTTTTAATTGCTTTTTCATCGGTTTGTGTGCTACCCTGAAAGTTTCAGCCGGATAGCTAATCAGAGAGTGCACGAAATTTGAATTGCAAAATTCCAGGACAGACATAATACATAGATACCTACATCGATACATACATAGATACATACAAGTAAAGTTAAATAAAACCTTTTAAAATATACCTATACTATTCACCTATGTACTGACTTGTACTATTATTTATTCTGTGGTACTGATTACTTACTTAGACTGTGGAAATTGAAAATGTTACATGCTTTTACTGCGATCTAATTACTCTGTTTACCTTGGCGTGTTAATTAAAACTACTTTCCTGGTCTAGAAATATATCTCTTCGCAGTTTTTCTTTTACCTCTTTGTAAGTTTGAAACTATTGTGTAAGAGGAGAATTTATTATTCACACTTGTAATATGGTAATTGCTTACAGAAAACATCCTTGACTATTCTTGACGTTTACTTTCAACTAGTCTCTTGATGAATATAGCTTTACATAACATTTGAATATGAAAACGTTGATAATTTGTAAATTTTGCAGTGGGATATTGGAAGACTTAAGTATTTAAGTACTATTTAAATTATTTATTTGATCAAAACATCGCTTCGCCGCAGTGAAGCAATGAGAAGTATTATAAAAAACAATTTAAATGTTCCCGTTTGCACATTTACCCCACTACAAATGGACTTAGCCTAGAATATATATTTTTTTCCCTACTATGCATATATATATATATGTTTCTTTGTGTCACTATATAATTGTTACGTCAATCGATAAGACTAAAGACATGACAATAAGTAATCAAAATTCAATAAAAATAAATAAAAATAGTCGACGAACTATGTTAAGTGGGTGGGTGGTATCATTGAATAGGTATTTGAAAATCATCTCTAGGTTTCTCTTATAATTGTTCATTTCGAATGACTATTTAGGATCTATATCGATTTAAAGTTGGTTAGCAACCATTCTCAGTAGGGTTTTTTCTATGCGCGTAAATTTTCCAACAATTTTGTGGTTTCCCACATAGGTACTTAAGCATCGTTTGAGATTGGCGTGAATATCGTAATATTGTGTGATGGCAGAATACTTCCGCCTATCTAGGTCAAAGCAACATGATAAATAATGACCCATAATATCTTTGAAAGAGCATTATTATGCCTTAGTATTGGAAACGGCTAAGTGACTGGCTGATGCGGATCGTGATAGTAGATATGATAACATTCAAAGTGTCACATTATAATACTACTAAAAGCCAAAATCAAAGCAATTTATAGTATAACTATACTAGCGACCCGCCCCGGCTTCGCACGGGTAGCTAAGGGTTTCTCTAAATATTTATTTATACAAAACGTTACATTGACCGCGCACGCCCGCGGTCCGCCCGCACCTGCTTCTGCACTATATTAAACCACAGAAGTAACTAATAGTAGGTAGGAATAGGTGAAGCAGAAATAAATGAAATCCGCTCATCAAAAAATCATCTTAACTTTCTAAACGTCAAAAATGTATGATGTGACAAGAAAATTCAAAAATGTATGATGTAACAAGAAAATTTACGCACAATGAAAAAACCCGACTGAACTTTAAATCGTTACAGATCCTAAATGGCCATTAAACATTTAAAAATGATAGAGAAACCTAAAGATAATTTTCAAATACCTATTTAATGATACCCCATTTAACATAGTTCGCAGTTATTTTCACAATAAAGCGTCTGGTCGTCGCCATATTGAATTTTGATAACTGTCATGTCTTTAGTAGCACTCGTCTGTGACATAAAAATTTAAATGAAATGGCTTGTAGCGAGGGTTTATTTTTTATAATTTAAATAATAAAGTTCTAAAGTAATCTAAGAAAATAGATGATAATTTAACATCCTCTCTAATCTCGAAACTAAAGTAATGACGCAACAATTACACAGAAATCGAAAAAATACACAGAACAGTTCTTTACTCAAACAAGCTTGTAATGTGGTCATTATTTCGACAACCTTCTTTGGGCAAAGTCGACCTTGCCGCGCTTCTTGAATAGGCGCCAGCAAAGTTGTATGGAATTTCATTACTGTTGTGTTTTGCGGCCAGCAATTTCCTTTGAAAATCCATTATTGTCGTGTTTTTTTAGTACTATTATTTATTCTGTGGTTTTGTTAACCACCGAACGCCGATATTGATGTTTTTTTTTTCTGTTTGAAAGCTGATGTAATCGAGATGGTTCTTAGCTATTATTGTTGTTGTTGTATTTTGGTTGTTTGAGTTTTCAATGTTTTTTGTTGTTTTTGTTATTTTGTTTTTGTTGTTGTTATTGTTATGTTGTATTATGTTTTTTGTTGTTGTTGTTTTGGTTGTTGCTCTTGTTGTTTATGTTTTTTTTCTTGTTGTTCTTGTTGTTTTTGTTGTTCTTGTAGTTTTTGTTGTTTTTGTTGTTGTTGTTCTTGTTGTTTTGCTGTTCTTGTTGTTTTTGTCGTTCTTATTGTTTTTGTTGTTTTTAATGTTATTGCTGTTTTTGTTGTTGTTCTGGTTGTTTTTGTAGTTCTTGTTGTTTTTGTTTTTGTTGTTCTTCTTGTTGTTGACCTTTTTAATTGTTCTTGTTGTTTTGTTGTTCGTTGTTTTTGACGTTGGTGTTGGTGTTGTTTTGGTTTTTGTTGTTGTTGTTGTTGTTTAAGTGGGTTATATTTTTTTTTGCTAGTTTGCTAGTTTTATTTAAATACCTCGCATTGTTTGAGTAAAGCACTATACGAGCCTTGGTCCGCAATGACTGCCCTGCTGGCCACGCTATGATGGCCTCGAGCTTTGCTTAGCTTAGCTACGCTCTCGACCATCATCATCGCTGCCAGCAACGCAGTCATTACAGACCGCGGCAGTAATGTACTATTACTTACTTTACAGGAAAACCTATACGAAATGTATGGTTTTAAAAATAGCATGGTAAAGCTCTTATTATTCTGAGACAATGGCAGCGATTCGGACATAAATACTCCTTAAACTAAACTAGACTTAATTTTTTCAAATGAAATTGAAACCATGTTGACTTCGTAACAAGATCTTTTTGCCCCTCCTTCAGTTCAACTCGCACTTGTTCGTTTTTCTTGCTAAGTTATGAAGATAGTGCAAATGAATAATGCTTACAAATGACAAGAGATTCTTCCGTGGTTTACCGCTTATAAGTTATGTGATAATTGCTACTTCTGACATGATTGTTGATAATAATCTTTGGAATATGTACATAAACTACGTAATTTTGGGTGATCCGTACCAAACCTACTACCTTCAAAAAATTATAAATCAGGAAACATACACATACTCTCACTCCTGTGATAAAATAGGGCACATATACATACTCTCACTCCGGCGATAAAACAGGGAACATACAAATACTCTCACTCCTTTGACAAAACAGGGAACATACAAACTCTCACACTTGCGATAAAACAGGGAACATACATATACTCTCACTCCTGTGTCCGTATCTCACTGTGCCAGGGCCACAGAATAAAGTACAAACCAGGGATAAACCTTGTACTATTATTTATTCTGTTGCTAAATGGTACCAGCACAGAATAACTAATAGTACAGTGTAAGATAGAGCACAGAATAAATAATAGTACAAGGCTAGAGTTGTAAGGTTTTTTTATTTAACCCCAGAATAAATAATAGTACATCATTTAACAATGGCCATGTCTATAGCTTGATATAAGATTTGAATTAAGTTTTATTACGATTTTCTAATGACTGCGTGCGGTAATGTCAGTCTATAGCTAGTACTATATTGTTACGGTATTTTAACGAATTAAGCGAATTTAAAATGAACAAGTAGAGATTTGGAAACTTCCGTAAATCTTGAATGACTTTGTACAAATCTGATATCGCTGGTAAATTAACGTTTAAGATAAGATTAATATAAAGATAAAAACACGAAAAAAAATATGTTGAAAATTAATTGATATATATGCTAACCAGGCGTTAAATTTATTGTTTATTTAATATAATAAATAAACAATAAATAATTTCGCAACTCGTGGTAAAATGCTTGTAGAAATTGCGAGTGAATCACACACTGAAACAAACGTCATGTCATTTTATCTTGAAACAACGAATATTGTATGTTTGTTTGTTTGTTTGCCGTATGAGGTAGTGCTGGCCTCTGATGTTTTTGAGGCCTCCCGAGTGCCTCTTACATTAATATTTACTAACTAGCTTTCGCCCGCGACTTCGTCCGCGCGGACTACAGTTTATCGCGAAAAAAGCATCATATTATTATGTTCCAACCAATGCAAAAGTATAGCACCAACGTATTGTATTCTCTTTGGCACCACCGCTCTTGATGATTTTTGACATTCTTTTTATTATTTCGTTTCCATGGCAACCGTTCCTTACAGCGAGTCATCGACATTTTCCACTTCTTCCGTGGAAACTTACAATTTTCCGAGATGAAAAAGTATCCTGTTTTATTCCAGGGTATAAGTTATCTGGATTCCAAATTTTTATCAAAATCCATCTAGTCGTTATCACGTTAAAACTCCCCAAACAAATAAACAGACGTTTCAGTTTTATATATTGGTGTGGATTGTATGAATATTAGCATTTTATGAGAATGACAACAATGTTGACAAGATAAAAATAAGGCAATTTTAAGCCTCGAATCTGCGAAGATATGTATCAACGTCACAGAGTTGAGGAAAACTTTAATGAGTTGTGCCAGTCAGGCGCCATCGGGAAAGGCCCAAACCACAGCCCAAACGGTTTCATGGTAACTAACATGTTGGATATAAAGTGCCATACCGGTTTTTGTGTCAATAATAATAGGGAAGTACAGTGTAATTATTGTGAACCTTTGCATATTGCGATGCCACGTCTGAAATGTCATCAGGTTGACAAGAATAAAGCACGTAATTAAGTAGGTACCTATATAACTAGATACGAATTGTACTGTTTCTAAATAATCAAGATACATGGATAAGATTAAAATACAAGCCTAACTATTTCAAAATAAGTAGGTTAGATAGGTATATAAATTCAGAGGTCAACAAAAAAATACTATTTCGGTCTTTTTATAACATGATGATTTATGCTGAATACGAAAGTACAAATCTTAAGCATTGCATGAAATTATCTAAAATTGTGATTGGTGACTCGCATAATTTAAAAGCAGTATTTTTTTAGTGAAATATATATTATAGTAAAATACCCGCTAATACTGGCCATAACCACAGAGCAGACAACCAGCCAGCTTATCACACGAACTATTGTAGTCTTTACTTCGTCTTCCTCTCTTCATCTTTTTATATCTCTATAAAAATAACGCAAATGAATAGGTTACTTTATGACTTACGTACAAAATATAGATGTTAAACAATTCCATGTGAAAACTTTTGCTTTGAAGGAAAAGTTGCGCTGCACCCCCCCCCCCCCCCCCCTCCCCCCCTCCCCCCCCCCCCCCTTTCCGAGTTTTATTTTTCTTTTTTTTTTCATCCTTACTTTCAAATTTACTTCTGATGCCTTTGATTAAAATTAAAGGTAGGGTAGAGGGGGGAGGTGGAGGGCTACCCCCTGGTACCTCTCTCCTCCCGCGGAGATGCTTAGTCTATGAGATATTTGAGTTTTAAGTTTATTAAAAATAATTAATTAGTAAATTTACTTTGGCGATGTGTAGTCATGTTCTAACCTGACCTACCCTAAGTCTTCGGGCGATTTTTAATAAACTTAAAACTGAAATATCTCTGTAATATAAACTAAGGGACTCCGTTTGAGGGGTAGCAGGAGGTAGCCTTTCACCTCCTCCATCCACCCCTCAACGTTAATCAGTCATCAGAAGTAAATTTGCAAGTAACGATGGAAAAAAAAAGAAACTCCGAAATGGGGGGGCTGCGCAACTTTTTCTTTTTCCCCTACCCCGTCCACCCCTCCCCACCCCCAAAATCGACGGTATAGCAACTACAGTTTAGCCAAGACCTATACCTATGTATGTCTGTCTGTAGAGTTAATAAATTAAAAATGTTAAGATTTGGATGCACATAAATCTTTGATCTTTTTTTTTATCGATACAATGCATGGATGGGCTCATCACTAATGACAAAGACTTAAAAATTTGTTGCCAGAGATTAGTTTTCATCAAGGTAAGTTTGGGTAAATTAGATCGTAATTACCAAATTAAGATATAGGTAAAAATTTAATGAATTTGTTATTTATTTTGATTCAGTATTGCACAGCATAGGTAAGTACGATGTTTATTTAGTAACTCAGTATTAAAGATTTACTTACGAGGAACTATGCAAATTAGCTTTTCTATCTTTATTTTAACACTTTCAAAATATTCAACAAACACATACACTTTAGGAACTGTCTTTCATCACTAAAACACGACGTGTTTCGTCCTCGGCATTATTTCGCGAATTTGCAAATAAATACCTAACCTCACGTTAGGTATTTTTGAAGGTGAACAGCTGATTGACATCGAGCCAGTGGACGAGCGGGGAAAGCGGGGAGTGAGGGTTGATGAGAAAGAGAAGAAAAGTGTCTTTATACAAAACGACTTTTAACACGAAAATTACGTCGAAATTTCTATACAAAATTATTATATACCTAAGTATTGAAACTAAAAAATAAAGATTAGGCTAATTATTTGATCCACTATGGAAATATACAAGTTTAAACATGTTAAAAAATATCACAATGATAGAAACAATACGTTTTTTAAAACTTATTATTTACACTTCACGTCACGACTGTTTCAATTTTGTGATAAGGCAATATCGTAGACGGATAGTAAAAACGCCAAACAGACAGAACAGACGTAACTGACAGACAGATTTGACATTTTGGTACTTCATGATTGGTAAACATTAATTCAAAATAAACAAACATTTCGGAAAGATATATGTACCTACAAAAGTGCTCGTAATTATCTTACAAAATCCAAAATTTAAGTTCTTCTCAAGTTTTTGCATAAACTGGGGAAGATTTTCAAAAATAGTAGTAAATTACAAAATGTACATAACCTAAAAGTGTTACATAATTTGTACCGTTTAGTTACATTTCCTGTGATATTTACAATTACATATTAATTATTGTAATAATTCTAGCTGTGTCATTATTATTAAGAAAAGTTGGATTCAAGAAATCCTGCTTTAACGAAATGAAAATCTGAAACATGGTAGAGTGAAGGTTAAAATATGAACTAAGAAAACAAGATGCCTCAGGACTTTTTTCGAGACACATCAGTACGATATTTGGGTAAGTTGAACCCTACTTTTCAACTTTTTTTCTATTAAAACAAGAATTTATACAAATTAAAAGTACTGACATTAATCTGTAGGTACTTTTTTCTAATATCCTGCAGTTGTTTTTCTTGAATGAAAGTAACTTAAAATTATATACATTATACACTATCTCTGCAAAGTTTCATGAGTAATAGAGCTGTAATTATCAAAAAACAAGACAATTTGAATATGGCGCGCTGAGCTAAACATTGCACCTAAACATTCGTAAATGATTTTTTAAATGCAAATATGCTGCCGTAATGGCATTAACAAACCTATAAATCAAACACCATATTACTGTCTTTGATAAGTAGTTTGCACAGCATTCAAGGAGGAGCTCTACAGGAGGTTGTTACAAACACCTACCAGGTGCACTCTTACACTTCCTTGCTTGTTGTATGAGGCAGTGTTAGCTTCTGGTGTCACTGACATTCCATAGCGACTACTATTAATGAATAACACCTGGGACTGACAGCTTTACTTGCCCTCCGTAGCAGGGTTGCAATGGAAAACTACACATAACTTAGAAGAGTCATTGCTGAGGACAGAACTTAGTATTGTAAGATTCTAACTTACACTAGTATAACATATGGCTACCATCGCTTGCAAATAAAACTTATTTAAAGATAGATAGATACAGAGAAGCATAAACTTATAATATCGTACTAAAAGAGGTCAATCTATACTTATAATAATCTATCTATCTATTCTATACTTAAAATACAGCAATAAGAACTAAAAAGTCTGTACAAAGAAGATGATTTAAAAAAATGGTCTAGAGTACTTAAAATGAGCTACTGAACAAGAATAGAACATTTTCAAAAATCGTGTCTAACTGGTTGTCTGTATGTTTGTTTGCGGATCATGTAAAAACTACAGTACAGATTGCGATGCTGTTTTCACTGTTGGATAGCTTAGGGTTTGAGTTAAAAACTGAGGTATTTGGTATCTTAATCCGATGATAAGGTACCAAGCAATCGATAAAAAACTATTTGACGGCTGAACGAAATTTGTAGATATGTAGTATATTGTTCATTATAGCTACTTTTGGTCCTGAAATAACACGTATGGGCTACTTTTAAATGAACTGATCACTCGGGCAAAGCCGCGGGCACAGCTAATACTTATAATAAGGCAAATAATACAAAAAGTCTGTGCAAAAAAGATAATAAAAGAAAAAATGGTCTAGGCTACTTAAAATAAGCTACTGAACAAGAATATCACATTTTTTAAATTCGTGCCTGTCTGTTTGTTTTTCTGTATGTTTGTTCATGCATCACGTAAAAATACTGGACCGATTGAATATGCGGTTTTCACAGTTGGATAACCTGGGGCTTGACTTAAAAACTGGGTACTTGGTATCTCAATCTGATGAGTAGAATTGGAGCAATCAATAAAAAACCATTTGATGTCTGAATTAAGTTTGATGATGATAAATTTGGTTCTGGACCATAAACAGGATCACAGGATCCATAAATTCCAGAAATATGACCACATGGGCAAAGCGGCAGGCACAGCTAGTAGAGTATAAAAATAACAAAATCCATACAAAAAGAGTGGTTTAATGCTTGATTAGGGTTAACTAATGTTTATGAGTGCAGCAGTTATCTTACTCACGTCTCATCCCTCATGATGTATCCATCGCTGAACAGGTCCATGTTGCAGGGTACGCCAATGAGGTGGGGGAGGCGTTCCGCGGAGTGGTCCCGCGTTATGTGGTGCACGCTAGCTACAAGGTAGCCTTCGCCTACGTTGTGGCCGATACCTTGGCCAAGAGCTGGAAAACGTTTAAGGTTCGCTTGAATTCATTGTTATAAACTATTCAGCTCTTATTTCAAATAAACCAAGATTTAACCAACATAGCTCTAAGGATAAGCAAGATAAAGTGGCAGTGGGGATAAGCAAGCTGACTGTTGGGGTAGACAAGTTCTCGAGTGGAGACCATGTTTAGGCAAAACGTAGCGTAGGTCGGCCTGCGGCCAGGTGTAGTGACAACCTGTGAAAAGCACCTGGAAAATAATGGAGCAGGAGAGCTGAAGACCAAGCTCAGTGGCGTGCATTAGGAGAGTCCTACGTCCAGCAGTGGATAAATATAGGCTGATGATGATGATGATGAATGATGATTAAGTAACTATTTAAGATTTTAGCAGTAATGTCTGCCTTCGAAACCATATCTTATATTTTTATAAAGGGAAAAAAAATAGGATTACATGCGGGATTAGAACCCGCATTATCCATGCCTCTGCGTGGCATATGCTTTGCCAGTTCAGCCACCGTAACTACTGTATTGCATCCCAAATTATTCCTTCAGTTTTTTATTTTATCTGTTGTATGAGGACTGTTATGCCATCAAGAGGCAATCTATAAATTACGTCACGTCACACCTTAAGGGGGAGGGAGGGGTTTTTTTTATACTTTTGGCACGGACGGGGAGGGACTTCAAAAATCTTGACTTTCGTTTGACGTAACTTATGGTTGGCCCCCTATTGCATTCATACTGAATAAAGAAACATGTAAGGTTAATATTACAATAACTTATTTTCTGAGTAGGATATTTTTCGCAATATTATCTCGCAAGTCGCTCATTTTCATTTCTTTGTGTTGCTAACTTAATCATATAATTTATCAAGAGCAAGGTTGCAAGAGTGGCCTCGCCTCTCTAGGCTAGCATCAAATCGGTACCACAGTCACAGAATAAATAACAGTACAACGAACAGTCAGTACATTATTCAAAAATTGGTGGAAATAATATTTCCTGTAGAACAAGCTGGCTTCCGGAGTGGGTTCTCCGTCTATGGACCACATTCACGCTTTCAGGCAACTCATGGAGAGATGCAGAGAATATAACCGGCCCTTTGTTTCGTCTTTGTCGACTACGAAAAGGCTTAAGACAGTGTCGAACACTGGGCCGTGTTGAAACACGGCCAGAACGATGGAGAGAATGAATTAATTCTCTCCATCGTTTTCTGGCACGGACAAGCGATATGTGGAAATCCTCCAGGAGCTGTACACAACATGCACAGATTATCTGACCCTATTCCGATTGGTAGGAGCATAAGGCAAGGTGACACCATCTCGTCACAAACACTTAACCCCCATTCCTATAAAAATAAAATAAGTCGTTTTTCCAACGTCTCGTTACTATTGACGTTTTTTGTATGGCGTTTATGTCAAAAGCTGACAGACAGTAAGCGAAAACGATTCGTTTTAGAATATAGGAACCGGCCCTACCCATCGCTTTCAAAAAACTCTTTCTTATCTTATGTTGTTGTTACTATGTTATTATTACGTTGGTAATTTCGCAAAACTGATACTGTTCTGGCTTAATTGTAATTATTTTATTCATTTTAGTGGTTGCTTACAAAACAACATTTGTATTATGAAGACCATTTTTTTTTTTTTGAAAATATATTTTATTTGTTATTATTGTTACGCCTGTCGATTCTTAGAAAAACAGTAGGTAATATTATGTTCGAGAATCGTGGTTGGATGATGCAATACCTACATTTAAAGGAACCTTCAGGAACACAACAGTGGCGCGTAGGTATCTACAGAAGTTTCCAGAGCGCGCGGTAGGTAGGTACATACGCGCGTGCGCGGCGCGGCAACATCGGAGGCGCCGCCCCGCCGACCTTGAATGTTCAAGAACCTACCGACTACTGCTAGTACATACGAGTACATAACGAGTACCTTCTAGAAACTTCCGTCGCGGTATAAATACGGCTGCCTGGAACAGGCTTGACTTGGCATTCGGAACGAAACCACAGAACGAAACGATCAAAGTGATTCGAAGCGAGTATTCAGTGATGATTGATTAGTGTGTCGAGTTAAAGAGTCGGTCGGTAATTTGTCGGTCTTTCGGGTAATTTCTTTTTGTGGTTTTTCGAATAAAGATGTTAATTTTTGGTTTAATTGGCATACATTAATTTAATCCGAACTCCAGCTGGTAACATTATTATTGTTTATTTTTGTGTTTGTGTATCAAATACAGCTTTTGTTCTTTCTTTCTTAAATGGAGTTGGGTAGGACACTTTGCAAGACGGGAAGATCAAAGGTGGTAGTTTATTTTGAATTTGGAGTAAATCAGAATCGAACGCACTGCATTCGTAATCAAGCATTGCACCCCTCAGGAAGAGCGGAAAGCGCACGTACTCGAGTTAAAGAGTCGGTCGGTAATTTGTCGGTCTTTCGGGTAATTTCTTTTTGTGGTTTTTCGAATAAATATGTTAATTTTTGGTTTAATTGGCATACATTAATTTAATCCGAACCCCAGCTGGTAACATTATTATTGTTTATTTTTGTGTTTGTGTATCAAATACAGCTTTTGTTCTTTCTTTCTTAAATGGAGTTGGGTAGGACACTTTGCAAGACGGGAAGATCAAAGGTGGTAGTTTATTTTGAATTTGGAGTAAATCAGAATCGAACGCACTGCATTCGTAATCAAGCATTGCACCCCTCAGGAAGAGCGGAAAGCGCACGTACTCAACCCGGCCATAAAGATTGGTTCCTTGGTTTTTTTAAAAGCTTTTATTTTAACTTCACTTCTATGTATCTATGTATTGTGTCTGTCCTGGAATCTTGCAATTCAAATTTCGTGCACTTCCCGATTAGCTATCCGGCTGAAACTTTCAGGGTAGCTCACAAACAGATGACAAATAATTAAAAAAAAAAAGAAAAACATAAAAACGTTCTAAGAAAAAAGGCAAAAAAAAAGAAATAAAAACAATCTTTTAAGCTTAAAAAGTTACAAATCAACAAAAAAAAAACATTAAAAAAATACCCATAAAAGCATATTTTTATAATTTATTTTTTTAAATTATACCTACCTTTTTTTTACAGTATCAAACATATATTTCAGAAAGAACCAAAAAATCCCGCTAAGGTGCTGGTTGCAGCAGGCGATGTGTTCCTCTGGCAGACCCTGGCCTCGGTCATTATTCCAGGGGTTACTATTAACAGGTCAGTTAAGTTTTTCTTTCTGCCTCTTCTAGCGTTCCTATTATATTATGACTGGCTCTCTATGCTCTGTTGCCGCAAAATCCTAAAAGGAGGAAGGGGGAATTTGGCAAGTTTCTATTCTTGCTATTAAAAAGTTTTGTAATGTTTTTTTTTTCACTGAAATATCATCCTCGCTTTGCATGGTTTCGAAATCACGATTTGCTGTGCGGTGTCCGACGAAACCATTAAGCAATCATCAAAGCCTTGATTGGTACAATCATTGGCAATATTGCCATTCAATCTGAACAGAGTAACTTTCAGTGTAGCCCCAGTCTTGTGCAGTGTGCCCCAGTCTTGTGCAGTATGCCCCAGTGTTGTGCAGTGTGGCTCCATTCATGTGCAGTGTGCCCCAGTCTTGTGCAGTGTGGCTCCATTCATGTGCAGTGTGGCTCCCAGTCTTGTGCAGTGTGGCTCCATTCTTGTGCAGAGTGGCTCCAGTCTTGTGTAGTTCATAACTCGTGTCTTGTTTAAATTCCAGGATCTGCGCACTCTCTCGGCGCCTGCTGGCCACCCACGGCAAGCAACTATCGCCCCGGATGCGCTCCGGCCTCACCGTCGCCATCGGCTTGGCCTCTATTCCCATCATCATCCGTCCCATAGACTACGGCACCACTGTGTTCATGAACTGTACGTATAGGAAAATCTTAGGCAAGACGTATTAATTAACCTTGACTTTTGTATGTATAAGAAGTTCCAACAGATTAAAGTACGTGCAATGGATTTTGGCCGCGCTGAAATTACTGTAAAAGCAGTGAGTTTTTTTTAATCAGGGATCTCTATTGCAGCTATGATAACCTGCTAGTATTACGCAGAATGTATGAAAATTAAAATGTTGATTTTTATCATGTTGTAGAAATTTTCCAAAAATGTGTTCGGGAAACTTTTTGCTCTTTATAAACAGCGGCACTACGTCAGCAAAAAAAAACATTTCATCTATTTTAGGCAGAAAAAAATAGATTTTTCAAAAAGTACATAAATTTTTCTGAATACTTTCGAAAAACTAGTTTAATTTCCAAGAACAAACTTCATAGCTTAAACAGTTATCGTAGTTACCACAGCGATACCGTAGAACCCAGCTGTATATTCTGAAGCCCATTGTACCGAAGTCTTTTGTCGTTCTCGTTGCCCCTTTTATCTCTTTCTGTGAATATGTGTAAAAATGTGGACTGCTTTCAGGACGGTCAATATCCGTTGCGCGTATTCTACAATTATTTTCATTGGCCTATCTCCTATCCCATCATCCTTTAGACTTGGGGACACCTATAGAAATAGTTCACGACATAACCATCCTGTGTTTGGAGATTTATTGGTTATACAGTTTAATTGAAAGACTCAAGCGTTACTTCGCGGAAATCCATATTTAAAATGACCAGACAAAAAATTTCTAGCGTACTTCCGCCAGTTTGTAAGTCTAACTAATGATGAATGGAAAATTAAAAATAAATTATGTAAAACTACCCACGTTAACCAACCCTTTTATCAAATTTGAACTAACGTCAAATAAATAGATATGACCAACATACCTTAATAGTTAATACCTATTTTACTTCCTTCCTAATATATGAAACCCAACCAAACCGAGACGCAAAGGAAGCGGGTCGGTAACAAAAACATCAATAACTTCCAAAATATTAGAACTAGCAACATAAAATAAACACTGTATTATAGACAATTTTATAGTGCTAAATAAAAGTCATTCAAGTTCAAGGTTATGAATTTATTTTAAACTAGCTGTACCCGCGGCTCGCGTGGTCATTTCATTTAAAAGTAGCCCATACGTGTTATTCCAGGACCAAAAGTACTTATAAAGTACAATAATGTAATATAATAATACTACATTTCTTCAAACTTCGTTCAGCTGTCAAATAGTTTTTTATCGATTGCTCGGCATCTAATATCGGATTAAGATACCAAGTACCCCAGTTTTAAGTCAACCCCTAAGCTATCCTATAGTGAAAACCGCATCGCAATCGGTCCAGTAGTTTTTACGTGATGCACGAACAAACAGACAAACCCTATTTAAAAAAATTGTAATATTCTTGTTCAGTAGCTTATTCTAAGTACCCTAGACCATTATTTTTTAAATTATTTTCATTGTACAGACTTTTTCGTTCTTATTGCTATGTTTGTTTGTTTGTCGTATGAGGTAGTGCTGGCCTCTGATGTCAGAGTTTGTCAAGCAGCCCGAGGGCCTCTGACATGGCTTAACGACTGCTATTAATCAATAATAGCCGGGACCGACAGCTTAACGTACCTCAGAAGCACGGAGCGATGGAAAACCGTACATAACTTAGAAAAGTCATTGGTGCGGGGGGCCTAGGTTTTGAACCCGGTATCGTTGGATTCTAATTTGCACTATAGAACCGTTAGGCCACCATCGCTCTGCTATAATATAAGTATAGATAAAAGTAGGTTGAGTAAATTGTCAATTTTTCACGAAAATGTGCTACGGTATCAAATATGTGATTTTCACAATCTAAGTATTTTGTGTCGCCACCACGAGCTGTTGATACAGCTGTTATACGGGTTGGCATGCTTTCCACCAGATTTCTGACATGATGCAAAATTATAAAAATTGACTTCATTGATTATTTATAGTTTTTAATACAATCACGGAAAGAAATAAAAAGGTTTTACTTCTTCCTATATTTGTAATGAAATAAACTTTAATTTAGTTTTAATTTGAAATGATTTGCTCAAATATTTTAAAAGTTATCGCATTTTTTTTTGTTATTTTTCAAACTCATTATTTGTGGGCCAGTGTTGTGAACATATACCTTACATATGCAAGTTTATATACACCACTGTCTGTCATTTGTGATTACTTTGACTTATAGATTGGCGGAAGAAAGCTACATACTTTTTCTTCTTATTTTTTTGTCCTACAGTTTTCTTAAACTCAGCTTTTACCTAATCCTGGATCTTTTATTGCCCCATCTGATCAGTATTGTATTTAGGGCCATAGAAACATAACATAAACTGATTAAATTATTAGGAGTGATATGTAGTGGTTACGGTGGGTTAATTGGCTAGAGCAAGCACCGCGCAGAGACACAAATGATGCAGGTCCGTAATCCAAAAAAATAAATAAGATAATAGTTTGTTTTTGGTAGTCAAGCGTCACTGCTAAATATTATGTTTTCAGTAGGCAAGCATCACTGCTAAAAATATTATATTTACATTAGGCAAGCGTCACTGCTAAATATTATGTTTTCAGTAGGCAAGCATCACTGCTAAAAATATTATATTTACATTAGGCAAGCGTCACTGCTAAATATTATGTTTTCAGTAGACAAGCATCACTGCTAAAAATATTATGTTTTCGGTATATAGGCAAACGTCACTTCTAAAAATATCATGTTTTCGGTAGGCATGCGTCACTGCTATAAATGACGTTTTCTGTAGGCAAGAGTCACTACTAAAAATTACATGTTTTAGGTAGATAAGAGTCACTTCTAAAAATGACATGTTTACGGTAGGGAAGAGTCACTGCTAAAAATGACGTTTTCTGTAGGCAAGAGTCACTACTAAAAGTGACTTGTTTTCGGTAGGCAAGCGTCACTGCTAAAAATTACATGTTTTAAGTAGGCAAGAGTCACTGCTCAAATCAAATAGTAAATAATGGCAGCACCACACAGCACTGATGTTTCGAAACCTTGCCCGTCACTGCACTGCGCTCGTCACCCTGAGCGAAAGCTTAAAAATGTTTAAACCCTCGTTTTGTTCCTATTAGTAAATAGTAAATTAGAATTATAAATGTGTGTGTATTGTCCTGGTGCCATAGAATACAAATATAAATATTATTTTTACAGTTTAGTACAAAAATATGAAAATAAAAAATAGGCGAAAACTATTTTCAAGTATATGTACACAGAATCTCCGATATCTACAAATGAATTCCTATGCATAGAAAAATTACATGTTATTATTTAACTTTTTTCTATATTATTTACAGAGTGAGTTTTTATGTCTTGTAATTTAAAAAAACTTACAAACTAGTGTATCTACTCCTAAAATAGAATATATAAATGCTATTATTGAAATAACGTTATTTATGATTGATAATGGGTTTCTTGAAGTGCCCTTAAAATATTTACTAAATTTATTTATTTATTGATATATTATTCGTGATAAATATAGTTTTGTAAAAAGAAGCTTGATACTCAGTGCATTCCAAATATTAAATGATATTTACTAAATATATTTAATATTAACATTATACTCAAATTAGTATTTAAATACCAAAGTTACAGTAGTCGCAGTCAATCTATATGTTTGTGAAGTTAGGCTCTGTGTACGATTGCGCAGGTACTGCTGTGGGGATAAAACAGCATTAAGTAAGAGCGAGAAACGAAAAGCGAATATGCGAAAAACGTCAGCGAGGGAGCGAGGCAGTTATCAATGATGTCTTCAAATTCAACATTGGGATTGCGCCTAAAAAATAGCAGTTTGCGCAACGACTAGCAGACAACTTCCGAGACACATAAATCCGCTGCGACTACTGTTAACTTATATTGATATTTAAAGAAAACATACTTCCAGTTCCACAAACTTTAATCTTCCCAAAGTTTGTGAAAAAATAATGTACAAAATAAAATAAAACTTTAAAGCAAGATGTAATATAAACATACACTCAATGATTGTAGATACACAAAAGTTAGAGGTGTAGTTAAAAGGCCCTGTTCCACAATATCTAATAGTCAATTTGTCAAAGTTTGTGAAACAGGAAACCAACAACGCTTGTTACTGTAGCGTAACATTTTTAAAGAACGCTTTAGTTAGATATTGAGTAATTAGGAAGCCAAAAAAAAACTTGTTAAAATAGGACAGCATTTAGAGAAAGCGCTTGTTAAAATAATACAACATCATAGAAAAAGCTTTAGGGTAGAGGCTGTGAATGTGATAGACAATTGATTAATAGTTAAAAGTAGGTAATTATATTGGGAGTCTCATTATTGTTTTTTTTTTATCGTATACTAGATTACATCGTTCAAATTCACAATAATAATTCAAATAGCACCATTATTTGTACATTTTTAATTGAATTTTGTCACTAATATATTCAATATATACCTATTTAGTGGTACCCATTTAATTCGGTTGTAACAGTTGAAGAAGCCGCGAGTATTGTAAAATTGTAAACTATTTTTGTCACATGTAAATTGTAAATTGTCATTTTTTTAAGTCACATGTCGAAATATTGTAAAAATTATGTATGTGTTATTGACAGAACTAATTAGAACAAATGTAACACGGCAGCTTTGTTAAAATGTAATATTTATTTGTAAAAAATATTGAGAATTTTGATGTTTTGAATACTCATTGTGAATTTATTTATTGTTAAGTATTGTGCTGTATATTTTTATTTTACTTCCGTTGGCTAGTTATTAAAATTCTATATACAAACACACGTTATTTTATTTAACTACTTAAAATAAAAATCAATGTATTTTATTGTAAACTAGCTTTGCCTACGTGCACCCTTTGTCCCCCTTTTATTAAAATAAAAATCAATGTAAAAAAAAAACTTGGTAAGATTGTTCTGGAAAACATATTGCTTTTAGATTTCTGAGAGTGGCTCTTGCTATTTTTGTAGGCGTTACAAATTATCAACTCAAGTTAGTAAGGACTAGCTGTACGGTGTAACTGCGGCTTCGCATGCCTGGTCAGTTCTCTAGGTTAAAGGTACTGTAAGTGGTATTTCAGTAACTAAAATACCAAATATAACACTATTTGATCAAAATTTCTTCAGCCGAGTAATATATTTTAATCGATTGCTCGGCTTCTACTCATCGGATTTAGATACCTATTACACCAGTTTTTAAGTCAAATCCTAAGCTATCCAACAGTGAACAGTACCGCAATCGGTCCATTAGTTTTACGTGATGTGCGAAGAAACACACACAGACAAACTAACAAACAAAAAAACAGACAGACACGATTTTTAACAATGGTCTATTCTTGTTCAGTAGCTTATTTTAACTACCGACCCCAGATCATTTTTTTTTATTATCTTCAGTGTACAGACTTTTTCGTTCTTATTACGTTATTATATGTATAGATTAAATTATACAGCTTTGCCTTTCTGAATTAAAAGAGGACACGTTCCAATATGCTTCCACATTGTATATATTCCTTCGCAACGCAACTGTCACACTATAATATTACAGATGCGAAAGTTTGTTTGTTTCTCTTTCACGCAGCAAGTAAGCGACGGATTAACTTGATTTTTAGCATAGGTAGGTATACTTCAAGAACCGGAAAGTGACATGGGCTCACTATCATCATCCACTCGGGGGAAACCGGCTGATAAAATGCACCATGAGCGCATCTGGGAACTCGCTTACTGTTTGTTGCTAATTTTGATTAGAAATATATTCGTGAGTACTTTTGAAATCTTTTAATCACTTTTGATGATCATAATCTATACTTATAATAAAGCTTACAGAGAAAGAAAATAAATAAACTGATTTGCCGTACCTACCGATTTCAAAAGAATAAGTTTCTCAATCAAATGTTTATTTTTTGATTTATGCTAAAAAAACAGACTCCTAGTCTCATACTATAAATTTCATGAAAACTGGTTTGGTCTATATTTTTTTGTATATTATCCATCTGGAGGTGGATTTTTGGTAAAAATTTTTATTAAGTGAGAATGTCGCGATGCCACACCACGGAATTAAGACGAATCAATTATTGCCAGAATTGATTGGTACTGACGCGTAAGAACCAATCTTTGCAGATACTTTAGTAGTACGTACTTACCTATACCGCGAGGACCACATTATTAAGTTTGGAATTAAATCTAAAAACTCCTGTACCTCCAGACTTACGTGCCGCTAGCTATACGACTAGACGATCGGCATTGGTTCGAGGTAAACATACTCAACTTCAAGATCTAGGTAGATGTAGGTCATATGCTACATTTGAACTCCAATATCCCCACTGGTGGGGACGTTCTGGTGGGGATTTCGGTAATAATCCTATCGCAGAAACGCTACAAACTAAATACTAGAGTATCGTTTTGTGTTTGCATTAAAGTCCTCTGTCGATTTGATTTGAAGCCGCGTTTTTTTTCAAAATGGCGGTCTTGTAGGTATGTCAGTAAGGTTAGAAGGTCTTTATCTGTTTGAATCTGTGTTTGCTCAGTCAGTTGTATGGCCGGACTGCACGCCGTAGGTCGTGGGTTCGAAGTCCAACAATGCAAAATGAGCATGAGCTTTCTTTAAAGGGGAAAACCTTTATACAAACTTGGTAATCCTTGAGAGGCCTTATCTTGTTTAGCAAATTCGACCTACCCCTGTGGTGTTGTTAGAAGTAAGGCCTAATTTCTAAACGTAGGCTGTGTGGTGTGGGTTCGATTACGGGTCCGGTCAAATTTCTGACTTCACACACTCACTCTAAACACTTCACCAACAAAAAAACAACAATTAGATAAATAATACTTCACAAAGAACTCGCTACATGATTTATTTATCCAAATAAACCGCACAAATCTAAATAATAACTAAAATATAAATAGCTAAAACGACTCCTTTCAATCTGGTCAGGATTACTGGTTTATCACCTAGAATTGCACCTACATTATTTATTAGGGTAATTAAATTATCTATTAAAATTTGTAAATGGCAAAAGTATCAGGTGACAATAACAAGACCATCACTTTTAGCGGTTTATTAGCTGGAATGTTTCGAAATGTTTTGGGAAAAAAGCCAAGTTGTATCAAAATCTTTGCAGTAGTTTCAGCGTGATACGTGTTCTTTTAAATAAATTTCAATCCCCATTCTGCGGAAACCCTTTAATTTATCGGGATGAAAAGTATCCGATGTCCTACCTCGTATTATGAACTCAAATCATGCCAAGTTTTATTTGAATTTATTCAGTAGTTTCGGCGCGATGCGCGGCTGGGATACAGACTGACAGACAGAAAGACAACATTTAAAAAAGTACAGTTTTCGCTTTAGTATTGAATATAATAATATAACAGCCTCCAAAATATTATCAATATACAGAATTTGGACCCCTATCCCGCAGGCACCCTTTATTTTTTCGGAATAAAAATTATCCTCAATTTTCACCCATCATATAAACTATGACTTGATCATATAAACTACACGTTGGCACGTGCATCAAGATCATCAAATCTGTCCAGTAGTTTCAGCAAGTGTTTTTTTAAATAACTTTCAACCCCTATCCTGCGGGAACTGTTTAATTTTTCGGGATGAAGAGTATCCTCGTAGTATGAACTCAAATCATAGCAAGTTTCATTTAAATTCATTCAGTAGTTTCGGCGTGATGCCTAGCCAAGAGACAGACCTACAGATAAAAATGAAAAAAATATAGTTTTGGCTTCAGTATAGAACACAGAAAACAGCGTCCAAAAAACTTTACTACATATCTTCAATGTACAGAATTGGACCTGTTACAGTTTTATTATAAGTATACATAGATAAATCTGGTGGTACTTATAATAAAGCAGTCAGACTGTGAACCAAGAAGTCTGTACAACGAATACAATAAAAAAATATGGTCTAGGGTACTTAAAATAAGCGAAAGAACAAGAATATCTCATTTTTTTAAATCATGTCTGTTTGTCTGTCTCTGTTTATTCGCGCATCACGTAAAATCTACTGCACCGATAGCAATGCGGTTTTCACTGTTGGATAGCTTAGGGTTCGACTTAAAAACTGGCGTTCTTGGTATATCCAATGAGTAGAAGTCGAACAATCGTTAAAACCATTTGACGACTGAACGAAGATTGATGATATTGGTACTTTTGGTTCTGGAACAACTCATAGGACCCCAGAAGAAAACCAAGCGAGCAAAGCCGCGGCCACAGCTAGTACCTATATATTATACTAGCTTTCCCGCCCGCGACTTCGTCCACGCGGACTACTGTTTATCGCGAAAAAACATCCTATCTTCTTCTAGAATATATAAATCCATTGCAAAAGTAGGTTAGCACCAAGCTCTTGATGTTTTTTGATATACTTGTAATTTCGATTCCATAGAAACCATTTTTAACACCTAGTAATCATCATTTTTAAAGATTTTCCTGTTTTCCCGTGGACACTTAAAATTTCCCGGGATAAAAAGTATCCTGTTTTATTACAGGGTATAAGCTATGCCCATTCTAAATTTCATTAAAATCCATTCAGCCGTTAACGCGTGAAAGCTCCACAAACAAACAAACAAACAAAAAGACAACGTTTCACTTATATATAATGGTATGGATGGATAATGGCAACATAATTCTGGGAGGCATGCAACTCACACAAAAAAGGTCGTATAGCCAAATATACCTAAATACAGTTTTTTCGTAAACTAAATAAAAATCAGAAACCTCATGATAGTTTTAAAATATCTATGACGTCGTGGCGATGTCGCAGAATTGATCATTTCACCATGGTGGAGTGTGCCCGTAACCAAGCTGAAAGACTGAAGATTCTGACTGAATTTAATATTCAATTATTTGATGTTGGTGCGTTTCACTATAAACGGTCTGAACCAAATTCCAATGGGGCCAGAATGGTGTACAATTTGATGTATTAACAACTGATTTGTGTACCATTCTGAATCCAACCAGTTTTTAGTTTTTATCTACTACCGTGCTCGCGGGCGCTAAAGCTACCTCGCGCACAACTAAGTACATAATATTGTATTTTTGTAAGTATACTTAGATTAAGTTCCATAGGGCTGGCATGAACCTCTTGTTCAAAAGCTCTTAAAACAAGAATAAATAAAAAATAATGAAAAATGGTCGATAATTTCATGAAATGGTCAGCTAAAACTGAAAATATCGTTGAAACATCAACGTTTAATGATATTTCAATCCACGTTTAGGCATATCATTAATTTCATGATAAAAAAGTGTTCAAACAGATAGGTTTTGAAAGCTAAAAAAAACGAAGACGAAGTTAGGAGCTCGTTACGCTTCGCTCATGCCTTCGCCTTCTAACCTATCAAGGCAAAGCCAAGTCGGGCTTCCACCTAGCGCCTCTAGCGGTGAATAATGTACTTAGCTATTTTACGATATGATCACTAATGTTTGACCATATCGTGAAGTAACCGTGCGTTTAGCTATTCATATCGTCAAACGCTAATCATTCATTCATCTGGCCAAACCATTTCATGATGTTACCGATAATTTCATGAAATAAAAGAAAAATATGATGTGGCCAACCATTTCATAAATATGATCAATTTTAATATATCGTAACGACACAGATATCCAAAGAGACCCCTCCCCACTCAAGGGATTAATTAAAACAATGTAGGTACCTATTTTCATCTTTACTCTTCATGTAAGTATGGAATGGAAGCTGCCATAAAATATTTATTTAAAAAAAACCTCGTATGTTGCGATAATACCTACAAAAAACGCAATCAGTTTATGAAAAAAATGGATATTTCTGCGCGGGAAGATTTATAAAAGGAATCCATTGAAATCCAGAAAAAGTACAGGAAAAGAAAACCCTACAAGTAACTAAGAAGTATGTACCTATCTATTAAATAAACTAGATTTAGACCCACCTTAAACATTACTATCCACTGCAGTAAAACCTCAAACTCCCGCACTGACACTCAACACTTATAAAATTTAATTGTAATAGTATTTTGTTCCACAAAGTTACCACTCCTTACGCTCGCTTCGTCACAATTACATCTTACTATGGCAACACACCTATGAATCTGCGATTGTGGTGTGGTGTAGCGATAAACGATAGGCGTTTTGCCATGAGCGATAAGCGAGGCGTGTTTAATGCGCAGTAGTCGAATCTATTGCCACATTAAATTTACTCGTAATACTTAAATGCTAGGTAATTTTAATGTAAAATGTTATGTGTACTGTAGGGAACATGAGTAATTATGTCGTGTTAATAGGTTTAACAATAAAAATGTGCCATGTGTGGTTCGGACATACGACATCCATACCAATATATAAAAGTGAAACGTTGTCTGTTTGTTTGTTTGTAATATTAATCAAGATTTGCTAATACTAATCAAGTGTTGGTTGACATAACTATTTTACGTTGTCAGTTAATATTTTTTTTAAATAGAATTATTTCTGGAACTTTATGAAAATTCAGAATAAGAATAAGAAAAATTTATTTGCATAAAATGGAGTACATATATAACTCATTTTTTTACTCAATAAAATTGCATGCAAAAACTTATATTAGATCATTATAATTTAACATTTATATAAATTTCATTATTTCGTATTTCCAAGCATCATGCAACAAATAATAGGTACCAACAAATTAATTCCAAAAAATTAAGTTATTTGTATGTTAAATAATCATTAATAGAATAAAAACAGTGATCCAGCGACCAGACCTTTAGCTCTTTTTTCAATTTATATATTGTGGTAATTTATTGAATATATATATTGACATTGCTTTACTAGATTTTGCGTAAAGTGCAGTTTTGTGGGCATAACTATTCACTAATCTCTCTCTATTCCTTGTATTTCGAGGATACAACTTGTGTGTTTTGGTGTACATATCACTATACTGTTTAACAAAACAAGAAATCTCATAAATATACTGATTCGGCAACGGCAGTACATATAATTGCTTGAAAAGCGGTCTGCAGGAGTCTAAAGGAACTGCTCCACAAACAGCTCTTATGCTTTTTTTTTGAGTGACAAATGCTCTTGAAAAATCAGTACTACGTCCCCAAATTATTAGTCCATACTTTAAAAGTGAACCTATATATGCATGGTATGCTACTAAAGATGTCTCTTTGTTAGAGGTTTTACGCAAACGATTTAATACATAGACATAGCTATTTCTTTTTTATAAACTTTATCTGTTTGCTGCTTCCAGTTTCATTCGTTGTCTAATACAAATCCTAAAAACGACACCTAACTTGCCCCTTCAATAACTTGTCTGTTATGGTTTACATTAATATTAAGTTTATTGAAATTCATATAATGAGTTTTAGATAAGTTGACATTTAAATTATTTATGTCCAGCCAATTTACTACACAATTAATTATATTATGAATGTCAAGAACGTGATTATTAATATAGTTGTTATTTTTTTAAATTACTATTATTGAAATGTCATCTGCGAATAATACAGATTTATACACAGATATGCTAACAATGTCGTTAATATATAATAAAAATAATAGCGGACCCAAGACACTACCTTAGGGTACGCCATATCCATAAACTTTGAAACTTGATCTTGAATTATTAACCATTTTTGTACTGTTTATCGATATTACTTCAACACATTGCTGTCTGTTGTGAAAATAAGATTTAATCCATTAATATGCTTTGCCTCTGATACCATAATGATGAAGTTTATGTAAAAGTAGTCTAGGTGACACACAGTCAAAAGTTTTTGTCATGTCAAAGAATAATGCTGCAGATATCTTTGGGTTTGCAGATAACGGCACCGTTGTAAAAAAGTAAATACCCAATGCAATAGCACAGATCCAGTATGATAAGAGAATCTATAGTTGATCATATTCATTTGACCTTACAGGATGGCTCCGATTGGGATGATGTCTGTTTGATCAAATTCAGACCCAGAGGTGTCTGTTTAATGCTAAACGGAATCCAATTCAACTTTCTGAGATAAACTAATCCTTACTGGTCACAGTACACTATTGTCCGTAAGGACAAATTGTGACACCCAATAACTCAAGGCAGCCTGAGACCACGGCACAGTAAGGACGTCCAACGGACATCCAACGGACGTCCAACGGAGTCCAATTCAACTTTCTGAAATGTACTAATCCTGAACGCGGTCACATTTGTCCTTACGGACAATATGTGTACTGTGACCGCGGTAAGGATTAGTACATTTCAGAAAATTAAATTTGATTCCATTGGACGTCCGTTGGATGTCCGTTAGACGTCCTTAATGTGCCGCGGTCTCGGATGCCTTGAGTTGTTGGGTATCACATTGACATCATGCAACCTTAATTTTGGTTCGTACATTGCTACATCCAGATCCCAGAGCTACATTAGCTGCAAATAAATTACGGGCCACCTTTTAAATTTCTACCAATCGCAAGTTCAGTGATGAATGGAATACTATCTTTAGGGCGACTTAGACTTGGAATCCATTAAATACAAAATGTTGACAATAAAGGTGATTTTAATGTCAACATTTTATCCATTCACCACCGAACTTGCGATTGGTAGAGATTTTCAACTTTACGTCTGTCAACTTTACGTCAACGATTTATCGATATTTTATTGGATACATTTCGAGAGATTGCACTGGAGTTAAATAACTTGTCAAAAAGTGCTATTATTTTGCCTATTTACAATAAATACTTTGACTTTGAAGCAGTTGTGCCAGCGACCCTACACTAAAATGCCTGCAGGGGGAAATTCACAATACACCCCAAGCGGGGCGTCAGTGCAGGCCTTACCGCAGTTACCAAATCGGACAAGAATAAGAACTCAAGTGGACCTAAAATACTTAGTTATCATTTGATCGCTATCACTTATCGCTTGTGGCACGGGACAGTGTGCCGTTACATAAACCTGGAGTAGTCAGAGTGGACCGCAAAGGTTCTTAAATCAAACTTGCCTAGGAACTGGTTACAGCGGTTACCAATTTAATTAGTATTTTGAACCCTTCACAACATTGACAGGCAAGAAAAAAAGAAGAGCGACGACTGATGATTTTAGATATATACTTAGTTACTTACCCATTTTAATGAAATTGTAGAGATAGTAGAAGTAGTAGTAGTAGTATTGTAGAATTGTGTAATTATAATAATAGGTTTAAAACTGTTTGCTTCGCCGTAGTCGGGTTATTAGCTAACAATCTCTATTCATTAAATGACAACAAATAAACAGATAGATTTGCGGAATAATTAATTCTGACAAATTCTTCGACAAACATACATACAAGGTACATACAAATTTATTTAGATGCCCAGATAGAATCATACAGTATGAACTTTACGCATTTTCAACAATATTACATAGGTACATCATCAAAAAAAAACTTCAATGTACAGAATTTGAACCCCTATCCCGCATGAACCCTTTATATCTTCGGGTTAAAAAGTATCTCTAATTTTCACCCATTATATAAACTATGACTATTCTTAGTTGCATCAAAATCTGTCCAGTAGTTTCAGCGTGGTACATGTTCTTTTAAATAACTTTCAGCCCCTTGTGACGAGGTCAAAACCTCATTCATAATAATACTCATTTGATCTCTTAATTCTTTCATAATCCATTTCATTCCATTTGATAGTTTGTCATTATTAATTCTAAATTCAAAAATAACCTGTCATTCCGATATTGATTGGATTAGCAAAACCGAATTTTACGAAATAATATGTGATAAAATACTTAGATAAGTTTATTACAACTGGAGTCTTTTAAATATATATGATAATACCTTCGTAAGTGGTTGTTTTGATCCATATTGTTGAAGCACGAAAAGTCTGTGATAATAATGCTCCTATTGTTCCTGTTCTTTTGTGTCCACTGAGGTTTGGTCCCTGGGCTAGTGGAACTAACCCAAACCCAAGGATTGCCTCGTGACACTGGCGCCCAATATCATGCGGGAACCCTTAAATTTTTCGGGATGAAAAGTATCCTATGTCCTACCTCGTAGTGTGAATTCAAATCATACCAAGTGTCATTTAAATTAATTCAGTAGTTTCGGCGTGATGCCTAGCCAAGATACAGACAGTCAGACTGACAAAAATGAAAAAAAAAGCTGTTTTGGCTTCAGTATCAAATCTAGAACAGCCTCCAAAAAAATTTACTAAATATCTTCAATGTACAGAATTGGACCTGTTACAGTTTTATTATAAGTATATATATATAATAGATATAAATAGCGTATTATTGTTTGTTGGATAACCCGAATTCAACTCGTTTCGGATGCGATCCATTAAACAACCCCAAGCACTCGCTCCATAGCTCACTGAGTAACTTTATATTTGTGGACCAGTTTAGCTGAGAGTGTCCGCGATTCGGCTCCTTGTCTCATTAGTAGGACGCACTGGTTAAAGAAGTCTTTAGGCTTTGTGGGATGGCCAACGAGAAGACCTGACGCAGTTTCCCAAATGCAGCCCAGCCCAGCCAAATCGGCCTATTGGCTACCCTTTCAAAGTTGTTTCTGCCCACCTGCTCAACATGAGAGTTTGCCTCAGACTGACGGCCAAAATTAATGTTATTATTAAACAGTTTTTACAAACAAACGAATGAATGAAATCTTTGCATTACATACCTATATGGTACCGACCTAATTTATGTCCATATTTACTACATTTCCATACGTTACCAGTTCTGTTTGAGCAATAAATTTCAACCTTTTGATAAAGAACAATACCGGTAGAGCTTGTGCACAATAAAATGAAATAATGTGTAGGCAAGTCATATTTACTTAGATTACAGACATACAGTAATGTAAAGAGTGAGTTTTATAGTTTTTTTATTGCTTTCTTACGTCTGTTAATGTAACTGATAAGCCAAATCTTGATAAAATTTATGAAGGTAGAGAAAGACCCGAGGTTGAAGGCACGCTGAAACCGACTAACTATACCGTACAATGCAGAAAATTAGGTAGTTAAATACAGGTTCCCCTAGCATGATCCCCTGCGAATCCCTGTGAACTCATAGGTTCATCAGGATTCCCCAAACCCGGATATCCAATGTTAAGGCTCATTCATATGGTGCTAAAATAAAACAATATAACATACATAACTATATCTACTTACCGTAAATTATATAGTGTCATATGAAATTAAGATCTCGATGAGATCTACCTGTCCCTTAAAGAAACTACTAGTCTATAGTCCGAGTTAAAGCCCTTTTAAGTTTCACAGCTGTCACTTTGACACCCGTCAAACAACTCAACAACATACATACATGTCATGTATTGACAGTGCAACTCATTTCTTGCCGATGTCCACCACTGGCAAATAATTTTGTAGCTACTTTTTCCCATGGGGCTTCTAAATTATTTGCGTTGTCCCCCAGTGGTGGACAAAAAGTGGGGGGCAACTGGAATAGACGGAACAATAAAAATTATCATTATTAAGTACTTAATAAGTGGTTATCATTTTTTATTGTTACGAAATTTTAATGTTTTAGTTACTTTATTTACTTTTACATATAGGGCGACCACGGATCCTGATGAACCTATGAGTTCACAGGGATCCCCTGGGGGATCATGCTAGGGGATCCTGGTGGCCGATTTTTTAAATACTATACAAACGTAGTAACGTGACTTCAATGGTAATTTTAAAAAAAGGCGATTCAATCGAAATCAAATTATCGATGTTGTTATAGATAAATAATGTCCTGTATTTAAAATTAATAACCAAGGATAAAAAATATATTTTATTTTCTACAGCCAAAAATACAGACCGCTATAGTGATATTCTCAGTAATAGACTCTTTATTGTTTTTTTTTTTGCGGTTATTTTCCGGTCCTATAATATCTTCTAGCTATCATTATCTCGCTAGTACTACTTGTAATAAACCATCATAATTATGTAATTTTTACAATGGACGCACGAAAGCCAAACAAATTGCTGAAAACAGGAAGCATCACTTTCAGGGAAAAAGTACCATCAATTTTATCTACGCAGTTGGTATAAAAACATAAACTGGGCAGCGGAATTTGACACTAAAGCCATCAGAAATAAGGTTAAAAAAAATTGCAGTTTTTTTAAAGGTTCTAAAGATAAATTGGTCCTATCATAAATTAAATAAGTGCGGTGTGGAGATTCCACTACCCGTGTTACAAGATAGCTGCTGTAAAACAATATGACACTGCAAACAGTTACATTATCTTATGAAGGCGTTGATAAGAATGTAAGACATTTACGTGTGACGTCACTGTCAATTTACTGGCTCTAAAAACTTAGTTTTATTTACCTACTGGAGCAAATAGTATGAAGCACTAAAAACTGCATTACTAACGCGATGGAGGATGTGTTTAAGATGCTGAAGGAATGGGCATCAACATAAACAGCGAGTACATCTCACACTTAAGACTCGCAGACGATATTGTCTTTACGGCAGAGTCGCCGGACATTGGTAAAACAAAATGGATAATCAATGAACACATTGCATCGGAACCAATAGTCGTCTGTGGCATGCCTCTCGAAATTGTGCAGGAGTATGTCAGTCTAGGGCAAACTCATAGGTTGGGTAAAAACAACTTTGAAAGGGAAGCGGATAGGCGGATTCGTTTAGGAAACTTCATCATGCCTTCTCGATGCCCATTCCGCAATGCCTAAAGACAAAAGTCCTACCTGTAATGACATACGGAGTCGAAATATGGACAGATAAGACTGCTACACTTTCAGCGAGCTATATGGAACGGGCTATGCCCGGGGTAGCATCCTAAACGAGTAGATCCGCCAGAGATTGAAAATCACCAATTTAGCCCGAAGAATTAGCAAACTGAAGTGGCAAAGGTCCTGAGTCGAAGAACCGATAACCGGTGTGGTAGGCGAGTTCTTGAGACCACGACAGGCAAACGTGGCGTAGTGTGGGACGTCGTCCGGCCTCATGGTGCGATAACCTGCGCAAAGTAGCTGGCAGCAATTACGTGAGAAGAGCCGAAGACCGGGTTCAGTGGCGAGCATTAGGACAGGCCTATGTCCAGCAGTGGACTATTGCAGCCTGTTGATGATGCCTAAAACAGAAAGGGGACCTTAAATTTTACTATGAAGCTATAATTTAAAATACCGAAAAGTCGCAGCCACTAAAAACAAAAAAAATGATATCGTTTCTATTCAAATATGGCATGGCATGGCATGGCACGATACGCTATCTTTGAGGTCCAATATCACAGAAAAGAGACATTCTAGGATACCAGTGCTCACCATTTTTGATGTGAAACATCTAATGGCGTGGTACGGGAGTAAAGCCTACTCTTGGCATGGCGATGGCCACGGTGTGGTGACGTGCCGCTTGCCGCGACGTCGGCTCTTTTCGCCTCTCCTCGGCTATATTCGATGTTTCACATCTGCCAGGCGTCCCGCGATGGCTCATTGTTTTTGTTTGAATTGAAGTCCTAGGAGTTAAGCCACAAAGATTTCTGAAATAATTATTTTTAATTTAGTTAAACAATGAACGTAGGTGAGTATGGATCTGCTGTGTAGTGCTTTGTGGAGCCCGGGATGATAATAGTAGCACCCGTTCTCATCCCGGGCGTGCTGTGAGAACCTGCTAAAGGAATTTAGGCTATGGCCAGCAGCATTTTTCTGTGTATTACCACAGAAGAAATAATAGTACTAACTTACAGAAGGCCCACTCCGCTAAGACAATTTAATAAAAAGAGACTCTTGTCAACACCCAATAAAGTGCAATTCAGCTCGCACGACCTTGATGCGTATCATTTTATATGCGTCGCTCTTTCTAACGCGTAAATTTATCTCAGTCTATCTCGCGGCAAGACACGGATAGAGTAATGCCTAAAAAAACTGAATCTGATCTAAATCTGTCCAATCAAATTTTCTTTCATATTTTCTTTAAAAATGAATATTTGCTTATAATTTGTATTTTCAAGAGTAAGTGTAGTGTTGTTTGTGTTTTTTGGTTCAATAAACCCTTGGGCGTTTCCTTCAGCTTTACTAATTAATACTTCTGCGTGCAACAACTGCAGCAATTATAAACCCTGTCCCCCCATGGACTTTCTCGGACTGCTGGACCGTTTCCGGTCAGAGACCCTTGGGGGCTCTATCTCAACGAGGTATTTCCACCAGCGCGCCAGCGAGAGGAGCAGATGGAACTGTATATTTGTACATCCTGTTCCATCTGCTCTTGTTCCAAAAGTAGGCACAATCCTACTTTTTGGTGCAACGTGTTAGTAAACAATCATTTATGGTTGACGCTAATTTCTAAGATTTTACTTTGTATGGGAATTTTAAATACGATGTATTCATTTGCACACGTAAACGTATTCACATGCTTGATCGAAACAAACCTGCTGCTTACTTATACGTATTCACATGCTTGATCGAAACAAACCTGCTGCTTACTTATACGTATTCACATGCTTGATCGAAACAAACCTGCTGCTTACTTATACGTATTCACATGCTTGATCGAAACAAACCTGCTGCTTACTTATACGTATTCACATGCTTGATCGAAACAAACCTGCTGCTTACTTATACGTATTCACATGCTTGATCGAAACAAACCTGCTGCTTACTTATACGTATTCACATGCTTGATCGAAACAAACTTGCTGCTTACTTATAAGGCTATTCAGTGATACGTTGTATATAAATGGGTACTCAATGCTTATTTCCAATAATAAACTCTTCTTTAATTATCTTATTTACAGCACATGTGAGATCTACTACCTAAACTATAAGCACACATTATACAAAATAAAATTTAAGTTTTATATTATTATTAAGATTAGGTACCAACACCTCTGGCGTAGCTATCTCAATCTAGACAAAGCAATGTTTAAAAATTATAAACTGAGGAAACTCTTTGACAATAACAAAATAAACACGAGCTGTGTTTATTTTGTTATTGTCAAACATAAAATATTGCTCAAATAAAAATAAAACTTTCTATGTATATTCATACAGTTGGTTTTAAAAATAATCAACAACAATCTTGTTCAACAGTTAAGTAGGTACTTTATTAATTATTTAGACTAAGCAATTAAAGAGTTAAGTAATTATTCAGTCTTAGGCAGTGTATCATAAAAAGAGTAAAAATATTTTGGTAAAAAAGCTTTGAGGTCTTGTAAATCTTTCCATTTCCTCTGTTTCAGTGGAATGCTTTCTGTGTACGTTGGTTTAAATTCATAATTCAGAAAGAGCCACAAAATACTTAAAAACAAATCGGTAATAGCTCTACTACTGATCAAACATTCTGTGCAAAAAAAAAGTGTTATGCTTAATTCGCACTACAAAACGGCGGCATGAGATATGATGTATTGTTTCAAGCGTTCTATCTCTTTTCTTTCCATACTGATATTGAAAAGTAAGAAACGAGATAGGCGTAGTTTTGATCACTCCACCTAAAATACAAAAAATCGATTGGTGGGAAAATTTTGACTTACGTTGTATTAGAATTAGGTTAGGTCGACGCATAGTGACCTTAATTCATCGATAATGCTTTAATTTTGATGCTTCTGTTCTGTGTTTCAACAAACACCTAATTTAATTATTATTTTCTACAGTCTCATGAATTCCGGTTGAATGAGGCTACATCTGTGTAAATGTTTGCCGTGAGCATGTAAAACTATTGACGGTTGACAATAGATTCACTCATACCTACCTAGTTTCGTATAATTTTTTATAGTTACTTATTGCTATACTGTACCTATACGTATTTTAACTAAGCTCTGTTTCTACAGCATTTTACTTACTCCCAATCACAAATTGATAAGTTATATATAGAGCTATATCTCTAAAATTTACATATTTATACCACTAATCGAGTCTATGACTCGATTAGTGGTATAAATATGTAAATTTTGATGCTTCGCCCTGCGGCTCATTCGTATTTTTCCTTTATCACACGGTAATTTTGCATTTTCCATGGAAAAAGAAGCGTATGTCCATCTGGAATAGTCTAGCTTTGTATCAGTGCATGAATTATCAGAGCCAGATCAGTAGTTCCAGAGATTACCCATACAAACGTTCCTACTTACATAAAAAACAACTTTACCTTTTTATAATAATTATTGTAGATAACAAAACCACTGCTTCGAAGAGATGGTTCTTTTCTAAATATAAAACAAACGTAATAGACAGATCATGCTGGAAATTGCCACTCGAGTTTACCACGTTACTATTTATCGATGGGAAACTGGCCCATACATTCGGCCCAGCTAACCCCTTATTAGCCATTTAGCCTTTAGCCGGTATGCCGGCTCCTAAGAAATAAACTAACAAATATATATTTTTATGGTAAGTTCTTTTTTTTTCGTCATCATCATCATCATCAGCCTATATCTGTCCACTGCTGGACGTAGGCCTCTTCTAATGCACGCTACTGAGCTCGGTCTTGAGCTCTCCTCATCCATATTCTTCCGGCCACTTTCCGCAGGTCGTCACTCCACCTGGCCACAGTGCATGCTACACTACGTTTGCCTAAACGTAGTCTCCAATCGAGCACTCGTCTACTCCAACGGTTATCTGTTCTTCGGGAAATGTGACCAGCCCACTGCCACTTTAGCTTGCTTATCCTTTGAGCTATGTCGTTCACCTTTTTTCTCCGTCGGATATCTTCATTACGAATCTTGTCCTTCAGAGAAACTCCAAGCATAACTCTCTCCATAGCTTGCTGAGCCACCTTAAATTTGTGGACTAGTTTGACCGTGAGTGTCCACCTTTCGGCTCCGTAGGTCATGACTGATAGGACCCACTGATTAAAGAGTTTTGTTTTTAGGTATTGCGGTATGGACGACGAGAAGACGTGACGAAGCTTGCCGAATGCTGAAAACCAAGCTGAATTATTCTTTTGGCTGCCTTCTCAAAGTTGTTCTTACCTAATTGCAATAGTTGCCCAATGTAAACATATTGTTGGACAACTTCAAGAGGTAAGCCATTGACTGCAATCGGTTCCGGGTCATCAAGATCACTAAACATGATCTTGGTCTTATTTATGGTCATCCCGAGACGCATCATCTAGGTGCATCATCATACTTTGCAAGTCTTGCAGCGACTCCGCCATTAGGATGATATCATCGGCAAATCGTATGAGGGAGAGGATACGAACAACATTGTGAAGATCGAAAGCGCAGGGTGGTATACCTTATACTCAGTATTACCGAACGGTATTCGTTGAAGGTCATACAGGTGTACGCCCACACTCGAAACGCCCGGACGATGAAGTGGAGGCTACTAGACAATCCGTGGACACACCCGCTTCCACACGCGGTCAAACCAAACTACGAGTCCGATTTGGCTAATTTTTTTACAGTAGCCGTCAACGAAAATGTACTACACGATATTAAAGAACAATGGCGAACTCCCATACTTTTATGTCAGTCAAATTCACGGTGTCTTTAGACAAAAAATATCGCTAGTAATTCAGCATCATTTCCTGAGATTGTAATTCAAAGTTTAATGTTTCAAGATATTGTAGGTACCTACCTATTCAATTACCTATCTAGTGTAACAGACTAGGCTTTTGAATATGAATTATTTTCATTCTGTTACTGCCTGGCGAGATTACAAAACAATATATTTAGATATGTTGCTGCTGTTTTACTGTGCAGGGAAACAGTTGTCCCATATTGGCACAAATGTTTTGCAACAATTCCTTACACTTAATATTTTATTCACACAAACCTTTGTTTCCTTCGTATTTATTGTTCAATACTTTAACCAACATGCCCAACGTACTATTATTTCTTTCACAATCTGGATGACTGGTAGATATTGCTGTTTAGCATTAAGTCCTTCCTTGTACCTACACTATTTTTGTGCAAAACAATTAAATAAATTAACATACCCTATTATAACAACTGTTAGATATCTTTTGATAGACAAGTATTTTTATATGAATAGGGCAACCCAACTAGCAAAATTATGTATTGTGTTTCCATTTCTTTATCTTTCAATGTTAATTACTGGTAATCTGTTTGTAATTTAAGATATAAATTTTATACTGGCAATGTGATAGTACAGGCTTGTAAAATGAATTGATTAACAATGTTGTAAAAGTGACAGAACATCTCAAATCTACAGGTACAGACTGAAATAAATCTATGGAAAAATGATCTGAAGAACATTAGGCTAGCTGGAAGGGGACGGTTGAGTAGTCGGTTGGATTTTCGTCTTGGGTTATTTATGATATTCTACGAGAAATATATAGATGAATTAGATAATACCATTCTAGTTGGGAAGGCCAGTTATGTACTCAAAGAGTTAAAGATATCTATTTAATGTTATGAAATTTATGATTATAGATTGAAACAAGACAAATAGTTTCCTTTGAAGATGACTCTCTTTCACAACAATTCTTTTCACTTTCTCCATAAACTTTATTGCATTGTATTTCCTTTGCTACGAGTATAATGTTTGTATAGAGGTTTTATATTTACGTACCATTTTGTCTATCCGCTCGGCTGTCCACGCGCTGAAGACCGCAGGACCAAACTGATAACCCAAAAAAAAAATGGCCGACGCGACACATCTAACCTCAAACTGGTAACTGATTGTATATGCGTTGAGACTACAGGTACTTGATGGTCAACCCACAAAAAAAAGAAGGTCGACACGACACATTTGGCCGCAAACTGGGGATTTATTGGGTACGTGCCGAGATCACAGGTATCTGATTGTCAACCCACAAAAAAAAGAAGGTCTACGCGACACATCTGGCCGCGCCGACTTTGCGTAAACAAACGGTTTTTATGACCACTTCATTGAGCGCTTAAATAAACAAACTGGTGATTTATGGAGCTAAATAGATACGGCACATATTTCAAGTGTTTATGTTGTGGGTTTCGAAGCAAAATAATTATATAACCACGCTTAGATTTGAATGATTATTGAGGTCAATAATGTTCAAAATCGAGTGGCAAAATTTACGTCGCTATCGAGTGGTCCGATGATCGATGAAAACAAAAAATGTGACTGTAGCGTTAGTTGCGATGATCAATGAAAACAAAAAAAGTGACTGTAGCGCATAGAATCAATCGAGCGGCTAAAGCACAGTCTATATTATTATTCTGTTTATCGCAAGGAGGTTGAATTACGCTTACTGTTAAAAGATTTAACGCCAGCAAGCTTAATTTAACCTCCTTTGGTTTAAAAAATCGGGTGAGAAGAAAGCGTAATTCAACATCCTTTGGTTTAAAAAACTGGGTGAGAAGTATACTGTGTTGACAATTTTGACGTCCAACCCGGAAACGTCATTGTATTATATATATATTTTTTCACCCGTTGGGCAGGCAACAAGGCCGGTTAAACATTGTAGGATAGAAATTAAGTAACAATTTCATGATTTTTTGATCACTATATCTACTTAGGTCAGACGATCCAACTGGGTAAATCCAACTTCGACAAAGAGATAAACCGACGAATACAACTCGGATGGGCAGCTTTTGGGAAATTACGCCATATATTCTCGTCACAGAAACCGCAGTGCCTCAAGATGAAAGTGTATAATCAGTGTGTGTTGCCAGTGATGACATTCGGCACTGAGACGTAGTCGCTAACTATTGCTCTCATACTCAAGCTCAAAGTCGCGCAGCGTGCAACGGAGAGAGCTATGCTCGGAGTTTCACTACGTGATAAGATCCGTAACGAGGAATTCCGTAGAAGAACCCTGGTTATCGACATACCTTTCAGAATTTGCAAGTTGAAGTGGCAATGGGCAAGCCATATAGTTCGCAGAGCCGACAAGCGCTGGGGAATAAAGGTTCTCGATTGGCGATCACAAACGAGCAAGCGAAGTATAGGGAGACCCCCACACTTTGGACGGACGACATTGTAGCCATCGCAAGAAGTCGGTGGATGGAGGCGGCACAAGACCGTTTGTCGTGGCACTCTTTGGGGTAGGCCTATGTTCAGCAGTGGACTTACAAAGACTGAAATGATGATGATGATGAACCTTAGCTTCTATCCCTGGGTTTCAGGGATTATCTGCGATGTAACTATGATGCGGATACGACACAGCAAGTTGTAGTTATATTATCTGCATTTCCAACATTGCAATATGCATCTCAAAGAAAAGCGTCAATCCAAGATAGGTAAACAAACCCAAAAAAAACACAATTCGGGACACTTTCAGGGGCGCGGGGATGTGACGTTCACCCACGGAGAAGAGTTGATAAATTTTAACTTCGCTCTATAACTAACATATTTCGATAGATAAAAGAAATCCATATCAAATATATGGATTTCTTTTATCTATCGAAATATGTTAGGCCCTGGTGGAGTGACGAGTTTCGAATGGCGAGGAGAGCCGAAGGTCGGCTCAGTAGCGTTCACAAAGAGATGTCTACGTCCAGCAGTGTATGAATACGGGCTGAACGATGATAATGATTGTTTACGATGTTTTTAAAGACCACATCAAAGTAAAGATAATGTATATCATCGTTTATGGATGCCTAATATATTGTGATACTAGCTGCGCCCCACGGTTTCTCCCGCGTGAGGTATGATGATGATGATGATGATAATGATTGTGAAAAGTAACCAATGTGTTATTCCAGGGTCTTATACCCTGGAATAACACATTGGTTACTTTACTGTATCTCCATTCCAAATTTCATCAAATCCGTTCATCTATTTGAGAGTGAAGTATGATGATGATGAAAAGTATTATATACATGTGTTATTACAGATCTCTATTCCATTTTTCATCAAAATCCGGTAAGCCGTTTGAGAGTGAAGTATGGTGATAATGATGATGAAGATGATGATGAAAAGTATCCTATGTTTTATTCCAGGATATAAGCTATCTTCATTCCAAATTGAATCAAAATCCGTCCAGCCGTTATTGCGAAAAACTCCCCAAACAAACAGACAACGTTTCACTTTTATAAACTGGTATGGATTTAGGATTGCAAAAAAGCGTATAACCTTTCAAAATGAATGCTTTACAATCGTACGTCTGTCTTGTTCTGTAAAACTGAATGGCCATAGGAAAGAAAAGTTGAGCTACAGTAACAACCTTTCTGGTTTAGGGCTCCCTCTTCTTTATACTCCCTCTACGGATATCTGGGTATAGCTTTTCTGTCTACAATACGCTGGATATAGACATTTCTTACGTCATTGATTACTTTTTATACTCTTCGGTTTCCCATTTGGCTTAAGTTACAAGGATCTAAATTAGATGGCGTTAGTATCAAGTTAGCTCGCAGTATCATTTCATTCACGCGTTTGAAATACATTCTTCTCTAATGTACTCAAAACGCGCGAATGTACAATAAAAAAAAAACATTTATTTCATCGCAGATGATGCCTTTGTTGTTTGGTTTTCTGAGAGCGGTCGATTTCAGGACAAAGTTCTCAAGTCGCCTAATCGTCTGAATCAAAGAGAATGGTCTGAATTTTGATGTTTATATTTTATAGACATGCATCGGTACGCATTTTTGCGATACCGTAACTGTTTATTGGTATATATGGCAATACCAGTTTCTGAAACTATTTATTTGAATAACTATGTATTGGCCCGTTTCATCGGTATCATAGAACTTAACCACGGTACTGTCTAGCGAGAGACCGTTTCGTTATTATAAAATGTAGGTACCTACTTGTTTGCGGCGCAGAAGTCGGTGCGTACGTTTGATTACTATTTTTCAATGACGTTGTTTAAAGAATATTGACTGGATACAATAAGTTTAGATATCCCACAGCACACTGGAGGGCGATTCTCACGAAGTGATATAAATATCACAGTAGATAAATGTCGAAAAATCCATACATTTTTCGACATATATCTATTGTGATATTTATATCACTTCGTGAGAATTGCCCCCCTGCTCTTGACTCGTGATATATCTATTGTATAACATTAATTAATTACTAGTATTTATTTATATTTATACACTGATTTGAAATAAAAAGTTTTTTTAATGAACACTAACAAAAACAAAACAAACCACAAGTCAAAATTTAACGAGCAATTCGTGATCACAGAACATTCTAAACTGATTTACAAAATGAAGAAATTACACTTCCACAGGCGCCCCATGAACTTATTACCTTGACCTAAAAATCCTTTTTCAATAAATGCATCTATTTACATAAGGATGTCTCGCTCTTACTCACAGCGTAACTTAATCATGGTGTTCCGTACTTATACCTCGTAATCTACGAATAAGTAATAAGTCAGGAAATGTAACAGCGTTAAAAAAATGACCCAACAAAAGTCGTGCCTAAGTAGGTGGGGCTTAAAAGTCGTGTCCAGCGCGTCATCAGTCGGACATGTTTCATGCAAGCGAGCACACGTCATATCTTCGCGTACGTTTTAGTTTTATCATTGTGAACTACAGCTGTGAATCATCATGCCCGCATGTGTTGTGAAGTGGTGGAGGAGCCATACAAGATTAAAATGTCCAGGGATCACTTTTCACTAGTAGTAGTTACAAAATTATAATTATATTCAAAGACGTTCAAATACATTATCAAACCGCGATGGTCAATACTATGCAAAATGAAGTCAGTCAATTTTTGCACTAAAGTTTAATTTCTACTCGATGAAATTTTGAAATTAAGCTGTTATTTTTTTCACGCAGATGATTCATACCTAAGAAACGTCAACATATTTAAGAGAATACTAAACAAAATGAGCAAATAAACAATAATGAACGATTACAGTTGGTTTGTAATATAGGTTCGGCTTTTTCGACTCATGGGAATAACAATAGCATTAAAAAAACAGTTCATAGTTTGATCGAATTAAAGCACGTTTAATTTTTCAGGCTAATGAAAATTCACCTTCTGGAAATTTTGAAGTGTTTGATTTACCTGAGTTGCTCAAAAAAGCAAATAATGCAAACTCTCAAGGAATAAGGCACAAAAACTTGTAAGATTTCACTATTTTTTTTGCACTTAATATTTAGGTTTGATAGGAATTTTTATTTTAGCTGTATATGTGTATCTATTTCAATTAGAGACAGTCTTTCATAGATTTGAAACTGATCTTCAATAAGGTTATTTTCAGGAGAATAATATCAACACTGAATGTAATGACGGTGTTGAAGACAACACCGTCATTACATTCAGTGTTGATATTATTCACCCGAAAACAACACCGTCATTACATTCAGTGTTGATATTATTCACCCGAAAACAACACCGTCATTACATTCAGTGTTTATATTATTCTCCTGAAAATAACCTTACCAACCAAGAAAAAGAACCAAGAAAAACAAAATTAAAAAATAATCTTATTTCAACCGAAGTCTTTAGTTTTGAAGAAAGAGGATCATGCGTTACGCCGATAAATATACCATCGTCAGATATTGAATCTGCTCTGAATACTCCTAAAACACACATTTTAAAGCAAACACTAAGAAAAAAACTATTTTGGCAGTATAACGACTATCACAGATCAGAAATCTACAACGCCCAAATAAAAGATTAACTATGAAGAATATTTCACTTAAAATATTTTATCCCAATTGAAGAAAAATGGATTTGGCGTTACTACAGAAAATACTGCATTGAATGATTTTTCGGACGATATAGTTTTAGCCCTTAAAAGGAAAAAGTCAAAAGTTACTTTGATCTTTGATGGCTGTGCATCTAACATCGCTACGGCTAAGATGTTGGGTTGCAATTTTGAAGACACAAACAATTCAAAATCGTTTTTTGACCACCCATCTACCAGAGACCCAGTAGTTGTAATATTAGATCCATTTCATATGGTAAAACTTGTGCGTAACACATTAGAGGAAAAATACACTCGTAGATAAAAACAAGAAAAAAAATTGAGTGGGCACATTTGCAGAAACTGAAAAATGTTCAAGATATCGTTGGATTGCATTTTGGGAATAAATTGTCAAATCGGCATCTATACTTCCGAAATAATATCATGAACGTGAAACTAGCGATTCAAACCTCAAGTCAAAGTGTAGCTGATGCGATTAAGTTTGGTTCGCAACAGTTAAACATGCCTGATTTTCAAGAAACAGATGCAACTGTTAGCTTTTTAGAAACGTTTAACAACCTTTTCGACATACTAAATTCAAGACCGACCGATACGGGTTTAAACACCCTTTTTCAGTGGTAGAAAAAGAAAAACTTCATGACGTTTTGGATCAAAGCGAAAAATATATTAAAGGTCTCTAAATCAATGTGCAGTCAAAAAAAACTCGAACAGTAAATGGACAAAGAGTAACAGTATATACTAACTCAGTGTATACTACCAAAACTCAGTCCAAAACTGGACTTCTAGGACTCCTCATATGTATTTCAAGTTTTAAATTACTTTTTGCACGGCTAGTAGAGTTACAAATATAGAAATTTATTTAACCATATTAATAAGCCAAGAAGCCAAGATCATATTGAGTTGTTTTTGGAGAGATCCGCAACCACGGCCGTTGCAACAATAACCCAAACGCCTGACAGTTTATGGAAATATATAAAAATAATTTACTGAACTTGAACCTCAGCTCTAAATTCACAGGCTGACAGGAGGACATTCCGTTTTAAATTTCTCAGAATCCGTCTTCACTACATTGCGAAGAAAGATTCAAGAAGAATAAAAACTGAAAAAAAACATGTATAAACTTTGATTATAATAAATTAATTCTATGCCTATTTAAATTCAAGAAATTCCGCATAATTATAGAAAGTTTGGTTGATAAGCCAGCGTTGTAACTTACACTTGGATGAATCAAGACTGGGTGCTCCTGTGACATCCACCTGCAGTCGATTGTAGACTGTCAGGCCCATGACGCGTGTCAACTTGTTGGACTTGGCGAGAGAGCGGGACACGGCAGCCAGCTGGCCCTTGCGACCGGTGGCATATCTATGAGATTCACCTATTTTTTGAAAAGTTTTAAAATTTTGCCGTGTATAGTTACCTGATAGATTACCATGCACGGTAGTGTCAGGATACCGAGCGATTTAAAGAACGGTCTCGCGGAGGTAACCTGTGAGACTCCTACAATGGCTCACACGGCACGTTTCTGGAGCCGAAAAGCTCTTTCCCAGTACGCTGCTCTGGCCCAGAGTTCGGCACCGTACTGCAACAGGGAGTGGATAGTGGTGAAGTAGCACGACCGCACCACCTCCCTCGGTAGGAATCGTGACAGTCGGCAGAGTGCAAAACACGCACCACCTAGCTTGCCGCATACTTTGTGTATGTGGGACTCCCAGGTAAGGCCGCTGAATGGATATGCCATGCGACCCGGCTAGCGCCCGGCGCCCCCTAGTAACCGGGCTGGAGGGTGTGAAGTGGACTACCGAAGGCGACGGCGGGGTGGAGTCCCAGGCCTCATCAACCACAGCTGCTACTGGACCGACTACGACTGCGCCACCTGGGCCAGTGTAGAAGCCTGGAGCAGGAAAAGGGGCGCGTCACGACCCTCGCAAGAGGGAGCAGAAAAGGAGACAGCGCGAGGCAGCGGCGGCTGGAACAGCTGACGTGTTGGATGGAGGTAACGGGCGAGGGAGCGGACAGGCGAACACGCCTACTTCTCCCTCCCATAGCACATATCGCGGAAAAAACCGCAAAATATAACAAAAAGAGCGTAAGAGGCGTGAGGCCGAGTTGATAGAGCAATTTTATCAACAACAGCGGGAAGGCGTCTTTCGACTGCCAGGTATGTCGGCGCTTGCGCCGGCTGTCGTGGCATGTATGGTACGCGTCGACCCGCATAGCCAGGTTGTCGTCAGTGTGGGGATTAGCCCGGTTCCAAAGGCCCACACGAGCGGGACTATCCCTGTCAAGGGGCGCAGTCTTGCGGCTGTGGTCACCGGAGGGCAGGGCGAAGACTCTCACGGGCGGAAGCCGGAGCCAACGGCTAACGCGGATGCGCCCTTTAAACTCACGAGGAGAATACAAGGAGCATCTGAGGTTTCAACAGCACCGTGTACAGTACGCCACTCTACCGAACCTACTGAAACCTGGTCTGTCAAAAGGCAAAGGCAAAGGGAAGGGCAAGAAGGGGTGCGCAGATACCGAGGGCGAGGCGATAGCCGATGCTTCAGTGCCCTTGGAACAGACAGATGACGGGGTGAAAGGGGAGGAGGCAACCCGAGGCTCGAAGCGGCAGAGGAGCTCGGACCTGGTGTCACCGACTGGCTGTGTAGCGGCGGAGAAGAAGGTGTATCTGGAAGGTGGATGCACCGCTGCTGCCTCTATGATAAAGGTTGCCAAGACCCCTGGAACCAGCGCAAGGAAAGGAGAGAGCGAGGCGGGACCGTCTACGTATGCGGAGGCGGCCACGGCACACTATAAAGTAGTGGTTTTGGACCGGAACCAAGTACAGATGACGGAATTTCAAGTCGTCCAAATAAGAATAGCCATACAAGAGATGATCCTCGGAGCCTTTTTGGGAAATGGTGGCAAGGATGATACCCAGCTGCCGCTGTTTGCATCACTGCCGAGGATGTTTCGCGGAGGGGGAAATTTACGCCATCGGACGACTATTCATTTGCCTGGCTTACAATCACGGTCGAGCAACTGCCAGGGCTGTGGGAGAGGTCGGGTGGATACATAGTCGTTCACGTGAGCAAGGTACCTAGATATCTAACAGGGGTCATATACGTCCCGGACTTTGGTCGGGGAAGAGAGGAGATTGCCAGGCGGTCTGACCTCCTGAAGAATTTCCTCGTGGCACAGAACCGGAGCGTAGGTGTGGAGAGGTGGCAGATCTTCACACACGAGGTACGCCCTATGAGTGGTACCTTTAACCACATACTTGTGATGGGCATTCCACCCGAGGACATGGAAAACCTCCGATGCGTGGACTTTCGCCTGCATTACTCTGCAGCGAAGGTCTACGTCAAGGTAAGAGGCTATAGACACGAGGGCGCGGTGGCGTCGGCACTGGGGGGACTGGCACGAGTGATGCTGCACCAAGCGGCGAAAATGTGCTGGCAACCCCCGATGCCGATGATAACGTCACGCCCGCCGAGGGTGTGGGGTGGACGAGGGAGGAGGTGGACCGACTGCTGGAAGTGAGCGACAACGGCGAGGGGGATATTGCAGGCGACATAATGGCGCTCAATATCCTCTCGCCGGCGTCGTCCATGGACACAGATGGGACCGTACCTCCATCCTCTAACCCCACTAATTGATAAGGTGGACGATTTACTCGTCGTCGCCTTACCAACATAATAATAGTTTTTAAAGATTGTTTTTAAAAATGGATTCACAAAATAAGAAAACATGTAAAAATAAAAATTCTAAAACCTCTACAACCACTTTGGTTCGAAATACACAAAGGATAGGTGTCATTAATAATACACATATTGTACAAGCCAATATCCAACATAGCGTCACAGGTTTCGCTGCTTTGCAAAGATCCCTGGAGGAGCAACCGAACACAATAGCACTGGTCCAGGAACCCTACTTGAGTCATGGAAACGTGAGTGGTTTCAGCGCCCTAAGGGGCAATGTTTTCACTCCCCCCGTGCACAGTAAGACGCGGACTTTCGTGTATGTACCCAACCCTTATAAAGCATCCTTAGTGACACATTTGTGTACCGATGACCTAACTGTGGCCAAACTGGAGACGAGTCTGCAGGGGAAACTCGGCAGCATCGTTGTAGCCTCGGCGTACATGGATATTGGAGACGAGGCGCCACCTCCAGCACTAGAAGAGTTGATACGGTTCTGCGCGGAGAACAAATTAGAATGTCTTGTGGGCTGCGACGCAAATGCCCACTGCACTGTCTGGGGATGTCCGGACACAAATGTGTACCTCTTGAAGTTGTCCAACAATATGTTTACCTTGGACAAATATTGCAATTAAGTAGGTAAGAACAACTTTGAGAAGGAAGCAGAAGAATTTATCTGGGTTGGGCAGCATTTGGCATCAAATGAAGGGACTAGTAGAACACAGTACGTTTTAGAAATAACTAAAAACTTGAAATTAAAATATGTATTATAACATTTAAGGTAGCAAAAGGGCAGCAGTTATTGATTTATGAACATTTCAGTGATTTCACACATCATGTGCCCCGCGAACAGATGACCAGTCACTCAAATTGTTTTGATTATTATAAAAATAGTTAGGCAGCAAATGTATCGTGGTCGGCAGCAAGTAGAAGCAAATAGGCAGCAATTATTGGCCTCCATTTCATCGTTAAAATATGACTAGTGACCGTCCATTCTGATGGACACAGAAGTTAAGGTCCGGTTTCTACGCATGCTGGTAACGATGACCCTGTCATCTCTGGCCACAGGTGTTCGTTTACGTCCTGTCCGGCGAGTGACTGATAGGCGTCTCTTCGCTTACGCGCTGGTGGAAAGACCCAGTTGAGTGATACGGTTCACTCAACAGGGTCTTTCCAGACCCTGTTAGAGCGGGAAAGATGATATCTCGAGAGTAACATTTCAGGTTTTATTTATTTGTAGGAAAACTAAAGCTTTGAATTAAAAAGTGTCTAGCCATTTTCTCTATCATAATAAGCTCTTTCTCTTGGTATATCTTTGATATGATTTAGTGCCGGGGTCTCTTTCCAATCAATGTTCTAAGCATAAAGTAGTGTTACTTACCATTGATTTTATTTTCTATCGAGTGAATTCATACTAATCATGTTTCTGTGTTTACAAAATACGAGATAATATGTAAAATTTTGATGTGATACCAATTTCATAGTTCTGAGTTAATTAATAAAACAAGATACTAACATTCAAAAATGATCGAAAATTGCGCATGGAGCGGTGGAAAACCGCACATAACTTTGAAAAGTCATTGATGCGGAGCCTAGGACTGAACCCGGATAATATCCTCAGAAAAAACACAACTTGTTGTAGTTTGCGGACAAACTAACATACAAAGGCGCCGGATGATTCGTCCATCGCCTTGCTCGGTCCATTACCTGTGTAACTTTATCCGACTCTGGGGACAGTTCTAAGGTAATAAAATAAATAAAATTACCATTCGTGTCGGATTCCTTTAATAAGTAATAAATTAATTGACAAAAAATCACTTAACGAAAGAAAACTAATGATATTCTTATGATACCTAGTCATAATTTACAAACTCTTTATACAAATTAACGTAGGTTTATACTTTTTTCAAATAGTTGTTGTATTGGCAAAGAAAGGGATGATGCTAAAAGTTTCAGATCAGGGTGCATAGAAGTTGACCCTACCAAATAAAAGCCAATGTTTCCTAAAGTTTCAGATCAGGGTGCATAGAAGTTGACCCTACCAAATAAAAGCCAATGTTTCCTAAAGTTTCAGATCAGGGTGCACAGAAGTTACCCTACCAAATAAAGGCCAATGTTTCCTAAAGTTTCAGATCCGGGTGCACAGAAGTTGACCCTACCAAATAAAAGCCAATGTTTCCTAAAGTTTCAGATCAGGGTGCACAGAAGTTGACCTTACCAAATAAAGTCCAATGTTTCCTGAAGTTTCAGATCAGGATGCACAGAAGTGGCTCCTACCAAATAAAGGCCAATGTTTCCAAAAGTTTCAGATCAGGGTGCACGGAAGTTGACCCTACCAAATAAAGGCCAATGTTTCCAAAAGTTTCAGATCAGGGTGCACAGAAGTTGATCCTACCAAATAAAGGCCAACGTTTCCTAAAGTTTCAGATTAAGATGCACAGAAGTGGCTCCTATCAAATAAAGCCCAATGTTTCCAAAAGTTTCAGAAAAGGGTGCACACAAGTGGACCCTACTAAATATAAGCCAAATACAGATAAAAATACAACATTAATTTCTGTATTCCTTATGAAAATTTGACATTGATCATTTTTCATATAATGATACCGAAGTTCTTGCTCATTCCTTATACAAATAAATTTTCAACAGTTCCTCTTTATTACCTATATCTATAAATACTCAGGTAGGTACAATAATTAGTAACACCTTGTGCAAATAACATAAACTAAATTATTTAAAACTATGTCTAAGCTTTAGCTTTTTTTACCGAGTGCTACTAGCGCCATTACTAGCCAGCCACTAGAGATGAGTAGTCAATTATTTAGCTGTTATATTAATTGTCCATTAGTTATGGTATTTAATTGATGGGGCACATTGTTCACAAGTGCTATTAGATCATTTAATTTTGTTAATGGCAATATTGGTTTTTCTTTTTTGTTTTGAGTTTGACAACTTTAACAGTTGACACTTTTCACTTGATAATGTTGATTACCGGTACGGGTGAGTCGAATCTAATGTAATCATAGAAAGTCAGCGTTGTTATGTACAGAAATTAACTGTATCACCAGTAATCAGAATTATACGTGATCACAAGATTAGTGGTGTAATCTTCGTCATCCTGACCTGTAAATAACACATTCCCATTTTAAAAAACGTCCATTCCCATTTTACCATTACGGTTTCGTATTTTTACCACGTTATTATAAAGCCACTTTCTTGTTTATCTGTCTGTCGTTCCGGGTGGAATCTTGCAACTCAAATTTCGAGCACTTCCCAATTAGCTGTCCGGCTGAAACTTTCAGGGTAGCTCACAACTCAAAGACAATGCATTTAAAAAAAACGTGGGTTTTAGATTAGTTTTTTAATCTACATTTAATGCTTGTTTTAAGGAACTAGTTTAAAAAAAAAACACGAGAAGACATGGTATTTAAAAAGAACTTATTGTATTTTCAGGATAACATGAATAATTTGAAAACATTCAATATTGCATTTCTAAAGCAATTTATATAATATAGGCGGTGTGTACCTATTCTACTTAATATTATTTAAATTATTAGGAGACCATGTTTATAGGAACCAAACATAATAATAATTGTGACAATAACACAAAGGATAGTCTTGTAAGTTACACGCTATTGGGCCGGTGCACTACATCTTTGCAAAAATAATGGTCTATCTCCTTCCGTTCTTCAATCTTTTTAGCACAATACTTGTGGTAACACTAAATCACAGTGATGATTCAGCCAAAGAGATTGTCACGCTTACTCAGCTGACTAGGCATAGACAACTGCATAATACTCCATCTACGTACAGTAAAGTGTAGGCTACTCTTGACATTTAGATACTTGAAACATGCCAAACCGCTAGATGGCGCTGAATTTTATTTATTTATGAGTCTTATTATTATTTATTTATCCCGCCCAACTGCATGGCAAACGCCTCCCTTCCTTCCACTCTTGTTCTGTAATACAATGACCTAGTCCTTCAAGTAGGAGTCCAGCTCGTCCCGTCAACTGCGTCTGGGCCTACCATGTTGCCGTTTGACATTGTCTGGTTGCCATTTAGTTGTAGCTTTTGCCCCTACCCTGTCTTATTTCAACATGGTAACCTGTTCTAGCTCACAAGCAAACCCTGACAGGACTTCTGCAGACTATTCAAAGAAAAAGTTTATTTACAGTGTCCGTCAACTTTGCTATTTTTTCTTGTTCTGGCTTTGCACTTTGTGCATTCAGCCAGAATTAAATATATTGAAGTGTCATGTTTTTTCAGGCTACTGGCAACAAATTTCCACTTCTAATCAATGTAAGTTTGGTTATCATTTGTACATTTTTAAGAGTTGGCCATATTACCACAATAACTAATTCTGTGTGGTTAGGTACATATCTTTATTAACAAGCTTGCATTGTAATTTTTTTACACTAAAAACTTCTTTTTTAGACATCGCCTAAGTAGTCTCCTTTCCTGCATCCGACACGATCAATGTCAACCAATTATTAATAGTAATTAATCCGAAACTGATCATATATTATAATAATATAGATTTCTATCCGTACCGTATGACTAGTGTTTTAGACAAATTTTCAACAATTACGCGATATATATAATTTTATACAATGACTCCCGAATAGTCAAACCTAGCAACGAATACCTATTGTAAAACGTTAAAGTAAATACTAATTTGCAAATGACAGCTTGTACCTAGTCTTACATTAAACAATACAAAGTAATCCTTCTCAATATCTTTATCGAAAGCAGCAAAATTCAACTAAAAACTTATAAACTAATATAAATTTTGCTATACTAGCATTTACGAAGCACAAGTACAAAACTACTAGCTGTCATCAACAACGTTATTCTGACTAGAAAAAATAAATCACAAATTTTCACTACAACATTATTTAGTTACAAAAACTAATAAGGATTAAGAGCATGTAACATAAATAAGCGTACTTTCGGTCTTGCCATTTTAACATGAAAAGTGCTAATACTGTACATGTACTTAATTATTTAGGTTGTAGTGTTGCCAGATAGCTAGGAATATAAAAACGGTTATTTTCAGGTTGTAAGTAAATTGATAGAGCTTTTTTCGCTAGAGGAACGTCAGTTATTCAATGGTATAGAAAAATAAAAACGTCTGGGAACACCATAGCTACCTAATATAAAACCAAGCATTCTTAGGCACGTTTAGACCGTAGTATGTATGTAGTGAACGAACGGTTCTTTCAATTGGTACTACTTATCCTTAAAATTTACTTCACGGAAAACTAGTGTTGTACCACTAACTAGCAAATTACAAAAATGGAATTGGTAAATAATATAATTTGTTATACAGGTAGAGATCATCTAATCATAAAATGAACGCCCCTCCACTAAACTGAATTGTTTCAATGTGTGAGAGGAAATACTTATAGCATTGCAACACTTATCATGAGTGCGTGCGGCGATTTTACTGTAAATTTGTACTCGTCCGGGCACAGAGTCAACTAATCGTTCGATCAGTCCGGGTGTGGCATTGTATGGATGGAGGAGAGCGCGCGCTTTGCATGTAACGACAAGTCCGCTCCGTCGTGCGTTCGCGTCATTTTAAATGACTCATTTATGCACTAGTTGACCAACAGATCCGGCCGTTAGGGTGGTTAGGGCAAGTTAGCATTATTAGTTATTCTATGACTGACCAGTGACGACAACCAATGTGTGTGTATTGCGTCTATACACCTACTTTGCATGCGAGCGGCATTGGAGGGGCGTTCAGTTTTAGACTGACGATCTCTACCGTTGTAGCCTTAGTAGCTACGCTACGGCTCCTTAAAAGCAGAGGCTAGTTTTTTTTACATTTCTTTATCAACCGTCTTTAAAATCGACTGTGTTATCTTATTATTTAAATAATTATCTAAACATTTTGGTGTTTCACCGTTTTATCTGTCTATACAAAGTTAAGATGCCCAAACAGCATACAAATGAGAGATAATAAGTGGTACCAACACTGTTTTCCTCGTCTGTTATACAGTGTTTGTTCCGCCTGAAAGGTTTATCACGAAATTTCACGAAGGAACTTATCTGAAGAATCACGCCAACGCGTGGCACGTGTGAGAGACGTGCCACGAAGTTTGTTTAGTGTTATATTTTATTACTATTTTATGTCTGTTATCTGCACGAGTGGCATTTCATTATAAGTTGTTGAGATTATACGAAACGAACGGGGTCACTCCGTAGCGTAATTCGCATACAAAAGTAGTCAATGCCTACACTTTCATTAACAGGTTCATCACCAATGAGAAAAAACACACGCCTGCCCTGCCAAAAACGAACTAAAAAGTTTTTATGCTAATAAATTATATATTGTTGGAATGTGCTCATCAGCCTTCAATTTAATACACATACTGTAATAAAAAAGAAAAATATTTTTTTCGCATTTGAGAAAAATATTTTTTTCGCCAATGATAAATTATTCAAAAGAAAATTAGCTTAAGTTACTTGGGGGGATGTAAGGATTCTAACGATACCCGATACATCTAAATCTGTTCAGGCATTTAAAAGTTATGGTGGAATAAAGATACTCACATACATACATGAACCCTGAAAACATTACGCTCCTTTTTTGAGCAGTCATTCAAAAACTATGACATGATTTTGTAAGTTTGCCAACAGCTTGGTAGACACTCGCCTGTCGCGCGAATACTAACAATTAAAACGTTAAAAAAATGCGTAAACACACATTCGATGGGCTAAACTTTCGTTCATAACTCCTTCAGGCAGAAACAAATCTCTGCAATGCTTCATGTCCCTAGCTACACCTATAAAACTGCTAATAAAGTACAAAACAATGCATAGGTACAGTACACGATAGTACCTACTCTTAGTAATATTCTCTCATCGGATACTTGGCTACAGCTCGGCGAGAAGTCGATTTTATTAACTTTGTAATCGATTCGACATATTTTACAAAACTTTTACAATTAAGTGACGATTTTGTAAGTAAAACTCTTTTCTATTTGTTTCGGCACTTTAAACACTCCTTGGTGTCGTTGACTCCCTAAAAAATACTGGACTGTCTCCGTGACGTAAGGCCTTAGGATGCGGGTTCAATTCCCGCGCAGCGCAAATATTTGCGTCGTCCGCAAATTATTTACTCTCAGAACGGCATAATCATAACAATTATTACTTATTATACACGCATAACTTTGAATTGCAAAAACTTGCGCAGTTTGACTTTGTGTTACTTATTGTATTTTCTACACTAATCCTACGCATATTTTGAGTCGGTCCTGCCGACTTTTTACCTACGTATGACAAAACAAGCAAAAATTTAAAAAATAAAAAAAAAACCCTCCATTATCATTATAGCTAAGCAGCCCCCATCATTATAGCTAAGAAGCATCTCAATCACATCAGCTTTCAAACATAAAAAAAACCGCATCCAAATCGACCCATTCGTTTGGGAGATACGATGCCACAGACAGACACACGGATACAGTGATACATACATATTCATACATACGAGTACATAGCCTAAACTTATAACACCCCTCTCTTTGGAGTTCGTGGGTTAAAATGAAATATAATTGTCATACGTATTTTTCCAACAATTATTATAAAATTGATTTCTCAGAGCTGCACCATTTACAAAAGCTTACAAAACTCAACCGAAAAATAATCTAAATATAATTAAAATATATTATAAAGCGATTTATTATTTTACAATTATTATATTCTTTTTCAAAAAGCGCTATTTCACCGGCGCTGACGTATTTGACTTTGCTTATACGTAAAGAAAAATACAGTAAGCACTATGTATAATATTTTATATTTTTTACAGTAAGCACAGTTTAACTTTGCTTGGACAATTAGTACAGACTCTTTAAAAGAGTCTGCATAAAAGAGACTAACATACATCATACAACACTATATGTATAGGTGCCTATTACTTTGAATACATAAACCTTTATGCATAAAGGTTTATGTTATGCATAAAGGTTTATGTTAACTTTGAATACATAAACCTTTTTGCATAAAGGTTTATGTTAACTTTGAATACATAAACCTTTATGCATAAGTGCTCTACATAAACAACGTCCTCTCTCATAAATAAAATGAACACAAAACTATAAGTTTTTAACGTCTACTATTCCAGGCACAGCAGCTTCACTTCGTCATAACATTTATCAAATACAGCAGAGCCAAATAGACCAGCGCCGTACTTACAAACTGTCTATTTATCTTGGTCCGAAGACTCGACGTTTTCTGTTTGTGCGAATTTCAGGAACACTTGTTCTAGCGTCGTCTGACTGAAGCTGTACTCTACAATGTTCAGCTTCTCTTTAGCTGTGGGCAAATACAAATGAAGCCACATTTATTGTAGTTATTTTTATTGTAAAAGTTCTCAAAAATAAGCTGTAACGATTTCTGCTAGATATATTGACTAGCGCTAGACTAGAAAGTTAAGAATTTGTAGCCCAACGTCATAAACTGGCACCCACCGTGGGACACAATTATTATATACCAGCTGCCCCGCAGCTTCGCCCGCATGCAAACTTTGCAACCCTCATCCACCCCTATAGGAATGTAATTTAAAAAAATCCCTCCTTTTTGCAGTTCCATCTGTAATTTTGAAACCTGTCACTTTGACACCTGTCATTTTGACATCTGTCTTTATGACACCTATTACTTTGATACCTGTCTCTTTAATGCCTGTCACTTTGACATCGAAGTGGCAATTCCCATTATTTTTTTCTGATAACATGTTTTCATGAAGATCGGTTGAGTAGTTGAGGCGTGAAAGCGTAACAAACAAACAAACAAACAAACACACTTTCGTATTCATCATATTAGTAGGTTAGCACGAATTTTTAATATGTCAGTAGGATTTACAAGGGATTTTAATGTTTAATCTGATCAGTAAGCTATTACTTAAATCAACATCCCAAAATGAAAAGTTGTTATTTTGGCGCCCAACATGGGGCAAACTAAAACATGTATTTTTGTGACTTAAATCCTAATAGTAAAACCTGGAAACAGATTACTTAAGCCCCAGTATTACTAGTAGTGGTACCAACAATAGGTAGACCTCACGAGCACAAACTTTTTTGCAACTATTAATATACCACTAAAGTTACTTAAAACGGGATATTTACCGAGTAATTTGTTTTTAAAAACTTGGTAAATGTTGAGGAGCTATTCTGCTCATCAGGCCGAAGATCCTCATCAGATCTTTATACCATTTTTATTTGCTTAATTATTTGATCAACTGAAAGACCCCTTTCAAATAAAAAAAGTACCATCGAAATCGGATCTCATAAGGCGGAGATATTTAATAGCCCCTTTTTGGAGGAAGTACCCCAGTAATCAAAATTAACCGACGAAAAAATAACTATTAAGTCGTTAACCTGTATACCTGTATATCAAGTTTAATTTAGGGCCCCAATTCTACTTAAACAATTGTTATGACAATTGTCAACAGTTTTCACAAGATTTTCGCTTTTACCTCTTAAAATTTCGTATTTCGAGTTTAATATTAAAGTTTTTTTTATTTGAAAATTCCCACATGGATTTCACTTCTACCACTTTTAAGAGGTAAAAGCGAAAATTTTACGAAAATAGTTGACAATTGTCATTACAATTGTTTTAGTACAATTGGGGCCCTGATCGGTTGTAAATTACGACCTGTAGAGGAGTACCAACAAATTGAAAAATGAAAGCAAATTGATTGTATGGTATTTAAAGCAGAGGAGCTTCGATCGCTTTGCTCGCTCGGTCAATTAGTTGGGTTTAGTCGCATAATGTCAAAAGCGCAAAATGACTAAGGGTCGCAAAGTGTCAAAAGAGAAGAATGTCTTATGAGTATAAAGACCAAGGCGTACAATGACCAAGGAGCAAAATGACCAAGGAGCACAAAGACAGAAGAGCGAAATGTCCATAGAGCAAAAAGTTCAAAATTCAAGTTATAGTGCTTACTGAACTGCCATGATATATAGTTTATTTTGGTGAGTCAGATCATAACAGTAAAAAGAAAACAAAACAGAAGCTGTTTTTATACCATGCTTGGAATTTTGGATTATTTTGCGCTATAAACTTTTTGCTATTTTGTCTTTTTGCGCTTTGGGCATTTTGTTCCTTGGTCATTGTACGCCTTGGTATTTTTGGTCATTTTGCTCTTTTGACTCTTTGCGACCCTTTGTCATTTTGCGCTTTTGAAATTATGCGACTAAACCAATTAGTTGCACCGTGGAACTGGGACCAGCTCGAGTGGACTTACCGTCCTCGATCTGCTGGAAACACCTGGCCAGGCTGGAGACGGCGGACTGCGGGACCGAGAACACGAGTCGGTCGGCGAAGTTCTCTTCAAGAGTCGCTGACGGGAACAGCTGCGCGACCAGCGCGATCGCCGCGTCTGCGCACGCGCCGCCGCCGCTCGACTCGGTTCTGGGGCGGACGAAATGGTGATAAAGTTTTAATTTTTGGAAAGGTTCTACCAAGAGCAAGAAGGTTAACGGCTGTGGCTGCGTGAGAGGATAATTTGTGGTGTTTTGTGGCCGATACAAAACTTCATCGGAAAAGACTGCATTTTTTTTGTTTTTCGTGAGAACTTGATATAATTAATGCGACTAACAGGGTCGAGACCTTGCTGCAATGTGGTCTGTAAGTGTGTGGGTGAGGCTTGTGCGTACGAGCTGATCGGCATATCCTGGATGCTTCACTTTCGAGTCGGCGGTGTTAAATCCATCTCTTTTTAAACATAAAGTATACACAGAGAGGTAACGTTAAACGTTAAAGTATACACTGTAAAGGATAGCATTTTGGTCACGCCACAGAATAAATAATAGTAGTCCGTAGTCATGCATTATTTAATCGAAGGCCTTATTTTTTTTGTTTTAGTTACGCAACCCTGTTTCTGTGGTTCCATTGCTTATGTTGAGTTTGTATTCAAATTCAATCATTAAAATGCAAAATAGTTACTTCAATTACAGAATAAATAAAAGTACTTCATGACTCTCATGAAGTTGAATGACTAATGTTTCGAGAAGAAAACTTCGTTCTCCCGGAAATCATACATTAAAAAAACTTTTTTAGATGTGGTGCGAAATAAGCAAGAGATCCTACTGATGGTAATTAATAAGCAAGAGATCCTACTGATGGTAAATAATATGTAGTCGTCGTCGGAGAACTGCATCATTTTAATATCAGTACGAAACCGACTTAGAATCCATCCATACCAATATATAAAAGTGAAACGTTGTCTGTTTGTTTGTTTAGGGAAGATTCACGCGATAAAGGCCGGACGGATTTTGATGAAATTAAAAATGGAGATAGCTTATACTCTGGAATAAAACACAGGATACTTTTTATTCCTGAAAATTGTAATATTCCACGGGAATCTGGAAAATCTGGAAAAATGTTGATTACTCGCTGTAAGAAACGGTTGCCATGAAAACGAAATAACAAGTATCAAAAAACATCAAGTTATGCTATACCAACTTTTGCATTGGTTTTTAATATCCTAGAAGAACACAGGATGTTTTTTTTCACGATAAACAGTAGTCCGCGCGGACGAAGTCGCGAGCGGGATAACTAGTGTGTTCTAAAAACTGCAACACCATGGCGGTTAAAATATATAATTAAAAACCAAAAGATTTTCAAGAAATTAGAGATTTAGAAGTTAATAGGAAACTTATAAATGTGACAGATGTTTCTATTCTATTGATTACTAAGTTAAATGAAAAGAAAAAAATTGTTGTTAAGATTTAATTATGTTTGTATTATAATTTATATGTTTGAACGACTGAAAAGTCTAATATAGTGAATGCTATACCAACCCAATGTACCTACATGTATTCTTGCAAATAAAGAGTTCATTTCATTTCATAAGGAGGTGACAGATTGGTGTTACCTGTGATGATGGTGCGCGGGCGGAGGCGAAGCCCCGCCGACGAGCGGCGTGTGTATGCTGGCGTCCACGGCCTCCGCCTCGCCCTCCGCGCACACGGAGCCCTCGCCCGAGCCACCTGCCACCACACATTCATCTAACACCAGTTTCAAATCAGTATCTATGGCTGAACAAAAAAGTAAACACAAGCACAAATTAAAAATGTATATAAGAACCATCTCGATAACATCAGCTAGAAAAAAATACATCAAAATCGGTCCATTTGATTGGGAGCTATGATCGCGACCCACTTCCCTCCATTATAGCTACGAACCATCTCGATCACATCAGCTTTCAAACTAAAAAAAACGCATCAAAGTCGGTCCATTTGATTGGGAGCTATGATCGCGACCCACTTCCCTCCATTATAGCTACGAACCATCTCGATCACATCAGCTTTCAAACTAAAAAAAACGCATCAAAGTCGGTCCATTTGATTGGGAGCTATGATCGCGACCCACTTCCCTCCATTATAGCTACAAACCATCTCGATCACATCAGCTTTCAAACTAAAAAAAAACGCATCAAAGTCGGTCCATTTGATTGGGAGCTATGATCGCGACCCACTTCCCTCCATTATAGCTACGAAACATCTCGATCACATCAGCTTTCAAACTAAAAAAAAACGCATCAAAGTCGGTCCATTTGATTGGGAGCTATGATCGCGACCCACTTCCCTCCATTATAGCTACGAACCATCTCGATCACATCGGCTTTCAAACTAAAAAAAACGCATCAAAATCGGTCCATTTGATTGGGAGCTATGATCGCGACCCACTTACCTCCATTATAGCTACGAACCATCTCGATCACATCAGCTTTCAAACTAAAAAAAACGCATCAAAGTCGGTCCATTTGATTGGTAGCTATGATCGCGACCCACTTCCCTCCATTATAGCTACGAACCATCTCGATCACATCAGCTTTCAAACTAAAAAAAAACGCATCAAAGGCGGTCCATTTGATTGGGAGCTATGATCGCGACCCACTTCCCTCCATTATAGCTACGAACCATCTCGATCACATCAGCTTTCAAACTAAAAAAAACGCATCAAAGTCGGTCCATTTGATTGGGAGCTATGATCGCGACCCACTTCCCTCCATTATAGCTACGAACCATCTCGATCACATCAGCTTTCAAACTAAAAAAAAACGCATCAAAGTCGGTCCACTCGTTTGGGAGCTACGGTGCCACAGACAGGCACACGAATACATACAATGTTACACAGCCCTCTCTTTTCGAGTTCGGGAGTTAAAAACATTTTTCCCTGCTCTAACATAAATTGTAAAATTTTCATTTCTACAAATCAGGAAATACATGCAGTTAGATATGTTAGTATGCCAAGGTTGGTAAGAGGCAAAATCGAGGGGAAGGGCATTGAGGCCGAAGTCCGAAACGCTGGCCTGAGACCAGGTATCACAGCAATTTTAAATGTCGGTTGACGTTGCACGGCACTCGACAAAGTCAAAGATCGGAGTAGGTTGGTGGTAATAAGAGACTACATAGGGAGAGTCACAATCCTCAACAATGGGTAAAAGACTGAGGAGGAAGAGTGTATTGAAACAGATAGCTAGATTTTAGTCGGGAAGAAAACATCTCTTTTAAAAAACCGAATCTATAATGTATAGCGAGTCCTTTCCCTATACTTACTTACAGAGGTGGTATCACTGATTGTGTCGATCCTGACAATCTTTAAAGAAGAATGTATAATAGCCCCATTATGAAAATGAGTGCCATTTTCTTTCTGGTTCAAAGTTTTACTGCTAAATCGGTTATAACAAACGCAAGCGAATAGACTACAGAAAAGACGGTGATCAGGTCTTACCTTCGTCAGCCTCTCCTAAAGACGGAGAGTCTTCTGAAGACCGCAGCGGTGACGGGGACATTGATAGTTCTGTCTCCGCCATCTGGAAAACAAACAGCAGGTGGAGTAGTACTTTATTCCTGTTAGAAAGGCCCTGCAAATTTTACAAGCGTAAATTGGGCTTACCATAAACCGAACAACCGATTCGTCACTTAATTGTATAAATAAATCTGGGTGTTAATGCAAGAAAAGAAAGCTAGAAAGAAGTTATTGAAAGATTTGATATTCACCGCTGATTTCTGTCCGATCTTCATCTCTAGGGTGTACCCTGCCCCGTAAAGATTCTTGAGGTGCTGCGTTGAGCCGAGACATCTGAAGCAACAAAATTATTGCATTATATCATCATCATCATCACCGTCATTAACAGCCTGAATCAGTCAACTGCTACTTGGGCCCGGTAATGCGTTCCACTGAGCCTATTCTTCCGTTATTCCACTGTAACACAGTGCACATCCCTGAACCATAATCCAGGTAAATAACTACCACTTTATAATTGGGATATGAGAGTGCAATTTACAATGCGAATCGACGAGTCCATCAAAACGGTAGACTCATCAGTAATTTAGTTTGGATTCGTTTCCGAAGGTCATTCAGCTTAATTGGATCTCGGCACATGGTACAAATGGACTTTGAAGAAACTCAGCAAGAAATAGACTTACCTCAGGCCCCCTTTGACCATGATCCCGACCCTGGAACAGAGCGCATCAGCCTCTTCCATGGAATGTGTTGTAAGAATAGCACCTTTTTTGCCCTGCAAACAAAATAGAAGTTACCGATAATGGGGTGCCACGTTAGAAAGTCTTGTTCGAAACCATACAAATCCAGCCATTGTTATGACAAAGAGAAAGAAGTGAAAAGCATGGTAGGAGTCTTATGCAAGAGTCCGCCTAGGGAAGTACCACACCTTTGTCAGATATTCAACCGCCAAGCAGCACTGTGCAAACATTTCTGTGTTTCGGTTTGAAGGACAATGTTTCCAGCGAAATTGCTGGGCAATGAGACTTAAAAACAGGTGTCTAAGGGTGACGAGCGCAGTGCAGTGACGCGCAAGATTCTTCACCAAAGTTCTCGGTGGCAGTGCAGCTGTTATAGGCAGGCGGGACGCTCAACACTTCGTCTCGTCACTCAATCCAATAAAAAAAGAAATATCTTCAGCTTCTTCAAACAGACCCAACTGGAAACTACCAATAATTATGTCCGAGAGGAACTGCTTGATGCCAGTAGAAAGGTCATCACCATAGTAATCAGTCTTACCTGGAAACTAGCCAGGATAGTGTCCCAGAGGAACCGCTTGCTGCGAGGGTCCATGCCCGTAGACGGCTCGTCCAGTAGGACAACGCGCGGGCAGCCGACCATGGCGAGGGCGAAGGATAGCTTCCGACGGGTCCCACCGGAGCACTCCTCGGCGTTCTTCCCCGCGTGCTCCATGATCTGGAGACCGTTGAGATATGCTTCTACTATCCTGGAGCGAGAAAAAAAGACTTTATACATCACTGCCCAAAAAACACCCCAGGATGATTAACCTAGGCGTGTCCCCCCGGCTGACGCCCCGGATGGCCGCGTAGCACTCAATGTGCTCGTGGATGGTGATGTGCTTCCACAGCGCATCGTGCTGCGGACAATACCCGAGCAGTCACCGCGGCGTGTCTCATCAGCAGACACCTCAGAATGACTTACCTAGACGTGTCCCCCCGGCTGACGCCCCGGATGGCCGCGTAGCACTCGAAGTGCTCGCGGATGGTGATGTTCTTCCACAGCGCATCGTGCTGCGGACAATACCCGAGCAGGCGGAACCACTCACCGCGGCGTGTCTCATCAGCAGACACCTCAGGAAGACTTACCTAGGCGTGTCCCCCCGGCTGACGCCCCGGATGGCCGCGTAGCACTCGAATTGCTCGCGGATGGTGATGTTCTTCCACAGCGCATCGTGCTGCGGACAATACCCGAGCAGGCGGAACCACTCACCGCGGCGTGTCTCATCAGCAGACACCTCAGGAAGACTTACCTAGACGTGTCCCCCCGGCTGACGCCCCGGATGGCCGCGTAGCACTCGAAGTGCTCGCGGATGGTGATGTTCTTCCACAGCGCATCGTGCTGCGGACAATACCCGAGCAGGCGGAACCACTCACCGCGGCGTGTCTCATCAGCAGACACCTCAGGAAGACTTACCTAGGCGTGTCCCCCCGGCTGACGCCCCGGATGGCCGCGTAGCACTCGATGTGCTCGCGGATGGTGATGTTCTTCCACAGCGCGTCGTGCTGCGGACAGTACCCGAGCAGGCGGAATGCGGAGGATGGTGAATCCTCGATGTTCTGGTTGCCGAGGATCACCTGAGAAGAAAAACTTGATGAGTTTATAACTTTCAACTAACATTTCGTGTAATTCAAAAATTGTGGCTTTTTGAAAATTTAACGCACGGCGGCGCATCTCTAATAATAACAATTAATTATATATTTTTCATTAAAGTACCGTTATGGCCCCGACCAACGAGGGTTTTTGCCATATATTATCTATAGCGGCGCGTGCTAGAGCGAATGCGCGCGCATTTGCGGTAGACTGCAAAATGTATGCAAAGAAGACTCCTCTATTTCGGCGCCATAATTTATATTATTATTTACTGTGTTTTGGTTGGTCAAAAGTCTTATTATGAGGAAAAATTACTGACAGCATTGCTATTGTGGAGAATTTGACTCCACCTGACATCATGGAAACAGTAATAAAAATGATATCTTTTACCATCAAAATCAAGAAAATATAAGGTTTTTTTTATTATTAAATGTTTTTAGGTACTCCTATTGCATGTATTAAGTTATAGTGTATTAAACGGCACATAACTAGGTATTAAAACACTCGTGTGATTCTATTAAAAAAGGTTCGTTTTTTAATCTCACACTCGTGTTTTGATAACCCCCGTTATGCAACCGTTTCATACTACTATGACAATATTATTTTAGAAAAGCAGTCACCTATCGAAATCTACTGTACTGTCACCTGGGGCATTGCCAATATAGGTAACATGAATGGGTCACATACAGTGGAGTAGGTATTTCCAGGTACTTCAACATTAAAAGTACTCGGTTTTGTAGCTCCGCGAGAAAAGGTACTGCTATTGGATTCACCACCAGTCAAGGAACAAAATGAAAGTCTGCAAGAATGAAGTCTTAATGACCGGCGGGCTGCGGTTTACAAGGTGGTGGTTTTCCCAGCGCAGTAGCAGCCATGTAGACCAACTCCCATTTGTACTAAAGGAAAAGACTCACCGACCCGCCATTGAGCTGCTCCTCAGACGTGATGATCTATAGGCCTAATTATACACGGCTAATATACACAGACAATACACCTAGCGCAGGGACCGCGGAAGTGTGGGACAGAGGGGGCAAAATGCCCCCCCCCCCCCCCTAAAATCAAACGAGGGTGCCGCGCTCCCTCCAATTTTACTACCTGGCAAAAGAGGTTTTTATGTGCTATCCTTCACAGAGCTTTGTTTTTCTTAAATGAAAAAGCGCTTATACGTACGAAAAATTGCCGGAGAGAGCAGAGCATAACAATATTTTTATCACGCTTTTATTAGTTCCACCCTGTATGTATGTTTGTTGGTAACGTGATTTTCACCCACTCTTAAACTTTAGATTGAACTGAAACTTTGCACACTTATCAAGGACCATGATAATACAATAATTTGATAAGGTTGTCCCAGTATCCAGAGTATCCTGGAGGGAGGGGAGGAGTGGGGAAGGGGGAACTTCTAGTAACCAAAAAAGTTGGCTCCCACCCTCCTCCCGTCATGCAGTACTTCTGCGGTCCCTGCCTAGGGCGTTCGTTTTGTGCCAGAGTGGTTGAAAACGCAAAAAAAATACTACTTTTGCGTTCGTTTTGGAATTAATTTTTTAGGTAAGTATTATTTTTGTGTGATTTTTTATATTTTTTTGGTTTATATTTGTGTATCAATGTTGTTACTCTGCGTTTGTGATGTCACAAATAATTTCCAGAAGAAATGAGTGCCAAGGCTTATGGCGTTTGCTGAACCGAGACCTGCAGCCTTATTGTCTAACTCTGGTGGTAATGGCAATCAAATCCATTACCATTACCATTGGCGGTTCCAGTTCGCCGTCCAGGGGAATTGTCTAATATTTTCGGTGGTAATCGTCTTGAAAAAGTGAAAGCCATTTCGCTCTTTCCACAGACTACATAACACCAAAAACATATGCTCTTGCGTTCCATTTCATGAAAAACAGCTTTGAGCACTTTTTAGTGCTTTTTTGAACTAATGGTTGTAAAATGTTAATTTAGCCATATAAACATGTGTAGTGTTTTATTTGTTTATTATAATCTAATTTTTATTAGTTATGCTGTTTAATAAATGGATATTCTTCAAAAAATAATATTCAAGTATATTATAGCCTGACGTTGCGTAGAACGAAACGTTGGTTTGCAAGTTATTATTTATTCTGGACCATAACTACTACTATAGTATGTGTTTGTTTGTTTACTTTATTGAATAATAATGAAATGAAAATCAAAAGGAAAAAACTAAATATTAAATAGGTAGGTTATAGTCACAAGATTTGTGTGAGTTTATGCGAAACGTGGATAAACTAAAAGTGGAATTGCTGTGTGAGATGTAATGTATGTCGAGGTTATGTTGGTTTTCGGATATAAAATTGACAAATATGCCTTGATTTAGTAACAAATACGTACCTATGTACCATATTGTATTTCAGAATGTCATCTGATAAAGTGGTCTTTGCGTAAACCTACAATTGGTCATCGAGTTAGATCGAAACTTTGAACAAATATATCGCAAGTTCTAACAGTCTTTGGCTTGGCTATACAGGAATTTTGGTGGACTAATGAATATTCGAGTCTAGTTTAATTTACCTACTAGGTACATAGACATATATACTAGGTATATGCATTTTCACAAATGCTCATCAACAACATACATATTTTAATGGATTTTTACCTCATTTCAATGCATACATAATCGGTTATGTTTTGTGTCAACAAAACATAACCGATTATGTTTGCTTTGAGCGCCAGCCGGGTTTCAGGAGATGGGCTGCAGCTTGCACCTGTGTCAGTATGAACATCTCCAGCTATCACAAAGCCTGATGTAGCTGTAGGTAGACATACAACAAATTAACCTCTCTTTTGAATTGTTTACAAATTTGATCTAACTCTACAAAAGTAATACTGCATATTACAATATTGACTATGTAGTACTTGTTATGTAGATAATGACAAATGATCATAGCTATATCTTTATTTTCAGATTCAGTTCAGTACCTGTCTATCACAGTAAACAGGATCATTTCAAGTCGGATTGCAGCGGGAAGAGATTCATAGCATGTCCATAAAATGCAAAAGGATGCTGCTTCTCAAATCGACTTGTTATATTTGTATTATAATATGTAGGTATATACCTAGTTACTGCACTTTTTTATACCATTTGAATAAAATGGTGTATTGGAAATATTTACTTTGTTGTTGTGAATTACTATATAATTACATTGTAATTAGTGGGCTACCAGTGAGCCAGTAATGGCTTGTAAGTTTTTAGAATGTTTTATGTATAGTCCTTATTTAATAAAGACACTTGCCCGTTATATTTTTTTTAGAAAGGTTTTTACAATAAAATAAACATGCTATTTAATAAAATTTGTTTAATTTTCCGTTTAATTTATAAAACTTTGTATGTATTGTACGCTGACATAAATATACTGAATGCACTAAATATATAATATACAAAGATATGAATATTACATTCATATCTCGGAAACAAATACTTCTCCTCATCACACAAATGATTGCACCTTGCGGGATTCGAACCCGCATCCATTGGTTGACTTTCAGTCAGGGTCACTAGCCACTCGGCCAACTGGTTGTCAAATGTAGTGGCACTGAATGTAAATGAAAAAAAGGAATTTTTCACCTCCTTTTTGAACGACAAATATGACAATGTGCAAAATTCAAGTTATCAGATTGCACTATGGAGAGTGAGCATAAGAACTGCACAATCTGATTCCCTTATCACCGTACAAACTAGAATATTGGCAATGCGGCACCTTTTTATGATAGAAATACCACACACAAGCACGAAGCGTTACACTTCTTCATTCATTGTAAGATCTGCAAAAGAGTGGAATGCCCTGCCCTCGTCAGTTTCTGGTAAAATATAATGAATCCAGGTGTGTTCAAGTCAAGAGTGAATAGGTATGTACTAGGCAAGGGTGCTACACTTTCGACCACATTACCGCTTTCCATCAGGTGAGATCATGGTCAAACAATTGCATAAAATGTAATAAAAAAAATGTGCATTAGATATGGGTTGAAAGTAGGCAGTTCCCGATGAAATTTACTTATTTTGTTTTAATTGTTAATATGACTTGGTATCTTTTGTCGATACTTTTAATACATTTTGACTGTTATTTTTGCAAATTCTTTCATAATGAATGGTCTAGGGTGTAAATAGGCCTGTGATTGTTCCTCAAAACCTTCTGGATATGTTTTTCTTCTGCAGCTGGCTACAAATTCTCTCATCAAAAATATTCTATAAATAAACCATACATAGATATAAACCAATATTACATCAATGACCCTTGCGAGATTCGAACTTGCAACCATTTGTTGACTCTCAGTCAGGGCACTAGCCAATCCATCTCTTACGACCACCTGGGTGAACCGTGGAAAGTTTTTTTTTTACAATAGCTTACTTTTGTCCACCTGGGTGTTATTTGGGAAATATTTAGTTTCCACTGTCCACCTTGTTATCAAAACTTTTCTGATTTGAAGTGCATAGAGATAATAATTTATTGGTCTATTTTGTTGATATTTGTTATTGAACATCCGTGGTATTTTAAGAGCCACATGGTCAGCACCAATATTAGGGGCTTGAGAGCCTGTCCATTAGTTTGGAGATGTTGTTTTTCTGCAGTTGGCTTCAATTTCGCCCATCAAAATATTCTTCATTTTATGTTTTTGTAGGTTAGGTACTTATAGTGCCTGTAATCGAATAAATTAGATATGTTAAACTGAAATAAGTGGTAGTAGAAGTAAATATCGAAATATTCTCTTTGTATCGAACTATATATATATCACAAAAAACCAGTGAATTTTCTGTTTGACTTTCGCAAGTTTGGAAGTCGAATTTTCGGAGAATTAATGCCTGAAATTAATAAACCGCAATTAATTATGATACCTAGATTACCCTTTCCCTTTGAACTTACGCAAACAGTCAACTTTTAATTCAATAAAACTATAATTTCGTCACACACTCAAAGCCAGTTAATACGAAACGTTAGGACAGAGCAACCTTTTTCATTTGACATGTCTCGGTGGCGATGAAAATTTAGAAAATACCAATATATGTCAAAATATGATGTTTCGTTCATTCACTTCGCTTAAAAACGTCTGATAGTGGGGACTCGGTGAAGATCACCGAGGAGATCACCGGTGGATAGTTAGACAATTCGAATTGGGAGATTCATGTTCATATTGGTGTAAATGAACGTCAGTTTCATTATCACCAAAGTTAGACAATAAGGCTGCTGTTTATGACAACAACACAGCATTAATTTTTATTTAACTATTTGTTGAAGACTTACCGTCCCGCAAGTGGGCCGCTCTTCGGCTGTAATTATTTTCATGGTGGTGGTCTTTCCGGCTCCATTATGCCCCAGTAGACCGAACACTTCTCCCCCGTCGACGGCCAGGCTGACCCGCTGCAGCCCCGCCTTCCGCGCCGCCACCTCCTCCCCGCAGCAGTTGCCGCCGCCCGTGCCGCGTACCTTGTACTCTTTGCGGAGATTCTAGATCACGACAGAACAAAATAGACTATCAAGCAGAGAAGGAAAAATATCGTTAAGAATCTAGAAGTATAATCAAGAATCACACTATTTTAGGATGTATGCAAAAGAAGATTCTATGCCTTGTAGACTTTAAATTCAAAAATCAATGTTAGGTTATCCAGGATACTTATCCAACAACAGAAGAGAAGTGGAAAAGAAGAGAAGTGGATGAATGTTTTATTCCGAACTTTCTCTCACTTTGAGGGAAGGTCTAAATCCATGAAATGGGGACATTATCACTTGTAATTAAGAAAAATAATAGACTATAAACTAATACAGTTATTTTGTGGTTTTTGTTTTTGTTTTCGTCCTGGTCTTCTCTCGCGTCGCTCCCGGCTCGCTTGTATGAAGCACTTCTCTGACAATGTACTGGTGGTCTACTCACATGGACTACTAAAGGCAATGGACTACTACATTATGAGTGGAAATCTGGAGTAAGGCCGCCACTCCTCTCCTTCTTGACGTCCTCGTCTTCTCTCGCGTCGCTCCCGGCTTCTGCTTCTATGTCGCACTTCTCTGATGATGTACTGATATACTCACATGGACTACTAAAGGCGGTGCAGTATGGGTTGGAAGCTGGAGTATGGCCGCCACTCTTCTCCTCTCCTTCTTGACGTCCTCGTCTTCTCTCGCGTCGCTCCCGGCGTCTGCTTCTATGTCGCACTTCTCTGGCGATAGACGTTTTTTCTGTGAAAGACAATAAACTTTTTGAAGTTGTCTATAAAGGTTCGTTTTGTTGACAAACTCTGAGGGAGTGATAATATCGATCACTGCCCACCACTTCCCATTCAGAAGGCGAATAAAAAATGGCGATGACAAGAAGTATATACTTATTTATTTATTAGTTGTTAAATGAGGCGTGTGTCTCATATGACTGGAGATAGCAGATGATAGGTGAAGTAGTTGGAAAGACACTAAATGTGTGACAGAAGGTAGATGGTTGCCTGGTGAAGGGAGAAAAGTGGGACGTGGAAATTGAGGTGGAAAATAGGACACCGGAGGAGGAATGAATAAGTATTGGGTAGAACAAGAAAATAATAAGATACAGAAATGAGAAACCAGAAGCAGCGCAAGATGGGATGGGGCAGGTACTCACTGAACAGACTCTCCCCCCACTCTTGAGCCTGTCGGCCAGCAGGAGCGCGGCGAAGTACAGCGGCACGTGCAACAACATGGCGGCCACCAGCACGCACACCTCCGCCGTCATGTACGCACTCAGTGGCGGCGCGGGACATGTGTCGCGCAGGTTACATGTAACGTATACCCTGTCAGAACAATGTTGGGATTGTACAGAATTACACGATTCAACATGTTATTGTTTTATGTTTAATGGTCCCAACAAGGTTTCCCAACTGCCCACGTGATCTGGCCAATGTATGTTGATGTAGACTTGAAGACATCACGTAAACTTCCGCTGTCAAGACCAGTGTTATTTTTACCTGCGCGGAGTGTATTGTGTTAATCGTCCTATGTATGTATGTATGTATGTATGTTTGTTCCTTTGTGGCGTTGACCACAAACGCGTAGGCCAATTTTGATGTTCTTAAGTCAATCGATTTTTCTTAACCTTGCGAGTGTCATTAAAGACATTACAGTAATAAAAATTCAATATGGCGACAGCCAGACGCCACACATTAATAAAAAAAAATGAAAGTCGACGAACAATGTCAAGTGGGGTATCATTGAATAGGTATTTCAATATATTTTTTTAGGTTTCTCTCATCAATCGAATCATCTAATTAATCATCGGTAATTTTGAATTACCATTTAGGGTCTAGAACGATTTAAAGTTCGCAGTCGGGTTTTATTACTGTGCGTAAAATTTCTTGTTGTTAGTTGTACGTACACGTGAACTCTTCACAAATGCCGCTCACCTGTCCACGTAGTATATGATGGCGTACGGGACGTACATGACGTCCACGAGGGAGAAGAATACGTGCATACCGAAGGCGATGTCGTACGCTGGAAAATACAGAGGATTATGTATCAAATTCTTGCTGAAATAACAACATAAAGAAAGATAGTTTTAGCCCATTTACATTATAAAAAAGTAAAGAAAGATAAAGTTTGAAAGCAGTTAAAATTGCTGCATAACCCTGGACGCTACCTGGCAGCCAAATTTGTACGCGTGCAAAGCCGCGGGCCGCAGCTAGTAAGTTTATTTTCAAATTGAGCTCCAAGCTGAGTTCACCATAACCTTTGAGCTGATTCCACAACAGGAAAAGCATGATGCCAACTAAGGTGAGAATTGTAACTTTTAAACTTTCGCGATTCGAACACATAGTTATACGAGTATATTTAAACGGGACTTAATCGCGCTAAAAACTTAATATTTATTTACCTCGAGAAGGGCGAGCGTTGTCTCCAACTACCCGCATTTGGTTTTGTAAAAACCAAATGCGGGTAGACGACGCTGACACCCGCTACTTCAAGTCTTCTCTTCAGTCTTCTCGTGACCACGATCAATGCAACTTGATCGAAACGTCGAGGTAAATAAATATTGAGTTTTCAGCGTGATTAAATCCCGTTTAAACATATAACTAAGGTGAGAATGATCATGATGCTCTGTGCGGAGCCATCAGTATTTAATTACTCTATTTTAGAGTATCAAACCAGCTCCCAATAACATCAGTATGATGCCATCAGGTGTTCATTATTGAGAATGACGCCCTGAGCTGATTCCATCTCCAGATTTTATTCCATCATCAGAACATACTCCACTTGAATTAACTTGGATAAAACCAAGATCGATCGTGCTGAACGAGCACGCTAGCCACAGAGCCGATAACCATTGCGATAACCACGAGTGAAGACTGCAAATTGGCAACTGTAGTGTAGGACACCCACCGGCTAGGTCATCATTGTTAGTATTAACTCCATCATTAGATACTCGATCCATTTGAAAGTATCCAGCACTGCGACCAGCAGGAACGGTATAACCATGAGCCAGCCGGCGATACTGTGGTGATGCTCCTAGGTGACTCCCGACTCCTTCATCGTCGTTAGTAATTACTCCATCATCAGTACCCACTCCATTTGAAAGTATCCAGCACTGCGACCAGCAGTAACGGTATGACCCAGGCGGTGATACTGGGCTGATGCTCTTAGCTGACTCCTGACTCCATCATCATGGTTAGTATTAACTCAATAACAGTACTTACTCCATTTGAATGCATCCAGCACTGCTACCAGCAGGAAAGGTATGATCCCGACCCAGGTGGTAATATTGGGCATGATGCTCTGAGCAGAGTCCATCTTGTCGAAGATGTAGGATATGCAGGTGTTGAAGAGGATTGCCGAGGGGCAGTAGAGAGTGAGGAGGGAGACCAGCATGAACAGGGCTGAGGGGTTGTTCAGGCTGGGGATGTCGTTGATGCAGATCTGTAAGGAAGGAATTATATGGTCTTTTAGTTATTTTACTTGTAGTTTGTAGACCATAGTTAGTTTTTAGTTTAACTTAAAGTATGAAAACTTTAGATTTGTTGAATAGGACCAGAGTAACTTTAAATAAAGAGAGAAAATAAATAAAAAGTATTGAGTTTCAAAATTTTCGTTGATCATTTGATATATGTAACCCTTCCTCATTACGTTTTTGTGCGATATCGAGCGGAGATCGAACGTTAAGAGAGCGTAAACGTTTTCTAAATTATAGAAATATACACAGGTCTTCGAAACGTAAACGTTTTCTAAATTATAGAAATATACACAGGTCTTCGAAACGTAAACGTTTTCTAAATTATAGAAATATACACAGGTCTTCGAAACGTAAACGTTTTCTAAATTATAGAAATATACACAGGTCTTCGAAACGTAAACGTTTTCTAAATTATAGAAATATACACAGGTCTTCGAAACGTAAACGTTTTCTAAATTATAGAAATATACACAGGTTTTCGAAACGTAAACGTTTTCTAAATTATAGAAATATACACAGGTTCTCGAAACGTAAACGTTTTCTAAATTATAGAAATATACACAGGTCTTCGAAACGTAGTATCTACCACACTTTCAAAATTAATAGTATTTTATTAAATTACTTGGCTCGTACTCATCGAATTGAGAGACCAAGTACACCAGTTTTTAATTCAAAACCTAAGCTATCCAACAGTCAAAATCACATCGCAATCAGTCCAGTACTTTTATTTGTTTCAGTTGTTTTTTTTTTTGGGAATAAATATTATTAATATTATTATTCAGAATTTGGTTAAACATTTTTAAAATAAATAGATTTATTTGATTTTGAAAACTAAACTAAAAAAAATTGAAATAGTTTTAGTTTTTTTATTAAATTGCTTGGCTTATCGGATTGAGATAACAAGTACACCAGTTTTTAAGTTAAACCCTAAGCTATCCAACAGAGAAAATCACATCGCAGACGGTCCAGTAGTATTTACGTGACCCAGCATATACCAGGCTCTGCTTTATAAGGGTTTTTTTCCATAAATATTCTGGGCCAACCACAAACCTGATAAATGTGAAACTCAACATATAATGTTTTTGAGATCTTTATCTCTCTAAGACTAAGACAAAAATATGATTAACAGAATTTCATTCGGTACGTTTTCTTATCGAAAATTACGTTATTTTCAGTAGTATTTTCATTTTTCTACTCAACTGCTTAAGTTTTATCTCTAAAATAAATATCACAGCAAGAAAATATAGTTTATTATCTATGACAAAATTTACCTAACTAAATTATTAGCCTGCCAATAAAATAAATAACTTTTGAGACATACATCATTTAGTTCCGAGCTTAATTGTGTGTTGAAACAGCGCTCGCGATATTCAATCTTGTTACGCAGGCACTTCAGTGTTTATTGCGGGTAGCGGGTCGCAGAGTGCAGGGGAGGTGGCAGGGGAGTCGGGAGTGAGAAAATGTAACCTTGGAGCCTGCCCTATGAGTGTACTATGTTTCGAAAGTCAGTTGTATATGAAAGAATCAAAATTAATCCCGATTTTAGGAGAAAATCGCGAACATACATACAAACTGATTGACACAGTTGAAGGGGTGACGGCTGGTGCACAAGTCATACTCGTGAACGGGTGCTGCTTGTGGGGACTGGTCCAGCCTGGTTTATTTTAGTAATTTGTATTTTTAATATTTTTATGTGAATGTGGGTTGTGTCATTTGCACTTTTGTCTTTTGTATTTGACATTTACATGTGTATTATTATAATTTCCAACGTTGATAACATATGTTAAAGATTTGATAATAATGGAGATAAAAATAAATATTTACAAAAAAAAACAACTACCTGTCAAAAACGAACTTAAAATAAAAAACAAGAGATAAATAAAATTGACATTACCACGCGCACTACCACGCGCATACTTCGCGTGCGCACGCGTAGCAAGGCGGCTGGTTGATTCGTTTTAGACAGTCGTGTATTTTTTAATATAATTTTTCTATTTTTATTTCATACTTTTTAGTGACAAATTTTGAGTTATGCCAATAAATTATATACTGTTGATTAGTGCTCATCAAGGCCTTCAATTCGATACCCATATTGCAAAATACGAAGTATTTTTTCTTTTCGTCTTTCAACTTGGAGCCATACCATGTTTGTTTCCGAGTCATGGATTTAATATTCACATCTATGTATGTTTATCCGTTATCTAGTGCCCATAGCACAGGGTATCCTAGTTTGAGGCTAGGTAATTGGTGTGGAATTGTCCCGAATATATTATTATTATTATACCTACTGCCACAATATTGAACATAAAAAAAAGAATATTCTATGTTACTCGGGATTATGTAAGGATTCTAGCGATACCCCATACATCCAAATCTGTTCAGGCATTTGAAGGTTATGGTTGATTAAAGAAACTCACATACATATGTACATACATATATACATGAGTCAAAAGGGTATTTCCTTTTCCTGTGCAAGATTCAACTCTGAGTCGGCACATGAAAGGCAAATTTCCTTTTCAAACTCAAATTATCCTTAGTTTACCTAATTTTATTGATTCGATCTATTTAAAATAATTTGTATTTCTCTTTGTTCATGTGATGTTAAGTTTTGATTTGTAAATGTATTATTATTTTGCCTATTTACAATATATACTTTGACACAATGACTGAAAGCAGAAGCTCTTTTTTCTTGAAGTCCCTAAATAGTTCAATCTGAAGTTGTTAATTGAACACTGTCGAAGTTCTTACCAAAATCAAAACTCCCATGCAGGTGACCAGCATGATGCACGAGAGAATGGTGAAGAAGGTCAGGAAGTACATCCACATCGATAGCCCGTTTATCCTCAGCTGATTCCGGGCCTTTATCTGAAATGAATAAAATTATGACATCAAACTAGGTATATTGAAGTAGCTGCACACCGTGGCTTCACCCGCGTGATCAATGGTGGAGGACCTAAAGTACAAAAATCTAAATTCGTTTAGAGGAAACGAATTTTCGTATTAAGCGGTAAAATCTTTCGCAATTATAAATTTTTACTAGTAATGTTTCCCTGACTGCTTTATTCTGGAAAATGTTTTTTTAGGTTTGCGAAAAACTTAAACTTATAGGATCGCTTCGTTGTCCGTCTGTTTGTCTGTCTGCCTGTCAAGACCCTTTTTCTCAGGAACGCATGGACGTATCTCGTAAATTGAAATTAATACCAAATAATGTCTGCAATCCCTTGAAGCTGAGAAATAATAATAATTCTAAGTCAAGCAATCAAAAGAAACAACCGTTCATGCCGCATATTTTGACACTCGCAAGGGAATGAAAACCTCTGTGGTACTTCTCGTTGAACTAGAATCATGAAATTTGGCAAGTAGCAATGTCTTATAGCACAAGTAAAGGGAAAATCTACAAAACCCTAAATTTGTACTTATATCACAAAAAAATGGGTAACTCTTTGCGCTAGTCCGACTTGTACTTGGCCGTTTTGTTGATAAAAGCAATTGCTTGACTGATGCAGAATAATTAATTCTCTTCTCAAATTCTTGTTCACATCTTCGTTTGTGGCATATCGTTCCCTACGTCCACTTTTATGATAAATTTATTTAAAGTCTTCTGGAAGATTTCACCACGTCTGAATTACTACACACTATAGCTCCTATACATATTTAATATATTAGTTTTCATATCCGTCTCTCGAACATACAAGATGTTGACTGACAACGTTACAGGCACTAGAACGTGACTAAACAGGTCATACCGACGCAAATAGCGCAGGTGACATTATTCTGGGTGATGGAAAGTCTAGTTTTACCTCTCGATCAAATACTGTCGACGCGCAACGTGACAATCATTTTCAATCTAGCCGCCTAGTCTAGTTACAAGGACCCACCACTCGACATACACAACCATACACAACCAACTACAACGTGACAACCATTATCACGAAGATCTTACAGCCAAGACTAGTTACAAGGACCCACCTCTCGATCATACACGATGTCGGCTGGCAACGTGACAAACATTATCACGAAGATCTTACCGCCAAGTCTAGTTACAAGGACCCACCTCTCGATCTTACAAGATGTCAACGGCCAACGTGACAAGCATTATCACAAAGATCTTGCTGCCAAGTCTAGTTACAAGGACTCACCTCTCGATCATACACGATGTCGACGGCCAACGTGACAAGCATTATCACGAAGATGTTGCCGCCAAGTCTAATTACAAGGACCCACCTCTCGATGAAACACGATGTCGACGGCCAACGTGACAGACATAACCACGAAGATCTTGTCGCCATGTCTAGTTACAAGGACCCACCTCTCGATCATACACGATGTCGACGGCCAACGTGACAGGCACCAGCGCGAAGATCATGCCGACAAAGATGGCGCAGATGACGTTGCCCACGTTAAACTCCTCCTGCTGCTCCGTCTGCTGGAAGGGATGGACCAGCACCTCGATTGGCTTGAAGCTGTCCAGTAGCCCGGCTGTCGCCATCATCCCCCTGGAATAATAAGACAGAACCAGTAAGTATTTTTTTATACTAAAGACAAATTATATGACGCAGCGATATGACCTCAAAACGGCGGGGCTTCCCCTTCCACCGCGCGCGATTCATCTCATTTCTCACTCAACGTAATAAATTCTTTGATCCTTTAGCTATCGAGTGGTGTAATTAAATTTTGAATGTCGATGATGGATATGGAGCTGCAACACCAAACTGTATCCCCGATTTTGTTATCATCAGTTTTTTGATTACCTCCGTATGGAAGCAAATTTATAGACGATCCCATGCATTTATTTTGACTTCGCTCTGCTGTGATAAAGTTAAAGAAGTCATCAATTGATGAAATAAAGCAAGACAGTTTTAATGGCTGAACGGATTTAGATGTATGGGGTATCGTTAGAATCCTTACATCCTCGCGAGTAACATGAGCTATTTAAAAAAAAAACGGCAGTACGGCTCCATTTCCAAATGCAAAAAAAACTTCGAATTTTATAATATGGGTATCAAATTGAAGGCCTTGATAAGCACATTCCAACAGTACATAATTTATTGGCATAAGTTCATTTTTGGCAGGACAGGCGTGTTTTTTAGCTTTTAAGCTAGTTGATATATCACGCGGTAAAGTTTTTTTTTTAATTTTCTTATTTGCTCAGCGATATTGTCCCCATATTCGACATTACAAGTATTACTTGGGTCACAGAAATTAATATGTATACCAAATGTAGATTCGGAGATAGACAGACAGACAGACATGACTGATCCTTTTTTTATTCAGACGTATTGAACCCTAAAAAATAAGTATGCAACTGGGTTGTCGAGAATTTTTCGAAATAGAAAGATATAAAACAGAAATAGGTTCCCAGCTCACCTATAGACAGTGTTATCCAGAAGGTTGATGAGTATAGGCAGGCCATGCGCATAGGTGCTGTTGTAGTAGGCCATCACATCCCCGTACGGGAGGACGCTCTGCCTCACGTTGAAGGCACCGAAGTTGTTCATCATCAGGAACGATGTGAAATTCCCGTCGTAGTCCACTATCGGGTTGGCTCCGAGGACCTGGAAGAGGGTGGTTCAGGGTACTAGCTGTCTGTTTGTCGCGGTGTGGTCACTATCAGCCTAGTATGTTCATATTGATGGGACACTGGTCTTCTTTCAGAGATGAGTCCACATTCATACTCATTTACTAATAACTATACAAGTTAAAAGTCCGTTCAGGCATTAAGTAGGTATATGATATGAAGTACACCAGTATTTAATTCAAATCTAAGCTAACAGTGAAAATCACATCGAAATCGTTTCGGTAGTTCTGACGTGATGTGAGAACAAATAAGCAGACGTCTTCCTCATAACCTTTCTCTGTTAGGTATCTATTCTCGAGTAGACAGCTAGACAGGTTAGGGTAGCTGTTCTTCACTTTGATTTACTACTGTAGGTGAATCCTTATTGGGTAGGAATAAGTCTGCAACAGTACCACAGAAGAAATAATAGTATAACCTCCGCATTTCGTCGGGAAAACGAAATCGAGACGTAGTTATGTTTTTTTTTGTAACTTGTTTTTCTACGGGTGTTAATGAGTAATATTGGTGGAATTAAGCTTTAGGTGTTCGTTAACGGTAGGAAATTAAACAAACGCAAAAAAACCGTGCCATTTCGTGTTCTCTACGAAAAAAAGTTAAAAAAGTTTCAGTAATCTCCACCTCTTTACTGAATCGTGACTTTGACTGTGACTTGACTAGACTTTTGACTGCCTGAATGACTGGGACACGACATTTGACTAGGGGGGTTTTTTGCAAAAATTCAAAATGTTGTGTTGTAGAGTTTGATTTTATTCTCAATCTTGTGTTTCTTCGAGTGTTGATGTGTAATATTGGTGGAATATTAACCATTAAGTGTTCGATACCGTGCACGAGTGTAGGCAAAAGAATCAAACGCAGATATAAATGGGATTTTGTGATTTTTCCAAATCTCCCTCGGAAGTTTTAGTAAACGTCAACCATTTTACTGATTCGTGACTTTGACTTGACAATTAATGACTGTGACGGGACATTACTATAAACTATTAAACTTGACATTGGCGAAATTGCTAGTAGGCCGGTGCCTCCGCAGAAGCCATTTAATAAAAAAAGAAGAAGAAGACATTTGACTACTCGTATTTAGCGAAAAATACTTAGATCTCTTTACTTGACGCTGGCTGAATGCACTAAACGTGCGGAGCTAATCAAAAATACAGTACCTCCAAGGAGTCCCTCAAGTTGTCCATGTCCTGCAGGTTGGGGAACTCTGTATGCAGCGCTATGGGGGTCCGGTTGAGGTAGGCGTTGGGGTCCAGCTTCAAGGGCTGAGTGCGGAACATCACTATCTGACCCGACTTGATGTAGAGGCCGAGCGCGCACGATACTGGAACATCAGTTTGATTACAAGTATAAACAGGGAAATATGAAGTAGATATACGAACTGGAACATTCATCAGAGGGCTATGCTCTTTTATTCAATAGCTGTGCAGCAATAGCGCGTTGTCATTTTTCTGAAATATAAGGATCGTATATCTTAGTCCAGAACCAAATGTACCAAAATCATCAAAATTCGTTCAGAGGTCAAATAGTTTTTTATATATTGCTCGGGTTCTACACATCTGATTGAGATACCAAGTGCACCAGTTTTTAAGTCAAACCATAAGCTACCTAATATTGAAAACTGCATCGCTCTTAATTCTGTGATCATCAACAATAAATACCTACTCTGAAAAGGGGCTTCAATATTACTATGATTGGGAAACTGTGCTGTGTTCTTAAAGATCCTCGGAAACGGGCAAGCCATTGTATAACCAGTGCATTAGGTTATGCAGAGTGCACCCCGACATTGATGCTCTATTACCTTTTAGGCTAGGTGTACATTTACGGCAATTGTCTGGCCCGTTTCTGAAGACCTTAAGGCAATTCATATTTTGGAAAGGAGATACCTACTTTTCGTAAATCCTCTGAAATAGTTTACTTGATCACTTACTGATAACAACAAAGGTCAAGTAAAAACTTACTGATAGTCATGAACATCATGAGAACACTTACTGATGAGTATGCAAATTATAAAATCAACAACAGGTAAGCATGAGAATCTACATAACACTTAATGATCGGCATGAAGATGTTGAGAACACTTACTGGTGGGTATTAAAATCATAAAATCAATAACAGGTAAGCATGAGAATCTACATAACTCTTAATGATCGGCATAAAGATCATGAGCACACTTACTGGTGGGTATTAAAAGCATTATATCAATAACAGGTAAGCATGAGAATCTACATAAAACTTAATGATCGGCATGAAGATCATGAGAACAATTACTGATGGGTAATAAAATCATAAAAATCAATAATAGGTAAGCATGAAAATCTACATAACACTTACTGATGGTCCTGATTCAACATGCCAGTGCGAGCACATGCAGAAAGTTCTTGCCAAAATTCCTGTCACTGGGGACACTTACTGATCGGCATGAAGATCATGACATACAGCTTGTACGGGTCCCGGATCATCCTCATGGTGCGGACATACACCATGGCGCAGAAAGTCCGCCAGCAACGAGGGTCTGTCTTCACCAGCTCGCTGAGAGCGTCTACTGATACTGGGACTTCTGGCGCCACCTGGAAGTTACCAGGTCTTAGGGCGAACATTTTTGTTTTTTTTTACATGTTAGCGTGGAGTACTTCTCTGCAAATCACACAGCATCATCAATATCAATACACTCACTAGCTTACCCGCCTGCGACTTCGTTCGCGCGGACTACAGTTTATCGCGAAAAAAGCATCCTAAGTTCTTCTGGGATATTAAAACCAATAAAAAAGTAGGTATAGCACCAAAGCTCTTGATGTTTTTTGACAAACTTGTTATTTCGTTTCCATGGCATCCGTTCCTTACAGCGAGTAATCAAAATTTTCTAGTTTTACCTTGGAATCTTTCAATTTTCCGGGATAAAAGTATCCTATGTTTTATTCCAGGGTAAAAGCTGTCTACATTCCAAGTTTCATCAAAATCCGTCCAACCGTTATCACGTGAAAGCTCCCCAAACAAACAATCAAACAAACAACGACAACTTTTATATATTGGTATGGATAGTTTAAAACAAAGTCGCTTTCCGCGTCTGTCTATCAGTCTGTCCCTCTGTCTGTTTGGTTGCTATACCCTCCTAAGCCACGCAATGGATTTTGATGCGGTTTTCACCATAGTTAGATAATTTTGCACGGAAGGTATAATACGAGACCTGAACGTAGCGAGTGAAGGTCGAGTGTGCGTGAACTTCACATTTTTCACTTCATTTATTTTTCTAAATTACACCCGTGCGATGCCGGGGCGGGTCGCTAGTAAGTTATACATGTGAAAGTTTTTGTAACATACTAATATGTTTGTAAGAGCGCTGTCTTATCATCATCATCACCATCAATCCACGCGGGAGAAACCGCGGGGCGCAGTAGTTTGGTATAAGATTTATTTTCATTTATCATTTGTCTGACAAATAGTTTGTCGGAAGTAAGCTACATATTTTTACTACGTTCATTTTAAATATGGATTTCCGCAAAGTAACGCCTGAATCTATCAAATATATCAATAAATTATTTTGTATTTTTCATAAAAAGCACAAATTAACTAATTATATAACCCCCGAAATTTTAGCTAAGAACCATCACGATCACATCAGCTTTCGACTGTTGTTCTTTTCGGCTGTTATTGATTAATAGTAGTCGTTAAGCCATGTCAGACGCCCTTGGGCAGCTTGACAAACTCTGACATCAGAGGCCAGCACTACCTCATACGACAAACAATCAAAGGGTCAATTCAGTGAAAGTCTTACCTTGACGTGTTCTACCCCATGGTTGGTGGAGTGAAGCGCGTGAGACGCGGGTGGCGTTGGCAACGACGTCGCCTTCTGACCTTCTTTGTCGTTCAGCTCCTGAGATGAAGACATTTGAGATATTGAGGTATTTAATGAAATTCGAAGATAGTAATTCCATCATTTTAATTTGGATACTCCTGATGGAAACTGAATGCCTAAGGAAGCGAGCGCATGTGTAAACTATGACAAAACTTTTTTCTATATAGGCAACACGCGACAAGACGTTTAAAGATCGTTTGTTCCCAGTAGTTCCCTGAGAGAAGTTCCGTAACGGAACTATTGAGACTTTTCCCAACTAGTTCCGTCAAAGGGACTTCTGAGAAATTTGTTTCCCACAAGTTCAGTGAGTAGAACTCCGTAGAGGATTGAGTAACTTATCCATATTAAAAAGCAATTTTGTTTTTTCCAAATAGATCCACCTACACAACCATGAGCCTCTATGTCCATCTGGACAAGTGTAGCTTTCTATCAGTGAAATATTTTTTTAAATCGGTCGTTTATTTCTTGACATTATCCATTACAAACAAACATACATACAAAAAACAAATCTTTTCTCTTTATAATAATAGTATGTATATGAAAACACAACGCAAATATTTTAATATATGTATTTCTCTAGTCTAGATTTTGACTTGAGGAAAACACGATTACACTATATTTTCTCGATTAAGAGATTTTTTGAAACAATACACTTTTTCGGTCATAAAGCGAAACATCAAACTATTATGAATATCGACCCAGAATATAGCGATACATCTAGTATGACATTCAAAATCTAAGATTATTAGTTCCGAGCCGATATCCGGAATCCATCTAGAGTCAAGCACCTGTCTTTTTACGGTTTTTGGTCTCAGCAACTCCTCCCTTCGGCTTCCGGCGCCACCGTCGCTTTAGTTTTGGCGGGCAAATGGCGGCTTTTAGTTCATTATAGCGTCGTTTTACATTAATACGAAGTGAATTAATATTAGAATAATAATTTTAAATTTAAATACGCGAAATATTCCTCCCTTCGTTATGGAGGACGAAAATTGTGATTACACGAAACAAAGTGATAGTGCTAGTAATCGTGTGTCGCGAAAGAGAAGTCGTTCTCCAAGTTCAAGCAGCGAAGCAGCATCGCAGGATTCTAGTCCTGTAAGGAGGAGATCAAAAAGTTCCAGGAGCATAAACGTGAGTGACTTAAAATTTGAATTCTTATCCCATCGAGTGGCCTTCTTAACCAATTTAATTTCTCAAAAACGTGATCCACAAGCATGTGCATTGCCGGTCGTCTCAGAGGTTAGCAAATCCGTTCAGTGCACCAATGATGACCTGGCTTTGCGCCCGCCGTAGGCCACAGATAATTTGGATAAACAGCAACTGCAATTATCCGAGTTATCGACCACGCTGAAAGACACAACGCCTGGAATTTCTAGGCGTTACATGGGACACCAAACTCAACACGAAGTCCCTGTCGGAACCAAAGTGCCTAACGCTACGCAGGGTACTTTACAGTCAGATGTCCAAAGGCAGTTGGTCCCTCAGACAGGCCCAGTCACTTCTGGGGCGACTCAACTTTGCCTCGTTCGTAGTACGCAGAGGGAGATTACACTGTCGAACCCAGCAGTACTACAGCCGTCGGCTTCTCAAAGCGCACCCCTACAGGCAGGTAGAATTACCGGAACCTGTACTTTCCGAAATGAAATGGTGGTGGCAGGCCGCACAGGGCTCACTACCGATACATTCAGGACCGATTACACATCTACTCACCACGGATGCGTCGGACTTCGGCTGGGGCGCTCAAATAGGATTCACGAAGATGTCGGGACAGTGGACAGGACGGCAATTCTCGTGGCATGTGAACCTCAAGGAGCTGTACGCAGTATATGCAGCGATACAAGAAAACAGAGAGCTGCACAATGCTCATATATTGTTACAGACAGACAACCGGACAGTCGTAGCCTATATAAACAAGGAAGGTGGAACCATATCAAAGAAACTACTGCACCTAACTCGACGACTATTGACAGTAATGGAGCAGTTCAATATATTTTTGACCACTCAGTATTTTCCGGGCAGATTCAATTGCGACGTCGATGCCTTGTCTCGAGGCAAACCCTGCTCGGAATGGCACCTGACTACTGCGGCGACGGACGAAATTTTCAAGATGTGGGACACACCAGACGTGGACCTATTTGGCTTGGAAACGGCTCACGTGGTTCCAAGGTATGTGTCAGCAAATACGCAGGACCAGAAAGCGCTGTTTCACAACGCATTCCTACGACAGTGGGATTACAAACTGGCGTAGCTGTTTCCTCCCCCAAACCTAATTCCTCAGGTGTTATCCCACCTGAACACAGCAAGAGGTCAGTACATCCTGATTGCCCCGAAGTGGAAGATGGTGTTTTGAAGAGCAGACCTACAAGCCCGCACCATTCGAGAGCCTTACCAGATCCCTTACCTTCCACAAGTTTTAATCGACACGAGGACTGGGATGCATCCACCAGAGATTCGCAATATTTGTCTGGAAGCTTGGCTGATTTCGGGTGGATAGATGAGATCAAGGATTGGACAAACGATGAAAGATCCTTGTTGATGTCAAGTTGGCGAAAATCCACTATGAACCGGCGTGGAATAAATGGAGAACATGGTGTATCTCATAAGACATCTCCTACAAAAATCCAAGTCCTGAGCAGGTAGCACGTTACCTGGCATATCTACACAACAGTGAAGGTTTGGCCTACCGGACAATACTAGTTCACAAATCAGTAATTAATACTTTTACAAATCTCACAGGAAATAATGACTTTTCATCTAACTTTTTCGTCAAACATATGCTTAAGGCTATTTCAGTTGCGAAGGAGAAGAAAGCCAAGTCACCTATCTGGGATGCAAGAATGCTATTACAGTACTTAGAGGAAAATGCACCGGATGAGAATAACTTATACAATGTATCACGTCGTACTGCGATATTATTATTACTTGCATCGGGACGACGAGTACACGACCTCACGCTGTTAAAAGTCGATTCGGATAGATACATAGACGAAGAAAATGGGATTGTACTTTGGCCTTGCTTCGGATCAAAGACAGATAACATAAATTACCGACAGTCAGGTTGGAGACTTAAGATACATCCAAACAAAAATCTCGACTGCGTGTATTGGACTCGTCAACTAATAAGATCGTCACAAGACCGTCGAGAATCTAGTAAGTTATCAGAACTTTTTATAACTGCTAGAGGAGAACCTAAACCAGCATCCAGAACAGTGATCGGCGGCTGGATCAAATCCGTACTCAGAGACGCGGGTGTCAACGCCTCGCCAGGCTCGGTACGTTCTGCGGTAGCATCCCTCAAATGGTTAGAACATTTCTCTATCGATCAGATACTTGCAACTGGTAATCGGAGACAAGAACATACATTTAGAACATATTATCAAAAGGAAATATTTAATCAATCTGCTGATTATGATTGTAATAATTCAGTTTCCTTGACAAATTTATTTGACCCAGTGCGGTAATAATTTTGTGAATAATCAAATGCCAACTAGAAGTTTACGTTGTTTTCTTATTAATAATTGATTAAAATCTTGATTTAATCTTGCTTTTTATTTTCATATCACATTATAGCATCAAAACTTTTAGCTACCAGGAGATAATAAACACATCACTCAAGATGGATTCCGGATATCGGCTCGGAACAAATAATAGAGAGTTTTAACTAACAATAAAACTTACCTATTATTTTTCCTACGATATCCGGAATCCAGGCAATGCCTACCTGGTACATCGTGAGTAAGTATAATGAACTAAAAGCCGCGCTCCATTCCGAGCGCCGCCATTTGCCCGCCAAAACTAAAGCGACGCTGGCGCCGGAAGCCGAAGGGAGGAGTTGCTGAGACCAAAACCCGTAAAAAGACAGGTGCTTGACTCTAGATGGATTCCGGATATCGTTGGAAAAAATAATAGGTAAGTTTTATTGTTAGGTAAAACTCTCTAACTTATCTAAAATCTGATCCCGAGCTGCATCACCTCTCCCGCTCAACCTGGACCTGGATGTGCAGGACAAAATGTTGAGAGCGTACAGCGTCGTATGACATTGGTTTTACGTCGCATATGCACAGACCAATAAAACAATAATAGTAACCAGCTGATGCATGCCATATTCACCTGGTAGCTGAGCGTCTTGCTCTGCAGCGAGAGACTCCTGGACAGAGCCCTGGCCCGCACCAGCTTCACGGAAGACACCCCCTCCACCGTGTCCATCTCCTCAGCGTTCTCCCCCTCCAGCGACAGGAACACCTCCTCGAGAGTAGTCATGGAGACACCGTAGCTGGTCACACCTAGGAATACGAAAATATATAAATAGGCGTAGCTAGGAACGTAGCTGATCCTTTTCCACCAATTACTCTTGCTCACCTAGGCTCGTGAGTCAAGTGAAGCAGGTGTTGTACTTGTTGTATCTCCTTAATTTTTTTTGTTTGTTTATCGTGTGAGGTAGTGCTAGCCTCTGATGTCAGAGTTTGTCCGCCCGAAGGCCTCTGACATGGCTTAACGACTGCTATTGATCAATAACAGCCGGGACCGACAGCTTAACGTGCCCTCCGAAGCACGAAAAGTCATTGGTGCGGAGCCTAGGTTTTGAACCCGGTACCGTTGGATTCTAAATTGCACTATAGAACCGTTAGGCCACCATCTCACTTCAAAATTAATAATCCACAGTTCTGGTACGAATAAAATGGAATTAAAAATTTATAACTACCTGAAATAAATAAAAATAAAAATAACTTATTTTCGACCTTTTAATTGACAAGTGCCCTTGACGAGTTTTTGAATGATAAAACTACATAAACACAACTAATTGTTATACCTAATAGGTAATGGCACAGAATAAATAATACTTGTTGCTATACCCTGTAAGGGTCATATGTTGACACTAATACCATAATGTTGCTATGCTCTGTCAGGGTCATATGTTGACACTAATACCATAATGTTGCTATACCCTGTCAGGGTCATATGTTGACACTAATACCATAATGTTGCTATACCCTGTCAGGGTCATATGTTGACACTAATACCCTGTGGCCTACTGACCCTGTGATTGTACTGTAGTTACAGAGGATCTTTGTGCCTCGGAAGTTGTCTGCTAGTCACTGCGCAAACTGCTATTTTTTAGGCGTCATCCCAATGTTGAAGGTGTAAACAGCATTGTATAACTGCCTCATTCACTAGCTTACATTTTTCTTATATTCCAATTCGCTCTTACTTTATGCTGTTTTATCCTCACATTAGTACCTGCGCAATCGTTCGCTGAGCCTAACTTCACAACCACAAAGATCCGCTGCGACTACTATACTCGTACATAAGTATGAAAAGAGTAACTAAAAATATTAAGAAAAAAATGGGAGATAGACTTCTCAAAAAGTATGTTGTTCTTCTTTCAATTAAGGCGCTTGACCCACCAGGAAAGTAGTTCTTCTGCTAACATGGCAGTTAGTTCTGCTGGTCATCTATTCATGAACCCGGCTGGTTATCTACTTCTCAAGAGATTGATCATCACCCTGAGTCCTCGGACCTGTTAAGTGTCCTCGTACTAGGCTTACAAAGGAGATCTCTTACTCACCAAGCCGATTGGTCTTTTCTTTAATCTCGTGCTCTATTGCGAGGAAGAGAGGCGGGAACAGATGCACGGCGTAGTGCGGCAGGATGTAGGAGAGCTCCCGGCCGTGGCGCCGCGCCTTCTCCGCGCGGGGCACGTGCCCCCGCACCAGGCGAGTTATCTGGTGCTCGCGACACACTCCTGGGAGAAGTGAGCCAACGTGAGAAACAAGAGAAAAGGATGAAAGGATCAAAATGAGAGAATAGGAGAATAATTACTTCTTTTTTTTTAATGAATGTCACCTTTTTTAAGCTTTTTTTTTGCCTATTCACTTTTAATGTTGCAATATATTTATGAATAAGCATGAACATCTTATATAAAGAAAACGCTCTGATCCTAGTTAATAGATCTACAGATTGGGAAAGCTTCAAGATAGACCTAGATATTAGTATAGATCTCAAGGTTCCACTCAAAACTCCCGAACACTTGAACATAGAAATAGAAAAGTTCGTCGAAAACATCCAACAAATAGCTTGGAAAAATACACCAAACACATATAAGAAGACCAAAGGAAACACGTAACCCCTAAGAATCAAAAGAACTTATAAATGAAAAAAGAAAGCAGAGGAAAATATGGCATCAGTCTAGATGTCCTGAAGACAAAAGAAAGCTTAATAACTTAACAAAAAAAGTTAAAAGACTTGTCCAGGATTTCACCGATGACTCCACCAATAAGTATCTTGAAAAGCTAACCATGACCGCAGTACAGATTACTCTCTATGGAAAGCTACAAAGAACTTAAAGAGGCCTATTACTCATGTACTACCCATTAAAGATGAACATGGGAAATGGGCAGTTAGAAGAAGAAGAAATAAGTTTAATTGCTACAATTACAAACATAAATAATTATAAGAAAAAATAAAATAATAAAGCTTAAAAGATAATTGCAGCAACTCAGCATAATGTTGGTTGTAAAACAACCAACGCTGGTCTTCCGTTGGGGCCTTACGGTGACATCACGGCACGGACACACTCAGCAAAACAATAATAAATATAAAAAGTAAAGAAATAAACGAACTTAAAAAATGCAAAGACTAATTTTAACATTACAAGGATGCACTCAAACTGTGCTCATTACTGTGTGTTGTTCTTACAATGTGAAAGTGAGAAATAATCTATTTTTAAAACGTGGAAAAAATACAATAGTCGTGAGTGAAAAAAAAAGTCGACAATGAAAAACAATTTAAATGAGACAAGTTTTCAATTTGGTAATTAATAAAGAAACAATTACAGGTAGGTATGACATAGAATTTCATATAGCACTTGTGTCACGTTTTAGAGTTTCTTGACCCTTTTGGTGATCAATGAGATACTTTTTTAATTTTACTTTAAAACCCTGAATACGTTAGCAACGAACAAAAGGCTAAATGGTTTGCAGAGCACTTAGAAACCATCTTTCAACCAAATGAGGGTGAAGCAAATGAAGCTCTAACTTGGAAAGATACTATGCCATACAAAGATGAAAGGAATATCAAATTAGTGACACCTAGAGAAATTGTAAGATATATTAAACTAAGTATAAGCCCACGAAAAAGTCCTAGGTATGATTTAATATCAGGAGAAATTCTTCGTAATCTACCAAGAAAGGCTATAGTGAAGTTAACGACCCTTATTAATGCCACACTAAGGTTGAAGCATGTACCAGACTTATGGAAAGTTGCGGAAGTTATCATGATAGTAAAACCAGGGAAACTGCCTCATGAAACCATATCATACAGGCCGATCTCTTTGCTCCCCATAATATCAAAGCTTTTTGAAAAGTTGTTACTTAAAAGGCTGAAACCAATCATAGATAGCGAAAATGTAATACCAGAACATCAGTTTGGTTTTCGAGAAAAGCACTCGACTATAGATCAAATGCACAGAATAACAAACGTCATAGAAAAAGCTCTTGAAGGTAAAAAAGTATACTCTACACTATTTTTAGATGTGGCGCAAGCTTTTGATAAAGTGTGGCATGAAGGCCTTAAACACAAACTGGACATAAAATGAGAAATATGCTACCAAATCATTTTGCGGATATCCAAGAATCTTATATATCAATACCCTATGGTATTTAGAATAAGACAAGAAGACCCCTTCTCAGAACTTAAGGAAATAAAAGTTGGAGCACCTCAAGGAAGTGTTTTGGGTCTTGTCCTGTACCTACTTTACAGTTGTGATATTCCTGAGCTAGAAAATAACACCTTCATTTCCAATCACCTATCACCAAAACGAACGGCCCCATAGTCACAGATAAGGTTTTTTTTTTATTATTAATTATTTTTTCAATTTGCTATCGTTTTTATGCATTTTTAGTTTTATACTTTCAAAAGATCTTTTGTTTTATCATCGCTCAATTATTATTGTTTGTTAGGTTGTTCAGTGTTTTTTTTTTTCTGAGTACATTTTTCTTAGTTACTGCTGTTATTGTATTCCTTAGTTATTATAATTATTGTTTGTGTGTAGGTATAATAAAATTATATTATGTTCATCTCTTACAGACACAACCGGCAGGTGGAGTAGGTATTGTAGAAAACTTTATTTATTATAAATTGTACCTACCTATTTATTATTTTGTATATTTTATTTAGTTATATTATTATTATTTACGTATATTCATATAAATATGATAGATATTTTTGATAAAGATATTAGCAGCAGTGATAATGATTATCTTACTGCATCTTCCGATGCCTCTGCTAGTGACGATAGTTTCGCTAGTATTCCTTCGCTTTCAGAGTTATTGGCCTCTAATTTCTCCGATTTTTCTAAAAACTTCAACGTCATTCATATAAATGCGCAGAGCATTCCGGCTCATTATTCAGACATGCTGGCGTCCCTTGACCAAAAAAATGTCCAGGCTATACTAGTCTCCGAATCTTGGCTTAAACCTTGTCTTCCAACTACTTCCTATTCTCTTCCAGGTTTTATTCTTATCCGCAATGATCGCACAGGTGGTGGCGGTGGTGGTGTTGCAATTTACCTTCGTGCAAATATTCCCTACTCTGTAATTAGCAAATCACCGCAACCACCAGCTGCTAATGCCGGTGAGCATCTCATAATTGAAGTTCTTCTTTCCCATACTAAAATTCTTCTCGGAGTCTTTTATAGCCCATCACTGCGTATTAACTATTTCTCTTCTCTTGAAAAGATCCTAGAGGATCTTACCCCCTCATACAATCACTCTATTATCATGGGCGATTTCAATACGTGTTTACTGAAAAAGGATCATCGTTCTTCCTCATTGGAAACCATCGTAAGTTCTAGCAACATGAAAATTCTTCCTCTCAGCGCTACTCACCATTTTCCAAATTGTACACCTTCACTTTTGGACCTCATGTTCGTGTCATCCCCTCAACATGTTGCTAAGCATGGTCAGTACTCGGCTGATTCTTTTTCATACCACGACTTGATTTTCCTTTCGTATAAAATTCGCCCTCCAAAACCTAAACCTCGAATCATGTTACAGCGCAGTTTTAGTGGTATAGATCGTGTGGCATTCGTTAATGATGTCAGAATGGTTGACTGGAGTACTGTCAATAATGCACCGTCAGTGGATGATCAGATTGCTATATTTAACTCTATCATCACGCAGTTATATGATGTCCATGCTCCTTTGCGTGCAATCAAACTGAAGCATCTCCCTGCTCCGTGGCTTACGGACGATATTAAATCATTAATGCACAAAAAGGCTGCAGCGAAAACTAGATACAAGATGCGACCCACTGAATACAGTAAAGCTAAATACGTTCAGTCTCGAAATCGCTGCAATATGGTGTGTAGGAATGCGTTACGTCGCCATGTCTATGCATCAGTTGAAGATGAGGATCCAGCCAAAGTGTGGAAGTTCCTCAGGTCTCTGGGAATTGGCAAATCACGACAGGACTCCTTTCCCAATAATTTAGATATTGATTCTCTTAATCATCATTTTTCATCTACCTCTGCCTTGCAAGCGTCGGTAAAGAATAAAACAATCAACTACCTTTCGGCCATTACAACTCCTGACCGTCCTCTTTTCGTCTTTAGTCGATTCACCGAATGTGATGTTAAGAAGGCGGTACTGTCTATCTCCTCCAACTCTGTCGGTGGTGATAGTATTAGTCGAAACATGTTGGTGCCCATCCTTGATATTATCCTACCTGTCCTCTGTTTCCTTTTTAATAGTTCTATTTTCAGTGGTGTTTTTCCTGCCGTCTGGAAAGACGCACAGATTTTACCTTTACCCAAGAAATCCAACCCAAAGTCATATTCTGAGTATCGTCCCATTTCCATCCTTCCATTTCTATCCAAGGTTCTTGAGCGTTTTGTTCACCGACAAGTTAGCCATTTCCTGTCCAGCCAAAATCTTCTCAATCCATTCCAGTCTGGTTTCCGTCCCGGGCACAGCACTATGACTACGCTTGTTAAGATTACTGATGACGTTCGTCTTGGTATGGATAACGGCCTGTTGACTGTGCTGACATTGCTAGATTTTAGTAATGCATTTAATGCTGTCAACTTTGATATTCTCCTTGCAATTCTTTGCTCACTTAACATATCTCCATCGGTGGTCAACTGGTTTCATAGTTATCTATACGGACGTCGGCAGCGGGTTCGCCTGGAGGAGACTTTCTCTGCCTGGTGCAACACGTCAGACGGTGTACCGCAAGGCGGCGTCCTATCTCCACTTTTATTAGCTATTTTCATTAACTCCATATCTCAAAATCTTACTTCTTCTTACCACCTATACGCAGATGATCTTCAAATATATTCCCAGGCCTCAGTTAATGAGCTAGATAAAGCTGTTACAAGCACAAATTGTGATCTGCGTCGTATAAATGATTGGAGTAAATCCTACGGATTAACAGTAAATCCTAGTAAAACGCAGGTCATTATTTTAGGGAGCTCCCGTATGATCTCTAAGGTGAACTGGCTAACCCTTCCAAATATAATTTTTGATGGAATTACTATACCATACAGCGATTCAGTCAAGAACCTTGGACTTATAATGGACAGATCTCTCAGTTGGAGCCCTCAGGTAGCAGCTACTAGCTGTAAAATGTTTGCTGCGGCAGCCTCTTTAAGGCGCCTTCGAAATTTCTTACCTACTGCCACTAAGGTTGTTCTCGCGCAATCTCTTTTGCTTCCCATTCTCGATTACGCTGACGTCTGCTATCTCGATCTTACCGAAGAACAGCTGAATAAGCTTGAGCGTTTACAAAATGTTGCTATAAGGTTCATATTTGGCTTGCGCAAATTTGACCATGTTTCTCACTTTCGTGCAAAGCTCAAGTGGCTACCCATTCGCCTTCGCCGGAATGCTCATATCCTTAACCTTCTTTATAATATCTTGTTTAATCCTTCTACCCCGAGCTATCTTAAAGAACGCTTTGATTTCCTCTACACATCCAACACCTTCCATCTTAGATCATCCGAAAATCTCACCCTCAAGCTACCTTTGCATTGCAGCACTTTTTACGGACGTTCTTTCACGGTAGAAGCTGTTCGTCTGTGGAATAAATTGCCTGTTTCTATACGGCGTGCGCCATCTTTGGAAGTTTTTAAGTGTCAAGTGAAGAGGTTTTACTTGGAAGTCTAGCAAATATTATGTTTATTATCACGTTTGTCATGTTGCTTGTATTACAGTTTTTTTTTTGTTTTTTATCATCTCATAATTATATTTGGGTATTTATGTATTCATATAATATATATTTATTTATATATGTATGTATATATATTGGAAATTTATATATTATTATATACTATTTCTTACTAAGTAGTATTTTTATATCATAATGCACCCCGTCCCTCACAACTATAACAAATCCTCTCCATCCAAAGGTTGCCTGGAAGAGATCGCTTTTAGCGATAAGGCCGCCCATTGTACACTTCTTCTGCTATTGTTCCTTTATTTTTTGTTGATTTTGTTTGTGGTGTGTGCAATAAAGAATTTATCTATCTATCTATCTATCCATCGGAACCTTTGCTGACGACACTGCTATAATGGCAGTTGGAAGTACCCATTAAAAAGCAGCAGAAAAGGTTCAAACAGCGGTCAATAGAGTCTATGATTGGACTAAACAACGGAGGATTAAATTAAACGAATCCAAATCAATTCACATTGACTTCAGCAACAAGAAACAGGAATATTCTCCAGTTTATACAAATAATAAACAAATTCCATACGAGAATACAGACAAGTATCTCGGTATGACGCTTGATGCGAAGCTCCGCTGGAAAGCGCACGTCAAGAAGAAAAGAGAAGAGTTAGAACTGCGATTCAAAATAATGTATTGGCTGCTTGGAAGACACTCCACGCTGTCAACATACAATAAATTATTATTATACAAGCAAGTCCTAAAGCCAGTCTGGACTTATGGTATACAGCTGTGGGGCTGCACCAAACAGAGCAATACATTAATTATTCAACGCTTTCAGAACAATGTGCTAAGGGAAATAGTGAATGCACCTTGGTACATAAGAAACAACGATCTCCATCGGGACCCCAACATAGAGATTGTTGACAAAGTAATTCAAAAGTATGCAGAAGCTCACTACCATAGGCTTCATCATCATGTGAACATAGAGCCAATCCAGCTCTTCGATCACACTGACATCGTTAAACGACGTCAGTGTGATCGAAGACGACTTAAAAGGACAATACCGTTTGAGTTAGTGTAGTGTATATTATTGTATTAGTGTAGTGTAGTGTGTAACAAGTGCTACTTATAAAATAAACATTAACAATGTGACTTCACCTTAATAGAGACTATAAGAAAAGTGTTAATGCACACATTCTTAGTACACTCAACCTACAATTTTAAGTTATAATCAAATTACTTATTAGCCAATTTGTGGCTAGATTGTAATAAAAATAGGGCGCTTAAGTCTTAAGTATCCTATGAAACAGGAAAAAAAACAGAAAAAAAAAACTATTTAAATAAAAACTTTTAAGAAGGAAAGCTCAGCCACAAAAAAAAACCTCTCTCAACCCGTGAAGTATTAGTGGTCTCTCCGTGACCACTAATACTTCACGGGGGTATTAGTGGTTATGGTGGAACAAAGAAACTCACATACATACATACACATAAATACATACATGAATCTTGAAAACATTACACTCCTTTATGGGCAGTCATGCAAAAAGTAGATAATTTTCAAAAAAATAGTCTAGGCGACTTAAAATAAGCTACTGAACAAGAATATAACATATTTTTTTTAAATGTTGTCTTTCTGTCTGTTTGTTCACGCATCACGTAAAACTACTGGACCGATAGTGATGAGGTTTTCACTGATAGGTAACAGTTTGACTAAAAAAATACTGGTGTAAGTAAATCAATGCGATGAGTAGACGGAATAATCGTTAAAAAACAATTTGATAAACAAACGTCTGAACGAATTTTGATGATATTGGTAAGCACTTTTGGTTCTGGAATAACACATAATTATAGTATCTTATAACCCAGAAAAAAATACTACGCGGGCACTATGCTGGTACTAAAATTACCACGCGGGCACACTACGCTAATACTATAATTACCACGCGGGCACTATGCTGATACTAAAATTACCACGCGGGAACTATGCTGGTACTAAAATTACCACGGGGGCACACTATGCTAATACTATAATTACCACGCGGGCACTATGCTGATACTAAAATTATCACGCGGGCACTATGCTGGTACTAAAATTACCACGGGATCACACTATGATAATACTATAATTACCACGCGGGCACTATGCTGGTACTAAAATTACCACGCGGGAACTCTATGCTAGTAATATGATAAATTTAATTTGATCTAAATCAGTATAAACTTACCATCCAATACCAGAGTCAGATGATAACCAATGCCGAACTTGTTTTTCAAAAACAATGACGTGCCAGCACACCTCACCTGCCAAATAAACCATATTCATGATATATTTAAACACAAAAGAATATATACCTACTCATTTGGCACTCGCTATCTGCAATAAAGTTCTTACCTAACTACCAACATTTGATTTCCATTCTCAAAAGTAAGCTTCGATATGTTGATGATGAGCAGTGATATTACAACACATCCATACCAATATATAAAAGTGAAGCGTTGTTTGTTTGTTTCTTTATTTGTTTGTTTGTTTGTTTGTTTGTCTGGGGAGCTTTCACGTAACGGCTGGACGGATTTTGATGAAATTTGCAATGGAGATAGCTTATACCCTGGAATAACATATAAAATACTTATTATCCCGGAAAATTGTAAGATTCCACGGGAAAACTAGAAAAACTGGAAAAATGTTGATTACTCGCTGCAAGAAACGGTTGCCATGGAAACGAAATAACACGCATTTCAAAAAACATTATCAGCATTAGTGCTATATATACTTTTGCATTGGTTTTTAATATCCTAGAAGAACATAGATGTTTTTTTCACGATAAACAGTAGTCCGCGCGGACGAAGTCGCGGGCGGGAACGCTAGTATATTTATATGACTAATTAACAAATAGAAAAACATGTTTTAGTTTTCAGAAAACAAGAAAAAGGTTTCAAAAAAATTGCTAATGTAGTTTGAAAATATAACGAAAGTTATCTTAATAATTTTCTAAAGGAAAAATTTGGATCGCGGACGAGATTCAAACCCGCATTATCCATGCCTCTGCGAGGCACATGCCTTAATATTCGCAAAACAGGAATATTACCAATTATTATGTAGTATTAGGAATATTTATTGAGTAAATGTATTGCTATTTCACCGCCTCCTCCCTTAACGTAATATTCGCAAAACAGGAATATTACCAATTATTATGTAGTATTAGGAATATTTATTGAGTAAATGTATTGCTATTTCACCGCCTCCTCCCTTAACGTAATATTCGCAAAACAGGAATATTACCAATTATTATGTAGTATTAGGAATATTTATTGAGTAAATGTATTGCTATTTCACCGCCTCCTCCCTTGACGTAATATTCGCAAAACAGGAATATTACCAATTATTATGTAGTATTAGGAATATTTATTGAGTAAATGTATTGCTATTTCACCGCCTCCTCCCTTGACGTAATATTCGCAAAACAGGAATATTACCAATTATTATATACTATTAGGAATATTTATTGAGTAAATGAATTGCTATTTCACCGCCTCCTCCCTTGACGTAATATTCGCAAAACAAGAATATTACCAATTATTATGTAGTATTAGGAATATTTATTGAGTAAATGTATTGCTATTTCACCGCCTCCTCCCTTGACGTAATATTCGCAAAACAGGAATATTACCAATTATTATATACTATTAGGAATATTTATTGAGTAAATGTATTGCTATTTCACCGCCTCCTCCCTTGACGTAATATTCGCAAAACAGGAATATTACCAATTATTATGTAGTATTAGGAATATTTATTGAGTAAATGTATTGCTATTTCACCGCCTCCTCCCTTGACGTAATATTCGCAAAACAGGAATATTACCAATTATTATGTAGTATTAGGAATATTTATTGAGTAAATGTATTGCTATTTCACCGCCTCCTCCCTTGACGTAATATTCGCAAAACAGGAATATTACCAATTATTATGTACTATTAGGAATATTTATTGAGTAAATGTATTGCTATTTCACAGCCCCCTTCCCCCCGATCTCGTATACAAGCGACACATGCGAATACAAGAATCGTATACAAGCGAAAAACACTCACTCTCCTTGAGTGAGTGTTTTTGATAGAATTGGTGTTTTGGGGGAAAGCAGTTGTCAATCGCTTGAATAGAATATAATCTACGTATAGAACATAATCTACGTTTTTTTAATAGAAAGCGTGTTTTGAAAAGGAGCAATTTCAAGTTGTCTTAATTTCAGTGCTAAAAACCGCCAGTTACAAAATACTTATAACTTAAGTTATTGAAAAAATTTGTAAATCGAAGTACCCAGTACAAGCGTCGTTAATTAATGAAACAAAATTAGGCAAAAAACGGATAGCATTTAGGGGTGTATAAGCACAGGTATAAGTGTTCATATACTCTCTTCTTAACCAATCCGGCTTCTGACCACTACATCATCATCCAAATTTTCCCCTCAGTTTCTAAATTGTCTTAAGGGCACGTTAACGCCATCTATTGGTAGTATTCTGAATTGACCGACTGAACACGGCTAATATTGCAACTAACTACGTGTCGTAAAGAATCCCGTCCGTGATCGAAATTATTCCTTAGATAATGTTCTGCTGCTAGAGCAGGCGTTAATAATAATAAATAAAAAAAAAAACAAAACGAAAGATGACCTACCCTCCCTTTACTAATGACAGCTTTCCTATCACCCAGTATGTCTGCCTCGTCCATGAAATGCGTGGTCAGCAGCAACACCTTCCCTCGCTTGGCCTTCTGCAGGATTCTCCACATCTGGCGCCGGGACACGGGGTCCACGCCAGCAGTTGGCTCGTCTAGGATTATTATCTAGAAAATAATGGAAGAAGTAATTGGACAGTACTGTCTTACATGATTTATTATGACGTAGTGCCCTGACTGCGACAGCGTAGGTTCGAATCCAGCAAGGTAATTTTTTGTTATTAGCACAAATGTTTGGTCTCGAGTCTTGGATAAATATATTCGTATAACTACGAATATGTTTGTTTGTCCGTTGCCTGTAGGTACCCCCATAGTACAGAGCCAGCAGTCTCGACTACGATAGAGATTGCTTTACAACCGAAATCGATCACAAAGTCCGACTATAACTATATTTGGTAGTCTCTACCAAATATATATGTCAAACATGATCAACTTCAGTACAGATACCGATGACAGTTGATAGCTTTTGACAATAACTGTTAAAGCTAACGATTGTCATTTGTGTATGTACCGATTTTGGTTGTAAAGCAATCCCTATCTATGTCGAGACTGCAGGCCCAGGGTATCCTAGTTTGGGTCTAGGTCTAGGTAAAAATTGTCCTGAATGTATTTTTATTTTATTTTATTTATTCCTACCTATCAGCGAGATAGTGTGAATACGAGTATTTAATGTTTTAAAATGTAATAATCAACCACTTCAAAGGCTGTTGACTTCTCTTCATAGATCCTTACCTTAGGGTCCCCAATGAGCGCGATGGCAATGCTCAGCTTCCTCTTCTGGCCGCCCGACAGGTGCTTCGCAAACACGTCTTGCGACTCCAGCAGCCCCACATCTGATAACGACTTGTGCAGCTGTTCCGCTAGTCTTCTGCTGGGGACACCCTGGAAGATGAGAAGGACCGTGGAAGTTGTTTTTAGAATACATTACTGAAGACTGAATTTTAAATTGAATTCCCTGTATCTAATATCTAATAACTTCAAGATACCAATCTATGTCCATTGCTGGGCACAGGCACTTCTCGAAAGTTATTTCCCTGATCTGCTGCTTCAAAAATAGGAGGTTCTATGTTTATGTATATGTATGTAATATTGCTGGAAATGCTTAATATATTCTTTGATGACCTAGTTGGTCTAGTTGTAGTGGCTAGATACCCTACTACGAAATCAAATGGTCGTGGGTTCGAATCCCGCAAAGTGCAATCATTTGTGTGATGAGCAGAAATGATAATTTCCGAGTGGTGGATGTAATATTCGTATCTACGAGTATGTATGTTTATCCGTTATCTAGTGCCCATAGTACAGGGTATCCTAGTTTGGGTAGTTTTGGTAATTGGTGTTAATTGTTCCGAATATATTTATTTTATGTTTATATGTACATGTGTTAGTCTATATGGGTATCTAATAAATTTCAAGTATGTATATAATATTGTTGAAAATGAGTAATATTCAAATAAGTTAGGACTATAAGAGTATCAGAACAAATGTAGCAAATTCGTGATTGTATGTTTGTAAGTCTGTCCACTTTTAATTGGGCCTATTTTAAGCTAGCTCCACTTTGAATGGAGACGCAATTATTGAGCATACGGCATATGACCAGTTCGCAGCTACTTCAGCTTGTGGGGGTAAACCGTAAGCAACTGGGTACGAGTATGAATCATCATCACATTTATGTTAAGCAACAAGTTAGGCGACCATTTTCTTCTTGCTTTTAAGGTTCTCCCTGAGAGCATACAAGAATCTATCAAAAAGAGTGAAATAGAGTTAATAGAGTAACCAGTCTTCTTGCAATACAGCTGGTAGTCCGCTCTGCAATGTTGCTTTAATTCTTGTCACTGAATCAACAGGGCGTTTTTAACTTCACTACGTACATATTTTAAAAGAAAGTCACTGAACGCGTCTGTCTGTCTTAACCGAATTTGTTCCGGTTTTCACATTAGGATGATTCAAGGAGAACGTATTAAAGTATAATTAATAATAGTTTTTTATAAATTTAGTCGATGTAGAGCGAGATTATTCAACGATGTCTAAAATAACAGGCGTCCCGATAGTATTTCTTTGCGAACGCTGCGTATACCATAATAAGTGCTATTATAATATGAAAGTAATGTATAAAGAATTGTTCTTTTCAAAAAGTTCTATAAAATAGGCACCGTATGTGTACACATACGGTACTTTTATAGAAAGCACAAAATAAACCATTTTCAGTACAAAAAACAAACACAAACAATTTTTGACTCAACATTAGATATAACAGTAATCTTTCCAGTTTCGTGTTGATAAATTTTGCCCTGTACATCATACTATTTCGCCTAGTAGTTTGAAAGTTATTACGATGTTTTTGATGAGATTATGACGTTTTGTACAAATACATATTTAGAGAAACGCCGGAGCGGATCGCTAGTTTAACCTTAAGTCGTGAGCAGCAATACAACTTTTAGAATTAGAATTAGCAAACTGAAGTTTCAATGGGCTGTTCACATGTGTTAAAGAACCGATAGCCGATGGGGCAGGCGAGTTAGTGTCGAGACCGCGTATAGGCAAATGGAGCGACAACTTACCCAAAGTAGCTGCCAGTAATGACAAGAAATGAACCAAAATTCGGGCTATGCCCAGCAGAGGACTAGGTAATGCAGGCAGTTGATGATTACCATTAAAATAAGTAGTTTATGTCTGTTCTTACCTTGATGGAGGCGTAGAACTGCAGATGTTCTTTAACTGAGAGCAAGTCGAAAAGCACGTCTTGTTGCGGACACACGCCCGTCATCTGACGGATCTCGTGCATGTCGTTCGGATCCCTACAACAGAGTAGTTACTGTGGTTTATTCCCGCGAGTCTTTGCTTCTACTTTATGAGGCTTGTTGTTATGCTAATTTAAGTTTACGTTGTTAGTGCAGTGGACAGTAAAGCACTCAGTATTCGTTAAAATCAAGCTTATTTTGTTCGAAATGTACCAGAGCATCATAACTTTGCAGGAGTTCGATACTATTCATTGATATTTCTAGTTGTGGCTTGCACTATTATTAATTCTGTGGTTGTGGCTAAACGCCGAATTAAGTATCGGTCTATTCTCAGTGGTTCAATTAACTGAACTACAGAGATTTTTTAGTCTCACTAGTTCAATCAGGCCATCATAGATCGGAAGGAGGCATCACTTCAGTTTAATGAAAGATTCTTCTTGTTAGTTAGACTATTATTTATTCTGTGGATTCATTCGGTTTGCAATAAAATCATACTTGAATTTTCATTGAAATGTACCAGGATATAATGAATTAAGAGTGGACTTAAGTACCAGGCCAACATAGATCGTAAGGAGGCGTCAAAGAAAAAATATACTACCACAACACTTACACAAGTGCTTGAGCGCTCGTAATAGCGCTCTCGGATATATTGTCGTAACTCGACTACATCGTTTTGGTACTTAATGGCAATAAGGTACATTTTTCTTTGTGTTAAACTCACCTGACATCCAAACCATATACATATGCCGTCCCTGCACTGGGCGCAGTCAGCCCAGTCAGGATGTTGAACAACGTGGACTTCCCAGCGCCGTTGTGGCCCAGGACAGCCGTGATTTGACCTTCGTAGATGCTCAGATCGATGCCGTCGATGGCCTTGGTTTCTGGACGGCGGCATTGCCGGAAGCTCTTCTGCAGACCAACGATCCTGATTGCTTCTTTGTCTTGGAGTTCTCTGAGAACAGGAAAGGCATGGTACTCGTATAATTAGTCCAAAAACTGATATAAGACTAAAAAAAAAATTGCCTATCGCACTCTATACATAAATTAATTCCTCGCTTAAATTGTCAAAATGGGACCAATAGGCCGGCAGCGCTGTGGTGGAACTTCCCTAGTATATACTGTAGTCTTTGGGTGGAACATCCACATTTATACATATACATACAGACTGTTCCACTCATTAATCTTCCCTTGCTTCGCCGTAGTCGGGTAAAAAGGTCTTTCCATCTCTTGACAGGGTCAGTGATACGCTAAAAACTACGTCACATCAATAAAAAAATGCAGTGCATTGTAGTCAGAAAGGGTCTGAGCTCAACAAAATGCTGTGATTGATGTGTGTGACAGTGGTGATATATGGTTTAAGTACTTCAAACGTGTGAGTTAAAAAAACACAGAACACAGCTTCGTTCTTGGTCTTCATTTTCAGTCTAGAGGCCTAGACTCTCGCCTTACCTGGGCACAGGTTCTATATCCTTGTTATGCGCTGCGTCTCCATTGGAGTGGAAGTGTACCGCAGTGACGCGGCTCCGGCGCCCCCCCACCCAGTACGAGGGCAGTAGACAGAACCACGGCTTCTGCTTAATGCCGTACTCACCTGGAAGAGACGACGATAAATCAAGTAACTCTTATTAACATGAGTTACGGCTTAAGGCTCCATTCGTGCTGTTTAGGGCAGTCTGCAAGACAGTCTCACTCTAGGCTTCACCTGTATACTAACTTCGATCACATCACTTGATATTAATACCAATATATTATTAAAGCGGATGTTGGCTGACGTCCTCGTTCTTTTGATAGTAGTATTCTCGAGTGAGGCGTCTGACCACGTAACGAAAACAATACGGCGTAAACAAACTCAAATCGCGGACGTTAAACAAACAGAAAATGTACACTAAAAACTAATCTAAAAAACACGTTTTTTCCAGAATGCATTGTCATCTTGTTGTGAGCTACCCTGAAAGTTTCAGCCGGATAGCTAGTCGGGAAGTGCTCGAAATTTGAGTTGCAAGAATCCACCCGGAACGACTAAAAAGAAAGTGACTTTATAAAAACAGGCACCAGCTTAAAATGGAGCCCCACCTTTGGATAAGCTCAGAACCAAACCCACAACAATTTAAACATACGGGAAACCAGCAGACGTTGCTGCAGGCCCAACGTTGGCGTTGAAAGACGAGCTATCCTCTTACTGCAACAGGAATCTAACATTTCGGTCCTCGGCCCCGCACCAACTAATTTTAAAATTTTGTGCAGATTTTCATCTTTCCGTGTTTTGGACGGAACGTTAAGCTGTCGGCCCTGACAGTTATTGATTAATATCAGTCGTTAAGGCATGTCGAGGGCCATTCGAAATGACCATTTAGGCCTACAGATGATTTTCAAATACCTATTCAATGATACCCCTTTACAGTAGTCGCAGCGGAAGTTTGTATCTCGGAAGTTGTCTGCTGGTTGCTGCGCAAACTCCAAGATGAAGGTGAAGACAGCATTGTATAACTGCCTCGCTCACTCGCTTACTTTATATTCTATCTCGCTCTTACTTTATGATATTTGATCCTCACAGCAGTACCTCAAACGTTCACAGAGCCTAACTTCACAAACATAAAGATTCGCTGCGAGTACTACATAGTTCGACTTTTTTTTTCTTTTTCTCTATATAGTTTCTGGTTGTCGCCATATTAAATTTTGATTACTGTCATGTCTTTAGTGTCTCGAAAGATGAAGACAAATCGATTCGATTGATGTGAGAATCATCAAATGCGGTCACGCGTTAAACATACGTACATAGGCTGATATACACATTACCCTCCGCGCAGTAGACTAATAAAAATGTTAAAGCTACTCACTAGGCAGCACAGCATCGAGCCAGTACGCGATGAGGCCATACAGCACCGTGTCAATCGCCATCATGATGAGGCTGCCACCGAAGGGCACGCCCGGCCCACTCCACAGGTTCTCCCACGTCACGCCGACACCGGCCATATCCAGAACTAGGGCCTGGAAACATTAATGCAGGTTGATTATGACCTACTAGCTGCACCCCGAAGATTCACCCGCGTGGAAACTTTGCCACTCCTGCCACACTTTTAGGAAATAAATTAAAAAAAATACATTTGTTGCACCTCCTTGTTGTAGGGTTGACACTTTGACACCTGTCACTTTGACACCTGTTACTTTGACACCTGTCACTTTGGTACGTCATTTTGACAATTCATTCATAAACTTCAAAAGGCTTCAAAACCATTTGTGATATTTTCAAAACTCTCCAGGAAGTTTCAGTAAAACGTACACCATTTTACTGATTCGTGACTGTGACAATTATTGACTGTGACTTGACAATACTAACAATAAACTAAACTTGACATTGGCGAAATTGCCAGTAGGCCAGTGCCTCTGCAGAAGCCATTAAAATAAAAAAGAAGAAGAAGGCTTCAAAACCATCCATGGAAATAGCAATCCTAACAGATATATTGGCGATAGTAAAATTCAGAAGACGAATGAAACAGATTCTGATCTCGTATTGACTTGGAACCCTTGAAATATCTCCTTAAAAGACTTCTTGGAAAAATTGGAATGTAAGGAATGTCCAGGCTTAATTCTAAATTCAAGGCCATAGAAGACATACTCTGTATGGAGATTTGTTAGAAAATTTGCACCTGGAAGACATGCAAATATTTTTTGAAAACCTGTAAGTTCTATAATTTATTAATACCTTATCCATAGCGAGCGCGTAACAACTGGAGCTGATGAGGGAGACGAACCAGAAGGCGAGTGAGTCTGCGTTGGAGACGAACACCTGGATAAAGTACAGCCCGCTCATCAGGTTCACTGCGAAACTGCCCACGATGCCAGCCGTCTGGGAACAAAATTTTAGTGAACATGAGAGCTTTTGCATATGTTTTGCATCTCAAGAAATACCTCTATTCTGTGCTCTGTGTGAAATTATCGCTTCGCATCGAGTCTGACAAGCGTTAACGTAAAACAATAATCTACTATTCATTCATTCATGATTTTAGGTTTAAATAGCATCGCCAAAAAGCAAAATAGGTTAGCAGTGCAAGTGACCATTTGAGAAAAGAGAATCATGAAGCAAGGAAGTATGGAGCTCCATGATAGGAAGTAAAATAAACTCACCCTGGCCTTATCAAAGAAGGGCGTCAGCATAAAAGCTAAAGTGATGATCGTAAAGCCGAACATCAGCATCAGCAGGAATACTAGGATGTACGACGAGTGCTGGAACACCTGCAATACAATCATATAAAACAATAATCATTTAAACACTTAATGGTTTTCTTGTTCTATGAACTTCCAACATCGTCTGTGTTAACGAGCACAACAATTATGACCTAGCTATTAAGTAGACATAAGATAGGCAAATTGGAACTATATAAAATCATTTAACATTTCGTGTTGCGCTGTTGAACTTGCTGAAAAGAGGAACTTAGGTAGGCAATAAAAGACAATACACGACAATAGAATGCAGTGTTAGGTACATTATGCCCTAAACCACATGATGATAGGCCAAACTGTTAGCCGGCAATATAATATTTAGTGGAAGGTTACAAATAGGCAAACGTAGTTACGAAAACTGCGCACTATCCCGTATGATCACTAAAGCATACGGGATGGTTACGTAACGTTACAGGATAAGTTAAAATAGGTCATACAACCACAGAGGGACACTGGAGTTCTCTGTGGTTGAGGTACAGGTTCTGTTCAGAAACCGCCCCGCTTTGTAAGGGTATTGATTTGCAACGCGGGGTGGATCTGAACTAAATCTATAAACTTAGCGGAAACTGACTATATCAGCGGCGAGAGCGAGACCGAGCTAGGTTAGCTTCTCTAAAACGGTCAAGCTTGTTGACAAACAATGGAATGTCATGAATCTGAGTCAGACAGAGGTTAGCTATCTCAAGAATAGGTGCCGTTTCTATACGAGTGCGAGGGGCTTGAGAGATCGGAGGATGCCTCGCACCTATAGCCCGACTATATTTTTTGTGCCTTATTTTTTGTGCCTATTTCTTGAGCGTGGGAAAGTTCTCGTCTAGAACAATGGCCCGTATGACGTAATGGAAAGTTTACAGTTGATTGTCCAATAGAAGAGCTTTAAATTACTTCTGATAAAAGTATAACTACCAATACTTGCTAAAAAACAGTGTGCATTATCCGATTGACGTCCAAGCAAGCGAGAAGTTATTCTATACTAGTGAAAGCACCACCCAGTTATTGAGGGCTCCGTAGCCAACATTTGTGAAACGGTTATAAATAAGTTAATAGTTTAATATTGATCTGTAACAAGAGTTAATAAATTAATTCGAACCGTGACCCAAGTACGTTTCCGTTTCGTCCCCACATCCTGAGCTCAACTAAAGCCTCATATCTCTGCTACTGGGACCCCGCCCCTATGCGAGAGTCTGCAACATACTGCGTTGATCATAATTTTAAACAATTAGCATTGTCTGCCAGGTATTTAAAACAGAAGGTCTCTAAGAAACGGTGAAGTGATCATAATTTTTCTTCGTTTATGTTACGCCCTGGGAGGTCATATACTTTTTTGCCACGGCACGTGCAATGATAAGGATATATGTGAAGGCGGGTGGGAGGCGCGGTAGAGTTAGCCGATAATACGAATGAAATCATTTTATAGATCGTTTGACTAGTGATATGTATCAGGTTAGGTCCACCGACTACGTGTCCACAAAGATGAGGCTGAAAAATCTTAACTTAATGCTTTTCCTTATCACATCTTCTTAGACATGTTCAATAGAATCTTAGTAATTAACCAAAAAAAAAAACTTGGCAATTTGTAAATTAACATTAGGAGGATAGTCGCTTGACGTAATATTCGCAAAGTAGATATTTAGTTAATGTTTTTTTAGGTCTCATCTCCTTTCCCCGATCCCCTATACGAGCGATAGAGTTGCTGGTTGTGAGCTTTAGTAGTGCAATTTTTGATAGAATTTGTGTGTTTTGGGGGAAAGCACTTTCCACCCCCTAAATTGGGGTCTAATCTTATGTTATTAGTGTCAATCGCTTGAAAAGAATAAAATATACGCTTATACGTTTCATTTTTTTAAAGGAGTCTTTTTTTTAATTAAAATTGCATTTTCAATTTGTCATAGTTTCAACGCCAAAAACCGACAGTTTAAGACGGTACACTCTGTAGTTATTGAATAATTTTGATAAACGAAAACGTATAAACGTAGTTAATTAATGAAAAAAAATATGCAAAAAAAATGGAATCAGATTGTATTTAGGGGTAGGTTACCGTCACATAAGTGTTTTTTGTTTTTGTATGGACAAGGAAGCTATGTACTCTTTTCTTAACACGTGTGCTATTACGTTATTGTGCACTTATTGTAGGTTATTTTAGTAAGTGTATTTTCCCACCTGCGTCATCATAAAAAGTGAGTCGCTACAAATTTGGCATCTTTGCCAAGACTATGACGAGATGTTGATTAAATAATATAACAAAGTACCTACTAAAAGGTCTTTCGCTTTTGTACTTCCTAAAATTCATTCAATTGCTACTTAATGCATATATGATTTCCTATAACCTTAATGAGAGGCATAGTCGCTATCAGTTTGAACTTCTATATAAACTTCAAAATAATAAATGCATACCTGAACCTAATAATACCTGTAATATTGAACCTGTGATTTTGTGACATTCAATTTACTGTTCATAATGTTGTCTATGTAAATAATGTAGTCTGTACCAATGTAAAATGTCACGCTATACAAAATGATGCAAATCGGTACCTAAGAGCAAATTATACGTAAGAATCGGTACCTTCAGCGTGAAAAGAAGAACAGTGCTGACGACGGAGAGGACGGTAACAAACACGCCGTAGATGAGGAACCAGGAACACCTGGAAATAAATACATCATTGTGTATTTTACACACGAATTTACGAATTACAAATATATGTTTTGCCTCTTCGCGGCACATGTCCCTAACCAATTCCGCTACCGTGACTACTGCATCATCCATCCAAATTTTTCTCTTAGTTGCTAAATCCATCCTACGTGGAAGGTGACGCTATCTATTGGTAGTCTTTGGAACTGACCAACCGAACACGGCTAATATTGATAAACTCCATTTGTTAATATTGATAGTTCCGGGTTCCTGAAATAATCCATACTCCATAGTCCATACTAATAAATAAAATTGTTGCAATGTCAAAATAACAGATTCTTACTAAATGCATATGAAAGTATATACAGTACATATAACAAAAATTACATATATTTTTTTGTCATTCTGTTTGTCTGTCTGTTTGTTACCGATTTTGACGGGACTTTAACTGTAAGATAGCTGGTACTATGAGCAGTAACATAGGCTAATCTTATTTTTTTTAAACAAATAGGGTTCCGTTAAAAAAAAAACATGTATTTAGATCACGCGGGCAAAGCCTGCACAGCTTGTTTAGAATATTAGCGGATAGCAGAAATAACTCACCAGTAAACTGAATCCTTCAGCCCCATAATCCTCATCCCCTCCCTGATCTTGTTCTCCTTCTCCCCCACCACGAACATCAGCAGGTAGGTGATGAACTGCGACAGCGTCATCACCATGTACATGGGCATGATGACGCGGAAGATGACGAGCCAGTCACCCGTGTGCTGGCGCTTGGGGAACTGCCGGAAGTCCACGCGCGGGGGAGGGATGCTCGTGTCCGTGTCGGTCTGGAAGTGGGAAGTAGCTGGTACAGTCACTGGCAAGCAATATTTTCTATTGTTTAGCAAGAGTACTACCTGGATATTGAACCGCCAAGTAGTGTACAAACAGAACTGTATTTACTGGATTTCCGGTTAGGATGGAAGGTATTGTAACGCCATTCTTAGGCATATCAATTCACCGTTAAACCGCATTATGAATAAAGAGAGGCTCCTTGAGCCATTTCTCAAGCTCGATTGCTTCACATTAATGTTAACTTTTTGTTTATTTTTTTACTTTTTTTTGTTTAGTCCTGCTTATATTTATAATACCCTAATATCTAAGTTCCAAATTTACCTTTATTTTGAAACAATTTATTAGTTTATTCATATATTTATATTTAAGTATTACACTAACCAAATGTTGTGTTTTCACTGTACAGTGTTGTATACACCTGTAATTGATTGGTTGACATAATCAGTATGTACCCTTATCCTAAGCTAACTATTAATGTTTGTGAATTGTTCGTTGGTATCTAAATAAATAAATAAATATGAGATTTATTTCGATATTTCAGAGTGACGAGCGCATTGCCGTCGCGCCGATCTATCCAGTTCTTTGTTCTAGATCTAGATTATATATATTGATAGCATTGCAATTGTTATAGTATATATTTCGTGGCAATATTGTAGAATTTATCATTTGATGAAATGGACGATAATTTCAAAGGTTCTATTTCATGAAATGATCAGTAAAAACTAACCGTATCCTTGAAACAACAACGTTTAATGATATTTCAATCCACGTTTGGACATATAATTAAATATCATTAATGTAGCGTTTTCACGATACTAAAGGTGTTCAAACAGATAGGTTTTCAAGGCTAAAAAGAAACAAGAAGACGAACGCCTTCTAACCTATCACGGCCAATTCGGGCAACGAATAAGCGCCTAGCGGTGGATCACTAATGTTTGACCATATCATGAAGTAGCCGTGCGCTTAGCTGTTCATACCGTTAAACGCTAATCATTCATTAATCTAGCCAAACATTTCATGATGTCACCGATAGTATCATGAAATAAAAAAAACATGATGTGGCGAACAAAGGTTCGCCACATCAATCAATGTATCATTTAACGATATCGCCACGACATAGACACAGGTGGCCCCGGAACTGTTACGTTGTTAAACAAGTTGTTCTATATATAAGAGATCATCATCATCATCATCATCATGTCAGCCTCTAGAAGTCCACTGCTGAACATAGGCCTCCCCCAAAGAGCGCCATGACATATAAGAGATAGCGCAGCTATAATACAATTTTCAGTTATAAACTTGACCATAAGAAATCACAATATGATGGCTAAAAACTTAGATTAGTATTGCTGACCTGTACTAGGGCACAGAGCAGATTCATCGCTGTGGAGATCTCATAGCGAGATCAGCTGACTGTCCTACTGACCTAGACTAATCGGTAGGCTAATTGCGGGAAAAGGCTGATCAAGTTATAAATTCCTGCGTACCTTGATCTTAGCGAAGTCAATCAGAATCTGCATGGCCAGGAACCCAGAGTAATAGTACTGCAGCACGGGGCAGACTTCGTCCGTGTGGACATCTGATAGAGGAATCAACTGGCCGCCCCGGGACCAGTCGGTAGACCAGTCCTTGCGTTCCTCGCGCTCGCGACAGATGGCCGGAGAGGTATATATAAGTCGAGTGGAGGGTGTTCGGGCGAGAGACGGATTGGTGCGGATTGTGTACCTGAAATAAATGTTTTGAATAAGCCATGTTTATAAACTCTGATTCAGAAACAAAATATACGTGTTACTGGAACTAATAATTTTGTTTCTGAAAAGAAACATTTTGTTTCGGTAAACACTACGTGTTTATCGCCATGTTTCTGTGCTCCCCACTCGCGATACAGAAAAAAAACAGTTTCGCAACAGGTGCATACGAGTGTGGAAGCGCGTGATTAAAGATGGAGATAGTGTGGGACGATGTTTTTTTTTTAAATTATTAGATTCTAGTTTTCCCGCCCGCGACTACGTTAGCGCAGACTACTTTTTATCGCGAAAAAAAGCATCCTATTTTCTTCTAGGATATTAAAAACCAATGCAAGATATAGCACCAATGCTCTTGATGTTTTTTTACAGACTTATTATTTCGTTCTCATGGCAACCACAGACCATTCTGTGATGACAACCGTTCCTTACAGTAAGTAATCAACATGTTCCAATTATCCCGCGGAAACTTTCAATTTTCCGGTATAAAAAGTATCGTATGTTTTATTCTAGGATATAAGCTGTCTCCATTCTAAATTTCAACAAAATCAGTCCAGGCGTTATCGCGTGAAAGCTCCACAAACAAACAAACAGACAAACAAACATACAACGTTTTACTTTTATATATTGGTATGGATATTTGAAACAAAGCCAATATTATGGGATTGCTCACTTATCACGTCTTGTCTTCTTAAACAAATAGTTCCTAACCAACCAACTTTTTATTTTCTTTCGACTAAACATCGCCTGTGAATAAATGTACGCAGCACCCAACATCACTACCTCCTCGGGCGACATTTTCTAAACAACTGATGTTGTGGACGCCAGAGTTTCCGAAATGTTGTTCCTGTAAACACCTACGTGATGTTTCAGAAACTGTGTATCCGAAACATTGTTTCTCAGTGAATACATGGCTTTAATGGGATACAAAAAGAAGAAGCTTTTAACCACAATACATTCTAGTTTGGAGCTGTATAGTCCGAAAACTGATTGGCTACAGACGGAAAACGATGGTTTGTTCAAGAAACTATAAGCTATTACAGTTGGATACAGGAACATCTGCGGCTGGAAAAGGGATCGTTATCTTCAACTATGAAAGATTTGGATCCTGATTACAAAACAAGAGATAATCGAAAATACTAGAAACCCGACTGCGACCATAATTAAAGAGGTAAAAATTTCATTGAGAATGGTTGCTAAACAAATTTAAATCGTTATAGATCCTAACTGGTCATTTGAAATTAATAATGATAAGAGAAACATAAAGATAATTTTCAAATACCTATTCAATGATACCCCACTTAACATATTTCCCCTTTTTTTTCAGCAATAAGACTAAGGTTTAGCAATAGCAATTGTCCCATATATTTTGTATAAATGTTTTAGTTATTTTTGTTCTATGTGGTGTACAATAAAGAGATATCTATCTATCTATTTTTTTTTTCAATATAATAATATGGCGTATGGTTGTTGCCATATTAAATTTTGATTACTGTCATGAGTTTAGTGACACTCGCAAAATTAAGATAAATCGATTGATGTAAGAATCATCAAAATCAGCCCACGCGTTTGGTCTCTAGAGCAGTACAAAGAAACAGACATACATAGATATTATAGAATGAAACTGGTAATAAATTACCGTCCTTTGCGTAGCGCAGTCTGGCAAAACAAGAGACTTTTTCAAAACGCCAATTAAAGTTGTCTACCAAAGCGCTAAAAATGAGTCGAAGTTCTACCGAAGTTTTCTCATTATTTGCTTTGTCTTCTTTCAACAATTTTTCAAAAATGATCTTCATTAACTTGGACCAAAAATCTTCATATTACCTGAGTGGTTCGTTATAGGAAGTTGGATCGGTATGGAACACGACCGCCATCGGGAACTGCTTGGCGTTTTCATGGTACGCGTCGTTCAGCTCAGTGATGTTGTTGAACCGCACCCAGTGGAGCGAATCCTGGCCGGAGGATAAGAGGATCTCGTTGATATCTTGGAGGAAACCCTGGAAAAGAGGTGGATTATGTTGAAATCACTATAGGATGGTAAATACAACTAAAAAAATGAGCCGTCGCGGGACGTCTGGCAGATGTGTAAACATTGAATATGGCCGAGCTGAGGCGGAAAGAGCCGACGAACCACGAGCTAAGCGATGCCGTGCGCTCGCGTCGCGCGTCGCCGCACCAAGAGTCGCCGTTACCCCCATACCGCGCCATTAGATGTTTACACATAAATAATTTAAAAATAAAACATAACTGACCTGCCAAAAATCAAATAAATTGTCAAAAACAAGGTAAATTAAATCGTCATTATTTTCGGGGGATCATTTGTGGAATACTTTTAATCTAAGAGGTCTCCCAAACTCAATGACAATTTTATTTCTCTTCTTTTTGACTTTTTAGTTCAATTTTGGAAGCGCAATTGTTTTTTTTTTATTTTTTTTGTGACAAGTTATAGTTGGCAATAAATTATATATTGTTGAAATGTGTTCATCAAGGCCTTCAATTTGATATCCATATTCTAAAATTCCATTATAATGGAATTTTAGAATATGGATATCAATTTGAATATATATTTTTGGCCTTTGAAAATACAAGGCAATTCAGCCGTAAAATTGTTTCTTTTTAAACTTGCCTTCTTTGCTCGGGATGATGTAAGGATTCTAACAATACCCCTTAAATTTAAATCTGTTCAGGCATGTAAAATTATGTAAAATTATGGTGCATTTCAGTTATGGTGAAACAAAGAAACTCACATACATACTCACATACACATACTCATATGAACCCTAAAAACATTACACTCCTGCCCTAAAGGCAGCCGTTTCATAGAAGCGAAGTCTAAATAAATATATAAAAATTGACAACAATGGAGAAAATGACATCCCCGTAGTTTCTTGGTGCTCTCTTCCCTAACGGGCGTATTTCCGAAGCACCGGTAGAGTCATAAGAGTATTTCCTTTTCCCGTGCGAGATTCAATTCGGAGTTCTCATGAAAGCGAATTACCTAATTGCATTGATATTTGAGTATTTATTGACCGAGTGAGAGCGAAGCGCTAGCGAAGCATGTTCCAAAATAATTTCGTATATCCGGCCCGCGGATGGCCGGCTGTTCTCCTCTACAGGTCGCATTTCTCAACTGATACTCGTGAAATTTTGTGAGTAGGTTCGATAATTATATGTTTATTTTTGTCAGTTCAATTATTCGAAACTGGCGGAGACAAGGGGGTTGAAAACGAAAAATGTTCAAAAAAGTTCAAAGTTTTTGTTACCCTTAAAGACTCGTAAACTTCAAGGGGTCGGAGGTATGAGGTCTCTCAACTTTGTGTTTTAAGGTGCGCGGTGAATATTTATTCAGTTTTAAGCTATGCAAAGATAGACTCGCGAGGTGTACAGCTCACATAGCTACTAGTAATAATTATGTTCTTCTCCTTTACCTTTGATGCAATGGCAGATCTACTCGTACATATGGAAATGGAACCGAGGCGTGAACTGGCTTCGCGTGTTTATGATTCATCGCGAATACTCATTAGCTAATCTCAGCCTAGCAAAAATACCTAAAACAGCCATCAGTATGAAAACTTACATGCTTGCAACGTAAAATAAAAAGAAAAAAACAAGTGCGAGTCGCACACTGAGAGTTCCGTACAAACTTTACTTTACCGTTGGAAAAAAAACATAATAGACATAGGTCGCGGTCAGTTTACCAACTGCATATAAGTTTATCATCGCATTTCTTTTTATGTATCTACAAATTTACGGTTTTCGGATTATGTCCTTTATTTATGGCATAAGACATTGCTTCTTGCCAAATTTCATGATTCTAGGTTAACGTGAAGGTTTTAATTCCCTAGCGAGTGTCAAAATATGCGACATAAACGGCCGTATATTTTGATTGCGTTGACTTTTCCACAACTCCAAAGGATTGCAGACTTGAGTATTTGATATTAACTTCAACTTCAAACCTCCACGCGTTTCTGAGAAAAAGGGTCTTGACAGATAGACAGACGGACAACGAAGTGATCCTATAAGCGTTCCCTTTTTCTCTTTTGAGGTACGGATCCCAAAAACAATACTTACTTACGCTTCCTTTACATCCTTTGGCCTTTGGCGATATGATGAAGATTATGATAATGATGATGTTGATGACCTCCTTTTGTTTCCGACAACGGCGACTTTTTTACCCGACTGTTTGTGTTATGTGTTTGGGTTATATGTATGTTTGTTTGTTTGTTTGTTTGTGTGTACATTTCGTAGGCGCGTCCTACAGCCTAAACGGCTTGATGGATTTTGATAAATGAGATATCATTGGATTCGTCTTGATCACGAGAGTGCTATAGGATAATTATGAAGTGTCAAGAAAACTAATATGACGGCTTACAGCTGCCATATTGTATTTCCGACGAAACAAAAAATGACCAAAACCTATCGAGTGAGGTATCAAAATGAAGATCTGTAAAAGACCATTTCATAAATATATAATTCTTATAACTAAACAGTAGCAATTGTCTTATAAGCATCTTACAAAATTTCAAATTTTACTTTATTCAAGTTAATGTAATTTCGCCAATATACGTAAAACTATTTTTTTCGGCTTGGCTTCGTCAGACGACATTGTGAGGAACGGTGGAGACCAATGGATGAGAGTAGCGCAGGACCGGAAAGACTGGCGCAACGACAGGTGACCTATATTATTGATTCTGTGCCTATACTCAGCAGTGGAAGGATACGGGCTGATTAGATAGATAGATAGATAGACAGGACTTGGTTCGAGCTTTATACGTTGCAGGCACTTTACTTCGAGATCATCAAATCCCACATTTTAAAAGACCCACATTTATTTTGTTAATATTAACATAAGAAGTACCTTACCATGGTGCCATTAGAGTTGAACCAGTCTGCTACCACTGCTATGGATTTTTACTTTATTCAAGTTAATGTAAATTTGCTGACGGTTTTTTTGTATTTTTATAGTAATTTTACTTGTTGGCCTCTTGACGTGCGCCCGGATACGGCTCGCCCGAAAAAACTTAGTTTTAAAGGTCACTTAGGACTTGGCTTCATCAGACGACATTGTGAGGTACGCTGGAGGCCAATGGATGAGAGTAGCGCAGGACCGGAAAGACTGGCGCGACGAGAGGTGACCTATACTCAGCAGTGGATGGATACGGGCTGATTAGATAGATAGATAGACAGGACTTGGTTCGAGCTTTATACGTTGCAGGCACTTTACTTCGAGATCTTCAAGCCCCACATTTTAAAAGCCCCACATTTCTTAGTTAATATTAATATAAGAAGTACCTTACCATGGTGCCATTAGCGTTGAACCAGTCTGCCACCACTGCTATGGATTGGTTGTCAGAGAAGGAGTTCCGCGGCAGGATCCGCAGCAGGCGGCCTGGCTTCGACACCTCGGGAAAGTTGGGGTTCGGGATCAGCATCTTAAGGAAAATCAGCACGCCCAGGCAGTATAGGGGCACTAGGATCTCCTGTGGAGGGATAACTTTGGTTAATAATAGATATATCAGTAGTTTAGTAATATTGGGACAAAGTACTGGAGACAAAGTACTCACAGTGTCAAATTCAAAGTATTTTTTGTAAACTAATAGCTGTGCCCATGGTCATTTTACTGGGATATAAGGATCCAGTGATATTCCAGAACCAAAAGTACCAAAATCATCAAACTTCGTTCAGACGTCAAATGGTTTTTATCGATTGCTCGACTTGTACTCATCGGATTGAGATACCAAGTACACCAGTTTTTAAGTCAAACCCTAAGCTATCCTCAAGAAATCAGAGATAAAACCCTAGAGGCGCATCAATCTACCTTATTTTAAATAAATTCTTATTGACGTTGTTGTTTTTTAAAAAAATATGATTTAGTGTGTTAACTAGGTAGAGGATTATATTTTCATTAAATAATCATTTGTAGCTATATGCGCCTTTTTAGAGTTATATACGAGCAAAAACTGTTTATATTATGTAACTGGTGATATATATGGGATCTTGCAAAAGTATATTTGCAACTTCTTAGTGTTATTGTAGATTTTTTATAATGTTTATGGCGCAGGCGTTAAGGATATACTGATATACGATAAATTAGATGCATATCAGCTACGGTGTGTTCTTTTATATCACGGATTAGTTCCACGCGCGATGTTACGAATCATCAATATACAGCAACGAAGTGAAAAGCAGTCACCACGTTGCTTTTATATCAGTTTGTTAACACTCTCTAGTGTTAACCCTATTTTTTTCACTTCTTTGCTGGCTGGGTTTGCATTTACCTAGCACAGACCTCAATTATTTTAAGAGAAGTCAAAAGAAGAGAGTTACTCGCTGTGGTAAAAACACTGCAGCATTTTAGTAAATATCTGCTGGGACGCAAATTTCATCTGCGATCCGATCATGCTGCATTGAAATGGCTGCTCCAGTTCAAGAACCCTGAAGGAGAAGTGGCAAGATGGATTGAACAGCTGCAAGAGTTTGACTTCGAAACTGAGCATCGCAGTGGCAGATCTCACGGTAACGCAGATGCCTTGTCAAGGAGACTGCTCGGAGAATTGCAAGCATTGTGTGAGGCAAGAGGCTAAAGAAGCGGTACCTGTCAGAATGCTGAGAACGGACCTTAGCGATGAGTGGAAGAAAGCCTTGCAGCTTGCAAGTAAGTTAAGTTTTATACGGTTTGAAGTTTTTTTTATTAGTTTTTGTTTATTGCTTTTTAGTTTCATGGTAGGCCTGAGAAAATGAAGTATCTACTTAATTCCGTTCGCTGAGAAGAAATCACTACTGGAATCATTAACAGCCTATATCTTTTAAACTACTGAACCGAATTTGATGAAACTCCAACCATTCCGTAAATTGAAAGATTGACAAAGATTGAAAATGAGCAACTATTACAAAAAGAATTATTACTTTCAGACTTGTAGTTTTCGAGAAATCCGAACAAACAATACATACATACATTCGTGAAATTTGGCATATTTGTTCAATTAAGTACTCATATAGACTAACATAATATTATTTTGACAACATAACATACACGAACTTTGGAACATATGCTTAGACTCCCATATCTATACTAACTTATATGAAGATTACGCATTTTCACGTCATCTTGAGAACCTCCTTTATTTGAAGAGAGTTAAAAAAACGAAAGTCACAACCAACTTATTTACCCTCACGGATCCTGCTGTGATAGAAAACTGGGAGGTTGGAGGTGGTGGAGCATTACACGTACCTTGGACATAGTTTACCCTTTGGCAATGAGCACCATAATAGGGACATCTCCTGGCGGATACAGCTCGGATGAGCGGCATTCAGTACACTGGACAACGTCCTCAAATCGAAGACATTCCACAATGCCTGATGACCCTTGCGCCAGGAGATGTCCCTATTATGGTGCTCATTGCCAAAGGGTAAACTATGTCCAAGGTACGTGTAATGCTCCACCACCTCCAACCTCCCGGTTTTCTATCACAGCAGGATCTGTGACCTTTATAACCAGTGAGTCCTACCCACCATGACCTTTGGTGTCGAGACATAGACGCTCATGCTGTGGCGAACTGTCGCAAGATTATATTAAAAAGAAATGAGCCGTCGCGGGAAACATAAAATATGGCCGAGGTGAGGCGGAAAGAGCCGACGAGCCACGAGCTGCTCGTCGCTACGCCAAGAGTCGGTGTTACCCCCGTCCCGCGCCATTAGATGTTTACACATCAAAATGAAGACTGAATGTGGGTCAGAGAAATAAAGAAACAGGAAGATGGTGAACCAGCGAGGAGAAGAGAAGTTAGTTCCTAGAAACCGGTGAGTTTTTGTAAATAATAAACATATTTCTAGAAAGAATAGGGAAATCAGAGAATAAGGCATATTAAATGAAGAACTTGGAATGAAATGGCACAGAATGAAATCGAATGAAGAGCCTTAAAAGCATACAAGAAATTTGAGAAAGAAAATGTATTTGTCGCTAATTTAAAACTTTTTCTAATTAAAAAATGTTATTATTCTTTGCTTCTAACTTCTAGGTTAATGAATACATTGGCGACACTGCTGTAGCCGCCACAGTTTTCTCTTAATAATACTAACCGCCAAAGTCTTCCTAGTGTCCCGTTTCTTGAGAAGGACATTCCTGACAACGGTGGCCCACAGCTGGGACCAGAACTTGTTGGGGTCCCGTGGCCCCATGGCGCCGCGCAGGGTGCTCCCTACCAGCACGCGGGCCAAGTCGCCGGAGCCCTTCTCTGCGCATTTCCTGAAACCAAACAGTGAAGCGTTTGTTGGAGCCCTGCCAATATTGTAAATTGAAAATTTCTGCTCACCGACTATGGACCAAATTGTGATCATAGTTAAAAGTGGGAAGATTAGGCACCAGCTCCTCGGGCGTGGACCGCATAAATTAGGTGCAACGCACACAATTGGTCTTCTTTAGCTTATCACAGTTCGGAGTAGCGTTTCTGTAGCACATGTTAGCAGTGAGTCTCATTCGCGCTAGTCTGCGTATGTCTCTCTATCTTTGTTGTTGATACACATGAAGCTTGACGTAGGAATGTAGCTGTGTGGGTACTGTGTTTGCATGTAGTTTTATCTAGTCCAGTTTTTGTTTACGTAATTTTATGTCGTACCTTTGTTTAACCCCCGTTCTCAAAAGAGAGGGGTGTTATAAGTTTGGGGTGTGTATGTATGTATCATTGTTGTAGAGGGTCTGGACAAAGGAGTGCTAGGGTGCACAATTCGTGTGCGGCGTCCGCGCCCCTCTGTAACTTAAAAGGTCTATTAACTCTGAAGTTATAGCCCTTTTAAGTTTGACAACTGTCATTCAAAATGAAGACATCGATGAGAACTATCACTTCTGTCAGGAAAATACTAGTCTAGGATCTACGAATAAGTAATAAGTCAGGAACTCTAATTCAGAACAAATGCCACATTCAAACCAAAACGACGTATGATTCAAAGTACGAATCACTTCCGAGGTTACAAATAGACATGCTTGGTGATTGGTTTAAATTCAGAACAAAAGCAGGGATTGGTTCACGCGCGTGCAGCAATGTCTGCTATGACAGCTGAGTCATAGCGGCGTGGACGATGTTATGCAATAAGTGGACCGGACCAAGCAATTAATAAAGCAATATTATTGTACAATGTTTTTTTTTGGCTTACTTTTTCATTGAACTCTATGTACCGCGAAATATAATTAATTTATTAAGTTTTTTTTAGAAGACATTCAAACTTATTCTTTCTTCGGAATGTAGTGAAGAAGGATTCTAAAAAATTGAAAATGGAATGTCCTCTAATGGTCCTCTGATGCCTGTGAATTTTCAGCTGAGGTTCAAGTTCAGTAAATTCTTTTTATATATTCCCACATACTGTCGGGCGTTTGAGTTATTGTTGCAACGGCCGTGGTTGCTGACCACTCCAAAAAACAACTCAATATGATCGTGGCTAAATTTATATGGTAAAATAAATTTCAATATTTGTACCTCTACTAGCCGTGCAAAAAGTAATTTAAAACTTGAAATACATAATGAGGAGTCCTAGAAATCCAGTTTTGGACTGAATTTTGGTCACTGGTTTCAAGGAGTTAGTATATACTGTTACTCTTTGCCGAGTAACAGTATTCGAGTTTTTTTTATTATGCAAAAATTGACTGACTTCATTTTGCATAGTATTGACCATCTCGGTTTGATAACGTATTTGAACATCTTTGAATATAATTATAATTTTGCAACTGTTTACTAGTGAAAAGTGATCCCTGGACATTTTAATCTTGTATGGCTCCTGCACCACTTCACAACACATGCTGGCATGATGATTCACAGCTGTAGTTCACAATGATAAAAACTAAAACGTACGCGAAGATATGACGTGTGCTCGCTTGCATGAAACATGTACGACTGATGACGCGCTGGACACGACTTTTAAGCCCCACCTACTTGGGCACGACTTTTGTTGGGTCATTTTTTTAACGCTGTTACATTTCCTGACTTATTACTTATTCGTAGTCTAGGATGATTAGTTTCTGAGTTACAGCCCTTTAAAATTTGACAGCTGTCATCCAAAACGAAGATCTCGATGAGCTATATCACTTTTGTAAAAAAACTACTAGTCTAGGATCAATAGTTTCAGAATTAATAGACCTTTTAAGTTACACAAGCCATTAACAAAGAAGTTGAAGTTGATCTCTTAAGTTTGACAGTTGTTATCCAAAACGAAGATATTGATGAGGTCTATCACTTCTGTACAGAAACTACTAGTCTAGGATCAATATTTTCCAAGTTATAGCCCTTTTAAGTTTGACATCTGTCATCCAAAACGAAGATATCGATAAGATCTATCACTTCTGTAACGAAAATAATAGTCAAAGATCAATAGTTTCCGAGTTATAGCCCTTTTAAGTTTAACAGCTATCCCTTTTAAGTTTGGCAGCTGTCATCCAAAACGAAGATATCGATGAGATCTATCACTTCTGTAAAGAAGTAATAGTAAAAAAAAAGAAAAAAAGTTTAATAAAAAAACAAAGCAAGTAATTTTTCGTTTAAATAAAATTTATTTCTTTTTCCCATAGAGCCCCCAAAGGCATGTTTAGTTCTATAGTAGCCGTGGTTTGGAAAACGGTAAAAAGTTTTTTGTTTTTACCCAAATCCCCACTGCTGATAAATAGTGGGGATTTCAGGAAAACTTTTCAAGCTTTGCTTAAATCCCCACTGGTGGGGACGTTCTGGTGGGGATTTCAGGCATAATCCCTCTGTGGTATGCAGCTTACATTCAAAGACGAAGACTTTCTAACTAGAGGCTAAAACCTGAAGCATGAAAGCTGTTGTCCTGTTTAGTTAATAAATTATGGTCGCCCTTTTAGAAAGAGACACAGGTCCTTAGTATTTAATTTTAGTGTCTGTCGGACCGCGTTTCTTGTACCGGTTACGTTAGTATATAAATTTCTTGGAGTCACGGCTAACACGTGCTACACAAACGTAACTCCGATGGTGACTATGCCAAAGACCGTTAATTTTTTTTTTTTTTAGAATGGATATGTGCTGTTGGTCTATAACTGACCTCTACAGCGTCACCAGACGGTGGGGCGGGCGCAAAAGCGCTCCGCCGCAATGCGTGACGCAGAAGGCGCACGCCAAAGCTAAGTTTTTGCCCACTTGCTCAAGGGCACCCAGGGGGTACGAACCTCGGCTTGGACTGTCGCCATTGATTACTTGGGGAGTATCGAACTAAGGGACGGTTAATTGTGTGCCACTGAATGTATGCGGTACACGCTCGAGGAGCTGGTACCAAATCCCTCCATTTTTAATTAGTTCTATGGTAAAACAGCTACTTTTTTACCCGACTACGGCGAAGCAAGGGAAGGGTAATAAATTTAACAGTATATGTATGTGAATGTATGTATATGTACCTATGTATGTGGATGTTCACCATGTTCGCCCCTAATTTTCCGATTTTGATCAATCGATTCGTCTTCAGGTATACAGACAGTGTCTTATGCTATGTTTTACCCGACCGTAGTGGGTTTTAGTTTTAGAACTTATGTCTTGTTAGGGTACCGTACGTCCGATTGAAAAAAATCGGAACTCTTACATCACTCATGCCTACCTGTCTATCCATATGTTCTGCCAATTTGTTCCGAATCTACTGGACCGAATAATTAGCAATTTGGTACACATGAATGGTCCAATTTTGACAAGCGAGGTATCAATCGATTCGTCTTCATCGCAAGAGTGTCTTAGGCTAAATTTTTGAACGAATTTATTATTCGAACATAACACAAAATGAATGAATGTTACAAACATAGATCTCATATCAAAAACAATAAATTTACTGTTTCAACGGTGCGCTCGAATTTATTGCATGATCATTCTATTCCATTAAAAAATATCATAACATTGTACGCACCAAAATGCTTAAAATCCAAAATATAATCATCAAAGAATGGCACAGTTTGGTATCGATTACATAATTAATTCCTGCGCCCCCTGTATAGCAAGGGTGCGCCGGCATGGCAACACCCTCGCAGTGGGTAACTGTAGGGCATACGATATGCAGAGGCTCGCTGGCGCCGGCCGAGCCCTTCCACTCAGGAAGTGGTCTAGATCTCTTTAGCCTGTGCCACACCTTGTGCTATACCTTTGCAATACTTTGCGAAATAAGGAGATAGTACATAAGAGTCCGGCGGAAGATGAATTTTCCATACAAACGTAATACCAAAATCATTTGTAATTGGAGCATATTTTCACAGTGTTATGATATTATTCGGATTCGGATAGTGTTTATCTAGGTTCCAACTGTATTTTGTTTTCAAAATGCTTACCTGAAGCGAAATATAAGCATATACAGCATTGTCCTTATTTATATGCAAAATGGAATATTCGCTTAAATTTCGTTTCAGGTAAGTATTTCGAAAACAAAATACGGTTGGAAAGATAGATACAAGTAAACACTATCCGAATCCAAATAATACCATAGCCCTGTGGAAATTTGCTCCAATTACAAATGATTTTGGTATTACGTTTGTATGGAAAACTCATCCTCCACCGACCCCTTAATTATTATTATATACTACACACGTGCAAAGCCGCGGGTACTGCACCCGCGGCTTTGCACGTGTGGTGATTTCTCCAGCCTAAAAGTACTCTATGTGCTATTCCAAGACCTAAAATACCAATATAACAACATTTGATCAACATTTCTTCAGCCGTCAAAAAGATTTTTATCGATTTCTCGCCTTCTAATCATCGGATTGAAATATCAATTATACAAATTTTTAAGTTAAACCCTAAGCTATCCAAAAGAAGCATTGCAATCGGTTTAGAAGTTTTTACGTGATCCGCGAACAAACAAATATACAGACCGACATACATGATTAAAAAAATAAATTGTTCAGTACCTTACTTTAAGTACCCTAGATAATTTTTTTTTTATTATCTTTTTTGTACAGACTTTTTCGTACCTATTGCTTTATTATAAGTATAGATATTTATTACTTAAAATTAAAATAACTTTGGAACCCTCTCCCGCAGGAACTTTTAATTTTTCGGGATTATAAGTACACTCAATTTTCACCCATCATATAAACTATGACTGCCAAGTTGCATCAAAATCCTACCAGTAATTTCTGCGTGATACGTGTTCTTTTAAATAACTTTCAACCATTATCCTGCGAGACCCTTTATTTTTTCGGGATGAAAAGTATCCTATGTCCTACCTATTAGTATGCACTCAAATCATGCCAAGTTTCATTTGAATTCATTCAGTAGTTTCAGCGTAGTGCGCAGCCAAGATACAGACAGACAGACAGACAAAAAATTTAAACTTATTTATTTGAAAATTATAAAAATAAACAGGTAGTCCCTCAAAGCAAGCCATTTGATTTGATGGGAATGTTACACGGCACAGTTTGCAAATTTTTTTATGTTATTTTTCTAGTTTGCCCCCAAAAATTAACCTCCAAATTAAAAATTCATTTATTTAAGTTATACGTTCCTCTTTGGGTCACAGAAATTACATGTGTATCAAATTGCAACTTTTCGGGTCAGTAGATTCGAAACAAGTTGGCTGTGATAGATGGACAGACAGACAGACACATAGGATCACATAGTTACGTTTTTTTTCAATCGGATGTATGGAACCCTAACAAGACATAAGCATAAGTTCAAAAACTAAAACCCGACTACGGTCGGGTAATATCCATACCAGTATACAAAAGTGAAACGTTGTCTTTTTGATTGTTTGATAGTTTGTTTGGGGAGCTTTCACGCGATAACGGCTGGACGGATTTTGATGAAATTTAGAATGGAGACATCTTATACCCTAGAATAAAACATGGATACTTTTTATCCCGGAAAATTGAAAGGTTCCGCGGGAAAACTGGAAAATTTTGATTACTCACTGTAAGGAACGGTTGCCATCACATAATGGTCTGTGGTTGCCATTGAAACGAACTAGTCTGTCAAAAAAATCAAGAGCATTGGTAATATACCTACTTTTGCATTGGTTTTTAATATCCTAGAAGAAAATAAGATGTTTTTTTTCGCGATTCGCAGTAGTCTGCGCGTACGAAGTCGCGGGCGGGAAAACTAGTATAAAATAAAAAGGAATAATACAACATATTGCGACATAAAGCTGCCACGAGAATGCTTACCAAGGAACTGAGATCAATACACAAAAATCATTCTAGTAAACGTTTATTAAACAAGGCATGAGTCCAAAAACTAAAACCCGACTACGGTCGAATAAAAAATAGCCTATGACACTTTTGCAACGAAGACGAATCGATTGATTCATCGCTTGTCAAATTTAGCCGTTTCTTTTTTGTTTGAACACATAACCCTTTTTTTGATTCGCAGTGGTCGGGTAAAAAATCGGAGCAATAGGGGCGACGCTATGGTGGAACTTCCACATCATTACCCTACCCGTACTCGGGTAAAAAAGGTCATCAATCATCATCATCATCATCAGCCTATATCTGTCCACTGCTGGACGTTGGCCTCTCGTAATGCACGTCACTGAGCTCTGTCTTCAGCTCTCCTCATCCATTTCCTTTCGGCCACTTTTCGCAGGTCGTCAGGCCAGGCTGTGAGGTCTGTGGCCAGGTCCACAGGGCGTCCCACACTACGTTGGCCTAAACGTGGTCAGTAAAGGTTAATTATTTATTTCGTTCATTTTTTCTTTCAAGTGTTGGAAGTTATTATCTGGGGCCCCTTTGTCTTGGGTGATGGATTGGAGTTATCGATCGGGAGGCCCCTCCAGTTAGGCTTTGTTCAACTAGGTTAGGTAGGAAGGTAGGCAATTAGAGAGCGATTACGTTCGAAGGTTGAATTTTGATTAGCGAAGCCAGGATTATTTGTTAGGTTTGTTCTTGAATTCTAGTAGCTTGCAAAGCCCGGCTTACTTCGAAAACACGCGAAGAAATTCCTGTAGGCAGTTAATGACGTAACCAAAGACCTTTCTTGTTAAAAAAAATACTGATTTTACATCGCCAAATAAACGAGTGAAGCATAGCAAATGCGGATGTAGAATTAACAGGACTAACAAGGATGAGATCTTGCTGCGATGTGTGCGTGAGGCTTGTCCGTTAGAGCAGGTTGGCATATCTTGGATGCTTCGCTCTCGATTTGGCGTTTTTTTTATAGACTTTGCGATGCGACATGCCTACATTACCTATATACGAGTAAGTGGCATATAATTGTCTTTTTTCTGTTACTTTACACGTAAATCAAGAAAATAAAAAAAAAGATGGAGACCACGCCGCCAAATCGAAAGTGAAGCACCCAACATATGCCGATCCGCTCGTACGCACAAGCCCCACGCACAAACAAACACCACGTTATGCATGTCGGCCGCCACATCGCAGCAAGATCTCATCCTTGTAAGTCGTGTTAATACTGTCAAGTTCACACGAAAAAAAAAACAATGCAGTCTTTTGTAATGAAATTGTGTAGCAATCACAAAATTGTGTATCAACCACAAAATTGTGTATCAATCACAAAATACCACAAAATCCACAAATTATCGACTCATGCCACTGATCTCTATGGATAGGCTCTGCCGTATTTTCATTTGTGTCGATTCAAAGCGCCCCACCGAGCGTCCAATAGTACAAATACATTAGTTCCGTGGACGCTCACTACTGCCAAAGTACTGCTATCAGCGCCAAAAGAACCAAAATGGTGATAATCAAATGCGCTAATTGCAACATTCGTCAACAACCTGTCTAGAGTACTAGTAATGTGCAGTTGTCTATGACTCACGCACATTACACAGCCACCATTTACTATGCTTCACTCTTGTGTTTGGCAATGTGGTCTCCGTCTTTTTTTATACCTTCTTGACGTAAAGCTAACTTTTTGGGCCCAGCTCGTATACCAAAAAACGCAATGGCGAAAGTCCAACTTCTCTGACAATAATAATAATAATAATAATATATTCGGGACATTTCCACACCAATTATCTAGCTCCAAACTAGGATACCCTGTGCTATGGGCACTAGATAACGGATAAACATACATAGATAAGAATATTACATCCATGACTCGGAAACAAACATTTCTGCTCATCACACAAATGATTGCACCTTGCAGGATTCGAACCCGCGACCGTTCGATTTCGTACCTAGGATCTCTAGCCACGAGACCAACCGGTTGTCAAACTAAAATAGACTAAACTTAATCACGTTCTATTGAGTTGGTTGATTTGATTTTATTTCACGTCTGATAGCAGTCAGTACACCTGTCCATAGCAATATTGCATTACCTACCATCTTGAACTTTTTTACGACTGCCCAAAAAAGGAGTGTAATGTTGTCAGGGTGCAGGTATGTATGTTTGTATGTATGCAAGTTTCTTTATTCCACCATATTTTTTATATATCTGAACAGTTTTAGATGTATGGGGTGTCGTTAGAATCACTTACATCTCCCCGAGTAACACAGGTTATTTTTTGTTTTTATAGACAAAGTTGCATCTGTAATCCAAGGCAGTGAGGTAGTAAGACTCCATTATCAAATGCTTGCTATCAACATTATCAAAAACTAATAAAACCCGACTAAGGTCGGGTATAAAAAAAGTAAAACACTCTTGCGACGAAGATCAATCGATTGCTATCTCGCTTGCTAAAATCGGACCAAGTTTTTAGTTTGAACACATAATTCTTCCTTTGATTCGCCGTAGTCGGGTAGAAAAATTGCCTATGACACTGTATAGGTACCTGAAAATGAATCGATTGACACCTGCCTTGTCAAAATTGGACCAATGGAGCGACGCCATGGTGGAACATCGACATAACCATATACATAGACACACACATACTATATACATAAATAAATACATACATTCATAGACTGTTAAACTCATTACCCTTCCCTTGCTTCGCTGTAGTCGGATATTTTGTTTTTATAGAATTTTACACTATGGGCAAAGATCATATGATCTTTGGTATGGGTATCAAATTGAAAGCCTTGATGAGCGCGTTACAATAATAGATAATTTATTGGCATAAAAACGTTTTAGTTCATTTTTGGCAGGGCAGGCGTGTTTTTTCTCTTCTTTTATGATGTAGTTGTCTAAAGAGAGAGTTTTACGAAATACTAGCTTCAAACTCATCGACATTTTGCCAGTTTCCTGTCCAGCCAATATCGTAAACACAATGGCCAAGCGCCAAAATGCCGCCTGTTCTAATGGCGAGTCGTGACCATCACGGGGGTGCAGTGAGGGTGGCACGCCATGGGCTTGCGTCAATCGGGACCTTCGGGAGGATTAGTGGAGGGAGGGTGGTTATTTTAGGGGTTTGAGACTATTCTTGATATAATTTGCTATGTAAAGCTTATACTTAGTCACCGTTGCAAATGCATCATGTGCAAAGAAACACTGGTCCGTGTCTAGATGTAAATGTAGGCCATGGGTCTCGTGATTATTAAATCCCAAAAATATATTTTGTGCGTTATTTATTTATTGTTTGAATGATTTTTATTTAAATAATGATAACTATAAGTAGTGGAAACAGTGAAATAAATATGATATCTGAAAAATAACTCGGCCCACGTTGGGCTCCAAATTTATGATAATTGTTGATCCGGCGCTGTCGGAAGTCTCGATGACAATAATGTTATGATGACTACAGTTTATCGCGAAAAAAACATTCTTCTAGGTCCTAGAAGAACATAGAATGTTTCTTTCGCGATAACGTGAAACGTTGTCTGTATGTTTGGGGAGTTTTAACGCAATAACGGTTGGACGGATTTTGAATGAATGAAATGAAATTTGGAGTGGAGATGGCTTATACCCTGAAATAACACATAGGATACTTTTTATCCCGGAAAATAGTAAGTTTCCATGGGAAAACTGGAAAATGTCAACTACTCGCTGTAAGTAAAGGTTGCCATGAAAACGAAATAATAACAAGTCTGTAAAATATCATCAAGTGCCAAAGAGAATACAACACTTTTATGATAAACTTTTGCATTGGTAATATCCTATATTAAAAACCAATGCAAAAGTTTGGCACCAACACTCTTGATGCTTTTTGATAGACTTGTTATTATTTCGTTTCCACGACAACCGTTCCTTACAGCAAGTAATCAACATTTTCCAGTTTTCCCGTGGTAACTTACCATTTTCCGGGACAAAAAGTAACCTTTGTTGGTCTCTATATTGTACAGTAAGTACCTATTTACAAAGTTTCATCAAAATTGGATAAGCCCTTTTGTCGTGAAAGCTCCCCAAACAAACAAACAGATAACATTTCACTTTTATATATTGGTATGGATAATTTACTTTGCGACCGACTTCGGTTGTACTCGTAAAAAAATAGCTATCTATGTCGAGACTGTAGACCCTGATATGGTTGGACGACAAAATACCAGCGCTAATGGCGGCCGTGACCGATGCAAGGCGCGCCACGCGTCACAAATGTAGCCGCCTACGTCACCGGCTGATGGCATAATGATTATTTCCGAGGATTATGGAAGTGACATCTGAGTATGCTGGTGTAACAGTAGAGTAAGTACCTACTAATCAAGTACTTTTACTAAATACTGGCATGAAATGTGGGCTGGTCATATCTGTCGAAGGACTGATATCCGCTGGGGTAGACGTGTTCTTGAGTGGAGACCGCGACTCGGTAAACGTAGTGTAAGGGGCCTTCCAGCTAGGTGGGACGACCATAAACGCAAAGTGGCTGGAAGAGAAGAGCCGAAGATTGGGCTCAGTGGCGTGCTTTGGGAGAGGCCTATGTCCATCAGTGGACTGACACGGGCTGATGATGATGATATGTTTAAATACTACGCCCTCCGACTAGATGGAGTGATATGCGCAAGATAGTTGGCAGTCATTGGAAGAGAAGATTTCAGTGGCGCGCCTGGGAGAGGCCTATGTCCAGCTGTGGACTAATATAGGTTATAGATAATGAATCAAATACTTAGTTTAATGTTAACACTTTAGATGTAACGCATGAGATGTGATGGCGTTACCATAGTCGTCCCCATAAGACGAAGGAAAAATTTGGAGTGCGATGAAGTGGTTACGTTCGCTTATTGGTCAAGCTTATTGGTAGCGACGGCTACTTCAAAAGTGCCGTAATATAGTCCAAACAAATCGAATAGTCGAATTTCATTTAAAGCTATACCTACAGAATTGGAAATAGGTACAAAGAGGTCCGTACAAATAGTAAATTTCAGCTAAGTCTTTGAGTTTGACATACTTCCTACCTCGGGCACAGCATACTTAAATCTCGGGTCATGATTCGATTGTGTGTAAAACAAATTGTTTACATAATGATCATTGGGGTAATTCATGATGGGCATTTCATGAGGTTAGATCACTCCTATCTTATCTATCTATCACTCCTAAGTTGTATACAGCTTTTCATCGCGCCGAGGGAACGGCTGTCGGTCCCGGCTGTTATTGATTAATAGCAGTCGTTCAGCCATGTCGGAGGCCCTCGGGCGGCCTGACAAACTTTGACACTAGAGGCCAGCACTTCCTCAAGCGACAAACTATAAACAATCACTCCTATCTCATCAAATATAATGTATCCGTAGCACTCTCTTTCTTATCAGTTTCAATATCGATTGAAACTAGTTCTATCGGGTTATTGGATGTTTTTCCCAAATGGTGGACAGTTAGGTAGGTATCTACAGTGCGGTACAGCATTCCGAGGCTATATTATGTCTGTATGTCCTCGAATGTCTAAATAAAATAGCTGTGACACACTTATTTACAGAAATTCGGACATGGAAAATTAGAAGGGAAACAAACAACAATCTTGCATGGAATTACTTAGCAAAAAAATATTGGTCCTCGAGTGCAAACTTTAACACCAGAGGCCAGGGCTACCTCATACGAAAAGCCAGCGATCAAAAATTTAACAAAAATAACATCGTGAAAAAAAACATTTATCTTTCAAATCATTAACAAACGCATGTTTTATACCCTTGAATAAAACATAGAATACTTCTATACCCGTGAAATTTAAAGTTTCTACGGGAAAACTGGAAAATGTTGATTACTCGCTGTAAGGAACGGTTGCCATGGAAACGAAATAATAACAAGTCTGTCAAAAAGCATCAAGAGCGTTGTTGATGCGGTTGGTTTGCAGTTTTTAATATCCTAGATGAACATAGCATGTTTTTTGTCGCGATAAAGCTGGTCAGTGATAAATCTCCAAATCGTGTCGCTTTGGGAGCCCCGTTCTTTTTTGAAGATGCAAGGAACTGCTTGATGAGCTTGTTAACGGTTACCTAACCTATCTATCATAATAACAGGCAGTCCCGCGCCGCGCCCAAAACTCTACAAGCAATTATTTTGGGAACTATCACCTTTTCAAATCACAAACTGTCTTCAAATAAAAGGGCATTCACGCTAAAAGCTATATTAAACAGTAATCTATCCTGCCATGGACCACAGAAGCATCCATTACAGAATAATATTTGTCTCGGTTCCCAAAACCAATTTAACCCTTGTCGTGACGACTAAACTATTTTTTAACAGATTGGCCGCGAATGTTGCCTATTTATCTATTCACGTTTATTTATTTGGGACAGTCAGGACGGAAAACTCTTTCAAATAAAAATGAATTATCCAAATCAACACAGTAATCTCTGTGGAATCGGTGTATCTACATCTATACTAATATTATAAAGCGGAAAGGATTCATTGTTTGTATGTTTGTTTGTTTATTTGTAATGGATAAACTCAAAAAATACTGAACCGATTTAACAATTCTTTCATTTATAGATAGGTACATTATCAGCAAGTGACATGGGCAGTATTTAAAAAAACACGTAGGGATCTTAATGAAAGTAAACTATGTGCTATTACAGGGTATAAGCTGTCTCCATTCCAAATTTTATCAAAATCCGTGCAGCCGTTTGTGAGTGGAGTATGGTGATGATAATGATGATGAAAAGTATCATAAGTATAGTAATAAGGTATCTCCATTACAAATTTCATTAAAATCCGTCTAGCCACTATCGCGTTAAAACTCCCCAAAAAAACAAACAAACAACGTTTCACTTATATATTGGTGTGAATTTCCATATACACGTCCTAACTTCTAAAAAAAATACGCCTGTAAGCGTAATTCAAAATCATTGACAGCAATGTTTTATTATATCACCTACTTGACTGACTTGTTAATATTTTGTTTTCATGGCAACGTCATTCCGTTCTTTATTTTTGATACCATAAAGGTATATTTGATTAAATTATTGCAATTTTCGCAGCGATCTCAAATGTTTTAAAAAATAAATTACAGCCCATGATACTTGCTGATAATGTAGCTTTCTACAGGTGAAAGAATTTTAAAATCAGATCAGTTTTTTTTCCAGTTTATCCATTACAAACAAACAATCAAATCTTTTCTCTTTTTAATATTAGTGTAGATTTAGATGGTCCTGCATTCAAACGCGTTCCTTTACCACGGATACCTCCCTAGCATTTACGAAGACTCTTCACTGGTGTGACTACTAGGCCACAACATGGCGCCGGCTGGGCGGAAAAGCTTCAATTTTCGCGTGTGTAACGAGTAATTTATTATAGTTATATATTTAAACGGGACTTAATCGCGCTGAAAACGTTGCATTGATCGTGGTCACGAGTCTTCTCGTGACCACGATCAATGCAACTTGATCGAAACGTCGAGGTAAATAAATATTAAGTTTTCAGCGCGATTAAGTCCCGTTTAAATATTTAACTATGTGTTCGAATCGCGAAAGAGTAATTTATTTAACTCTAGGGCGGTTTCAATAGCTGTCGGCCGTCGACCCAGATTTGCAATCGAATCAATATGAATATTTAATCAAATAAGTACAGACGTGCGTAGAATATTTGCATTTATAACACAATTCAAGCAAAATGAAAATGATTTATATGTGGCTTTGTTTCGAATTGTATATACATTACGTTTTGAGGCTTATTTTTCCAATTTTATTGACATAATAAAAACTGGCGCCCAACGTGGGGCAAACTAAAATAAATAGGTAGATTTTGACTGCAAATTTTGTACTGAGCTTTTATTTTAATAAACACTGTAGAATTGCCTATTTAATGTTATAATAATATGTTGTTTACTAGGAACGTACGGAAACAGAACTGTTGTAGAATTTGAGGGTTTTAAATATATTTTTTAGGGTTCCGTTCCTCAGAAGGAAAAAGGGATCCCTTACAGGATCACTTCGTTGTCTGTCTGTCTGTCAATACCAATTATCATGAACGTGCGCAGGTATCAATTAATATCAAACACTCAGTCTGCAATCCCTTGGAGCTGTGAAAAAACAAACTTCTAAGTCAACGTAATCAAAAGATACGGCCGTTTATGCCGCCTATTTTGACATTGACACTCGCAAGGGAATCAAAACCTATAGGAAGTTCCCGTTGACCTAGATATATGAAATTGGGCTAGAAGCAATGTCCGAAAACGGTAGAAAAGCAGAAAATATATATAAGTATATATATATATATATATATATATTATTTTGCTTTTGTTGAAATGACCGCGGCCTATGTCGGCGTATGGGGACAACAATTTTACAACGGCAAAGTTAAGTATATACGAAACCCTCTGTGCGCGAGTCCGACTTGCGCTTGGCCGATTTTGTTTGTAAAATTGACAAAACAATCACATCCACATTTTCATTTTTCGTTTGTTATATACTACTTTTTCTATAGGAAAAATTGGTATCACGGACGGGACTCGATTCCGTATAAATAATAGTACTACGATGCCTCTGCGCAGCTCATGACGCTTCTACAGTTCAGCTACCATAACAAATAAACCAACCGGTTGATCTAGTGGCTACAGATCCTAGGTAATTATTAGGAGACTGTGTTTTTTGAGTATTACTTCTGTAAGATTACTCTTTGTGTATTACAAATAGAGTCCCTATTCTATAATAATGTAATAGGGTAGTCTGTTCTAGTAGTTGACACCATGTCAATTACTAAATCATTAACGTGTCAACTACTAAAAACCACTTAAATTTGATCTTTCAGATTCCGCAGCAATGCCTCCTGTAAAGGGGCAGATGTTTAGGTATGGTGAAAAAGATATGGAAAAGGCTGTTGATGAAGTTCTGAGAGGGCAAGCATTATCTAAAACTAACAAAAAATATGGGATACCTCGGGTAACTTTGTTATACAAGTCCAGAGGTAAAACACCTCGTCAGAAAAAAATGGGACCGCAACCATACCTGTCAGCTGATCAAGAGAACATCCTTGCAAAATGGATAGTAGATATAGCGAAAGCTAGATTTCCTGTGCAAAAAGAACAACTAATGAGTAGTGTTAAGGTAAGTACATAATTACTTACCAATATTTATAAGCATTGTGTTAATTTATCTCCTTAAATGAAACTAGTCATCATTTTTTATATATATTTTTTACAGAATCTCATGGATGATTTAAACCAAAAAAGGTCTTCAAAGACAATAAACCAGGAAGAACCTGGCTTGCAGGGTTTTTGCGCAGAAACCCTCAGATAAGTATAAGGACTGCACAAAATTTAACATCGACGAGGGCAGGAGTAAAAAAAGAAGCAATTCAGCAATGGTTCCATGAAGTATACAGTTGAAGCGAATAATTATGAAAGAATCCTCAACGAGCCTACCAGAGTTTTCAACTCAGATAAAACAACCTTCTTTCTTAACCCAAAAGGCAATAAAGTCCTTGCAGCAAAAGGAGATAAGATTGTCTATCAGCAGATAAATCCGGATGAGAAAGAATGCCTCACAGTCCTGATTACAGGAAACTGGTCAACTGACCAGCAACATTTCCTGTAATCAGGACTGAGCTAACTAGCTCGTCCAGCAGTGCTTTTTAAATATGAACGAATTCCTAGAGAAATTGCTTTCAGTGTTCCTGATAAATGGGGAATTAGAAAATCCAAAAGCGGATGGATGACTGGCGAAACTTTATATGAGTTTATAACAAATATATTTGATAAATGGCTAACAGAAATGAACATCATTCGTCCAGTCATTAAATAATGCTAATATTGAAAATTAATTTAAAAAATATCACTAATACGAGTTTCATAAAATAGGTTACATAATCATATTCCTAGGAAAGTGGAAAACAAAATGCAAACACTGTTATAGTCAATAAACTGCAAAGGTACTCGTAGTTTTTTGACCAAAACCCCGTTTTTTCTATCCTATAATGTCAACTTAGTGCGATTACCTTAATCAATAAATTATTCTAATTCTATAATATTTCTTCTCTGAAACACTATACCTATATTTATAATTTACAAGATGAGGGTGTGTTAGTGACATGAGTTTCAATTTTTAGCAGGCATGGCGCTTACGATAAGGTGAACAAGTACTCGTCTCTTGATTCAATTATAGAAAAAACATTACAAAAACATGATTGCCAAACAATCACGGCCCGTGCCAAGGTCTCTCACAGTTCCGGTATACGACTGAATACGACAGCATTATTCACGCCAGTATGTTATGGACAGCTGCCAAGAGCGGTCGCCTCCAAGTCTGCCGGCGACGGTCGATTTAATGTAATGTCTTGCTTTCTGGGTTACGGGGTTATTGGGAATTTAGGGCTTTTTTCCACCCGACTAGAGCAAATTTTCACTTGATCTTGACATTTGAATCAGCTGATCGGATTAAATTTGTGTGGAAGATTGAATTATGTAATTTTCCCGACTGCCGTAAAATTAAGGAAGAGTTATGTATTTTTCAGTGTATGTATGTACAAGTGTTCCACTAACGTCATCCCAATCGGACTGATCTTGACAAATTAAGGAGTCAACCGATTTGTTGGGTTTAGGATCAGAATGGCCAATTCTCAAAAGGGCATATGAGTCTTAAAAGGACTAATTCTACAAATTGCCAATTCTACAAATTGTCATCATAAAGCAAGGAAGTAAAAACACAAATCATTGGGACGTCCCATAATAGACCATTCGACCGGCCTGACAAACTGTCACCAGATGCCTGAGATTAAAGTTCTGAGTAGCTTAGCTATTTCACTGTTTTTTTCCTAACTTTAAATACATTATAACTGAAGTTCTGAACACATTTTCACATATATTTTTTTCATATTTAAAATACTAGCCCTGCATTTCGATAGTATCAAATATTCAATAAATACTATGCATTTCGTATACGACTATACAGGTTGGACTTTTGAGACGGGACAGTCAGGGCAGGTACTTTAACCGTTATAGTTAAAGGAAAACGTTCTTAGGAGACCTTCCATAACTTTTTGAGATATTCTGAACTGCATTCACAGATTTTGTTTAAAAAATACAGTCAGCAAGAAAATGGTAATTTTACACAAAAACTTTTTTGATGCCAATCGATCCTGTTTCTTACACCTAAGGATCAACCGTTTCTATTGGACCGACTGAGGTTTGAGTACTAGAAATGACAGAAATTGCGAAAAAACTTTTCCCATACATTTTGTAAGAAATTACCTTAACCGTTGTAGCTACAAGAAAACATTCATTTGCTTGCCGCGACGCGCACGCGCAGTATGCACGTGGTAGTGCGCAATGTTAGATATATCACCACCCGATGATCAACTGGAGAGACTCTTCTTAACTTTTGGAGATATCTTGACTTGCATTCACAGATATTGTTAAAAATGTTCATTCATCGAGAAAAGCGACAATTTACCTAAACTTTTTTTTGATGCTATTCTAACCTGTTCCTTATAAGGATCAAAAGTCTCTACCAGGTCAACTGAGGTTAGAGTACTAGAAAAGTCAGAAATTGCAAAAAAAAACTTTTTCTATAAATTTTGTACGAAATGAATAAAATAAAATTCTAACATCGTCCGAATACAAACTTTTCAAAAATACTGGCAACTCTAACCTCAGTTGGTCTGATAGAGACTTTTGATCCTTACAAGAAACAGGATCGACTGTTTTTTTGTTGTAAAACGCCTATTTTTTGATGACTGTTATTTATTTCCAAAATCTGGGAATGCAGATCAAAATATATCCAAAAGTTAAGGAGAGTCTCATGAGAACGTTTTCCTGTAGCTATTACGGATAAGGTAATTTCGTACAAAATGTATGGTACAAGATTTACGCAATTTCTGACATTTCTAGTACTCAAACCTCAGTCGGTCCGATAGAAACTTTTGATCCTTATAAGAAACGGGATGCCCATGCATCAAAAAAAGTGTTTGTGTAAAATTACAATTTTCTTGCTGACTGTACATTTTTTACAAAATCTGTGAATGCAGTTCAGGATATCTCAAAAAGTTACGGAAGGTCTCCTAGGAACGTTTTCCTGTAACTCTAACGGTTGGTACCTGCCCTTAATGTCCAGTCTCTGTACATATGTTTTTTAAAAGAAGCCTTGAGCTCCGAAATTCCGGAACTGAATAGCTTAATATCGGAACCCATTCCGGAATTGAAAAATGGTCCGATATTCAAGCCTTAGTGTGAACGAAGCTCTTCCCGTTTCCGTACATACTCATGGCGCGCGACGTCGCTCGTACAAGTAAGTACACAGTAAACAAAATCGATTGGTTGGAAAGGTCGACATTATCAAACCCATATATTTATCAGAGCATAAATCAAAATGAATACAAATTTCACTTTCATTGTCGATTTGACAAAAACATAACCAAAGAAACACTTTTCTGAGAAACAGCCTCGATCTCTAATTCATTCCTTTTTATTCCCCAATAATTATTAGTTCAGTTATCATTTATTTACTTAAGTAGGTACTAGCTACGCCCCGCGGTTACACCCGCGTGGATTATGATGATGGATGATGATGATGATGATGATGATGATGAAAAGTAGCATATTTTTTAATCCAGGATATAAGCTATCCTGGTACCAAATTTAATCCAAATCCATTGTGCCGTTTGAGCCTAAAGGAGTAACAAACATACACACACACTCACACACTTGCAAAAATAGATGGTGCTAATCGGTTTTTAACATTTTATGAAGTTTTGTATGGACACTCACGGTCAAACTATGTCCACAAATTTAAGGTCGCTCATCGAGCTATGGAGAAAGCTATGCTTGGAGTTTATCTGAAGGTAAGATTCGTAATGAAGATATCCGACGGAGAACCAAGGTAACCGACATAGCTCAAAAGATAAGCAAGCTAAAGTGGCAGTGGGCTGGTCATATTTCCTGAAGAACCGATAACCGTTGGGGTAGACGAGTTCTCGAGTGGAAACCACGTATAGGCAACCGTAGTGTAGGAAGCCCTGTGGCCAGGTGCGGGCATTGGTCGTGGTCTACCAGCTCAGTTCACCTGGGTGGACCAGTAGAGTGACGACCTGCGAATGGCGGCCGGAAGAGAATGGATGAGGGGAGCTGAAGACCGAGCTCAGTGGCGTTCATTAGGAGAGGCCTGTGGACAAATATAGGCTCAAGATGATGATGGACTGTCTATTCTATTGTATGGAGTTCAGCATCGCGCATTCGAAGTTTTCCGCTCGATGAAAAAAGTATTCATTTTTTAAACTCTAAACTCTGATTGGCCTTTTTACGACAGTGGCTACACTTCTCTGATTTATAATAAGAATAAGAATAAGAATAATTTATTTGCATAAAATGGAGTACATATCAGATGTTAGGTAATTATTAAATTCGATCTTACACATTTTGCCAATAAAATAGCATGCAAAAACTTATATTAGGTAATAACAATTTGACATTTATTTAAATTTAACTATTTAATTTTTCCATGCATCATGCAACAAATAATAGGAATCAATAAATTAATTCCAAAAAATTAAGTTATTTGTATGTTAAATAATCATTAATAGAATAAAAACAGTGATCCAGCAACCAGTCCTTTAGCTCTTTTTTTAATTTAGATAATGTAATTGTTTTAAAATGTTGTGGTAATTTGTTGAATATTTGTATTGACATTGCATAACTAGATTTTGCGTAAAGTGCAGTTTTGTGAGCATAACTATTCACTAATCTCTCTCTATTCCTTGTATTTCGAGGATACAGCTCGTGTGCTTTGGTGAACATATCACTATACTGTTTAACAAAACAAGAAATGTCATAAATATACTGACTCGGCAGCGGCAATACATTTAATTGCTTGAAAAGCGGTCTGCACGAGTCTAAAGGAGCTGCTCCACAAACAGCTCTTATGCTTTTTTTTGAGCGACAAAAGCTCTTGAAAAATCAGTACTACGTCCCCAAATTATTAGTCCATACTTTAAAAGTGAACCTATGTATCCATGGTATGCTACTAAAGATGTCTCTTTGTTACAGGTTTTTCGTTAACGATTTAATACATAGACATAACTATTTATTTTTTTACAAATTTTATCTATTTGCTGCTTCCAGTTTAATTCGTTGTCTAATACTAATCCTAAAAACGACACTTGACCGTTATGGTTTATGTTAATATTAAGTTTATTGAAATTCACATAATGAGTTTTAGATAAGTTGATTTTTAAATTATTTATGTCCAGCCAATTTACTACACAATTAATTGTATTATGAATGTCAAGAACGTGATTATTAATATAATTGTCTTTTTTTTTGAAGTCACTATTATCGAAATGTCATCAGCGAATAATACAGATTTATACACAGATATGCTTACAATGTCGTTAATATATAATAAAAATAATAGCGGACCCAAGACACTGCCTTGGGGTACGCCATATCCATTTACTTTGAAACTTGATCTTGAATTATTAACCATTTTTGTACTGTTTATCGACATAACTTCAACACATTGCTGTCTGTTGTGAAGATAAGATTTAATCCATTCATATGCTTTCCCTCTGATACCATAATGATGAAGTTTATGTAAAAGTAGTCTATGTGACACACAGTCAAAAGCCTTTGTCATATCAAAGAATAATGCTGTTGTCAAATATTTGCTATCTAAATTTTTTACTATGTCATTTACTAGTTTAAAAGCTGCTAATGTCGTAGATTTATTTTTTTGAAAGCCATTTTGTTCTTGGGTTATTATTCTGTGTTTAAGGAAGTAATCGTACAATATTTTATGCATTGCCTTTTCATAGATCTTAGAGAAAACTGGTATCAAAGCAATGAGTCGGTAGTTACCCAAGTTGTCTTTTTCACCTTTTTTGTAAAGAGGCTTTATTATAGCTCTTTTTAAGTTTTCTGGAAATAAGCCATGCTCAAATGAGAGATTTATTAAGAATGCTAGGATTTCACTTAGTTCTTCTTTACAATATTTCAGTACTTTAGTAGCAATGCCATCTTCTCCTTCTGCATTTGTATTTCTGAGACACACTATGATATTTTTTATTTCCGTTGCAGACACAGGACTTACAAAAATTGAATTCGAAACACTATTTGTGTTCATTTTATAAGCTATGGTCCCATCATTACTTTCATTAGTTTCATCTATAAAAAATTATTAAATAAGTTAGCTATTTGTGCCGGGTGTGATTCAGTTTTCTCATCTAGTTTTATGTTTTCAATAAACTGAGGGGGGTGAAGTGATTTATCTTTAATTAAATTCCATGATGTTTTGCACACATTTTTACTTTTATTAATTAATTCACTATTCTTTGCTTTTTGTGCTCCTACTATACATTTTTTTTAAATCTTTGTGTAATTCGTATAACAAATTTTGGATTTTTTGGTTTTATCTTTGTAATATTTTAAGCGCAGGAATCGCTTTTTTCTACAGATTATTTTTAGCCCTTTCGTAAGCCATTTAATTTTTCTTGCTGATTGCATTTTTATTCTTCGTTTGGGAAAGCATATTGAAAATAAAATTTTAATGGAATCTTGGAAAATATTCAAAGCCAAATCAGGATTTTCACTTTCATATATATCCATAAAAGATAGACCACTAACAGTTTTCCTAAACTTTTCTAGGTTTTCATTTGAATAATCTTTCTTAAGTACGTACCATGTTCTCATGGGTTCTCATTTTCAAAATTTGTCCTGTCTCATGATCAGAAAGTGCCAAAGGTAGAACTATCCCTACGGCATCATCTACGTTACTGATGATATGATCTAAACATGCTTGTCGTCAGGTTGGTGTAGTAATGTGCATTTTTAATTGATAGTTGCTTAGGATTTCTAATAGATTTTGTGTATATTTGTTTGATTTTAAAATATCAATGTTTAAATCACCAGCAACCACGAGCCTTTTTTTAGTATTTTTTAATAAAGTATGGAGTAGTGAATCGAATTTATTAAGGAATACGTTTACGTCAGACTGTGGAGTTCTGTATATACATATTATTATAATTTTGTACTTTGTAAGTTCAATACCACAACATTCGAACGTATTTATTGAAGCTAAGCTTTTAACAAAATTATAACCTCATTATAAGCAAGACCTTTTTTTAATAAAACACATGAACCACCTCTTTTAGCATCTCTCGAAAAGAACGACGCTAGATCATAGTTAGCCATATTTAATGTATGCTCTGAACCTGACTTCAAGAAAGTTTCACTTAGACAAATGACATCTGGTTCATTACCCATATTTTTTAAGTCAATCAATGTTAATTCTAATATTTCTCGCTTTGACAAAACGCTTGCAATATAAAATAAATATTGGTATGATTCTAATTTCAGTCGGATAGGTAGGTATCTGAGCAGGGACCGCGGAAGTACTCTATGACAGGCGGGCAAACTTCTTTGATTACCAGAAGTTCCCCCCAGCCCCCCACGTGCCCAACAAGTGTAATGGGACAACATTATCAAATTATTGTATCGTCTTCGATCCTTGATGTGTGTGGAAAGTTTCAATTCAATATGAAGTTTTGAAGTGGGTAAAAAGCACGTTCAAAAATTCCTTTACAAAATAACATACATACAGATGGAACTAATAAGTGTGATAAATATTCTCTCCGGCAATTTTTCTTACGTACAAGCGCTTTTACATTTAAGAAAAAAATTGCATGTAGTAAAATTGGAGGGGGCGCGGCACCCCCCGTTTGATTTTAGGGGGGGCATTTGGCCCCCTCTGCACCCCACTGCCGCGGTCCCTGTATCAGAGCAGACATTACTCCACTGACTGAGACTTGTTCCACTACCTTTATTCCACACTGTGCCCTACTTATCACGCCGCCCGTGTACTGGCTTCTCTAATAAAGCCCATCCGACTGTTACCAAACAGACACGACACCACTTCCTACTCTACGATTTAAATCAGGTCTCTGTCTGCCGCTCAAGGTTACTGTGGGTTATAGTAAGTGAACAGAGGTGGAGTTTGGAAGTACAGTTATAAATCAAACTACTTATTATTAAGCTAGCTGTGTCCGCGGCTTTGCCGCAATGGACCAAAAGCGTTCAGAATTCGTTCAGACGTCAAATGGTTGTATATCGATTGCTCGAATTCTACGCATCAGATTGAGATACCAAGTACACCAACTTAGGGTTTTTTGTTTTCACTGTTGGATAGCTTATTATCCAACGTTGAAAACCGCATCGCAATGGATCCAGTAGTTTTTACGTGTTGTGCGAACAAACATAAAGACAAATAAACAAACAGAGAGACACGATTTAAAAGAATTATATATTCTTGTTCAGTAGTTTAAGTACCTACATATTTTTTTATTCACTTTTTTGTACAGACTTTTTTTGTTCTTATCGCTTTATTATAAGTATTGACTAATTGATATTGATGATTGATAGTAGTCGTTAAGACCTGTCTGAAGCCCCCGGGCCTGACAAACTCTGATACCAGAGGCCAGCAGTCTTAGTTCTTTTAAACCACCACCAGGGATAAAATGCCATATAAATGTAATCATGCTTTACGATTCGGAACATAAATATCATCATCCTTTAGAAGTCCACTGCTGAACATAGGCCTCCCCCAAAGAGCGCCATGACGAGCGATCTTGTGCCACCTCCATCCACCGACTTCCTGCGATGACTACAATGTCGTTGGTCCATCGTGTGAGGCGTCTCTCCACACTTCGCTTGCTTGTTCGTGGTCGCCATTCGAGAACCTTTATTCCCCAGCGGTTGTCGGTTCTGCGAACTATATGGCCTGCCCATTGCCACTTAGCTGTTAGTTTTTCTGAATGACTGTTAATTAAAATGGTTTTTATAATCATTGCAATTAACAGCATAATCTGTCTACGACATTTTGGTTTCGATCAGAAGAACAAATAACTTAATTTACTCGTTAATCCACAGCAGCCCTGCAGGTAGATAGATACCTACCACTCAAAACCGAGTTTTTGTACCGCGCAATCCTGGCATCCAGGATTGCCACCTTTGGATCCATCCGGCTTAGCGTAGAACATTATGCCGGATTCTCATATTTGCTGCAAACTCCCAAAAGCTTGTGATCATGGATCAGAGCTTCTGAAGCTCCCGTTTTAGTGCGCGGTTAGCAAGAATTCACGATATATGTAACGGATATATTTGACGAGCTGTATCGTTAAGATAATGCGATACTTAATGGGCCCACATGGCCCACTTCAGATTTGACGACCTTATTGAGTGCTCGAGGCTAAGTTTATAGCTTGTATAATAAAGAAAAAAATGCGTTATGTGTTTTTTTACAGTTTTGTATCTAGTATACCTACTAAGCCAAAATGACAATACATAGAAACTTATCTGTTTACTGTTTATCTCTATATTATTACTTTTTTCCGCACAAAACTAGGAACCATATATCGCAGTCATTTTATTCATATACAAACTATAGGGCTGAAATTTATACAATTTTATTGATCAGTTCCGCCTTCGCGCCGCTTCGTTCTTTTTACATCTTTTGTTTGTGAAATAAATTAAAACCATTGAAAACATCAGAACTAAAATATATCTGTGACCACTCCATTTACATCATCACGAAACTAATCCAATTTTGCGTCGTTGTAACGCACATGACGCTAATGAGAAAGTATCGGAAAACTACGTCCTAGCTAACATAGTTGAGAGCCGAGCTGTGGATCCAAGTGGACGGAGGAGATTTTAATTATGTGTGACATCAGCTATAATTTCGGTTGTGACCATCTGGTTTCTGGGTAGAGGAAAGTCGGAGAAGGTTTTCAGAAGAACTAGCTATACCTATGCTTTGTAATTTAGCGACTGGTTAACATTCAAATGGTTCCTTCCGAAATATCTGACAACTGAATCCGGATATGAAAGTGATCTCAAATCCGGATAATTCTGATATCCGGAAATCTGACAACATATTCCATTGAAAATCTAAAATACTAGGTACTGTTAATGAGGCCCAAAATTAGACTTTAATTTTATACAAAAGATATTTCTTATTCTTAACTACCATAGATTATAGTGACCAACCTTATACGAGTTATGAATACTTTAAACGCATTGACTATTGTACTGAATTTAATTCAATTCAAAGCATCGTCAATTTCAGTGACAAATGTAACTCCCATTGTTAGGAATCTACCATTAGGTTCTGAAGTTCATTTCAAATTGAATTGGTTTAAGATCGATACAATCCGCTGTACCCTTGAAATTCAATTCGTTGCATTTACATAATGCGCAGTTACTTGCATTCAAATCCAGTAAATTTGAATTTTTGTATGCAGGAAATGCTCTTAAAACTTTATTCCTATTGTCAATATCATATTTCTGATAATAATAATCAGGTAGCCCAGTAGCCCGATAACCAGAAGGTCTAATGCAACCAAGTTGCAATGATATCTATCTATACTTATAATGGAGCTAGTAAGCACCAAAAAAAAAGGACAATGAAGTTTTTTTTTAAATGGTCTAGATTACTTAAAACAGGCTACTGAACAAGAATATAACATTGTTTAAATCGTGTCTGTCTGTATGTCTGTATGTTTGTTCGCGCATCACGTAAAAACTACTGGATTGATTGCAATTCGATTTAATCCGATGATTAGATGCAATCGATAAAAAACTAATTGACGGCTGAACGAATTTTTAAGAAATAGTATATTGTATTTTAATGTACTAATGGTCCCGAAATAACATGTATGAGCTAATTTTAAATGAAATGACCTCGCGGGCAAAGCCGCGGGCACAGCTAGATTTTAATAAATATATTCTTATCGGCCAGCGACAACTTTCAATTGTTAAAAAGGCATGATAAGTTGCTTAATCCCAATACAAACAAAAACAATCCCGACAAACGACTTAAATTGGATTGAAATTGTAGCTTATAAGTTACGGAATACGCATGCTGGTCAAATTCCAATTGCATTTTGCTTATTCGGTTTTATCAGTCCGTCTAAGCAAATGGCCGTTAACGAGACAGATTCTTCGTAATCAAGATGGGTCACATTTCTGTACAATATTACACATAGGACTTAGGAGTTCATATTCGTGCTCTGAACACGCGGCGTCGCCACTAGGTCTGGGGTGGCATGTCGTGACCCAAATAGCTCATCCGTATGAGGGGCTTGCGCATTATACAGCCCTCACGTGTCGTGCGATCACTTTTCATTCAATTCCATTTTAATTTGTTTACCGATGCGTGATGCATTAATATTAAAATATTTGGCGCCCAAAATGGGATTTATAAGACAAGGTGCTCAAAGTCAAAACTGCCCAACTTGGAACGAACTTAAAACATATTTTTATTTTATTGTAAAATATCTGCCCAATCAAGGTAAATTTTAAAACTGACTATCATAATAAAATGCGTACACAAAATTTCGTGTCTGTGCTGTGAAGAGTTCTTTTATCTGGAGTTAGTTAATCCTGGATGTCGAAAAATGCATTGTCATCTGGAACTGAACCAACATGTAAAAATTCAACTCCTTAGAATATGAGGAAGTGGTTCTAATTCAGCTTGCAAGATTTGACCATAACAAACATACATACAAGCAAACATACTTTGCAAGTTAAATAAAACTTTTTAATGACACACAGAAACTACGCAGAAATTAAGAAGAATATTGAAGATGGTGCAACCCTTAGTCATCAATCCATTTACAAGTGTTTGCCTTAACGTTACTCGCAAGATCACGCTTTATCGGATACGAGATAGGTACTTTTGCTTTAGAAGGTTTGTTGTTACTGAAAACACTTTAACTACTTTTTGGCCTAATTTGGCGCCCAACGTGGGTCAACACGGCTAATGTGTTGGTTACGTAAATATATTGTTTTAATTGTTCAAATGTTCGTGAGACAGGTAGGGTTTAAGGCGAAATAGTATCCAAATTTGAAGATTTGTCCTCACGATTATTCAAAACTAGACAAATTTTTAATTTTTACTAGCTGTACCCGCGGCTTCGCACGCGTGGTCTTTTCTTTAGGTTCAAAGTACCATAATGTGCTATTCCAGGACCAATATGCCAATATTTAAAATTTCTTCAGCCGTCAAAAATACTTTTATCAATTGCTCGGCTTCTAACTCACCAGATTGAGATACCAATTACACCAGTTTTTAAATCAAACCAGCTATCTAACAATGAAAACCACATTGCAATCGGTCCAATAGTTTTTACATGATGCGTGAACAAACAAACATACAGACAAACAGACAGAGGAACACGATTAAAAAAAAACATGTTCAATACCCTTTTTAAGCACCCAATCGCATTTTTTATCTTTTTTTAAAGCCTTTTTCGTACCTATTGCTTTATTATAAGTATGGATGTATGACTGTGTCAATTTGCATCCAAAAATCCGTCCAGGAGTTTCAGCGTGATACGTGTTCTTTTAAATAACTTACAACCCTTATCCTGCAGGAACCCTTTATTTTTTCGGGATAAAAAGTATTCTAAATGTTAATCCATAACATCAGCTATAATTCTGCCAAGTTGTATCAAAATCCGTCAGGTAGTTTCAGCGTGATGCGTGTTCAAAGAGACAGACAGACAGACAGACAGACAGACAGAAAGACAAAAAATAAAAAAAATAACCTTTTCGCACTCCATATCGATTTTGAAGATTATCTAAATTAAAATTTTCAAAAAATATTTAATGTACAGATTTAGCCCAGTTACAGTTTTATTATAGTATATAGAAGATATAGATATATAGATATAGTTGTGTAATAAGTGTTCACAAAATACTTTATCCGTCTGTGGTCACCGAAACACGATTAAATCAATTTGGCTCTATAGAAAATCTATACCTAGTTTCCTAAAAATCACCCGGTTTGACGGTCCCGTCGATGGAATGAATGAACTTCATACAATTTCTATCGAATATATTTTTACAAAAACCAAATGTGTGTAATCCCAACAAACATTCAAATACTTCTGTGGAATTAGTTTTTTGAATAACCGTAAGATTATTAAAAAAAAAAAAAAAACTAATATCGGCTCCCGAGATACATCATCTTTCCTCCTTATCCCGCATTATAACGAGCTGGACAAAAATTTGGAGCCCATAGCGCCTTAATAAAAATTGTACCCAACGTGGAACAAACATGTATTATTTGCAAACCCTCACTGTTTGTGGAGGTATGTTTGTTTGTCGTATGAGGTAGTGCTGGCCTCTGGTGTCAGAGTTTGTCAAGCCGCTCGAGGGCCTCTGATATGGCTTAACGACTGCTATTAATCAATAGCAGCCGGGACCGCGTGCCCTCCGAAGCACGGAGCGATGGAAAACCGCGCATAAATTAGAAAAGTGGTGCAGAGCCATTTATTGGTGTGTAGGTATAAAAGTTTGGTTATAATATAACCATGAAATACATATCTGCAATATTCCAACCCAGTCATGAGTAGGTAAGAATGTAAAGTATATACATCTACATATATGGTCGTCTTGGCACAGATCCCGACTCCCTAACCTAGTGCGTTTTTATGATCCCAGGTCGTAAAGGGGATGTGTTCAACTATGTTTGGGATTGCTCCAATTTAGTGAAACAGTTTGTTTTTAGATACCTAGAGATTTATAAAAAGTGATATTGAATAAGAAAAGTCGTTCCGAGTTATGTTCTCTGATGCTTCTGGCTTTGAAATCATCCAACGTAACCGAAACAGTTTTTCCATGCATGCTATTCTCTCCGTTTTTATTAAGTCACTTTCCTGTTAGTCGTTCCGGGTGGAATCTTGCAACTCAAACAACAATGGCGAACTCCCATACATACTTTTATGTCAGTCAAATTCGGGGTGTCTTTAGACAAAAAATATCGCTAGTAATTCAGCATCATTTCCCGAGATTGTTAGTCTAAGTTTTTTTTTAGGGGAGGCCTAGTATAATTGTTAATAGGCTTCAAAGTTTTGTAGGTTATGTTACTGTTAATGACCTTTGAAACCAGTTAAATAGGTAGGCAAGTACCAGTTACCAGTATCTGTAAACACAAATATAGAAAACTTGAACATACAAGTTAAACATACATCAGAAAAGCTGTCCATAAACACTTCTTGTGTTTGTCTTTTCATATAAATGGGAGCTTCTTTTTTTTTAAATAATATCGTAGATCTGACTAAAAGTGGGCAGATTTGGTACTAGGTCATCGGGCGTGAACCTCATAAATTAGGTGCAACATACACAATAGTCATTCTTTGGTTTTAGTTACAATGAGTGGCGGTTGTGTAGCACGTGCTAGCAGTGACTCTCTCTAGAGAACCCTTTTTTTTAAGGTTCCGTACCTCAAAAGGAAAAAAGGTACCCTTATATCAATAATACCATTGGGCAGTACCATTATCAGTCTGTCTGTCTAACTGCCAAGACACTTTTTCTCAGTAACATGTATCAAACTGTAATTAATATCATATACTATCTGCAATTTCTTGGAGGTGTGAAAAAAACTCCTAAGTCGACGCAATCAAAAGATACGGCCATTTATGTCGCATATTTTGACACTCCCAAAGGAAAGTTAAGTTACGGAACCCTCGGTACGCGTGTCCGACTTGTACTTGACTGAATTTTTAAGATCTAGGAGCTACAGAATCAACTACCACGCTTCCACAGTGAACTGGGTAGTACATCCAATTTACACCTACACCGTATTGTTGTTACAATTATCTACAACTGGATGCGCCATCCGTTCTAATTCCCATCAGACTGCGAGATGCCTACATCAATCAGAGCTAGAATAGATTTAGAGCTCCTCCTTCACAGTCTAGGTTCATAAACACATCATAAACATAACGTCCGCGATGTCTGGTCTGTCTGTTGTAAACGCGAGCTCCGTTGAACACTATATTAATTACGGAAAGGGTTAACACAGACTAAATATGTTTAGAATTATTTCCTCTGAGGGTTGTGTACGCATCAGCCTAGCTTCCGACTTTCAAAATTATATGTATACTAAATCATCGTCATCATCATCATCATCATCATCAGGTCAGCCCTTAGAAGTCCACTGCTGAACATAGGCCTCCCCCAAAGAGCGCCATGACGAGCGATCTTGTGCCACCTCCATCCACCAACTTCCTGCGATGGCTACAATGTCGTCGGTCTATCGTGTGGGGGGTCTCCCCACACTTCGCTTGCTTATTCGTGGCCACCATTCGAGAACTTTTATTCCCAAGCGGTTGTCGGTTCTGCGAACTATACCCATTGCCACTTCAACTTGCAAACTCTGAGAGCTATGTCGGTAACCTTGGTTCTTCTACGGATTTCCTCATTTCGGATTTTATCACGTTCTAAAACACCGAGCATAGCTCTCTCCATTGCACGCTGCGCAACTCTGAGCTTGTGTATGAGACCAATAGTTAGTGACCACGTCTCAGTGCCGTATGTCATCACTGGTAACACGCACTGATTATAAACCTTCGTCTTGAGGCTCTGCGGTATCTGCGACGAGAAGATATGGCGTAATTTCCCGAACGCTGCCCATCCGAGTTGATCTCTTTGTCGAAGTTGGATCTACCCAGTTGGATCGTCTGACCTAAGTAGACATAGTGATCAACAGCTTCGTTAATATCGTTCCCAACATAAACCGGCATGGGTACGACATGGGCATTTGACATGATGTTCGTCTTGCCCATGTTCATTTTAAGACCCACCTGTTGGGAAACAATATTGAGGTCACTGAGAATTGTGCTTAGGTCTTCCAGGGTTTCTGCCATGATGACTATATTATCGGCAAATCGAAGGTGAGTGATGTGTTCGCCATTGATGTTAACACCATATCCGTTCCAGTTCAGAGGCTTGAATATATATTCCAGTGCAGAGGTGAACAGTTTCGGAGAAATAACGTCTCCCTGTCTCACCCCTTTTTGCACCTGGATAGAAGTCGTGCTCTGATCCTGAAGACGGACTGTCATGGTGGCTTTGCTGTACAAAGACTTCGATGTACCGGTAGTAAATCTGGCACCGCTGTAATGACTGTAGCACTGCCCAGGTCTCGACTGAATTTTCTCATAATTTCTCGTAATCCACAAACGCTAGACATAGTGGTCGATTATACTCTTCGGTCTTCTGTATAATCTGCCGGAGCGTATGGATGTGGTCTACGGTGCTGAGGCCTTTCCAGCTTGTTCGGGAGGCTGAAAGTCGTCAAACCTACGAGCGAGACGGTTTGTAACTACTCTTGAAAACAGCTTATAGACCTGGCTCAGCAGCGAAATGGGCCTATAATTCTTCAAGATGGTTTTATCACCTTTCTTAAAGAACAAAACCACTACGCTCCTGTGCCACACCTCTGGCGTAGTACCCTCGAGGATGACGGAGTTAAATAGCTTCTGAAGGACTTTAAGTACCGGTGTTCCACCCGCTTACAGTAGCTCTGTCGTTATTCCGTCCTCCCCTGGTGCCTTATTGCTCTTAAGCTGTTTGAGAGCCATTCTGATCTCGTATAGGCTGACGTCCGAGATATCTTCGGTATAATGTCGGGTCAAACGGGCTCTTGCGTCGCTAGTCGTGCTAGGAGGACTACGCGATGAGGTGTATAATTGTCCATAGAACTTCTCTAAAATAAACTATATTAAATAATACCTCGTGTTAATTTAACAGTAGCAACCGCACACCGTGTTACCCGGATAGTATCTTCGGAGTCAAAAGTCAACCCATTGATTAAAAGACGCGAATCCTGCTGGACATTCTTTATCTCTATAGTTGTTTATTGTTAAGTATATGCTATTGGTAGCCCTACAGGCGGGAAATAGCAGTGTATCTGTTAAAGTGCTATTTTTATCCGACTTGCAGCTATAACGGGATCATTTCAAGGGCCTAGTCTTGACTTACGAGTATATCACGGCGACGGGAAGTGGACCAATACCAATCACAAGCAGCCCACGTGACGTTTAGTGGCCTGTGGAAGCATTAGCGGTGAGTGGCCCACCACTTGCCTACCCCTCACACAGAAATCTCTTTACCCTCGCTCCTTTCATCAATGGAAAATGATTTTCTAAGTTTTTCGCTGAAAGTCGTGGTCGTATCATTACTAGGAACCGGTTTCGGGACAGTGATCCAACTGTTCTGTCCAACTAGTTGAACTACGGGCCTTTACTAGGGTCGTGGTAAAACTATTTTTGTAATTGGACAATGGCCCCATAACTAGACCCGAGGTCCAACTGATTTATTATAATTGTAATATACAAGTTTTTTTAAACAATTTTTTATTACTTGTCTTAGTTATTTCACTGGGCTACCAAAGTATGAAATTGAATTTAATGACCTTTCTTTCCACAGTATTTGATTCATCACTTGTCAACCAAGTGATGATGATGCCGCGAGAACTCTGTAATATAACGACGCAAGCCCCTCTAGGGCTCTTTGACTCGTGTTTATATCTTTTTTATTAAGAACTAATAAAAACTTTTGTAAAATATCCATATATTAAGTAATTACAATTATAATAAATCAGTTGGACCACGGGTCTAGTTATGGGACCTTTGTCCAACTACAAAAATAGTTGGACCACGACCCCTATTAAAGGCCCATAGTCCAACTAGTTGCACAGACCAGTTGGACCACTGCCCCGAAACGATCCTGTCAAACCCACGTGGTCCCAGTTAGTTCTATCATTGGTCTCCATCTACACAGAAAAATATATCATTTATAAACATGTCATTATACTGTACACAGCCAAATTCATGCCATTGGATACAGAAAAAATCCAGTGTTATTGATTTTGGATCAGGAGCAACTTTTCAAATCCAGAATATGTTATTACTGGCAGCCCCACACGAGAAATAGAATAGCTATTTTTACCACATGCTATACCAGTGCAGCTATTTACGCGGGATGATTTCAAGGACTCGTCTGTGAACTCGCGTGCCTACCTTAACGGTCAATACACTGTGTCTATTGATTTTGGTTTAGCATGTCGTGTCGATAGGTTATTTATTGTCTTGAGGTCGTTAACGGACATTCAACTTAAGTGTGGATATTTCGTCGGTTTTCTTCTTCGGCCTAGGGTCTCAGCTTAATTAGAGTTTCAGCTCACTTTACTGTTAAGCTTCTTCCATGCACTTTGACTTATATTATAAAAGCGAAAGTTACTAGTACTAGTATTTATCTGTCTGTTTGTTACCTTATCACGACAAAACGGTTAAACAAACCTTAATGAAATTTGGGATGGAAATAGTTTGAATCCTGGGAATCCTGTTTTTTTTAGCGATAAGCTTTAGTTCACGCGGGCGAACTCGCGGGCAAAAGCTAATCCTTATTAAAATATTAGTTTAGTAACGTAAGCAACGACTTACTCAGATCGTTTTGACGGTATTTTCACAGTAATATTTTATTTTGAACAGAACATCAAACGCTATCGATCAATGTGACTCTGAAGAAACGAAGAAGCTCATAGGTAAATTTAACAAAGATCACGAAAAGTGAGCATTTCTAGGGGATGGAATAGTAAGCTGGGTGAACTAAATTAAACAAGTAGGTACATCATCAAATTGAGGTAAAAAACACGACTGCCTGCCAAAAACGAACTAAACAGTTTTCATGCCAATAAATTATAATATTGTTGGAATGTGCGTTCAATTTGATACCCATACCACAGAATAAATAATAGTACAACCCATACTAGTTTTCCCGCTCCCGACTTCATCCTCGTGGCTAATTCGTTTTTTTTAAAGAATATAAATATCCTTTGTTTTTTTAATAACTCGGGATGATATAAGGATTCTAACGATACCTACCTACCCCATACATCTAAATCTGTTCAGTTCATTTAGAAGTTATGATGGTATAAAAAAACACATACATACATATGAACCCTGAAAGCATTACTCTCTTTTTTTGCGCAGTCGTGCAAAAACTTACCAAGCAATTCAACTTATAAACTTGACTTCGTTGCAATCTGTTTGTTGTTGTTGAGATTGATTTTAAAATAGACTGAACTAATTGGAAAAAGAACATGAAAGTGGGCTTTGATGACATTTATACAGAACTAGCTGTGCCCGCGGCTTTGCCCGCGTGGTAATATCTCTGGGTTGAAAGTTACCTTTGTCACATTTCATTAAAATTTGTTCAGCCGTCAAATAGTCTTGGAATCGAATCGAATGCTCCACTCTTATGGATTGGATTGAGAAGTAAACCAGTTACTAATTCAAAACCTAAGCTATCCAACAGTGAAAACTGCATTTCAATAAGTCCAGTAGTTTTTACGTGATTCACAAACATACAGACAGTCAGACACTTTAAAATGTTATATTCTTGTTCAGTAGCATATTCAGTTCCCAAAACATTTTTTTTTCGTTTAGCCTTTTTGTTACTGCTCTATTATACGTACATATACATATTATATAGATAGTAGATGGACAGATAAGAGAGAAACAGGTAAAATTAGAACCAATAAGATACAGAATCTGAAAAAGGATTACCAACTAATTCTGTGAATATGGTTGTGATGAGTTCCAAAATTCCGACGCTCTGAGTCTGGGTTGTGATGAGCCCAGTTCTGTGAATCTGTGCAGTGACGAGTTTCCCCAAACTCGATTAAATTACGCTTTTGCACGAAATGTTGAGTGTATAGTTTATTCGTGTTAATCGTGATCCATTGTTCAAATTTGATGTTGCGTACTATTTTGTGGAAGAATGTGAAAAAAATAGTTCTGTAGTTTTTAGACTTTAGGTAACTGCTTGTCAAATAATAGGTATAACCTAAGTTCAAACCTCCGTCTCTACTCAAAGTCAAAGGTGAGAGAGAGTTCAATATCCAAATACCTAAACTAAAACTTCATACCTTATTCATAATCAAGAGTGTGATTAAATGGATTTTATAATACTTTCAGCGCATTAAAAAAAAACTTTCTAACTATGTTTCATTAAAGAACATTGCTCGAAGTGTTTCTTATGAATGAAAATTTCAATGAATGAAATAACATTTACTTGAAATCTGACCCAAGAATGTTGACCTGAAGGGCTTTAAACCTTTTAGAGGTAAGGTCATATTTTGTACATTTAGTTCTCGGAGACAGTGACAAATAATTGTATAGGATAGGTGCTTGTTTCAAGTTTCTAAGTCGACCTGTTTAGGCTCTAGGTATAAGACAGCTTTTGACACAATTGGGTTCCATTTGGACCCGTTGGACACGGATCCCTAAAATGAGTCGTTCATAATCCCAGAAATATAACTGAACACACTAAACAGAGGAATGTATTATATCGTTGTGAAGTCTTAAAAAACGAACGAACGTCATCCAGAGCAGATGACTAACCACACTTTTTTAAACGACCGTCGCGATTTGGCTTCGCAGTCGCTCAGTTCGCTTTGATATGTCTGAAGCACCTATTTATTGAATAATCAGCCTTCCCACTCTCGTCCACGTGTTCATCTCTTACTTCCCGTACCAGTTATAACATGATGACTGCTGTTGATGATGCTACTTACGCCTACTTAAAAAGATCTCAGTGTTTTTTTAATCTACTATAACTTCTTATCCTTACAGAAAACTTACGACATCTAATAATCAGATTAAGATACCAAGTACCCCAGTTTTTAAGACAACCCCTAAGCTTTCTAACAGTGAAACTAAATTGTACTTGGTCCAGTAGCTTTTACGTGATGCTCGAAAAAACATACAGACAAACAGACAGATACGATTTAAAAAATGTTATATTCCTGTTCAGTAGCCTATTATAGGTACCCTTGACCATATTGTTTTTAATTATCTTCTTTGTACAGTCTTTTTCGTTCTTATTGCTTTATCCTAGGTAATAATAGATAGATAGATAAAAGTGACAATGAGATGTCCCACAATCATCAAATCATCAAACTGGAAAAAAGCAGGTCAATCTAAATAAAACCAAATAAAAAACAAATGACTAATAAGAAACCAGGCTGGGCCAGTCCCCACAAGCAGCACCCGTTCACGAGCATGACTTGTGCACCAGCCACACCAATTATTACATTTTTCACTCAGAATTTGCAAGTTGACGTGGCAATGAGTATTATAAAGCACGTAAAACCGATAACCATTGGGAAGAAAGTTTCTCTAGTGGTGACCAGGGCTCCGAAGACGGAGGACGGATGGAGGACGGCCTCCCACGGGTGGACTAATGACGTGGTGGGAGTCGCGGGGGGCCTGGATACAAATATCGAGCAACCTCGTTGTGGCGTTATTTGGATCAGCAATGTGCAGTAGTGGATGTCTTCCGGTTGTAATGATGATTTGGAGGTTTAGAATTTAAGCACAGACACAACGAAGACCTAGAAAAGACTTGTCATACAGCTCAATGTCACAGTGCAAGGTACTTCTGGGATGGCACTCGGGCGTAGTTCTTACCATCATGTGAATGACCTGACACTGACACTGACACTTTTGGCACTGTCAACGGTAATCTTGACATTGTTGTATAAAAACGTAGAGCATCATTAAGTACCTATTATAGTTTTCAATCTGTTTACAAATCCCAGGCTTTAAATAGAACATTTACTATACACAAGTTTACAAAAACACGACAAGCCTATCTATGACAAACACCGCGTTAAAATCATCTTAAAGGAGGTGCTCCTGGTCTTCAGACCTACAGGCTTTATTTAATTCCATCATCAACTGTGGGAGAACTCCAGAGGCGTGGAACAGGAATGTGGTGGTACTATTTTTCAAGAAAGGGGATAAAGCTTGCTCAAGAATTATAGGCCCATCTCACTCCTGAGTCACGTCTATAAGTTGTTCTCAATCATCTCGCGCGTAGATTTGACGAATTCCAGCCCCCCGAGCAGGCAGGGTTTCACGGAGGATATGCACTGTAGACCACATTCACACAGTGCGCCAGATTATCCAGAAGACAGAAGAGTATAATCGGCCTCTGTGTCTAGCTTTTGTGGACTACGAGAAGGCCGTTAACTCCATCGAAACCTGGTCCGTTCTGGACTCTTTACAGAGATGCCAAGTGGACTGGCAATATACCTAGTTATATGTACCACAAACCCACCGTTGTTTACCGAAGTCCAATTGCGACATATTTAATCATACAAGTAGGTACTTCCTTTGATTGTGAAAGTACCAATTAAGCACTTTTTGTACTTATGTTGTTTTTCTATGAATAATGCGCAGTAGAGGTACTCTACATGTTGATTTGATTTAATTGCGCATAGCTGAATAAGCATTTATGTACTTAGATGTTTTTCTCGTTAAAGTATGAGAAATGTAACTACTTAGTTGTAATTGCAAATGAATAATGTACTAGAAATCGCCTACGCATTTATAAAAGTTATATAAGGAAGTTACTAAGTACAAATTGTCATTATTTTATCTTCGCTTGAATTGTACGGTCAAAAGTAAGACCAATAAAATTAACTTCAAATTTAATTTGTTGTTTATTTTATTAAAATCTCGGCTCCGTCCAATTTGTCTACCTATTCAAGTGTTGTGATGCTTGAATAATAATAATAATAATATTTTATTGACAGTATAAAAAAGATTACAAAAATACATTTGATCAATAGACTCCCCACTAGGATTCCCTGTCTCGGGGGGTCTATTTCTCTTCCAAAAGTTCCAAGAATAAAATAAAAATAATCTTAACGACGCATGACGCGTATGACGCTGCCACGATGTCCGTCCAAGACCAGGACCGGCAAACTGATCAAATCCAATTGCTTAGGGGAGTACGGCAGGGAGATGTCATATCCCCGGAACTGTTTACAAACGCAATGAAGGATATGTGCAAGATATTGGACTGGAATGGTATGGGCATCAACATAAACGGTGAGTACATCCTACACTTGAGATTTGCAGACGATATCGTCCTTATGGCGGAGTCGCTGCAAGAGTTGCAACAAATGCTGACCAGTCTAGCAGATGCCTCCCCACATATTGGCCTCCGCATGAACATCCACAAAACAAAATTGATGATAAATCATCACATTACACCGGAACCAATAGTTGTTAGTGGCATGCCTATCGAATTTGTGCAGAAGTATGTCTACCTAGGACAAACTTTTATGTTGGGCAGAAACAACTTTGAGAAGGAAGCTGATAGGCGAATTCAGCTGGGCTGGGCAGCATTTGGGAAAAATTCTCATGTCTTCTCGTCGCCCATCCCAGTGCCTAAAGACTAAAGCCTTCGACCAGTGCGTGCTACCCGTAATGACATACGGAGCCGAAACGTGGATACTGACTGTGAGACTGGTCCACAAATTTCAGGTCGCACTGCGAGCTATGGAACGTGCTATGCTCGGGGTTTAGGGGGATCGCATCCGAAACGAGGTGCTTCTGCAGAGAACGAAAGTCACCGACATAGCTCAAAGAATTAGCAAACTGAAGTGACAATGGACCGGTCACATTAGTCGAAGAAGCGATAACTGGTGGGGTAAACGATTTCTTGAGTCGAGAACACGTATAGGCAAACGTAGTGTAGGACGTCCTCCGGCCAGATGGAGTGACGGTTTACGTAAAGTAGCTGGGAGCAATTACATAAGAAGAGCCATATAGGCCTATGTCCAACAGTAGACTAATGCAGGCTGTTGATGACTCTTGCGATGAAGACGAATCGTTTGTCAAAACTGGACCAAGTTTTTAGTTTAAACACATTACCCTACCTTTACTTTGCTATAGTCGGGTAAAAACACGACAAGCCTATGAAAAACGCCGCGTTAAAATCATCTTGGGACTCTTGGGAGGCATCTAGCCAGCCACAGAATTATCAATAGTACCCTCCCCCCCCCCCTCAGGTCCAAAAGATTGCGACTTGTCTTACCTCCCCATATTAAAGTTGGCAAACAGGACCCTGTTTAGCCTAAACGCCCACGTTAGCATCAATAGCCTGCCTGGGCAAATATACCTTCTCAAAAAAACCTCCAATAACTGCGTAAGGGCCTTTTATATTGCATATTGGGGACAGTTATTCAAGACTAGATGCTAAGGAATTATACGCATTGGTGACGTAGCGTCGACGCCAAAGTCTGGCGTCTCGCCAGAATTATTTCGCATGCCTAAATACTGACGATTTGTTACCGACGACAAACAATATAAGGATGTTGTTTCGTAATATTTTGAGCGTGTAGGGAATAGTTGGAGCTGGCAAGTAGCAACTCCAAAGACAAAACGCTAGCAGGCTGGTTCGATCGCCACACTGGCTGGCTGGTGAGGTGCGGCTTTCTATGGTTGAAATCTACAGCGTGCGACGCAAGGTCGTATGTTGTGCCTATACGGGAGCTTATTGATACATTGATAGGCACTTCAAAGCTACGGTCAAGTTAAACCTTCTTGGCTACAGCACGGTAAAACCGGGCTTTGTGTGAAGACCGTAGTTTTTCACGAGTTCGAGAAAGAGATAATTCCCCACGAATATTTTACTAGATGCTACACCGAACATTTCAATCGCCACGCAATCCATGTTTATTTGCCAGCACAACAAAAATCTATATTATTTTGTGACGACTGCATGTACAGCAGTACGAATCTATTTCCGTGTAGATACTAATTTGGCCATAGCACGCGTGCGGGCACAGAATAAATTGGTAAGGGTGAAATTTGGTTAAGTTTCACTAGGTATGTTATAGCTTTGGGGTAATTTCTAAAATGGGGTTATTCCGAAAATTACGAATTACTCCTAACCCAGGCAATATTTTTTGCTCTGGCAACATAAATCTAGACGCCATCTTATTTTTCTTCCTCGCGACAGTTACTCTAGCTAACTTGTGATGAATGTGCGTGTGCAAGTCTATTTTTCGTTGGAAACGTTTTTTTTTTTCAAGTTTTTGTAGGTTATTGGAATTACCTCGTCTTCTATATTTAGTAAGTTATCTTATTAATTGTAAGATTTAACGAAATATAATTGGTTTTGGTGCTTTATTTTAGCAGTTCGGATGCACTAACTATCGTTTTTATGTTTCTTCCAGAAATATCCCAGAGGGTTATTCCGAATGAAAACTGCTTTTCCATAGTAATTTCCAGAGGTTTACTACTGGACGCTAGATGAGGGGGAAAATCCGAAAATCAAATTATCAAATATGTGTTGTGGTTATACTTTATAAGATATCAGATTGTTTTTTATAAAGGGGTAAAGTAGAATGAAAATGTAATTTAAACTTTAAGTACTAACTTAAAACAGATGATTCAATCGGAATTACCTCGTGGTATTTCGAAATTACACCAAAAAAATAATCATTTTTTTAAATGACTGTATTTATGGAACGCAATTACATTTATTTAAATAGGTTATCGCAAGAGTTAGAATATACACTTTAACAAATAACAGTAACATGAGTTTGTAGTATACTTACAGAGATTATAAAAAAATATACAATGTAAACATCGTGTCGACTAAAAAAATACGAAATTACCACAAAGCACCTTACTTCCCGAAAGAAGTAACTGCACGAAGACTCGCGATCGTCTGTCTGTACAAATTCTAACTCATTTCTAGAAAATCTCATTGGACGCAACAATTATTATTTTTAAAGCTAAATCAGGATGGAGCATTTTCATAATTTATCGCAAGATAAATAGTCGGACGGTAATCCGTTCGACTGGGAAGAAATATAACGACATTGTGGCATGCAGTTAAGCAAAACTAAAATTGTCTTCAAATAGTTTCTATACATTTCGCTTTATAATCGACTTCACAAAAGGAGACGGTTATATTATGTTCTATTATACCGTAACGATGACATCGTGCCGTGTTACATTTAAATTAACGTCCATTAGTCTTTAAAAAACACATTCCGAGCCCCCTCCTCCTCCCCTCATTACAGCTAAGAGGCATCTCGATCACATCAGCTTTCAAACATAAAAAAACCGCTTCAAAATCAGTACATTCGTCAGCTACGGTCACAAAATACAATAAAACGCCCGGTTTTGACGGCTGGTTGGTTTATTGGCTAGTGACCCTAGGAACGAAATCAAATGGTTGGGGGTTCGAATCCTGCAAGGTGCAATCATTTGTGTGAAGAGCAGAAATGTTTGTTTCCGAGTCATGGATGTGATATTCGTATATATGTATGTTTATGCGTTATCTGGTGCCCATATTACAGGGTATCCTAGTTTGGGGCTAGGTAATTGGTGTGGAATTGTCCCAAATATATTTTATTTCAATAGTACCCTTTGCCTAAAGTAAACAGCTAACCTGGCCAGCAGTCCCACTGTCCCAGTTTCGTAAAGCTTTTAGCGCAGAACTTCAACTTTATGTAGGTCACCTAGAATAGATTACACGGGGTCGTCTCAACAAGAATAATTATTGCAAGCTCTGTAGGTACATTTTCCTAGAAAAAACATTATGTTTTTGCTTTTAAACAATGGAGTTTCAAGCGATCTTTCTATCTATTAAATAAAATACAATAGACTGGAGTACACAAATCACCCACAGATCATATACATATTACAGAAAGCTGAAAATAAAAGTTTTTCACCAACAACAAAATAGATAATTGATTGAATCAACTTTGTAGAGCTCTTTATGCTAAACTGTATTAATCTTTATCAAATTGAATATCACAGCAATTTTTCTCGTTTCATGTAGTTTAATTTTCCTTTTTAATCGACTTCACAAATGTTCGAAAGAAAGTTTTTTTTAATATTTCTGCCGCTTTCTCTTTGAAAATTCTTTTATTGTTTGAAAGGGTATACTTTCCAGATGGTCCCATATAAATTGTATCAAAATTGGCTAATAATATATTTTTTTAGTAATTCCCTTTGATTTTCTAAACCGATTTAAATGGTTGTATTTAATTCAAAAGGGTAGACTTTAATAGCAAACTGTTTTGACTAGTAGCTTGAGAGATATGACGATGATTTTGATGAGCGTTTTTTTGTGCTACTATTAGTTTATTCTGTGGTGTAATAGCGCAGAAGAGGCGCGGGTGCGGGCGGATCGCGGGCTTCTATGGTAAATTTAGTTTGTACAAATAAAAGAGAAACCTTAGCTACCCGTGCGTAGCCGGGGATAATCGCTAGTACCGTATAAATTACCCTAAATTTATAATTTATTTTGTGATCTAAATCGGTCGGAGCATTCAAAAGGGGTTTTAAAATGTCAAGTGAGGCAAAAAGGTAAAATGTGGGGTCATTTAAGACATTTGTTTGGACAGTACAGAACTTTAGATGTTTTAAATTTGAGGCTTTGTAGCTGAAAACTTGTTATTGTCCCAAATTTTATAAGAACCGAAGCAACACACACTTTTGCGTCAGTCGCTACTTACCACTAGAGCATTGTTATCATTGCTGGTTTATATATTTATATTTATATATATTTATATTTTATATTATATATATTTATAGCGTACAGCGTACATACATACAGCGTTGCTAACGCTGTATGTATGTACGCTGTACGCTGTACCTGGCTTAACCTGTGGAAGAATGCGTTTTTGGAGTTCTTGGGCTATTTTTAAAATATATAATGATTACCATTAAGGTAAAAGGTGAACCAAGGTTTACCATACACAAAATCTGTTTTTGAAGAAGGTAATTGAACCAAAGAAATAGATTTTTTATATTTTTGCAATAATTGCAAAAATGCTCACATTATCACGTACGAGATACCGAGTGTATGTCTGACCTGGCATGGGTTTGAAGCTTGTAGAGCTAGAGCCTAAATAAAATTAGATATAGATCTAATAGAAATTATGTAATTTCGAAAAATAAAATTGAACTTACCTATTTAAAATTAAACTTAAAGGGGGACGAACGTTTTTTTTTCCTTTTTTTCATAGTTTAGGTATATATCTTACATTTGTAGATATTTCAAGTAGTTTTTAAAAAAACAATTATATTGTTGGCGTATGGGTATGTGCCAACCTTACTTCGTCAATTCTTATTGCGGGTAAGTGTTTAGTATCTGTTTACTGTTTATCGAAATGTCGGCATGTTCTCATTAAATATAGTGCTTATATTGCTTTAAAGAGTACCTAAACTGATTCCAAATGGAATGGAGAAGTCAATGGCAAGTTCGATGTCGTCAAAAGGGGTGCGGTGTGTCATCAATTTACCTAACTCGACTCATAAATATCTACCCTAAAGTGTGCATTATTTTATTGTGTCTGGCAACAAAAAAAAACGCTCGTTTTTCAAATATTAATGAGCTAGTTTAATTGCCCTAAAAAACATTTAAAACCTAAAATTAAAAACCAAATTGGGTTAAATTGTTTTAAAATCCAATTTGAGTAAACAACTTTTATGTTTGTCCCGTCGGTGTTTCTTTTTAATTTCCTTTTCCTCGAAGAAGGCTCGTTAGGGATATGATCGAAACCTGAAACCTTGCAGGCTTATACTAACGTTAGCTGCTCCGTGCTGGCCGGAGAGTCTCGTCCGTCGTCCCGCATACTGGCCCCATGGTGCACACTCATGCAAATAATGGCGCACAAACACTTGTGATAACCACAGAACTATCACTTTAACATTTTACACAGCACTGTTTGTTGTGAGAACGGAACAAAGGTATCGATGTTGGTTTCCCGGCGGTCACAAGAACGCGAGGCGCGCTCCCTGAGCGGACGCCATGTTGAATTAGGGGAGCGATTCGCGCGCGCGCCAAATGCAAAGTGGTGTTGCTATAACGTGAAGCTCCCGTGTCTGAGGGTTGCGTTAGGACCAAGAAGGTTTAAAATATAAAGGAGTCTATACCGTCAAACAAATGAGTGAAGCATAACAAATGGTGTCTGCGTAAGGCAAAGTCAGAGTATTTTATTGTAAATAGGCAAAATAATATCACTTTTACAAGTCAAAATTAGCGTCTTATGAACAAGGAGAAATACATAATTAATAAAATTTTGGTAAACTAAGTAAGCGCATGTGTGCGTGAGTGGATAATTTGAAGTCTTTTGTGGTTGATACACAATTTCACTCAATTTCATCACAAAAGACTGCATTCTTTTTGATTTTCAGTGAGAACTTCACAGAATAAATAACCACGACTAACATGGTCGAGATCGTGCGGCGATGTGACGGCCCATAATGTGTGGGTGAAGCTTGTGCGTAGGAGTGGATTGGCATATCTTGGGTGCTTCACTTTCCATTTGGCGTTGTGGGATCCGTATTTTTTTTTAAACATTCTTGGTTAGGATAATACAGTCATAACAAGTCATTGAGTTAAATAATTAACCTCATGACATTTTGCTGACATTGAAAGCTAACAATAAGTATACTTAGTTATTAGTTTTGTTCAATCGACTATCAACATAAGACAGTAAATTAATTACAAAACTTACTACCGAGTACTTAAACCGAGACTACAAAAATCTTTGATAGAATTATCCTATTTCGCCACTTTTTTATATTTAGGTACCTAAAACCTCTAGAAATATTTTTTCTCGTATATAGGTATCGTTTTCAGCTAAGAATGTCATCACAGTGTCTTTGCCCAATTAAAAAATTGCGTTTCTCGGGCCATTCCATTATTTTCAGAATGGGACCAATCTCACCCACATATTGCTTCATTGCTCAGTAGTGAGTCTACCTAAATAAAACACGTACGTCTATCCCAAACTGGTCTATTAGGCGTTTGCCGACTTTCCTCTTTGTCGACTTTTTATTATTTACATACATTTCGTTATAGCTTTGCCGACTTTTTGCTCATATTATATATTTACCTCGCATTTAGCCGACTCTTTACAAATAAAATTCCATATTGAAACTGTCGGCTATCCGTACTTACACACTTGGCACCCCGCCACGCATGCGCATGCCGCCGCCACTGCAATACGACGCGCGTCACGACTTGCGCCTATACGTGTCGCCGTCAGACGACGGTGGATGTCAGACGTTTTATAGAGTGGATCAACCATATAGAAATTTTATTCTGTCTACGGGAACAACAGTACAAGTGATTGGGTAGCTATAGCCAAAGAGCATATACATATAAATACAACGTTCTATGTACCTACCACTCTCAAGCAGAAAGCCTCTAACAAAAGCAACAGCCCTTCCAACGTGCTCCTTTAGTAACCCTTGAGAGAAAGTCTTAAAAGAAAACGGTCAAGTGGGATTTGTGGAGAGGGTTCTGTACGATGAATATATTACAATATTGAGAGATTTACAGTGTTATTTTAATAATTTCACTGCCAATTTTCTCGGAATCTACTGGAACGATTAAGTTGAAATTTGGTGCACATATGACCCAAACTGTGTAACCCAAACACGTACTAACTTGTAACGTAAATAAATGAAATTGAATTAAGTAAATGTATCTCTTTTGGGAGAGAAACAGAAGATAAATAAAAAAAAAGTATTGCAAACTGTACTGTATGACAGGACATATCAAATGAAAGGACTTGTTGTGAGGGTCTAATTTAAACCTCTTAAAGTTTTCCTGTAATCTATAATCTAATATTCAGTATTTTTTTCAAAATTTAAGGCCTAGTAGTTTCGGAGATGATATTAGTGGTAAATTTTCATACTTATATGTTCTAAAATAACTTAAAAAATAAATATATTATAATTATAAAAAATTAGACCCTTACAACAAGTCCTTTCATTTGATATGTCATGTCACACAGTACAGTATGCATTTTTTTCTGTTTCGCTCCCAAAAGTGATATATTTACTTAATTCAATTTATTTTATAATTATAAAAAATTAGACCCTCACAACAAGTCCTTTGATTTGATATGTCATGTCACATTTGCATATTTGCATATGTCATGTCACATGTCAGTACAGTATGCATTTATTTTTCTGTTTCGCTCCCAAAAGTGATATATTTACTTAATTCAATTTCATTAATTTACGTTACAAGTTAGTGCAGTGGCGGCATGGTGGCCAAGAGAAGGGCGCAGATTAAGAGACAGAGCACCTGCTCGATGGTCAGATGATGTCATCAAAGCGGCAGGAAGGCAGTGGATTCGCTTGGCGCAGGATGGGAAAGAGTGGCGTGCATATGAGGACGAGGCCTAACAGTGGGTTGATGTAGGCTGATATAGATAGATAGATAGATAAATGGTAAATCTAGCAACTTAACCCGCTGGCTGTTTATGTTAAAAAGTGTTAGGTCCCTTTTATTTACCTTACTACTACCATTCGCAGCAATCCATACTATATTATAAAAGCGATAGTAACTTTGTCTGTGTCTGTGCGTTTCGTTAACATTTTACGACTAAACGGCCGAACCGATCTTGATGAAATTTGGTATGGAGATAGTTGGAACCCTGGGGAAGGACATTGCTTTTTATCGCGATAAACTGTAGTGCGCACGGACGAAGTCGCGGGAAAAAGCTAGTTAGCAATAAAGCTGGCAGCGCATGTAAACATACAAGGAGTTTAAATAGAAAAGAGGTATCCTATGTCAATACAAAAAATGTCTACGTCACGTCCCACTACTCTTTTTGTTGCCGCATCAGCATGTATGACGAAGGAAGAGAAAAATTATACTAGCCAAATTATCACTTGAATGTACGTCAGTTCCCTCTATACTTTTAAAGAGTAAATAATAATAATATATAATATCATAGGCAATATTTTTTCCCCCGACTACGGCGAAGAAAATGATGTATTCTGTGATCAAACTAAAATTTGACCGATTTTGAGAAGCGAGTTATCGTACGATTTGTCTTCATCGCAAGAGTGTCATATGTTTTTTTTATGCGACCGTAGTCGGGTTTTAGTTTTTGGACTTATGTCTTGTTTAGTTAACTTTAATTATAATTATTTTTGTATATCGATCTCAGTTCCTTTGTAAGCGTTCTCGCGGCAGCTTTAATTATAATTATTTTTGTATATCGATCTCAGTTCCTTGGTAAGCATTCTCGCGGCAGCTTTAATTATAATTATTTTTGTATATCGATCTCAGTTCCTTGGTAAGCATTCTCGCGGCAGCTTTAATTATAATTATTTTTGTATATCGATCTCAGTTCCTTGGTAAGCATTCTCGCGGCAGCTTTAATTATAATTATTTTTGTATATCGATCTCAGTTCCTTGGTAAGCATTCTCGCGGCAGCTTTAATTATAATTATTTTTGTATATCGATCTCAGTTCCTTGGTAAGCATTCTCGCGGCAGCTTTAATTATAATTATTTTTGTATATCGATCTCAGTTCCTTGGTAAGCATTCTCGCGGCAGCTTTAATTATAATTATTTTTGTATATCGATCTCAGTTCCTTGGTAAGCATTCTCGCGAAAGCTTTAAGTCGTAATATGTTGTATTATTCCTTTTTATTTATTTATTCATGGTATATACCTTTTTTATGTCCTTGTCCTAAATAATAACAAAAACTAATAATTAAAAATAAACACGACTGCCGTGCCTTTTCGTTTTTTTTTTATTTGTGCTTTTTTAATTCCTCCATTTGTAGAACTAGCCATATACACTACAGGCATAGAATAAATAGTAGGTACAGTGTCTTCGGCACAACGTGTGCCAAAGGGAAAGGGGGTTGGTAGGACCACGTGCTACATTATGGTGGTCTTTATAACTCTCAACAATATGTTTATGCTAGTAAGTAAATTAATTGGTGCGGGGTGGAGGATTGAGGTCATAAGGTTGCAAACCGCACATGAAGGGTATTTGGTACTTACCAGACTGTTATATAAATAAAACATCAATGACAATAAACTTCGTTTACTCCCTGAAGATTAAAAACAGTGGTGAAATGCGAATCTCAACATCCTCAAAGCTTAGTTATTGACGACTTTAACACGAGTACCCTCATCGCTCTCACTCTCGTCAGTCTCACTATCACTCTCGTCGGTCTCACTCTCACCGCTCTCACTCTCACTCTCATCGCTCTCATCTTCACACTCAGGTTCCTCCTCCTCCGGGGCGGCGGTGGTTGCGGCAGCTTCGGTGCTGGTTTCGTATTCCCAATCGAAGTCAATGCCCGTTACTTCTAAGTACCAGTCGTGGTAGTGTCCGGGACGGATGAAACCTGAGAGCAAAGATAAGCAAGCACAAATTAAAAAATTATGTAACCCCCGACCCTCACATTATAGCTAAGAAGCTTCTCGATCACATCAGCTTTCAAATATAAAAAACCACATCAAAATTGGTCCAGCTACGATCCTCACACTCCAATTACACACAACAATCTCAATTACCTCAGATTTCCAACATAAAAACCCGCATCTAAATCGGTCCATTCGCTTGGGATCTAAAATTTTCGAAAAATCTGGTAAATATGTAAGTAGGTTATGAATGCAACCGATTCTAACCTATGTACCATTTTATTTACAATTTCGGTATATCTCCTCGTCACAAACTCTTTGTTCCGTGGAGGAATAACCCTGAATTTGCGTTGGGATGCAGAAACTTGAACTGCGCTCATTGCTGCCTGAGACATTGAGTCATTAAACTGAGACCTAAGCTTGTTAGCTTGCAAAGTGGTTATACGTACTTCCCCAGGCGGATTCATGCTGAACAGACCTAGCTCAATGAACAGAATAATTTCGTAGCACTTACCAGCAGGGAAGTCGGTGTGACAACCAGATCCGGAGACGAAGGAGGTTACTCCAACTTGGCTGATGGAACCGTCGTCATCGATCACTGTCAAGGGGCCACCGCTGTCGCCCTGGAATTACAGTAATTCTGCTTTAGAATACAACTATTATTGGTTTATAACAATCGCTATTCTAGTTTAGACAAAAATACGCATGTGCGTTCAACGATTTGAGAATATGGCGAATTCAGGAAAGTCACGGGAAGTGACGAAATAGCTAAAGTGACGACCAGGATACTAAAACCCTGTCCTCACCTGGCAGGTAGACTGGCTGGTGACGTTGTATCCGCTAGCACAGATGGTGGAGTCCCCGATGATGGCTCCGTACGTGGCCAAGCATCTCTGGTTGGAGTCACCACGGAGGTACACCCAGTTCAGGTTCTCAGGAGAAGCGCCTACACATAAAAATATAAATATAAAATTAAAAAAACCGTTAAAACAAGTACAACAAGTACAACAAGTACAACATGGGTCTTACGTGGTATTTTTATACTCTTTGCATTAGGGGTATCAAATTGAAGGCCTTGATGAACTCATTACAACAATATATAATTTATTGGCATAACTCAAAACTCAAAATTCACCAAAAAGAACGATATAAAAAAAAAACTACTGCCTTGTCTGGACCGTTCTGTGGAACACTTTCTCGGAGGATAATAAAATTGTCAATTTTATTTATGCCTAGTTTTTTACTTTTTAGTTTGATTTTGGCAGGATTTGGCCCGTATTTTTAAGATTTTTATAGAATTACTTGGTTCCACATATAATAAACATATCACAAAGAAAAGAACCACAACGAAAAAATGAAAAGTTGTCGCTGGCATGGGACATGCAAGATGATGCATAAGACATGCAAGACTCAAAACATTTCTGAAAGAAAAGAAAATATTCGTCTCACCGTTAGTCCAAGTGCGTCCCCAGCCGCTAGCTACGAGCTGCACACCTTCGTAGTTCACGTCCTTGGACGCCGAGCGCTGGAGCCTGATCGGCTGCACATAGTCTGCGAACATACGGAGAGATGTAATGTCCAAGAAGTTAGAACTGAGGAGTGTCTGATCAAAAACCAATAAATCCATTTTCTAAAAGAAAATACATTGTTTCTGATCGAGTCGAAAGTAAAAAGCCCCTTCAAAAATCTAATTCGGATCAAAAGCCAATAGGTGATGTTATCAATAGTATTTTAAGTTTTAGTTAATTTTCTGTTTTATAAGATGTGTGTAAATAAATATTTTAAAGTATAATTTCATCTGAAATACTGTGTAGTGTAATAAGTTTTTTGCTTTTTCTGTAAACTACTATAATAACTATTAATAAGTATTTAAGTTATTCTACAACAAGAAAATTTACGCATATAGAACAAAACCCGCCTGAGAATGGTTGCTAACCAACTTTAAATCATTATAGATCTATTCAATGATACCCCACTTAACAAAATTCGTCGACTTTTTGTCCGTCCGAACTTCAATAGTCCGATGTCGTGCTGCTGCACGATGCCGGGGATATCATTGTTGTACCAAGGGTCGTTATAAAACTTACCGTTGAATATAATGGACCGTCCGAACTTCAACAGGCCGATGTCGTGCTGCTGCATGATGCCGGGGATATCATTATTGTACCGCGGGTCGTTATAAAACTTACCGTTGAATATAATAGACCGTCCGAACTTTAACAGGCCGATGTCGTGCTGCTACACGATGCCGGGGATATCATTGTTGTACCGCGGGTCGTTATAAAACTTACCGTTGAATATAATGGACCGTCCGAACTTCAACAGGCCGATGTCGTGCTGCTGCACGATGCTGGGGATATCATTGTTTTACTGCGGGTCGTTATAAAACTTACCGTTGAATATAATGGACCGTCCGAACTTCAACAGGCCGATGTCGTGCTGCTGCACGATGCTGGGGATATCATTGTTTTACCGCGGGTCGTTATAAAACTTACCGTTGAATATAATGGACCGTCCGAACTTCAACAGGCCGATGTCGTGCTACTGCATGATGCCGGGGATATCATTGTTTTACCGCGGGTCGTTATAAAACTTACCGTTGAATATAATAGACCGTCCGAACTTCAACAGGCCGATGTCGTGCTGCTGCACGATGCCGGGGATATCATTGTTTTACCGCGGGTCGTTATAAAACTTACCGTTGAATATAATAGACCGTCCGAACTTCAACAGGCCGATGTCGTGCTGCTGCACGATGCCGGGGATATCATTGTTTTACCGCGGGTCGTTATAAAACTTACCGTTGAATATAATAGACCGTCCGAACTTCAATAGGCCGATGTCGTGCTGCTGCACGATGCCGGGGATATCATTGTTGTACCGCGGGTCGTTATAAAACTTACCGTTGAATATAATAGACCGTCCGAACTTCAACAGGCCGATGTCGTGCTGCTGCACGATGCCGGGGATATCATTGTTTTACCGCGGGTCGTTATAAAACTTACCGTTGAATATAATGGACCGTCCGAACTTTAACAGGCCGATTTCGTGCTGCTGCACGATGCCGGGGATATCATTGTTGTACCGCGGGTCGTTATAAAACTTACCGTTGAATATAATGGACCGTCCGAACTTCAACAGGCCGATGTCGTGCTGCTGCACGATGCTGGGGATATCATTGTTTTACCGCGGGTCGTTATAAAACTTACCGTTGAATATAATAGACCGTCCGAACTTCAACAGGCCGATGTCGTGCTGCTGCACGATGCTGGGGATATCATTGTTTTACCGCGGGTCGTTATAAAACTTACCGTTGAATATAATGGACCGTCCGAACTTCAACAGGCCGATGTCGTGCTGCTGCACAATGCCGGGGATATCATTGTTTTACCGCGGGTCGTTATAAAACTTACCGTTGAATATAATAGACCGTCCGAACTTCAACAGGCCGATGTCGTGCTGCTGCACGATGCCGGGTATATCATTGTTTTACCGCGGGTCGTTATAAAACTTACCGTTGAATATAATAGACCGTCCGAACTTCAACAGGCCGATGTCGTGCTGCTGCACGATGCTGGGGATATCATTGTTTTACCGCGGGTCGTTATAAAACTTACCGTTGAATATAATGGACCGTCCGAACTTCAACAGGCCGATGTTGTGCTGCTGCACGATGCTGGGGATATCATTGTTTTACCGCGGGTCGTTATAAAACTTACCGTTGAATATAATAGACCGTCCGAACTTCAACAGGCCGATGTCGTGCTGCTGCACGATGCCGGGGATATCATTGTTTTACCGCGGGTCGTTATAAAACTTACCGTTGAATATAATGGACCGTCCGAACTTCAACAGGCCGATGTCGTGCAGCTGCACGATGCTGGGGATATCATTGTTTTACCGCGGGTCGTTATAAAACTTACCGTTGAATATAATGGACCGTCCGAACTTCAACAGGCCGATGTCGTGCTGCTGCACGATGCCGGGGATATCATTGTTGTACCGTGGGTCGTTCCAAAATTCGGTGGTCTCGAAGATGGTCGTTGGCAGTGTCAGGTTGACCACGCCAGCTCGGAGAACAAAGGACACGCGACTGTGAAAGGAAAAGGTTTTAGCCGTTGGTTTCTAAGACATACTCACCTTTTTTAATTTAGTTGATTTAATATTATAAATCTTCAGAAGTCCGAAAAACTACTGCAGCCGATTGCTCGTACACAGTACAAATATATTTAAAATGCTCGTAAAGTTCTTGTTAATGCGGGGTGTAAGCGGACTAAGGCTGCATTTGAAATATATATGTTTTTTAATATCTATGGGCGATGGTAGCCTAACGGTTCACAAGTGCAACATAGAATCCAACGATACCGGGTTCGTTACTAGGCTCCGCAACAATGACTTTTCTAAGTTATGTGCGATTTTCCATCGCTCCGTGCTTCGGAGGACACGTTAAGTTGTCGGTCTCGGTTGTTTTTGATTAATATCAGTCGTTAATAAGCCATGTCAGAGGCTCTGACACCAGAGGCCAGAACTACCTCATACAACAAACAAACGATTTCTATGGGCTCTCCGACCCAAGCCAGGACCAGGCACAAAGTTAAAAAAAAAGTGGCTAGAAATAACTAGCTTAAGAGCGGCCAACCCATCATACATTTCATACAAACGCTCGTACGTGATTATAGCGTTGTAGCCCATCTTTCTTTGAAATTTTTGAACTAACAGGTATCTTGTTCACTGTGTCTAGGTTTCAACTAAAGCAAAAAATAAAACAGGAATTTTACGTGAACTTTGACCGTTCATAATGTACTCATAAATTGTAAAAGTAAAGAAAACATCTTCGTAGAAACCCCGCACATGTGATGGAGATTCTAAATAAAAAACATTTATTTCACAAACTTATAAGGATTACTCAAAAACGCGTATTTCCTGGAACAAGTTTTATGAAATTTCCGCCCACTATTTTTCGTTCAATGTTGTTATTATTGTTATAATGCGGAAGTTTCCGAATGCCAACCGAGCATTCAGACGCTATATCTCTCTTTTCGCTTTGTCTCTTTTTCAAACATTGCGCTGGATGAAACAACATGCTTTTCCACCATGCTCGCGTTGAAGATAGATGGACCAGAAAGGGCCCCCTTAAAAGCTAAAAAAACACGCCTGCCTGCCAAAAAAGAGCTTTTGCCAATAAATTATATACTGTTGGAATGTGCTTATCAAGACCTTCAATTTGATACTCATATTGTAAATTTCAAAGTATTTTCTTTTCGTGGTTGAAAATGTTGCTATACTGCCACCATATTAAAAGTTTTCAAAAAAATATATAGCCTGTGTTACTCGGGGGAATATAAGGATTCTAACGTTATCCCATACATCTAAATCTGTTCAGGTATTTAAAATTTATCTTGGAATAAAGAAACTCACATACAAACATACATACTTACATTCATACATACATGAATGCTAAAAACATAACACTCCTTTTTTTGGGCAGTTGTGTAAAAAGCCCTTGTTTTTTTCATATCAGTATTTAAATGTTTGATTAATTAAAAAATAATTGTTTTAGTTCCTCGCAAGTGAACAGAGTATATACCCGTAACTCGTTTATATAACATAGCGTTTTATCCTTGACTACAATATCAACCCGCGCCTACGGCTTGGGCGGATAAATGTCTCGACTAAAATCGCTTTTATCATGCACTCGTTGTACTATCTATTATTGTAATGTTTTTTGCATAACCTTAATTCTAAAGGGTTACTGAAATAAGGCTTGGTACCTTAGCCTTTTAACACAAGATACCATTTTTTTATCTACCACGTTTTTCGGAGTCATGGTGGCCAGACTCGGTGAGATAGATACATATTATTTTGTCTAATTATTTTGTTTAATCCACTATAGTGTTTCAATAAGTTTTTGTGCAGATTCTGCGCCTAACCCAAACCGATATTCACCAAACGGTTGGAATGGTTCACATTAGTTGAATCTCGGATTCAACAAAAAAAACTAAAACTTAGGTCTTACATCAGCAAAACTAGTTACAGTTTAACAACAATAACTATAAATTCCTTAAGTAACGGACTGTATGCAGATATCCATCGAGACATTTCAAAGCTAGCCTAACTCGACGGTTCGACCCGACGGGAACTGACTGCGCACTGCTTTTGAGCTTGACGCGGTGCGGCATGTGGTAACCGTCTCCGTTATTTTGGAATTTAGGTATACAATTATTTTGCTCACTCACCCAGCAGTGCAGTGCGCAGCGGTGAGGCCCCATTCACTGTGGATGATGGAGGCCCCGCACGAGGACACGCCGCCGATAGGGGACACCATACGAAGGGATATCTGGAACGGGAACTGGCCGTCGTTGGCTTCCCATCCTGACACGATGCGACTGGAGCCGGCCCTCTCTAGAACAGGTTCAATAATGTTGTGGGGTTTTGTTTGTATGCAAGAAGGTTTGAATGTACCTATTCCATAAGCTATCTCACGATAATATAATTTATTCGATAAAGTCTGTTACTATTATTTCTGTTGTAATGGGCAATACAAACAGATTATTCAAACAAAACATAATCGAAAGTGCTCCGAGCAAAACTAAAACACGGCATAAAAAAGTGAGAATGGTTGCTAACCAACTTTAAATTGTTATAGATTCTGTTCATTCAAAATAAAAAATGGTAAGAGGAACCTATAGATTAATTTTAAGCACCTATTCAATGATACCCCACATAACATAGTTCGTCGACTTTTTTTTCTGTTTCACAATATGGCGTCTGGCTGTCGGTATATTGAAGTTTGATTACTTAATTTCAAGCCTTTAGTAGCTGTAACATCTCACTACATCTTACGTTGTTTTTATTCCGTTTAGTCGAGTTTTCACTTAGTATCAACAAAATAAGTCCACTCTCACAATAAAATAAACAGTCGATAATAAACAAAGAAATACGAATAAAAAACCTACCTACCTTAAAATGTCTATGTGTTGTCAAGATTTTAAGTATTTCTTGTCTTTGAATTAGTATGACCATTCTACACGTTATGTAATCTACAATCGTATACAGAAGTGTAACTAAGCCAATACGACTTGTTGCAAACTTTTCACCGCAATATCTACTCCAATGCACCGTATTGAATGACCGTAATACAGGTTCTGATTGAAACAGAATGGGTGGTTGCTACGCAAAGATTACGAACGCGACCATAACAGAACGCACCGATAGAAGCGATAATTACTATCCTGTGGTCCTTTTTTATGCCTCGTCATTTTATGCTGGCTGAAAGTATTTCTAATTTATTTTGCAAATAATTGTGGACAAATTTTTGTCTTTAAATACCTGTTTTACATAGTGAAAAAAAAAACAATATTGGGTAAGTGTTTCATATATCGTGTGACCTCTAAATTGCTTCTTGCTCTAAACTACTGGCTATCCGGCCAGAACATTTTGGTTAATAAAATTGTATGTAACGCTTGCGAAACCACGAACTGATTGTTTTACATTTATCTGTAATCCTAAGTATAACTTTACTGTGCATCTTATGTGCCAGACTTTTGATATTGCTGACCTGGATTGCAATATCTATAATAATAGTAGGTACAAATGTTAAATTTAGTAACGGAAAATTTTACTGATTTTGTTTATATTTTTTTACTTTTCTGTTAGCAAGCCCTTGTGAAAGTTAATACGGTCAAACTATGCTTGTTGGTCGCATTTAGTCATACCAGCAAACGCTTTCGCAGACTTGACTTTTTAGTATGTACCGGTTTTATACCGCTTTTGTATTCCCTGTATTTCGTGATAATTTACTCCCAACTGGTGAAATTCTTTTAAAAGTATGCTTCTTACGTGCTGTATTTCTATAATTATAAACTTATGTCCGACCCTTCTGGTCTTTCACACTTGTACTTTACTTTTAACTTTTTATTTATTACTTTAATGTCAACCTTATGTATCATACTGGCTGCCACATCTACTTCCTTGAGGTTTAACTGGAAGAGGCCTCGTCCGGCATGGTGGACCCCAAGGAATGAAGACCTGGTGATTTACGGCAGCCAGACCTAATGAAACTGGACTAAGGCGTCTAATTCTGCCATTCTAGGGTTTTTTTTCTTCCTGGTACCTAGAGGTACAATCGCCGACCAGCACGCTGCCACGGGTCTTTGGACACCTGTCTCCCGGGAGCTGCTCTGTGCACTACGGCGTTACTACTGGCAGCTGCACATCTTCCGCACCATCTCTCCGCGGAACGTCTTCGCACGCGTGCCTCTAAGCTAAGTCCCAAGCCGAAGGACAATATCAAACCTACGCCACCTCCTGTAACTCACTCCATGAGTATTTTTTCTATCTCCTGATTACACTGGTAGTTTACTATTTTATCTATATCTTTTTTTTCTGCACCTACCGCCACTGCTAAGTAGGTAAGCTTCTTATAATTATTTCTATAACTAAACTGCCAGGTGACATAGCACTCGCAAGATTAATACAAAATGATAAGAATCATCAAAATTTGTCCACGCGTTTGTTCTATATAGTGCCACAAAGGAACAAACATACATACATAGCCTGGTAAACACTTTCCTTTGAGTTAGATAGATGCTTTGCTCTAGATGTTGCCAGATTTGAGATTTGTGCAAGAATATAAGGGTGAAGCCATACGAATAAGTGCTATTACTTATTTTGGTAAGGCCTTGGTGTACCTCAGCGTCGAATCTCCCTGTTTCGACTTCATGATGCCTATTGTTCTGCTAATTTTATTGCCATTACCCTTTTCGTTCTAATCTGTGGTCATTACCTTTACATTGGTAGTACGGTTGAAAGGAAAACTCTCAATTTGCATATTATTTTATCCTGCCTCTCTTTTACATAGGTACGAGTATCATAAAAGCAGGTAAGTCGTATGGCAAACAATTTCATCAACTCTTTCCAAACAAATAACGAAAAACTTTGAAAATATGTTGACTCTACCGTTTATATAGAGCCAGTAACGTTATAAACTTAGAAAGCCAGTTTCGGTAGATGTTATAGTAAAATATTCATATTTTTAGCAGAAATGTGGAAAAATAAGAAACGGGTATGTAGGTTCTGTACTAGTAGGTACCATCACACAGTACTCTCCTTCGAGACCTTACGCGATAAGGCAATTACGCGATATCGCGTAATTTAATTGTCCTTTTAACAATGAAACTCGTAAACACCGGGCTGGAAGGAAATACCATTATGATCTCCACTCACCCCTCAAAACTTCAGGGAACGTAACCTCTGGTTCAGCAAATACCTGAAAAGAAAAGAGTACATATGAGTACCCACACTTATTAACATCGTCTTCATCATCAAATGTAATTTTTACCCGACTGCGGGTTTTGGGCTGTATGTATGTATGTATGTTTGTATGTTCGTTTGGCGCGTTCTACAGCCTAAACGGCTTGATGGATTTTGATAGGTATCACATTAATCGCATTAATCACGAGAGTGATATAGGATATATGAAGTATCAAGAAAACTGAGTGATTGATAGTCGTATGAGGTAGTGCTGGCCTCTGGTGTCAGAGTTTATAAGACCACCTGATGACCTCTGACATGCTTAACGACTAATGAAATAACATAGTTTTCTTAACGATTAAGAAAACTAATATGGCGGCTTTTAGCTACTTTATATTTCCGATGGGACAAAACAATACCAAAACCTATAGAGTGATGTATCAAAATGAAGGTCTTTACAAGACTCGACTGCATATTATATTTCAAAATACCAAAACCTATAGAGTGATGTATCAAAATGAAGGTCTTTACAAGACTCGACTGCATATTATATTTCAAAATACCAAAACCTATAGAGTGATGTATCAAAATGAAGGTCTTTACAAGACTCGACTGCATATTATATTTCAAAAAAATACCAAAACCTATAGAGTGATGTATCAAAATGAAGGTCTTTACAAGACTCGACTGCATATTATATTTCAAAATACCAAAACCTATAGACTGATGTATCAAAATGAAGGTCTTTACAAGACTCGACTGCATATTATATTTCAAAATACCAAAACCTATAGAGTGATGTATCAAAATGAAGGTCTTTACAAGACTCGACTGCATATTATATTTCAAAAAAATACCAAAACCTATAGAGTGATGTATCAAAATGAAGGTCTTTACAAGACTCGACTGCATATTATATTTCAAAAAAATACCAAAACCTATAGAGTGATGTATCAAAATGAAGGTCTTTACAAGACTCGACTGCATATTATATTTCAAAATACCAAAACCTATAGAGTGATGTATCAAAATGAAGGTCTTTACAAGACTCGACTGCATATTATATTTTAAAATACCAAAACCTATAGAGTGATGTATCAAAATGAAGGTCTTTACAAGACTCGACTGCATATTATATTTCAAAATACCAAAACCTATAGAGTGATGTATCAAAATGAAGGTCTTTACAAGACTCGACTGCATATTATATTTCAAAAACAAGAATCTAAATCTTGTTTGCCTCTTTTTAGTTTTGTACACAATTTTTTTTACAGTAATTTATTTTTATTTCATTATATAACATCAAATTGTAATTGATTGGCATAAATAACAAGTACCTAACTAAAATAAGTAGCTTATCGTTATCTGTTGTGATATTAATCGTTAGTTAAATCTTAATCCAAGATTAAAAGGTGGTAGGCAGGCACCTACGAGTACGTAAGTGCCTCATTTACTTTTAATAATCATTTCCACCACGTATCATGGAGATCTAATGTTGTAAGTAGTTCCGTACCTAACAAACCTTTAGGTACCTAACTATAGCTTGCTAAACGTATTATGTAACTACTCACGTGTTTTTTTTATTCAACACATTGAGGTTTCGAGCAGGTCGCTCGTCTGACGGAGCGTCACGCCTGCCCATAACATTTGCAGTGCCACCCAGAACTTTGGTTGCAAAGTCTTGCGCGTCACTGCACTGCGCTCGTCACCCTGAGACATAAGTCTCATGCCCAGTAATTTCGCTGGAAACATTGCCCTTTAAACCGAAATACAGTAATGTTTACACACTACTGCTTGGAGATTGAATATCTGCCAAAAGTGTGGTACTTCCCCAGGAGGACTCCTGCAGAGCAGGCCTACCAATACTATTATTATTTTATTCTGTGCTATTACTACCAAAACTACATAGGTAGGTACATGGTGGGTATAAACATCAAAGCGTACAGTAATTGCAGTCAATCTATATTTTTGTGAAGTTAGGCTCTGTGAACGATTGCGCAGGTACTGCTGTGGGGATAAAGCATCAAGTAAGAGCCGCCTGAAAAATAGCAGTTTGCGCAGCGACTAGCAGACAACTTCCGAGACACAAATTTCCGCTGTGACTACTGTACCTATGTACTGTGTATACCTACTTTTTAAATGTATTGTGGAAACATTGATAAGTATTTAACCATATATATATAATACTGGTACTGGAAATAAGTCCCAGGATATTAACCCTACGTTCGTTTGGATCCGTAGAATAGAAAGTTTTGGGTATGCAATTATGTATGTGTCATGGTGACGTCAAGAAATAGTTTGGCCATGATTAGCGCTTGTCGATACGAACAGCTAAACACACGGCTACTTCATGATATGGTCAAACATTAGTGATCATATATTAAAATAGTTTCATTACGCACCGCTAGAAGCGTTAGGCGAAAGGCCGAGTTGGCCGTGTAGCGTAGCGTAGCGAACTCCCTCCTTCGTCTTCCATCACCTTCGTCTTGGTATTTTTTTTTATTCTTGATATCCTATCTGTTTGAACAAGTTTGGTATCATGAAAACCCTACATTGATGATATTTAATGATATGGCCAAACGAGGATTTCAAAATCATTAAACGTTGATGTTTCATCAATATGGTCAGTTTTAGCTGGCCATTTCATGAAATAGAACCATTTCATGAAATTATCAACCACATCATGAAATTATCAATTCTACTATATATAAGTTTACGATACACTGTTCTTCATGTTATTATCTTGGAAATAATAAAGCTTTTTTAATTTTTATATAGGGAAACATACTTATGTCGTGTTTCAGTGGCGAGTACGAAAAACTAATATGTTTTCAGAGGTGGTCATAAAATCTTATAAGTCACTAACTATAGCAAATAATATGTCCTAAAAATAAAGACTGTAAACCAGGCTCCAGAATTACGGCCCCAGAGACCGTACCCGGTTATATCATGTGTTATTTCTTATAACACATATAACCGGATATGATTTCTTAGCGTGGGTTTGTATGTCCAGCGGTGGACAAACTTGAAGGGTATGATAACCTATTACTAAGTTATTTCAAAAATAATTTATTCGCACAAGAAGAAGCGTTACGTTTCTTCGCTTATTATAAGAACTGCAAAGGAGTGGAATGCTGTTCCCTCGTCAGTGTTCCCAGTTAATAATAACCCGGGTGTTTATTATAAAGTGATAGGCATCTACTAGGCAAGCCGCTTCGACCACATCATCGCTTTCCATCAGGTGAGATCGTGGTCAAACGATTGCCTAGTCCGTAAAAAATATAAAAATGATTTCTTACCGCCGAAGCAGCCAAAGCTGCGAAAAGTACGAGCACACCACGGACCTCCATTTCGGTAACTAACTCAATTAATTATAATTATTTTTAACATTATATCGGCATTAGGGGAGGATTAAATGATAATAATTAAGATTAATTGATAATAAATAGTATAGAAGTAGAATAGTATCTAGTAATCCTTAATCACGGTTTATTCTTACGCACAACAGCTGATTAGATGCGGATTCAGAAATCTACATGTTTGTCGGTACCTTTTTGGTTTTACCCATGATTAGGACTTTCCGGATATCTTACATGAAGCAGGGTTAAAAAATACATATGAAAAATATGATAATGTAGAGTATGGTTTTTATATCATTCAAGATTAAAACAAGTGCTGTGTAAAATACTATGGCACAAAATATCGACTTCAAATGGAATAACAGATAAAAACCAAAAAAAAAACTGAACTAATTTTGATGAAGTTTATATGGGACTACACTCAAAGTGGAAACACAAATCAAATGGATTTACTAAAATACTATTTATTGTCAAAAAACAACTGAACCTATTTAGATACAATTTATATGGGACCACCTGGAGGATGTATATCCTAAAAATAATAATAATAATATCAATAAATAGTGTATCTATCTAAACCGATTTCTCCGTCATTGCGGACCGACTTTTGATTTGATTTTTTGAAAGGATATCCTTTCAAACAAAAAATAATATTCAAAATCGGTCCGCAATGACGGAGAAATCGGTTTAGATAGATAAACTATTTATTGACACCAATAATATAAAAAAAGATACAGATACAGAAAAACAGATAAAAAAAAAACAAAAAAAACATACATACAGTCGAACATATAACCGTCTTCTTTTGTGAACTCAATTAAAAAATACTTTGACTTACTATCATCAATCACATCATCACTTTACACTAGGTGAGATAGTATAAATAAAAACTAGCTGTTTATATGTAAAAAAAAGTGTTAGGTCCCTTTTATATTTACTTCACTTCTGCAACAATTAGCATCGTTCATCCAAATGAGTTGAAACTTTGTACTTTGTTGGCACTTGTGTGAAAGTTTCCGACTTATAAAAAGAAGGAAAAAATACAAATAAAATTGAAAGAGCTAGCTAGAACATAGCTATTTGCTAGTGTCGATGTGTCAATATAAGCCATATCAGGGTGGCCTGACAAACTCTGACACCAGAGGCCCTACCTTTAAACGACAAGCACACAATATAAAAATGTCGCTCAAGCTGACACTGTCCTTCCACTTGCCGGTTGTCACTACTTTCATATACAGATATATGTACTGTGGTCAAAGTGTACCGTGTCTGGTGTCAGAGATGTCAGACCGCCCAAGGGCCTTTGCTATCAATTGTTAGCAACCATCTAGGCTCAACGTGCCCTTCGGAGCACGGAGCGATTGTAAATCCAAACATAAGTTATTAAAATCCAAGGAGTAACCCGATGTGGAGTGCAAAGAAAAAGATGGAAAAAACAAAGTTTTTAATGGCACTACAAATAAAATATATAAAATGTAGCATTACAAAATAGCATGTGCATTATAGCGAGTGTACCAAAAGGGCCAGTGCTCAGCAAAAATGTCCAGAGCTAGAGAAAAAAATATGAAGCGCACATACTTATTAGGGAATTTTGATGTAGATCTATACCTACCTCGGTCGAGAAACAGTCAGTATTATAAATAAAACATCAATGACATATTTTTTTTACTTTTTACTCCCTGAAGATTTAAAACACTGCTAAAATGAGAATCTCAACATCCTCAAAGCTTAGTTCACGAAATGAACACGAGTGCCCTCATCGCTCTCACTCTCATCGCTCTCGCTCTCATTGCTCTCGCTCTCATCACTCTCATCTTCACACTCAGGTTCCTCCTCCTCCGGGGCGGCGGTGGTTGCGGCAGCTTCAGTGCTGGTTTCGTATTCCCAGTCGAAATCAACTCCCGTTACTTCTGTGTACCAGTCGTGGTAGTGGCCGGGACGGACGAAACCTGAGAACAAAGTATGTTGTGATACAAATCTCAATACAACCGGTAGAAAATGGGTAGATCTTAAAAGGAAAGATTCACTTTATCATCAATTCCCACTGCTAGCAAGCAACCGCAAAGTTTAGGGGTTTAAAATTAGATTACAATAACAATACATATATTTTTAGTGGCTCCCATGCATGAAACGTTAAGAAGAAGTTGTTGTTTTATAGGTACCCTTTTTTGTACCCCATAGAACAAAATAAAATATAGGTCTCGTTGAATAGGTAATGTAACTATTTTAAAATTATTGTGAAGTTTCCTTGACAGCTTTTTTGTTTTGTTCCTTTTACGAAATAAGTATTCAGTTTTAAAGTGACCTTTTTGCTTGGGATGCATGTGATGCACTGATCTCTATGGATAGGCTCTGCCGTACTTTCATTGGATTATTACCGAAATCCCCACCAGAACGTCCCCACCAGTGGGGATTTTCATTTGTGCCGATTCAAAACGTCCCATCGAGCGTCCAATAGTACAACATGTTAGTTCCATGGACGCTCACTACTATCAGCGCCAACAGCGCTAAAATGGCGATAATCAAATGCGCTAATTGCGACGTTCGTCAACAGCTTGTCTAGAGTAATAATAGGTAGTATTATTAGGTGTTCTGTGGTACTAGTAATGTGAAGTTGTCTATGATGTGATGTCATGTTGCTCCTCTCCAAGAATAGATACAGTATATTATTATATAATATTCTTGCTCCCCTCTAACTCATACCACAGATTAAATAAAATCTACTATAATAGAGCTTCGAGTAAGCAACCAACTACGGTAGCTAGAGCATATTATAATACGAATTTACAAACAAAATAAAATAATATGTACCTACCTTTTTAAATTTTACTAGTTTACGCTGACCTCTGCCCGAGTCATCTTTGAACCATGGTTGGATTCTGTCGCTTGCCATAGCAAGAAGAATCTCTTCGCGTATAATGTCTTTACATTTACTACTAGACCGATTGCAATGCGGTTTTAATTTTTGGACTATTTTCTTGGTATGGCTACGGAAGCCCTAAGTGTGTCCAACACGCAAGAAAGAGCGCTTGCCTTCATCAGTCCGGTCTCAGAGCTTATCGACTTATGACATGTGCGGGATGTTCCGCCATCACCGCTGCATGCGTATTACTAAATTCCCGCGCCCCGCGCCATCGCACGTACTTCACCCCCTCATGGAAAGATTTACAGCGGACATAGATTGAAGAACGGTTGTACTTCCCAACTGGACTGTCCTACAATCCTAGCTGAATGTCCACAGAACAGGACAACTTCGTAGCACTTACCAGCAGGGAAGTTGGTGTGACAGCCAGTTCCAGAGACGAAGGAGGTCACTCCAACTTGACTGATGGAACCGTCGTCATCGATCACTGTCAGGGGGCCACCGCTGTCGCCCTGGAATCAAGTATATTCTGCTCTAGTATTCTGTTTCATTTTTAACTATACAAACTATGCAACTAACATTTTAGAAGCTTCGTAGTTATACGGGCGGTCCCGTAATGAGTGGATAATCCTGCAGGTACTTGTGGAGGGGAGGATTGATAGAGCACCTTGGTCATTAATGTTAGTTTTACAATAATTAGATGGTGCTACTGTGCACGGCTAGATTGTTTGCAAAAAAGTTTGTACGCGCGAGGTCTACAGTTCACAGAGCAACTAGTAATAATTATTTACTAGTAATAATACTTATATTTTGTCGGAAACTAATTTAATCGCAGCTCAGTTAGTATAACCTCTGATATAACAGTGGGATGCAGTTACCTAGAATATCATTTGTTTTTGAGAACCTTAATTATATTCCTAAAAAATTACTAAACCATTTTGTGTGAGTTTATTGAAGGGGACCTTACAGTAAAACTAAAAAAACAGGCCTTCTTACCCTTAGGATAGTAATGCAATAACGTTTTTTGTTAACATTTCGCTTTTTTCATTTGTATCTATGCCACAAAGGTAAGAGGGCCTCAAGTCTCCCGCTCAGTGTTGAAGCTGTCCCTACCTGGCAGGTAGACTGGCTGGTGACGTTGTATCCGCTAGCGCAGATGGTGGAGTCCACAATGATGGATGATCCTCCGTACTGGTTGAGGCACACCTGGTTACTAACGCCACGGAGGTACACCCAGTTCAGGTTCTCTGGAGAAGTGCCTGCACGATAAAAAGTAATTTGATGTTATTGCCAGACTGCGCAAAAGGCCCGGTAATGTGTTTATCAGCCTATGTATGTATGTATGTATGTCTTTTCCTTTGTGGCACTATATACAGCAAACGCGTGGGCCGATTTTGATGATTCATACGTCAATCGTTTTGTCTTAATCTTGCAAGTGGTACTAAAGACATGACATTAGTTAATATTCAATATGGCAAAACATATTGTGAAAAATAAAAATTAAAAGTCGACGAACAATGCCAAATGGGGTATCATTGAATAGGTATTTGAAAATCATCTTTAGGTTTCTCTTATCATTTTTCATTTTGATTTACCATTTAGGATCTATAACGATTTAAAGGTAAATATGTATGTATGTTCCTTTGTGGCACTATATAGAACAAGCGCGTGGTCCGATTTTGATGATTCTTACGTTAATCGATTTGTCTTAATCTTGCAAGTGCTACTAAAGACATGATATTAATCAAAATTCAATATGGCGACATCTAGACAACATATTGTGAAAAAAGAAAAAATGAAAATTGACGAACTATGTCAAGTGGGGTATCATTGAATAGATTTGAAAATCGTATACTAGGTTTATGTTATCATTTTTCATTTCAGATGATCATTTAGGATTTGTAACGATTTAAAGTTGGTTAGCAACCATTCTCACATTTTTTTTTTTTTAATAATTTACGAACTAGTATGTTAGAGGAAGTTTGAAAATAGCGCAAGTGACTGAAAAGTTGAGAAGTAAAAGGTTATCTTTGGTATGGGCATGTAATGAGGAGAGAGGAATGTCATGTAACGAGGAGAGTGTTACATAAGTATAAAAAAAAAGTAGCTTTTACGGGTTTTTAACGAATGTCCCTAATTTTTGTTGCTTTGTTAATTTTACGTGTTTAAGTTTTTTTTTGCCTTTTCACATTTATGTTTTTATTTATTTGTCATCGGTTTGTGAGCTACCCTGAAAGTTTCAGCCGGATTGCTAATAGGGAAGTATCGAAATTTGAATTGCAAGATTCCAGGACTGACAGAAATACATAGATACATACATTCATAGATACACAGAAAGGTACATAAAAGTGAAGTTGAATAAAAGCTTTTAATAAAAGTGAACGTGAATGGTAACAAGTGTAGAAAAAAAAACAAAAAAAAGTGTGGATGAATTGTGTGAGAGATGGCACGTGTAAGAAGGGAGTTAATACTGAGATGACGGCTGATAGGGAGAAATGGGAGAAAAGTACTTGTTGTACCGACCCCACATAATAGTGGGATTAGGGTAGGGAGATAATGATACTCGTATTATAAAAAAAAAACCGACAGCGAACAAAACTAAAAAGACGCAAACAAGCTTTAGATTTTTGATTTTTGGTTTTGTAGAAATTAAATGCATGATACCTCCGACTGCATCTTATATTTAAAACGATTCTCACCCCCCTTTTCTCACCGCGCTACGTGACCCAATTTACACCGCGCTCTCTCATTGGTCAACTGTGAATCAGCAATCCTTTATTTATTTCGAGATAGGTATATACGAACTTTTCGGCTTCATAACATAAGTCTGGATAGCCTTAACGGGACATAGTTCGACTTCGGATCTTTAGAACCGGAGTTCAAATCCCAACTGGATTTTTTATATTTGGCACATTCAAAAATATATGTGATGGCTTATGACTTGAATATGGCCGAAGCTGAGGCGGAAAGAGCCGACGAGCTAAGGAAACTCATTACTGCCCTCTCTGAAAGTCATGAACAGAAAAGACCAACTTTACTCCCTCTTTTCGAGGAACCAATTAGCGTTTTTCGAAAAGGTGGGATGAAAATATCTTTGTTCCACTTTATTGCTCAGAATAAAGATAGATACACAAGTGATGTTAGTTGTTATTATTTAAGTATTAAGTACTTTACGGGTATCAATTTTAACTTAGAAATACACTCGGAGCAATTCTAGCATCTTGGGATGCCAGATATAAGAGAGAGAGCCTTGACGAAATCATGATGGCTCTTAGGAAAGAAAACATTCATCTCACCGCTAGTCCAAGTTCGTCCCCACCCGCTAGCCGTGAGCTGCACACCTTCGTAGTTCTCGTCTTTGGACGCCGAGCGCTGGAGCCTGATTGGCTGCACATTGTCTGCGAACATACTGAGAGATCAAGGTTATATTCGCTTGCTCGCCGCTGGTAGCTTTAGCGAGAAACCAAATAAGGTGAAACAGCAAGCACATGCTCGCTTTTCTTACGGTTTTGACTATAATAATATTTTGTCATAATAATTAAATTTTCTATATTGATAGAAATACTTTCTGTAAAAGTCATCCCAAAAGCATCCTCGCTACGGCCTGCAAACTGATGTTCTTGCGGGCGGGTGGTTTTAAGGGAGACATATCGGTCTACCCCCTTTCGCACACGTTTAAATCGGTTGATACTAATGTTATTATGTTAGACACCATGACATTTTTAAATTTTACTGTTCAGTTTAGTTTTTGGACAAAGAATTCCGTCCGTCTGATATTCTTTTCTTCCGATGCTTACCAGAGAATTTAAGAGACCGTCCGAACTCCAACAGGCTGATGTCATGCGGCTGCACCAGGGTGGGAAAATTCGAGTTGTAATCCGGGTGGTTATAAAAAAGAGTGTTCTCGAATATGATGCTTGGCAGTGTCATATTGACCACACCAGCGCGGATCACAAATGACAGGCGACTGTGAACAAAATAGTTTTTAAAGCGGTTGGTTTCTTAGACATTTGGTTGACAAACAAATCTTCAGGAGTGAAAAAAGGACTATTTCTGTCAATTGCTCACACACACAGTGCAAATGTGGCCTTCGTGGTTATTGTTTTTTTTTACAACCCACATTCTAAAGGTTATAAAACATGGTTAACACGAAGGCAGGCATGCCTTCTAACCTACCACGTGCTGATCGGGGTGCCCAGCCTCGGGAGAATACCTACAAACAGATGTCATATTGCATTGCTATGCAATGTTTTATTGTTTCGTAAGCATTATTAATTTTAGACAATATTTTTTTCGTGATTGTTGAAACCAGCACCGAACGGTCTCGATATGTTTAATCTGCCCGGATACCTCCGATTTATGAAAAATAGCTAAAATATTTCGTTCTTATATCAGCGAAACCCGATGCATTTCCAACATCGGACATTCACAATGATAATATCCAGACACAGTTCCAACAGGTTACCTGTCAGTATCATAATAGATGTGTCTGGATTAATATCATGAATTGTGAATGTCTGATGTTGGTGCATGTTAAGATGTACCAGTTTAACCAGGTACAACATTCCTAAAGCAATGGACTCTACGGAGATCCGTCTAAACATTTTAGCTCGACGCGGATGGTTCTCAATGCTCTCGATATCGACAGTGGTCTCCGCATGGTTTGTGGGCTGGCTTCAGGCACGGTGACTGAGCGTGTCTATACTTTTGTTTATCATTATTTTGTACACTCACCCAGCAGTGCAGTGCGCAGCGGTGAGGCCCCATTCACTGTGGATGATGGTGGCCCCGCACGAGGTCACGGCGCCGACAGGGGACACCATGCGAAGGGACAGCTGGAACGGGAACTGCCCTTCATCGGCTTCCCATCCTGACACGATGCGGCTGGAGCCGGCCCTCTCTAGAACAGGTTTAACTAATGAAGAGGCTGTGTAGTTTGTATGTAAGCGTATGGTGCCTACTGAAAGTTATCTCAGACAAATAAGAATATTATATCAACGATTTCACTCTTTGCCTGTAGTACGGTTCAGTTGTCCGGTCAACCGGACTACGGAAAAAAATAATTGTACAGTTGACCGGACTTCGGAAGTATTTTTTCTTTCGTAGTCCGTTTAAACGGACAACGGAAGATCTAGTTTAAACTTTTTGTTGGTTTGACCTTTTTGTTCAACTTATCTTCAAGTGACTATCATCCAGAAAATATTAGTAACTAGCTTTCCGCCCGCGACTTCGCCCGCGCGGAATACAGTTTACCGCAAAATAGAGCATGGATATTAAAAACCAAGGCAATAGTAGAGCACTAAATCTCTTGATGTTTTTTGACAGACTTGTTTGTTTCGTTTCCATGGCAACCGTTCCTTACAGCGAGTAATCAACATTTTCCAGTTTTCCCGTGAGTACTTACAATTTTCCGGGATAAATAATTCCATGTTTTATTCCAGCTAACTCCATTCCGAATTTCATCAAAATTATTTTAGGCTAGTTTTATGTCATGCTGGAGTAACTGTGGCGAAAATTACATTTTAATTATTTATTGAGTATCTCGGCTTTATAATTATTCTTTAGAAAAAATATCTAACACTGTAATTTTGAATCTCATTTGAGTTTCAAACAATTAAAAACCATACAACCGGACAAAGTAGAATATTTATATTTCAAACAGCTAGTAATTCTAAGTCATACAGTAACACTGGTCTATATTTTTGTTTGTTGTATAACCATGTTTTTTTCCTTATTCCGGTTGACCGGACAACTGAACCGTTCTACGGGCAAAGAGTGAACGCTTTGATGCTTGCTTGCTTGTCTATTTGGTAGTGCTGGCCTCTGGTATCAGAGTTAGATCACTTGAGGGCCTCTGACATGGCTTAACGACTGCTATTAATCAATAAGCCGGGACCGACAGCTTAATAGCACGGAGCGATGGAAAACCGCATACACCTCACTGGCGGCCTACGACCGAATCCGTTGGATTCTAATTCGCACTAGTATACGACTAGGCTACCGTGTGTTGAATTTGCAATAAGAAAAGATTATTTATAATGGAGATGGATGATATGCTTTATTTAGATGACTTTAGATTTGAAAATACTTTAGAGGAAGGCCTTTTTAATCATCATTTTCAGCTCATGTTGTGTCTGCTGAGCTTAGGCCTCTATTTAAACTTTTTTTATAATTATTTTATTTTACTTCACTTGCATGTACTATGTATGTATCTATGTATTTTTCTCTGTCCTGGAATCTTGCAATTCAAATTGAGAGCACTTCCCGATTAGCTACCCGGCTGAAACTTCCAGGGTAGCTCACAAACCGAAGATAAAGCAATAAAAAAATAAGAAAAAAGAAAAAGATACGTTGAATGTCGTAAAGGTTTTTTTTTTAATTATGCTCATTTCTTCTAATCTGAGGATGAAAGAATAACAATCCTTATTATGCCTTTTTGTTAAATCCAGTTTTCGTTTACCTTCCATCAATAGTGAACCATTTGATCATCTCTTTCCTACCAAAACTTTCGCACCTTAGAACATACAGTACACATACAGTGGTATACATACAGTGTGAAATTTTTAACATACTTGCACTTCTTCGGCAGCTACGATAAACTTTAAAGATAAGAAGAAAATTGGTGTACTAAGTATCTCAATCCGATGAGTAGGAGCCGAGCAATCGATAAAAATCTTTTGACGGCTGAAGGAATTTTGAAATCCATCTAAAGGTTTTCAAACGTATTGTAACTACATTTGAGCATTTTTGAATATCGTTTTTCTTTCTACGTTAACTAGATTAAATGTGAAATTATATTTTTTCGTGAATCTAAATTCTGCTGCTTATAACATAAAGTTGAATGTTTTCTTTTGTCATAAGTTGCTACAACTTTTATGAAAATGAAGCATTTTTTATAAATTGTATTACAAAACTATAAAAAATTAAGTAATTATCTGGCTAGATATTAACAATTTAAAAGCAAACATATCGAAAACTAAATTAATACAATTTCACACAAATAGAGCAATTCCATCGAGTTTTAACATCTATACTTAACAAAGTACAAAGAAGATAATAAAAAAAAACTAGGGTAATGAACACGTTAGGTTATTTTTTAAATCGTGTCTGTCTGTTTGACTGTATGTTTAGTAGCTAATCACGTAAAAATACTGAATTGATTGCGATGCGTCCACGGTTGGATAGCTTAGGGTTTGACTTAAAAATTGGGGTACTAAGTATCTCAATCCGATGAGTAGGAGCCGAGCAATCGATAAAAATCTTTTGACGGCTGAAGGAATTTTGATTAAAAGGAATTTAAAGTGTATTGGTATTTTAGGTGTTTTAACCTAGAGAAATGACCACGCGTGCGATGCCACGGGCACAGCTAGCTAATAATAAAAATGAAATAATTGACGAAGTCTCATCGATAAGTTTTCTTGGTATAGTGATAATAACTCTAGTTGGAAAGAGCATGTAGATGCGGTCTGCCCTAAACTGAGCAGATTCATATGTGAACTGCGAAGACTTCGTCATGTATCATCCCTGGAGAGTTGTCTGACAGCGTATTATGCGGATGCGTAGTATCGGACCTCCAATGGAACTCGGTAGATGCAGAACAGTGGCCCAATTACAGAACTTGGCTACAATCGGATTGTCACTTTTTTCATAGCAAAATCGACTCTATCGCAAAGCATTATTGAATTTGACTGCTTGAAACTGTCATGATCAACATTACGTAATCGCACTGCAGGGGCCCGACCACAGAACTTGGCTTCAATCAGATTGTCAATATCGCTATCACTAATGCCTTGCGATAGAGTCGAAATTTCTATGAAAAAAGTGATAATCCGATTGTAGCCAAGTTCTGTAATAGGGCCACAGCGGGGTAATTACATAATATCTTGTTGCAATCAGATTTTGCACATAATGCGGCGCGTCAGAGTTGATAATGTTTTGAAAATCTGATTGCAACAAATGGCATTGGCTCATGTAATTGCCCTCGCGTGGTAGGTACCTACAGCTTTAATAAGCTTAGGTACGTCCGTTCGTTCCGGAAATGTATCGGGCAATTAGGTATCTAGTAATAATATTACTAAAGTGTAATAAAATATTATTAAATAATAATTAGCACTACTTTCGTGTATTTTACCGATTTTACCAAAACAATCATTCGCCCTGCGTTCGAGATGATGAAATGGCGTTGTGGGCATTTTCGAAATGTACATTTACTCGTTTAACAAGCCGTTTGCTTTCAATATTTTCAAAAGTTTTGCAATTTTTGTAACTTTTGACATTAGCGATCCTTCCCAAACCGAATGAAATACGTCCCTATACCGTAATGGAATAAAGTCGCTTGTCCTATCTCAAATTTAACTCTTATGTCATGTCATTTGAACATGAAAAACGAATGTTGATCGAAAACATTTCAGAACGCTAATTTTGCCCACAAATGTCCAAAGAGAACGCCAAATGTAATCATAATTAGCGTTTTAATAGTTATTTTCGCCATCTGCTTCAAAGCAAACGGCCTATTTGTTCACACGTACAAGTTTATGATTGCATTTTACTTTCCTTTTATGCGTTAGTTTTCCTTAAAAACGTGCGCGTAACACGCCTTGTCGCGTTTCTCAAATTTGACTTACAGAATAGTATTTTACGGCGGATATCTTAACGCGGCGCGTAACGTGTCTTATTGGCAATAGAGAATAATGGCCCAGGCATTCATCTTGCAAAAGAGGTGTATACGAGCTATTTGTAACGCAGAATTCACTAACTCTTGCAAACCCCTTTTCAAAAAGCACAAAGTGCTTACGTCACCTTCCCTTTACATAAAACAATGAATAGCTCGAGACAACATAGAACAGTTCACGCAAATAAAAATAGATTACATAATTGCATACTGTCACTATACAGGATGGGATGTATGGGAGTGAAAAACGATATCACTGCTCCAAGCCAACCTTACCTGCACGCGGTCATCCTGCTGGACAACGAACGAGGCTCTGGCAAGTCTGGCGACCCACGGATGGCGGTATTATCAGCGTCACAGTAGACCACCCAAATCAAAAACAAACCCTGGCTACGTACAACGGACGATTGATTAGGCTTGACGAACACATGGCGCAACTAGAGACGGAGCTCACAAAGATCAGGTGGCATATTCTAGGGTTAAGTGAAGTCCGAAGAGAGAGACCCCGATTTTGCTCAATTGCCTTTTCTATTCGGTGTGTATTTGAGCATCGGAGGTTACGTCGCACCAGCTTACTGATCTTTATATTGAGCTCCCTTTTCTCTGACGGTGTGGCTTGCTGTTGCTCCCGTCGCTCGTCCATTTGCCGAAGAGCCGAAGCCGAAGAGCCTCATCCGATATTTAAGTACGCTGCAGCTGACAAAATCTAGTGCCTTCCTGCCTAAGGATTCATTAAAAAAATACTATATATACTATTAGTATCACTGAAGTGATTTATTTTTTTATGTATGTCGGTTGATTTCTCCGTCAATTGCAGACCGATTTTGAAAATTCTTTTTTGTTTGAAAGGGTATGCTCTCTAGATGGTCCCATATAAATTGTATTTCTAGAATAAATAGTTAGTTTTTTTAGTAAATCCATTCGATCTTGTGTTTATATTGCCTTGATTTTGTGTTTATATTGCCTCAAATCTCTAAGATTTCAAAACCAATTTATATGTTTTTTTATTCAAAAAAGGTAGACTTGTTTGTCCCAATCTTCATCAAAATGGTTCAGTAGTTTTATTAGAAAATATATTTGTTTTATACTTTATGTTCTCTAATATCTTGGGATTGCGGAACCGTTTTTTTTTTTTTGAGAATGAAGATCTCGAATGTCGTACTGTATAAATTTCATCAAAATTGGTTTAGTAGCTTTAAACGAGTTTTAACTTAGTTCACTGTGCTATTATTAGGCTTGGGACTAGTTTGCAAGTCAATTTTGAACCACGATGACGTCCAAAGATGCTGAAGTTTTACACATGGGTGTAGTTCTGATGACAATGATGGTAGGTACTATTGAGCGGACTTGATGATGGAGCCGGAAGGTAGTCAAAGGAACTCAATAATCGGATGATGGAACTCCTTGGAGTTTGGGCTTATTTGGTTTGGATTTAGGATTTCTCTGGTCTTAAGTGGTATCCAAAGTCTGATGATGGAGCCGGAAGGTAGTCAAAGGAACTAAACAATTGGATTATGGAATTTCTCCGAGGTTGGGCTCATTTGGTTCGTCTTGATGAGTTCTCTGGTGTTATGTGATATCCAGGGTCTGATGATGGAGTCGGAAGGTGGTCATAGGAATTCAACAGCAAAATGATGGAACCCTTTCGAGTTTGGGCTCATTTGGTTTGTCTTGATGAGTTCTTTGGTTTATGTGGTATCCAGGGTCTGATGATGGAGCCGGAAGGTAGTCACAGGAACTTAACAACAAAATGATGGAACCCCTTTGAGTTTGGGCTAATTTGGTTTGCCTTGATGAATTCTCTGATGTTATGTGGTATCCAGGTTTTGATGATGGAGCTGGAAGGTGGTCACAGAACCTCGACAACAAAATAATGGTACCCTTCCAGTTCTGGCTCATTTGGTTTGTCTTGATGAGTTCTCTGGTTTAATGTGCTATTCAGGGGCTGATGATGAAGACGGAAGGTAGTCACAGGAACTCAACTACAAAATGATGGAACCCTTTCGATTTGGTCTCATTTGGTTTGTCTTGAAGAGTTTTTTGGTTTTTTGTAGTATCCACCGTCTGATGATGGAGCCGGAAGCCAGTCATAGGAACTCAACAATCAGAAGATAGAACTCCTTTGAGTTTGGATTAATTGGGTTTGTCATGATAAATTCTCTGGTCTTATGTAGTATCTAGAGTCTGATGATGGAAACTTAGACATAGGAACCCATTACCCAACCATCAAATGATGAAACCCCTTCGAGTTTAGGCTTATTTGAATGGTCTCAATGAGTTCTCAGGTGTGGTACTGGTGGTGTCTCGTAAAAGATTGCTTTATAAAAGCAGTTATATATTTACAACTTATAAATCCATTTGTTTTGTGTTTGTTACCTCATATCTACGAGATGTGTAACCATTTTTTTAAAGTGTTCCATCTCATTCCAGTCAAATCAAAGAAAATTTTCATCAAAACTAATTCAATTGCGTGCGCAAACAAGGTAGTAGTTATAAGTATGTCAGTGACTTACTTTTTGCTTTGGCATACATTCTTTCTGCCGTTTGCTTAGGTCACTCAAAATTAAGAAATAAAAATAAGCTTCCAAAAAAATATGTCTTCACATTAAAAATGTTATAACGTTGTTAACATTATAACATTTTTGAGTGTGAATGTGAGTCTCTTGTTTTGTCTCTTCTGCGTTTCGTGTTTTGTATGAGGGTGCGTCATAGACAACTGCATATTACTTAGTACGTAGATAGGTATGTATTAATTCTGTAAAGATATTAGATTTAAATGATGCCTAGGTTTGGCACCGCCTTCAAAAAATCTCTTTCTTATCTTATGTTGTATTTTTGCATTATTATTACGTTGGTAATTTCGGAAAAGTGATATTATTCTGGCTCAATTGTAATTATTTTATTCTTCTCAATGGTTTTGTCAAATTTACATAATAACATTTTTAATGTAAAGTTATATATTTCTGGAAAAATATTTTTTTAGTTCATAATCAGGATTTTACGATATGAGTGTAGATAAAATAAAATAAATAACATTTTCCTTGCGCATTATGTTTGTTTTTATGGTGTTTTTATATAAATCAAGAACAGAGAGTGTCAGAGGAGTGCTGGAAGACAATGGCTACCATTGGCGTCAGTGTTGCCGCTGGGCTAGTACTACTGTACGTAAGCGACCGGACACAGTGATAGATCCCCAATTTATCTGCCTTTCATTAAAGGGGTTACTGACAGGATTGGTTCATCACCTGCGGCGGAGGTATGGTATAAGAACGTGGTTCCGATCACCTTCACAAATTTGACGTTTTCTGCGTTCACCTAAGGATAAGGAGTTGTTGAGTGGACCAGGTGTGTACAGGATTCCTTGCGATTGCGGTGAAAGCTACATTGGCGAGACACGTAGGAATATTTCAACCAGAATAGCTGAACACATCAGAAGCGTCAAGAGTATGGATACCGATCGTTCAGCGGTCGCGGAACACGCCCACATCCCGGACACTGGCCATTATTTGCGTTTTGATAGGGTTTCTGTGCTAGCGAGGGAGAAGTTTTTTGTTCCTCGAAAGGTACGGGAGGCTATCGAAATTAGTCGCTATTCCAACTTTAACCGGGATCGTGGGTGGATTATTCCTTCGGCGTGGAGACCAGTTCTTGATGCGACTGACACTGGGTCCACAATGTGGGGTCATGAGCCGGACACAACGAGCGCAGTATGCCAACAATCAAAGTTAACGGAAGTGAGTGACAGTGATAACTCCTCGACAGACAACGAAGTGACTGTGCAGGCCGAACATAGTCGAGCGCCGCAATCGCCGCCCACTGGGCCGCCCGCACCACGCATGCGTCGTCAGTTGCGTGCTGACGTTCGTAGCGCTCGTCGCGGCTTGTCGGCATAACACTCCCAGATGAAGGACTTCAAAATAGTCTGAAACTGGTCGGAGTATTTCCGATTTTCTTTTTCGTGAGTTTTTAGCCGTTTTATTTATATTTAAATCAATAACAGACTAAATAAAAATCTATTTATAACAATTTTTAACATAAAATTAATAGTAATATAATAATTAGGAAAATTGATGTTATTTTTTTCAACTAATGAAAACATATGTATATAATATTATGTATATTGTAATTCATCAATCATTTTTTTAGATAATCTAATGGGAAAAATATTAAGTATTATTTTTGGTACATTCCCAATTGCCCCATTTTTGTCACCAATGGGACAGGAAATTTAAATTCCCATCTGCCTCATTGGCGTGAGAAATAAAAGGCCAACTAATTCAAGCAAATCAGATACAGTTATAATGTGTTCAAACAGATAGGTTGTCAAGGCTAAAAATAACACGAAGACAAAGGCTAACTACCTATGTAAAACAAACATGCAGATGGGAATTTATATTTATATTGGAATTTAAATTCCCATCTGCCTCATTGATGGGGACGTTAATGGGAAGTTATTAGTTGGCAATATATCTTATTTTTCACATAAAATTAATAGTTTAAAAAAACATCCGTAAAAAATAGGTGGATTGAAAAGTACTCTGCCTAACACAGATCCATTCAATTCTAAAAATTAAATCTAGCCACATTTTAGTTCAGTTCAGACTTGTTAATTTTGTGAAGTTCGAAACGTGTGCGATAATTAGTTGAGATTTTATAAATTTATTAACAAAGCAATCGGACATAATTTCCGCGAATGTAGCAATTCGAGCAGCGTGCCATCATTAAGTATCTACCTCCATAAGAAGGGGGCCATCATCAAAAGCCATCCATAATGATATGGTCAGTACATTAGGGGATTCTGTTCTGTCATATTCATCCGTCAAAAAATGGATAGCAGAATTTAAGCATGGTAGAGAGAGTGTGAAAGATAAACCCCGCTCTGGAAGGCCTTTCACGTCCACTACTGACGAAAATATTAAAAAAAGTACTTGATTTAATGATGGGAGACCGCAGATTAAAAATTAGAAAGACAGTCGAGATTATAGGCATCTCTTATGAACGAACTTAAAACATCATAGTCAACGAGTTTGGTTTCCACAAGGTGTCTGCGAGGTAGGTTCTTCGACTGCTTTCAGTTGAACAAAAAAGGTCGCGATTGACTATTTCACGCGACTGTTTGGAGTTATTTGAAGCCGATGCACATGATTTTTTGAATCGTTTTGTTCCTATAGACGAAACATGGGTTCATTACTGTACACCGGAAACAAAACAAGAATCAAAACAGTGGAGAAGACCTGGTTCACCACCCCCTAAAAAGGCTGTCTATTTTGTCGGCAAATTAGGTGATGGTTTCAGTATTCTGGGACTCGAAAAGAGTGATTATGAATGATTATCTTGAAAGGGGCCAGACCTCAGACCAAATATGGCCAGACTATAAACTCTGATTACTACTGCACCATACTACGTCGTTTACGAGAGGAAATAAAAGAAAAACGTCGAAGAATGCTCAGAAGAAAGGTCCTGTTTCATCAAGATAACGCTTGTGTGCCCGTGACAGACAAAATCTATAGATACATAGATACATACGTCCAAGTGAAGATAAATAAAAGCTTTTAATTCAAAATAGAGCTATGAGGAAAGATAAGAAGGAAGTACCTACATGTAGAGTATACCGTATCATCCACTCACCCCTCAAAACTTCAGGAAATGTGACCTCTGGTTCGGCAAGTACCTGTAAAGAAAAACCATGAGTAATATACATTAAAAAATATATGAAAAATAATCATCGCCTTCATCATGAAATGCCATTTTTTGAAGTTTAATTTCATTTTTTTTATGTGTTAACATCTAATGGCGCGGTACGTGGGCAACGCCAACTTGTGGCTCGTAGACTCTTTCCGCCTCAGCTTGGCCATAATCGATGTTTACAAATCTACCAGGCGTCACGCGAAGGCCCTTTTTTTATTTATTTAAATAAGAAGTAACTAAAATAAGAAAATTATCGCTATCTTTTGCGGATACGGATTTTGTGGACGCACCGCCCGCCGCCGCCTCCCGGCCGCGTTTAGTTGCGGATCAATTAAAATGCTTGCACCTTTTAAAAGGCAATAAAATATTTTTCCAACAAAAAATATATCGACTTCATAATAAAAATGTTATTTTGTAAACAACCACTAAAAAGAATAAAATAATTACAATTGAGCCAGAACAGTATCACTTTTTCAAAATTACCTACGTAATAATAATGCATAAATACAACATAAATTAAATATAATGGGAGGTGGGGAGTTGGGTGTTACATAATTATTTAAATTGTGCTTTTAAATGACGTTGAATGTCGGCAAGATCAACTCCGTTTAGATTGACCGGTTTCCTCTGACTAACTGATGAGTTGGTTGGTATTTTAGGCAGGTTATTTACCGGGAACTTAGTTTAGGTCACAGCTTTACCTTGACTTTGATGCCTTTTCAAGGTGAGTTCTTTTATTGTAACATAACAATCATCATCCATCGACAGCAGGTACGTTCCACAGATGGTTTCCTGCGTTATGTCGTTTTCGCAATATTTGGTGAGTAATGTTTCGCCTTTCGCGTAGACTATCCAGCGATTGGGCTGAATCAGGTCGACTTTGACATCTTTGATGACAACTGGAACTGGGCGGCAACTTGAAATTTTTGTAGAAAATCTCATGAGTTCAGTAATGCAATTATCTTCAACCAGCGGCGACACGTCGTTTTCAAAGCACAGGAAACGAGCTTCATCGATTTCGCGGCATGGCTGGGAGAGCGGCTTGGTTTTTAAACTTTTCACAAGGAAGTAAGGGTATTTTGGCAGGATAAGGGAAATAGGGCCGTTATTGCTGTTATGCACAGGTAAGGGATAATTTTAAAATAGTTAAATATTTCATTTCTAATTAACGGGATGTGCATGATAAACTTTATCTGATTTTGCTTTATGTAGGCTTTCATTTCTATACATTGTTCGATTTTCAGAATATTTCCTATGTTTACTGGATACACTAATTCCTCGGTTTTCTCAATTTCTTGTAACAATACTATATCTCTTCTGTGTCTATGACTGACTGGTGTAACAATATAATGCTGGCAAAAGCAACAGCTGTTTCAATTTCATTCAATCGGATGTAAAGTGTCTGAAAATTGTTCATGAAAATGTTATAAATGTTATGAATAATTGTATTTCCGGATTGAAAAACTTTTGACTCGCTTAAACTACGATTAATTTCTGTAAGGCTTTCGCCTAATTGAAGGAAATTGTGACTAGTTGTGTTACTGATTTTTGTAAACGAAACAACCATTTCGGCAACGATTGTCATTTTGCGCGCTATGTTATCTTGTTTTGTTTTTAATTCGCTAATCATTATACGCTTTATATTAGATTCACTTGTATGTTTGTATGTTTGTAACCGACTCCTTTGGACGTTATTTTGACCCACTTTGAACGGTCAGATTTCATTCAAATTTTGCACACCTGTCAAAGACCGAGGACAATGCAATAATTCGAAAGACAAAATAAAAAAAAAGCTCTTATAAATAAACCAAACTAAAAAGTAGAAAATAAATAATAGTTTAAAACAACTAAAAAACACGCTTTATATAGAAAACCAAACTAAAAAATAGAAAATAAATTTTAATAGAGTAAATAAGAAAAAATGTTTTATTTAAAAAAAAGCGTGGGGTGCTTTCTAAGATATTATCGAAATGATAATCCTTCTTCTCATATCGGTCAATGAAATATTTATAACTAAAAAAACTTACTTACTTTATATTTATTAATATTTTTACCCATGCACCCCACGATTTTTTTGATATAAAACTTTATTTTCTATTTTTTAGTTTGGTTTTCTATATAAAGCGTGTTATTTAGTTTTTTTAAACTATTTTTTTTTTGTACATTTCAGCGTCATCTTGGTCGAGATTACCTGTAATCGTCTTAATTAAGGAACCAAGAGGATTAAGTAATCCGCGTTTAATTCTGTTAGATGTGGGAACCAATTGTTTATACTTTTCTAAGGTAATATTCATAATATATTCAGTTTGTGACTCTACTTCGGTAGAGATTCGGGTAGATTTGGTGCAAATTTCAATTGCCTGGCCTAGTTTGCTGAAGGCATCGACGATCGTGAGAAAACATTTCCCTTCAATTGAGAAGGTATCAATAAACAACTCTTGAAATGGCCTAATTTGAGTTTGTGAGAGTTGCAATTCCGGCTTAAGTGGTTTACGCTCATACTTCATTTTTTTGCACGCATTTATAACACTTGCTACTACTTGTTCCATATTATTCCAGTAAAAATTTCGTTTGAGATGTACTATCGTTTCTTTGATTCCCCTGTGACTGTTCTTTCCTTCATGATATTTAAGCACAACTTCTCGCTGCTCATTTTCGTCATCTACGTGAATTACCTAGTACATTCATAAAACTTTACCGTTCCTTTCTGAAAGAGTGCTATAGTAACCTCTGAAAACAGTTTGCGGAATTTTTCGTCTTCGAAGTAAAATAAATATTTGATTTATGGCCTAATGTATTTTTTTAGAAACTTTTTCACAAGATCCGGATTGTCTACAGGTAAATGTACTTCCAAAACTTTCTGTTTACCTTTTGATAAATCTTTAACCGTTAACTCATTTCTGTTCCAGGAAAACACTAGCACCTGGTTTGGTTTGGTGTCTACAGCCTCCTGTAGTATAGGTATGCCGTCTGTATCTAAATCGCAGGCTGAATGAATGTACCGTGGCTAGACTACTTGGCGCTTCTGATGCGGTTGCAGTACTACTGTCTACTGATGGAATGGAATACGGGGATTGTCTACCGTCGCCTGCTACGCTTATTGTTTTCTCAGAATCTATTGAAGGTCGAGGTTGGTGACGTGAAATGGATGCGCGAGGGGGACTACTTTCGTGTTCACACGCTATCGATGCGATACTTCTTGTTTTTTTGAATCGGATGAAGAGATTGCTATTGGGAATAATAGTGGTTGACCGGAAGTGGTAGCGCGAGTGGAACTATTTTTGTTTTGACTTAGTCGTGTTATTTCTCTGGTAACTTCTTCTAATTGTCTTTGAAGTTAACTTTAATTCTCGTTTTCCATTTTTGTAGACAATGTTATAGTCAAATTCTTCCAAACGCAATTTCCACCTCGTCAATTTACTATTCGGCTCTTTAATAGAGGTCAGCCAAGCAAGCGGCCTATGGTCTGTGTAGATCGTGTTTTTTTTTTCCATACAGGTACGGTCTAAAATGCTTTGTAGCCCATACGATGGCTAAAAGCTCTTTTTCGATCGTACTATATCGGGTCTCGGCGTCGTTTAAAGTACGGCTTGCGTACGCTATAGGCCTATCACTACCCACAGGTCCCTGCGAAAGAACTGCACCCAGTGCATAGTTTGACGCATCTGTCGTAAGGACAAATGCTTTCGAAAAATCTGGAAACTGTAGGAGCGGTGCGTTTGTTAAAAGCTCTTTGCATTTTTCGAATGCGTCCATGTAGTCTTGTTTGGTAGGGTCTACTTTATTCTTCTTTTTAAGGCATGATGTCAATGGTTGGGTTAGTTTACTAATTATTATTTTTTCTTTTATAAATATGCGGTATTAGCCTACTAAACCAAGAACACTTTTGATTTCAGTAGCTGTTCGCGGTAATGGGAAATTTATTACAGCTTGTATCTTGTCGTCATTGGGCATAAGGCCATTTTTGGTGATTTTGTGGCCTAAATAAAGGACTTCCTTTCACAAGAACTCACATTTATCGAGGGTAACTTTCAGATTCGTTTCCCTAAATCTGTCAAAGATTTTGTGGAGTTTGTCAATGTGTTCCTGGAGACTTTGTGAATATATTATGACGTCATCAAGGAATACTAGACAGAGCATACCTTGAAGGCCTCTTAACACATTGTCCATCACCCTTTGGAATGTGGCAGGTGCCGTTTTAAAACCGAACGGCATCCTTGTGAACTCAAAATGACCTGACTGTGTTGTGAACGCGGTCTTCGCTCTATCTGCGTCATTTACTTCAATTTGACGGTACCCACTAGCAAGGTCAAGCGTGCTAAAGTATTGGGATTTACCTAACTTTTCAAAAAGATCGGTGATATTGGGCAGAGGGTACTTATCATCGACTGTGATTTCATTTAGGCGTCGATAGTCGATCACCATTCTATACTTCTTTTCCCCGGATGCGTCTAATTTTTTTGGGACAAGATGTACCGGTGCACTCCAAGGTGAGTGTGAATTTTGAATTACATTGTCTTCCAAAAGTGTCTCAACTTGTTTTTGTATCTCTTCATTTTGACAAGGAGGGTGTCTATAGGGTCGAACATATATCGGGTCTTCGTTGGCGGTTCTAATGCTATGTTTCACTTGGTTTCTGAATGACAGAGGCAGTTTATCGCTGTAAAATATATCTCTATATTCATAACAAAGCTTGGATATAGCGTCGCGTTTCTCTTTGTTCATGTGGTCTATTACGTACGTATTTTACTCAGATTTTGTTTAAGAACATCGTCAATCATACATCATCGTCCATCGTAACATTCACCTCACATACTTCATTTTCATACACTGTCACTTCTAACGGTTCCTTAAATGTGATGGTCGCTTCCTCATCCGAAATATTTTGTATGATAGTGTCGGCGAAGAAATTTTCGCACCTGACGAGGGCGGTAGGCATACGTAATACCTCCTTTAATTGTACAAAATCTACTATGGCGTCACCGTGCTGTAAGTTCGTGGAAATTCGCACTCGTGTCTCAGATCGTGGCGGTATATTGATTTCATAAGGCGGGTTATAAATTATAGGAATGGCCGCGTTATGAGTTTGTAAAATTTGTTTTCTCATATCAATGTTTGCCGCTATTTTTTTTTAATAGGTCAGTGCCAATTAGGCCGTCATATCGAGTGTCAACATCATACACATAAAATTTATGAGGTAGTGTGCTTTTGAAAGTTTTTAGCAATGGGATGAAAATGACTTCGTTGTACATGCTCTGAGAATGTGTACTAACGACCTTGAAGGTTCGTAGTATTTGTAGTCACGGAAGAATTCCTCGGCTTTAGCGGGACTGATGAAAGATCGACTACTTCCGGTGTCTATGAGAAACTTTGAATTTATTTCCGGGATCTCAATATGGGGCAATTTTAAAATGCTGTCTCAGTAGTTTAAGTGTATTATGTCATTCGGTTTTTCGAGGCTGTTTCCATGAAAATTTTCAGTGTCATGCTCCTGAATCGCAGGTTCAACGACTTCATAGTTTTCTAAGTAGTGACAATCCTCTGCCGATAGAGGCGCTGCATACTCACTACACATTTCGTACGTATTATAATCGTTCTCATAGTTATTTTCAAGAGGTAATTCCTGACCTTGACTTGGATCTTGCCATAGGCAAAGGCCTAGCATAGCAAAGGGCATAGCAAATAGCATAGCATTGCATAGCAAAGGGCAGGCCATATAGTTCTGCGAACTATATGGCCTGCCCTTTGCCACTTCAACTTGCAAACTCTGAGAGCTATGTCGGTAACCTTCGTTCTTCTACGGATTTCCTCATTTCTGATTCTATCACGTAGTGAAACACCGAGCATAGCTCTTTCCATTGCTCGCTGCGCAACTCTGAGCTTTTGTATGAAACCAATAGTTAGCGACCACGTCTCAGTGCCGTATGTCATCACTGGCAACACGTACTGATTATAAACTTTCGTCTTGAGGCTCTGCGGTATCTGCGACGAGAAGATATGGCGTAATTTCCCGAACGCTGCCCATCCGAGTTGGATTCGTCGGTTGACCTCTTTGTGGAAGTTGGATCTACCCAGTTGGATCGTCTGACCCAAGTAGACATAGTGATCAACAGCTTCGATAATATCGTTCTCAACATAAACCGGCATGGGTACGACATGGGCATTTGACATGATGTTCGTCTTGCCCATGTTCATTTTAAGACCCACCAGTTGGGAAACAATATTGAGGTTACTGAGCATTGTACTTAGGTCTTCCAGGGTTTTAGCCATGATGACTATATCATCAGCAAAACGAAGGTGAGTGATGTATTAACCATTGATGTTAACACCAAATCCGTTCCAGTTCAGAAGCTTGAATATATCTTCCAGTGCAGAGGTGAACAGTTTCGGAGAAATAACGTCTCCCTGTCTCACCCCTTTTTGCAGCTGGATGGAATTCGTGCTCTGATCCTGAAGACGAACTGTCATGGTGGCCTTGCTGTACAAACACTTCAACACTTCGATGTACCGGAATGTTCTATGTTTCGATGTTGGAAGGGTGCTCTACCGAAATTCTGCTGAAATTGATTTTGGGGTCTAAATTGACCTTGGGGAGCCGCGATTTGGCTGCATAAATTGTGGTCGAATTCTGTGGTTTTGAGGGATACCGAATTTAAAGTTATTATTTTGGGGAATGCCAAATCTAAAATTATTATATGGCGGCGCTGTAAATGCTGGCTTAATAAAGCCTTGAGCCATGGGCAACGGTCTCAATGCATTTTGTGTATTTGACTGTGATCCTATGTTTTGCTTATTAAATTAATTTTTAGAGTTGTATTGAAACTGAAAGTTCACTTCTTCTGTTACGATACTTAAAGCCTGTTCAAGATCAGAGCAACCTTTCAAACGTACGATGCGTATTAAATCTTCCGGCAAGTTATACAAAAATATATTCAAAGCTGTATTATTGTATATTATCATTTTGGCAGCTTAGATTCCCTCATCTGACAGTCTGTTAACCTTCGCGAATAAAGCACTTCTTATGTTTTGAATTCTTTGACAAACTGAATGTACGTTTCCCCCTGTTTTAATTTCATAGTCTCGAGTTCAATAGCTATGCCCTCTTCCGAGCGTGGGTTGCCGAAATGCTGCGTAAGTATTTCTTTTAGCTGTACCCCTGTTGCTATATTTGTGTTGTCGCTAAGTAGAGTCGCAGCTCTACCAAAAAGCCTACTGGTGATGGCATGGAAAAGATACAATTGGTGTGCACTATTTCCTTGAATACTACTACCAATTAACACATATTCGCATTTGGAAATGAATAAATTTAATAATTTTTCATCCCCTTCGTACTTAGGGATTAAACACAAAATTTCTTTTGGAATTGTGTGAATTTTATTTTGTTCTGGGGTAGTCATTTTTATACGTTTAATTAACTTATTTTAATACACAACTTAAAATACTAATACTGAACCGATTTGCCTATTTTAGTGCAAACAAAATCAGATAAAATTGCAAGAGCGCAATAAAACCAACGATGGAGTTTGGATTTAAAGTATGGAATAGATTGGGATTATGAAAAACGGGAAGTGAAAAGGTTTACTCACCAGCCGCTCGATCCTCCTGAGTCTGATTAGCCACCACAGACACACAGTCGGGTTTCCCACGGGAGACGTATTTATTTGGTTCGGTATTTCCGCGAACTCGCACTAAACGCTACTCGCGAACCGATTTTGGGGTTTACGATAGTAGTAGCCGTCGAGAACCTTGCGAAAAATCCACAAGGCTGCGCCAGTCAAACTGGGAAGAGCCCGGGTTATGTTTTTAAAAATACAAATTTTAAATTGAAGTACGATTATATTGTCTGAACAAGTAGGCGACTAACTTAATTAAGGCTTAAAACTAACCACTACCATTGTGCATAGACGTAACATCATTAAATTCTTTGTCGCGCCGGGCGAAGTACAGCGCGTGGGCGCAGTAATGTTTATGCGACAATTGCTTACGCGGTCAAAAAGATAGGATGGTTAGATGATGCTGGGGCTATAACTCCTCCCTCCGTAAGTTCGAGATTATCCGAGCGATGAGGATTATCTCGAATTTTCCTTGTTTTACAAATATTTCTTATTCTACTCATAAAAGCTAACAATGCAATGCAGATTACTACAATGACGTAAAACACTATGTTTCCTATGCTAACACTTTTTTCACTAAAAACGCTTTTATGGTTTTCACTTTCACTCATGAAGCCACTTCCGGTGTTCTGCAATAGGTAAGTAAGACGTTGAATGTCGGCAAGATCAACTCCGTTTAGATTGACCGGTTTCCTCTGGCTAACTGATGAGTTGGTTGGTATTTTAGGCAGGTTGATTACCGGGAACTTAGTTTAGGTCACAGCTTTACCTTGACTTTGATGCCTTTTCAAGGTGAGTTATTTTATTGTAACATAACAATCATCATCCATCGACAGCAGGTATGTTCCACAGATGGTTCCCTGCGTTATGACGTTTTCGCAATATTTGGTGAGTAATGTTTCGCCTTTCGCGTAGACTATCCAGCGTAATGTAAGTTTATGCGTTGTAGTAATGTTTATGCGACAATTGCTTACGCGGTCAAAAAGATGGTTAGATGATGCTGGGGCTATAACTACCTAGTAGGGTACTTTTCAAATATATATTTTTCCGCTAGAATATCATCACTCAGAGTAGTGTGATATTCCGATCCGCTTTACTGCGGGCCACATTAGCGGATAGCACAACCACCGTGAGATCCACCTAATTAGGCCTACCTACATACGTACAGCAGTGGAAAAACTTAGGAAAATTATAAGTTTTACTATAGTCGTTACATCAAGAATAATTTAAAGTTTGATATGGTTTCTTACCGCTGAAGCAGCCAAAGCCGCGAAAAGTACGAGCACACCACGGACCTCCATTTTGGTAACTAACTCAATTAATTATAATTACTTTTAAATTTATATGAGCATTATGTGAGGATCAGTGATAATAGATAAGATTAATTGATGACTTCGTATTAGTAGGTACCTAATCCATATTCACGATATATTCCTTTTGGTTTTACCCATGACATTAGGGTTTTCCGGATATTTTAAGAGGTATTTGTATTTTTTTCGTGTGTATTTCGAGCCAATTGATTTTACGTCAAGTAAAGTTGAGCTTTATGTCGTTGGGATATCGGTGTAAAGTGGCTACGTCAACAAGAAAACCCGTCCTGCGCAAAAAAACTGTTTAGTTTTGGGTTCGCAAGAATACTGAAACATGAATTCAAAATGCAAGCAGCTCAAATTGTAGTTTATACCTTTCAGTTACAAGCTAGGTATCAAAATTTACTTGAAGGCGCCGGCGCATCTTTCTTATTTTTGCTTAAGAAACCATAAATAAGTTTGAATTTGGAGCCGCTCAAACTGTGACATTCACTGTGATAATGAATACATAATATTAGTTATGTGTTTATTAGTATCATTGGAATATTATTGATGACAATTGTCTGTGTCTATCGATTTTAGCATATGTACGAAATCTATACTTAAAATATAAGCAGTTTTTTTTGTATGTCTAGGCTTGCCCATTTTAAACTGTTTTCTCTTGAATGCTGGCGGAATGTCGCTGATGCTATGTTTATGTTCAAAATTGTGAATGGGAAAATCGACAGTCCCGATTTGCTGGAAAAAAACGAACTGACTGTGCCACGCTCATGCAGCCGGCTCGTAACTGAAAAACATTCAGTATTTCTTCGTGTCGCACTAAATATGCTCGGCATCCTCCGCTGTATCGGATGTGCTCAGCATATAATGATATTTGTCATGACGTGGATATTTTCGGTGATACGTACCATCAATTCTTTAAAAAGACATTGTTATTCAAAATTTTCTTTATAGTGTAGTGTAATTAGTTATTTTTGTTTTAATGTTTATATTTCAGTTTATTGTTATTTTTATGTAAATAATTTTGTGATTATGTATGAGAATCAGTCGCTCACCGCGACGTAAGTATGCGCGCTGCAGTGCGCCATGTTAGATATATCGCCACCCGATGATCTATCTGATTTTTCATTAATTAAAACCCCGAGCTAATATAATTAAAGCCCCGAGCTAATTAATTAAAATCCCGAGTTAATATAATAAAAATCCATAGCTAATTAATATTAGCTCTTGTCCAACAAGCTGTCACTAGTGGGCAACGTTCCCATCTTATAGAGTTGAATTTTTACACGTTGGTTCAGGTTCCGATAACAATGCATTTTTATAGTAAGCATGACCTGAATCGATATCCAGGATCAGCTCCAGATAAAGGAACACTTCAACGGTCATACACGAAATTTTGTGTAAGTATTTTGTTATGATAGCCGGTTTTAAGTTGTAAATGCTTGCTGCACTCAGGGTTGGGTCCTGACTAGGGAACTCCTCAATGGTTAACAGCACAGACAAGAAATGTTATATACGCATTTAATTGTGATAGGCTATTCTATGTTTCACCATGACATGTCTACTGTAATCTACGTTTGCTGATTGTTGTACAAATTAGCCTACCTAGGAAATATGCAGGAAATTATATATAGCCAGAATTTCCAAATTTTGAATTTAAACTAAATTTGGAAATCTGGCGATTTAATTTCTGAAAATAAATGATGAAATGGTTTGCCACTTGCTCGATCTGCATTTTTATGGTGGAAAGGTAAAGGTATTTTTAAACTAGTCAGACGCAGGTGGACTCGAATGCTCCAGATACAGTTTGAACGTCACCTAATCTACTTATTTCTATCGAATTGTTATTGATTAAAAACGTTGATTGTATGTGTAAGGTTACCTACTTTGAAAGAAATAATATTTATTATTATTCTTATTTAAAAAATGATCCAATATATATTATGTGATCCTACTTTCAAGAAGTCTTTAAACCACATATTCCAATAAAATAAATTTCAATTTCTCTCTCCGCAGGTAAAGGCGTTCTTCGGATAGCCCCATTGGTGCGTGACAGGCGACACCTTCGCCGTGGGCTGTCGGCCTGGGAAGTCCATCGTCAACAGCAACGAAAGCTTCAAGGAAAACCCTGACTTCCACAACCCAAAATATAAGTAAAAGTAAAAATAGAACTCTCTGTTTTGACGTGAAACGCCTCAGAAATCAAAATCAAACATACGGATCCAAGGCAGAAAACTGAACCGTAAAGAAAAGGTCTATGTCGTCTCGCTAATGTCTCTGTAACTATAAGCTCCAGAGATTTTGGTGTATTTTTTAGCTTGTATAGTGCTCCTCAATGCTAACTAATGTATTTTTTTTTTGTAAAATGGTAGAGGGGAGGATATACGGGAGCGAAAAATAATCTCACTGCTCCAAGCCAACCTCACCTGTACACGGTCATCCTGCTGGATAATGAACGAGGCTCTGGCGACTGACAGATGGCGGTATAACCATTACAAGCGTAGCCATATGACACAGGCCAGTGACGGGCAGCAGCGTCACCGCTGCGAGTGGCTACGCCCTGCGATTGCCAACCAACAGGTGATTTGGGTACTCGTAGCGTGGAGGTTATGGGCAAAATAACTATGGAAAAAGAGGGCTTCTTTTTGATGAATAAATGTTTCAATAGCAGATTATTTAGCTATGTTGGGCAGAGTTCGGCAAGCTTCTGGTCTTCCACACCACAGTGCCTGAAGACAAAAGTCTTCAATCAGAGCTTCCTACCAGTCATGACCTACGGAGCAGAAACGTGGACACTCACGGTCAAACTAGTCCACTTATTTAAGGTCGCTCAGCGAGCTACGGAGAGAGCTATGCTTGGAGTTTCTCTCAACGACAAGATTCGTAATGAAGATATAGGACAGAGAACCAAGGTAACCGACATAGCTCTAAGGATAAGCAAGCTAAAGTGGCAGTGGGCAGGTAACATTACCTGAAGAACCAATAACCGTTGAGGTAGAATAGTTCTCGAGTGGAGACCGTCCGTCCGGGGAGTACGTCCTGTGGCCAGGTGGAGTGATGACCTACCGGAACCAAAATTAGAAATCTACAGAAGAGTGCCACAATGCACACTTATTGAAAAAAAAAACACAAACAAAATAAAAAATGAACATAGAGATAAAATCTTTCAAACTAAACTAATACAATTTCTGATTACAAAATGTTATTACTCTTTAAACGAATTCTTTGATGATCAAACATAACAATTTCTTGAAAACATTAATACATCATATTAGATACACACAAATATGATACATTAAATTTGTAAATATTTACACAGATATAATAAAAATATATATAAGACAGATACATAGCAAGTAATACCAGGCCAGTCGCACTCCGCAACAAGTACAAATATTATACCTACACTTTGGCCGCAATATTGCGGTTAATTCAGTAGAGTGCCAAGCATGCGCTCCACGAGTCGCGCGCCATGTGCTTACGATAAAGTACCTACTTACGTAAAGTTATTGTCAATATTTATTCTTTTCTTAATTATGAGTACCAAGAAGAAACCTAGAATGTACTGCATATCATTCAGTCTGCCAAGTCTCGTAAAGTACCTACATACTGACAATTTATTACGTAGGTAGCCATTTCTTTTTCATTCATAATTAAGCATGGAATTCAGACAGGCACCTTTTATTCATCAAAATGCAATACCTATTATGTTAATCAAATAATGAGGTACTAGGTCTATTCTGATAAGAATGTCATTATATGTAGTTACTAGAACTATCAACATTTAAAATAATAAGTAAAAAAATAATACATTATTACATAATTGTTTATTCTCTTACAATATCTAAGTCATATCATATCACAGAATAATTACTGGTACAAGTACCTAGTCATATCCTGTCTCCGTTCACTTACTAAGCTCGAATCATCCGTGCGATTATCGCTCGATCATCCGGAGTTAGTGAACTACTTTGGACGTCCAAATAGAACTGACAACTGTCAGTTTCATACTATTCCTCCCCTCCACCACTATTTTTCGGATGACCCAGGCGAACGTTTGACGACGCCGTGTACGATTTCGAATGATCGCGCGGGTGATCCGTGCGTCCTCGAACGTAGTAAGTGAACGCGCCCCTTGATACAACCCTACCGAGCGAAAAAGTGACAGAGCGATTCTGAAACGGTTAGAGCAATGAAAGCTCTCGCGCGTTGTGATACGGTGCATTCTAGCCTACACGCGATGGGTAAGCGCCTTCTAGGTAAATATAATTGAAAGATCGCAGCGCTGTGTGAGTTAAATTGCACTTTATTGCGTTGTAGCGAGAGTTGATATGTATTTAAAGGACTTTACTCAGTTATCTTTCTGTACTTGTACTATTATTTATTCTGTGGTAATACTCTGATTATACTCCTAAATGTATTGTTAAAATATAAACTTTGTTATTATGTAAGTAACTAACTGATGTAATATTAGTAAGCTTTAATAATATTTAGATACGTATTACGTATACGCTGGTACGTATTTGATTTTGATGGCCCTAATAGGGGCATGAACATCATACAACTGAGTTATTAGGAAGTTAAATACTGTTATTTGTTCATCAATTGTACTAATCTGTACTTGTCACGGGTGACCAATCTATGTTTTTGACATCGCTGATAAATGCGTCACGATTCATACCACTAAAATTGCGCTGCAGAATGATAGTAGGCTTAGGTTTAGGAGGACGAATTTTGTATGACAAGAAAGTTAAATCATGATATGAGAAAGCATCGGCCGAACACTGAAAGTGCTTAACAACTGCTGTATGGAAGATACCAGTATAAGATCAAAAAGAGAGGAAGATGAATTAGGAAAATGATGAGTTGCATTAAGCGGGAGAATATGCATGTTGCTAGACTTAATTACAGATTCGAATGAAGAAGAACGATGATCACGTTTTAAAAGACAAGTTTTAAAGTCACCCATAATTATGGTGGGACTAAAAGAAAGGGTGAGACCTTCTAGGATCTTTTCAAAAGAAGAGAAGACGTTATTGCGTAAAGAATGGCTATAATAGACTCCCAGAAGAATTTTAGAGTGAGAGAGAAGGACTTCAATAAAAAGATGTTCACCAGTTTTGTTCCGTGGTGATTGTGTGGATGAGCTAATTACAGAGAAAGGAATGTGTGCACGGAGATAAATAGCTATACCCCCACCACCACTATCCGACCGATCATTACGAATGAGGTTAAAGCCGGGCAAAGTATAGGAAATAGAAGGAAGAGACGGTTTGAGCCAAGATTCGGAGACTAATATAGCGTGAATATTTTTGATGTCGAAAGACGCCTGCATATTATCTGAGAAATAAGCCGGAATGCTCTACGCATTTATATGAATGACATTAAAATTTCTAGGTACATCAGAAAAATGCGTTTCTAAAAGTTTCAGAGAGAGAAGGGATGCTTAGGAAAGTATCTTTGCTTCTACTACAACCACTTAAAGATGAGATAGATAAATAATTGTCACTATCGTCACTGTCATTATATAAGTTTAACATTATGCATAAATATAAATAAATAAAATTTAATATAACTATAATACTTAATAGCTACAATTATTAGATTAATTATTCTTTACCCTGCCGGTTTTTCCTGAAGAGAGCGATACATAAGAAATATAAACTACACATACACAACTACTGCAATAGGCAAAGAGAATACAATACAACGTAAGACAATAAGTTAACCAAAAACCCTTAAATAAAGTGAAATACAATCAAAAATATAAGACTGGCGAGCCATTATTTTGTAGTAAACATACATTATTTGCCAATGAAAATAAAAAGTAACACTAACAAGTGAGCGGGTGAAATTATCTAGGTATGGATTAAGCACCGCGCGCCGTTCAAAGATTAAGAATTACGCTAACTGGCGTGCGCCATTTGAAACAACATGATAGATTTGTTTGACAGATACATACAGGTTTGTTCAAACCGCATCTCCCCTAACCTAAGTTCTGTGGTTCAATCAACCAAACAAACAGTTGATCCTGAGTGCAAAACAATATTCGATGTTTACATTAAAGAATTTACAAAAAATATATATAAAAAGACTGAGAAAAGGGGCAATAAGAGACATAAGTAATAAAAGAGACTAAAGATATTGCAAAAAAAAAAAAAAAAAAAAATTGAACAGAAAAGTTCATCACTTCTTTGCGGCGGCCGCTCGTCTTATCTTGGCTGGTACCGTCTCCTTGGCAGGTGGTGCAGCTTGCTTGGAAACTGCGACCACACCCGTGGGCACTGACACTGCCAACACACCAAGTTTAGCGAGCTCCTCAATACAGCTAACGCGATGCCTCACGCCGTCAGCCCCTAACACGTAGACGAAACCATCGCAAGTCTACGATTTAGCGACACCAAATTGTTGCCGCGCCGCCATGAACGTGTCGTGCCGTGTCTTTGTCAAAAATTCAGACATAGTGATGCCCGAACCCTTGAAGTTAGACTTCGCTCACCATATCTTACCACATGTCGCGGAGTTTGAATAGGTTTTTGGTCTTGGCCCATCTGGAGTCGACAATCTGCCCATTCTGTGACAGTGGCTAATGTCAGTCACCTTGAAGTCAGACAACTTCAATCGCTGCACAACCTCCTTGGCTATGACCGCTGTAGTGTCTTCATTTTTATCTCCGGGAACCCCATGAAGCAGTAAGATTTTCCTCAATTGTACATCTCCAAGCTGTCCATCTTGTTCACCAATAACTCAACCTGAGTTTGAAGTGTCCGGAGTGCACTAAGGGTGAAAGCTTTAAAAGAGGAGAACTCAGCCGCCAGATTTGTAACCCCTGATGATGTTGGAGATCCTATCTTCTGCTGCCTGTTCTCGAATTCAGCCAACTTTTGATGAAACATTTCACTCTTCTGTGACATGGACTCTTTGATAGCCTCCATCTTGTACAGTGTGCAGTGCCAAACAAAAAGTTGTGAAAAAAGTGGTGAAACTTGGGTGTTTGGGGATAAATCACTTTCCGGCAGGTATTGTAACTTCACTTAAAAAACCTTAATAATACTGTTTAATTTTATATTAAATACAAATTATTGAATTGAGAATTCAGAAATCATGTTTGTTTAACAACTACCTCCCAAGGAAAAACCAACCAAGGCTTTAATAATAGCTTATAATCAGTTCTATCTCAAAATATTCCATTTATAGTTCTCAAAATATTAGTTTAGGAGCTATTTTTAACTGATTTCTAAAAAGGTAGAGATTTTCAAGTCGTCTGTATGGCTTTTTTTTTCTTAGTGTGTATGTTACTCCAAAAGTAAAATATTTATTAACCGATTTAGATTATCATTGTTTTATTCAAAAAGATAGATATTTGATACACTCTCTTTCAAATTTGATCAAAATTGGTTTGGCAGTTTATTATTAAAGAATCTATTTTTAGTAACTTAATGTGTAACTTTTAAACTTTCGCGATTCGAACACATAGTTAAATATTTAAACGGGACTTAATCGCGTTGAAAACTTAATATTTATTTACCTCGACGTTTCGATCATATGGCATTAATCGTGGTCACGAGAAGAAAACTTAATATTTATTTACCTCGACGTTTCGATCAAGTTGCATTGATCGTGGTCACGAGAAGTTGGCCAACTTGTCGCGACCACGATCAATGCAACTCTACAAATCCCGTTTAAATATTTAACTATAACTTAATGTGTTATTTTGTTTATGTTCCTTCATAACTCCAGGATTTATTAATCGATTTGGATGTTTATTTTATCAATTTGAATGGTTATGACTTAAGAATGATTTCACATAAATGTAGGAATGGCCAGAGTAGTGATTCGAGTAATAACGAAATATTTCCCAGCTTTTTTTATTTATTTGGCCGAAGCACAAACAGTCGTTTCTTTTCATAACTCCTGTCATCAGTTCTGGACAGCATTCACACTACAGTCAAAGACAATAACTTCTTTATAATACAGAATCAAAAGACACGTAACGCATAGACTAAACGCGTACGCTAAACTATCCCGACACGGTCATCCTACTCATTCGTCTGTCTCAGATGAATGATATGCAGCATCAGTCGTGGACCAGGGCTTCTTCATATCAGCGGAACTCAATGTATTGATCAGACCTTCCCCATGGCCAACTTCTCTAAGATCGTATCGGTCATTACTTTTCTTTTTATCAATTTCGTAAGGCCCTAGGTATTTAGGATGTAGCCTTGAACAAATTGAGTCCTCTTAATAGCTACAAGGTCTCCAAAGTCGTATTGTCTAGCACTCTTTCGCCTTCTGTTACAGTTCCTTCTATTTTGTTGTTGTATGTTCTGAATACTTTTCTCTGCTTTCCTATAAATTTGGGTTATGTTACTAATAATTAAAATAGTTTTATAAAATTGGATTAACTAATTTTGACAGCTATGGATACAGTATTGCCAAAAATATTCTCTTCCTATTTTGTTTGTTTTTGTTTGTTGATATGTGACCTTGCTCAATGACTATAGGTAGCTAAACTATTTAGCTATTTCCACCAATATATTACCAAACTTTTCCATTATTATTAGCTCAACTGTTTAGTTATTTCAATTATTTATACTTATCACAAAAAAGTTTTTTCAGTGTGATTATGCGTATTACATAATCGTTCTAAGCTTTTAATGAATTAGTGCTTTAAGTCTTACATTGCACGAATTGAGAGTGACCTTAAAGATAATGTAATAGCATTTTGAAGATACACTAAAGCTAAACGGGTCACTAATGACATTCCTAGATCAGTTAATTATAAAAATGGTATCTTAAACTGCTTCGCAAAAATCTTTGAATGCATGGTCTACGATCCATTATACTACCATTTTAAACATAGGCTTAGTTCCAATCAACATGGATTTGTTGGTGGAACTGCATCTAATCTATTAACATACACCAACTACCTATGAGAGTTTTTAATACAAAATCACAGGTAGACTCAATTTATACAGATTTTGCCAAAGCGTTTGATCGCGTAAACCATGATATACTCCTGAATAAATTACAACACCTTGGCATACATGGCAATCTTCATCGCTGGCTCAGATCATATTTTAAGAATCGCACTCAATTGGTAGCCTTGTTTGGATTAGAGTCCATACCATTTGAACCATCATCAGGAGAAGTTCCCCAAGGGTCAAATTTAGGTCCTCTCCTTTTTTAGTGTTTATTAATAATCTTCTGAAAATAATGGCCTGTCAATGTCTAGCTTATGCTGATGATATCAAACTTTACACTGAGATCTCTAGCATTGAGAACAGAGATCTTCAAGACAACCTTAATTTTCTTACCCAATGGTATCATATTAACTGTATATCTTTGAATATTAAAAGGTGTCAATATATCAAATTTACAAAAAAAGAACTTTGCATTTTAATTACTCGATTAATGGTACCAAGTTCGAAGAGGTTAAAGTATTACGAGATTTAGGCATATGGTTTGATTCCTCACTAACTTATAAATTTCATTATGATAACATCGCACGCAAGGCCAGTAAAATGCTAGGCTTTGTAATGCGTACAGCTAAGCCTTTTAAACAGCTTGATTCATTCAAAATTCTGTGCAATTCTCTAGTGAGAACGCAGTTAGAATACTGTTCTTCTCTGTGGTCACCTATATATAAAACTGATATTGACAAGGTTGAGTCTATTCAGAAGCGATTTTTAAGACATGGCTTGAGACGTACTCTTCCCGAATATGAAAATCGTCTTCAGTATTTTAATTTTCATAATCTTGCATTCAGGCGCAAAATCAATGACCTTTGCCTACTCCATAAAATTGTTAACGGCCAGCTAAGTGCTGAACTACTAATTCATTTAAATATCAACACTAATAAGCATATGTTACGAAACCTCCGATTATTCAGTATTCCAATTTCAAACAATAAAGTTTCACATAATAATCCACTTCATCGTATGTATCATCATTTTAGTGGTGTTTGTTCCGAACTCAATATTTTTCATCAAAATCTTTACGGTTTTAAAAGTTCAATTTTCAAAATTAATTTTATTTAACAGTAACTATAGTTTTGACGTTTTTTATTTTTAATTAATATTTTTGGGTAATGCTCTCTGCAACTCTGTTTTGGTTATCAAATTTTATAAGTTGTACTTTTTAATTAAGTTTAATTAAGTTTAGTTTTTGAAGTAGTAATTTGAGAACTGCTTTTGTACCATTAAATATAAATAAACAAATTATTGCCCAATAAAAACAAGCGCAAATTAAAAAAATATAAAATCTGCGACCCACCCCCCTTCCCCTTCACCCCCACCCCCCATTATAGCTAAGAAGCTTCTTGATCACATCAGGTTTCAAACATAAAAAACTTCATTATATCGATCCAATCGTTTGGGAGCTACGATCCTCACCCCCTTTTCCTCCCCAATTATAGCTAAGAACCATCCTTTTTACCTCAGATTTCATACATAAAAAACCGCAGCTAAATCGTTCCATTCGTTTGGAAGCTACGATTCTAAAAGCATTTTCTCAAATCCCCCCCCCCCCCCTCCACCCCTACTCAGCTAAAAACCATCAAAACCACTTATAACACCCGTCTCTTTGTTCGGGGTTTTTTTTTTTACAAATGGCGCATTTAATATTAAAATATTATCTACCAAATGCAAAACGTCAACCTTGAAATTATTTTGTGAATTCCTTATGCAGTGAAATATTGAAATCTATAATGGTGACAAAATAAAACACATAATCAGTAAAAGGACTTGAATCTTTAATCAGCCTTGTTCACCGGGACCCAAGGCAGGAACAACGAGACATCGGTGAACGTGACGATGTTGCTGGGGTCGCAGTCCGGCTCTGCGAGCGATGAGACCGAAACCACTCCGCGGAGGTACCAGGTATCTTCTAGGTTGAAGACCAAGCCGCTGCCGCCGTCACCTCTGCGTGGGGTGCTTCCTGGGAACCAAGGCAGAACATATTCCAATATTGCCAACATCTATCTATCTATACTTATAATAAAGCAATAGGAATGAAATAGTCTGTACAAAGAAGAAAATTAAAAAAAAAAGGGTTAGGAGTACTTTAAATAAGCAATTGAACAAGTTTTTTTTTTTAACTCTTGTCCGTCTGTTAGTTAGTTTGTCTGTATGTTTGTTCGCGAATCACGTAAAATCTACTGGACCGATTGTGATGCGGTTTTCACTGTTGGATAACCCAAGATTTCACTTATAACTGGTGTACTTGTTATCCCAATCCGATGAGCAGAACTCGAGCAATCGATAAAAAACCATTTGACGTTTGATTGAAGTAAGTTTGTTGGCATATGAAAGGGAAATTTCCTTTTTAAACTCAACGTATACTTAGTCTACCTAAATTTTTATTGATTAGATCTTTTCATAATATTTTATTTATTTCACCTTGTTCATGAGATGTTAATTTTGACTTGTAAAAGTGCTATTATTTTGCCTACTTACAATAAAATACTTTGACTTTGACTTTGACCGTTGAAGAGTTCCTTTATCTGGAGCTGTTCCTGGATGTCGATTCAGGTCGTGCTTACCAGAAACATGTATTGTCATCGGAACTGAACCAAAACGCAAAAATTCAACTCCGTAGGATAAGAGGAAGTGGTTCTAATTCAGCTTGCAAGATTTGACCTAAACAAGATTACACACATACAAACATTACAACTTACATAAAAGCTTTTAAAAATTGTCATTTTCATGTCAAAAAACATATAATAACTACTATACCGCATGTCTAGCAGACTGGCAAATATTGTTTACTAGCTGTACCCGCGGCTTCGCACGTGTGGTCAATTCTGTAGGTAACAGTAGCGAAGGGTCCATACAACTCGATTCCCATCGGCTTCCCTCACCAGATCTACTGATCATCAATATTGATTAATATTTTTATAATTAATCAATATTGACACAACTAAACTATGTTTCAAAACAACGCCTCATATGTTTAAATAGCAACTCAATTGTGAACTAAAACAACGCCTTTTGAAAACGTAAAAATAATCCCGGGCGCGAAAGAAAGTTGTACCTACCTAATGTAAACAGCAGGTGCAACGCGGATAGCTCGTACTATAAAAAAGCCGGTATTATTGCGGCTTACTTTTTCCGTAGAATAAAACACAGTTAGTTCTAACGAATTTCAATACAAACCGCTATCCCTTTCACTCCCATGAAATTTTTAATGCAATCTGTCTCGCTCGTTCTCACGCGTTCAAAGGATTACTATAACTCGACAATGAACGGCTTATGATTATGACAAAGCGCTATACGCGTTTTGTCTGTCTACGGAAATACTTGATGCATCTTATTTCGTTTGTTCACAGAATAAATAATAGTTGGTTTGGTTAAGGTTTAATTTTACATGTTTTTTTTTACTTGCATTGATATTATGACAACAACTTAAAAATAACACAGCGAAAGGAACTATGCCAATATTTATAAGTCTCTTATTTGGCATGATTAACTTTGCTATGTTTTTTTTGTGATTGCTAAATGGCGCGAAAATAATTACGTGCGTGCATGCTTGTGAATTGTGAAAATAATCTATTGTGAATCTACTTTCCAGTGAGTTATTTGATACTAATATGTCTCTAATTCAAATAGACTGTTGTCTTACCAACTTTTTAACGACGACACTTCATTTTCAAAACTTATTAAAACATCGGTGCTTCCATGTATGGTGGGGCCTTCAAGGATCAGTGATAGGTATTGTTTTTTTTTGCAGTTTGTGGCGAGTTAGTTTGTTTTTTTTAACGGCTTCCCTTCATGTAATTTCCACGCCTCGTCACTGCTAGGTAATAAGTACTCTATGTACTATTCCAAGACCTAAAATACAAATATACCAACATTTGATCAAACATTTTTCAGCCGTCTAACAGTTTTTATCGATTGCTCGGCTTCTACTCATCGGATTGAGATACTAAGTACTCCAGTTTTTAAGACAAACCCTAAATTATACAAAAATTCAAACCGCAATGCAATCGGTCTAGAAGTTTTTACGTGATGCGCTAACAAACATACAGACAAACAGATAAACAGACAAACAAAGAAACAGACAGACACAAATTTAAAAAATGTTATATTCCTGTTCAGTAGCTTATTTGAAGTAACCTAAGGCTTCTTTTTTAATTATTTTCTTTATACAGACTTTTTCGTTCTTATTGCTTAATCTATATATATATATATAGATAAAGCAATATATATATATATATATATATATATACTTATAATAAAACAGTAACGGGTCCAATTCTGTACATTGAAGATATTTTGAATATTTTTTTTTGACCTTACTCTATATTCGATACTGAAGCCAAACCTGTATTTTTTTTCATTTTTGTCTGTCTGTCTGTCTGTATCTTGGCTAGGCATCACGCCGAAACTACTGAATGAATTTAAATTAAACTTGGTATGATGCTACTGGATGGACATAGGCTACTTTTCATCCCGAAAAATGAAAGGGTTCCCGCAGGATTGGGGTTGAAAGTTATTTCAAAAAACACTTACCACTCTGAAACTACCAGACGGATTTTGATGCAACTTGGCACAGTCATAGTTTATATGATGGATTAACATTGAGTATACTTTTTATCCCGAAAAAAACAATGGTTCCCGTAGGATAGGGGTTGAAAGTTATTTAAAAAAACACATATCACGTTGAAACTACCGGACGGATTTTGAAGTAACTTGGCACAGTCAAAGTTTATAGTATGTGTTAAAATGAATGATACTTTTAATCACGAAAAAATACGGGATTCCTGCGGGATATGAGTCTAAAGTTATGTTAATTTGAAAGGAATAATAATTGCACATCCGTTTATAAAACAGTACCGTAAATTCGGCACCTATGCCACAAGTCAGAGTGGCACAGTGGAAGCGGTTTCTGGCCTGCAACCCAGAGGCACATGGATCGAATCCACGCGCTGCTATGAATGTTTTGCCTCAATATTTATAAGCATTTACATATTTTGTGCGTTTTTTTACATCTTTTTAGGCTTATGTAATTTCCTGAAGAAAACCGTCAATTTTTGTTACTATTGCAGATGGTAGTTTTTTAATTATTATGGTTTACAAACAAAGTGTAAAGACAGAAGCGGACACCCAATTTTCGACCTATAAACTCAAAGAATACTTAGTTTATCTAAATTTGGATTGATTTGATCTTTTTATAATATTTTATGTAAATCTCTTTGTTCAGGAGATGTTAATTTTGACTTGTAAAAGTGCTATTATTTTTGCCTATTTACAATAAAATACTTTGACTTTGACTTTGACTTTGACTATATCTGAGATCCTTCGTGGCGCAATGGTGTCAGAACCCGATTTTCGTGCCGTCAAACCCAGGATCAAATCCGGACGGAAGCGGACGCAGTGTTTAAGATCCTTTGTGGCACAGTGGTGTTAGTACCCAACTGACGTGCCGTCATTCCCAGTTTCGTATCCGAGTAGCCTCAAAAACTTTTGCACTCAACATAAACTTTTCATGAAGCAATAGTTCCATTAGCTAAATACAGAGGCGCCACTGAGCTTTACCCCTATTGGGAGACAGACAGACAGACAGACAGACAGACAGACAAAAAATTAAAAAAAACCTTTTTGCACTCTATATCGAATTTGAAGTTCATCTCAATTAAAATTTTCAAAAAATATTTAATATACAGATTTAGCCCAGTTACAGTTTTATTATAGTAATAGATAGATATAGATAGATAGATAGATAGATTACAGTTTTATTATAGTATAGATTATGAAGCCTATACTGTATGTTTTTTCATTTTTGTCTGTAATAATAAGGGGTGTAAGGGAGTTAATAGGGGGGGAAACTCCAAGTCAACCTCACCTGCACGTGGTGCACCCTGCTTTTAACTAACGAGGCTCTGGCGTCCGATTGGTGGCGGCATATCCATCAAGGGAGTAGGAGGGGCAGAAAGGCTAGAAAGGTCCCCCTTTCTAGAAGGAGAGGAATTAGAACAGGAATAGGAAGGAGTAGGAGTAGCAGAGGAAATAGAAGGGATAAAATAAGTACTTAGGAATAGGTACGTGTAAGCAAGATGGTGGGTATGTATGATAACGTCGTCATAATGATAGGCTACTTTAGAGCTCTTGGACGTGAACGTCCTTGAGAGGTCTAGGTAGGACAGACAGCATTAGTGTAGGATGTTGGCTATGGGTGGTGGCGGAGGAGTATCCAGTATACCAACGGTGGCGCCCACGGGCTTAGTTAGGTAGCTCACTACACGCTTACACGCTCCGGACAGGTGTTGTAAGTTTATTTAGTCCAAAAACCCTCATAAAAATGAATAGCACAAAAGAAAACAGGCCCCAAGTGCCCGGGGACTCTAGGGGGGATGTTGATGACAGTAGGCAGGTACCTCATAGGGTCAGGGGCGAGTTGAATCTCCGGGTGGGATTCTCAAACTGTCAGGCGACTATTGCACGTAACTCGGACTCCGATATAATCTTTTCGTTACCGGCCGAAGATGTTGTGCAAGATAATCTTGCATCTACTAAGGCCAACCAGCGTCCGCGAAAGAAATGGACCGAAGAAATGAATAAATTCATCATACGGACATACTTTATCATTACAAATTTAGAAAATGATACTAGATCATACTTAACCGAACTTCACAAAAAGTTCACACATACATTTCCCGATATACAAGCTTCCAAACAAAGGATAGGTGACCAACGTCGAACAATTCTGCGAAATAATTTACTAACAACAGACCAAATAAATAAAATTAAAAAAGACGTGGAGATATATATAAAACACATAAATACTCCAGGCGTAGAAGAACTCCACACTGACCATAATTTAATAATAAGAGAAGATAATAGAAGTCTTAGTTTAGAAATCATTAATGAGGGCACAAATGGACAAGTCCTTAATGGGATATCTGAACAAAATCAAGGTAATGACAATAAGAGTATAGAAGATGAGTCTCATCAGACTCTCCCGGCTGAAAGTGCTTCGCAGGTAGCTTCGGCAATGAAACCTGCGACCACCAAAGCTGGCAAACCACGTGTGCGCATGAAGTGGAGTATAGATGTTAACATATTCATAATGCGCACATATTTCAAAATAACTGAACTTGAAACAAACTTAACAAGTTATAGACAACAACTTTACCAACAATTTAAACAAAAGTATCCAGATGCAAATATATCAGAACAACGACTAGCAGACCAAAGAAGAGCTATAGTTAACAACAAGTTTCTTACAATAGAACAAATAGATGAAATAAAAGCTGAAGTGACAAGAGAAATACAATCAGAAAGTGATCAAAATAGAACACAGACACGAATACGACATAACACACATAGTCAGTACCATAGACATAGACGACACCCCAACAATGATAATTCAACGCCTTTGCAAATAACTCAAACTGATGATATCATAATTATGGACTCTTTGACACAAACAAATATAGGGTTATCTACGAACCTTAATCAACAACAATTGGACACTTATGAAGAAGAAATTCAATTTGACGTAAATGAACAATTAGTGACTAAATTAACCAGTAATTTTAATGAAAACATTGCTAAATATGCTCATACTGATCCCATAACTAGGCCTACTCTACCAAAAGTAAGGCAGTCGCAAAAACTAACTGAAGTGATTTACATATTCAATAAAGTAATTTTACCACATCACACACCTCAACTAGAAAATGTAAAGCAAACACATACTCTTGTTTATTGTACTGCAATGACCATTATCGAACATTTTAAACTCAATAGAAATAATAGAACACAACCTCAAGAACGTATAACAAATACAAAAAAACCCAAGTGGCAAATACGACTAGAAAAAGATATAGGAGAATTAAGGCAAGATATAGGTAGATTAACACAATACAAAAATGGAAATAGAAGGAAAAGATTAACAAATAATGTCAATAAAATCCTAGAAAAAACTCAGCAACACAGTACACATGATGACTTCAACAAAAAAATAGCTGATAATTTAGATACACTAAAGCAAAAACTAGCTGTAAAAACGCATAGGCTAGCTAGATATAAAAAGTCAATGGACAGAAAAGAAAATAACAAGATATTCCAAACTAATGAAAAACAGTTCTACAGAAAACTTAAAGGAACTACTGAAGTTAAAGAAATTCCTACAGAAACTACGTTAACTGATTTTTGGTCTAATATATGGGCACAGAATGAAAGCCACAATAAAAATACTGAATGGATTGATAGAGAGGTCAAACGGATGGAATCAATAGAGCAAATGGTATTTGACGACATAAGTGCAGATGAATTTACAAATATAGTTAACAGAACACACAATTGGAAGGCACCGGGATGTGACCGAATACAAAACTACTGGTTTAAAAAACTCATATGTTTGCACAGTATATTAGCTCAACAAATAACAGATTTAATAAAAAATGATAATAATATGCCAGTTTTTTTTTATGAAAGGCTTAACATTTATGCTGCCGAAGAGTGAAAGAACCCATGATCCAAGTCAATACAGACCGATAACGTGTCTCCCAACACTTTACAAAATTATAACTTCATGCATATCAAATAGAATAAATAAACATATAGAATCAAACAGCATTTTAGCAGAGGAGCAGAAAGGGTGTAGACGTCATCATATGGGATGTAAGGAACAATTAATAATAGACTCAGCAGTGCTTAATTACGTTAATAAAAATAAAAAAGATCTTTTTGTAACATATATAGACTACCAAAAAGCCTTCGATAGCATACCACATAGCTGGTTATTACACGTATTAGATGTTTACAAAATTAACCCGAATATTATTAAATTCTTAAGAAATACGATGCAATTTTGGAGAACTACATTAAACCTACGCTCAGAATTATCTGAAATAACTACACTCGAAATTTCTATTAAAAAAGGTATTTTTCAGGGTGATTCTCTGAGTCCATTATGGTTCTGTTTGGCCTTAAATCCATTATCACAACAACTTATAAACAGCAATCTCGGTTTTGATATTAAAAATGGTAGGCAAAAAATAGCCCAAATAACTCATTTACTTTACATGGATGATCTTAAATTATACTCAAGTAATAATACAGACATGACTGAACTATTAAATATTACAACAAATTTTTCTAAAGATATTAAAATGGATTTCGGTCTTGACAAATGCCGCAAATTAAACATAAAGAAAGGGAAAATAGTCGAAGGTAATCATAATATTGATGAACAACAACAAATAATAGCAATGACTGAACAGGATTTTTATAAATATTTAGGATACAATCAAGCCAAAACTCTAGAACATGCTACTGTTAAACAAAAACTAAAAAATGAATATTTTAACCGTCTAAACTCACTTTGTAGAACACAATTAATAAGTAAAAATTTGTTTAAATCTATTAACACATACGCAATTCCAGTTTTAACTTACTCGTTTGGCATAATCAAATGGACTAAATCTGAACTAAAAATGTTAGAAACTAAAACTCGGACCACCCTGACTAAACATAGATACCATCATCCAAAATCTGCAAAAGAACGTGTTACTATCCCACGTAAAGAAGGTGGAAGAGGTTTGATTGACATATCACTGTTACATAACAAACAAATACAGAAACTTAGGCACTTTTTTAACTATAAGAAAGTCTTCAGTTCAATTCATAGAGCTATAGTTGCTATAGATAAAACTTTGACACCGTTAAACCTCAATTCTGAAAATATCGAAGCAATAGAAATAGACAAATATAATCAGGAAAAACTCAATAGCTGGCACAATAAGGAGCTTCATGGACGACATCCAAACGATTTAAAACAATCAGGAATTGATAAAACAGCATCCAATAAATGGCTTGACTCTAGTGGACTGTTTCCAGAGACTGAAGGCTTTCTTATGGCTATTCAAGATCAAGTTATAGCTACCAAAAACTACAGAAAATTCATAATGAAGGATAGAACAGTAAATAATGATCTTTGTAGAAAATGTCGTAGTAAACCCGAAACAATACAACATATAACAGGAGCATGTGTCACACTCACACAAAATGATTACACACATAGACATAACCAGTTAGTAAACATAATTCACCAAAAAAATTGCATCAAACATAATCTCTCAAGGTCCTCTCCTATACCCTATTATAAATACACTCCTGCAACAGTTTTAGAGAACACTTCTCACAAAATTTATTACGACCGCACCATTCTCACAGATCATACTATTTACAACAACAGACCAGACATAACGATTATAGATAAAATTAATAAACACGTTGATATAATAGATATTGCAGTCCCTAACACAAACAACCTTCAAAATACTGTAACCGAAAAAATTAGGAAATACACAGAACTACAACAAGAGATAAAACGATTATGGAAAATGAATACAGTAACCATAATACCTATAGTGATATCTACGACAGGAGTTATACCCAACCATTTGTTTTGGAGTTTGAATACACTAGGACTGAACAAATTCTCGTTTATTCAATTACAAAAAGCTGCTGTACTGAATACATGTCGCATTGTCCGTAAGTTTTTGCAACTTGACATGGACAATGTTGACTCAACACCTCTCCAACCAGAACTAGAGTAGCACTTGGTACCCACCCGTGTTACTCTATTAAACCAGGTATAAAAAATCCTGAGAAACATAATGTTTAACCCTAAATAATAATAATAATAATAATAATAATAATAATAATAATAATAATAATAATAATAATAATAATAATAATAATAATAATAATAATAATAATAATAATAATAATAATAATAATAATAATAATAATAATAATAAACACTTTATTACATCATATAAGGAATAAATACAATAACTTGTGTGGTTGTGTTGAGGGCAAGGGATATATTTGAGATAATTTGTGAATCCGAGTAAATTGAAGCCCCCCCCCCCCCCCCCCACTTAATAGTTTTGAAACCCGTGGGATCATACGTGGCGAGCTATATACGGGACTGCCTGCTCCGCGGATGTTTGGGTTAATTGATGAAGTGAGTATTGGGTGAGGTGGGACATCAGAAACGTGACTGGACTGACCAGATCAGATAGACCTGACCTGATCGTCACAGGTGTCGTCGGAGCAACGGCACAGAACTCTGAAATCAGGTTTCCTATCCCGCCTTCTACTTCCCCTGATTTCCACAGGAAGGCGCACGACGAACGTGAGTGTCGGGTAAGACCTTTTGTTTTTTTTGTAGACCCTGGATGGAGGGGAATTATAAACCTTAGAAAAGCTCGACTGTATCGTCGACAGTATGACTTAGGGAGGGCTGTTTTGGTGTTAGGGTCCGCGACCCTGCAGCTGTCCCTATTTCTTACAAGTACACAGGGCAAATAAATTGTGACTGTTCGTTGTTTCACTGTTCTGTGTCTGTGGCGTCGTAGGTTACCCAACCTCAATATTTTACCTATAATATTTTACAATATGTTACTTGCCTGCCCCTTGTTCCCCGGCTTCAGCTGCAGCTTCTCTTCGTAGTCAACGCACGCAGGCCCCACGAACCTGTTGAACTGGAAGGGATCAGCCGCTATCACTAGAGCTATGTCGGATTGGAAGTTGGAAATGCTGCCTTGGAAGTGTACTGGGAGGTGGATCTCTTTCACCTGGAAACGCAAGGTGATCCGGAATCAGACTTCACTTGTATGTATGTACCTATCTATGTTTTTATCTATGTATTTCTGTCTGTCCTGGAATCTTGCAATTCAAATGTCGAGCACTTTCCGATTAGCTATCCTGCTGAAACTTACAAGGTAGCTCACAAATCGATGACAATGCACAAAAAGAAGGGAAAAACAAACAAAGCTTTAAAAAAGCATAAAATCTTTCTTAGTATAAAAAATATATACACTTATTTTGCTTTGGTTAGTTAGGTACTTGAAAGATAAGCAAACACTTTACATAATTTGTGCGAAGTGCGAACATATTATAATTAGGTGATACCGTGTAGGTACTAGGTATTACCTACTCTTTTAAATAAGCCATTTATTTTTATATCAAGGGATAGCTGAAATACATATATTCTTATTTGTTTGTCAATATTTTGTCGGATTAAATCTTAAACAACATAACGAATCTTTAAACACTCGGCGGATGAATATCATCATAAGTATATGCTCTAAAAGTCTGAACTAAAGGGTAACAAAAATATATACATGCAAATCTGTATAGCCATTTAGGCTGTGTGAAGTAAAATACTACATTATTATATACTTACATTATTATTATGAACATTAGCTAAGAGACACGATATCCTGTTCTCCGTCGGGATAAAGGTAACTCACGTCGGATTTCTGCGCCTCGTCTTTTTCCTCATCCCACGGGCGGTACAATTTCCCAACAGCCACAGCGAAACTTTCCACCGGCAACTTCCCCTCCAAGTTATCCCAGAAACAGTGAGCGGCTGCAGAAAATAAAAAGCAATAATATAAAGTCTATCGGGATAATAATGGGACATTATATCCACACGAATTTATCAAAACAAAATTGCAAGCAGCAGTAGAGCTGTCAACATTTATTCTAAGCAAGTAGGCTAACACAAAAATGATTGAGTGTGTTTAAAGTTTGGTGAAAGTATGACGCTCAGTCGCAACGATTGAAGACGCAAGGAATAACTAAGTTCAGTATTAAAAATGCCGTTTGTATTTGAATAATAATTCATAATAATCACTGGGACCAGTGGGCTAACGCACGCACAAAAAATACATTTAATTCACCTAAAATATTTTAGCTTTGGTATATTTTGGCAACCTTTTCAGCACCTCGCACTAGTAGTCGTCTCCCTAATAGAAAGACCTGTTGAAACCTGTTGAAAAGAAAGAATGTTGGACATCATTCATCAGTCTATCGAATGTGTTCAGCTTGTAACGATATAAGAGACGAAGTTGATATTTTCAGTGCATCAATCATTGCTGTCAAGCGATGTTCTGTATTGTTCTTCAACCCTAAATAATTCAATTTTTTCTTTTTAATTGTTCAAAAATTATCATATGTATTACATCTTTATTATTATTTTTTGCAGTAAGAGTGTTATTCATGCATGTTGTGTTTGCATCTAGTAGGCTGTTCACTAGCATAATACAATTAACGTAAGGTACTGTAAGCTTTGTTTATGTGATAATGCCAGTTTTGTGAACCTTTTAAATAAAAAATAAAAAAAATACCTTGCAGAACAACCCCGTTTCACGTCTATAATGTTTCCTAGACCACAGCGTCAATTAACAGCTAACACCAACTGAATGTTCAACTGCTAGCATGTGTACTTGTATAATGTTCAACTGCTAGCCTGTGTACTTGTACAATGTTCAACTGCTAGCCTGTGTACTTGTATAATGTTCAACTGCTAGCATGTGTACTTGTATAATGTTCAACTGCTAGCCTGCGTACTTGTATAATGTTCAACTGCTAGCATGTGCACTTGTATAATGTTCAACTGCTAGCCTGTGTACTTGTATAATGTTCAACTGCTAGCCTATGTACTTGTATGATGTTCAATTGCTAGCCTGTGTACTTGTATAATCATGTGCAAATAAAAAAGTAGGTCAACAGGCGGATGTTACACAGGCGCTGCCTGCCGCTGCTAAGCGTGGTCAAGCGGATTAAATATCAGACTAGGACTACTCGTCTATTCCTGTTGTACCCCACTTTTTGTCCACCACTGGACTGGAAAATAAGTTCTTATGTCCCCCATTGGCTTTGTCCACCAACGGTGGATATCAAACTAACCATGTGGCACTATCCACATCTTAATATTATGGAGAAAAACACTCCATAAACAAAAAAAGTGCAGGACAACGGGAAAAGATGGGACTGTTCTATTCGTCGGTAACACATTGGCATCCGCCTGCCTGCCATAAACTCCGCTTTACCGCAACCGCACACCGCAGAGGTAGGCGAGACGCCATTATTAGATCCACCTCAGTCTGGCCCAAAATTTGGGGAAGGCTGCCTCACTCCTCACCTGATATAATAGCCTTATTGCTGATTAGAGTACCACCACACAGCTGCTTGTAGGGGGCTTTCGTCCTGGTGTAGATGCCAGCATGCCAGGGCACCTCGCCTCGCTGCGCAGACACTCCGCCCATGATCAGCGATGACCCTTCTGAGGTTCTTTTGCCGCATTCTGAACAAAGTCATATTGAGCAATGTTAGCGGACGACCATGTAGGTATGTAAAATAGCGAACCATAAAGGGCTATCTACACATGACCGGGACGTGAACGGACCGTGCAACGAGTTCCTTAAGAGATATATATATATATATATATATATATGTCTATCTATGACATAGTAGCTCTCAAACGAATAAACCGATTTCAAATTGGAAGAAATCGCTACTAAGTACAGCTGCTAGCTAATCTTTGTAACAATTTGAAACAAAAAAGCGTATATGTTAAATTGCACTTAGATGACGCGCATTACAGATGATATTGCTTTGTTCTAATGCAAACAGATGCAATTATAATTTCGTTATACGGCGCATAGTAATATTAACTCTAACGCGTGGCATTTAACTGCAATTTAGCATGCACGCGTTTTTGTTTCAAATAGCTATATAAATTAGCTAATATCGTTTAAATTCTCACGCAGTAGTTTTAACTATTTATATTGCTCGGTATTTACTGGTTTTACTAATGTACATAAAACTACAATTTACAGGTTACTGAAAGAAAGTACCTTGTTCTCAAGCTAATGTTTGCTTAATAGCGCATAACATTTAAACATGAATAACCTGTATTTTTGTGTTTCTTAAGTGAATTTGTAAATTCTTTTGAATAAATAAAAATTCTTAAACCGTAAGCTATTCATTTAGCTCTGATCACTCTTAGTGAAGGGATCTCGGGTACTTACTATTGCAGCTAGAAACTTTGACTCTATCGTTGTTATTGATGCACATGAAGCACTACGGTGGGAGCTGTGTGGCTGTTGTGTTTGCAGGGATACTTAGTCAACTCCGAATGCCATTATTCCTCGAAGTCTATTCATCGTATGCTTACATACTCGAAGGATCGTTTCTGCGAATGGTCATAATTCCGAACGTACGTTTTCTCGAATGGTCAAAAATACGAAGACTTATCACTGCTACTAGCTGCCAGCCATTTTGCACAATTATATTGTCGCTCCACCTAGCTTACTCTATAGCCACCAAATGAATCCTGACTTGAAAAAAACGTCATCTTCTAGCAATGTATTATGGTAGGATGGCCCTTTTTGTTGTATTTGTAGGTACGTATAATATAAAAGCTAACAGGTAAGAACAGCTAAACATATAATCAGGAATTAAATAAGTCGACAGTATTATAATATTTGAGCATACGATCTGTCGTAGTTTTGACCGTTCGAGCTAACGTACCTTCGCAATTTTGACCATTTGAAGAAACAACCCTTTAAAGATGTACTAAGCCTGCGATTAATAGACTTCGAGGAATAGACCTTCGCAATTATGTCACTCTAAATTTCATAAGTATCCCGTGTTTGTCTGTAGTTGTATCTAGTCCAGTTTTTGTTGACGTAATCCCGTGTTTGTCTGTAGTTGTATCTAGTCCAGTTTTTGTTGACGTAATATTATAGCGTGTCGTATCTTCCCCCTTTAATTAGATCTATGATCTGAGCTCAAATTTTCCACGACATTTTTGTACCAGAATATTAAAAGACCTGAATATAAGCGATCTGTGGCATAAACTTTCCTCAAACAATGCTAGTAATGTGGTCATTATTTCGACAACCTTCTTTAGGCAAAGTCGACCTTGCCGCGCTGCTTGAATAGGCGCCAGCAAAGTTGTATGGAATTTCATTATTGTCGTGTTTTGCGGCCAGCAATTTCCTTTGAAAATACATTATTGTCGTCTTTTGTATATTGCACGATTATTTATTCCGTGGGTTCGTTAACCCCGAACGCGAAAAGAGAGGCGCCGCGCCGTACCTCCCAGACGAATGGACCGAATTTGATGTTTTTTTTTTTGTTTGAAAGCTGATGTGATTGGGATTGTTGTTGATGTAGTTGTTGTTGTTGTTGTAGTAGTAGTTGTTGTTGTTTTTGTTTGTTTCTGTTACTGTGGTCGTTGTCGTTGTTGTTGTTGTTGCATTGTTTGAGTAAAGCACTATACAAGCCTTGGCCCACAATGACTACCCTGCTGGCCACGCTCGGATGGCCTCGAGCTTTGCTAAGCTAAGCTCTCGCCATCATCATCGCTGCCAGCAACGGAGTCATTACAGACCGCGGCAGTAATGTACTTAATACATGTAGCCTATGTTTGGCGGAGGATTAAAAGTTTGATCAAAATTATTATGCACTAGCTGTGCCATTTCATTTAAAAGTAGCCCATACGTGTTATTCTAGGACCAAAAATGTCTATAAAGTACAATATACTAGGTACATTATTATGTTCAAAATTCGTTCAGCCGTCAAATAGTTTTTATCGATTGCACGGCATCTAATAATCAGATTAAGATTACCAAGTACCCCAGTTTTAAATCAAACCCTAAGCTATCCAACAATGAAAACCGTTAACGCCTGCTTAGCATAAATATATATGATAATTATCTAATGGAAAAATTTGGATCACGGTCGAGATTCGAACTCGCATACTGTGCCTCAGCGCGGCACATGCCTTTACCAATTCGTCTACCGAGACCTATAACATTCTTTTTTTCATTATAAAATTATTATATAAATTTACACTAAGCAGGCGTTAACTCCTATAAAGAATCATAAAATAAAGATTTGGGAGACGTTATCTTTCAGACACGAAGTTAATCAATATTAGCCGTGTTTGGTTGGTAGTTCGTAATACTACCAATAGATAGCGTTACCGTCCCCATAAGACGGGTTCAAAGAAGCTAGTGGAAAGATTTGGATGACGACGCATAGGTCTCGGTGGCCGAATTGGTAAAGGCATGTGCCGCGCTGAGGCACAGTATGCGAGTTTGAATGTCGTCCGTGATCCATATTTTTTTCTATTAGAAAATTATTATATATGTTGTATTCTTGCTCAGTAGCCTATTTTAAGTACTTTAGACCATATTTTATTTATTTATCTTTTTTATACAGAATTTTTCGTTCATATTGCTTTATTATAGGTATAGATTGTCACCGTTGTTTCTGAATAAATACTAAATTGATCGAGGATCCTCATAAGGTAGATTTACGAGAGCCTTTTTGGTCCAGTAGTGGTACCAAAAAGGTTCCAGTGACTGTATCCTAGTTGAGGAACAATATAGTCAAATTGTTGCAGCTACAATAACTCGATTTCATCTTGCTTGTGTAATTTATTCAAAATATCTTGAGGAAACTGGTATATCGATTGAAAAAGTTCAAGGGGAATCAACCAAATAACACCACGAGCTAACCCACCAATACGCTAGGGCACAGAATAACTAACAGTACAAGCTGACGGAAATTGTTCTTTGCACGACATAATCATATTAAAGCATATGTTATACACATAATATGAAACTTACTATAAAGTCAGAAACATAAGTTTTAGCTAATATAATATTCCTTTCGTAATCAAAGTACCGATTTGTACTCCTACATTTTCCTCTACTTTTTGCTGATCATCATCAGCAATGACACAAAAAAACTGCATAATCTTTTAGCTATATCAGAATAAAACTGTGTCAAACAAAACAAACCAGCCAAGTGCCAGTCAGACTCGCACACTGCACTGAGGGTTCCATAATTTGTAGGTATGTAATTAGTTCGTCATCACGAGAACAAAGCATCGAAGTTTTGTTTAATAAATAGTATTTTTGTGATGTCACTACAAACTTACTGTTTTTCGATTTTCCTCTTTACTTGTGCTATAAGACATTGCTTCTTGCCAAACATGATTCTAGGTCAACGGGAAGTAGTATCCTATAGATTTTGATTCCCTTGCGAGTGTCAAAATTTGCGACTTATAAGGCCGTATCTTTTGATTGTGTTGACAAGTTTGTAGTTTCACAGCTCCATGGGACTGCAGACCTGAGTATTTTATATTAATTTCAACTTGATACCTGCACGCGTTCTTGAGAAAAGGGGTCTTGATAGACAGACAGACGGACAACAAAGTGATCCTATAAGAGTTCATTTTTTTCCTTTTGAGGTACGGAACTCTAAAAATCACCAAAATAGGAGTAACATATAACATAAGTCACCCTAAACATCTTTGAATGTAGTCAAAGGTAAATTATTTAATTATTTACAGGAACATCTTACCTGCCTCAGCGGCCTTGGCGCAGCCCGCCTAAAGGGAAAACAAACAAAAGATGTAAACTATCTTCATCTCTCTCACACAACACGTCTGAAAATAATAATAACTTCTCAAGTACTTCGTCTAACTATTGTAAAAACAATATTGTAATGTTGTATCCAAATGAAATGTATCCAAACGTTGACGTGAATATGAAATAACGAAAATATATTTTAAAAAACTTGTTATGCAAAGCGTTCGGCTGACTGTATGTGGGAAGAACGTCTAATGAATTCGCACACATTGTCCGGCGTTTTATTTTGTTACCTTGATGCTGTATCAAGAAGCTTATAAATATATACATATAAGCTTCTTGCGCTGTATTGCTGTCATAGACAACTTCATATTACTGAGATTGCTGTAGTCGCCTTTCCATTGAAAAATAAGAGGATGGTCGCTTGAAGAGATCTTCGCAAAGTAGGTATTTAGTAAATGTGTTCCTATCTGCTTCCCTTCCCACGATCAGAGCGATAGAGTCGTGCTGGTCGTGAGTACAGTTTTGATAGAATTGGTGTTTAGGGGGTTTAGGGGGATGTTAAGCACTTTCCACCCTCTAAATTGTGTGGATTTTTATAGTACGTGAGTGTCACGTACTCAGTGGTACGTGAGTGTCACGTACTGCTCTCGAACGAGTTAGGAATAGCTTAAAGTATAAAAAACAGCCAATTGTTACATCAAATCATTTAATTTTAGTCAACACTCGACCATTCTCATTTCTAATATCTCAAATCAACCTTTACTGGCTCAATGTAGGCAGAATCAACAACCTTCACGTTGTCAACAATACCATCATTGTCACTAGCTTTAACTGTTGGTTGCCAGTCGAAGTTAATGCCGGTGGTCTCACGGATGTAATCGTGGTAAAAACCGGGACGGGTGAAACCTGAAAACAGATATTATATGTTAAGTATGTAACCGCACATAGATAGAATGTTAAATGACAAAGTGTGAAGTAAATTATTTTTGATATGTTACGAGTATATCTTTGCACTCGCTTTTCTGTAATCTTTGGGAGTGATTTCGTGAAAAGTGTTAACAATGTGTAACCGCTATTACACTTCCGGTTACACATTGTTGAAAAGTGTTAACAATGTGTAACCGGAAGTGTAATAGGAAGCCCCCTTACACTCGTTGTATTGGTGAACTCAAGCGCGCGCTTTTTAAGTTCACCAATGAGCGCGCGCGGTGCTATCAAGTTTTAAGCCATCGCATTTTTTTATAGTACAAAATGCAAACACTTTAGTTGGGAATAGAATTCCGGTACTTCAGACTGGCGGCCGAGCGGTCTCCCACTGTGCCAACCAGACTTACGGTATTATGATGACAAGTAAGAAGTAAAGATCAGGTGAAGAGTTGCTGATTCACAGTTGACATTGGTCAACTGTGAATCAGCAACTCTTACAAGCAACGTTTTGCACCGCGCGCTCTCATTGGAGAGCGCGCGGTGCAAAACGTTGCTTGTAGCATTAATTTCATCACATACATTTTATAGAGGCGAAAGTTTGTATGTATTTGTGTGTGTTTGTACTCCTTCACGCTCGAACGGCTGAACAGAATTTGATGAAATTCGGAATGGAGATAACTTATATACTAAAATAACACAAATGATACTTTACATCATAATGATCATTTTACTTCACTCTCAAACGGTTGAACCGATTTTGATGAAATTTGGAATGGAGATAGCCTGGAATAACACATAGGATACTTTTCATCATCACCATCATCATCTTACTTCACTCTCAAACGGATTTTGATGAAATTTCGAATTGAGATAGCTTATATCTTGGAATAACACAAATGATACTTTACATCATCATAATTATCCTTCACACGTCATCCTTCAGATATCAGATATTACATATAACATTCGAATACTGTAAGGTTCGCTTGTTTTTTTATACGGACCCTACGCAGTTTTTTCTTATATTTAGCTTTTTCAACTATTCTCATGAAACTTTTCAACGACGTTGACGATTCAACCCTTATGACAATTACCTAGCTCCACACTAGGATATCCTGTACTATGGCCACTAGTCAACGGATACATTCTGTGCATCATCATCATCATTTCAGCCTTTAGAAGTCCACTGCTGAACATAGGCTACCCCCAAAGAGCGCCATGACTAGCGATGTTGTGCTACCTCCTTCCACCGACTCCCTGCGATGGCTAAAAGGTCGTCTGTCCAACGTGTGGGGTCTCCCTACTCTTCGCTTGCTTGTTCGTGGCCGCCATTCCAGAACCTTTATTCCCCAGCGGTTGTCGGCTCTGCGAACTAAATGGCCTGCCCATTGCCACTACAAACTTGCCAATTCTGTCCATAGATACTAATATGACACATAGACACTAATATTACATCCGTGACTCGGAAACAAACATTTCTGCTCATCACACAAATGATTGCACCTTGCGGGATCCGAACCCGCGACTGTTGGTTGATTTCGCAACCAAGGTTACTAACCACTCGGCCAACCGGTCGTCAATCCCTCTGTTTATTTGGGGTGTTTTGACACCAAAAATATCCGGACCGAATTTGATTAAATTATGCATGTAGAAACAATTACCTACGTACAATACAATACAACAACTCTTTATTGCACACCAAGAAAAAATGCAGTATATAAAAAAAAAATTACAATGGGCGGCTTTATAGCGAAAAATAAATCTCTTCCAGGCAACCTTTGAATAGGAAAGATTAAATATACCTAAAATATAGAGATAAAATTTTTTCGAGTAATGTATTTTTTATATTGTTTTTGTTATATTGGTGCTACTAAAGAGTTATCTACCTACGAGTATTTATTTACTTTCTATCACTGACATATCTCTTAACCCAGAAAAAAATATCCAAGCGGTCAAGGCCGCGTTCACAGTAAGTATCAAATATTTCCCATACTCACCGCCAGGGAATCCGACGTGGCAGCCCCAGGAGGCGACAAAGGAGCCCACTCCGACCTGCGTCACGATCCCGTCGGCCTCCACCATCGTCAGTGGGACGCCAGCATCACCCTGAGACAAACAGACTTATTTACCTACTTGTGACTCGCCCTGGCTGTGCGCTGGTCGCTGCCTCTGCGAACACCACACCGCGGCATTTTTCTTACGTTTAGCATTATTATTCTTCAAAAAAAATACGCCAGTAAGCGTAATTCTAAATTAGAAGCAAAAATCGTGTTTTTTTTACCACAGATAACTGCATTAGTACTCAAGTACCTACTTGACAGACTTGTTATAATTTCGACTCCACAACGTGTCAGTCCCTTCTGTATTTTTGATACCTTGGGTTACATTTTTGCAATTTTCGTAGGGATCCCCACTTTCTTGAAAATTAAATATGGTCAGTCGGGGCAAGTGCCTCTACGGGGCAAATGCCTCCACCATCAAAATCTCAGAAACTAGTTGAGTATTTCAATAATACGACATCTTTCCTTAAAGCCCGACACAAATTTAGTTTCAAAATTAAATCCTAGGTGGCGTGTCTCGTCTTGGGTTAACATAAAAAGCCATTGTGTTTCCAGTGTCATATGAACTAAGCTTCAGATATGAGTAACGTGACATAAAACTGTAAAAATCTTAACATTATTGGTATTTTCTGTGAATCAATTAAGATAATGTTATTTAATAAATGTTATTCTTCATATTTTATGTAATTATTTTTCTAATATTTAGTGAAATATCGAGTTTTTGTAATTTGAAAATTATAGCTTTTAAATTATACAAAGAGGAAAGTGCGTCACACTTTGATGGGGCAAGCGCGTCTGTATCACGCTTTTTTTTTTCTTTTTTTTAGAAAGGATATGTGCTGTTGGTCTATAACTGACCTCTACAGCGTGAGGTGAAAGCGTGATACAGACGCGCTTGCCCCATCAAAGTATCACGCACTTGCCTCAAGTCAGAAATAGCAAACATTTTTTGGTAAGTTATTTTGCATATTACTGTTTGTATGCAGTACCTAGTTATTCAAATTCATATATTTTGATACCTACTTATTAGGTTTATAGTGGGGTTTTTTAAACTAGTGGTGATATATTTATACATTATGAAAATAGACAATTACAGTTTATTATATACCTTTTGATGTTTAAAGTGCAATAGCAATAACTAAACAGATTTTATTTTTTAAAGTATATGGTTCCAAATTTGTAAGTCAAATGTTAATGTTTAGAAAGTTGTTGTAGACAGTTACAGTTTAATATATATTGATGTATAGAGTGCCATTACCTTTATCTAAACTGATTTTATTTTTTAGTTTATTATGCTAAATTGTAAGTCAAAGAATATTAACGTTTTGAAAGAGGTTTTGTTTAGATACAGTTCATGTTGTAGATACATAAGTATCTAACTAGGTAATTCAATGTTCATCAACAATCTAAAATAATCATTATCTGTAACTATGTAGTTCCTTCGTTCAATTTCCAGTTCCAAATAAGTACTTGTACTTCCAAAAAAACTGAATAAATCGATGTTTTCTTTTTCAATCCCGGAACAATCCCATAAGCATAAGCCAGATAGTGCAACGGGCCTAGGACAGATCATTGTGCTGTACCTTCACTAACATTGACATGATCGCTGAAATCAGCACCCACCTTTACCTGATAGCTACGATTATCTAAGTAGTCTTTACACCAGTTAAGTAGGTTGCCCCTTACGCCACTGTTGTCCAGTTTCCTGATCAATAAGTCATGCCTCAAGGTGTCAAAAGCCTTATAGTCAATAAAGACTAATAGTACGTGTTGAATAGCACATAGGGAAAAAACCACAGAATAATCGTAACCCCAAGAAATGACCAAGCGGGAAATGCCACGGGCACAGCTAGTACTAAGTTCAAATTAACATATTGCTGAGATGACCCACAATCATTAAATCTGGATATAAATGTATCTCCTGCTCTATCTTGTTGTAGTTGATGGTGATGAAGTGATTACGTACGGAACAGATAGACTGGGAGGTGACGTTGTAGGGTCCGGCGCAAATCGTGGTCTCCTGCACGAGCCAGTTGGAGTTGTGCATCAGCAGACACACGAAGTTGCTCACTCCCGTCAGGTGGACCCAGTTCAGGTCTTCTACTGTATCGAATGACTCTGCGTTCCATTCTAGAAAATGAATAGGTGAAAGCAGAAGAATATGTAATTATTGTAGTTTTATTTTTTAGTTAGTAGAAGGCAGCGAGACCACGTGGAAGGTCACCCGTATGCGATGGACCGACCAGGGGCCCAATTAATGCGCTTCCGAGATCATCTCATTTTTGAGAAATCTCGATAAACATGGCGGATTTCGAGTGAGAACAATAAATCTCCCGAAAATATCTAACTAAAATCTCGCCAGAAATCGTAAGTTCTTGGTCAGAAATTGAGATTCACAGGTTAGAGTGATAAGATTGACTTTGTGAGATTTGACTGGTGAGATTGCGAGATTGCGTTCTGTTTCATCGATTGTGTTTATTCATATTCGAAACTATAGAAAAAAACACCACTATTTAAATGCAAATATTGTTATCGTAAGCCGTTTAGGTATTGATTAATTGTCTTTAAGCTATTTGATGGTTTCACGAAATTGAAACCTCATTGCGATTGTGGGGTGCGAGGAGAAGGTGGTGCGAGGAAGGGGGAAGTAGGTAGCTGAGGGAAGGGAAGGAGGAAGTAGATGGGTAAAGGTGGGTTGTGGGGGAGGTGCGGGTGAAAGGAGGGGATGTGTTATAGTGTCGCAGCCTTTTGCTAAGCAGTGGTATTATCCTTACCCGGGGTCCAGGTGGTTCCCCAGCCGCTGGTGGTCATCAGAACGCCGGTATAGTCGCGGTTCCGGTCAGCCGAGCGCTGGATCCTGATGGGTTGCACAAAGTCTGGAATAGACGAGTACGGCGTCAAAAAAGTTTGTAGCAGGTGTCTGTCTCAATCTCGATGAGAGTTTATCTCTTTGGAAAAATAGAGATTTAGCAAAGGTTAAACACTATTTCAGCAAAAAGTTACAAAAAACGTTAGGGTTTCTGTAAATGCATTTAACCCTGGATGTTGAATTCTGTTTGAACATTTTAATTTGGTGCTCAATGTGGTATAAAAATTTGATATCATAGGCGCCGCCCCAACAAGGTGCTGTGTATTTTATTTAACTTGCAATGTACTCGTATGTATATTTGTTTAGGTCAAATCTTGCAAGCTGAATTAGAAGCACTTCCTTTTATCCTATGGAGTTGAATTTATGCATGTTGGTTCAGTTCCGGTGAAAATGTTTTTTTATGGTAAGCATGACTTGAATCGTCATCCAGGATTAGCTCCAGATAAAGGAACTCTTCAACGATCAACAGCACAGACATGAAATTTTATGTACGCTTTTTATTGATAGCCGGTTCTAAGTTTTACCATGACATGGTTGCTGCACTCAGAGTTGGGTCCTGACTATGGAACTCCTCAACAGTTAACAGCACAGACACGAATGTTTATTTAAATATTTTTATTATATTAACTTATGTAGGTTATAATTACATTAGACTTTTTCTGCTAGTAAAGTTAATAGTGCAAATTACTAACTGTTAAAGACGAGATGATTATTGAGCTGTTCTGGAAGTACCCTACGAGACTAGACCCTATACTAGGCTAAGAGTTAGTAAGTAGTACTTATTTTGATACAAGGTGATATAATAGACGCCCAATGTGGAACTTTTGACGACTTTCCTGCTATGACAGTCATCTTCTCCTTATCCTTATCATGCCCTTATATTACTCACTATCAAAGTGAGGGTATCTACTACCGTGTCTGGTACAAACCGTTGATGCATTCCGGGGCTGTGATCACGGTACTGGTCCGGAAGTACTCTATTTCTATATTAGTCCACTAGAAAGTGTACAAATGCTGCGTAATATGGCGCAATGTGATATTTTTGGCGCCCAACGTAGAGATGTTTTTTTTTCATTCCTGCCTTTGCCTGCTAGGAAAATAAATATTGCAAAGTTACTCACTGTCAAAGGTGAGTTCCCGGTTGAACCCGATGAGCGCAATGTCGTGAGGTTGAGTGATCAGGTACAGATCGTCGTTGTAGCCCGGGGCGGTGATCACGGTGTTGGTTTGGAAGGTGAACCGCGGTCGGTTCAGGTTCACCATTCCGCCGCTGATGATGAGGTGGACTCGGCTGGGGGGAGAAGTTGGTATCTGAGTAAGTGCTTTATGCCATTGCGACAATGTTGAAGCGATAAAAAGACGATGTATTCGACATCTATCAGATTTGCTTATAGAATTGAATATATAATTTTTCTAATCATATTAAGGACGGGATCACCAGATCGTCCTCAGCAATTGGAGTAGGTTTCAAACAAATACCGAGAAATTAACAAAGTAAAATCGAGAGTTGGGGTGACGGTACGGTTGTAAGAGGGTAAGTAGGTATATATGATTGTAACAACGTGAATATCTCGCGTAACAACAGCAGTACTGCAAATGGCATGTCGTTAAACGTAGACAAAACTAACATGTTGCACTTCCAAATCGGCAGGAAAACGAAACCAAAATTAAATGTCACCTGTAATGGCTTAAAAGTACCTCAAGTCGATCACCTTAAATACTTAGGCTTCATAATCGATGAGGGATTAACATGGAACCACCAAATCGACAACGCGTGCGGACGGCTGTCATCAGCAAGTTTTGCTCAGTCTCGTCTCGTTGGCAGTCTTCACATAGACAACGTAAGAAAAGCTTACTTTGGATACTTTCACTCCATCTTATCGTACGGGGTCGACTTGTGGAGATTGGCAGCAGAGAGGGATAGGCAGCAGAAACGCGCCGTGCGTATCATGTGCAATGTTGAATGAGATCATCCTGCGCGGGAACTGTTTATAAAACAGAAGATCCTCACGTTACCCTGCCTAATCATCCTAGAGGCTGCTAAATACGTGAGAGAGAACATTGTGCAGTTCCCAACCTTGGCTGATTCGCACGGATATTGCACAAGTAAGCGTCACCGCTTTAAACTCCCGAAAGAACGGCTCAAAAAGTCAGGCAAGCTTATAAAATTTTTAGGTGTGAAGGTATACAATGCACTGCCTGAAGGCAGTAAACGCCAAGAACTATACCTTGTTTATAAAAAAACTTAATGTGCTACTGCTTGATAAGGCTTACTATTCTGTTGATGAGTTCCTCACTGACAAGTCACTCGCTAATCCTAGTCCTGAGAATAATAATTACGATATACTTACATAGGTATACATGTGTAATATATACCTTGTGATCAATTAAATTGTTTTTTAAGGACATATGCTTAGCATATCTTTATATTTAAATGTAATATTCTTGACTTGTATGATACGGTATCGTATTAATATTCTATAAATATATAAATAAGTATGGAGTATCTCAGTGACGAGTACCGGAGAGAAGTGAGACAGATCCGGAAACCACTCCCAATGTCACGTTGTTCTAGTTCTTCTCGCTACACGGACAGACGGACCGGTGCCTTGTTCGGTTTTGATGAAAAGTAGATATTTTTTATTGAAGCTTCCTTTAAATTAAGGTTTGGGGCTTATGCTGTTTTCCACATCACGTCCTGTTTTCCGTCCGCATTTATTGTTGTATTATTTATTTATTATTACAGACTAAGCAATCGTTTGACCACGATCTCACCTGATGGAAAGCGATGATGTGTTTGAAGGTGTAGCACGCTTGCCTTGCTATTATTACAATCCGGGCGCATCTGCAACTGGAGTAGCGCATCTTACCGAGCGGTGCACCGTCCAGAGCTAAGTCCCCAGCTCCTATGGATGATGGAGCCGCCACAGAAGCCCAGATCTCCATTGACAGTCACTCCGCGGACGTACAGCATGTAGGGGAACTGACCCTCGGACGCCTCCCATCCTGACACGATGCGGGAGTCTGGAAGGTTGGATAGTTTAAATATCTAAGGAGTCTGTTGGATCCGGTGAAAAATTACATGGATATTACTAGGTATAGGTAGATATACATATATATATTGATTTGAAATGACCCATACCTTTTGTTTCAACTGGCTTAGCTGGTTCGGCCAATGCCTGCAAAAAAACAGATATTGTGGTAGGTACCTACTCTACATTTAAGTACAACTGCAGTGGAATATTATGTATGTATATCTTCTTTCCTAAATATACCTTAGTACCTATACCATCCCATATTACTACTACTGTTACAAAGTAATGTATATAAAACGGACGAGTCGTTCAAAATGTCAGGATTTCTGTTTTTACCCTAATGCTGACGGTGTTGTTTTTGGGCTGTATGTTTGTATGTTCCTTTGGCGAGTCCTACAGCCTTGGCGGATTTTGAACATCTATTTTTTTTTAATGCGACTTACTTCTTTGAAAAAATATAAGGTCTGTGCTACGCCCGAGCCGCCAAGTGCCGGTTCTGTCAAGTGTCAGTTTCATTTCATTCCTAATGAAGATATCCGACGGAGAACCAAGGTTACCGACATAGCTCAAAGGATAAGCAAGCTAAAGTGGCAGTGGGTTGGGCATATTTCCCGAAGAACCGATAACCGTTGGGGTAGGCGATTTCTCGTGTGGAGACCAAGTTTAGGCAAACGTAGTGTAGGATGCCCTATGGCCAGGTGGAGTGACGACCTGCGCAAAGCGACTGGCAGAAAATGGATGAGGAAAGCTGAAGACCGAGCTCAGTGGCGTGCATTAGGAGAGGCCTAAGTCCAGCAGTGGACAATAGGCTGATATGAAGGTTACATAGCGGATCAGAGCGAGTTAAAGTTTCAGTAAAAAACACATGTACTTACTGTTTACTGCTTTTAGTACCTTGAGTAGTTTTTGTTAAGTACTAACTGCGCCCCGCGGTTTTACTCGCGTGGTCAATGATGATGATGATGATGATGAAAAGTACTTACCCTGTTATTCAAGGAATTAGTAGTTTGATAGTATCTATGTACTTACCAAATTTCATTAAAGTCCGTGAGGCCGTTTCAGCGCAAATTGGTAACAAATACCTAAACAAATTTTCAAAATTTGTTTTTCTTTTGATAACTGCCGCTACACCGTTCAATCAGTCAGTTTTACAAGTTTGGTTCGAATCGACTTTTTGACATTAAGCAGTATAGGTACTGGTACTTTTTGACATTAAGCAGTATAGGTACTGGTACTTTTTGACATTAAGCAGTATAGGTACTGGTACTACATATATGAAAAGAAGATATTCCACCCGAAAATAGATTGAAAAACTTGCCCTTAAATTTTTAAAAAGAATGAATTATTAAAACAATATTGTTCTATAAAAAAAACAACTTACCGAAACTCCAGCAATGAAAGCTAAACACACAACCGCACCCCACATAGCTGCCGGATTAATTTAATTAAAAATCCTCATTAACTTATCAGCAATTTTGGATTTATCGATAAAAGTGACCAATCTAATTTTCAAGCGCGTCATTTCATCGTTTTCAAAGTCGATCATTTATCAAGTGACAAGTCTAATCGATAACACTGCACGTACATAGGTAATGTTTTATACATACACAGGTTTAAAAAAAGACGGAGACCACGCCGCCAAATCGAAAGTGAAGCACTCAAGATATGCCGATCCGCTCGTACGTACAAGGCTCACGCACACACTTACTTAATTAGATACAAACTGAGTAACTACTTACATAGAAGGTCAGAGCGAGATAAAGTTTTCAGTACAAAACATAGCGTTAAGTTTTTTAAATTAAAATCTGTGCTTTTATTAAGTACTAGCTGTGCCCGCGGCTTTACCCGCGTGGTCATTTCATTTAAAAGTAGCCCACACGTTTTATTCCAGGACCAAAAGCCAAACCACCGCCAGACCAGTTGTAGGTTTGGTCCAGGACCAGGAGGACCAGGACCAAACCTACAAAGTACAATACGTATACTACATTTCTTCAAAATTCGTTCAGCTGTCAAATAGTTTTTTATCGATTGCTCGGCATCTAATCATCGGAATAAGGCACTGCCTTGCTTTTTTATAACGCATATTCTGTGAAGTACGGCACTCCGTACTTCACAGAATATGCGTTATAACGCACTTGCACTTCTATGACACTTCATAGAAGTGCACGTATTGCAATGAAATGAACGCATATAATAAAATATGAAATAAACGCATATAATACAATGTGAAATAAACTCTAGAATAAACGCACCGCGTTCCACTGCAAGGCAGTGCGTGCAAGGCCTAAGATACCAAGTACCCCAGTTTTTAAATCAGTCGCAAGGGCTTGAGAGCAGGGCCTGGATTCTGTAAGACCACTCACGCCAATTCCACGCCACCTGCGTGGAATTAGGGAAGGTGGGTATTTACGCAACCAGGTTTTTAAACCAGGTTTTGGCTTGTAAGTACGCCGCCCTGGTGCGGACCCGCAATACTTGCAAGACTTTCAAAGTATTTTACGCTCTTTCGTCCCGTCCGCACCTACATGTATATACTCGGTGGCGGGTTCGGCATGGCCTCGGCTGAGTTCGGCCGCACTCGGCCAGCCGGGTCACAAGAAGCTAGGTGGCCGATACATCGGTCAAAAAACTTGCAAGGCTTCGAAGTTTTTTAAGCAAACGCAATTGTCCTCTTTATTTACTTAAGCGCACGGGTCAATTTCCTATGCAAGTATTTTTTACTTTCAATTCCACGCTTCCAAGTACTTTTTTCGCAAACACGATTGTACTCCTTATTTATATGGACACGAAGATCAATTTCCTATGCAAGTATTTTCTACTTTCAAGGCTTCGGTTTACAAAGCACTTGAAAGTATTTTGAACCCTGGTTTTTATAATGAAAGATTCATGACATGAATGAGTTAAATGTATTTTTTTAATTAATAAATTACTATTTTACTATAAATAATTCGCTTAATTTCGCTGCGCGTTTTACAACTGAAGTCGACTTATTCTATCAAAAACACAAAAACATCTAAATACGTTTTAAGAGCCTTTAGGGACCTTAAAGTAAAATAAGAAGAAAACGTATTGTACGAGTTCATTCAACGTTTAAACCACTTCGTAACAAACCGCTTGCGTGTTTTAAGGGTAGACAACGCCATCTAGTTTAAACGAAGTAACTTGTTATCATGAACGTCTTGTTATTGAGTAGAGAAAATTATCTCCGAAGGTAAGGTGGCACAGATTAGAGAGTAATTAAGGTAGTGAGGTAAATTGGATGGGGCATCAAGGGTAGGTCATTATTATTAGGTCCATACGAACAAATTTTAATGCAACGAAACATTGTGTTCTTAGTACAAATTATTTTGTATGATGTTTCATAGAACGACGTACTAACTGGCTCTTAATAATTACCTACCCTACCTACCTACTTTTTGAGCTTTTTCAACACGATATGAGGATTGATTTGAAAAAAATAAAAGTTTTCTATACTTTCTCTGTGAAAAGCAATACATGTACCTACCTCTGTATGTACACATTTCAATACCGACAACTAACCATTTTGCCAGTAAGACATTATGAAGAAACCTCTGATATAACTATATAATTATGTAGGTACGTAGGTAGTATATTATAATATCTCAATGGAAGAAACAATCGATTTTGAAGTTCATCTCAATTAAAATTTTCAAAAAATATTTAATGTACAGATTTAGCCCAGTTACAGTTTTATTATAGTATAGACTAGCTGCTCCCTACGGTTTTACCCGCGAGTATAGATAGAAAGAATGTAAAAACATTTATTCAACACTACTATATAAAAAAACTGAAAGGCGCTTATGATCAGCACATAGACGCTGGTTAACACTATGTTATGCCTATCGGCCGCCACATCGCAGCAAGATATCAGCATTGATAGTCGTGCGTGTTAATTCTGTTAAGTTCTCACGGAAAATATATAAAACTAGCTTACCCGCACGCGACTTCGTCCACGTGGACTACTGTTTATCGCGAAAAAAGCATCCTACGTTCTTCTAGGATATTAATAACCAATGCAAAAGTAGACTTAGAATCTTGGTTATGGCCTCTGTGGCTTGTTGTTGGTATAGCATCAACTACTTACTCTGTGGCACCAAAGCTCTTGATGTTTTTTGACAGACTTGTTATTTCGTTTCCATGTCAACCGTTCCTTACAGCGAGTATTCAACATGTTCCAGTTTTCCCGTGGAAACTTCCACGGAATTCGTGGAATTTTCCGGGATTAAAAGTATGCTATGTTTCTAGGGTGTTTTTTGTTTCTAGGGTATAAGCTATCTCCATTCCAAATTTCAAATCCGTCCAGCGGTTATCACGTGAAAGCTCCCCAAACAAACAAACAAACAGACAACGTTTCACTTTAATATATTGGTATGGAAGTAAGTAGGTAGGTAGTCTTAAGTGATCAAATTGTGTATCAACCACAAAACATCCTTCCACTCACCCACACATACGCAGTTGCCATTTGCTATGCTTCACTCGATTGTTTGGGACTCTTCATCTTTTTTAAACTTCTTGGTGAAGACCTCGTTTAGACAAACGTAGTGTAGGACGCCCGCCGATAGGGGAGGGACCTCTACGACGACACGTACTTATATAATAATGCAGGACTATATTTCACAACATTTCTTCAACGATCAGGGCCCTATTTCATAAAACAATAGTAGACTGACAAATGTCAATCGACAAATGTTAGTCAAACTACTGAAATGCGTTTCATAAAAACCCGACAATTCATGCAATGAATTGTCAAAATATTACTAAATGTGTTTCATAAAACAATAGTAGTGACCGGCAGTTAACCGACAATTGTGTAACAAATGTCAATAGAAAAACGTTTTATGAAACGGCGGTTGCTTATAAATTACCACGATTTGTAGAATTGTCGTGACAATTGTGACAGCCGAAGCTTTACCCATCACACTACTATGACTGGCATTGTGAAATGCAATATGACTGACAATCATCAGTCCTGTCGTGATTGTTTTGTTATATGAAACGCAGGTTTGGCGTATTTGACTCACATTTGTAGTTTTATTATGATTTGTCGCTTTATGAAATAGGGCACAGAATGACTGGCGATAATATGATAGCTTTGTAGTAAACCTCGGCCCCGTACCAACCCCGTAACAACTTTTATTAGTTAATAACAGCCGGGACAGATAACTACAGTGCCCTCCGAAGCACGGAGCAATGGAAAACCGCACATAACTTAGAAGCCATTGGTGCGGAGCCGAGGACAGAACCCAGTTTTAAGAAGTTATGTAGGTACGGATTTTCCTTACGTAATTCGACTTATAGTATACATAAAATGCTGTCATAGCATTAAGCCCTCTATGTACACTGTATTTGTACACAAAATACTAAACAAATAAGGATTTTCCAAAATAAAAACGTCATCTGGTTACGAAAATACTATATAATAAAAAAAGAATAACAAAATCAATATCTTACTTTTACGTTACATATTACGAGATAATGGTAGAGGCATCACAGTAAATTTACAAAAAAAAAACACTTTTGTAGCACTGTTACATTCATATACATAGAGAAATATAAACAAATAGGTAAGTAGAGATCGTCTAGTCTAAAACTGAACGCCCTCCAATGTGTTCACATACGCATGCAATGTAAGTGTATAGACGCAATACACACAAATTTCACCGTCACTGGTCGTCCAGTCACAGAATAACTAATAATGCTACCTCACCCTAACGGTCGGATCTGTTGGTCAATTAGTGCATAAATGTCGCAAACCACAGACTAGTCGCGAACGCACGACGGAGCGGACGTGTCACACATGCAAAGGGCGCTCCCGCCATACAATACCAGTACCCGGAGTCCCGGACTGATCGCACGATTAGTTGACCTCTCAGTACGCGGACTAGTCCAAGTTTACTGCCAAATCGCCGCACGCACACAAGTAGTTTCGCAATAGTTATTTCCTCTCACACATTGAAATGACCAAGTTTAGTGGGAGTTCATTTTAAGATTAGATCATCTGTACTACGACATTGAGGTGAGGTTATTTATTTATTCAGATTAGCTCCTAAAAATGCGGTAAATTTCTCACTTTTAGGTTTCTTCCAATGGTATCAGCCCTTTACCTACTAGGTAGGGATTTTTGGAGCACCTTGGTTATTAATGTTAATGTAACATTAAGGTAACTAGATGGCGCTACTGTGTAAAGTGTCTACGCGCGAGGTCTACAGCTCACAGAGCCACTAGTTTTATCGACATATGAATATTTTGTGTTCAATAACCGCTATTAAACTTTATGTTAGGTATACCAACGCTTTGTACCAGCGTATGTCTGTGTCTGTAAGCCAAAGTGGAAAATGGGAGAGATCTTACAGTAAAAACTTGGACGCGAATTTTAATAGTTAATAGAGAATAATGTTTCTTGCATAAATATATTATTCAAAATGGAAAACAGCGACCGCTTTTTATTCTGTACTTTATTTTTAAATAAACACAAACGATATAGGAGATACGGGGATCAGACGAGAATCTCTGAACAACACATAGTAGTAGCATGATGATACTTTAGAGTTTGACATATTTTTATGTTTTAGTCTCATACTGCAGAAACTTATATACGCCTGTTGTTTTAACCAAAATTACAAGGCGGAGAAAGAATTGCTCATGCAAACTAATTCCAAAATCATTTGTAATTGATGCATATTATTTTATTTCCACACATTTAAGTATAAATATATTACTAGCTGCGCCCCGCGGTTTCATCCGCGTATATTATGATGATGGATGATGATGATGAAAAGGAATACTGCAGTATTTTGTTTTTTTTTTTCATTATATTGGTATTTCATTTGCGGCTACTTACATTTTGAAAATATTTTTTTACTCACTGGATTTGATCCAAAAACTAACCTATATACTTAATATTTGATTTGACAGCAATTTTTAGTATATTATCATAGATCTAATTAAAAGTTGGAAGATTAGGCACTAGCTCCTCGGGCGTGGAGCGCATCAATAAGGTGCAATGCACACAATTGGCTTCAGTCACAATACACACTTCGAGTGGCGTTTGTGTAGCTCGTGTTACCAGTGACGCTCATTAGCACTAGCCTGCGTAACTGTCTCTCTATCTTTGTTGTTGATGCATGAAAGTTGGAATGTAGCTGTGTGGGTGTGTTTGCCTGTAGTTGTAAATAGGCCAGTTTTTGTTTACGTGATATTAAAGTGTGCCGTGTCTTCCTCCCTTTAACTAGATACGAGTATATCCATTATATAAAAAAAAAAAAAAGAAGATAAGCTTCGACTATATATCTTGAATTAGCGTCCAATACTATTCTTGACCCCCGACCGCGAAAAGAAAGGGGTGTTATAAGTTTAACGTGTGTATCAATCTTTCTGTGTGTCTGTGGCATCGTAGCTCCCAAACGAATGCACCGATTTTGATGCGTTTTTTTTCTGTTTGAAAGCCGATGATGGAGATGATTCTTAGCTATACTTTATGTGTCAGGGTTGTTTTTTATTTCACTTGTTTATAGTAATCATAAAATCACACAATGCGTACAGTACGCAGGTGCGGCGTTGCGTACAGTACGCAGGTGCGGCGTTGCGTACAGTACGCAGGTGCGGCGTTGCGTACAGTACGCAGGTGCGGCGTTGCGTACAGTACGCAGGTGCGGCGTTGCGCTTGAACAGAATGTTTTGAGGAGTGTGGCCGTTTTTCAAAGAAACTAGTACATTTACGAACCGGAAATCTCTTTAAGGTAATCACTGATTTGCAATAAATACATAAAATATATAAACTATTAATAATCATAAATAAATAAAATTACACCAAAATAATTGTTACAGAACTATATAATATTTATCTACTATTTACGCGCGTGAGCGATCGCGCGCAACGGAAATGAAAAGGGTCTGAATTGACACAAAGTCCACGACATGCCATGTTATCGTGGTGTATTTCTACGCACGTTACATTATTGTTTACAACATACATAAATATATATTTAAAGCACCTGAGCAATGAAAAACAAACTAAACAAATACTATAGGTAACTTATAAAAACTCACATAGAATAACAAAAAGACTTTACAGATTTAAGCACTATAGAAGCCTATACCTGCCCTAACAACTAGTTGTAACTAGTAACGTATAACTAGTTATAATTATAACTAATAATTATTATTATAATTTATAACTAGTTATAGTTATAAACTAGTTGGTAGCTTCAAAGACAATCGAAAATTTAGAAATCTAAATACGTAGGTGGTATGAAAACGAATACATGAAAAACCGGATATTTACAGTAGATCGTAGCAGTAGATGCAACGAAACTTGACCGCCGCGATTACAGACTCATTGGTGCATTTAAGGGCCCGTTCGTTTTGTAACAATTGGCGATAATAACTGTTAAAAACGCTAAATATGATCACAATTGGCATTCCCTTTGGCCATTTGTGGGCGAAATTAGCGTTCTGAACGATTTCGATCACCGTTCGTTTTGCAAGTTTCGATAACATGTTGACATAGGAAAATCGACTTTATTCCGTCAGAGTCGTTTTTCATTCAGTTTGGAAAGGGCTGGTAGTGTCAAATGTTGCAAAAATGACAAAAGTGTTGAAAATGTTCAAAGAAAACGGCTTGTTAAAAATGTATATTTTGAAACTGCCCACAACGCCATCTCATCATCTCGAACGCAGGGTAAGTAACCGTATACAGGTCAAATACATCAAATATTCCATTCAGACTCCACAAGGCGGTTAAACCGGTTAAAATTACAGTCGCCGTTTATGTTTATGGCGTCCGCTTGTGTAAGCTTTCGCTTGACAGGTAAAAAGACCATGACCAAAATTGGCACAAATTTTCGCATAAAAATATGTATATCTCGGTTCGGACTGAGTTATGAGATAGTCTTATATCTGTAACTTATAACAGTTTACATTGATAATTATATGACACAAAGCTAGCCGCAAAAAAAAATTACCAGACTTACTAAAATGTATGGAAATATCTTAACTTCAAACCTCTTTATCTGGGTTCAGACTGAGTTATACTAGTCATAATAAGTTTTGTTTGTTACGCTGTCTTGAATTGATCATTCATTATGTTATCGATGGCCGCGGGAAAAAAGAATTGCACCACCTTCCCTTCAAAAATTGTCAAATGGTCGTTCAAAAGAACGACCTTTTGAGATCGCAAGATTTTCGTCTGTTATCAGATTGACAGCTTTTTTTTGAACGACCTTTTGAGATCGCAACATTTTCGTCTGCTATCAGATTGACAGCTTTCTTTTGAACGATCTTTTGAGATCGCAAGATTTTCGTCTGCTGTCAGATTGACAGCTTTTTATGTCATGTTGCACAAAAATACTATGACACCATCACACACGGAGATACACGGAGACACCATTTAGCAAACCTACAATATTATCATTGTAATCCGGCCAAAATTAGACCAATTTACGTAAACGCATCCCATATGATACCAAAACCCCTTTGAATAAAGTTTACATTTGAATTTGACATCTACACTAAAATTAAAAAGAGTTTTTTTTGTGTTTTTGTTTGTTTGTAATGGATAAACTCAAAAAATACTGAACCAATTAAACATTTCTTTCACCATTATCAGCGAGTAACATGGGCAGTATTATATTGTTCAAAACATTTAAGGTATCAAAAATTTGAAAAATATCGATTACTCTTGTTAGGAACGGAATGACATGTTGCCATGGAAACGAAATAATAACAAGTATGTCAAGTACGTGAGTAAAAATGCAGTTGTCTATGGTCAAAAGCACCGTGGTCGTTATTGCCGGTTACACGGGTATAAAAATACTAAAAGAAAAATGGAGCGTAGTGAGCGCTACCCGTGCGAAGCCGGGGCGAAACACTAGCCTAGAATAAAGCTATGATATAATTCAGCGAACCCCCGTTTATAATTAATATCCGGCGAAAACTTAACCGGTTTAACTAAACAGCACCCCACTTGCACATGATTAATTTCTAGATGGCCCAGATTCGTTACATGTACTGCAGACTTTAACATATAAAAGACACGGTTTTTGTCCCGTTTCTAAAGAAAATTCTTGCATTTAGGCTGTACATTAGAATGCTATTCCTTTCGACTATTTACAAGTTTAATTTTCGACTATTTATAAGTTGACAACATTCAGTGCGAGCTTAGTAACTTTGAAGCGGTAGTAGTTTATTTCTTGGACACTCGGAGTATTTTAATGTTGTCTACGCCCTCGTATATGCAGTCTGTTCTCGATGGGTACACATTTTTGAGATTACCTTCCGGGTCCACCACCTTTACCTGTAAATATAAAAAATTTGAAACAACTAAAATCATGCTTATTATCAGGTGAAATTAACAGTACTCGGTAAGCCATCATCATTAAGTCTTTAGCCCAGATCTAAACCCCTCGGAGTTTAGATCCAAGGGGTTTAGAGCTGGGCTAAAGACTGACTACAATTATTGTGGTCAGTACTAGAGGACATGGCCTGCTCATAACGTCACTACGACATTGAGTCTCTCAAGAAATCTTTATTATCAAAGTTGGTACGTCAATGAATCTACATATAGGTAGATTCATGACCAGAGAGAATAGTTATTTTTTCTTTACAATTCACTCCAATTATCTAGCCCCAAACTAGGATACCCTCCCTGTACTATGGGCACAATGTTCATCACACAAATGATTGCACCTTGCGCGATTTGAACCCACGACCTTTTGATTTCGTAGTAGGGTCTCTAGCCACTAGTCTAGACCGACCGGTCATCAAACCAGTTGGATTTTATCAAAGACAAAAGCGTTTTTTTCTTATTGTTTTGACTTCGATAAATATGTACAGACAAGTTTTATTCTTATTACATTGTTTTTTTTTTAATATGTTTTAATTTGCAACAGAACTTATGGCCGTACTAGTTATGTGGCTTGAGACGAAAACATTTCTTCAACAAAGAATGTGGCAGATAGAGTTCAGTAGATTTAACGTGATGCTAATATATACAGAAGACAGACAGCTAGACATATATTTTACGTGATGCTAATATAGACAGACGACAGACAGCTAGACATATATTTTTAATATGTTTATTATTATTATTTGGTAACTTATTTTAAATCTCTTTTATTTTTTATTACCTTCAATGCACTGCATTTTTGTTACTTATTGCTATAAGTATAGAATAAGTACAGAATAAATATATATAAGTAATAGAATTTAGATCTTATACATTTCATAAGGAAACATGGTTTACGGTTTTGCTAAGCTGGAGGCCAAATAGCAAAATCGACGACATTTGTCGTAGCACTCGTAGCTACTGCACGCCGCTACGCTACGACTTCGACGCTACTACAATCGACGTCGATTTCGCAAGTTGGCTTTCAGGCGTCACTGCTAAACATCAAAATAGTAAGTATAGATTGTTGTTACGTGTTGTTATTATCCTACTAATATGATAAATGCGAAAGTTAGTTTGTTACGCTTTCATGCCTTAACTACTTAACCGATTATCATAAAATTTGCACACACGTTGTCAGGGGTACAGAAAAGGACGACCTTGTATCACGATTTAAAAAATAAAATTTAATAAAATTTCGAAAATATTTAATTTGAATTTTTTGTATGGGGATTGGCATTTCGATGCCATAGTGACAGATGACAAAGTGACAGGTGTCAAAGTGGCAGATGTCAAAGTGACAGGTGTCAAAGTGACCGGTGTCAAAGTGACAGGTGTCAAAGTGACAGGTGTCAACCCTAGGGGTGCAATAAACAAGGATTTTTTGAAATTTCATAGCTAACGGGGTGTCCGGGGTGGCAAATTTTGCACGCGAGCGTAGCTGCGGGGCGCAGCTAGTAAGTATCTATAGGTTTACCTGTTGTACAGTGAGAGAGTTGAACCCATTGTCGATATCTCCGATGCCGAGCAGCAGACACTCTTGCAGCACTTTGTCCATCACCATCTTGCAAGCTCCGAGCGAAGCGTGCGACGTCACTTCTACCAGCATCGCTTTGCTGTCAACTGACATCTGCGAACAATTATATTTTGATGAGTAACAACTTTCCTCTCGCTTTGCTGACATCTGTGGGAGTAATTACGTGAAAAGCTTAACTAATGTGTAACCGGATATGTGTAACAGGAAGCCGAGGAAGAGCGCGCTATTTGATTTACATTTTGCAAACTATGGGAGCGATTTCGTGAAAAGCGTAATAATGTGTAAGAGTGATCCTGTAAGTGTGTAACAGGAATCTGTCCCCGGCTTCTTAGCGCGCTTTATGATTTGACCAATGAGTGCGCGCGTTGCTATCAAGAAGAAGCTATCTAGAAGCTATCACATAAAATGTTTATAGTGCAAAATGTAAACACTTCTGTCGGGAATAGAACTCCGGTACTCCAGACTGGCAGCTAGACTTGTAGCCGAGCGTTAACATGCTGAGCTGTCCCAACATACGAAAAGTAAGACGTATAGATCGCTGTTGTAGTAGTTGCTGATTGACAGGTGACCAATGAGCGCGCGCGGTGCTAGCGTATGGTAATGTTGCTTATTACCAAGGTGAGTTGTCAGATATTACACATCATATGCGACTACTGTAAGGCTCGCTCGTTTTTATTAATAGCGTACATTTCCCGAAGAACCGATAACCGTTGGGGTAGACGAGTTCTCGAGTGGAGACCACGTTTAGGCAAACGTAGTGTAGGAAGCCCTGTGGCCAGTTGGAGTGACGACCTGCGGAAAGCAGCTGGCAGAAAATGCATGAGGAGAGCTGAAGATCGAGCTCAGTGGCAAGCATTAGGAGAGGCCTACGACCAGCAGTGGACAAATATAGACTGATGATGACTAGAGATTTTGACTAATAATCGAAAAAAATGCAGTTTTATTTTAGCAAAAGTGAATTTGTGGTTGTTTATTTGTCGTATGAGAAAGTGCTTGCCTTTAGTGTCATTTGTCAGTTTTTTTGGCCATCCTAGAGCCTCTGACATGGCTTAACGACTGCTATTAATCAATAACAGCTGGGACCGACAGCATAACGTGCCCGAAGCACGGAGCGATGGAAATCCGCACATAACTTAGAAAAGTCATTGTTTGGGACCAAATCCAATATCATTGGATTCTAAATTGCACTAATGAACCGTTAGGCTACCATCACTCTATCGCTTTATTTGTGATGAAATCAAATGTAAATCATTATATTCTTGCAGTTTTGTGTTTTTTTTAATTCCATCGTATGACGAGTCGAGCACAAGCAGTTTATCGTGCACTCCGAAGCACAGAGCAATGGAAAACCGCACATAACTTAGAAAAGTCATTGGTGCCTACTATCGACAAGTTTCAATTTATTTCGTAGTTATTGAGAATAGCTGTGACAGAGGTGGGTCACATGATCTTGATACTTGTTACAGACAGTGGGTCACGTGAGCTTGTTACTTGTTACAGACGGACAGTGGGTCACGTGACCTTGTTACTTATCATAAAGTAGTAAACAAATCATACCTTAGTGTTATCAGAGTTAGTGATGGGCGGGAAACTGATGACTTTCCCGCTGGCGTCTTGTAGACAAGGGTACAGCGTCTTACCCTCCAGTAAGTACAAATATCTGGAAAAATATGCGTTTTTAAGTGGTAGGTTGGCAGCTATAATACACAAAAGGAACACTAAATCAAATTCAAAAACATACTTAGTTTATCAAAATTGTATTGATTTGATCTATTTATAAATGTCATGTACTTCTCCTTGTTCATGAAATGTTAATTTTGACTTGTTAAACTGCTATTATTTTGACTTGTTAAAGTGCTATTATTTTGACTTGTTAAAGTACTATTATTTTGCCTGTTTAAAATACTTATTGACTTTGACAAACAAATTACTTCTTTTTCTTTTATTACTTGTTTTTTTTTTATTTACTTATTGCTTATAATAATAAAACTACTGAACCAATTTTGATTAAAAAAATTAAGGGATGACTCTACACTTATTTGTGTGTCTACTCGTTTTGGAAGCTGATTGAAAAACAAGCTTCAATTATAACTTAAAAGCTTAATGCAAAGGCCTTCTGATCTTTGCGGCAAACCTACAAACCCACCATATTGTAAATATCGAGAAATCGCAGCCACTGATCAATCTGTGAAGAAGTCATTATTTTTCATCAAGATTACAACTTCATTTCATTGTTTACCACTGTGCATTATCCACACACATTATTCACACTTCATCGTTTAATACTTATTTAAGACAAGTTCGGGTAAAAAATAGCCCATGATACTCTTGGGATGAAGACGGATCGATTGATACCTCGCTTGTCAAAATCGGACCAAGTTTTTAGTTTGAACATATAACACTTCTTTTGCAGTTCCGTAGTCGGGTAAAAAAATATAGCCTATGACACTCTATACCTGAACACGAATCGATTGATACCTTGCTTCTCAAAATCGGATCAATAGGGGTTACGCTATGGTGAAACATTCACATACGCACACACATATGCAATGTATGTATACATGCATACATACATAGACTGTCAACTCATTACTCTTCCCTTGCTTTGCCTTAGTCGTGTAAAAATAGATGAAATTTGCCCATTCCCCCCTACCTTCAAAACTACTAACACAATTTTTTTGAAAATATAACTTAAATGGTTCTTTACTTATAATTATATTACAGGAAACCTTTAAGAAGTGTATGATCTTACAATAACATGGTAAATCTCTACATATTGCAATATCGTAAAAATTAATTGTTTGAAACCTCTCCACATGAGTTCCACTCGTACTTTTCTTGTTTTTTTATGGGTGCATAATTAATAATAATAATAATATATTCGGGACATTTCCACACCAATTATCTAGCCCCAAACTAGGATACCCTGTGCTATGGGCACTAGATAACGGATAAACATACATAGATAAGAATATTACATCCATGACTCGGAAACAAACATTTCTGCTCATCACACAAATGATTGCACCTTGCAGGATTCGAACCCGCGACCGTACGATTTCGTACCCAGGATCTCTAGCCACGAGACCAAACGGTCGTCAATTACTTGTGAATCCCCGAGAAGACATTCCTCTTCTTCTCTTTCCTCAAGGCCTCGGCCTCCGCAGTGAGCTGCTGCACCAGGTACTCCCCGGAGCAGGGCTTCAGCCGCGACAGGGGGGTCAGCTTCAGGGCGGCCGGGGGTTTCGCTGTGTATGTCAGGTCACCTAACAAGAGAAACCAGTCAGAAGTGAATTAATGTCTCGGATTATTATAATTTTTGTCATCAGCATCATGATCTTCAACAGCCGAATTTGATGTCATAATTCCCACTAGACTATCGCCACTGGCTATGAAAGAACAATTTTCAAAGAATTATCTCTTTATTCCCACTAACATTTACAAGTTCGGTTGGTGATGAATAAGACAATAAGCCGTATCAGTTATTCAAATTTTTGGTGCGATGGTGGACAGGCCCACGCAGGCCATTCAATGCTTCATCGCAAGTGTATTGATGCAGCATCACATCATTATTAATGACTAGTGACTCGCCCTGGCTTCGCACGGCTAGCGCTCAAACTGCGTTTTTTTATGGTAACTTCATAAAAAAAATATATAAATAAATAAATATATAAATATATTCAGAACAATTACCTAGCCCCAAACTAGGATACCTTGTACTATGGGCACTAGATTAGGATAAACATACATAGATATGAATATTACGTCCATGATTTGGAAACAATCATTTCTGCTCATCACACCAATGATTGCACCTTGCAGGATTCAAACCCGCGACCGCTCGATTTCGTACCTAGGATCTCTAGCCACTAGACAAACCGTTTGTCAAATGCACCAGTAAGCATAGTTAAAAACGATAACGATACGTTAGTTAAACGATTGTGGTGTTTTTTGACCATAGACAACTGCATCACTACACACCTACTTGACAGACTTGTTTTTATTTTGTTTCCAAGGCAACGTAATTCCGTTCTGTATTTTTGATTCCTTGGGTTACATTAAATTATCATAGGATCTCAAATTTTATGAAGAATAACATAATGTAGCTTTCTATAGGTGAAATATATATTAAAATCGGTTCAGTATTTTTTGAGTTTAACCATTACAAACAATCCAATCTTTCCTCTTTATAATATTAGCGTAACAATAATGGCAATACAGGTTCATGACTATGTGTGCTTAGACACAGTCAGCAAAAGCATCTCAGCCTTCTTGCTACTGTATCAAAAAAGTCACAATGTGCTACCATCATAACATATTATCATTTCAACACATACCTGGAGCTATTTTATTCAAATCATGTGTTGCGATGGTGGCCGTGTTCCTCTTATCGCACACCGTGTCGTGCAACTTAGTTTGCAGCTGTATAAACTTCTTGAACGTAACATCCGTGAAGGCCAAATCCTTGACCACGCAGCAGTGAATGAACGGCCGAACGTTTGCAACTTGAGGCTCCAAAATTTTAACCCTTAAACTGTCATCTTCAACGTGTAATATCCTCAAAGCATGGCACAGCTTGTCTTCTTGAGTTTCTGCTGGGGGTTCTTCTTTCTTTCCCTTCTTCCCTTTGCCTTTGCCTGCTGCGGGTTGTGTGGAGTCCCCCTTGGGACAGTGGTCTCGGATGTAGTCCAACACTTGCTTTGTGCGGCACTGGTCTACTAATTTCATAAACCGTTTGTCGGTCAATTTGTTGCCTTTCAGGTTCAGTTCTGAAAATTTCAAATGCGTAGAGTTAGGTTGATGTAGTACAATATGATACAAACGGATTTACTAAAATAACTATAACTATACATATACCAATTACGATTAAAGATTATAATACAGAACCAACACATTAACGGTTTACCTATATTCATTATGTACACATCTTATACTTATAATAAAGCAATATGAACGAAAAAGTATGTACATAGGAGATAATTTAAAAAAAATTGGTCTGGGGTACTTAAAATAAGCTACAGAACAAGATATATAATTTTTTTAAATTCGTTTCTGTCTGATTCTCTGTATGTTTGTTTGCAAATCATGTAAAAACTACTGGACCGATTGCGATGCGGTTTCCACTGTTGGATAGCTTGGAGTTTGTCTTAAAAACTGGTGTACTAGGTTTCTCAATCCGATGAGTAGAAGCCAAGCAATCAATAATAACTTTTTGACCAAATGTTGGTATATTGGTATTGTTCTGGACGCCGAGCCTGCCCGCAACAACATGAACATGAAACAATAAGCCACGCCCTTTTTAACTACGGCGTATATACTGTACTAGTTGTAAGACCGTAAAAATGTATATATAGCGATAACTTTCTTGAATAAATGTAGTCGAAGTGAGATTGGATCCGACCATTCAGTCGCCGGAACTTGAACAAGCAACAGTGTTTTATTGAACTCAGTCCACATCGAACCAGGAACCTGAACAACTAGGAGCTAGGAACTGAACTCTCCACAACATCTTAAGTACATCATGTCGACCTTGCGAACCATCGTCAACAGGTATTTTAGGTCATAGTACATAGAGTACTTTTAACCTAGAGAAATGAACATGCATGCGAAGCTGCGGGTACAGCTAGTAACAGAATAAAGCTAAATTAAGAAACTTCTCATTTGGCAAGTCCATGATATCAAGCAGTGTTTGGACGTTGGAGACATCCATTTTCACTGAGTTTGCACAGCAGCTCCACATAAACAGATACGGCTAGTGGGTCCGCTACAACTAATTGACGTTTTGCACCAACAAACAATAGGATCGACAGCATCATATAGCTGATCATTACAGCATTGATAGCATCATTAGTTCCTATAAAGCTGCCTCTATGGCTGAGTATGGCTTAGTGCCAAAATGGCAGAAATCAGTTACACATCAAAATTGACATCCTCCTACCTAACCAGTGTATTTGTATATTGAGGTCAGTGTAGAAATCACTACTTCCTTATAAAATGCCACATTTGATCAAAATTCATTCAACTGTCTAATATATGTACAATAATATGGGGGAGGGGGTCGGTGTAGGTCTTAGTGAGTTCTTGACCAGGGAACTCGCACCTAAAAAATGCTAAGCTGCCAGTAGCGTACGCCTAGGTGTGCGGAGCTAGGCTATTAGGCGCGCACCGACAAGTTCTTCATACACGTCTACGCTGTCACTAGTCTGCCGCCGCGGCTTAGTGGCAGACCCACATACTTTCATCTTTGTGGGTCGTCTCCTCCGGACAATGCTACGGTCTAAAACGAGCCCCGCACTTAACATCTACCTCGGGACTAAAGCAGCTAAGTATGAAGAGCGAGGGCGAGTCTTCGGCGCGCGATTGTCATCCGTGGTGTTTGTAGATCGGTGGTCCGGGCTGGCTGCTGGGATGGTGTTGTCACTTATGCACTTTTGCATGGGTGGCAGCTCTGTCACTTCGGCTGGACCGGGACCGCTGAATCGGCGGGCACCATGGATGGCAATTAACCGAACAAGCTGGCTAGGGGAAGAAAACCCTGACAGAGAAAAATTACAATATTCACCATGGAAGCAAGACTAAATATTAATCTACCCCAGGAGGGTACCGGCGGAGCCGGAGAATCCCTCCCTGAGCACAGCTCGGGCTGCCCCACGTATTCTGGGGGGGGGGGCAAAGTAGTGCTGACCAAGGAAAAAACAACAAAAACACTGACCCAACAATTATTTCATCTGGGTCTCTTCAACCGCCAACAATCGGCATCATTGAGTGATGTCAGTGTACATAAGCAAAAACATGCTGACCAGCAAAAACATGCTAACAAAGACCTGATGCAAACTGATACAGCTCATACAACCGGACTATACAATCCAAAAGTTCCATGGCAGCGAGTGCCAACCCAAAAAAGAACTCGGTCCCCCGATGAAACAGCAATTTCCAAGATAAACCGAGCCAAAAGAAAGAAACCAACTGGTCAATGAACACAGAGGAATAACTGAATCTGAACAAAACACTACCCCAGAAGTAGAAACTAGTAACAGCTTCTCGATACTAGATGTAGATATAGAAGATGTTGCCCCACTCAAAAGGATTCCCAAACCACCGCCAATAATATTATATGGCATCGAAGACCTTGGAAAATTGACTCAACTTATAGAAGAAGTTGTGGAAAACAATGGTTACACTTATAAAGTAGTGTCAGAAAACCAACTTATTATATCCTCCAGCACAGTTGAAAATTACAAAATCTTGATTGAACACATCAGAAGCAAGGGACTTATAGGTCATACTTTTACCCGCAAAGACCAAAAATGTATGAGGATTGTCATTAAGCACCTTCACTTTAGCACTCCAAAAGATGTGATCATTGAAGCAATTGAAAAAACAGGAAACAGCGTACAAGGAGAAATAGTGACTGCCCGAAAACCAGGAACCAAGGAGCCTTTGAATACGTTCTTTGTTAACATAGCCCCACATGAAAATAACAAACTAGTAAAAGACATAAAAGTAATCTACAACCAAAAGATTGTAGTTGAAGATCCAAAAAGGAAATCAACTGTAGTGAAGTGTAAAAGATGTCAGCAATATGGGCATAGTAAAAACAATTGTATGCGGCCATATAGGTGCGTCAAGTGTGCAGGTGCACACCAAACTACTGTGTGCACATTAGATTCAAACACCCCAGCAATTTGCACACTCTACACAGGCAGCCACCCTGCTAGCTACAAAGGATGCCAAGTGTACAAAGAAGTGCTTGCAAGAAAAAAGACTGGCAATAAACCCCAAATCTATAACAAATCAAAAAGTAACTACATGGCAGAAAATAATAAAATCAATACAAGCAGCCAGCCAGAATCTACTAATAATACTCACACTACCAGCAATGAGCATATTATTGAAAACATATTAGAATCTAACCAACCAAAAAAAAGGCACCTAACTGTAAAGGAAAGCCTAGAACTGTACAGTGCAGCTGTCAAAGGATGGACTGAGAAAACTCCAGTCAGTAAAACTGGCAATGTAATAAGAGACCGAACGGACACACAGAGACTACACCCTACAGATGAGCACATTAAGTCACAAAGATTATATGTAAAATCTGTTAATGACCAGACAAAGAGAACAAAAATGAGAACCCACGTTGACAATGAGTCACAGCGAACACATCAAGATAAAATAGATACTGAAAACCAGTCTCAAGATAACATACTTAGATTAGAAGTGCTCATAATGAAGCAAGTTGAAAGAATTGATCAACTTATAACACAGTTAAGCACAATGATGAATCTCATCATGACGCTCATCAGTAGACAACCATAATGCTGTCTTTACGAATTGCCTCCTGGAACCTCAATGGACTGGCCTCAAACAAACAAGAACTTGAAATACTGCTTAAAGCTAATAAAGTGGACATTGCACTTATATCAGAAACTCACATTAATGACAACAACAAAATTAACATAGATAATTATTGTGTATATAGTGCAAACCACCCGGACGGCACCTCACACGGAGGATCTGCAGTTGTCATAAAGACCAATATAAAACACCATCTTCATAGCAAATATCAAAAGGATTTGATACAAGCCACTGCCATCACCATAAATGAAAATATGGGCCCTATTAATGTTAGCGCTATTTACTGTCCATCGAAGCACAATCCAAAACAGGACTTATTTAACAGCTACTTCCATACCTTAGGAAATAGATTCATTAGTGGTGGAGACTGGAACTGTAAGCATACCCATTGGGGATCGCGATTGATAACCACAAAGGGACGCGAACTAAAAAAAAGTGTTGACCAATGTAAACTCATAACCTTATCAACAGGCAAACCTACCTACTGGCCAACGGATGTTAATAAAGTGCCTGATCTTGTTGACTTTTTTGTTGTAAAAGGGCTGCCGATATGTATTTTGGTGTAGAATCGTCACTCGACTCAATATCGGATCACACTCCCGTAATAATAACATTCAGCATTTGTCCGATACAAAAAACACAAAAACTAACTTTGTACAATCACAGAACAGACTGAAGTGCGTTCGCTGAGTATTTGAAAGAAGAAGTTGATCTTAAAGTCAAACTTAAAATGAACGAAGATATAGATGAGGCAACATTCTACATAACTAATCTCATACAGGTCGCTGCGTGGCGTTCTACTCCGACACTGAGTTACATCACCGACAGAAATAATGTGCCGTTAGAAATACGGAATAAGCTGGAAGAAAAGCGAAAGCAAAGAAGACAACTTCATTCCACGAGATCAGATACAGACAGAACAAAGTACTACAGAATCTCAAGAGAACTAAAGGAGATGATTAATGAAAACCAGAATTCTACCTTTCAAGATAAAATATCTAGTCTTTCGGCACACAAGAAAGATAATTACTCATTGTGGAAAATCACAAAAACCTTTAAAAGACCACAAAGCCATGTACCGCCAATAAGGAAATCTTCTGCTGATCCATGGGCCAAGAGTGGGAATGAAAAAGCTGAATTGTTCGCAAAACACCTCAGCGAAGTATTTATTCCTAACGAATCGACTATGCAGAACTTTGAAAATGAAGTAGATGAAATTATCAATAGCGACCAGCAGCTATCTCTGCCTCTTGCGCTAGTCACTCCGAGGGAACTAGCGCGTACAATTCGGTTCTTAGAGAACAAAAAGGCCCCTGGTTTTGATTTAATAACGGGTGAAATACTGAAAAAGCTGCCCAAGAAAATAATAGTCTTTGTTACCATGCTATTTACTGCGATCCTCAGAACACACTACTACCCAAAACTGTGGAAAATCTCACAAATTTGTATGATTGCGAAGCCAGGGAAACCGCCAACAGATCCCAGCTCTTATAGGCCTATATAAGTCTGCTCCCTTTATTATCCAAGGTATTTGAAAAAGTTTTCCTACAAAGACTTAAGCCGCCACTCAAAGAGAATAAAATCATACCTGATCATCAGTTCGGATTTCGGGAGAAACACGCAACCGTAGAACAAGTCCATCGAGTTGAAAAAAAAGAATACTGCTCGGCAGTATTCTTAGATATTCAACAAGCATTTGATAGAGTCTGGCACAAAGGACTTCTATACAAGCTAAAGACCCTGCTACCAAATTCATTTTTTATGATCCTAAAAAGTTACTTGGAACAAAGACAATTTCAAGTGAAGTATGAGGAAAATTACTCGAGGCTATATAACATCACTGCTTCGGTTCCCCAGGGATCAGTCCTTGGTCCAGTGTTGTACTCCATATACACGGCAGATATGCCTGAAACAGATAGCGTTTTAACAGCTACATATTCTGATGACACAGCATGCCTTGCTAGTGATAAAGACCCAAACAATGCATCATTGAAATTGCAAGCTCAGCTTCATAAAATAGACGCCTGGTTACAGAAGTGGAGAATCAAACCAAGTGTAACCAAATCAACACAGACAACATTCACACTCTGGAAAGGTGACTGCCCGACTGTTTGTATAGAAGGCCAGGTCCTACCAACCAAGAACAGCGTAAAATATCTCGGCTTGCACCTAGATAGAAGGCTAACCTGGGCCAATCACATAAAAGCCAAAAGAAAAGAAGCAAATTTGCAACTACAATCACTAAATTGGCTGCTGGACGTCAGTCCCGGCTATCCCTCAGTAACAAACTACTGTTTATAAGGTAGTCATCTGGGGCTCCGCTAGTAACTCCAATATAGAGATACTCCAGAGATTTCAAAACATTGCTCTAAGAACTGTCTCAAACGCACACTGGTTTGTGAGAAACACAGAAATACATGAGTACCTGGAAATGTCAACTGTAAAGCAGGAAATCAGCAACAACAGCAAGAGATATAAAGACAGACTTAATAAACATATAAATGAATTGGCAAAGAACCTCTTGAACACACAGGAAAATGTAAAACGCCTAAAAAGATGGCAAATACTCAACCTAGACCAAAGAAAATAACTTTCTATCCATCTATACGGTGTCATTTAATGGAAGGACATCTACACCTCAAAAACAAGGAACACATCTGATTATGGCTACAGAGCCGATTGCAGATAAAACAAGGGAAAAAAAAACTGTCTAATATATTTTTAGAGTAGGATTGGTCCAGTAGTTTGTACATAATACGCAAACAAACATCCAGACAGACATAAATTTTAAAAACATATTCTAGTTCTGTAACTCATTTTTTTTTAAATGATCTCCTGTGTTCAGACTTTTCGTTACTTCCTAATTTACTAAAAGTATTGATTGTATGGACAATAATTAAAAAGTGCACTGATGCTATATATGTACATGCATCAACTTAAAACTGCTAGTGTATCACAAATAATAATTCATAAAAATACAGTCAAAACCAGATATACTTATAAGGACACTAGTTATAACAACTAAACAGCAAGGTCTCGGCCGAATCCATTTATTACGATGTATGTAAGCACATTGCTTATAACAACATTGGTTAAAGCGACAAACCGTCATCGGAATTAAACGGCTATAAAAACCAACCGTCATTATTTTTCAATAAAACAAAACACTATTTTGAACCATATTCTAATGATACTACTTTCTCCCACCCTGTCCGCACCTATTGCCTGTCATAGTTGCACCATATCATTTCACCTTGAACATTTCACGCTTGATTTACTGTGCATATAGACAGACGACAGGTTGTAGGTGCATATAGTTGTCATTTGATTTGGATCGTGCTTTTTTGCAAAACATGATAAAATAGTATTGAAGACAGTCTCATGTTATAGTGATTAGAAAATGGTGAGCTAAATGGGGATATTGCAAAGGAATGCAGCATCTTACATTCTTATTTTTCATAAAAATATATATTGTCTATAACAACTATCAGATATAGCAACATTAGTTATACAGTCCCTTCAATGTGATTATATCCAGTTTTGACAGTATTAAAAGCTAACTGAAATTACTTTCAGTAAAGCTAACTTTTACACAATATTTATTGCACAAGATGGACAAAAATTATTAATTTAAATATCCAGAAATTGTGATGCAATATTTAGCAAAAACAAATCACTAGGTAACATAGTAATTGTAATATCCAAAAATATTACCCTTATGAAAAAATGAATTACCTTTTAATTTGGACAAGCCAGCTACTTCCCCCGGGATGGTTTTTAGCTGATTGTCTCCAATATCGAAGTTCTTCAAGGATGGCATGCTTCGTGCAACGTGAGCAGGCAACTCCTCAATAGCATTGCCTTTTAAATTAACATCAGTCAAATGAGGTAGATTTGCGTTTTCCACGTCAATGAAAGCCTTCAACTTGTTGTTGGACACATCCAAAGTTATAAGGTTGGGCATATCGCCAATCTTAGGCATTTCTTCAATTAAATTGTTGCTGAAGTTGATGCTAGTCAACTCTTTCATGTTGTTCAAGTCAGGAATATTTTTTAGCAGATTCCGAGAGAGATCGAGTACTTTTAATTTGGTTAAAGAGGTTATATTTATGTTCAATTCTTGTATCTTATTTCCGAAGAGAAGTAGAGTCTGTAAGTTGACCAGACGCTTGATATCCTCCGGAATGGCTTCGAGGCAAGTGTCGCTAATGTTCAGCAAGTTTAAATTCGTTACACTGAAGATAGTTTTGTCCAAACCATTCTCAGAGATACGTTTCGAAATTGCAGCACCCGCCAACTTAATTTCGTGCCTGTTTTCTGACTTGGCAGTCGTAACTTCGGGCCAGACACTCATCTTGGTTATTACCTATGAGAACAACTGGTAAAAGAACTATAAACGAGGAAATATGTATTTAAATTAGAAATCCGCTGCCCACACTCCACGAAAACGAAAACCAACCAAATAAAATCCAAAAGTGAGATTGTCAAATGTCAATTATTGTCAACTTGTCACACTCATTACCGTCTCTTGCCCTGCGTTCGAGATGATGAGATGGCGTTGTGGGCAGTTTCGAAATGTAGTTTTTTAACAAGCCGTTTTCTTTGAACATTTTCAACACTTTTGTCATTTTTGCGACTTTTGACACCGACCCTATACCTAACGGAATAAAGTCGATTTTCCTATGTCACCATGTCTTCGAAACTCTCAGAACGCTAATTTCGCCCACAAATGGCCAAAGGGAACGCCAATTGAGATCATATTTAGCGTTTTTAACAGTTATTTCCGCCAATTGTTACAAAACGAACGGCCCCAAATTATATACGCGAATATTTCCGCAGCCCAATTACATAACTTGGCTTCAATCGAATTCTCAGTATCGCAACCACTAATGCCTTGCGATAGAGTTGAAATTGGTATTAAAAAAGTGATAATCCGAGTTGTGTAATTGGGCCACGGATAACAGTTTGTTATGTGACATGACAGTGATATTAATTTTGTCACTGGAAAAGCGACTTCATGGTGAAGGATTTAGGGTCGTTTTTGTTTGGTTAGGGAAGGATCATTAGTGGCAAAAATTGCAATCGAAACTGCCCAAAACGCTCTTTTGTCAATCCGAACACAGGGGGGACGGGAGAGATCACGAATTAGAAAAAACAAGAACCACGGAATAGAAGAAAAAAACTTAACTGTGGCACACGTGGTTGAGTTTTAAGTCAATTATCCAGTCTAACATTTAAACTGACTAAACGTCAAACACCCCGTTCAAGCACACCGCGAGGCGAAAAATTAACCCGACTAAAATTTAAACTACCCCGTTCACGGGCGTCCGTTGGTATAAGTTTTCGCCTGACTAGAATAAATTTTAGCGAGCTTTTGAGGTCGTTAAATTTTAGTCTGCTGTCAGAGTGAAAGCTGTTTGTTATTCGATTCGCGGTTATATTAAATTTGTTGCTTGTTAGAATCGAAAATACTATGTATATATATATAAATATATCTATAATAGAGCAGTAACAGAAAGTCTGTACAACGAATATAATATAAAAAAACCTAGGGGATCTCTAATTAGATAATGAACAAGAATTTGACAAATTGAATATTGAATTTGACAGCTAATCCTATGACTCCGTTCAGCGAACCCTCGCTAGTTAATTTTTATCCGGTGAAAATTTCGCCGTCTTATTAAACGCACCCAGCAATAGATACTAGTAGCACAGGTCAACCCACAGACCATACAACAAATACCTGCAACAAATAAAATAGGCATAAGAAAGCAGTTTGACGTGGTGCAGCGTGGATTTGCCCAGAAAATCATCAAGGCCTACAGGACGGTCTCACTTAGCTTGGCACTATTTGCTCGCTGGGTTGCTTCCCTTGGACATAAGAGTCCGTGAAGCAGCCTTGCTTTATGAGACAAAGAAAGGCTAATCGCAGCGAATAATAGGAGATCGGGCTGTTGAGGTTCCGATGGCCTTTATGGACATGCCACATCCTGCGCTGCAAACCGGGTCTCAATTCGTTTGCTTGATGGACGATACAGCACCAAAACATCATTACAACACCAATGGCCTTAACATTTTTACTGATGGCAGCAAAATTGAAGGGAAAGTCGGCGCGGCATTATCCGTTTGGTATAACAATAAGGGGGCAAAAATCAATCAAGGCAAATTTTTGTCACTTAACCTTTTTGTGTGATTAATTACATGTTTTGTTGTTTTTATATGCCTTGACTAATAATATATGCTTAATACTATTAATTCCCTTGAAAAAGAGATTGCGCGTTTCTAATGTTTACAGTGATTCAGACAATGAATTTATAAATGAAGAAACTCCATCAACGTCTCTTCAAGCTTCAAAATTATCACCAGAATCATGTCCTGTAATTGCTATTGTCCAAGCTGCTGTCTTACCAAAATATATTTGCGCTGGTTTGTATGTGCTCGTACAATTGTTATGCAAAACCGGCAAAAAAAACTCAATATCGTTATGTGGGGGTATGTCAGAGCGATATGGATGAAGATGGAGAAACCAGAGTACTATTTATGACGACGTTTTACAGAAATCGGAAATGACATAGCAGACGTGCAATTTGAATATTATCGCGAAATTGGAAGCACCAGGGAAAATCTGATGGAAATAAAACGTTCATAGAATTTTCGGCGAATATTGACGTATTTGAAAATAAATAATTAGTATAAGCGACAAAAAAAGGTGTACAACAAGTGTACTTATTAGTAATAAATATTGTTTGATCTCTTATTTTGTTGCTATATAAGTTAAATTAACGTTTTAGTTCACTTCAATTAGACTGGTTGTACCCGCGATAATTTGATGTTGCACCCGCGATTCGGTCAAAAGTGAATAATTATTTATTTATTTTTGTTTTCTTTAGAGTTTTTATTTTATGTTCATGGTTACTTAAACACCTTACGGAATATAAATGCATAATATAATAAATGTATCACAATTAACAGATTTATAAGTTTTTGTCTATGATCTGGAATGGTTGGACCAAATCTGTTGCACCCGCAATGTCAATTTGGACCTTCCTCCTGGCTTTTAAAATATTATTTTAAAATTCTTGTAAACGAATATTAAAAGAACATATTAAAATGTAATCTTTCAAAGTTTGATTCAATTAAAAATGTTTTTTATTTAATTACATGAAACTAAAACATGTGTCTAAATGTTGCACCCGCGATAATGGAATGACCCTATTACGTCTTTCGATATGATGAATTGTTGTTTGGGACACATCACTATGAGGTCGGGCATTTTTAATTCATTGTTTGTTTCGTTGCTATGCGTCATGGATCAAGCGCGGATCCAGGGGGGCGGTCATGGGGTCATACCCCCCTCCCCCCCTCCCCCTGGGCATATTTCAACCAAAGGTTTTTTTAGTTCCATTTGTTATTTTCGTATGTTTTGTAATCATGTTTATTTGTTCTACTAATAGAAATATCTCAAAATTTCCGAACTCGCTTCGCTCGCGCCTCTATAATAATATCATTTTTTGATCAAACACAATCTTACTAGAAATAACTTCGAACTTTCGCGCTCTGTACATTCGCATCCTTATTCTGTTATTGCCTGATAAATGAAGGATAAAGCTCATCTTATTTTCCTTCAGTTTTAACAAACATTTCAAGAAATAACTTGAAATAATCGCGCTAACTACGGTCGCGCCTTGTTATTATTGGCTGCGTTCATTTATCTATCTGCTCAGTGGATCCATAGTAATTTTCATCTTTTGTCATACGCACGACCACAAATAGTTCAACATATTTTTTGAATTAGTTTTGCTCGCGCCTTTGTTATATTACCTATTTTCGCAAGCTGAGGAATTCCATTAATGTCTAACTCTGTCATTACTTGTTGAATATTATGAAAGAAAAATCATTAATTTCTGGTACCTAATAGATTACCGAATAGATTTACCACTTACCTATCTTTATTCAGTGGAAATTTAGCCATAAATGTTCGTTTTTGACCCATCGCTCTAACAGATCGCAAACCACAAATTTCGCAAGTTTATAGCTCATTGCATAGAAAACTTTCAAACTCAATCACACTATTATTTATTTAATGTAGAAACAAACACCTTCAAAGCATTAAATACATCAACAGACGGTAATTATCACAAAATCAACTTGCCTAATAATTTTGTAAACAAAGTTAAACTACAGAACACATATTCATAGCGAAGGCGTGCAAGAACGTCATGCATATAGTGAAGTAGAAAAGATAGCCGCCATAGAAATTAGCTCACGTTTGATACAACAGTTATGAACAGTTTTTTACTATGCTGTTTCACCTGACTGGCATGAAGTACAGTAAAACTCCCGGTGAAGACGGCATTACTAGCAAAGTCCTAAAAATTGGGGAACCTGCTCTTCTCCCACATATTGCTCACATGTTCAAGTCAATTCTACAATCTGGTTACATCCCTTTAAACTTTTGCCACTCCACCATAATTGCTGACAAGGCTGATCTATATCCTATGTAACTACCGATCTATCAGCCTTGTCTCGGCCAAGTAGGGTGAGGTATCCAGGTGAGATAAAAGAGAGAAGTGGCGAGACGCACCGAAAACGATTGGATGGGCTATTGGGCCGTGAAGGACTTGATGAAGGGCAACCTTCCTCTATGCCTGAAGCACAGACTCGTAGTCATGTGCATTCTTCCCAACTTCACTAACGGTGCACAGACTTGTTTTTACACGCTTTATATTAACTTCACTTGTATGTTTGTATGTTTGTAACCGACTCCTTTGGACGCTATTTTGACCCACTTTAAACGGTCAAATTTCATTCAACCCAATGCGGGTGCTCTTGAAGGTGATATCAATAGGGTAAATCATTATGATGTATAGAAAATGGAAAAGAAAACCTTCGTTCTTTCATTCAATATTTTCGCGCTAGGGATATTTACTGTTTTCTCACTTTTATGATTTCCACGTTTATTTTGAGGGTAGATAGAAATTGTGAGTCATTTTGGAGTCACTGTTTCAACACTAGATTTAGGAAACATATTTTGTTTTGGTTAGAATAAAAAGAAATATTTCATATAAGTAATGCTATCATTTTATTCCTAGAAATGCAAATTTTCACACCATAAACCCTGATTAATATCAATTTAAATAATATATTTAAATTTTAGAAAAAAGAAGGCAAAAATTTATTAAAACTAAATATTCGATATTTAATTTTAATTATAATTAAAATTAAATATCGAATCATATCGATAATTTTATGCGCAAGTACAAATACAAGCATGTAATTCTGAGTTTATATTCGTCGATTAACGGTAATCAAGCATTAAATCGCTTGCTTACTTTAGCTTGACCAATTTTATGCTTTATTAGCGTAAATTGACGATTATGAATGCTGCAGTGTCTAAAGTTTAGTATATGCTATGCTTCTTATTTATTGGATAAAAATCCGAATTTTAAGAAAAGTATTTTTATTTTTACTGTTACGGGTTCTAGATCCGGGTACCCGGGTATCTATTTCCAGAACCGGGTCGGACCCGGTTTTCAGATATGGGCCGGATCTGCATTCTCTAACACTTACCCAAGAAGGTTTTGTTTTGCCACTAACGTTCTTACATAATCACTGTATGAAATATTAAAGTACACTTACCCAAGAATGTTTTGACACTAACGTTCTTACATAATCACTGTATGAAATATTAAAGTACACTTACCCAAGAATGTTTTGACACTAACGTTCTTACATAGTTACTATAAAGGCGATCACCCAGATTGGGCTAATTTTTATTTTGCTGGCTAACAAATACAAATGCATTTTTTAAATAGAACTCATTATAATAAACATTTATTATTACTATATGTACCAAAGTTCTTAGTCAATTCTGTGAGATTATGTTTAGGTTTGAATATTGGCCTCTAAGTATAACTCAGCGATGATGTAAAGCAGTTTTGTTTTGTCAAGTGTTATATAATGTGAGATGTAATGGTAGTCAATTGCATTTTTAGTCTCATGTGCAGCAGCCGATGCTTCTTCTGCCATTATGGCAGGTGAAATAGTAATGCGCAATAGCTTGTCGGCCTGTGAGAGCTATATCTATGCCTACATACACATAATATGTTCGTAAATAGACATGAAGGGACTGGATTCGCCTTCGAAGTATTTAGAGATTCTCAGCTGTTCAACAGGTATTTGCCATTCGAGTTAAATTACGAAACTGCCAGGAACTAGTTGTTGTGCTTTTCATGTGAGGTTAATCGCCACGCTGGTCAGGCGCGTTGGCGATCGCAGGGCACAGTTTCTTGCACCGATGACGCTGCTGCCCGTCACCGGTCTGTAGAATTTTACTGTTTTGAATGGTTATACCGCCATTTGTCGGTCGTCAAACCTCGTCCGTTGTTTGTCAGGATGTATCACGGGCAGGTGAGGCTGACGTGGAGTATTGAGGTGGTAGTCGTACTCTCTTACATCTCCTAAATACTGTATTGGAATGAACAATCCATACCAATATATAAAAGTGAAACGTCTGTTTGTTTATTTTTTTTGTTTGGGGAGCTTTCACGCGATAACAGCTGGACGGATTTTGAAGAAATTTGGAATAGAGATAGTTTATACCCTGGAATAAAACAAAGGATACTTTTTATCCCGGAAAATTGTAAATTTCCACGGAAAAACTGTAAAAACATGGAAAAATTACGATTACGCGCTGTAAGAAACGGTTGCCGTGGAAACGAAATAACAAGTATGTCAAAAAACATCAAGAACATTGGTGCTATACCCACTTTTGCATTGGTTTGGTTATCCTAGAAGAACATAGGATCCTTTTTTTCGCGATAAACTTTAGTCCGCGCGGACGAAATCGCGGGCGGGAAAGCTAGTTTTCTTTTTAAATTTAACCTGTTCTAACGTTTAACAAATTAAATAAATAATTCCAATGAATTCGATAGTTTTATTCTAGCAAAGAGCTACTTCCAGCTAAACATAGGAAACCCTAGGCCCTGTAATTAAACATAGGATACATTTTAACCCAGAGCATTGTAAGTTTCCACGGGAAAACTGGAAAAATGTTGATTACTCGCTGTAAGGAACGGTTGCCATGGAAACGAAATAACAAGTTTGTCAAAAAACATAACGAGCATTGGTGATATACCTACTTTTGCATAGGTTTTTAAAATTCTAGAAGAACAAATTATGCTTTATTTCGGGCGGACGTAGTCGCGGGCGGGAAAGCTAGTGAATAATATATCTGATGGTTGAAAAATTCTGTTAATTTTTATATTTGAATGTCATCATTATTTCAGCCTTTAGCAGTCCACTGCTGAACATAGGCCTCCCCCAAAGAGCGCCACGACGAACGGTCTTGTGCCGCCTCCATCCACCGACTCCCTGCGATGGCTACAATGTCATCCGTCCATCGTGTGGGGGGTCTCCCTACACTTCGCTTGCTTGTTCGTGGTCGCCATTCCAGAACCTTTATTCCCCAGCGGTTGTCGGCTCTGCGAACTATGTGGCCTGCCCATTGCCACTTCAACTTGCAAATTTTAAGAGCTATGTCGATAACCTTGGATCTTCTACGGATTTCCTCATTACGGATCTTATCACGTAGTGAAACTCCAAGCATAGCTGTCTCCATTGCACGCTGCGTGACTTTGAGCTTATGTATGAGACCAATAGTTAGCAACCACGTCTCAGTCCCGTATGTCATCACTGGCAACACGCACTGATTATAAACTTTCGTTTTGAGGCACTGCGGTATCTGTGACGAGAAGATGTGGCGTAATTTTCCGAACGCTGCCCATCCGAGTTGGAATTTGAATGTACTTTAACATTTTAGCTAACTTAGCATACTGACTGTTTTCTAAGGCATTTGTAGTGAAAAGTTTTTTATATCTAATAAGCCAGCGTTTGACCAATATCTTTCCATTTGGTAAGTGATGATTTAATCAAAGATGGTAGCACGCTAGGCCTAGAATATAAACTGGATCTCATGTACAGCTGCCGGAACACACGGTAAGTTGCTAGGCGACAGATTTTCAACTTGATGGTGGTAGCAAGCCATCTTGCAAAATCTTGTCTTATTCAAGATACGATCCAATGAAAAGTTAATTGTTGTGTGGGAAGCGGTCCACCCTCGTTAGACTAAGGAGAATCTAATGTACCGTCAAGATTCCCAAGTGGAGACAAAGAGAATACTTTTCGATTATTACCTTTCTGCCCACTGTCAAATAATATATTCCATAGTGGGGAGAAAGGCCATACATTTTTTATTTTTCCCTTTCTCCCCACTAGTGGGACAGAGCTGGTGGGGAGAAACGGAATAGCCCCATTTTACTGGCTGTACAAGAACCAGTTTCGAGTTTAGGACAGTTTTTATACGATGTCATGTCACTGTCACTCACTGTCAACTGTCAATAAATGTCGATAATTTTAAACAAGTTTGTTCATGTTTTGTAAATAACTATCAACTCAACAAGTTCAACAACCAACCCAACAAGTCCAACAACACAGAATAGTAATTTCCCACAGACATATTTCCTTCCCATCATTCTTCCTTCATGCGGCTTAGCAGAAGAAAAGATGAGGCGCAGCCAAGCGCCGAGTCAAACTGGCTCCGGAGATAACGTGTTCAAGAGCCCTCTCATCGACGCATCGAAACGAAAAAGGCGCGAGTGTAAAAGGATCCCTCTAGCTCAGAAATCAACTTCCCAATCGCTATCTACTTCTGATCACGAGAATCTAATCCGCCAGATATTGAATAAACCCTTCAAGGTCCCTATCCCAAACTATGTATCATCTTACTGCAGCAAGAGTTTGGGATTGAAGAGAAATCAGGTTAGGCGCGCCTTACATGACCCTGATGAGCCAAACGCACTCGTTTTAAACCGCCCTCCGAATATTCCTGAACATGAAAAGATGAAAATGAAGCCAGAGGACATCAGAGTGGCTGTTGTTGTGGACCCTGTACTTGGAAACGTCTTACGACCACATCAGAGAGATGGAGTCAAATTCATGTATGATTGTGTTACTGGTCATCAGATAGAAAACGCCTATGGGTGCATCATGGCTGATGAAATGGGTCTTGGCAAGACATTACAGTGCATAACACTGCTTTGGACACTGCTAAGACAAGGACCTGAATGCAAACCAACAATTTGTAAAGCCATAATAGTCTGTCCAAGCAGTTTAGTGAAGAATTGGTACAATGAAATCCACAAATGGTTATCTCAAAGGATAAACGCATTGGCAATGGATGGAGGCTCAAAAGCCGAGGTAACCTTGAAACTACAGCAGTTCATGAACACATACTCAGCAACCAGAGTTGCTACTCCAGTTTTGATCATCTCATATGAAACTTTCAGAATATACTCCAATATATTGCATTCATCAGAAGTTGGATTGGTCCTATGTGACGAAGGGCATAGATTGAAGAACAGCGAGAATCAGACATACCAAGCATTGATGGGGCTCAAAGCTAAAAGAAGAATCTTGATCTCAGGAACACCAATTCAAAACGATCTGACTGAATATTTCAGTTTAGTACACTTTGTGAATGAAGGGATCTTAGGCACAGCTCATGAATTCAAGAAACGTTATGAAAATCCAATTCTGAGAGGCCAGGATGCATTAGCCACACCATCTGAAAGAGAAAAAGCCCAGGACTGTCTTCAAACCCTGACCTCAATAGTCAACAAATGTATGATCAGAAGAACGAGCAGTCTGCTAACTAAATACTTGCCGGTCAAGTTTGAACAAGTCATTTGTGTCAAAATGACTCCACTTCAGACTCAAATCTACAAGAATTTCATTAATTCTGATGTGATACGAAACAAATTTGCTGGCACAGGAGAAAAGAATACCTTGAGTGCCCTTTCAGGTATTACAAGTCTGAAAAAGCTTTGCAACCATCCAGATTTGGTGTATGACAAGATCATAGAAAGATCTGAAGGTTTTGAAAAAGCCAGAGACCTTCTACCAAGCAATTATGACATAAAAGATGTGAAGCCTGAGTATTCAGGTAAACTCATGATTCTCGACTGCATATTAGCCAACCTGAAAACAAATACAGATGATAAAATAGTCCTGGTTTCAAATTACACTCAAACTTTGGATTTATTCGAGAAGCTTTGCCGTAAAAGATGTTACCAATATGTCAGACTTGATGGCTCAATGACAATAAAGAAGAGGGCTAAAGTAGTTGATAGTTTCAATGACAAGGAGTCAAAGGAATGGATCTTTATGCTAAGTTCCAAAGCTGGAGGCTGTGGCTTGAATCTCATCGGAGCAAATAGGTTGATAATGTTTGATCCGGACTGGAACCCTGCGAATGACGATCAAGCGATGGCAAGAGTGTGGCGAGATGGGCAAAAGAAGCCCTGCTATATCTACAGGCTTCTAGCAACTGGAACGATAGAAGAAAAGATATTCCAACGTCAAGCTCACAAAAAAGCTCTTAGTGACACCGTTGTCGACCAAAATGAGGAATCTCTGCGGCATTTCACTTCAGACGACCTTAAAGACTTGTTCAGACTTGAAGAAAATACTTTATCGGACACCCATGGAAAGTTCAAATGCCGTAGATGTGTTAACAACATCCAGGTGACGTTGCCACCTGAAAATTCTGACTGCACCTCTGATTTGTCAAATTGGTACCACTGCGCTGATAAAAAGAGCCTAGCAGATTTAGTTCTGAAGCAATGTTGGGACTTGGCAAAGAGTATATCTTTCGTATTCCATCACAGATCAGCAAAGACTGAAGCGCAGAAGGTGCAAGAAAAAGAAGAAGAGAAGGAGAATGTTCCAGAAAGGAAAAGAAGGAAGTTAGAAGTAGATGAGGACTTTTCTGAGCCAGATCATAGTAGTGATGAAGATTACGAGTAGATTTTATTTATTGGTTGTTTTCTTTTTTGTTCTGTGAAATTAAGTTATGTTGATTGTAAATATTTTTTAGATGTAGGAAATTATGAAGAGAATATTGAAATATAATTTCGGTGATGAGAAGTTTGTTACTAATTTTCTTCACACCTTTGAGATTTCATTAGCTGGAATCCCATACGAATGTTTATCTGGGCTGTACCCTATTACGTATAATATAGCATTGTCTGTGGCTATACCACAATAATCTATATAACATTGTCTACATTTAATAAGTGCAAGTTTTAATTTTTAGTTCCTACTAAACTTATATGTACTAGTAGTAGCCGTTACTTTTATCTAATGGACATTTCAAACAAAAATAGGTCTAAACATTGATATAGGCTCAATCTAACCTTATCTCCTTGATTTTCTATGTAGTTTCAATCTGAGACTAAATAGCACTAACTTTAGTAATATTTTTCTGAGGTTTCGATATAACTTGACTACAGTGCGACCAACTTATCTGTGAAGTGGCAAAAAAGGAACTACAGCCCCATAAAAACGAACAACACTCCGCACCATCAGTTTACATAATTACACATGCTGCCATCTTGTTTTTCTGTCTTGATCAGGGATCATAAGTATACCACCTTAACTGAAGAAATTAATGACGTAGACAGCTCTTAACTGGACCTTAATTAACTAATATATCCCAAAGTATGACTAAAAAATAATAAATTTAGATCCCAAATTTCTCAGAAACTGTCACATATAATATAATATAATAGTTTCTTGTAATTTCCCCTATCGATTGACAATAGTTTTATATATAAACAAGAAATAGTTTTAAAAAAAATGGCGAATATTAAGATTTTGTCGATCGATATGGTATTTTTTATTCTGTGGATTCAGCTTGTGGATCGTTCAATTCAATCGATTTTTCATTCACTATATCAAATCGATTCGGTTCGTTATCGAAAGGTTCTGAATCGGGTGGCAGATCTTCGTATGAAAAGGAGAGTTTCCATGTCTTTGTAGAGACGCGAAAATTCTCCATAATATTCATCATGCACATACAACACAAATGTAGTCAGAACTTCCATCCAAACCAAACAAATAACTATAAAGAAAAACATTATTAATAAAAATAACTTTATTGACATAACAATATCTTAAAATATAAATAACATAACTACTTATCACATGATTTACTACTTATTTTTAAAATCTATTACGTAAATAATTATAATAAAGCAGTATTAACAAAAAGTCTGTACAACAAATATAATTTAAAAAAAAAGATCTAGTGCAAGGCATCTCAACCTCCGTCCCGCGGGCCACATTGTGGTCCACAAACAAATTATAAGTGGCCTGCGTGAACCAGTTTCAAATGCGCCTTGCAAATTTTTGTTCATCCTTTCACATTCAGTTCCACTGAAATAATCAATAATGCCAATATTCAGTTGGAACTCACTGAACTGCAAAATCACTAAAAAAAACTTTTTGCTGTAAAAATATCTTCAAAATCACAAAAAGCTCGGGGAAACTGATGCCAAAGGAAGACTTTCCTGCATTCACTGACCTGGTCTTACAATTTCGTATTTTTGGATCAACATTTTGTTTGAGAAAAGTTATTTTTAAAACTTAATTTTGAAAAAAAGAAATACCAGACATCTCTATTCCTAAATAGAGATAAATACGCAGACTGTAGCGCGAATGAGAGTCACTGCTAACAAGTGCTACATAAACGCCACTCTGACTTTGACTAAGGCCAATTAGGCCAATTGTGTGCGTTGCACGTAATTTATGCGGTCCACGCACGTGGAGCTGGTACCTACTCTTCCCAATTTTAATGACATCTATACTTACAATAAAGCAGAAAGTAACAAAAATTCTGTACCACTGTACACTGACTTAAAATGTCTGTCTGTTAGTGCATCACGTGAAAACTATTATAAAATATTTATTTATAATATAATAATATATAAAATTTATATTAAAATATATTATTAAGTATATTGCGATGCGGTTTTCAGTGTTGGATAACCTAGGATTTCACTTAAAACTGGTGTACTTGGTATCTCAATCCGATGAGCAGAAGTCGAGCAATCGATAAAAAAAACATTTGACGTTTGAACGAAGTTTAATGATATTGGTACTTTTGATTCTAGAATAACACACAGGATCAAAGTCAAAGCCACGGGCACTAACCTATGATATTACCTATCTTTGTACTGAGTACATCCAACTAACTGGAACAGCTAAGTTTGAGTCCGTACGACCAGCTGGGTGGTTGGGATGAGAACCCTCGCTTTTCTGCTTCTTCGTTCACCTCGAATGGCTTCCTAAGCAGTTGCATTAGAAATCTCACCTGCGAAATAAAATCCATTTGTGATCAAGAATGTTTAAAAACAAGACAGATTCCACACCCGCCAAATCGATAGCGAAGCACCCAAGATACGCCGATCCGCTAATACGCACAAGCCTCACGCACACACTTACCTACACTAGCTTTGCCGATCGGCCGCCACATCGCAGCAAGATCTCGACCTTGTTAGTCGTGTTAATTTTGTCAAGTTCTCACGAAAAATCAAAATCGTTGTGATGAAATTGTGTATCAACATAAAACTCTACAAATTATCCACTCACGCAGACATACACATACGCAGCCGCCATTTTCTGGTTCACTCGTTTGTTTCGCGGCGGAGACTAGTTTTTAACCCCCGAACAAAGAGACGGGTGTTATATGCGATTTTGATGCGTTTTTTTTTTGTTTGAAAGCTAGTGTGATCGAGATGGTTCTTAGCTATATGGGGAGGGTGAGGGGGGATGGGATGGTGAGAAAAGGGGGTGAGAATCGTAGCTTCCAAACGAATGGACCGATTTAGCTGCGGTTTTATGTTTGAAAGCTTAGGTTAACGAGATGGTTCTTATATAATGGGAAGGAGGAGTGGCGGGGATGGGGGTTAGGATCATTGCTCCCAAATGAATTGATCGATTTTGATGCGGTTTTTTATGTTTGAAAACTGATGTGATCGAGATGGTTCTTAGCTATACAGGGGGAGGGGGGAGGCGAGAAAAGAGGGTGAGAATCGTATTTTCCAAACGAATAGACCAATTTAGCTGCGGTTTTTCATGTTTCAAAGATGCGGTAAACAATATGGTTCTTAGCTATAATGGAGGGGTGGGGGAGATGGGGGTGACGACCGTAGCTCTCAAACGGATGGAACGCTGATGTGATCAAGATGGTTCTTAGCTATAATGGGGGATGGGAAGTCGGGGGTTATATACATTTTTAATTTGTGCTTGTTATATTATACCTTCTTTGGTATTTGTGATTTCAAAAATGTGCTGACGTCAGTTTGAGATTTCAAAACTGATGGCGACTGATTCAGTGCAACGTCATCAGGCGAGCGCTTACAGGTGCGGGACAAGTTTGTCTCGTAATCTATCTATCTATACTTATAGTAAAGCAGTATGTAACCAAAAGTCTGTACAAAGAAGATAATTAAAAATATATTGGTCTAGAAGACTTAAAACAAGTTACTGAACAAGAATATATAATTTTTTACATGGTGTCTGTCTGTCTGTTTTTTCGCGCATCACGTAAAAACTACTGAACAGATTGCGATGCGGTTTTCACTGTTGGATAGCTTAGGTTACGACTTCAAAACTGGTGTACTTGGTATGTTAACCCGATTAGAAGAAGTCGAGCAATCGATAATAAAACATTTGACGTCTGAACGAAGTTTGATGGCATTGGTACTATTGGTTCTAGAATCACACATAGTATACAGTAGTCGCAGCGGAAGTATGTGTCTGCAAGTCGCTGCGTAAACTGCTATTTTTAGGCGCAATCCCAATGTTGAAGGTGAAGACAACATTGTATAACTGCCTCGCTCACTCGCTTACGGTTTTCGCATATTCTATCTCGCTCTTACTTTAGGCTGATATCCCCACAGCAGTAACTGCGCAATCGTTCACAGAGCCTAACTTCACAATCATATACGAGGGCTGTTTGATAAGACGTTTTAAAAGGTAAAAAAATATATTAATTTTTTAAACAATTTACATTTATTTCTCAACATAGTCTCCTTTGAGGGCTAAACACTTGTTCCAGCGAGTTTCATTTTTTTTTATCCCCTCCTAAAAATACGTTTTGTCGTGGTCTTCAAAATAGCCGTTTACACCTGCGATGCAGTCCTCATTTGTCAAAAAATTTTGCCCTCCAAGCCATGTTTTCAGATTTGGGAATAGATAATAATCGCACAGAGCTAGGTCCGGCGAATACGGAGCATGCGGAACCAGCTCGAAGCCCAACTCTTGATGAAAGAGGACTTTCATGGGGGACAATTTTGGTCGTTTTTCCGACAATTCTGCATTAAAAAGGTCCAATAACTCTGCGTAATAACGGCCAGTGATAGTTTTTCCCTTTTCTAAGTAATCAATCATAATGATTCCTTCGCCATCCCAGAAGACTGTCGCCATCACCTTCCCAGCCGACAAAACAGTCTTGGCCTTCTTTGGGGCACGTTCACCAGTCGCCATCCATTGTTTTGATTGCTGTTTTGAATCAGGTGTATGATGGACCCAAGTTTAGTCCACAGTGAAAAATCGACTCTAAAAATTCCGAGGATTACGCTTCATCATATCCAAACACAGTTTTGAAATTCGCTTTCGTTCGCGTTTTTGTTCGATTATCAACAAAAGTGGCACCCATCGTGCAGACAGCTTTGTCATACCCAAATCATCATGCAGGATTTTATGTACTCGCTCAGTGGAGATGCCTGTGTTCTCAGCTATTTCACGCACCTTCACTCGGCGGTCGTCGAGTACAATATTATGGACTTCTTCAACAACATCCTCAGTAGTGACTTCGATTGGGCGACCAGAGCGTGAGGTATCAGATGTGCTTGACCGACCATGTTTAAAATCATTTATCCAGTTATAAACAGTCTGCAACGTTGGTGCGTTAGTGCCATGAACAGAATCAAGTTCAGTTTTTATTGAGGCAGCACTGCAACCCTTCATAAAAAAATGTTTTATAACGGCACGAAATTCAGTTTTTTTCCATAGTTGTTGAAAATTTACGAGTGATCACAGTTAAACAATGGTTAAACTGACAAAAACTTTCTTTTTTTTTTGCTGAATTTTAGACAGTCTTCATTTGATTGATTGTGCCTGCCAGTGTTAATGCCATTTACCAGAAAAAAGGTTTTATAAATAGTTTTTAAAACGACTTCATCAAACAGCCCTCGTAGGTTGGCTACGACTACTGTACCTACATTTATCCCAGAAAAACGATCACGCGAGCAAAGCCGCGGGCACAACTAGTATTAGTATACAATCATTATATAAGTCATTACTTTAAGAAGCGATGGTGGCCGACCGGAAGAGTGAAGCGAAATGTATATTATGTTATTCCACGACCTATAATATCGATATCAAAACGATCGAACGATTATCGATTCCATCAAAATCAGCCGATTCAGCGCTGAGTGTATTATATAACAAACTTACTCACTCTCACTCCTCTCCTCTTTCATCGTCATCATCATCTGCCTATACCTGTCCACTGCTGGAAGTAGGCCTCCTAATGCACGTCACTGTGCTCGGTCTTCAGCTCTTCTCAAGCATTCTGTTCCAGACACTTTTCGCAGGTCGTCACTCCACCTGGCCACAGGGCGTCCTACACTACGTTTGCCTAACCGTGGTCTCCACTCGAGAACTCGCCTACCCCAACGGTTATCGGTTCTTCTGGAAATGTGACCAGCCTATTGCCACTTTAGCTTGCTTATCCTACGAGCTATGTCGGTACAGGCTTAACGACTGCTATTAATCAGTAACAGCCGGGACCGACAGCTTAACTTGCCCTTCGTAGCACGGAGCGATGGAAAACCGCACATAACTTTGGTGCGAAGCCTAGGATCGAAGCCGGTATCGTTGGATTCTAACCTGCACTCGTTTAAGCTCACATTGCATTACAAGGTTAAATTGATTGATATGACCCCTCTTCAACCCCTCGATGGACGGTATACCTTTTCGAAGTCATTCTTCTCAGCATCAGCTATAGCTTCCTGAAGCATCCAGTTCCTGGGCACGTACACCGGGTTCACTCTGGTCATCTGCTCCCTGCGGTCTTCTTCATTCACTGAAAAACGGTATTTTTTACACGTCTGCCTAAAAAAAGGAGTGTATTTTTTTTTAGGGTTCATGTATGTTTGTTTGTATGTGAGTTTCTTTATTCTAACATAACTTTAAATGCTTGAACAGGTTTAGACGTGTAGGGTATCGTTAGAATCCTCTCGTTAAAAGGGGCTGTATTAAAAAAAAAACTATATGGAGACAGTATAGCTCCATTTCGAATGCGAAATACTATTTTTTCTTCAAATTTTACAACATGGGTAAGGCCTTGATAAGTCATTCCAACAGTATATAACTTATTGGTATGTTCTTTGTTGGCAGGGCAGGCGTGTTTTTTTAAGCTTTTAAGCTGGTTATTTAGTCTTGTGGCACTAACTACTGCGGCTTTGCCCGCGTTTATATTTTTCCTGGGTAATTATATCCACCCCTATAAAACAGTACTGTGACTGACTGACTGACAACGGACGGCCTAAACCTGTAGACATAGAGACTTGAAATTTGAATGAAATATATTCTTTGAGCTCCTTAAGGGTGCACAGGTATTTTTTTTAATTTAGTTGGTAGGTAATAAGTATTACATTATTATTTCGGGGATGGATTCCAAAGAGTATACAAATTCTAACGGATTATTTGAGAATTTTTAGGAGCCTCGAATGGAGGATGTTGTTCTTAATCACCAGTATCTTTACCACTTGTTTATTTTTTTACTTTCTAGGCAATCGTTTGACCACAATCTCACCTATGGAAAGCAATAGATAGATAGATAGATAGATAACTCTTTATTGCACAAGAAATGAAATTATTTCTAGTTATAGCGATGTTGTGGTCGAAGGTGTAGCACGCTTGCCTAATAGACATTAGTAGTTATTTGAGGCAAAGCTTGATGATGGCTGTCATTTATGTAAATAAGATAAATATTTTGATAATTATTTGGGCTGTCTCAAACCTTTCGTAAAAACCTCAGTATTTTATTTGAGAAATAATATATATGTTCATATATTAAAGTTTCTAGATATCATTTGTACGCCGGACAAGTAAAACCTAAAAATAAATAGTCTTTGAGAAATAATATATATGTTCATATATTAAAGTTTCTAGATATCATTTGTACGCCGGACAAGTAAAACCTAAAAATAAATAGTCTATTATGTACACAAACAGAAAGAAACTCTGTCAGTTAGTATGATGTTACTTTTTCACAAACAAACTGATTTTGATGAAATTTGACAAATAAATAGTGTGCATCACGAAAAGGACACAGGCTATATATATATTTTTACTTTCTACTCCGGATGAATTTTCAACCGGGCAAAGCCACATAGCGCCGATCGTTTTAGTTAAACTAATATGTTTTCTTTGAAAAAATATAGCATCTATAAATGTTTCACGTTAAATAGCTGCGTGACGGTTAAAGTAACTATCTACTTAATAATCTTATATAAAGTAAATCTAGCTTAGACAGGCAAAGTGTTTGTCATATACATTATTTGTTTTTATTTTTGCTTACCAAGTTCCCTGTCCAGCCTCTGTCGGTAGCTGGCCACCCATTTCTCCCAGCCAGTGGCAGCGCATAGCTTAGCCAGTGACCATTTCGTTTCTAACACCGCCTTGTCTAGTAGATCTTTTGAATTAACCTAAAAAAAAACTTTGTTAAAAACCAAAAGCAAGCAGCGATGGAATGTATGGAACAAATCCATGAGCATATTTCATAAGCATATGCGCACCATTTTACACCAAAATCACAGAATAAATAATAGTACCCAAATCCTAACGTGTTAAAGTTTTTCAAGTTTGCTTGACGTATAATCAAATGGTTGGTCGTAAAATGAAATGCGCGCGCGGGAGACTAGATGGACACAAGAAAGTAGGTGCCTGAAATATTAGTACATTACCTCAGCCAGCTGCCTGAAAGTGGCTGTGAAGTCAGCCATCGTCTCCTGCATCAGCTCCAACAAGTCATCTACCAAGTTCTGGTCTCCTTCTTGGATATCTTGCAACCCTAGCTTTAGCAGATACGTTTTCCTGTAAGAAAATCATTTTTTTCTCATGGAAATGTTTTTTGTTTTGTTCTAAATAATGGATAATATATAAACTTACATTTTGTTTATGATTGGTTTGTGATAGTCAAATAACTTACTAAACAAACTATAAAGCGAACTGCCACAAAGGATCTCCATAAATCTCTTTGAACTGCCCACTGGCATTAAGAAAGAAGTTATAATTACACAATACTATAGGAACTATTATTGGACTGAAAATAAAAGTTTTTTTTACAACAGCTATGGCCAGCTGCGCTGAAGTATCTGGAATCTTGAAATTTGGCTCACTCGATAAAAAAATACTGTCTGAAAATTGCTTGAGTTTGTTTTTTAGTTGAAGATTTTTATTTGTGTGGTTCAATAAACATTTTTCTATCTACTTTTTCTCTTTGGGAAACTGGTCCATACATTCGGCCCAGCAACTTTACTCAGAGTGGACTAACTGGGTTGCGGCCCAGAGGTGACTTTCTCCCAGAATAAATCATGGGAAACTTTTACGGCTGAACATTCCTATTTTTTTCCATTAATTTTGTTTTACTATTTTGAATACCTAATAATTCAGTTGATAGAATCAGGCATTACTTTGCGGAAATCCATATTTAAAATGAACAAAATAGAAAATATGTAGCTTACTTCCGCCAAAATTGTTAGTAAGACAAATGATAAATGGTAAAAATAAAGAAAAGTAAAACCCCACGCTAAACAAACCCTACCCAAATTGAACTATTGTAAAATATAAATGAAAAGAAAGCTAAGGCAAGGAGGCCACAAAAAAAAACTAAAGTAAGTTTTTCCTTTTCCTTCTGTATACTATAAATGAGATTTTGGAAGTACTTTTAAACTTGGCTGCGTATACTCACAAAACTTTCTGGGTGGCATATTGTTCGAGCGTGCCTCTGATCCCTTCGATCTTCTCCACCTGGTCCTCAGTGAGTACCGGCTCCATCGCTTCTGCTAGCTTCCCCATGTTCCAAATAATAATCTGGAATAAGAGACCGCTCTATAACAAGTTAATTTTCGTAAAGTGGCATCTTACATTTTACCGTGGTGTGTATGCCTGGCATACTTACAAATTTTACATACAAACGGCATTTTGAAAAAAACGCGGCCTCTGATCTAACCTATATTACAAAAAAGCGTTATTTTAGGATAGTAGTGTAATAATATACGTATATTTTGTTAGTATTGAAATCCTAAGTTTTTCCTTTTTTTTTATATTGTAATGATCAAACCCAATAACTTTAGCAGCGCAAGTATTTATGTGATGGGACGTAAGGGGGCTGCTACTATTTAAATGCTCCAAGTCAACCTCACCCGCCAGTGGTGCTTCCTGCCGAATAATAAACGAGGCTCTGACGACCGACAGATGGTGGTATAACCATCACAACAATTGCGTAGTTAAATACCACAGGCCGGTGACGGGCAGCAGCGTCACCGGTGCAACAACTACGCGCTGTAATCGCCAACCCGCATGCCCAGCGTGGCGACTATGGGAACAACCTCCATGAACGACACAACATAAAAATGGACCCTAGTTCCCGGCCGCCCTGCTATTCCTGAACAAGGTGGTGGTCATGGTAACGGCAGGGCAGGGGGTGCAATTGAAGAGGCACCGTCTGACGAAGCTAAAAACATCTTCTGGCGACACCATCACCTCAAGGCCGAATATTCTCGCCGAGATAGAGGATTTCTATGACCGACTGTACGACTCGCAAGCTCTACGACCTGAACATAGCAATGAGGATTCCCGAGCCACATTGATCCGCCACTACACCGATGATCTGCCGGTAGTCAGCCTAGATGAGATCGAGATAGCCCTCAAACAGCTTTAAAATGGAAAAGCCCCCATACGACGGAGCTACTTCGGAGCTTTTGAAAGCAGCAGGAAAACCTGTGCTTCAAGAGCTCCAGAAGTTGTTTAACTCTGTTCTGAACGGTGGGAGAACTCCAAAAGAAGACCGAAGAGTATAACCAGCCCCTGTGTCTTGCTTTTGCGGACTATGAGAAAGCCTTTGACTCTGTCGAAACCTGGGCTGTGCTCGAAACCCCTGCAGCGATGCGAAGTAGACAGGTGGTATCGAGGTATGACGCCGCGAATATGTTCGTTCAAGTACAGAATCAGCAGACTAAACATATCCAGCTGCGCAGGGGAGGCAGGCAGGAAATATATATCCCCGAAACTGTACACTAACACCTTGGAAGATATGTTTAAGACGCTAGACCTGAAAGGAACGGGCATAAACATAAATGGTGAGTACATCTCACACCTACGATTCGCCGATGATATTGTCCTTATGGCGGAGTCGCTGCAGGATTTCGAACCTACTTAGCTCACGCTTCTAGTCGTATCGGTCTCGGGATGAACAAAGACAAAGTCTTTTCGTCGTCCATACCACAGACAGTGAATAAAGAAGAAAGTCTTCAACGCGTGCGTTCTACCAGTTATGACCTACGGAGCCGAAACGTGGACACACACGGTGGGGCTGGTCCACAAGTTTAAAGTCGTTATGGAGAGACAGAAAAATAAGTCTTCTCTGAAGGACAGAATCCGGAATGAGGTGATCCGCCAGAGAACCAAGGTGACCGACATAGCCCAGATAATAAGCAAGCTGAAGTGACAATGGGCTGGTCACATCTCTGGCAGAACCGTCAACCGTTGGGGAAAACGAGTTTTAGAGTGGAGACCACGCTTAGGCATACGTAGTGTGTGCCGCCCGCCGTGTGTGCCAGCCAGGTGGAGAGACGACTTGCGAAAGACAGCTGGCAGCGACTGGATGAGAAGAGCCGAAGATCAGGCTCAATGGCGTTCATTGGAAGAGGCCTACGTCCAGCAGTGGGCTGGTAGGCTGATGATGATGTATTTATGTATGTAATTATGTTTGTTTGTTCCAACACAGCGCCTTAACTACTGGACCGATTTCAACGTCTATTGGTATCGTTGAATTCGTCTGTAGTCCATATGCTAGTTTTTTAACACGGAAATAATATGGCCTCTGTCGTACACCATAACGTATAAACTACCTACTACTATCGAATAAAAATCATTGGATTCCATCATGATGCGTATGAAATGCAAGAGTTTCAAAAAATATCATAACAGTCCAGTCCCCAAGGGTGCTGCTTGTGTGAGGACTGGACCAGCCTGGTTTCTTATTAGTAATTCCTTTTTATTTTTTCCCAGTCAGATGGTTTAATGATTGTGGGACATCTCATTTTATCTTTTATGTTTGTCATATAAATGTGTATTATTATAATTTGTGACATTTGAACAATGACAGAAATTCTTTCTTGGCTTTTCTTAGTGCTCTCACTGCTCTCTTCACTAAGGGCGTATTTCCGAAGCATCGGTAGATTCAGAAGGGTATTTCCTTTTCCGGTGTGAGATTCAACTGTGAGGCGGCACATGAAAGGGAAATTTCCTTTACAAACTCAAAGCATACTTAGTTTACCTGACTTTATTTATTTGATCTATTTTGCTTCATGTTTTCTCCTTGTTCGTGAGATGTTAATTTTGACTTGTAAAAGTGCTATATCTTCTAAATATATAAAATACTAGCTTTCCGCCCGCGACTTCGTCCGCGCGGACTACTGTTTATCGAGAAAAAACATCCTATGTTCTTCCTTCCTATGCTCGGGGTTTCTCAAAAGCATCGCGTCTGAAACGAGGTGATTCGGCAGAGAACGAAAGTCTCCGACATAGCTCAAAGAATTAGCAAACTGAAGGGGCAATGGGCTTCGAAGAACCGATAACCGGTGGGGTAGACGAGTTCTTGAGTGGAGACTACGTGTAGGCAAACGTAGTGTAGGACGCCCTCCGGTCAGCGAGACTTACGCAAAGTAGCTAGCAGCAATTACATGAGAAGAGCCGAAGATCGGGCTCGGTGGCGCGCATTAGGAGAGGTCATGTCCAGCAGTGAACTAGTGCAGGCTGTTGATGGTGACTTAACGAGTCTTACCTCCGGTTGCCTATTGAACGCGTACCGCCCCATATCGTCCGACGTGTTGGGCACGTAGTGTTGGTAGTAGTGGTCTATGAACCCGTAGGGCCCGTAGTCTATGGTCACGCCGAGCACGCTCACGTTGTCCGTGTTTAGCACGCCGTGCACGAAGCCAACCCCTGGGAAATGTTATTTTTAAAATGGTCTAAAAAACAAGGTCAGTCCATTTACTAGTTGCACCCCGTTGCACCGTTCACGGCATACAAGTAAAATTTCAAAAAACCCTTCTTAATTAAGGAATATTTCGTCAACATTTAATCTCTGGGTCCACCGATTTAGTCTGAGCGTTGTCTGTCAGTCAGTATGTCACTGTTTTATATAGCTGTAATAATATCCGTCGTGCCCAGGGCGTTGCCCGCTTGGTAATTTCTCTGGGTTAAATGTATCCTATGTGTTATTCAAATTTAGATCAAAACTAGCTGTGTTGCCCGCGTGGTCTGTTCATTTAAAAGTAAGTCATACATGTTATTCCAGGATTAAAAGTACCTACAAAGTAAAATATACTACATTTATTCCAAATTAGCTCACCCGTCAAATAGTTTTTTATCGATTGCTCGGCATCTAATAGTCGGATTAAGATACCAGTTTTTAAGTCAAACCCTAAGCAATCAAACAGTGAAAACCACACAAGACGGACAAAAATAAAAAGAAAAGAATTTGGTCAGTACCTACCTTACTCGTATTTATCACTTTTTTTATTATCTTCATTGCACATACTTGTTGTTACTTATTGCTTTATTAAAAGTATAGATAACAACTCAACTCAAAGTAAAGCATTGTAGTTGTACGTACAGCACATGTTACAAAATCAAGCGAAGAGTGTTTCTAATTTTGTTATTGTTACTCGGGTCGATACCTACAGCGCCATCTAACGTCGAGTGGCATAACTTCCACATGGGAACTTGTACCATACTAGATGGCACCACTAGTATAAGGTTACGCCGGTCGATCTGGAACGCTCAAGCACAGAGTATATAATAGTACTGCAGGATGACGCAATGTGCTAGTACCTACAAGTACTTTCCGAAAGTACGGGACGTGTACATAGTAATATTTTTTTTATTCTGTGGCAGTTGTTAGAGAAACAAAGTTATCGACATAGCCTAAAGGATTAGCAAGCTGAAGTGGCAGTGGGCTGGTCATATTTAAAAAAAGGACCGATAAAGATAGACGTGTTCTTGAGTGGAGACCGCGACTCGGCAAACGTAATGTAGGACGCCCTCCAGCTAGGTGGAGCGACATCATACGCAAGATGGCTGGCGCCGGTTGGAAAAGAAGAGCCGAAGATCGGGCTCAGTGGCGTGCTTTGGGAGAAGCCTATGTCCAACAGTGGACTGATGCGGGCTGATAATGATGATGATGATGATAATGCAGTTGTCGTCAGCTGCGTGAGTCAGTTTTTTTCGACAAAGCTACGAGTGCGAACAAACTTATTAGAAGAGAATATACAGTGCTGTAGTTGAATTCAGTGATTAGTGTTCAGAAGAGTACAAAAGCGATTTAGGTAATATGTTGGTTAGTTTATTTTTTTGAGTTTTTCTAATATAAGTGTTCAGTCTTGGTCAAATTGGCATAAATTAACTTTATCCGAACTTAAGCTCCTAACATTATGTAGTAAAATGAGCTGCACGTAACACTAATAAAGCTCAAATTTCAATAGTTCAGTTTGAGTCGAGTTGGTGTTTAGTGGATGTCCAGATAAAGCATACCTTGCCACGTTGCCACCATGTCTAGGTTCCTATGGGACACCTCGGAGAACCATTTCACGTATCTATCTTCGTCAGCTGAATCTATATCTGGGAAGTGGTGCTGAAACAAAAAGTTTTTTTTGACTTGACTAATTTTAATAAACTAATCTATAGGGTGCAAAATAAAAAGTATCTTATATGTAACTAGATGTGCCTGTGGTCATTTCTTTAGGTTAAACTTAATCTATGTATTATTCCAGTACCAAAAGTACATATAAATTACAATGTACTACATTTTATCAAATAGATTTTTATCGATTGCTCGGCTTCTACTCATCGGATGGAGATACCAAGTACACCAGTTTTTAAGTCAAATCCTTAGCTATCTAACAGTGAAAACCGGGTTTTTTTACGTGATGCGCAGACATATAGACAGACAAACAGACAGACACGATTCAAAGAAGAAGTTATACTCTTGTTCAGTAGCTTATTTTTAGTTCCCTGGGCCATTTTTTATTACTTTTATTGTACAGACTTTGTATTACTTAGGTACTGCATTTTTATAGGTATATTTAAATATCATCATCAATATATCAAATAGAACGCCACAAGTCACGTTAATATTATAGCTATGGTGGGCGAATAAAGCGATATACTAGAGAGAGTCAAAATCTAACGATACCGGGTTCGTTCCTCGGCACTAGTGACTTTTCTAAGTTATGTGCGGTTTTCCATCGCATCGTGCTTCGAAGGCACGTTAAGCTGTCGGTCCCTGCTGTTATTGATTAAATCCAGGCTCCAAAGTTACATTTTCCCACTCCCCACTCCCCTGCCACCTCCCTGCACTCTGCCACCCGTTACCCGCAATAAGCACTGAAGTGCCTGCGTAACAAGGTTGAATATCGCGAGCGCTGTTTGAACACACAATTTAGCTCGGAACTAAATGACGTATGTCTCAAAAGTTATTTATTTTATTGGCAGGCTAATAATTTAGTTAGATGAATTTTGTCTAAACATTAGATGATAAAGTATATTTTCCTGCTGTGAGATTTATTTTAGAGATAAAACTTAAGAGTAGAAAAATGTAAACATTACCGAAAATAACGTAATTTTTGATAAGAAAATGTATCGAATGAAATTCTGTTAATCATGTTTTTGTCTTCTTAGTCTTAGGTTAGAGAGATAAAGATCTTAAAAACATGTATGTTAAGTTTCACATTTATAAGGTACGTGTGGTTGACCCAGCATATTCATGGAAAAAACCCCTTAAAAGCAGAGCCTGGTCTTATTAGCAGTCGTTAAGCCAGAGGCCCTCGGGTAATCTGAAAAACTGATACCATAGGCCACGACTACCTCATATCACAAGCCTACCTTGATGATGAAGTCGAGGAGGTTCCTCATCAAGTCCGGTTCCTTTCTTTTCTGTAGGATCTCCAAGGATCCGCCTCGGAACCAAGCGCGCGCGAGCCTCACGACGACGGCGCAGCGCTCGGGCTTCGCCGCGCCCGTGTAGCTCTTGTCTCGGTACACCTTGTGCTCGTCGCTTACTGGAAATGCGAATAATAACCATCGGTTTAGATGAAGATTGGGAGATACGACACACTAAAAAAAAACTGTATTAGATACAACTACAGGCAGCAGCAACAAACAGCTGCATTTCCATGTCGTGCTTTGCATCGACAACAAAGATAGAGACACATACACAGACTGTAGCGTGAATGAGATAACAAATTGTCACTGCTTTTCTAACATGTGCTTCGCAAATGCCACTTCGATTGTGACTAAGGCCAATTATGTGCATTGCACCTAATGTATGCGGTCCAAGCCCGAGGACCGCATACATTTAATGAGATCTATGTCATTTGGATTAGGTCAAAGAAAATAACTGTTATACTCCTTTAAGAAGGATTTTTCTTCGTACTTATTTATTACTAGCGACCCGACCCGACTTCGCACGGGTAGATAGATAGAAAGATAAATTTGATTGAATAATTACTAGCGACCCGCCCCTACTTCGCACGGGTAGATAGATAGAAAGATAAATTTGATTGAATAATTACTAGCGACCCGATCCGACTTCGCACGGGTAGATAGATAGAAAGATAAATTTGATTGAATAATTACTAGCGACCCGCCCCGACTTCGCACGGGTAGATAGATAGAAAGATAAATTTGATTGAATAATTACTAGCGACCCGACCCGACTTCGCACGGGTAGATAGATAGAAAGATAAATTTGATTGAATAATTACTAGCGACCCGCCCCGACTTCGCACGGATAGATAGATAGAAAGATAAATTTAGAAGGAGTAAGAATTTTAAAAATCAGTTAATTATTTTTTTAGTTTATCCATTACAAACAAACATTAACATACAAAAAACAAATCATTTCTCTTTATAATATTGGTGTAGATGTTACACTAATATTATAAAGGGGAAAGATTTGATTGTTTGTATGTTAGTTTGCTTGTAATGGATAAACTCAAAAAATACTTAACTGATTTTAAATTTCTTTCACCCAGAAAGCTATATCTAGAAAGTACAGTCAACTACACCTAGAAAGCTACATCTAGAAAGTACAGTCTACTACACCTAGAAAGCTACATCTAGAAAGTACATTCAACTACACCTAGAAAGCTACATCTAGAAAGTACAGTCAACTAAACCTAGAAAGCTACATTTAGAAGGTACAGTGAACTACACCTAGAAAGCTACATCTAGAAAGTACAGTGAACTACACCTAGAAAGCTAAATCTAGAAAGTACAGTCAACTACACCTAGAAAGCTACATCTAGAAATTACAGTCAACTACACCTAGAAAGCTACATCTAGAAAGTACAGTCAACTACACCTAGAAAGCTACATCTAGAAAGTACAGTCAACTACACCTAGAAAGCTACATCTAGAAAGTACAGTCTACTACACCTAGAAAGCTATATCTAGAAAGTACAGTCAACTACACCTAGAAAGTACATTCAACTACACCTAGAAAGCTACATCTAGAAAGTACAGTCAACTAAACCTAGAAAGCTAAATCTAGAAAGTACAGTCAACTACACCTAGAAAACTACACCTAGAAAGCTACTTCTAGAAATTACAGTCAACTACACCTAGAAAGCTACATCTAGAAATTACAGTCAACTACACCTAGAAAGCTACATCTAGAAAGTACAGTCAACTACACCTAGAAAGTACAGTCAACTACACATAGAAAGCTACGTCTAGAAAGTAGTCAACTACACCTAGAAAGCTACATCTAGAAAGTACAGTCAACTACACCTAGAAAGCTACATCAGCTATCAACGAGTAACATGGGCAGTATTAGAGGTCCCTTCGAGAATTGCAATAATGTTACTCAAGGTATCAAAACTACAGAACTAAATGACAAGTTGCCATGGAAACGAAATAATAACAAGTCTGTCAAGTATGTGAGTAATAATGCAGTTGTATATGGTCAAAAGGCACTGCTGCCAATGATTTTGAATTACACTTACTGGTTTTTTTTTTAGAAATTATGGTTTACATTCTTATCAAGATATCTATACCAATATATAAAAGTGAAACGTTGTCTGTTCCTTTGTTTGTTTGGGGAGCTTTCACGCGATAACGACTGGACGGATTATGATGAAATTTAGAATGGAGATAGCTTATACCCTGGAATAAAACATAGGATATTTTTTATTAGGGAAAATTGTTTCCGCGGGAAACTGGAAAATGTTGATTACTCACTGTAAGTAACGGTTGCCATCACAGAATAGTCTGTGGTTGCCATGGAAACGAAATAACAAGTCTGTCGAAAAACTTCAAGAGCATTGGTGCTATACCTACTTTTGCATTGGTTTTCAATATCCTAGAAGAAACGCGATAAACAGTAGTCCGTAGTAGTAGTTGTCCGCTCGTACAAGACGCGGGCGGGAAAGCTAGTTCTCTATATTTCTTAATCCAAAACCATATCATATTATACGGATAAAAAGCCGATACTTATTATAAACATGAGAGCAGCGAAAAAGTAACGATCGACTCGTGTTTGTTTGTTTGTTTGATACTCAGACGTACGGCAGGAACGGGCGGCGGAAATCATTAATTTCCGGGTACACACAACATATATTTGATAGAAGGATATCGCATACCAGCCGCGCCCGCGAATTCACTCGCGTGGGTTATGATGATGGATGATGATGATGATGATGAAAACATATGACCTATGTGTTAATCCAGGATATATCCTGGTACCAAATTTCATACAAATCCTATCAGCCGTTTGAGCGTGAAGGAGTAACAAACATACACACAAACGCTTCTAAAGATGCACTTTATGATGTTTTGTATGGAGTGACAGTACTGTTGTATGGAGTTCTGCATCGCGTATACGAAGTATTCCGCTCGATATGAGAGTATTCATTTTTTAAACTTGATGCTCTAATTGGCCTGTTTACGAAAGTGGCAACACTTCTCGGATTTATAATATGAGTGTGATTGGAACATGGAATATTACTACTAGACGCTTCGAATGATATTTGTTTCAAATCTGTAAGAGTCCTCTAGATTCAACTTTATACACTAGTTACAAAGTCCAAAATAATATGCCACTAATCACAACTTGACAGTAACCTACTGGACATTAAGTAAGATCTTACCCACCAGCGCAGCCGCCCGAGTGGTGGGTACTCCGAGGTGGTGGCAGGCCTCCGAAGCCACCATCTCTCTGATGGAAGACCGCAGCACGGCGCGCCCGTCGCCGAAGCGGGAGTAGGGCGTCTCTCCGGAGCCTTTCAGTTGAGGCTGCCAGGATTCGCCTTTGCTTTTTTGGGACAGGACAAAACAATACTTTATTGGGACAGAAAAAAACAATACTTAATTGGGACAGGATAAAACAATACTATATTGGGACAGGATAAATAATACTTTATTAGGACAGGATAAAACCATACTTGATTGGGACAGGATAAAACAATACTTTATTGGGACAGGCTAAACAATACTTGATCGGGACAGGATAATAGAATACTTTATTGGGACAGGATAAAACAGTACTTTATTGGGACAGGATATAATAATACTTGATTGGGATAGGATAAAACAATACTTGTTTGGGATAGGATAAAACAATACTTTATTGGGACAGGCTAAAACAATACTATATTGGGACAGGAAAAAACAATACTTTATTGGGACAGGAAAACAATAATTTATTGTTTGATCAAATATCATGTTTGCTTTAAGGTTCAGGCACCAAGTAGTGAGGTCTGCTCGTGGCTTGTAATACCTGTTAACATACTCGCCCAGTATATGAGCTCTGCCATCTCCCAGTTGGTCTGCCCAGTACCCAAACTGATAGCCTCCATACCTGAAATATACATATACTGATATGTAAACTGTTACATCATTTATTTAAAAAAAAACACTTTTGGTAAATCAAGCAAACATTCTCAAAGAACCAGTTTTAATGTTCAAATAAATTATAGATAGTCGAAGTTAGATTTTGTATTAAAATGATGAGTATTTGCATATGTATATAGATGTTTCATATATTCTCCACATTATAACAACGACTGTTATATTAGGCACTAGCTTTCCCACCCGCGACTTCGTCCGCGCTGACTACTGTTTATCGCGCTGTTTATCGCGATAAAAACATCCTATGTTCTTTTAAGATATTAAAAACCAATGCAAAAGTAGGTATAGCACCAACGTTCTTGAAGTTTTTTGACAGACTTGTTATTTCGTTTCCATGGCAACCGTTCCTTACAGCGAGTAAACAACATTTTCCAGTTTTCCCGTGATAACTTACCATTTTTCGGGATAAAAAGTATTCTATGTTTTATCCCAGGGTATAAGCTATCTCCATTCCAAATTTCATAAAAATCTTTCCCGCCGTTATCGCGTGAAAGCTCCCCAAACAAACAAACAAACAGACAACGTTTCACTTTTATGTATTGGTATGGATGTCTTAAACAATAAGTAGGTACATCATAACTTAATTATGCGAATAAAAAAGAAAACATAAAAATTAAACATATTTGCATTCCAGCATTTTGTCATGTATTAACTCGAGAACCGCAGGACGGATTTGGATGAAATTGGGTACCAGGCTAGCTTATCCTGGATTAACAACATAGGCTAATTTGGTACCAGGCTAGCTTATCCTGGATTAACAACATAGGCTAATTTTGATCACGAAATAGGAAAATAAAATATTACCGTTCCCTACAAGATAATAAAAAAACAGGAGAGCAGAAACATTTAAGAAGTTGGCGATAAAAAATTGACAAATAAAGTTATTAAAAGTGAGTGAACATTAACTGCCTTATTTATAAAAAGTTAAGCAATGACTAGTAATACTGCGCACTACAATATTGTACTGCGCAGTACTAATTGACGTTTATTAACTTTTTATGAATAAGGCCGTAAATGGGTGATTATATTTAAAAAACTAGCTGTACCCGCGACTTCACACGCGTGGTCTTTTCTTTAGGTTCAAAGTACCATAATGTGCTATTCCAAAACCAATATACCAACATTCGATCAAAATTTCTTCAGCCGTCAAAAATACTTCTATCAATTGCTCGGCTTCTAACTCACCAGATTGAGATACCAATTACACCAGATTTAAATCAAAACCCTAAGCTATCTAAGAATGAAAACCGCATTGCAATCGTTCCAGTAGTACTTACGTGATGCATAAACAAACAAACATACAGACAGAAAGATACGATTAAAAGAAAAAACAAAAAACTTGTTCAATACCTTTTTTAGGCACCCAAGAGCATTTTTTTATTTATCTTCTTTGTACAGTCTTTTTCGTACCCATTGCTTTATTATAAGTATAGATATATGACTGAGTCAAAATGCATTAAAAAACCGTCCAGTAATTTCAGCGTGATACGTGTTCTTTTTAATAACTTTCAACCCCTATTTTGCGGAAACCCTTTAATTTTTTGGATGAAAGTATCCAATTTCCTACCTCGTAGTATGAACTTCAATGATACCAAGTTTCATTTGAATTCATTCAGTAGTTTCGGTGCGATGCGCGGTCAAGATACGAACAAACAGACAGACAGACAGACAAAAATAAAAAGTAACAAAGTTTTGGCTTTAGTATCGAATATTGAGAATCATCCAAAAAAATAAATTATTACTTCATTTCGGGATAAAACATGTCCTCAATTTTCACCCATCATATAATTTAAGACGGTGTTAAGTTGCATCAAAACCCGTCCATTAGTTTCAGCGTGGTACATGTTATTTTAAATCAGTTTCAACCCCTATCCTGACTTCGTAGTATGAACTCAAATCATACCAAGTTTCATTTGAATTCATCTAGTAGTTCTGGCGGCGTGATGGCGAGATACAGACAGACAGACATACACACAAAAATGAAAAAATATATAGTTTAGGCTTCATTATCGAATATAGAGTAAATTCCAAAAAAAACAATATTTTTAATGTACAGAATTTGGAACCATATCCCGCAGGAACCCTTTACTTTTTCGGGATAAAAAGTATCCATAATTTTCACCCGTCTACTAACTATAACTATAGTTTTTCGGGATGAAAAGTATCCAATGTCCTACCTTAAACTCAAATTATACCAAATTTAATTTGAATTCATTGAGTATTTTCGGCGTGATGCGCTGCCAAGGTACAGACAGACAAAGACAAAAAAAAATGTTTTGGCTTTAGTATTGAATATAGAAAGGCCTCCGAAAAACATTACAAAATATCTTCAATTTACAGAATTTGGGACATTATCCCGCAGGAACTCTTTATTTTTTCGGGATAAAAAGTATCCTCAATTTTTAGCCATTTTATAAACTATGACTGTGCCAAGTTGCAACAAAATCCGTCCAGTAGTTTCAGCGTGATAGGTGTTCTTTTAAATAACTTTCGACACCTATCCTTCAGAAACACTTTAATTTTTCGGGATTAAAAGTATCCTATTTTCTACCTCGTAGTATGAACTCAAGTCATACCAAGTTTCATTTAAATTCATTCAGTAGTTTTGGCGTGATGCCTAGCCAAGATACAGACAGACAGACAGACAAAAATGAAAAAAAAAACAGTTTTGGCGTCAGTATCGAATTTAGAATACCCTCCAAAAAAATGTTTCTAAATATCTTCAATGTACAGAATTGGACCCGTTACAGTTTTATTATAAGTATAGATAAAGTACCAGGAGAGCAGAAACACTTAATTTTTTTTATCATCATTAATATATTTTTGCAAATTCTTTGTCAATGTGACATGGCGGGGGTGGGGGTTGAAAGGGGTGTTGTTGGAAGGGGATTTAAAGGGGACGGGGCCAGGGTAAGGAGGATGGGACCAAAATTTGTACACGGGCATAACCGTCACCAGGAGTTTAAAAATAAAATTCTTCGAAATCAGTCAATCCAAACTCGATATATCATCAAAAAAGCCATTCCATACAAAATGTACGAGAAAAAGATAGCTAATAAGTTAAAAACTTTTATTGACAAAGCGGTACGAAGTTTGCCGGGTCAGATTGTTTTGTAATAAATTAGACATTGACTAATATGATAACAATGATAAATGATAATGGTAGACTAGTAGATAATGCTGTTTAGCGTTAAGTCATTGTAAGCAAAACAATTCAATAATTATATGGAAAAGTGGTACTTTTCATTTGCTTGGTATGAAAATCCAATTTATTTCATTAATCCCTGTACCACAGAATAAATAATAATCCTGCACTACACTATGCACTATATATATGTATAAATACTCTTGTTAGTTTTTCTGTAATCTTCTGCTTACATAATACAGTAAATATTACAATATTAGTATAATAATATTATTATTATGTAATATAATATAATTGTTTTTTGTAGACTTTTATCTAAATGTTCACCTAGGAAAACACAATTACACTATAATTACTCAATCAAAAGAGTTTTTGAAACTTTACTCTTTTTCGGTATTAAAGCAAAATAATAAATATATAAAATCAAATAGACTTTCGACCCGGCATTTGTTTCGTAAAATATTTTTTAAGTTGATCTAGATTTTCGCCTAGTGATTTTTCGATATATTCCGTATGTCGTTCAAAATCATTCAATTTGTATAAAATCTGCTCCCGAGTTGCCCTCTCCCACTCAATCTGCACCTGGACGAGCAGGACAAACATTTGCGTTATTAAAATTTAAACATTAGTTTATTTGCTTGTGTTACACAACTACAAACTGTGAATTGCACTTTTAAAAGTAGGGACTGCTTTTGAGGGCTTAACACAACTCAATTTAGAAACCATCAACATTCCAAGAGTGTGAATTTGCAAGCAAGATTAATTACAGAAAGCTAAAGGATTGATGTGAATTAGGAATTTACTTTATTAAGATAATATATTTATTTTAGTTTTGACTTTACATTGGATGTGTGAAGATCTCTCAGTAGAGAGTACTAATTTAAGCCCACAGAGAGGTGGCTTGATGACCTGGGCACTTACCAAGAGTGGTTAAGGTGGCGCAGGAAAGAGACACTTGGAAGGAATAGGAGTCCGACATCTGGGCAAAAGCTCAGTGGGACAGCATAGGGTAAAAAAGTCCCACAAAATAAAAGCTCTGACATGAGTTGAAAAATAAAGCCATGGTAAACAGAAAACGGTAATCAAACTAAACAGTACCTATGAGAGACACTTAGTCCACCTGGAGGCAGATATTTCCCAGCCACAAAGTTAATAAACTCTTCTGTTTCTACAACTGATGGATCCAAGTCCAGTATCTCTTTGAGAGCATCTTCTGAAGCACATACAAGATGGAGTTTGCCTGTTAGGGGCTCTGTGGGTACCTGAAATATTATATTATAGAATTTCTTAATAACATTAATAATAAATAACTCTCATTATTTTTTAATTTCTTAAATTCTCTTCTTTTTTTCTGTGTTGCTCGCAACACAGAAAAAAAGAAAAAACTCACTCACTCACTCACTCTAGTCTCGACTAGAGTGTGGCATGGACAAATAAATAAATAAAATAAAAGAATATAAATATATTCAGGACAATTCCACACCAATTACCTAGCCCCAAACTAGGATACCCTGTACTACGGGCACTAGATAAACATACAAACATACATAGATAAAAATATCACATCCATGACTCAGTAACAAACATTTCTGCTCAAAACATAAATAATTGCACCTTGCAGGATTCGAACCCGCAACCGCTCAACACACCACAAACATCCAAGAACTGAGAACATTTACAGTCATCACACAAATTTTTGCCAGGATTAAATCCAGGGTAAATCAATCTGGATTTTTAGACTTCTGTCCGGACTTAGTCTGGATTTTTGATTTCTCCAGATTTTTGTAAAAACTATTTTTATGTAAAACCCGCACTCTGCAACTTCCCTTCGCGTCACACGTGACTCGCGCGTGTGTTTACTACTTACTATACCTACCATAACACTGTAACTATGTGCACAATGTTTCCATTTGGTGACTGTCCGGACTTTTATTGAAGTGTCGGGCTTTTTGTCAGGACTTGTAATATTTCTAAATGGTAACCCTAATCCAGGGACACTAAGCTCAGCAGCATTACTAATTGCGTACTAATTCCGTAGAATAGGTTTGTTGAATTTGTGGCAAATCGGCCCAAAACGCCCTGCTACATCTCACGCAGGGCTTATTTATTAGCCACATGCTGACAATGTTGCAGTTTAATATAAATCTCATCCAATATGAGTTTGTTGACTGAGCCACGTTAATCTTTGCAATAACAGAACAGAGCTTGAGATTTAATTATGGAATGGAAATGAAGTTGTGAAATTTGAAGTGATACAATACCTTTGAGAAAACTGCATTTTTTACAGCAACGGGTATATTATACTCTGGATTCTCGTCAATAGGAAGCTCCGCGTAATTCGGGGGCTCTCGGAACTTCCACTCTTTAAAATTATTTATCAATTTCATCTTGGATAAACTTAATGGTTTCTCTTGATGCATGAGCGCGGCGAATGCACAAATACTCCTCCTCATTAGCCGTGTTGAGGAAAATTATAATAACGCGAAAATCACATTTACTAACAGTGTGTGTAGGATTTTCATGCAAGTTTAACACAAAGAGTACACAAAACATAATAGGTACATTACAAATACTACGTGTTTACCAAGTGACGCAAGTGTTTTCTTCTTGGCAAGCATTCTTATTAAAATACATCGTGTACACCTTTAATTCGTACAAGTTAAAGTCTATTTTCGAATAATTCTTTGCAAATATCATAAACACTAACAGCTGATAAGGGGGCCGTTCGTTTTGATGCTAAATTATCGAAAATGAAACAGAAACAGTAAAAAACGCTAAATATGTTTCGATCAGCGTTCAATTTGGACATGACAGTTAAATATTACATTCGTGGCCCAATTACAGAACTTGGCTACAATCGGATTATTACTTTTTCATAGCAATTTCGCAAGGCATTAGTGATATCGATACTGACAATCCGATTGAAGCTAAGTTATGTAATCGGGCTGCAGTGTCCCAATTACAGAACTTGGTTACAATCGGATTATCACTTTATTCCTAACAAAAAAGTCGCTTTTTAGCAGCCCGATTACAGAACTTGGTTACAATCGGATTATCACTTTTTTCATATGAAAAAAGTGATAATCCGTTTGTACTTTTGCCGCGTTCCACCTATAAATGCTATACCATTTGTGTTAACACGAATGACTAGCGCTCAATCAGCGTTTCTCTTACGAAAAACCAGAAATGTTAGCACGGTTGACATCTACAAGTGAAACGTGTTGCTGCTCAACACAACTGTGGCCGTATTACAGAACTTGGTTTCAATCAGATTGTCACTTTCTTCATAGCAATTTCGACTCTATCGCAACGCATTAGTGATAGTGATATTGAAAATCGGTCATACATACATGCTCTACCGCTAAATTTTGACACTTTCAAAAAGTAGCATTTCGAACCCACAAAACAACATGGGTGTGACGATGCTAGTTTCCGAAGCTAGAAATGTTAACATTTTGCATAGTGGAACGTTTGACGTTTGTTATTTGTGCTAGCATCGGAGGGCTTGTGGAACGACATTGGGGCTAAAAAAGTTAACATTGCTAGTATTTTGCTCTAAGTGGAACGCGCCTTTAAGGCGCGTTAAAATGACAACAATGATGTTTAAATGACATAAGCCCCTGGCGCGGCGCTGCCACGGGAACTTGAATTCGGACCCATGGCACTCAATCAAATGGTCACTTTCTTCATAGCAATTTCGACTCTATCGCACAGCATTAGTGATAGTGATAATGAAAATCTGATTGAAATCAAGTTAGATAATAGGACTGCAGGTCCTTAAATCCATACAACGGTGTTCCAGTGGCTCCCATGAATCCACCAATCGAATAGTGATGACAATAGTGACAAAGTAATTTAAATAGTCTAATTTTATTATTAATTTAACGTAATTTCTCCAATGTGTGGTCTAATGTTATATCTCTGTTCAGAAATTGCAATAAATAACTAAAATTTACATCACATTAGAGACTAGCTGCGCCCCGCGGCTTCACCCGCGTGAGGGATGATGATGATGATGATGAAAATTATCATATATGTTATTCCATGGTATAAGCTATCTTCATTCCAAATTTTATCAAAATCCGTTAAGCCGTTTGAGAGTGAAGTATGATGATGATGATGATGAAAAGTATCCATTGTGTTATTCCATGGTATACGCTATCTCCATTCCAAATTTTATGAAAATCCGTTCATCCGTTTGAGAGTGAAGTATGATGATGATAAGACGGTATAAGCTATTTCCATTCCAAATTTCATCAAAATCCTTACAGCCGTTTGTGAACTGTGATGGTGATGATGATGATGAAAGTATGCTGTGTTATTCCATGGTATAAGCAACTCCATTCCAAATTTTATCAAAATCTGTTCTGCCGTTTGAGATTGAAGTATGATGATGATGGTAAAGTTGTATGGTGATGATGATGAAAAGTATCCTATGTGTTATTCCGGGCGTTTCCTCGTGGCCTAACTAGGCAGCCTAACTGATTCGGCCACGACAGGGTATAAGCTATCTCTATTCAAAATTTCTAATCTATAACTAAGATTCAAAAATTCCATTTTAGTTTCAAGTAATAAATGTTTATAGTAGAGCAAAGACTACCTGGAGAAACCTAGGCGGAGCACGGACCCTTACCCAAATAAAGAAATTCAAGAATAATCATAGTAGTCGTCCTAATTTGTGCACCTAAATTAGCATGTTTTGTAACACGCAACGTACGTACGAGTACGTCACCTCACAACTAGATAAAATCGATCAATAAAATTAGTTTCTATATCATTTATTTTATAAATAATATATCAAAATGTACAAATGGAAGTTAAGTAGAGCAACTAATCTTCAGTGCATATGCCCACTGTGGTGGCTGTGCTGAAAATCCGCGCTTTTCAGCTTCGGGGTGCGCTTGGTACGGAGTCTGCAGGACTTCTAGGAGGAATCGCACCTGAAATATAAACAACATAACGCACCTTTAATAATAAAGTGAATCAAGTCAAAAAATTGGAATTCGCAGATTTTGTAATAAAACGAATTATATGCTCTAAAGAATAGGTACAGTTTAAGCCGCTGCTTTCATGGCTATACGAGCGAGATAAAGGACCATCCGTCTCTTTTTGATTAAATCGTCGATCCCGTCCGAAATCACAGAACGAACCAATTAGAGATGCTCCAGCAGTGATCAAACTGAGACGTGTGTTCGAGAGGAAGCATTCAAAATAATTCATTATACCTCTAACAGGTAACGACTTCATAGTTCGTATTTTGAATGTAAAATGTATAAAATTATAGTTAAATCTCTTTATTTTTAAAAATAGTACCGATTTCTTTGAACAAGTAAAAGTCATTCATTTTATGATTAAAGAATGTTCCTGCTTTGAGATGTAGTTCGATTTGTTTCATTTTATTTCTAAAAATATGAAAATTTATTTGAATAAATTTATTATGACTCATTTTATTATGAAAATAATTCCAAAATCAAATTTCTATTACTGTTATGATTCTTTTTATGTTTTATTATTTGTTCAATTTCTATGCCGTATTTTGAATTGATTCTCTGTTCGATTAAACTATCACTACTGAAAGGAATGAGTCATAGAAAACGCTTCGAGAAGCGGAAAACTTTGAACTTAATTCCAAATACGGCTACAAAGCCATAGATCTCAAAAGGGAGAAACTGTTCCAACGTGTAAAAAATAAGGGATGATGTCAACAATGTCATAGTTAGTATTTATTAATTATTTAAGCGCGTGGTACCACAGAATAATAATGTCGTATATTTTATAGTAATGGGTCGCACCAATTGCTACTACGAGTAGGTACCTAGTTCTTAATCTGGAATCAGTCCTTTTCTGTAAGCTACTTCATGAACGCACAAGTTTGTCACATTATAAATGAGCGTGTGGTCATTGATTTCAGTACCTACAAAAAATACAAATTTAGAACGAAGTATTGATTGTGACACACAGTTTTCTTTTATAATTAGATAATGCATTTCTCAGACCCAGTATCAAAATTATTATTTGGTTACAAAAACACATGCTCATTTAGCTTCTTCCCTCACGATAATTTTACTCATACGCAGGATAGTACTAATAATTTCAAAATATTTTTAGTGCTCTGAAAACAATATTTATAAATTTAAAAAATAACCATTAACTGATCCCCCTCAAAAATTCAGGGAATCAGGGTCTGTTATTGCTGACTTCTCTGGAGATAATATTCAGAAACTTAAGGAAAATACGACAGGAATACAATCACTGTCTGATTCACCTTAAAAATTTAGCGAAATAGAGCACGTTAAACTAAGTGTAAATTAAAATTCACAGAAAAAAATGATCTAGAAGGAAGATACGAAATATTTGGAAACTCTGTGATATAGACAAGCAAAGAGCGTTTATAAACAGTTGCATGGTTGATTTTGAGCCCAAATACAAATACACTAATGCCGAAAAACCCCTAATAAAGCTTTCTATTTAACACTAGATGGATATAAAACGAGAGAATGCAAACTACCCTGCAAATTAGCAACAGAACGATTTTCACGATTGTTACGAAAATGGTTAAACAAGATCCCTTCACATTTTACTACAAAACGTCTTAAAATTATATATGAATGGAAAAAATAAAACAAAAATAATGTTACCTTCTAAAGGTCCTCTTTGACCTTACGCTCAAATAAGCGTATGAACAAAAACAATTCTTGAGCGTCAATAAAAAGAAAGATTTGACCGAATTAACTAACAAAGATTTAATCCCCTCCTATAATGCAAATTTCTACAAGTCAATCATTTAAGTCTTCCTGTTGTCTTGCCATTGATTATGTCTGAACTGCAACCATAATTATTAAGATGCCTACATATAATGTTAAGTTCCTATTTTGTTGATTATTTCATAAGTAATTAGTGATCTCACTCATGCCAGTAAATATTAAGTAAGATAATTATTGTAAGTCACAGAAAATCATAAAACTTTGTTTCGTTTATTAAAGTTATCACAATCATCATTTCAGCCTTTACAAGTCCACTGCTTAACATAGGCCTCCCCCAAAGAGCGCCATGACGAGCGATCTTGTGCCACCTTCATCCACCTTCCTTCCTGTGATGGCTACAATGTCGTCGGTCTATCGTGTCTCCCTACAATTCGCTTGCTTGTTCGTGGTTGCCATTCGAGAACCTTTATTCTCCAGCGGTTGTCAGTTCTGTGAACTATATGGCCTGCCCATTGCCACTTCAACTTGCAAACTCTGAGAGCTATGTCGGTAAACTTGGTTCTTCTTGGTTATAATTAGACATTATAACTAAGTAAAGCTATTAACATATTATACGGTGTGCCATCTACTTATAAAGAGTTGTTAGTTGTGATTTTTGATTAGTGGTATATTAATAATTATATCAAATACACAACGATGATTATTGTTCTGTGTACCCGGTGGTGTTTAGAGATTCCAAAGCAGAGGCTACGATATTTATAAAAAAATATGAAAATTAAATCTTTAATTCGTTATTTCTCCCGTGTAGATAATCCCTAAGTTCATTTTCCATTATAAAAAGTACCATCTAAGTAATAATCACTTTCCAGCTGTTAAACTACATCCAACATAAAATAGTTTGACCATGATTGGCCATTTTTATATAAAATTGGCGCTTTGAATAATTAAGCCGTGTTTTTATTATAGTTTTCACAATAAGATAGAACTATAACTATAATTTAAAATATACTTACATTTTTATTTAATGATAAACAGCTTATACATTAAAACATCTTGTTTCGTACAATGTTTTTACTAACTAACTGCATTAAATACTAGTTATGCATATTTTGCAATATTTATTTAAATAAAGACTGCACTAATAAGTATTGTCTCATGAAACATGTTTAAAAATAGACGAAACTTTAAATCAAAAAATGATCTAAATCACAAAAAAAGTTTCATTAATTTTTCAAACCTCATTATTTCATTAACTACTAATAATTCTAATTATTTTGAAGTCCATTTATGTTCCACCATCATTTGGATAAAACTTTAATTGCATTTCACTATTAAAAGTACTCCTAAAATCTAAATATTCGCTGAAACATATTCGACGGTAGACCGGCGAAACTTTAAACGCGATTTCCCAACAATCATGAATTTTGAGTTGATTCACTTTAGTTATAAAGGTGCGATAAGTTAATAATTTCATATAATTAATGAGATTATAATGAATTAATTACGATATGATGATGATTTATTGGCCGAGCGGCAGTGTATACTGTTCAATTCAAAGACACCGTCGATCCACGACCCCGCACGAAATACTTTTAATAATATCCACAGCTCCGTGCATCCGTCTTATCTTCCTAAAATCATTAAATTTTATCATGCATTCATAAATACCTACTTTCCTAAAACCATACCTTCCTAAAATCATCCTTCTCCGCGTCAACAATGGCTTCTTGGAGCATCCAGTTGCGAGGCACGTACACAGGGTTGACGTTCAGCATGCGGCGGCGGCGCTCGTCTTCAAATACTCCGGTTGAGCTAGCGTCCACTGGAATCAGAGAAGTCAGCAGTTAAATAATATAATTGAATTACATACTGTACATTGGTTTTCATATAATATAAATTAGTCAACAACATAAATTAATCAAGGCAATGGTAGTCTTATGGTTCAATAGTGCAACTTAGAATCCAATGATACCGGGTTAAGTCATGGTGCAGTTTTCCTTCGCTTCGTGCGTTGGAGGGCACGTTAAGCTGTCGTTCCCGCAGCCTGACAAACTCTGACACCAGAGGCCAGCACTACCTCATATTACAAACAACAAACAAACGCGATAGAAGCCGTTACAATGAGTAGATTCAATGAATTATTATCGTGAAAACCTAAGAAATCATCGTACTAGGTACTAAGAATGTCCGGGTTAGTGCGACATTTCGTTATTTTTTATTTCCGTTTCTAAAAAACAGGCGAGAGGCTTGCATCGTTTTTAGGTAGGGGACTTCAAAACAACACCCAAACTTTATTTTTATTTTTTGTAAACATCGCAGCTTTTGAGTTATCAAAAATGTGAAAAAAGGTGTATATCGCATCTCAGTTCTGGGCGAACAACTAAAACAAAACAAGTTTCAATGGTTGAAAGAGTCTCACCCCAAAATACTAAAGTTTTTTGTGGTCTGACAAGAAGAAAAGAAGAATATAAACATGAAGAAACTGAATATGAAAATGAAGAAGATATGGTTAGTATACCGGCTTCCTTGTTAAGTCTTTCGCGGTACATATCCAGCCAGCAGCCCCAATATGAGTGTGAGGAGAGGCGCTTCAGCGCCCACTTCTCAGCTAGCTTGGTCTCGCTTACCATCTCGTTGGGTTCCAGCTGAAATAATAGTTTAGTTTACCGAGCTGAGCAACGTCTCCAAATGAACTTAGAAGAACCAGCGTCAGCATGTATATATGATAGGTCGACTATAACTTGCAAACCGTAGGTCGGTTTACGAGTTGTTGAGACAATGGAGTCTAAAAACCCAAAATAGGAGGGGGTAGGTTTAAGTGTCAAATTGCCTTATTTTAGGCAATTTGATCAAAAAGGTTTTCGTATAAAGGACTTTGTTTGTCCATTTTGAAATTATATTTTTTGTTAATTTTTAGCCTGCGTAGTTTTTATGTTTTAGACAAAATATGTACAGAATCACGAGGTCTCAGTTCGGGCCGAAAGCTAGGCAAAGTTTTACATTGATCCTAAATGAGAAAGTGATCAAACAATAGTAATAAGCAAGCTGAAGTGGCAATGGGCTGGTCATATTTGTCGTAGAACCGATAACCGTTGGGGTAGACGAGTGCTAGAGTGGAGACTGCGAATCGACAAACGTAGTGTAGGACGCCTTCCGGCTAGATGAAGCGACGATCTGCGCAATGTAGTTGGCAGTTATTGGAAGAGAAGAGCCGAAGATTGGGCTCAGTGGCGCGCCGCGAGAGAGGCCTATGTCCAGCAATGGGCTAGTATAGGTTGTTGATGATGATGATGATTGTAGTATACAAACAAAAAAAAAACCCTGTATGTGAATGAAAAGTTTATCAACTTTCCTCAGTCAAAAAAGTTATTTATAAGTAGGTATAGCTCGCGAGGCCTAAGCTGAACTTTGCATTTGTGTGAGTATACAGTACTTACGTCGCGCGAGGGACGCACCGCGCCTCAGGCCGGATGCCAAAAAACAGTTTAAGCCGAGCAAAGGATGCACCGCGCCTCAGTCCGGTTATCACACCTACACTATCTATGTACACTCACAGAAATGCAAAGCTCAGCTTACGCCTCGCGAGCTATACCACAATGTCTCGCAAATATAATAATATGTCTGTTAGCTAGTTCCCATAGGACAGGGTATCCTAGTTTGGGATTAGGTAATTGGTGTGAATTTTCCTAAATATATAATTATTTTATTTATTAGTATTAATATTACCTCGGCCAGCTGCCTGAATGCACAAGTGAAGTCGGCGCCCGTTTGTTGCATCATATCGAGGAGTTTCTCGACCAGCTGCTCGTCCCCCCAGCGCTCTTCTTTCAGACCTATCTTCATTAGGAAAGTTTCCCTGAAATTCGAAGCATAATCTCACAGCCAAGGGTTTTGTTCTGGTCAAGTCTTGGCTCCCATTTTAAGCGTAACAAGTAATTTTATGCAATAATTTAAACATAGTGACATCATAAATTCAGACACCAGGCAGAGGCCATCACTACCTCATACGACACACAAACAAGTACCATCCCGTTTAAACTGCATTGAAATTGGTCCATCCATTTTGGAGCTAAGTGCGATATCACAAACAAACCTACAGACACACAAAAGCCTATAACACATCTCTTTTTAGTCGGGGGATTTTCTTTTCAAGAATTATGTTAAAGGCCATAACATGCCAGCAAACTTCCCTAAAATATGCAACTACACAAAACTTAATACTGGATGCTGGAATATTGATGGCTGATATGATGGCTTCTCTCTTATCCGGTTGATTGGTTTTGATGGTTAAGAATTATTTTTCACTGAACTTATCTATGGCATTCATAAGCTAAGCTTATGTCTCTCCTGTGTGCATGACGTCCTTCATGTCTCTACTTCTGCTCTGCTTAAACTTTTCTTTCTTTCTAAGGTTTCAATAGCATCGTTCTATAAGCTATGACCAATTACCAAGAGAAACAAAAAATAAAGAAAAACCGTACAATATTTTGTTCTTGCAGTAAGTATCCAAGGTCTTCAATATGTGTGACATGTGGACTTGCTGTGACGCAGTGAGAAGGGGCTTCAAAGCATTGGCCAGCTGCCCAATGTTCCAAACCACCACCTGGAAATAATACAGTTAAATGACCTTGCCAGAGATTCACCTATAGCTTCTTACTTACGCAGAGTGGTTAAGGTTACTTCTTAAATAACTCCGTACTAAAGGTAAATTACATTGATATAAATTATACAGGGAGTAACTGAATACCCATATAAATACGCTGCAGATTTGTTTCGATCAAGCATGTGAATTCGTTTACGTGTGGAATGGTTGAATATATCTTATTTAAAATTCCGATACAAAAGGAATATATATGAAATTAGTGACATCTATAAATGTTTGTTTACTTTCCTATGAAGTCGCATCAATAAGAAGGTATGTACTTACTGCTCCATGTGCGGGTTCAGGTTGCAAGTCCTCCTCTCGCCCCTTTTCGCCAGGCACTTTTGAAAACACCCGGTTGATTTGAGACAGTTTACCAGCGAGAAAGGCTGAGCAAGCCAGCCTATTGTTGCATGCACATAATAACACCAATCACCGAACAAAAAATAACACCGAAGGCTTAGGAAAGGACAATGTTATCTTGCACTTGAAAACGTAATATTTTACCTTTTACAAGATAATGAGACGTATACATTTTTACTCATATTCATTTTGACGTTCAGCTGACCACATTCGTTTCCGCCAGATTTCACTATGACATTCTACCAACATGCAACTGACCACTGCGCAGCTCGCGTTCAATGCGCAAGGTCTGTTGAGACTCTTGAACTTGAGACGCACTTTAAAGTTCAAGATTATTGTTTTTTCCCCAGCTGATAACTGGGGAGTACTATTATTTATTCTGTGCTATTATGTACAGTGTTGTTTGAGGAATCTTTAAAAATAAATTCATTAATGAAAAACTTCAAATCTCAGAAGTCGTAAAACTAACGTTATTCACCATGCCGCACCACATACCCCACCCCAGTATTTAATAGGTAATTATGTTACAGATTGTATAACTAAATCCAAATTTTCATAGTCTTCACGTTGCATTATAATTATGCGTCTCCGTTTCAGCTTCGGCAAAAATACCTTCGTAGGTCAGGCAAATGTCCGAATGTCTGCCTGTTCTCCTATACAGGTCGCATTTCTCAACCGATCTAGATGAAACTCGGTATACAGGTTTATAATTATTAGTATTTTTTTTGTCGTTGGGTTTTTTTGATTGGGGGGCGGGGGGACTTAATCCAAAGAGCCAAAGAGCGGCAAAAAGGGGCTACTGAATATCTCCGCCTTCTTAAATCCAATTTCGATGGAGGATCTTCAGCATGATGAGCAGAATAGATCCTCAAAATGCACTATATTGCTCACTTTTAGGTTTCTACCAGTGGAATAAGCCATTTACCTTCTAGGTAGGGATTGATGAAGCACCTTGGGTATTAAGTTAGTTTTACAATAAAATAACTAGATGGCGCTACTGTGCACCGCTAAATTGATTGCAAAAAAGTTTTTGCTCGCGAGGTCTACAGCTCACACCACTAGTATGGATAGTAGAGTGCAACTGAATGTGTGAAATCACTTACATCAGGCTGCTTAGCGAGCGCGTATCTCCCTTCGCCATCAGAGCAGTTGGCGACAAACCCACCATCGTAGGAGTCTACGAAACCGTACGGGCCGTAGTCCATCGTGAGGCCAAGGATGCTCATGTTATCCGTGTTTAGGAGGCCGTGGGTGAAACCCACTCCTGGAAAACATTGAAATCACGTTTCTAAAAAGTGCAGACGCAGCCAAATGACTGAATAAAACGTCGCGAAGCTCTGTGGAAGCAACTTTTTTCTCATGTGAGGGCGTTTACTGCGTGGATGTAAAGCGGGCTTAGTAGGCGGCACGACTTGCGAAGGTTTTAAATCAACATCCACAAGGAGGAGATTCAATTCAACTATTTTTTGTTTGTATGTTTCATATATCTAGTCAAAAGGGGGAAGATACGACACACTTTAATGATAAAAACAAAGACAAGAAACATTGTGAAAGTGCAGTAAAAATAGTGTAAAGTAAAATAGAAATGCATTAAACTAAAATCATCATGTGTTTCACGTGCATCAGCAACGAAAATAGCGACATACGCAGACTGTAGCGTGAATGAGAGTCAATGCTAACAAGTGCTACACAAACGCCACTCCAATAGTGACTAAGGCCAAAGAAGGCCGATTGTGTTCGCGTGCACCTAATTTATGCAGTCCACCGCCGAGGATTTGTGTCGTTGGGTCGCTACTATCTAATTCCGATAGCTATTTGAAGTAATACATTACATCAAAATTAGTTCAGTGCTTTTTGCAAGTCCAGTTGAAGTCAATTTCATGATGCAAATAACTATAGATTATTTACCTTGCCATTTAGCCACTAGATCTAGAGTACGATGAGCAACCTCAGAGAACAGTCGGATGAAGCGGTTCTCATCAGACAGGTGAATCTCTGGAAAATACTCCTGTAAACATTGAAAACTTTTCATGATGACTACAGTAGTGGCAGAGAACTTTATGGTTGTGAAGTTAGGCTCTGTGAACGATTGCGTAGGTGCAACTATGATTATAAAACATCATAAAATAATAGCGAGATAGAATATGCGAACAACGTAAGCGAGTGAGCGAGGTAGTTATAACAAGCTGTGATCACCTTCAACATTGGGAATGCGCCTGAAAAATAGCAGTTTGCGCAGCTACTTGCAGACAACTTCCGACCCCAAACTTCCGCTGCGACTACTGTATCTACACTTACTTTATATACACCGTGACATTGAATTCGATATTTTCTTAAATGTATGTACTCAGTGTATGTACTTCATGCAACAGAATGTATAGGTAGTACTAAATATGAAAACTAATGAACTAATAAAACATAAAAGTAGGTATTATTAAAATAGTCAACATTCAAACTTGTTATTCCTGCGACATGAGACACCTATAAGCGACGATCGTACGCCTGGCGGAGCTCCGCGCCGGGGCCGTGTAGGGTATTTAGTGAAATAGACATTTCAGCTTATGGCTAATTACTTTTTGGTCAGTTACTTATATTATTATTATTTTTTAATTCATGCTATTGAATGATTCTAAATAATGGACTTAATACATGTATTTAAAATAAATATTGAATTTATTGTCATGGTGTATATATATTTTTCTAAATTAGAAATTAGAGTTGGACGGGACGTCACCTCGCACCCAACCATCAATGCCTATGCGTGACACATTGGCAACTGAGATATCGTAGTTCTTACGTACCTGTGGTTACGAAGTTCATAGTTTCTATGGAGTTGGTTACTTTCTTGTAATCAGTAATACATATTACCTATGAATAATTATTTTCTTTATAATTTGCACCTAGCTTCGTCATGTCAGAAGCCCAGGGGTGGCCTGACAAACTCTGGCACCAGAGGCCAGCACTACCTCATATGACAATCAAACCCAGCTTCATCACTTAATCGTACCCTCTTTTAAAAAGTAACTAAGTACTTTATTACTAACTAATTTATTACAGACTAGCTGTGCCTGTGACTTTGATCGCGTGGTCATTTCTCTGGGTAAGCAACCTACGTGTTATTCTAGGACCAAAAGTACAAAATGTACAATATACAACATTTCATCAAAATTTATTTAGCCATCAAGTAGTTTCTTATTGAGATATTTATCATCAGATTGACATACCGAGTACATCAGTTTCTAAGTCAAAACCTAAGCTATCCAACAGTAAAAATCGAATCGCAATCGGTATTTTTTTTACGTTATGCGTGAACAGACATAAAACACAGTCGGAAACCATTTAAAAAAAAAACTTGTTCAGTAGCTTATTTTAAGTCCTCTAGACCCATTTTTGAAATTATCTTCTTTGTACAGACTTTTTTTCCTTATTGCTTTATTACTAGTAAGTATCGATAGATACTTATACCTCACACCAACCTCATACCATCTAACTAATGAAAACAAGCTATGTCCGCATTCATGAATGAAAAGTCCGCGTTACAGGCAATTAGATTTTACCAATAGAGATGTCATACCCATTATGAAACACTTAAAACACGGCGAAATTGTACTATAGCTACTTACATAGAACTATATTTTAATCACTGAAGAGGCTAAAAGATCACAGAGAGATACAGAACCGCGTCATCAGAAAGAAATAAATATATGTTCTCAGTTACAGTGAGATTCAGTGAGCGGCTGATCGCCAATCAGCGCCGATGACGGCCTATGAAGTCACGTGCGTCGGCTAGCAGCTAGAGTAAACTGGGGTAAAATGGATTGGATAGTTTATTTCATAAGAATTGTTATATCCCGGAGAACATCCGTATGTTCGCCGGACACTTGAGATACGCGTGTAATTTTTTTTTAATGTGAATTGCTTATATTATAAATTACATAATGTGATATACCATTTTATAGCCAAAACAAATAAAGAACATCGAAAAAAAATATTATTAAACTATCAAAAATATACTCACGTTAACATTTTCCCGCCAAAAGTGACGAAAGACACTTTAAAGCACTTTGTGACAATCGTCACTCGCAGGACACTAAACACAACATTATTTTAATATCTTCCTTACATTACATACCTTATATTAGACGTAATAACACAAAATACTAGCTATAAATCACTAAAAACAACACAAATAAAAAATCACAATCACTCACTACGCGGTCGATGATCTCACTAGGAGACTAGGACAACATGAACGCACAAATAAAAACGATTAGGACCGAACCACTTTATTATCCAATAAAATTGCACGCTTCAAGCTGTTTTCAAAAATATGTAACACAAATACAATATGTACTCTATTCTAATTCAGTACACATAGGGTCAGTACAACTCCGCTAGACTCCCCGACTGAAGATCGTCAGCCGTGGCCTTTACGGGTCGGAGCGCAGACTTACGATCGTCAGCCGTTGGTAAGCCCCAACATCCCCTAGCATCATACGAACTAACAACGCTGCGCGCCATTATCGCGTTCTCTCTGTCGCTCTTACACGTAACCCGCTACTTGTCTCGTTCGTGTAAGTGGCGAAGGGGCAGCATCGCAACAGTTGATTTAGAGTAAAATGAAATTTATTATTTTCCATTTTCAATACCGTAAATAGTACTTAAAAATGAAAAGGCACATCCTTCCTGCCTTTCACAGTCGTCCCAGTGTACGTAGTGCGCTTTCTAAACACACAAGATGGCATTTATGATTAATTTTTCATGTTTCGGAAGTCGCGTGTATTTACGTGTTGCGTCGTTGCCACTCTGTTTGGGACTAAGTCGACACAAGCTGATTAGCTTGTGTTTGCTTCGCCACGCAGAGCGGAGTACAACGTATCTTCCTCAGTTTATATATAACATCATTGGTTACAGGAAAGTTCTCATACAACCAAATAATTTAGCAAACACAATATTAAATATACTTATAGCAGTATTTTTTCAGTTTACCTTTATATTATTTTATTACAGTAGATAGCTTTAGCCCTTATTACCTTAATTATAAAATCAGCGAGCAGCCTAAGCGGTGCCAGTTCACCCGCCCTGGCCGGCATCTCTAGCGAACCAAAACGGAACCACGAGCGAGACAGTCGCAGCAATGCAGCCGCTCGCTCGCGCCTTGGACACCCGTTGTAGAACACGTCGCGTATCACTGCATCGTCACTAACTGTTGGAAAATGAGTGAGAGAAGGAGCTATATAAGACATGTCCCATCTTAATTAACGAGCCAAGCCGGAACCACAGTGTATAGTCACAACAAATATTTGTGGTTAGGCTCTGTGAACGATTGCGCAGGTACAGCTGTGAACAGCATAAAGTAAGAGCGAGATAGATAATGCGAAAAACGTAAGCGCGTGAGCGAGGCAGTTGTACAATGCTCAATTGTGAGGATAAAGCAGCATAAATTATCAAGATAGATGATGCAAAAAACGTATGCGAGTGAGCGAGGCTGTTGTATCTATAAGTCTGTGGCTGTTATACAATGCTGTCTTTCTTCACCTTCAACATTGGGATTGCGCCTGAAAAATAGCAGCATGCACAGTGATTTGCAGACAACTTCTGAGCCACATAATTGTGCCTACTGTATAATTTTTCTTTGCCGAAACTCAATAAAACCAGAACCATCCACAAGCGATACAAGAAGCGCAGACCATAGACTGCGCAGCGCCGCTCGCTCTCGCCTCGAGCTCAAAGAGATTGAATTACGCTTACTGGCGTCTCGAGCCCGCAAGTGTCAATGTATTTTTGTGTCTACGACACTTTAGAACACGTCTCTCACTCTCGTCTCTCACTGCCGTAGGAGTGAGAGACGCGTTCTACTAACATTGTTTCCCATCTCTAGTGGAAAAAAAAATGGGACATCTTCATTTCGCCCCGTTACCTTTTTAGAAATGAAGCCATTTTATAGAGTTATTTTTAAGCTTACCGATTCGCTAGCTATTTTCTTCGCTGCTTTACTTTTAGATGGAGACGAATCTTTATCTAAAGGCTTTTCTGGTGGTATAATTAGGAAACAGCAGACTTCACTTCCGATTTTTTCCCCAATGGCCGCTCGAAGAACCGAGCAACCGGAGTCGTGGACTTGGGAGTAGGAGGTCTGTTCAGACCCCTTCCTTTGGAGCTAGTCCAGCTGTCCATGTAATGGGGACTGCCAAGGAAATGGAGACTTCAGACAGAAGGAAGTTTTTGACCAGAGGACAGTTGCAACTGATCTGGTTCTGGGTCCTCCTAGGAAATGTTAGAATACGCTTCTCAATCTCATAGAACTCATCAGTTGCAGTTGCAGAGAATTAGAACGAGGACGGGGTATAGCCCGACCCTTATAGTTGAAGCTGTTAGCTTAGTTCTTACCGACTAACCCAGCTGCTCTCGTGGTTGGCACTCCAAGGAAATGGCAGGCTTCACTTCCGATCATCTCTCTGATGGCAGCTCGAAGCACCAAGCGACCGTCGTGGACACGTGAGTAGGGTGTCTGACCAGATCCCTTCAGTTGGAGCTGCCATCTTTCCCCGCATCTGAAATTACGTTAGGTAAAAAACAAAAGAGTAAATAATAGAAACGACGTTTAGGTGTCCACGAACATAACATCAACAAAAAACAAAAGAGTAAATAATAGAAACGACGTTTAGGTGTCCAACGAACATAACATGAACAAAAACAAAAGAGTAAATAATAGAAACGACGTTTAGGTGTCCAACGAACATAACATGAACAAAAACAAAAGAGTAAATAATAGAAACGACGTTTTACGGCCTTATTTATAAAAAGTTAATAAACGTCAATTAGTACTGCGCAGTACAATATTGTAGTGCGCAGTATTACTAATCATTGCTTAACTTTTTATAAATAAGGTAGAGGTGTCCACGAACATAACATGAACAAAATATGCTCACATAAAATCAAGAGGCAGAGGTATGTACATAACTAAGCAGATAACTAGTTTGATCAACGAATAGCCCAAAAGTGCGTGAGCAGGTTCCTAAGCGATTCCTTCAGAAACTTGTCAGGGTGCTTATGAAGTGAACATAATAAAAGTCCTGACGTCTAGGACGTGACTCGGAGTGGGGCACAAAGTTCCCACTTTTAGGCTTTTCATTTATATCTCAAAAAAGATTTTGGGAACTAATTGAAAGTTAATTAAATTTTCTACAACTTTTATTCTATACACTTTTTCCTAATTCTCAATATAGTTTTTGAGCTACACGCTTAGGAAAAGTGAAAATAAAAGTTATTCAGCATGATGGGCAACTAATAACTAACTAATTAGTTACCAGATGTGAAAATTAGCTAAACTAAAAACTATTTTAGTAACCCAAGAACTGCAAAGAGAGGGTTTAAAAGTTTAGGGTATACTCACTGTATCACACAATGTATCACTCACTGTATCACACAATGTATCACTCACTGTATCACTTACTGTATCCGTGTGTCTATCTGGGGCATCGTAGCTCCCAAACAAATAGACTGATTTTGATGCGGTTTTTTAATGTTTGAAAGATGATCCGATCGAGATGCTAATAGCTAAAATGGGGGGGGGGGGAGGGGTGGTAGTAAATGACTTTTTTTTAAATTATGCTTGTTAATAACATAAGCTGGAAGTACCTCCGCGCGGTGAAGGCGGTAACAGCTTGAGAGAAACAATAACTAGTTTTTATCCAATCATACCAACTAAAGTCAGTTCATCTCCTTACTACCTTAAACAAAACTTCTTGTTTCTCTCAAACTGTTACCGCCTTCACCATGTGGAGGTACTTACTCCCAGCTTATGTTATTTATCATCACCATCATCAGCCTGTATCTGTCCACTATTGGCCGTAGGCCTCTCCTAATGCACGCCCACTGAGCTCGATCTTCAGCTCTCCTCATCAATTTTCATCCAGCCGTTTTTCGTTTATGTTATTAACAAGCACAAATTCAAATGTTATATAGCAATGTTTCTCACCCCCCCCCCCCCCTTCCTGCCCCCATCCACCCCCCTTTTTCCCTTTATATCTAAGAACCATCTCATTCACATCAGCTTTCAAACATAAAATCCACATCAAAATCGGTCCATTCATTTGAGAGCTATGATCCTCACCCCAAATAGGGATTTGGGGTGAGGGTTCTATTATTGCCAGGAACCATCTCGATCACATTAGCGTTCTGAAAAAATCAGAAAAAACGCATCAAAATCGGTATATTCGTTTGGGAGCTACGATGCCACACACAGACACATGGATACAGTAAGTAATACAGTGAGTGAAAGATATATTGAGTGATACAGATACACACACCCTGAACTTATAAAAAGAGTTTTTGGAATTCGTGGGTTATTAAAATAGTTGAGATTTTAGTTAAGCAAATTTTCAGATCATGCTGAATAACTTTTATTTTCACTATTCAAAAGTTTGTAGCTTGAAAACGGTTGAGAATTAGGAAAAAATGTACTTGTATTGAATGAAAGTTGTAGTTTTTTTTATGTGTTTTCAATTAGTGTCGTAACCTTTTCAAGCTCACCGTTTTTGAGATATAGGTGAAAAACCCAAAAGAGGGAACTTAGTGCCCTCCTCCCCACTCCGGATAACCTCCTAGACGTCAGGACATTTAGCACCTCTCTCCCTAAGCACCCTAAATAAGTTTCTGAAGGAATTGCTTAGGTACCTGCTCACGCACTATGCAACTTCTTTATTGACTGGACTAAACTGGCAAAATCAAAAGTTTGTCATCCCTGGGTAATATTTGGGAGGCAAAGGTTAAAAGACCATATCGTATTCTTCTCATTAGTAAAGGAAGGCATTCCAACATGTTTTTAGGTACTATTAGGTATAGGTAATTCTGAGTAAAATCGTCTGAGAAAAACCTCATTTTTTTGAAGTTGGCTAAATATATAGTAAAATCCCAGAGGCAGATGGCTGAAGTAATGAAGCAGTTCAAATTATAAAGGACTAAGATACTTGCCTGTTCACGTATTCTCCAAGAATATGAGCTCTTCCATCACCAAGTTGTCCGACCCACAACCCAAAATGGTGTCCTCCATACCTAAATATATAATTATACTTTTTGTATGGCTTGCAGCAACCTAATCAAGGTATAGACCCTGATTAGGTTGCTGCTTACAATGACGTAAAATTCCAAGACATCATCAGGTAGTTTTTATCTTTGTAGTATAGGTACCTACAACTGAGGATTTCGGAATGTAATTGGTTGATGATGTTGATGGACGCATTGTTAAGATCGCGGGCGAACCTTGATTATATTGGCACAGGACTGAGATGAATGGCTTGCTAAAAGAACAGGCCTATACCATACCCAGCAATGAGATGAGAAAAGTTGTGGATTATGATGATGATGATGTTGATGACAAAAATTATACTCTCACTTAAATACAAAAAAAAAGTGATGAAATAGGAATAGAAAAAGAGAATCATAGCTGACGTCCTATATTAGTAATTTCATCACCTATGAGCAACAGGTAAGGCCCCATAAGGCAGTTTCTTCCCAGCTATGAAGTCTGCGAATTCCTCACGATTGGCCATATCAGGGTCTATGTCGAGGACATTCGTCAGGGCATCGCTAGAGGTACAAACTAGGCGGATGTTACGTTCTAGAGGACGAGGGGTCGCCTGCGTAGAAAATTGAATATTTTTTCAATGGTTGTAGCACTTAAATGGGTTGACTGTTTGACCATGAAAGTGGCAAGCGCTCTAATTATCTGAATAGTCCCATTCCTATAGCAAACAATAGTATGATGTGGTCACAGTCAGCCACTAAAATGGATTGGATCATTCAGTTAGGTAATTCCGAAGGAGTCAGAAAATCAAACCTTACCACAGAATAAATAATAGTACATGACTAGAGATCAACTATAATTAGAGATTTTGAGCAAAAGCCTGAAAGGTTTTGTAAAAGCATAGCATTCTAATATAATTAGTTTGTATTACTTACTTCAGAGAATACGACATTTTTTATATTTGATCGAATTTGATCGTGATTCTCGTCGATAGGCAGTAATATGTATTTAGGGTACTGACTGAACCGCCACTCTGTTATATTCTTCTTCAGCGTTGGCGTTTCTCCTTCCATTTTCATTTTGTTACCGAGAAGTGCAGATAACTGTTTTATTATATTATTACAAGGATTGATTTTTTAAATGACTAAATTAAATATGCCGCCATTACCAAAGAGTATTTAAAGAGACCATTTTGACGCCATTAATATCCGTCCATTGACTATCCAAACATTACTCTCTACTAAAAATAAGTAAAATGTACGATAATTTGTTTTTTTAATTAATAATATTTAATTAGGTGATTTTCAGTAATGTATGAATACACTATTTTTTTGTTCAAATTAATAGTATATCAATGTTTCCGGATGCTTAGGACAATAAGGTAAGCTCCAAACTTTTTTTTTCTAATCTTGGAACATTGCCCCACAGACTACCTACAGCATTGCGATTACTAAAGTCCAGTTGCTAATAGAAGTCAACCGATAGCTATGAGATAGTTGATAGATTAAGATATTACTTTGCGGATATCCATAGGTAGGTATTTAAAATGAACAAGGTAAAAATATGTAGCTTACTTATACTTACTATGACATTGAATGCTATGAGATTTTCATTATACAGGGCAACTGATAGCTTGACGTATTCCCGGCAGGAAGTGGTAGGGATGCTTATATGCAACAAAATTAAGACTCCCAATGTATGGTCGAAAGTTAATAGTTTTAAAAATGTTTGAAATTTATATAAAAATACCCATTTCGGGTATTTGTCACTAAATTAAAAAAAATGGCAAATTGAATAGGTATCATTGAAGTATTTTTTAATTTGTACGTGACTTTATAACAAAGCTTAACAGGCAATAAGATAACTAAAAACATTCAAAATGTTACCACTATGTCTATTAAACCATTTTTTTTTTACTTTTACGTTACTTGTAAAAAACATCCCATAGTTTAAAAAAAAACAACATAGCAGTTATGGGCCATAACCCTTATGGCACCAAGTGTACAAATTACTAATAAAACTTCCTCGTTTCTTAAACTATCCAAAAAAGTACAAAAATTTATATATTTACTAGAACAACATAATCAAATTTAATATTAACTACCACAGGATGTGTGCACATCTATTGTAAATAACTAGGATGACCTGATTTTCAACCTGATTTGAGCCTTGCCGGTGCGGCGACGGCATTGGTTGATACTGTTCGATAGAGGTCTATTTAGTTAGAACGATGTAGATTAGTTTATTTAAATTCTATGCCAAGCACGTATTGTTAGATATTTGTCTATTTATTACCCTTTCCTCGGATCCTTTCATTAGCGGTGTATCTCCAAAGACTCCCAGAGTCTTAGACCAATTATCAGATATCAATTGTTTGCCTTTATACAGTATCAGTTTTAAGCGTTTAGCGGTGAAATTGCAAGATTTCAAAATCTTTCAGAGTAAAATTGAAGGGCTTAAACTTGTTGCATTTAAGCACCCCTACCAGTAGCCCTTTATATGTTCATAATCGGTAAGTGACAACTTTAAATTCTATCCATGATAAATATCCTGTTTCTAATGTTTATACTACTAACTTTAAGTTGCTGACTATCGATTGAAAAGGCATGAGCGTGGGGCAAGACAAAATGCGTAATCTTAATACAAACAAAAGTAATCCCAGTTAACTACTGTTGATTGCAATTGTAGGTTAGAAGCAAGTTAATACGGTCACTTGATACGTAATAACAAAACGTACATTGGCTAATTGGCTATTGGTTCTTTGTTCGGTCAAGGTCACGGCAATGCAATAAAATTCTAATGACCAAACATTCACTGAACTTTGCCCGGTGAATGTAGGTGATCTTATTTAGCCGCATAGTCGACAGCGGAACTCATCCGGTGTGAAATTCGTCAGTTCGGCGACCGCAATTTCACTTTCGTGAGCCGCTTTCTCATTTTCTCACTTTCGAAAAAAAAAACAATTCTTGCGTCGATCGAGTTAACCACTTTATAGTAAATTCTAGTGAGAGGTGTAGTTTATTTTTTGTGGACAGTGCACGAGTTTTGTTTTACGATAAATGAATATTTGTCGACAATTATGGTCTATACGGAGGGATATTTGAAGGAAAAGCTGACCAAGGAACTAGACGCCGTTCACGTCGTAAGTACATCTGTCAAAATTTCAATCGACTAACCTGCCGCGTAGTTACTTGTTATTTATTGTGAATGAAAATTGTGTAAACTATCGTTGGTAATCGTTTAAATTGCATTATGACGAAGAAATTAGACCCCGAAAGGTTTACTTTGACGAAAGATGCGTTATTGCCGGGCGTATTCTTCGCTCTGTTCGTGCGGTGGTGTGTTGCTCAATATCCGTACTCCGGATACAAATCTCCTCCAATGTATGGTGATTTCGAGGCTCAGCGGCACTGGCAAGAGATAACTGTGCAGACTCCGCTCGTTTCCTGGTATCAAAACACGACCCAGAATGATCTGATGTACTGGGGCTTAGACTATCCCCCTTTGACAGCTTATCACAGCTACTTGATGGGCTTAGTGGCTGAATGGCTTGATCCAGAGTCTATACGACTCTTCGCGTCGCGAGGCTACGAAAACGATAACCACAAGACTTTCATGCGATGGACTGTTTTTCTTAGTGATGTGTATTTTTTTATACCTGTAGTGCTTTGTATCTGCATTGATGCAGAACGTGTGAAAATAAAAGAGAAGGGACAAGTGCGAATCAAGGTCCACAGGAACATATTCAAAAGAGTTGATATAGCCACCACCCTGTTTTTACTGTACCCTGGCATCATTTTGATTGACCATGGTCATTTCCAGTACAATTGTGTGTCACTAGGTCTCTTTCTTTGGGCTACTTTCTTCATAATTGCTATAGAAAACGACATACTTTGTACAATATTTTTTGTTCTAGCACTTAATTATAAGCAGATGGAATTGTATCATGCGTTACCTTTCTTCTTTTATTTGTTAAGAAAATGTTTCTTGAATATACCCCCTAAGAGTAGATTTAAGTATATTATTACGCGCTTCAATAGACTAGCAATAGCTGTGATTTGTTCTTTCATAATAATTTGGTATCCATTCATGACATCAGTCAAAGACGTTCAACAAGTCGTACATAGAATGTTTCCTATAAAACGTGGTATTTTTGAAGATAAAGTGTCCAACCTTTGGTGCTTTATCAACGTGTTCATAAAGCTCAAATCCGTTTACACCAATGAAACAATGGCTTGGACCTGTCTCACAGTCACAGGTTTAATGGTGGTGCCGTCTTGCTTAGATTTGTTTCTCCGCATAAACAAAAAGAAGTTCGTCATCAGCCTCATCAATGTCTCACTGGCATTTTTCTTGTTTTCCTTCCAAGTCCACGAGAAAACTATACTTTTAGTATCAATTCCAGTCTTGGTACATTTCCCTGATGATCCATTCATGTGTTTCTGGTTCCTTCTTGTATCCAACTTCAGTATGCTTCCTTTGCTTCTAAAAGACGGCCTGGCGATGCCGTATATCATTACCAATGCAATCTACATAACAATTTATAGTTACAGCGTCAAAATGGCTCAACCAAAAGCAGGTTACTTCTCATTTTTCAATGCTAACCGAATCAACAAGATCGTAGAACCAAATCATACTGAAAATTCTATGTTATTGAGACTTCTAAGTATCAACTTTTTCTTTTCAATGATTGGTGTAATTTGGATGTCATTGGCGATCATGTTTGTTGAGCCGCCTGCCAAATACCCAGATGTATTCCCCCTGTTCATATCGGTCTTTTCATTTATACATTTTGCATTCTTTTTCTTGTATTTCTATTATCAGCAACTGTCAATGCCTATGTCGCTGCCTGATTTTAAAGTTAAGAAGAAGTGATGTAGTGCCATATCAAATTTTAACCTCTTAACACATTCCAGTCAATAAATGAGTACTTAGATCATTTGATGTTTCTTTTCATAAACCAGAACTGACACATTCTGATACTTGAAAATTACAAAGAAAATATTGTATGTATATATTTTTTTCCAGTTATACCTACCTATTATTTATACTGAGGACTCCACTCTTTGTTTTTCTCTTTAAGCCATTTCTAAAACTAAAACCTGATTCCTGATTCTGAAACGAGATAGAGACCCGCAGAAGAATACAGCTGGCCCAAGCATTTGCAAAACTTCGTTGAGTCTTCTCGTCGTCAATACCGCAAAAGACAAAGTCTTCAACCAGTATGTCCTACCTGTTATGACATACGGAGCCGAGTCGTGGACACTCACAGTACAACTAGTCCACCAATTTAAGTCGCTCAGCAGGCTATGGAAAGGGCTATACTTGGAGTTTCTCTGAAAGATTGTATCCGGAATGAGGTGATCCGGCAGAGAACCAAAGTTTATCGACATAGAAGTAGCAGTGAGCTGGTCATGTCTATCGAAGGACTGATAACCGTTGGGGTAGACGTATTCTTGAGTGGAGACCAAGACTCGGTAAACGTAGTGTAAGGCGCCCTCCAACCAGGTGGAGCGACGATATACGCAAAGTGGCTGGCAGCAGTTGGAAGAGCAGAGCCGAAGTTTGGGCTCAGTGGCGTGCTTTGGGAGAGGCCTATGTCCAGCTGTGGACTGATACAGGCTGATGATGATGATGACGAAAACAATAAAAATAAAATAAAAACATCACAAAAGTATTATACTACACAGGAAAATTCATTAGTTTTACTATCACAATCAAACCTAACCTTCAACACATTTATCAATTTACTCCACAGATACTGTTGGCATTGGTCCTATATAATCTATCTATACTAATAATAAAGCAGTAATACCCTAAAATCTGTACAATGAAGATAATTTATAACAAAATGGTCTAGGGTACTTAAATAGACTGAACAAGAATATAACATTTTTAAATCATGTCTATCTGTCATGTTTGTTTGTTCACGCATCACGTAAACACTACTGGACCGATTGCGATGCAGTTTTCACTGTTGGATAGCTTAGGGTTTTACCTAAAAACTGGGGTACTTAGTATCTCAATCCTATGAGTAGAAGCCGAGCAATTGATAAAAATATTTTTGACGGCTGAAGGAAATTTGATCAAATGTTGTGTATATATTGGGTATTTTTGGGTCCTGGAATAGCACATATAGTACTTTTAACCTAGAGAAATGATGAATGTGAAGTCGCGGGCATCAGCTAGTAATAAATATATTCCAAACATGTATGACCACAAATAAAAATGTATGCAAGCAGGAAAGTGATTCCCTCATAGATATTCAAGCCTGCATAGATCAAACTAGTTGATCAAGTACTCAGAAATGTCTGTAGGTCCTTTAGAGGTCATTGAGATAAACAGATTCATGATTTCTTCTTAGGAATTCTACTTTAAGTGCTTTGTGATTACAAATTAATATACAAATGTGTTAGATTGTTTATCTTCTTTTAGTACCTATCTATTTTATTAATGCAAACTAACTAGTACCTTGAGAATCTTACTAAGTTAAAGGCATCCTTAGAATCGGGATATTTACCATGTGTGACTTGTTTTGAGTTTCGGATTTTTCAGCACTGTTGCAAGCGTCATGCTCATATACTGTTTCTGTTATGACTTTAGTGTTATTCAGTTTAAAATCTTCTTACTTTAGCTTTTCACAGATAATTTATTAAGAAAATATTGGGTACCTCTTGGGTACTAGATCAGCCCGAGGCCATTTCTCTGGGTTAAATTAACCTATGTGTTATTCCAGTACCAAAAGTAATTATGCTACATTTAATCATGTGATTAAATGATTAAATGTAGCATAATTATTTTTATAACTATTTGACAGATGTCAAATAGTTTGTTTTATCAATTACTGGCCTTCTAATCATTGGATTAAGAGACTAAGTAGTCTAAGAAACCGCATCGCAATCGGTGCAGTAGTTTTTACTTGTCAGACGGACACCATTTATAAAAATGTTATATTTCCAGCTCCAAGGGATCGTAGACCTGAGTATTTAATATTAATTTCCACTAGTACCGCCACGCTTTCCTGACAAAAAGTTTCTTGACAGACAAAGTTTCATGATGTGATTCAAAAAGGGTCCCCTTTTTCCTTTTGAGGTATGGATCCCTTAAAACAATGAGAACTGTGGGTTTGGAGGATTAAGCCAAGTAAGGATATACAATACTGTAAAGTATAAATTTAAAATGTCTCATGACTCACTTTCACTGAACAGTGTTTTAAGATTTCAACAAATATTCTAGCAGTAGGTAACTACATGTATTTAGGTACCTAATGAAACCACAATCCATAAACGGATATTTACGAACATACTATAATACAAAATACTACTAATAATACCTAACCGCTAATAACCGCTTACAGTTGAAATAGGCACAGTTACTTCACTAGGTAGGTTAGGCACATTTTCAACGCAATGGCTGGCTTGTATGTTATCAATAAAATTGCAATTTGAATGCATGAACTCCTTACTGGTGAAGGGTTTATTAGGTTTTAATAGATAAGACTAAGATCATTGATAATGCATAGTTACTAAGATCAAAATAGTTTTATGCAAAGAGTAACTTTTTACTTTTTAGTAACGCTTTGTTTCATGTTCTATCCTGCCATGTAATTGCGTTGTTGTTGTGAAAGGTAGGAATTAATGACATGTAATCATCATCATCAGCCTATACTAGTCCACTGCTGAACGTAGGCCTCTTCCAAAGAACGCCATTGAGCACGATCTTCGGCTCTTCTCTTCCTGTCGCTGCCAGCTGTCTTTCGCAAGTCGTCTCTCCACCTGGAGTCCCACACTACGTTTGCCTAAATGTGGTCTCCACTATAAAACTCATTTTTCCCAAAGGTTATCGGTTCTGTGAGAGATGTGACCAGCCCATTGCCATTTCAGCTTACTTATTCTCTGGGCTATGTCGGTTACCTTGGTTTTCTGGCGGATCACCTCATTCCGGATCCTGTCTTTCAAAGATACTCCGAGCATAGCTCTCTTCGTTGCCCGCTGAATAACATGCATCTGTATGAGGTATTTCATAGCAGTGGACGAATGTGCTGATGATGATGAGGCAAAAAATGCTTAGACACCCGCCAGGCGCCCCGCGACGGAATAATGAATCAGCAAATAATCTACGTTTATACCTTTTTATTTTTTAACAAAGATACGGGTGTTATAAGTTTAGGGTGTGTACCACTGTGTGTGTGTGTGTGTGTGTGTGTGTGTCTGTGGCATCGTAGCTCCCAAACGAATGGACCGATTTTGATGCGGTTTTTCATGTTTGAAAGCTGGGGTACACGAGATGGTTCTTAGTAAGGAAGGAGGGAAGGGGGGGGGGTGAGAATCGTAACTTCCAAACGAATGGACCAATGTAGCTGCGGTTTTTTATGTTTCAAAGCTGAGGTAATCGAGATGGTTCCTAGCTATAGCTATAAGTTCCTAGCCACCCCTCCCGGTGGAAGGGTAGTGAGTAAAGGGGGTGCGAATCTTAGCTTCCAAATGAGTGGACCGATTTAGCTGCGGTTTTTTATGTTTTAAAAGCTGAGAGGTAAACGGGATCGTTCTTAGGATTTTAGCTGGGAGGTCGGGGGTTATATAAATTTAATTAGTGCTTGTATCATGATTTGTAAAGAATTTGAATTAATAGGTGCTTTAATACCGATATTTTCTCGTTAAGTACATGTCTCTCAAGTTCGTGTATAGTTTAAATGAAAAGTTATAATAAATTAAGAAAAATAAAAGTGAAAAATGTAGATTATTCTGTGATTAATAAAAAAGACCAGAATTATTGGATTTGTTTATGGTTTAGTATGATAGAAACGTTTTCTCCCAAAAAGCAAATTTTACGGAAAAACTACAAGGCAAAACCTGTAGAAGTTGCTTCCCTATCCTCGATGGATAGAATTGGCAGCTCACAAGAACTCGCCTCCTGCCCCCGCTGGTGCTGTGATAACGTGTTATGTGCCGGTCCCATATCTTAAAACGTGGTGTAACGCTTGCTGTCCGTCAGCTTTTGCCACAAAATCTAAACAAATAAATTAATTAAAAAAACTTTTAAAAAAATATTGCTTTTAAGCAGAAGCAATGGTGAAGCTTAGAACGGACTATCACAATTAAATGTATGCAACATTTCGTACCTGTGCTGTTAATCGTTGTGGAGTTCCCTAGTCAGGACCCAACCCTGAGTGCAGCAACCATGTCATGGTAACACTTAAAATCGGCTATCATAATAAAATGCGTACACAAAATTTCGTGTCTGTGCTGTTGACCGTGGAAGAATTCGTCTATCTGGAGCTAATCCTGGATGTCGATTCGGGTCATGCTTACCATAAAAATGCATTGTCATCGGAACTGAATTAACAGTTAAAAATTCAACTCCGTAGGATAATAGGGAGTGGTTAGAACCACTCACTCAGTTTGCAAGTTCAGTTGCTCATTCAGTTTGCAAGATTTTACATATAAACAAACAAACATACATAAAAACATTGCAAGTTAAATAATAGCTTCTAAAAATGTCAAAATGCAAAGAGATGTTAGGAAAACGGCTCGTTTTATTTTTATTGGAGGTCAAGGAATTAAGAAATGGGCAGTAGCATATTCCTGTGTTTTATCCCAACTACTGCAATCACCAAAACGCCTGACAAGCGTGGTTATTATGGCAACACCAGGAGGCGGAGAGCAACCATTCCGTATGGCTTTTTATGGGGAGGCAGATTTTTACTTGCTGATATGATAAGCACAGGCAGTTCACCTGATGTGTCGAATGTGCTGTGCCAACCTCTGGTGTCAGTCTGTAAGGCCGCCCAAGGGTTTCAGGCGTGGCTTAATGACTGCGGTTCATGGCCACCATCTCTCACCCGATGGCAGGTATGTCTTAGGAGGGTGACTAATTCGATTTAGGTAATGTTCCGTCAACGAAGTAAGTTGCAGAACCTATTGAGTGAGCGCAAAATTTTTGGTCTTCTATCTTGTGGACCTATCGATCATTTGATTTGCTTCGCTAGTCTTCACTCTGTCTGGTTACTGTCCTGACCAACTGTGCCCAACACTATTTGAGTCTTAGAATCATCTCGCCCACGTCAAGTGTGGCGAATTTAATTGATTACATTTCAGGTTTGTCAATGTAGCTTTGCTTTGTTCATCGCAATCCATCAGACCAATTCGTGGTTTACCAGACCAGCCAGTGGTCCGTGATCTATCAGACCGCACCCGACACGTGCTAGACTCGTTCGGACCGCGCGCTGTTTTCACCATGTTGCATAAATTACACGCACGGCCGATGCATGTACTTACGCTTGTGGATGCGTGCGCACGCGCATTAGTTTAGGGCTGTCGCTATGAGAAGTCACAGTAAGTACTTTATTTCTTATTGTCGGCGTAGGGAGGGTAAACTGTCCAAACGTTGGCACCCCTATGATATATTGGCATGGTCACATAACACCGAATATTAGGGCTGAAGCAAAACAAACTGCTACTTATTATCATATTAAAACATGAACACAAGGCCTTTGATTCTATTAATTTCTGTAATAGGATCAATGGACCAGGCAAACTAAAAATGTCGTCGACCCGTTTACGTGATGTTTTTGTAATTAGAGAGCCAAAAAAAAAAGGTGACAAAAAATGTAATGAACTTGACATTACACAAATAATCAAAATTAACACGATAGCTTTAACCCTTTAGTATATTGGCATGGTCACATAACACCGAATATTAGGACTGAAGCAAAACAAACTGCTACTTATTATCATATTAAAACATGAACACAAGGCCTTTGATTCTATTAATTTCTGTAATAGGATCAATGGACCAGGCAAACTAAAAATGTCGTCGACCCGTTTACGTGATGTTTTTGTAATTAGAGGGCCAAAAAAAAAAGGGTGACAAAAAATGTAATGAACTTGACATTACACAAATAATCAAAATTAACACGATAGCTTTAACCCTTTAGTATATTGGCATGGTCACATAACACCGAATATTAGGACTGAAGCAAAACAAACTGCTACTTATTATCATATTAAAACATGAACACAAGGCCTTTGATTCTATTAATTTCTGTAATAGGATCAATGGACCAGGCAAACTAAAAATGTCGTCGACCCGTTTACGTGATGTTTTTGTAATTAGAGGGCAAAAAAAAAAGGGTGACAAAAAATGTAATGAACTTGACATTACACAAATAATCAAAATTAACACGATAGCTTTAACCCTTTAGTATATTGGCATGGTCACATAACACCGAATATTAGGGCTGAAGCAAAACAAACTGCTACTTATTATCATATTAAAACATGAACACAAGGCCTTTGATTCTATTAATTTCTGTAATAGGATCAATGGACCAGGCAAACTAAAAATGTCGTCGACCCGTTTACGTGATGTTTTTGTAATTAGAGGGCCAAAAAAAAAAGGGTGACAAAAAATGTAATGAACTTGACATTACACAAATAATCAAAATTAACACGATAGCTTTAACCCTTTAGTATATTGGCATGGTCACATAACACCGAATATTAGGACTGAAGCAAAACAAACTGCTACTTATTATCATATTAAAACATGAACACAAGGCCTTTGATTCTATTAATTTCTGTAATAGGATCAATGGACCAGGCAAACTAAAAATGTCGTCGACCCGTTTACGTGATGTTTTTGTAATTAGAGGGCCAAAAAAAAAAGGGTGACAAAAAATGTAATGAACTTGACATTACACAAATAATCAAAATTAACACGATAGCTTTAACCCTTTAGTATATTGGCATGGTCACATAACACCGAATATTAGGACTGAAGCAAAACAAACTGCTATTTATTATCATATTAAAACATGAACACAAGGCCTTTGATTCTATTAATTTCTGTAATAGGATCAATGGACCAGGCAAACTAAAAATGTCGTCGACCCGTTTACGTGATGTTTTTGTAATTAGAGGGCCAAAAAAAAAAGGGTGACAAAAAATGTAATGAACTTGACATTACACAAATAATCAAAATTAACACGATAGCTTTAACCCTTTAGTATATTGGCATGGTCACATAACACCGAATATTAGGGCTGAAGCAAAACAAACTGCTACTTATTATCATATTAAAACATGAACACAAGGCCTTTGATTCTATTAATTTCTGTAATAGGATCAATGGACCAGGCAAACTAAAAATGTCGTCGACCCGTTTACGTGATGTTTTTGTAATTAGAGGGCCAAAAAAAAAAGGGTGACAAAAAATGTAATGAACTTGACATTACACAAATAATCAAAATTAACACGATAGCTTTAACCCTTTAGTATATTGGCATGGTCACATAACACCGAATATTAGGACTGAAGCAAAACAAACTGCTACTTATTATCATATTAAAACATGAACACAAGGCCTTTGATTCTATTAATTTCTGTAATAGGATCAATGGACCAGGCAAACTAAAAATGTCGTCGACCCGTTTACGTGATGTTTTTGTAATTAGAGGGCCAAAAAAAAAGGGTGACAAAAAATGTAATGAACTTGACATTACACAAATAATCAAAATTAACACGATAGCTTTAACCCTTTAGTATATTGACATGGTCACATAACACCGAATATTAGGACTGAAGCAAAACAAACTGCTACTTATTATCATATTAAAACATGAACACAAGGCCTTTGATTCTATTAATTTCTGTAATAGGATCAATGGACCAGGCAAACTAAAAATGTCGTCGACCCGTTTACGTGATGTTTTTGTAATTAGAGGGCCAAAAAAAAAGGGTGACAAAAAATGTAATGAACTTGACATTACACAAATAATCAAAATTAACACGATAGCTTTAACCCTTTAGTATATTGACATGGTCACATAACACCGAATATTGGGACTGAAGCAAAACAAACTGCTACTTATTATCATATTAAAACATGAACACAAGGCCTTTGATTCTATTAATTTCTGTAATAGGATCAATGGACCAGGCAAACTAAAAATGTCGTTGACCCGTTTACGTGATGTTTTTGTAATTAGAGGGCCAAAAAAAAAAGGGTGACAAAAAATGTAATGAACTTGACATTACACAAATAATCAAAATTAACACGATAGCTTTAACCCTTTAGTATATTGACATGGTCACATAACACCGAATATTAGGACTGAAGCAAAACAAACTGCTACTTATTATCATATTAAAACATGAACACAAGGCCTTTGATTCTATTAATTTCTGTAATAGGATCAATGGACCAGGCAAACTAAAAATGTCGTCGACCCGTTTACGTGATGTTTTTGTAATTAGAGGGCCAAAAAAAAAGGGTGACAAAAAATGTAATGAACTTGACATTACACAAATAATCAAAATTAACACGTTAGCTTTAACCCTTTAGTATATTGGCATGGTCACATAACACCGAATATTAGGACTGAAGCAAAACAAACTGCTACTTATTATCATATTAAAACATGAACACAAGGCCTTTGATTCTATTAATTTCTGTAATAGGATCAATGGACCAGGCAAACTAAAAATGTCGTCGACCCGTTTACGTGATGTTTTTGTAATTAGAGGGCCAAAAAAAAAAGGGTGACAAAAAATGTAATGAACTTGACATTACACAAATAATCAAAATTAACACGATAGCTTTAACCCTTTAGTATATTGGCATGGTCACATAACACCGAATATTAGGGCTGAAGCAAAACAAACTGCTACTTATTATCATATTAAAACATGAACACAAGGCCTTTGATTCTATTAATTTCTGTAATAGGATCAATGGACCAGGCAAACTAAAAATGTCGTCGACCCGTTTACGTGATGTTTTTGTAATTAGAGGGCCAAAAAAAAAAAGGGTGACAAAAAATGTAATGAACTTGACATTACACAAATAATCAAAATTAACACGATAGCTTTAACCCTTTAGTATATTGGCATGGTCACATAACACCGAATATTAGGGCTGAAGCAAAACAAACTGCTACTTATTATCTATTAAAAAAATGGACCAGGTAAACTAAATGTCGTCGACCCGTTTACGTGTTGTTTTTGTAGATAAGGACAAAAAAAAGACTTTCCGCAAAAAATGTAATGAACTTGACATTACAGTTCAAATAATCAACAATATTAGCACCATAGTTGAGTTGACCGAGCGAACGCGAAGCGTCTCCGTTTCAGCTTGGGCAAAAATGCTTTCGTATGTTCGGATCTCTGTTCTCCTCTACAGGGCGCATTTCTCCACCGATCTAGACGAAACTTGGTATACTGGTTAAACGTTTTTTTTTGTCGTCGTTGATTTTTGATTGGGGGGTGGGGGTGGCACTTCCCCCAAAAAGGGACTACTGAATATCTCCGCCTTATTAGATCCGATTTCATTAATTATAACCGAACTCGTCTTAAGTTAAAGCTTGCCCTTTTTAACCCATTAGTTATAAGGGCCCACTTTCACAACCGGAAGACTTTCTCGTGCGGTAACCCTAGTTAAGCGCTCTCGTCTCTCGTGCTGGCAACACTAACGAGCGATAGGCAAAAGGTAGGCTCGTGAATAAATGTAGTCAATCTTTAAATTTCATGTCTGTTTACATAATGCATTTTTTCTATTAAATAAATAATTATCTTATCTTATTTTTATCAAAATTAAAAACATAGTTAACAAGAAAATCGATCGATCGATCTAAAGTGAAGCGCCCAAGACATGCCGATCCGCTCGTACGCACAAGCCTCACGCACACACTTACACCGTTATGCCGACCGGCCGCCATATCGCAACAAGATGCCATCCTTGTTAGTCGTATTAATTCTGTCACGGAAAATAAAAAAAACAAAAACAAAGCAGTCTTTTGTGATGAAATTGCTTATCAACCACAAATTATCAGCTCACGCACCCATCCATACGCAGCCGCCATTTGCTATGTTTCATTCGTTTGTTTGACGGTGTAGACTCCATCTTCTGATGTGAAACATCTAATGGAGCGGTACGGGAATAAGGCCGACTCATGGCGTGGCGACCGATCGCCACGGGGCGTGGCCACATGCCGCTCGTGGCTCGTCGGCTCTTTCCGCCTCAGCTTGGCGATATTAGATGTTTCACATATCTGACAGGCGTCCCGCGGCGGCTGGTAGGTTTTCCAAAATTTGAAATTATTCTGTTATGTTAATCTGAAAATCTACAACTACGAGTGACCAAAGTCTACAAGGCTTTACATGTAACATACCGATAGGATAAAGAGTCAGATCTTTCTTACACAGTGTTCAGGTACGCACTACGTAGTACTATTAATTATTCTGCGGTTCAGGAATCGACAATACAACTTCCGATGTCTATGACCGCTCCAGAAAAACAGGAAACTTGACGGTTTTCTTCAGATAAAGTTAACTAAGGGACGTAGTATGGATAAGATCGTGAAGCAAAATCAAATGTCCAAGAAAGCGAACCCTAGTCTAATACGCGAATAGCAGAAAGACAATTACATCCAAGACCAAGATCATTAAATAGTTAGGCCCGCGGCTTCGCCCGCGTGATTTTTATATCTATGGGTTAAAAGTAACCTATATGTAATTCCAGCAAAACAAAAAGTATCTTTATAGTACAAAATACCAAATTTCGGCAGATTGTTTTTTTATCGATTGCTCGGGTTCTAATCATCGCATTAAGATACCATGTACCCCAATTTTTAAATCAAAATCTTTGATATCCAATAGTAAAATCTGCATCGCAATCGGTCAAGTAGTTTTTACGTGATGGGTGAACTAACAGATATACAACTTATTAACTTATTAGTCTATGTATGTATGTATCTATGTAAGTGGGTATGTGGATGCACAGGTGGATGTTCCACCAAAGCGTCGCCCCTATTGATCTGATTTTGACAAGCGAGGTGTCAATCGATTCGTCTTCAGGTATAGAGTGTCATAGGTGTATACTTTTTACCCGACCGTAGTCGGGTTTTACTTATTAAAATTGTCTTGTTATAAGTATAGATAATCTTTGTTACAAAATCTATGATCTTATCCATCGTGTGAAGTTTAAATAACTAATTATACTTAAAACGGTCAGAGCGTCGGAAGCCTAGCGGTTTACTAGTGCGAATTAGAATTCAACTACACCCGGTTCGATTCCTGGGCTCCGCACCAATGGCTTTTCTAAGTTATGTGTGGTTATCCATCGCTCTGCGCTTCGGAGGGCACGTTAAGATGTCGGACCCGGCTGCTATTAATTAATAGCAGTCGTCAAGCCACCTCGGAGGCCCTCGGGCGGCCTGACATACTCTGACACCAGATGCTAGCACTACCTCATACGACAAACAAAACTTAAAAATATTAATCGTTATCATCCTACAATTGATTGCATGATATTGGAGAGGTCATTGTTCGTGTATAACTTCTATACTAGAATAATAATTTGTCTTGTACCAAATAATTCAGTAATGCACGAACAAACGAGCACATCCATTTATACTAGACTAGCTATTGCCAGCGACTTTGAACGCGTGGATTACAGTTTATAGCGAAAAAAAACATCCTATTTTCTAGGATATAAAGTATGTCAAAAGTATGTTAAAGGTATGTCAAATGTATGTCAAAAGTATGTCAAAGGTATGTCAAAAGTATGTCAAAGGTATGTCAAAAGTACGTCAAATGTATTTCAAAAGTAATATCCCTATCAATGGGGCCGATGGGAATTTAAATTCCCCCTGCCCCATTGGCGTGGATAATGGGGCAGGTGGGAATTTAAATTCCCATCGGCCCCATTGATGGGGACATTAATGGGGCAGTTGGGAATATATCATTAAAAACCAATGCTAAAGTATAGCACCAATGATTGAAGTTTTTTAACAGATTATTTCGTTTCCATGGCAACCATTCCTTACAGCGAGTAATCAACATTATTTATTTAGTTTTCCCCTGGAAGATTACCATTTTCCGGGATAAAGAGTTGTAATCCAGGGCATAAGCTATCTCCATTCCAAATTTCATCTAAATCCGTCCAGCCGTTATCGCGTGAAAGCTTCCCAGACAAACAGACAACGTTTCATTTTTTTATATCGGTGTGGATAGATATCCGTTCTTGATTACATGCTAAATTGTAGACGAGAGGGAAGCATTCATATAGCTGCTATAGAATTGAATACTCTAATACACCTCAAAAGGACTTGTCTTTCGCCTAATAGGCGATGTGTTTTTTTTTTATCTTGGAACCATCTGGCAGATAGAGCCTCACAAAGAGCCAGGCAGGAGGAGAATGATTGATATGGTCGTAATGTTGTACTAGATCTCTCTTGAAGAAGGCTTGAGTCACAGCAGTAAAAAGTTTAGGGTGATCATAGAGTTGGATGAATCCTCCCATCTTGACGAAAATCTCTTGTCAAGGCATCCAAAGGTCAATACCGTTCTTTCGCCAACACATTCTATGCCCTTTTTTGGCGAAGCAAAGGAAGTGTTCAAATTAAAACTTGGACCGAATTTGACAAGCGAGGTATCAATCGATTCGTCTTCATCGCATGAGTCATAGGCAATTTATTACCCGACCGTAGTCGGGATTTAGTTTTTGAACTTATTTATGTGTCTTGTTACGAGGTATATTTTTTCTTCAGCAAATGAGCCAGTGAAATCTCATAACAATAACAAGTAACAATGAAATTTCTTCCCAATAATTGTCAAGATACTTATAAAGTATATCCTGTAGCAATATTATAAAACTGTACACCATGACTGACTGATCCTCCTTCCAGAAATGGATCCAATGACTCATTGATGACTCGGCTTTATTACGTACAATTCAATTAACAGCGTATATCCCAGCTTGTACGACTTAGTAACCCACGGACATTATGAATGGAATACCGCACCTATTAGTTCATCTTACAAGCCATTGTAAAGCTTGTCACGCATTAGCAAATATGAAAAACCCAGGCCCAAAAGATTCCTCGAAGTGTCGTTTCTGTCGACAAGGCTGGCTCATTACTTCCATGGAAGTCGTTGGTGAAACTATATTGTTCCATTCAGGAATGCTTACCGCATTATTTCAGTGAGGTAACTTCTAATGTATGACAGCGAATTTTACATAGAAGCGATCGTTAAGAAAATTCAATAACTGCAGAGCGAAATAGAATTACAATACAGAACCGAAAAAGAAAGACCTAAATAAGGCTTGCTTCCTTGCTTGTCGTATGAGGTAGTGCTGCCTCTGGTGTCAGAGCTTGTCAGGCCGCCCGAGACTTAGACTGATATCAATCGATAACAGCTGAGACCGACAGCTTAAAGTGCCCTCCGAAGCACGTAGCGATGGAAATCCGAAATAACTTTAAAAAGTCATGGCGCGGGGCCGAGGACCGAACCCGCTCTCCGATTCAGAATCTTTCGATAACTCAGTTGTCGATCGATATGGTATTTTTTATTCTGTGGATTTGGTTTGAAATCGTTCAATTCAATACATTTTTCATTCACAATATCGAATCGATTCGGTTCGTTATCGAAAGGTTCTGAATCGGGGGGCTGGTGTCGTTTGATTCTAACGCACACTAGTTAACCCGTCGGCCACAGAATAAATAATAATAGTACTGCCCTAGGCTACTAACACTACCCATACATATCAGGCAACTCCATTAGAAGATTTAGTTGAAGTCATACCGGAAACTTACAACTGTAATAGTACAACATACGTCTTCTTAAAATACTTACTAAAAAAAGTATGTACTTAATACTATTATTTATTCTTTGCTAAAAGATATATCAGTCTAGTCTAGACTAAGTCTACTGCATATTTTGTATATGTTAGTCAACCAACTGAATTAGTCCGACAGCCCACGAATTCGACAAAGTGATTTACATCGGCCGAGGCGAACCATACGTGCTCTGGTTCCGAAATACCCGCTCTCCATATGGGTTTGTGTTGCCCGATTTACAACTCGAATTCCGATCGTCTGAAGTATCGGATATATGGAGATTGAAGAATGTTCTTTATGGACCGACGAGAGATAATACTCTTCCGTGTACTTAGACCCAAGTTTGCATTGTAAACGAAACGCGTAAAGTGCCTACACAGGTCAATACGCTCGGTGGACAAATCAAAGATAGGCAGTTTGAGGTCAAGCAGCTTAAGTTTTAGTTTATGTAACGTATTATTATTCGTTTATGTAACGTATTATATTTTAGCACACTATCAATCATACTAATATTATAAACCAGCTGTGCCCGCGGCATTGCACGTGTGGTTATTTATGTGGGAAGAAACCTATGTGTTATTCCAGGATCAAAGTACCAATATCATCAAACTACGTTCAGACGTCAATAGTTTTTTGACATCTCAATCCGGTGAGTAGGAGTTGAGTTCCTACTCACCGGATTGAGATGTCTAATACAGCAGTTTTTAAGTGAAACCCTAAGCTATCCAACAGTGAAAACCGCCCCGATGGTATGACGAAAAATGAGATTAACTTCATCATATTCAGAGATGTCTCATTGGTCACTACATTTAAAACTGAAAGTGACCACCGACTGGTCCGAGGCCTCTTGAAGTTGTTCAAGAGTATGTTTACCTTGGGCAAACGCTGAAGTTGGGTAAAAACAACTTTGAGAGAGAGGCACGTTAAAGAAAACAGCTGGGCTGGACAGCATTTGGTAAACTTCGTCGAGTCTTTTCGTCACCAATTCCCCAATGCCTGAAAACGAAAGTCTTCAACCAGTGCGTCCTACTTGTTATGACTTACGGAGCTGAGACGTGGGCTCTCACGGTATGACTAGTTCACCAATTCAAAGTCGCTCAGTGTGCTATGGAAAGGGCTATGCTCGGAGTTTCTTTGAGAGATCGAATCCGGAGGTGATCCGACAGAGAACCAAAGTTATCGACATAGCCCAAAAGATTAGCAGGCTGAAGTGGCAGTGGGCTAGCCATGTTTGACGAAGGACCTATAACCGTTGGGGTGGACGTTCCTGGTTTGCCTTGCCCCCCTCTACAATTACCTGCAGGATTATCCACTCATTACGGGACACCCTGTATACGTTGATAGTTGATATACACATATGTCAGAACCACTTATGTACCACTTCATAAATATATTGTACTGTAGTTAGTTTCCGTTTGTTTACTTTTGGGTATCTTTATTTTTTTCGAAAGAAGAAGCAGCCAAAGCCACAGAAAATAGCTCATCCATTAAATAATAAATATACGTACGCGCTGTAAGCCCTTATCACAATGAGGCATCTACCCTTACCCTACATATTGCAAACTAAATTACATAATTATAGTCATAACTTACGTTACCATCCCCGATATGAGTAATGGTTATTGCCAGTTACCTCATAACGATAATTTAATTGTATTTACCAGGTACTCTTTAAGGGTGTGATAAGATATTAAGAAAACTTCAACAAAGATATAAATTGCAAACGCCGCGCGCCTCTTGTGTGCTATATGAGCTTCAATCAAGAATGTTTAAAAAAATACGGATTCTACGCCGCCAAATAGAAAGTGAAGCACCCAAGATATGCCGATCCGCTCGTGTGAACAAGCCTCATGCGCACTTACATCATGTTATGCCGATCGGCCGCCACAACGCAGCAAGATCCCGACCTTGTTAGTCGTGTTAATTCTGTCAAGTTCTCACGGAAGATCAAAAGCAATACAGCCTTATGTGACGAAATTTTGTGTAATTGTATGTCAACCACAAACTATCCACTGACGCACTCATGTGCGTTTGTGGTTAGTTTGTGGTTGACATACAATTGAACGCAGCCGCCATTTGCTATGCTTCGCTCGTTTGTTTCAAGATGTAGATCTAGTCTTTTTTAAACCTTCGCGACTTCAATATTCTTTTCATAATTGATCCGCGCATCTGACCTGTTTAATGTTTTTCTGCAGAGTTTAGTTTCGTAGGCACCCGTGAGTTCCGCGTACCTCAAGGACCGACCATCGATGTTTTGCTGCCGCAGTCCTGTTCGACAGCTTATTTCGTCCACTAATGGGGGGTATACCATTGCTCTATTGCCTATCATAAGTTTCCCCTAATCTCCGCGCTTGACATGTGTCTTGGTGACCGAGCACGACCTAGTCGGTGATACTCAGGGTAAATTTAGGTGATAATACACTGGAAAAATGATGCTGCATATTTCTCTTTGCTGGTTCTCACAGCTCCCGCGGGGTGGTCCTGTAATGCCGCCGGGCATCACACGGCTCACATTGAGAGCTATAGTACTATACTACACCCGTCCCTCTTCACGTTCTCCTTGAGCCTTTCGCTTATGCTAATTCGATAGAACGTTCGCCACCCGAGTCGCATCTACCAGCCACAGTGACTGTGAGACTGCCTTAGGGTTAACGTTCGAAAATCATAAATCACACTAATATTATAAATCAGAGAAGTGTGGCCACTGTCGTAAACAGGCCAAGCTTTAGAGTTTTAAATATGAATACTCGAGAGGAAAATTGTATGCGCCATGCAGAACTCCAAACTTAGAACTGACAGCCTTATAAAATGCATAACTAGCTTAAAAGCTTAAAAATATGCCTGCCCTGCCATAAAAATAAATTATATATTGTTTGAAAGGCCTTCAATTTGATACACCCATATTGTAAAATAAGTGAAAAAAAAACGCATTTGATTTTGGAGAGCCTATGATACTCGGGGGGATGTAAGGATTCTAACGATACCCCATACGTCTAAATCTGTACAGGCATTTAAAAGTTATGGTGGAGTAAAGAAACTCACATACATACATACATACATACATACATACATACATACATACAAACAAACATACACGAATCCTAACTCATTACACTCATTTTTTGGGTGTATATTTGTTACTCCTTCACGATCAAACGGGTGAACGAATTTGGATGAAATTTGGTACCAGGATAGCTCATATCCTGGATTAACATATAGGCTCCTTTTAATCACAATAATAAACGCGGGTGAAACCGCGCGGCGCAGCTAGTTGTCCATAATTTTCGCTTATCGAACAATAGTAATTACGATTTTATAAATAAGCAATTAAATGTCCAAAAGGGTACTTCGGTGCTCTCCTCAAGCCCATGTTTGCAGACATCCGTGTCAGCCGGGAAGCAGATTGCCTGAGGCCGTTCTTTGACTCCAAGACCTCTGCCCTTTACACAGCATTCCTTTTAATTTCCTTTCTTAGCTGCTCGTCATTCAACCTCACCCTGATCACCTTGACGCTTTTCAAAATGTTAACTGTATCGGGAAACAGGTGTGGCAAGCAAGACACAGAGGGAAGTAAATTATTCAAGAGGTTTAAAAGACCATTTCAAATATATATATATATATATATATATATATACACTAGCTGTACCAGCGGCTTCGGACGCGTGGTCATTTCTCTAGATTAAAAGTAATCTATATGCTATTCCAAGACCTGAAATACTAATATGCCAACATTGTTCAAAATTCCTTCAGCAGTTAAATAGTTTCCTAACGGCTGAAGCAATTTTTTATCGATTGCTCGGCTTCTTCTCATCGGATTGAGATACCAAGTAAACCAATTTTTAAGCCAAACCCTAAGATATCCAACACTGAAAACCGCATCGCAATCGGTCCAGTAGTTTTTACGTGATGCGTGAATATTGGTTATATACAATTTTAACGTGTCCCGTGCTACGTTTGTCTAAACGTGAACTCCACTCGAGAACTCTTCTTCCCCAACGGTTATCGGTTCTTCGGGAAATGTGGCCAGCCCACTGCTACTTTAGCTTATTTATATTTATAGCTATGCCGGTTACCTTGGCTCTCTGTCGGATCACTTCATTACGATTTTTGTTCTACAGAGAAACTCCAAGAATGCATAGCTCTCTCCATACCATAGCTCGCTGAGCTGACCTGAAATTTGTGGACTAATCTGACCGTGAGTGAGTCCTCTCTATGTGAGAAGATATTGGCCCCAATAAGCTGATTGTGTTTTTCCTTAGGGCTTTGGAAAAGTTAACACATATATTCTAACTTTTCTAGTTCCATCATTAAAACAGTACAGTAGAGTCCGTGTCATACTGACAGACTGACAGACAACGGACAGCCTGAACCGGAAGACCTAGAGATTTTAAATTTGTAGGAAATATTTCTTGTGTACCACAGAAGTGCTCTAAGGAGGACTTTTTTGGAAATTTATAAGGGAGTGAACGGAAGTTTGCATGCGGGCAAAGCTGCGGACGCAGCTTGTAGCAAATTAACTGTTAAATAACTGTTAACACATCGATAAATAAAATGATTTAATATAGGCCAAAAACCGTAAATAACCATTTGTTTAATGGGTTTTAAGTACCAATTGCAATTCTGACGACATCAATCAAAATTGGCTTAGTAGGTCTATGGAATGATGTCCTCGTTCCAATAATGGCAATTGTTTTACGTTGTTTTGTGAACCGTTTCATTGCAGACGCTTCCGAGAAAAATATAGAGTTAAGTTTAGTCATCTTAAAATAGTACCGTGGACTGCATTAATTATGTACAACGCACACAATTGGCCTTCTTTGGCCTTAGTCACAATAGGAGTTGCGTTCGTGTAGCAAGTGTCTCTCATTCGCGCTACAGTCTGCTTATGTCTCTATCTTTGTTTTTGATGCACATTAAGCACGACGGTGGAAATGTCACAAACATTCAAGACCCCGAGAACTAACTTGGGCGGCATGACAAACTCTAACAACAAAGACAGTGACCTACCTCAGCTAACTCTGGCTGGAAAATGGGTGACAAGTACATCATCAAAGTAAGAGAAATAAGCATTTTTTTATTTTATTTTTTTATTATGTTTCCCTTTTTATGGTATTTTTCTTCTTTCTATTGTATTTTCCTTTTATAGGTTTAACATTTTATTTATTATTATATTTAATAATTTTGCTTTGTCATTCGTTTGTGAGCTACCCTGAAAGTTTCAGCCGGATAGCTAATCGGGAAATGCTCGAAATTTGAATTGCAAGATTCCAGGACAGAAAAAATACATAGATACATCGATACATACATATATACAAGTGAAGTTAAATAAAAGCTTTTAAAAAAAAAGACTGCGATGCCAAAAAACGTATTTTTTTTAAATATCATATGTTACTCGGGATGATGTATAAGGATTCTAATGATACCCCATACATCCAAATCTGTTCAGGCAGTTAAAAGTTATAGTGGAACAAAGAAACTCACAAACATACATGCATTCATAAACCCTGAAAACATTACACTCCTTTTTTGGGCAGTCGTGCAATAATACATTTAAAGTCGGTCTTTGGTTCAATCAACTATTTATAAATATTGACTCACAAACCGCATCCCTATACCGGCTGTAATTAATTACCTAACGCAATGAATTTAGACGTTTTGTCACCGCCTCGCCGTCGCGACGCACATATCTACAAAACTTTGAACCAATATCTATGCAACTGGGAGGAAGGTACTGCTGCCTTGTCTATGAATGCCGTGTATAACGGGAAATAGAAAATTAATAATATAATTTAAAAAAAACATATATTTTTTCGATATGGTTATAACAAAATTATTGATTAACCGTCAAATATATTGTTGAGTATTGAATGCTTTTTTTAAATGACAGATGGACAGAAGGACCAAAAAACCAAATATCAAAACAAGCAAGGTCAAGGACCTTAACAAAAAGCCCGACTTCAAACAAAACTAAAGAGGCAAATATGTAAGCGAGAATGGTTGCTAAGCAACTTTATATCGTTATCAATCCTAAATGGTCAAATAAAAAATCTAATATCAAAACAAGCGCGGTCAAGCACCTTCACAAATAAAATAAGTTTTTTTTAATGTAATCAGTGTTATTGTAAAGAAGATAATGTACTAAAAGCTAAAAAATAAAATCGTGAAGCGAGTCAAATTTCTATTACTCAGGTTACGCTGCGCCACACGATTTTATTATATTATTTAGCTTTTAGTATATTCTCTCCTTTACAATAAAATCGTATAAAATTAAAAATATTTTTTAGTTATTTCTAAAGTGAACTGTGTTCTATTTGTTGTTTCAAGCCCTTACATTTGATTGAGGGGATTGAAGACTAAAAAAACGTAATCCGCCATTTTGTGGTGGCGGCCATCTTGGATTTGGAACTTTCATAGTGACCATAGTGTACTGTATTCTAATAGTTAAGATTTTTCATTTGATACCCATTTAGAAGGGTTGAAAAAAATGTATGTAGTCCGCCATTTTGTTGCGGCGGCCATTTTGGATTTACAATGATAATGAATATACATAATTGTATTGTCAGAACTAAAGGCGTGTACCAAATTTCAGATCAATCGGTCAACAGGAAGAGAGTAAAATTTCAATTACTAGATTTGACTCAAACAATCAAAAAACAACAAACAGGGCAAGCTAAATAAAACCGTTTAAAAATACGACTGCAAAACTTAAACGAGTTTTTTTTAACCTTAAATCGTTATCTATACCTATAATATAGCAATAAGTACGAAAAAGTCTGTACAAAGAAGATAATTGAACAAAATGGTCTAGGGTACTTAAAATAAACTACTGAACAAGAATATAACATTTAAAAATATCTTCGTCGTTTTTTTTCTTACTTGTTTCTTATCTGAAAAATATCTGATTGTCACCATATTTAATTTTGACTTGACTACTGTCATGTCTTTAGTAGCACTTGCAAGATTAAGACAAATTGATTGATTTAAGAATCTATACATATAATAAAGCAATAGGAACGAAATAGTCTGTACAAAGAAGATAATAAAAAAATATCATCCAGGGTAATTAAAATAAGGTACTGAACACGAATAGTTTTTTTTTAATCGTGTCTGTCTATTTGATAGTTTGTCTGTATGTTTGTTCGCGCATCACGTAAAAACTAGTGGACCGATTGCGATGCGGTTTTCACTTTTGGTTAGCCTAGGGTTTGACTTAAAAACTGGTGTACTTGGTATCTCAATGTAATCTGTAGAAGCTGAGTAATCGATCAAATCTTTTTGACTGCTGAAGGAATTTTGCACAAATGTTGATATATTGGTATTTTAGGTCTTGGAATAGTACTTATAGTACTTCTAAACTAGAGATATGACCACGCGTGCGAAGCTGCGGGTACAGCTAGTAATTAATATACATACAAAAGCAACAAAACACATTACTTTGACGTTGCGCAGTCTGGTAATAAAGCATCGATTATAATAATGGGAATAACCCAAATTCATCATCTTCATTAGATTTTCTTCGAAGTGCCATCTGAGTACCACATGGACTTGTTATTTCATCACTTGAATGAGTAATCTTACTTCTGAAATGCTACTAACAGTAATTGTTCAAATATTGACATTGATGAGAGTGATGGTTTTCCACGTTAGATAGAGAGATTAACTCATTATTGAGACATCTTGAGCGATCTGGACGATGAAATCGCTGCCGGCAGCGATAGATTCGTCCAACCCTTCCTCACCATCTGTCAACACACTTAAGGTTCTAGTTTCTTCAACGTTCTAGTTTCTTGCCGATTCTTCTCGAAGGTGTATTCCGAATCGGTTGTCAGTTATTCATCAGGCCCCCCTCGATCACTACTAAAAAAACTAGCGATCCAGGGGTGTTTACTTTAAGGCGTCGTCGTCGTCAGCCTCTCAGAGTAGATTTGTGTTGATTTTCGCTTAAATTGTGTTAATTTGTGTCATTTAAAACTAAGTAGTAACTTCTTCATAGCAAAATTCAAAAGGTGAAAATAGTGTTTGGTAATTATACCATTTTATTACTGTGTCTGCACTAATATAACAATAGGCCGCGCGTAGCTGCGTCCCTTGCGCCACGTCTCACCCCCGTGGGAACAAACAGTTGCTATTTTTCGACTCGCTCACTCCGCGTACCGGCCCGCATTGTGCATTGTGAGAACTTAAACTGCTTATCAAACCATTGCTGCGTCAATATGAATGTACAACGATCGCCAAAACGCCAGGCGTGCAGGTGTTGCCGGCACTGGCAGCGGGTCACATCCTTTTTTTTTTTTTTGGGCGTGGGGAAAATGCCTTTACTCATACGACTAGCATTATCACTGAGCAAAAATATTTGAAGAGCACCGTGTCTCAATTGGGAAAACAGGTCACTCAGGGTGAGCAAAAGATAAAATCGTTAGAATCTCAGCTCAGCGCTCTTAAACTCACTGATCAGTCTTCGACTTCTGTGTTTGACAATCAGCTTGGCTTAAACTAACAAATAATCAAGGAAGTACAAGATCGAAAAAATCGAGAAAAGAATATTATAATCCTGGGCCTGCCAGTGCAGACATCCTCCAGTGTAGATGAAAGGATATCGAAAGACGGAAGCCGATGTTTTAAGCATTACTTCTTTAGTGAGAACAGATCTTCCTAAACCGGACAAAAGTATAAGAATCGGTAAGTACTCTTCAGAAAAGAATTGCAGACTTAAGGTATGTTATGACACAATGGAGACCGCTAAAGAGCTTTTGCGTAACAAAAACAAATTACCTGTGAACATATAAATATACTCAGACCAAACACCAATGCAACAAAAATACCTAAAAAATCTACAAGATGATTTAGCTCGCCCCCAAAATGAGGGGAAAAGTGAACTCACCATAAAATATATAAATGGGACACCGACAATAACAAAACTGCCTTCAAAAAACTCCAAACAGTAAATGCTAATTATTCTGCCTCCTCGAACAGCAACACCTATGAAGTAATTGATGATTACCAAAATCTTGAAACTGGTAAAGCACGCCTTAGATTTTTCTACTTAAACGCACGGAGTATACGTAAAAAAGGCAAATTTGACGAACTTAAATGTATTCTACGGTCTTTACCAAATACAATACACGTAATCTTGATAACAGAAACGCGGATAACTTCTGACTCACAAGCTTTATATCTACAACTGAACAATTATACCCACTACTACAACTTTCGAACTGATTCAAAGGGTGGAGGAGTCTCAGCGTATGTGCACAATGATTTAAAACAGCCTAACAGAGTCAGAGTATTCGGGAAGAAACAACCACTTATGGATACGGTTGGAAAGGTATGCACTTGAAGTTGGAGTTGTGTACAATCCGGGTGATACGAATTTCAAAGAATTTCTCGAGGTCTACGATTCAAAACTTCAACAACGAAAAAGGGCGATTGCATTTGGAGATTTTAACATTGATCTACTTACAAAAGACAAAACAGTATAAGGGAATGAATAAAGAAGCTGGATACGTCATAATTAACAAGATCAGCAAAAAATATTGTACCAGAGAATCATCTACAAGAAAATCTATCTTAGATCATGTTAGCACTAATTTGATAAATGATAATTTCCACATGGCGATAATTAACTCTTCCATGTCCGCCCACAAACAAATATAATTAGAACTTAAGAAAACTATAACTACCCCAAAGATACGGACTCAATATGAAGCAATAGATTATAAAAAATAAACGCATCCGTTGAAAATATTATATTTGAGGAACTGGATGATGACTATTCCCGCCTAGAAAGTAAAGTAAAAACCTTGACAGAAGAAAGCAAAATAATAAAAACTAAAATCCAGATCTTACCCCAAAAATATTGGATAAATCAAGACATCATTAAGGAAATAAACGAAAGAAACGTTTTATGGACAGAGCTCAAGAAGAATCCTAACAATGATACTGTCGAAGCAAAATTTATCACAAAAAGGAACAACGTAACTAAGTTAATTCAAGACACAAAGGATTCATATCACTATAAAGAATTTACCAACTGCATTAATAAGCCGAAAAGAATGTGGAAATTGGTAAATACATTAGCAAATAATAAAATAAAACAAGGTTCTGCTCCTTCAAAACTCCTAGTAGATTCAAATTTTATATCTGATCCAAGAGACATCTGTTGTACATTTAATGAATATTATTCCACCATAGGGCCTTCTTTAGCTAAAGAAATACCGAGAATGTTCCATGACAATTTTATCCCTGCATTACCAAAAAAGCTTCCTCTGGGAGCTCCAGAGCTTACAATTCTTGACCCATGTACTTCCAGTGAAATATTAAAATTTATTGATAATCTTGATCCTAATTGCAGCTCAGGGTTAGATGGAATTAATACTAAAACTATCAAATGCATAAAAAATATTATTGTCAATGCATTAAGTAAATGTTCAAACAAATTTTTACTTGATGGAACATTTCCGGACACTCTAAAAATAACTAAGATTACCCCAATTTATAAATCAGGATCAACAATGGATCCAGGTAACTAAAGACCTATTTCAGTGCTACCAGTATTGTCTAAAATACTTGAAAAGATCCTTTATTACAGACTAGAAAAATATTTGAACTCCATTACTTTCTTTCCAAGCGGCAATACGTGTTTAGACCAAAAAGCAATACTGTAACAGCTACAGTAGATTTAGTAACTAAGATAAAACAAAATATAGACCGTAAAAATATAGTTCTGGGTGTCTTTATCGATTTGAAAAAAGCATTCGATACCGTATCACACAAACTGCTTTTAAAAAAATTAGAATCTTTGAATATTTCTGGCATAGCCTTGAAAATGTTTGAATCTTATCTAAATAACAGGACGCAAGTAGTCAAACTAGATGATAATCATAAAAGTGACGCCTTACGCATAACGTGTGGAGTTCCACAAGGATCCATATTGGGACCTTTGCTCTTTTTGATTTATGTTAACAATATAGAAGAAATTGAACTACAAGGCTATCTTACTCTGTATGCGGATGATACTTGTTTATTTTATTTCGGATCTTCTATCGTTTCACAAGCACAATAAATAAGCTATTTTTATGGCTATCCAATATAATTTATTAACGATAAACATTTCCAAGACATGCTATATCTTATTCAAAGCCAAAAATAAAATTATTCCACCGCACTTATCGCTAACAATAAACAATGTACCCTTAGAACAAAAGACCTGTGAAAAATATCTTAGTTTACGGATGGACAGTTATTTAACATGGAATGCTCACTTGGAACACATAAAAAGCAAGCTCTCATCACTTCTTGGATCACTCCGCAACATAGTTCGATGTATTCCGCGTAGTTTGCGATACACCATCTACAACGCTTTAGTCAAACCACATTTATTATATTTGATTGAGATCTGGGGTAGTGCCGCCAAAACAAAACTAGCAACCATTCAAGTAACACAAAATAAAATTATCAAAATGCTGTCCAATTATCCTTATCTTACATCCACAAATAAAATTTACAAAGATACTAAAATAATGACAATAAAACAATTATATATTTATAACACTTGTACGTTTATCCGTAAAACCCTTGACAAAAATGTACATACAGATGTAACTTTTACTAAATTGAAGCATATTGGTAAACGTAGTACTCGCCGAGCTAGTTTCCTAGTTGTACCAAGAACGCGTACAAACTATGGTAAAAAATAATAGTTTAAAAAAACTAAAAAACACGCTTTATATAGAAAACCAAACTAAAACATAGAAAATAAATTTTAATAGTGTAAATAAGAAAAAAATGATTTATTTCAAAAAAATCGTGGGGTCAATAGTTTTTTTTTTCGTGTTATTGCATTGTCATCGGTCTTTGACAGGTGTGCACAATTTGAATGAAATCTGACCGTTTAAAGTGGGTCAAAATAGCATCCAAAGGAGTCGGTTACAAACATACAAGTGAAGCTAATATAAAGCGTATAAAAAACAATTGCATACGAAGGAGCAAAACTTTATAACACAATACCCTCGCATATACAAAATGTACACTCATTCAACGCATTCAAAGCCAAATTAACCGAACATGTTTTAAGTCATTTTCTGGTGAAATGATGTGTTAGATGAGTACCTAAATTTTTACAACGGAACGACGACGCATTTATTTAATATTGTAATTACAAAATTATTGTTCTCATGTAAGTGACTTTGGTCTATTTTGAGAATAAATGTCTTTAAACCTAAGGCCAGACTAGCAGGTTACATTTTCCCACTCCCCACTCCCCTGCTACCTCCCTGTAGGGATCCGCCTGCCTCCTCTGCCATCCGCTACCCGCAATAAGCACTGAAGTGCCTGCGTAAAACAAAGTTGAATATCGCGAGCTGTGTGTTCAACACAATTTAGGTTGGAACTAAATGACGTATGTCTCAAAAGTTATTTATTTTATTGGCAGGCTAATAATTTAGTTAGGTAAATTTTGTCTAAGCATTAGATAATAAACTATATTTTCTTGCTGTGATATTTATTTTAGAGATAAAACTTAAGCCGTTGAGTAGAAAAATGAAAATATTACCGAAAATAACGTAATTTTGTAAGAAAATGTATTGAATGAAATTCTGTTAATCATGTTTTTGTCTTATTCTTAGAGAGATAAAGATCTTTAAAAAATATATGTTAAGTTTCACATTTATCAGGTTTGTGGTTGACCCAGCATATCTATGGACAAAAACCTTAAAAAACAGAGCCTGGTCATAACTTTGGCCGCATTGCGGCGGAGCGCTTTCGCGACCGCCCGCACGGTGAAGCTACATAGCTACATAGGCTGATAAACAGGCCTTTGCCTTGCGCAGTTATAAAGTTCCCGCTGTAGAAGAAATAAGTTAATTAAAAAACAAACTTTTATGCAGTAGTCATGTCATTATAAAAATTAGAACGACTATCACAATTATATGCGAATACAATATTTCGTGTCTGTGCTATTAACCGATGTGGAGTTCCCTAGTCAGGACCCAACTCTGAGTTCAGCAACCATGTCATAGTAAAACTTAAAACCGGCTATCATAATAAAAAGCGAACGCAAAATTTCGTGTCTGTGCTGTTGACCGTAGAAGAGTTCCTTTATCTGGAGCTAATCCTGGATGTCGATTCAGATCATGCTTAATAACATCGGAACTGAACCAACATGTAAAAATTCAACTCCGTAGGATGAGAGGAAGTGGTTCTAATTCAGCTTGCAAGATTTGATCTCAACAAACATACACACATTGCAAGCTAAATACTCGTTTCCGTTATTGCTTCTCAAATGTTTCGCATCATACACTGCAACCACACAATGATACATATTGATATGTCCACATAGTGTCCAACCGCGATAACGGAAGGTCGCCTACCAGCCCTACCACCTACCATTTATCAATTCACACGATATTAGTTTATCAATGATATCTACACACACATGTCAATGGGGAGTTAAAAAATTCCTCAGGTCATCAGAAATTTTAGCTTTGATGATTCCTCTACATAGAAGCTCTTTTTATGGCAGTTCATTTACCATCCAAGCAGTTCGCCTATGGAACGCTCTGCCAGTTACTATAAGGCGAGCCCAGTCACTCCCTGTTTTTAAACTTCAAGTAAAGAAGTTTTATCTCTCTAATTAATATCACTTCTTGTTATTTTGTTGTTATTCTGTTGTGGTTTCACTGTATATTATTTGTATTATGTTTGTATATATTTTGTAAATGTAATTTATTATAATGTATATACTATGTATATGGATATATATATATATATATATATAAATATATAAATATGTAAATATATAGTACAGTAGATATATATATATATATATATATATATATATATATACATACTGTACTATATATTGGAATATATGTGTATATATTTATTAATATGTTTATTCATTGTGTTCAGTTTTTATTATTTATTTATTATATTATAATGCATCACCGTCTTTGCCGTATATTAATTCCTTTCCATCCAACGGTTGTCTGGAAGAGATCGCCTTTTAGCTATAAGACCGCCCATTGTCCCATATATTTTGTATAAATGTTTTAGTTATTATTGTATTTTTGTTCTATGTGGTGTACGATAAAGAGTTATCTATCTACCTATCTACAGTTTGACAGAAGCCCAAGGGAAGGCTTCTGTCAAAATGTATTAAATAAGAACTATTTTCAACTTCGCCTTGTGAAACACATTACTTATCATAATTACTAATGTTATAAATGCGACAGTAACTCTGTAACCTTTTCACGCTTAAACAGCTGAACCGAGCTTGATGAAATTTGATATGGAGATAGTTTTCAACCCTGGGGAAGGAAAAGGATACTTTTTATCGTGATAAACTGCCGCGCGGACGAATCGCGTTCGCGGAATCAGCTAGTAGATAGCTGATTCCGCCAACTGCAGGGTATTAAGGATGACTGAGAAGCCTTACTTCAGGCTTCTCAGTCATTATCGTGAGCCTCATCCCTTGTTAGCAGTTTATGTCGCGAACGTTCTTTACGACGAGTACTTACTTCCAGAAGTTTCATACATATTATCATCACCATTTGACAGCCATTACCACGGCATGACGTCAAAGCTCAAGATCATTATCCTTTAAACGCGCTTGCCCCTAACGACGGTTTTCCTGTTGAGTAACGACATTTCGTTAACCTAGAATGCGTGAGATACGAAAGCTTAACTTTACTAAGAACCACATCATTTCTTAGAACTGTAACTGTGTGTACAAGCTGATAGAGCCTCACATTTGTTAGAATAAGGGATGTTGATGTAATCGTTACTGTTTGTACGCTAATGTAAGGGAGCAGATCCCACCTTACAATTGTCAGGTCCCACCATTGACTGTCCTACGGCCGACAGTTAACCCTAAAAAGCTCAAAAATTATAAACGCGAAAGTGAGTTTGTTTGTTACGCTTTTACGCCTTAACTACTCAACCGATCATCATGAAACTTTGCACACACGTTGTAATTTTCATCCAGATTTAGCAAAAAAATACACGAAATTGTTAATTTTGTATGGGAAATGCCACTTCGATTGCGGCGACGCGCGCTCCCTCGCGAACTTATACCTTTGGAAGACAGTGAAGAAGGACGAGATGGCTCGAACGACTAACATATAACTACATCAGAGCCGCTGAGGGGCCGCCTGCAGGATGCAGGGAGGTCATTTGGCGCTCGAACCGTTCCCCGGGGGTAGTTGCCTCCGGCGCTAGTTGCCCCCGGCGCCCAGCCACGGCAAAGGAAACATGCCCCGAGGCCGCAACCTACCAAGCCCTAAATGGTGGCGGAAGATTAACTTGACTTGCCATTTCGATGTCAAAGTGACAGATTGTTTAAACCCTGAGGGAGAACATAAGATGATTTTTACCGCGATAACAAACGCAAACTAGTGCTGGTCGAAGTCGTGGGCGAAAGCTAGTTTACAATACTTTTTGTGTTTGTGAAGTAAATGTGATAGTTTAATTTTTAATAGAAAACGGTTCAGGTCCCGAAATAAAGCAGCACACAGCCTTATAGCAACTGGAAACAATGATTGTTGAAGCGCACGCGAGTGCTGCCAGGCATCCGCACTGGAAACGTATTATGCGAACATTCGCGCATGCAAATCCCCAACCTACATGCTCGGCTGCATGCAGGCAGGGCTGACAGCAAAACAAGTCCCAAAAGCAATACTTACCCAGTGTAGTGGCTCAATACGAGCAGGTACCGCACGTGACCAAAATTCAGTACAAAAACCGGTTTATGACGCTCGCGCATTTACTGAGCCTGTAATACAATAATTAAATACTCCGTTTTAAATTAGTCTTCCTCGAATTCTGACCTTCCAGTCGAGTTTCTATGGTCGAGATTCCTTTATCAAGAACCTTATAATTTTTTAGATATTTCAATACTTTAGTCGTGGTTAAAAGACTAAAAGACTATTCGAGGCTCTGCTCCTAAAGAGCGAAATGAGTTTCGAAAAATCGAATCGAGTCTAAAATACTCGAGTTATTTACAACACTACAACTATTACTAACCTAAGAACCTAATCCTTATTATTTATTTATTTAATACTTTATGCACAAAAACAGTGTACAGAGGAGGACTTAATGCTACGACTTATTAACCTTTACAAAAACATGCCACTTATTTTCGAGTAGGTTTACACAGTTAGCCCAGTAAATAACCACGTCAATAGCCATGACTGTGGCCTTCATAGGTCCTCACGAGGTCACGAGTGGAAGTATTAGGTCACAAGGGGCACGATTACAAAATCATCTTTCCACGGTGACGAGACTGGTTCTAATTTGAGATTTCCGAGACAGATATATCACACATTTCAAATAATCACCCTTGGAATACTATACCTGTATTATTCATGGTCTTTATCATGGATGTTCCACCATTTCTGTTGATAAATTGTCTAACTGGCAAGGTAAATGGTGACTACAGCCCAGGTTGGAATTATTAGGTCACAAGGACACGATTACAAAAACATCTTTCCACGGTAACGAGACTGGTTCTAATACGAGATTTCCGAGCCAGATTTATCACAAATCTCAAATGATCACTCTTCGGATACTATACCTGTATTATCCACGGTCTGTATAGATGTTCCACCATTTCTGTTGATAAATGGACTAACTGGCAAGGTAAATGGTGACTACAGCCAAGGTTGGAATTATTATATCTGTCACCCGCCGAGACAACGGCCACGTTCCGCGTCGCGCAGTTGCTCAACCACTGTTTATGTGTTTGCACAACAATTTACCCAGCTAATTGTTTAGAGTCTAAGCTAATAAACTTGTGTTAATATGGAAGCGAAAGAACACGCGTTCTGTACTAATTGTCTAATATTGCCAAAGAACTGCTTTGTAGTCTACCTGCATGTTTCGTTGCGTGTACTGGAAATCTATACTTATAATAAAGCAGTATGTATCAAAAAGTCTGTACAAACTAGCTTAGAAGCTAAAAAAATACGCCTGAACTACCAAAAATGAACTTATGCCAATAAATTATACACTATTGGAATGTGCTTATCAAGGCCTTCAATTTGATACCCATATTGTAAAACACCAAGTTTTTTTTTTTGTATTTGAAAATGAAACCATACTGCCGCAATATTGAATTTAAAAAAAAAACCTATGTATCCTATGTATGTTACCTATGTATCGGGGGATGTAAGGATTCTAACGATACCCCATACGTCTAAATCTGTTTAGGCATTTCAAAGTTATGGTGGAATAAAGAAACTCACATACAAACATATATGAATGCTAAAAACATAACACTCCTTTTTTTGGGCAGTCGTGTATTTTTGGGGGCAGTCGTGTAAAAAGATAATTTAAAACAAGTAGTACAAATTACCTAACTAAAAAAAATATTTTTTAATTTTAAATGTTTTGTCTTCGAGTTTTGAGCTATTCTGTAAGTTTCAGCTGGATTGCTAATCGAGAAATGCTCGAAATTTGTGTTCAAGATTCCAGGGCCCTATTTCATAAAACTATAGTAGACTGACAAATGTCAGTCAAACTACCGAAATGCGTGTCATAAAAACCCGACTGTTCATTCAATGAATTGTCAAAATATTACTAAATGTGTTTCATAAAACAATAGTAGTGACCGGCAGTCAACCGACAATTGTGTAACAAATGTCAATAGAAAAACGTTTTATGATACAGCCGTTGCTTAAAAATTACCACAATTTGTAGAATTGTCGTGACAATTGTGACTGCCGAAGCTTTACCCATCACTGGTCGGTCAATCAAAATAGTGAGGTATTTTTTTATTATGACTGGCGTTGTTAAATGCAATATGACTGACAATAATCAGTCACGTCGTGATTGTTTGTTATATGAAACGCAGGTTTGGCGTATTCGACTGACATTTGTAGTTTTATTAAGATTTGTCGTTTTATGAAATAGGGCCCTGGACAAAAAATAGGTACTTGTACGTACAAGTAAAAAAAAAATGGGGTACTGTTTGTTGTTGTTTGTCGTAGGAGGTAGTGCTGGCCTCTGATGTCAGAGTTTGTCAAGTCGCCCGAGGGCCTCTGACATGGCTTAACGACTGCTATTAATCAATAACAGCCGAGACCGACAGCTTAACGTGCCCTCCGAAGCACGGAGCGATGGAAAACCGCACATAACTCAGAAAAGTCATTGGTGCGGAGCCTAGGTTTTGAACCCGGTATTGTTGGATTCTAAATTGCACTATAGAACCGTTAGGCCACCATCGCTCTGGGTACTTAAAAAGCTACTGTACAAGTTTATTTATTTGTCTGTTCGCGCATCACGTAAAAAATACTGGACCGACTGCGATGCGGTTTTCAATGTTGGATAGCTTTGGGTATGACTTAAAAACTAGTTTACTTGGTTTATCTCAATCCGATGAGTAGAAGCCGAGCAATCGATAAAAACTATTTCACGGACGAACAAATTTTGATGAAATGTAGTAAATTGTACTTAATACTCGAATAACACATTGGTTACTTTTAACCCAGAGAAATGACCAAGCAGGCAAAGCCGCGGGCACAGGTAGTAGAATAATAAAATATCAGGTATGTCATGTCCTCATCTATCCAACTACTGTGGCTTGTGAGCTGGATTAGATAAGTATTTGATCGAAGCCTTAGGAAAGGATCCAACTGGTCATTGAACTATTGACACGGTAGTTCTTAAACCATTTCCTGGCAGGGTTATCGACCCTCCTCCCATCTGGCATACTTGCTAAACAGATGTCGTCACGTCGACAGTCTATTCTAGCAAACCGCCATTCCTCCAAGGTGTGGCAATGGGGGGCCTGTCCTGGCTGCCCTAGAATCTTTAATACTCCCTTGAAAGCGTGATATTTATAGACTGGACGGGTAAGGTCCAAGCTTTCTTCGATAGAGTAGACTAGACGAGCAAGCTTGATGTCGGCCAGGATGACCTAAGTTAATGGATAAATTCAATAACCTTGGAAGTTAAGCTCTCTACAGACTGTCGAAAGTTCCAAATCCGACATACATTTTACTTCTTTTTTTTGGGCGGTCGCAGTAAAGTTCATTACCCACGAAACCAGATGCACAGCCAGATGAGTATCTTACGAAAGAACAATAAGTATGATAGATAGATTAACTCTTTATTGACACCAAGAAAATAAAAGGATACAGACATAGGAAAATACTTAGATATGTTAAATGATTAAAGATTATGTTAAATGAATAGAGATGTGCTTGTCTTCTCATGCCCTAGTTTAGGTTTAATGATCTTAATCTCATTCCTATCTTCTGTATAGTTCAAGGTGTAAAAAAGTGAAAGTTCACAGAGGTTGCTTGCCAATCGAGTAGCTTATCAACATTTTAAAGTTATCATTTTTTTTACATCGTGGAGCAAAAAATGACCTACGTCTGGCATAGTGTGTGTAATAGTTAGTTTATAAACTCTGGAGTGTTTAATTCGTGCCAAAACACGTGAGTTTTGCGGCATATCGAAATATTTATGTTTGTAGCACACGACGCTACTCATTCAATCTGCGTGCCTAGAACCTATTGATTCACAGATATTCAAGACAGACGGTTCGGTGTTTCCAATCTTTAACAAGAGGTGCAATCTAATAATCTATTCTATCTTCCGGGCTTCCACCTTATTTACAGCTTTCAAAAACTAATCATTTGGCGTTCATGAAACGATTTCTCTAAATGCTAACTTGGCTAATGTCTGACCATTCTCCCGTAGTTTCAGTAATCAAGATTTGGGCTGCCAAGGACTTGTTGGCAACTGTACTTTAATTTCTGTAAGCGTAGATTGCGCAGTTGGTGAAACTATGTTGACTAATTTGGGAAGGAACAAATTAAAAACCTTTTTAGATTTGCTCATACACTTCCATATTATAGTTAAATAATCCACCAATCTATACATGGCATTGTTCTTTTGGACAAGAACAAATGAGATACCCAAAAATCATTGGGCAAGAAACTTCTACAGGCCCATACAAGAACTGGTATGCTCACTGCCACTAGCAACAACTTGTTTAAACAGGAGTGTAAACTAAGCAGTTACGATTTCGTTAACGACGATTAACGAGTTCGTATTGTAAGCGCTCCCATTCTAGCGATGTAAAGAGGCTTTCTTATTACATCTTAAAGTACCTCGTAAACATATTAAATAGCTATATTTACAAGCTTTGGAAATCATTATTATTGACGACTGGTTGGTCTCGTGGCTAGAGATCCTAGGTACGAAATCGTACGGTCGCGGGTTCGAATCCTGTAAGGTGAAATCATTTGTGTGATGAGCAGAAATGTTTGTTTCCGAGTCATGGATGTAATATTCTTATCTATGTATGTTTATCCGTTATCTAGTGTCCATAGCACAGGGTATCCTAGTTTGGGGCTAGATAATTGGTGTGGAAATGTCCCAAATATATTTATTTATTTTTATTTATTTATTAATTTCTGCTATGTAACATAACAGGCAATGAAGTGTCAAATTCCTGAACCCTTAGATAGATAACTCTCTCGTAAATTGGGAAACAAACCTCTGAACCACAGTTATCTAGCCGAACCATACGATCGTTAACACTTCTGACTCTTTCCCCACCGGTGTTATGTTAATAGTCCAAATCCAAACCTAATCGGGGCAAGGATGACATGACAACAGTTTAAGGTCGCATTTTAATCATAGTGGACCGTCTGCTAGATAATCATCGTACAACTAAATTAGCTTATAAGCTAATTTAATCCGAACGTCAAGGTCTCCGCAAAGCTGAGTAATTTGTGCTTCGCGAAATATTGTGCAAGTTAACCGCTTGAGGTGGTGACTTGGTGAGGCAGCGTGGCGTGTCTGGGTGGCCTCATCTCAGACACATGTGAGGTGTTTCTCTGTAGCCGTGGTTTTATAGTCAAAATATACTAAATCCACAACCCGTATATCGGAAAGTGAAATGGTGATCTTATGTCATCTGGCTCTGTATCTACAGCTAATGCTTTAAATTTAGCCAATTTGTCAATCAACGAGATTCGCATTATGAATATACCAGTTTATTAAAAATTTCCGCATTTGGGAATTTAACAAACTTGTTTGTTTGTCGTATGAGGTAGTGCTCGCCTCTGGTGACAGAGTTTGACAAGCCGCCCGAGGGCTTCTGACATGGCTCAATAGTCCGCAAGAGAGTAATTGGTGCGGACCCGAGAAACGAATCCATTATAGTTGAATCGCGTCCTCTCGGCTCTCCGACCATCACTCAAAAACTTAGAATTCCCTGATGCCAACTCCCACGTTGAGATATTATGTCACTTTCATAAGCTGCGGCCGAGGCTAGCCATACCCTTTCGTTATGCAATTCGGCAATACATGTTACGTAATTTAATCGAAAACGTCTAACAAGTGTCGGCAGTCCGCACGTCTGCTGTGACGTCAGAGGCCGGCCCTGTTACCTCAGCCTGTCTCATGCCAAATACGAGAACTGGGCGCGTTCAACACGAGTTATATTGACCTGCCTGACACATTGCCGCATGTGAATAGTCGGTGTTATGTTGGAATGAACCTTTCATCTGAGCGCTTTGCCGGTTGCCACGATTTGATTAATTCTATGAGTCAGCATATTTTATGGCTTTATTTCCTGTAAGATTTGATCAATTCAAAGTTTGGCAGGAATAGGGGAACTGATAGCGACACAATGTGACTGGAATGATGAGATCCGATTCTCGACTGCAGCATTCAAAGATTCAGTTTATTTGCTTACCCAACTGCGGAAAATCATGATAAATCAACTTGACAGCCCACCGTTGCACCACTGTCTCTACATAGCTGCCGGGTCCATACCAAATAGGAGGGCATTGGCACATGGCTGGGACGGCGCCGTACTGGGATTGGGTCATAAGGAGCTATGGATAAAATAGGTTCTTTGTGACTTATACTTGTATGGGCGGGGTGGCTGGAGCAAGACCTCTAGAATGTAGTGTAAAACCTACAGAATACCATATTTATTGACTCTTGCACAAGTTGTATTAGAAAATTATACGCTCGTTGAAACAAATTGTAGCTCAGGCGCTAAAACGCTACCTGTTTGTTACTTAAGAACTTCTAAACACATTATTTTACCCTTAATATTGCTCAGTAGGCAGTTCAGTTTAAAATTAGCAGAATTGCAATATTATTTGAGCAAATGTCCCGTAAAAGTTTACTTTGAGTTCACGCTGTGTATGTGAACCCATTGACATACACAGCGTGAACTCAATAACGAACTTGAACTTTAGTTTTCGCATTAACAAAATCATTTCGAACCAAATAAGCAGTCTTGCAATCCGACCTTAACCCCGATAGTGAAACGAAATCGCGTTCGGAGTACTCGCGAGCATCCATTGCGTTACTTTCGCCTGTTCCGTCGTTTACACACTTATCAATGAATTTGTTACGACTCGTAACATTGATAATCAACTTCATCATCAACCTATACCCACTGCTGGATGCTGGCCTGCTGCACGCCACTGAACTCAGTCTTCAACTCTCCTCATCCATTTTCTTCCAGCCGCTTTTCGCAGGTCATCACTCCACCTGGCCACATGGCGTCTTACACTACGTTTGCCTACACGTAGTCTCCACTCGGGAACTCGTCTACCCCAACGGTTATCGGTTATTCTGGAGATGTGACAAGCCCACTGCCACTTTAGCTTGCTTATCTTTAGAGCAATGTCGGTTACCTTGGTTCTCTGTCGGATCACTTCATCACGAATTTTGCCCTTTAGGGAAACTCCAAGCATAGCTAGCTGAGTGAGCCTAAAATTGTAGACTAGTTTGACCGCGAGTGTCCAAGTTTCTGCTCCGTAGGTCATGACTGGTAGGACGCACTGATTGAAGAGTTTTGTCTGCAGGCGCAATCAACCTAATTCTCGTATTATTTATTTATTTATTTATACTTTATTGCACAATTAAATAGAGTACAAATGGCGGACTTAACACTAAAAGCATTATCTACCAGGCAACCAAACAATGCGTAAGAGAGAGACCAACAAGCTTGATTATATCAAGCTTTAGGGAAATACATTGATGAGTTAACATCCGATCGAAAGTTGTGGCAACAGTGAAATGAGGCCTATACCCTGCAGTTCGACCTAGATTCAGTGCCGCGCAGCAAAGGTCTTATTGATACTGCAAAGAACTTGTAACCTATTGGCATTATACCTTAACTCCGGCATTTTGAATAAAACTCGATTTCTCGGCCATCAATGAAATTGTGTCAATCGATAGAAAAAAAAATAAGAAACAAAAAGTGTTTGCAAAAAAATCGCCTAAGTGGTACACTTTCCGAGATATTTGGGTATGCAATTATTATTTTCCTTGTTTACACGCGTTAGGAAAATATTTTTTTCATTCTTGGTGAGGGAACGACCTGTAACTGAAAATAACTGTCTGATGAAATGAATGTCGCAGACAACTATTCTGACCGCGCCTGCGCCATGCCATCCCATAGTTGCAATTAATATTACAGTGAAGTTTTGACGCAAAATAATGAACTACGCGTTTGTATTTATAGAATACTTTTGTTTCTCACAATTCTCCCTATCGATTGCCACTAGTTTCACTGATGGCCGAGAAATCGTTTTTTTCAATGGAGGAAGTTTAGGGCTCATGACAAAAGGGTTACATGTTCTATTACGACCAGGTTTTCTATCTTTCTAGATAAACTTGAGGGACTCCGAAGCACGGTACACTTTTACAAAAATATTCTCCCTCCATCTTTAGTGCGTTCACAACAACAACATTAATGATGTTATTATGGTGCCAGACCAGAAGCATAGTTGTCTCCCCCGCACCATCAAGTTCGTGACTGCGTAGGTACTTCCATGTTCGCAGGAAGTGATTACTGATTACAATAGTTATTACTGTTCCGTAGGAAACTAGTAAAGAACCTAGTTATCTTTTCCGGAGGATGTTATTAAAATAGTTTTTATTTGTTTCTAGGATTGGCTAAGCGCAGTGTCAGGGAACGTCAGTGCTAGTTACGGCAGTTGTGACGTTTACTATCAGGGCGAACGACCTTCTCATCCGTCTTTAGCTGCTATAAAATACATAATTGGTTATTCATATATATTACAAAATCTATGCTATTGACCGCTTGACCTACTTGCGGTACATCTTACTAATTTCGATGCTAAAAAAGATTCGATGTTCATTAATTTGATATTTATTATATTTCCGTTTACAATCGACGTAAATCAATTAATTTATCCATACAAATATATAAAAGTGAAACGTTGTCTGTTTGTTTGGGGAGCTTTCACGCGATAATGGCCGGACGGATTTTGATGAAATTTGGAATGTAGATAGCTTAAACCCTGGAATAAAACATAGGATACTTTTTATCCCGGAAAATTGTAAGTTTACGCGGGAAAACTGGAATAACTGGAAAAAAATTGATTACTCGCTGTAAGAAACGGTTGCCATGGAAACGATATAACAAGTATGTCAAAAAACACCAAGAGTGGTGCTATACCTACTTTTGCATTGGTTTTTAATATCCTAGAAGAACATAGGATACTTCTTTTCCCGATAAACGTTTCCGTTTTCCGTTGTTTGAAAAATTATGTTTCATGCTAAGTAACAAGAGCTGGACGAAATGATTTAAAAATAACACCAATACATGACAATGTGGCTAACTTTATCATTATGTTAAGTTAAATTATTAACCTGACCAGGATGTAAAAAAACTAGTTTTACGTAATAAAATGCCAAGAGAGACACATCACAATATAATCTTGAAAGAAAAACGGTAGAAAATTATAATAAAACTAATCTGAAATATAACTATCCTATAATGTTATTTCAGGAATTCCAGGATCGAAAGTACTTACCTATATAATAGTTCAGCGACTCGTCCCACAACAAAGTCGTCCCAAGGGGGAAGAGTTACTGAATTTAAGTTTTTTTTTTTCGTTTCAGTAACTCGTCCTATTAATTTTATCCTCCATTTTTTAAACAAAATCTATACTAAGCAATCTCAGCAACAAAAATCTAATTTCTTCATAACCATTCAGTCGTAAAATAGTTTATGATGTGTAAACATCTAATGTCCCAGTACGGGGTAACGCACATTCTTGGCGTGGCGATCAAGCACATCCGCGACGCGGAAAGGCGCGATGGAGTGGGGGGAAGGGGTGGTCCTTATTAGTTTGCTGGCCACCACACTTGCCCATCACAATTATCTAATGAAACAGTTTTCCGAATCTTCTTTTTAGTGCAAAATGTAAACACTTCAGTGGGAATTGAATTGCATTCTGGCATGGCTTCCAAGCGGTCTCCCGCTAAGCTAACCAGACTTACGGTATTATGACGTAAAGTAAGTATAGATCAGATGAAGAGCTGCTGATTCACAGTCCAATGAAAGCGCGCGGTGCAAAACGTTGCTCGTTGTTTTAGTTGCATTTTTCTTACTAATATAAAACCGAATGAATTCTATTTTATTATGTTTACACATCTGCCAGGCATCCCGCGATGGCTCATTTTTTTAATCGATTGCTCGGCTTTTGCACAGTACGTACGTCAGATTTTTACTCCAGGTAATCCTAATTTGTATTTTTTACGTAATGCGAAAATAGACCGACCACACCATTTAAAAATAAATTACATTCTGGTTCAGTAGGTTACTATAAGTACCCTAGACTTTTTGATACAACTTCGATGTACAGACTTTTCGTCATCATCAGCCTGTACTTGTCCACTGCTGGGCGTAGGCCTCTCCTAATGCAATTCACTGAGCTTGGTCTTCAGCACGGAGAGCTGATCCAGCAGCATGGCATACGTCCAGCTGTGGCAAGTATAGGCTGATGATGATGGTGATGATGATGACAGTTAGGTACCTATCTATTGCTTTATCATGGTATAGATTTTTAGACCATGTTTTATCGACCTACAGCAACTGTACAAAGTTTCACTCAATCTGATGAACGACGCTCGAAAATAATGTTTGTATGTGTGTCCAACTCGCACTTGGTCGTCGTAGTTTTTTTCACATATAAGTAGACGTTCGTCGTTCATGTACTCTCAATATCTTATTGTTTATTCAACAAATCAGCTTTAGAAAAAACTCGGATGACGCCACATTTTCCAGTCTACTTTTGTCTGTTGTCCGAAAATAGCCGTCTGCTAAGGAGACGTCTAGTCGTGACGTGACGAACCACTTGAAAGCAGGTGACGACCTTAATTCTGGTTCTCGTCACTCAACTGTGACGACTCATACAATGTCTTTGTTGTCATAGGAGCCGTAGGACGAATCTATATATGTATTAGTCGCTGATGCTTGTAACAATTTTGAGAATATCTCTTTGAAGTTGAATTCAGTTTTGCGAATTCAACTTCAAAGAGATACTGCTTGTTAGGTTTTGATAATGTTTAAAATTCTCGAAAGTTTGAAGTTTGGAAGCTCTGCCTAGAAGACCCGTTAAACGAAAAATAACTACTACATTACATCCAACAAAAACTTCGAGAATTTGTATTCTATTAAAACAAATTGATGAAGCTTCTCCTTGAAAACAATGCTACGAGACATCTTCCGAAAAGATTGCCATGAGGGCTGACAAAACAACCATGTTTCTTTTTTATTAACCCCGAACAAAGAGACGGGTGTTATAAGTATAAGGTATCACTGTGTGTGTGTCTCTCTGTGGCATTGTAGCTCCCAAACGATTGGACCGATTTTGATGCGGTTTTTTTTTGTTCGCTGATGCTGATGTGATCGAGTTGGTTCTTAGATATGTGGGGAGGGGGGAGGTGAGAAAAGGAGGGTGAAAATCTTAAAAAGTTTCCAATCAAATGGACCGATTTAGCTGTGGTTTTTTAATGTACTTCAGCTTTCAAGCTGAAGTAAACAAGATGTTTCTTAGCTATAATGGGGGTGAGGATCGTAGCTCCCAAACGAATAGACCGATTTTGATTAGGATTTTTATGTTTGAAAACTGATGTGATCGAGATGGTTCTTAGCTATATTGTGAGGAATCGTATGTTTCAATGCTGAGATAAACAAGATTGTTCTTAGCTATAATGGGGGTGAGGATCATAGCTCCCAAATGAATGGACCGATTTTGATGCATTTTTTATGCTGGAAAACATGCTTTCCAGCATAAAAAAAAGCTTCAAATCGAAACACAGAAAAGCTTACACACTACTACATGGCGGTTGAATATCTGACATAGGTGTGACGGACGGCGGACTCTTGCGTAAGAGGCCTACAAACCAAAAAAAGAAACTGGGAGAGAAAGAGAGAGTGAATGATGCCAAAGAAACAACAACTCGATTGATGTTTTCATAAGTTAAAATATGCGCTCTGAATTTTTTGGCTGTGCCTTCCTACCAAACGCCTGGTAATTGATAATGATGTTAATTTTTTTCACACATTTCAAGGATTATCATCTTGCAAAGAACTTCTCAAGTCTCTTCATCGAGGTCTTTTTATAGAATGTCGAAACACTAATGATGATCGTCAAGTTCAACAAATGTGATTCTCTTGTCATTCACAGTCACAATGCCAAAAACTATAATTCGTAGTGACAATGACTAGCATCCAGCTCACAATAGATGCGAACTTGTGGAGGCTTCGAAGGTCAATTGATTTAACACCTAAGACTGGCTTAGTTATTGTTTCGTCATATGACAATACTAGCTGTGCTACTGGCTTTGCCCGCGTGGTCATTTCTGTGGGTTAAAAGTAACCGATGTGTAATTCCAGGAACAAAAGTACCAATACCATCCAACTTCTTTCAGACGTCAAATGGTTTTTATCGATTGCTCGTCTTCTACTCATCGGATTGAGATACCAAGTACACCAGTTTGTAAGTCAAACCCTAAGCTATCTTATATAAAAGGGAAAACTGAATCGCAATAGGTCCAGGTATGCCAGAGCCTGGTATAGGTTTGTGGCGACAATTCTTTTTTTGCGGACTATTTATGATCCTACTGGTCGTTCTTCTCTAGTTCGAGAGTCCGTCGTGGTTTAAAAGACCACCGCTGTGACCACAGCTCTAGGAAGATTCTCTATTTTTTCATTTTACTTTGGTACTGAAAATGATTCTACAACTGAACAGTTATATTTTAAAATAATGTCGTCGACATAAGATACGTTTTATCTAATAGGCTTCATTAGATTTATCAGAATAAGTCTTTGTAAGAATGAGTCTTTATACGAATGACTTTTTATTTTCAGAATGAGGCTGATGTTAAGTATTTGTTTTCATTTACACCGCAACAACTTATAAACTTTTTCTCTTTTAACTGTACTGTTTTATTGTTAACTGGCCCTAAATAAAGGCGTTGAAAATTAAACTGGGTGTGTAACACTGAGACAGAAAACCCAATAAGAGGCTCCGGCGAAAAAGTCTCTGTTTTATGTAAAAGAATCGCAAAAATCAAGTGTGCCGCGAGCCGGGAAACAGAACTCGTGGTACTCACTGATAATGTGAAAGCTTTTTTTAATCGTTTCAGTGTTTTTGAGTTTATGCATTACAAAAAACACATAAAAACATACGAAAAATAAAATCCCCGTAGATGTAGACAAATAATTGAAGACTGTTGATAAAGCGAAAGGAAATTTGTTTTCCAAGAACGTCTTCGCATTTTTCACATGTTGCGGCTTCTCCCACACTTCGAAGAATTGAACTTGGCACGTTATCGTCCCGCTTATCATCGCGCCGGCGACCTTGAGCGGGCGGAGCCGGTGACGCGTGCGAATGTGCTCTTATGTAACTGGGCGATTGAACTGCATTACGTAAACTTGTTTGTAACGATCGATGAGGAATCTGCAAGGTGCAACAACAAATAAAAAACATAATGTTAGTTAACATTATGTTTGGCGTAAAAAAATATATCACAGGCCGTTTTTGTACTATCGGCGGCGCCGGCAAGTACTGGAAACGGCAAATGTTTGAAAACAAGTGAAGTGTTTTTTTTACTACACGGCTGGCTCATGCCGGCGGATTTTTAATTGACTTCATAAAAGGATTCTATATATCTATACTATATTAAAACTGTAACTGGGCTAAATCTGTACATTAAATATTTTTTGAAAATTATAATTGATATAATCTTCAAAATCGATATAGAGTGCAAAAAGAATATTTTTTTAATTTTTGTCTATCTGTCTGTCTGTCTGTCTCTTTGAACACGCATCACGCTGAAACTACCGAACGGATGTTGATGCAACTTGGCACAATCATAGCTTATGTTATGGATTAACATTTAGAATACTTTTTATCCTGAAAATATAAAGGGTTCCTGCAGGATAAGGGTTGTAAGTTATTTAAAAGAACACGTATCACGCTCAAACTACTGGATAGATTTTGATGTAACTGGGCATAGTCAAAGTTTATATTATCTGTTAAAATATAGAATACTTTTACTCCCGAAAAAATAAAGGATTTTTAAGGGATAAGGGTCCAAAGTTTATGTTAAATTAAAGTAATAAAACATCCGTTTAAAGAACGGTACCAAATTTCGTTGTCCGCGTCACGTAACGAGTGGCCGAGCGGTTAACATGGGCGGAAGTCTAATCCAGACGTCCGTGGATCGAAACCACGCGCTTTTATTTTTTTTGTTCCATAATTAATAGCGTTTACATATTGTATGCGTTATTTTTACATTTTTTAACCCCCGAGCAAAGAGACGGGTGTTATAAGTTTAGGGTGTGTATTACTATATGTGTGTGGGTGTGTGTATTTTTTCGTTTTTTTTTTGTTGAAAGCTAATGTGATTGTGATTGTTCTTAGCTATATGGGGAGGGGGGGAGAGGTGAGAAAAAGTGGTGAGAATCGTAGCTTCCATACGAATGGTTTGATTTAGGTGCGGTTTTTTATGATTGAAAGCTGATGTAATCGAGATGGTTCTTAGATATTAAGGAACGAGTAGGTATAGCACAATGAAGTATCCTACTTCCTTAACATGGCGTAAGTATTTTTATTGTAGAAAAACAAGAGAGCGTAGTATCTGTACTAATAATAAAGCAATAAGAACAAAAAAGTCACTACATAATTTACCAGCATCAAAGATTATTAGAAAGCCAGCATCAAATCTTTGCCAGCATCAACAACTCCAGCGCATAAATCAAACGAATCAAAGTTCTGCCTCCTATTTAACTACATGGCGCTGATTGTCCTTAAAACACGTAAGCATTTTATTCACTGCAACCAAGCGTTCCGCTAAATTCAAATCTGCAAACTTTTCGAATTTGGCTCACACTAGCTTTAGCGCTTTGCCTCAGCACGACCTCTCAAATCCTTGGGACTGGAAGTTGTCTGTCTGCTGAATTGCCTACTGTCCGGATGATATCAAATTACTCTGCGCATATCTATACTTATAATAAAACTGTAACGGATCCAATTCTGTACATTGAAGATATTTTGAAATTTTCTTTTGGAGGGTACTATATTCGATTCTGAAACCAAAACTGTTTTTTTTTTTCATTTTTGTCTATTTGTCTGTCTGTATCTTGGCTAGGCATCACGCCGAAACTACTGAATGAATTTAAATGAAACTTGGTATGATTTGAGTTCATACTACGAGGTAGGACATATTTAATCCCGAAAAATTAAAGGGTTTCCGCAGGATAGGCGTTGAAATTTATTTAAAAGAACACGTATCACGCTGAAACTACGGAGTTCCTGCTGGATAATGTCCTAAATTCTGTAAATTGAAGATATGTTGCAAATTTTTTAATTTTTTGGTGGCTGTTCTACATTCAATACTAAAGCCAAAACTGTATTTTTTAATTTTTGTCTGTCCGTCTGTGTATCTGTACCTTGGCAGCGCATCACGCTGAAAATACTCACATAATTCAAATAAAATTTGGTATGATTTGAGTTCATACTTCGAGGTAGGGCATTGGATACTTTTCATCCCGAAAAATTAAAGAGTTTCTGCAGGATAGGGGTGAAAAATTATTAAATTAAATAAATTAATTAAATTATTTCAAAGAACACGTATCACGCTGAAACTATTGGACGGATGTTGATGCAACTTGGCACAGACATAGTTTATAAGCTGTGTGAAAATTATGGATACTTGTTATCCCTTTAAAAATGGCTTCTGCGGGATATGGATCCAAAGTTATATTAATATTTAAGTAATAAATAATATTTTTTGGATGGTTCTCTTTTTCGATACCTACTGAAGCCAAAACTGTTTCATTTTTTACTTTGAAATAAAAAGTAAAACAATTAGTAAGTAAGTTAGTAAGTTTTTTTTAATGAATTCAGTAGTTTCTGTGCGAAACTAATGAATTCCTTAAATTTTTGTAATATAGGTTGTTTCCACAATATAAGTGTTGAAAGTTATGAAAAAGAAAACGTATAACGCTGAAACTACTGGACGGATTTTTGGATGCAAATTGACACAGTCATATATCTATACTTATAATAAAGCAATAGGTACAAAAAAGGCTTTAAAAAGAGGATAAAAAATGCGATTGGGTGCTTAAAAAGGGTATTGAACATGTTTTTTTTAATCGTGTCCCTCTGTCTGTTTGTCTGTATGTTTGTTTGTTCACGCATCATGTAAAAACTATTGGACCGATTGCAATGTGGTTTTCATTGTTAGATAGCTGGTTTGATTAAAAAACTGGTGTAATTGGTATCTCAATCTGGTGAGTTAGAAGCCGAGCAATTGTTAAAAGTATTTTTGAAGGCTAAAGAAATTTTGATCAAATGTTGGCATATTGGTCCTGGAATAGCACATTATGGTACTTTGAACCTAAAGAAAATACCATGCGTGCGAAGACGCGGGTACAGCTAGTAGTTATATATTTAAACGGGACTTAACCGCGCTGTAAAACTTAATATTTATTTACCTCGACGTTTCGATCAAGTTGCATTGATCGTGGTCACGAGTAGACAAAAAAGAGGTAAATAAAAATTGAGTTTTGAGCGCGATTAAGTCCCGTTTAAATATATAACTATGTGTTCGAATCGCTAACGTTTACAAGTTACGACAGTTTTAAAAAAAATGTATGTTCACCGATCTCCGTCAATTGCAAACCGATTATAAATTTTTTTTTTTTGTTTGGATGGTTATACTTTCGAGGTGGTCCCATATAAATTGTATCACTTTTGTATTTATTTATCAGTTGATCCATTTGAAGTAATTAATTTGTAATACTAAGTGATTGCAAGGCCGGTGCTGGTGCGATGCGATGCGACCAATGTTAAGTTTCAATTGGAAACCGCTGAGGCTCCCGAACTCTATTCTATTCTATTATGTTTACACATCTGCCAGGTGTCCCTCGACGGCTCATTTTTTTTTATTGATTGCTCGGCTTGTAATTATCCGATTAAGATACTTGGTATTCCAGTTTTTAAGTCAAAGTCTAAGCTATCCAACTAAGAAAACCGAATCGCAATCGCAGCCGCCAATTGCTATGCTTCACTGGTTTTTAACGACTGCCCAAAAAAAGAGTGTAATGTTTGTAGGATTCATGTATGTTTGTATGTGAGTTTCTTTATTCCACCATAACTTTTAAATGCCTGAACAGATTTAGACGTATGGGGTATCGTTAGAATCCTTACATCCCCCGAGCAAGGCCTTTTTTTTATAATAATAACAATATGTTGGCAATATGCCAAAAAAACATTTTCTTCGTATTTTACAATATGGGTATCTAATTGAAGGGATTGATAAAGCACATTCCAACAGTATACAATTTATTGGCAATTAGTTCGTTTTTGGCAGGGCAGACGTTTAAGCATCTTTTAAGCTAGTTTGGAGATGGTAGACTCCTTCATTTCATAACAGAGTATTCATATTTTAAACTCCAAGCTCTGATTGGCCTATTTACAACAGTGGCTACTCTTCTCTGATTTATAAGGCCTGTGAATAATAATTATTTGTAGTATACAGACTGCGGACGATTGATTGATCACTGACATCAGTTAAAAAGCGTTTGGTTACGTCAGTGTTACGTCGCATCACAGAACGTATATAGTCTGTGGTAGCACGTGCGCGGCACACGTGTGTGCACGGTTCGTGAAGAGAGTAAACAATAACCTGTCTCATTTCCTACTTCAAATAGTCAAGTACGCGCTGGTGGTGTTTATTTAGGTCCTGTACTAACCACCTCATATAAATATCGTTGGGTATTTAAATAACTATACTTAAAATAAATAATTTCAAAAACTAAAACCCGACTATGGGGTAAAAAATTGCCTATGGCACTAGCGATGAAGACGAATCGATTGATACCTCGCTTGTCAAAACCACCAAGTTTTAGTTTGAACACATAACCCTTCCTTTGCTTCACAGTATAGTCTGGTAAAAAAGGCATATGACTATAAATGAAGACGACTCGATTGAATCGACCAATATGGGCTACGCTATGGTGAAACATCCATATACATAATAATATACTGTGAAACTCATCACCCTACCCTTGCTTCGCCTTAGTCGGGTAAAAATAAGTCTTCGGGATGGCATAGGAATATCTCGGCGTGGCCTGGTGGAAAATACACATCCTGTACTCATAACAAATTTTCCTCACATCAATAGCAAAACGACTTAAACAAGCAGTTCCAAGCAATGACATGCACAAAGCTACTGCAGAACTGTAGACTTTCGCATTCGTCACTGGGATCCCCAAATACCAGCTCCGATTCTTGGATACGACTTGTCCGGCGAGTGATTGCATAAATTGAACCTGATTTAAACCTGTTCACAATTGTCCAAAGGCCCACTTAAATTCGTGTACATTACAATTCTAGTCGTGTTCTGTTTGTTGTAAGTGATTACGTCCCTTCGTGCGTGCGCACTGTCGTGGTGTGAGCTCATCGCGGTCTTTAGCAAGACTATGGACAATGGCAGTTTGATGCTTGTCTTTAGACTCTGTCGTAGAACCTTGGGCTAGTTTGGTACATGTCGCCAAATGTTGAACGGTTTAAATGGCTACGTATTATGTATGTCGTGGCGATATCATGGAATTGAACATTTCATGAAATGGTTGGCCACAACATGAAAAAGTTATATTTCATGAAATTATCGGTGACATCAATGGTTTGGCCAGATGAATGAATAATCAGCGTTTGGCGATATGAACAGCTAAACGCGCGGCTACTTTATGATATGGTCAAACATTAGTTATCATATTGTAAAATAGAAGACGAGGTCGGAAGCCCGACTGGGCGTGATAGATTAGAAGGCTTCGTCTTCGTGTTTTTTTAGCCGACTACGTCGAAGCAAGGGAAGGGTATAATTAGTTAAACAGTATGTAAGATGTATGTATGTATGTGGATGTTCCACCATAGCGTCGCCCCTATTGGTCCGATTTTGACAAACGAGGCGTCAACCGATTCGTTTTCAGATATAGAATGTCATCATAGGCTTTTTTTACCCGACTATTGTGAAGCAAAATAACGGTTATGTGTTCAAACTAAAGACTTGACAAGCGACGTATAAAACGAATCGTCTTCATCGCAAGAGTGTGATAGGCTATTTTTTTATCCGACCGTTGTGGGGGTTTAAGTTTTTGAACTTATGTCTTGTTTAGCCTTGAAAACCTATCTGTTTGAACATCTTTGGTATCATGGAAACCCTACATTAATGATATTTAATTATATGTCCACGTTTGGACATATAATTAAATATCATTATTGAAATATCATTAAACGTTGATGTTTCAACAATATGGTCAGTTTTAGCTGGCCATTTCATGAAATAGAACCTTTTCATGAAATTATCGATCACATCAGTAATTTATCAGTTCTATGATGTGGCTGCGTCATGTACATCATGAGGTTAAGGTTGTTTTTATTCTGCCGCTAACAATAGTGGGTCACTTTCTCTGAAACGGACTTTCTCTTAAAAGCATTTTAAATTGTGATAACTGACACCGTCGCTTTATCAATACCAATATGTAATCCAACAACATATGTGGTCTCATGTGTCGGTCCTTCTTCAGCATAACTAGCTACCACCCGGATGCTACATTAACCTGTAGATGCTAAAAGACCATGATGTAGATGCACCTATGCAACATTGGATCTTTCACTCTCAGATTAGGTCAGATCAGACCTACGGAGCCGAAACGTGGACACGGTCAGACTAGTCCACAAATTGAAGGTTGCTCAGCGAGCTATGGAGAGAGCTATGCTTGGAGTTTCTCTGAAGGACAAGATTTGTAATGAAGTGATCTGACAGAGAACCAAGGTGAACGATATAGCTCTTAGGAGCTAAAGTGGCAGTGGGCTTGTCACATTACCCGACGAACCGATAACCATTGGTAGACGAGTTCTCGAGTGTAGACCGTGGCAAACGCAGTGTAGGACGCCCTGTGGCGTGCGGCGTGACGACCTGCGAAAAGCTTCTGGCAGAAAATTGATGAGGAGAGCTGAAGACTGAGCTCAGTGGCGTGCATTAGGAGAGTCCTACGTCCAGCTGTGGACAAGTATAGGCTGATGATGACTCTCATAGATTTTCTTATCTGACCCTTCAATCTTTAGTTATGATGACAACGTTGCAGTGAACCTTATATTTCACCTATATCGACCACTTCTGATGCCTTCGTGCAGCCACGGCAAACCTCATTCCTACAGATGTCACAATTCATTAACGCAGAACCAAAGATGTCGTACTATTTCATCATGTACAGTAATTTGTTCAGACCTTGGCTTGACCTGACCTGACCTGACCTCAAGGTATTTTGAACCCTATAGTTATAAAACTAGAGTTCAAATCATTGCCTTTTTTTACAATGGCGTGTATTTTGTTTTTATTTTAGTGTCTGTTTGCGATATTTATTTATAACAAAAAGATGAAGTATTTGGTGCTACGTCACATATTCAGAGTTGAAGGTTCCATCATAGATCAAGGATCAGCTTGTCATATAATGTCGCATCACTTGGATTATGTCCCAACGGTCCCAAACCCAACAACCTAACCCATAGATAAATTTTCAATGATTTATCTATGCCCAACCCTACGTGTCGTCTATCCACACCAATATATAAAAGTGAAACGTTGTCTGTTTATTTGTTCGGGGAGCTTTCACGCGATAAAGACTAGACAGATTTTGATGAAATTTGGAATGGAATTAGCTTTACCGTGGAACATAACAAAGGATACTCTTTATCCCGGAAAATAGTAAGTTTCCACGGGAAAACTGGAAAATGTTGATTACTCGCGCAAGGAACGGTTTCCATGGAAACGAAATAATAACTTTAGCCCACGCGGACGAAGTCGCGTGTGAAAGCTAGTGTTTTATAAAATACGGAATCCACACTGCCAAATCGAAAGTGAAGCACCCAGGATATGTCGATCGGTTCGTACTCACAAGCCTCACGCACACACTTGCACCATGTTATGCCGATCGGCCGCCATATCACAGCAAGATCTCGATCTTGATAGTCGGGTTAATTCTGTCATATTCTCACGGAAAATCAGAAACAATGCAGTCTTTTGTGACGAAATTGTGTATCAACCACAAAACACAAATAGTTATCCAGTCACGCACAAATTCGCAGCCGCCATTTGCCATGCTTCACTCGTATGTTTGGCAGTATAAACTCAATATTTTTTTACACGACTGCCCAAAAAAAGGAGATTAATGTTTTTAGGATTCATGTATGTTTGTTTGTTTGTATGGTTTATTTATTCCACCATAATTTTTAAATGCCTGAACAGCAGATTTAAATGCCTGAACAGATTTAGACGTATGGGGTATCGCTAGAATCCTTACATCCCCCGAGCTGGTATTATTATTTATTTTTTGTACACCATACGATTTGGATTTATGTCGCCTTAAATCTCTAAGATTTCTAAACCGATTTGGATGATTTTTGTTTTATTGAAAAGGGTAGACTTTCAGTGTAGTCCCATATAAACTTCATCAAAATTGGTTCAGTAGTATTTTATTAGAAAATCTATTTGTTTTAATGTTTATGTTATCTTATATCTTCGCGATTTCTGAACTGAATGAGATGATTATTTTTACTTAAGAAAAAAAGGACATCCTGAGAGGTACCTACTGTATAAATTTCATCAAAATTGGTTTAGTAGCTTTTTACAAGCTTTTATTTAATTCACTGGGTTATTAAGGTTGAGACAAGTTTGCAAGACAATTTTGATCCATTTAACGACGTCCCATGCAGCTGAAGTTTTGCACACGGGTGTAGTTCTGATGACAATAAATATTATGGTACTATTGAGCTGGTCTGATGATGGAGCCGGAAGGTAGTCACAAGAACTCCACAGCAAAATTACGAAACTCCTTCGAGTTTGGGCTCATTTGGTTTATCTAGATGAGTTCTCTGGTGTTATCAGGTAACCAGGGTCTGATGATGGAGGAGGAATTCAAAAATCAGAAGATGGAACCCCTTCGAGTTTGGACTCATTGGGTTTGTCTTGATGAGTTCTCTGGTGTTATCAGGTAACCAGGGACTGATGATGAAGGAGGAATTCAAAAATCAGAACATAGAAAAAAAATATATATATATATTTATATATATATATATATATATATATAAATATATATATATATATTTTATCGGAATATATATATTTTTTTAAATAAAAATACTCTACTTCATATTAAAAATGATCTTTTGTAAATCAACACTAAAAAGAATATGTTCAACGAACAGGTTATTCTTGAACCAATTGCTGTTAACGGAACAGCTCTCGAAGTTGTTCAGGAGTATGTTTATCTGGGGCAAACTTTGCAACTAGGTAAACACAACTTCGAGAAGAATACAGCTGGGCTGGGCAGCTTTTGGGAAACTTCGTCGAGTCTTCTCGTCGCCAATACCAGTGTGTCCTACCTGTTATGACATAAGGAGCCGAGTCGTGGACACTCACAATACGACTAGTCCACCAATTTAAGGTCGCTCAGCGGGCTAAAAAAAAGAAAAGGGAAAGAGCTATGCTCGGAGTTTCTCTGAAACATCGTATCCGGAATGAGGTGATCCGGCAGAGAACCAAAGTTGGCGACATAGCCCTTAGGATTAGTACGCTGAAGTGGCAGTGGGCTGGTCATATCTGTCGAAGGACTGATAACCGTTGGGGTAGACGTGTTCTTGAGTATAGACCGCGACTCTGTAAACGTAGTGTAGGGTGCCCTCCAGATAGGTGGAGCGACGATATACGCAAAGTTGCTGGCAGCATTTGGAAGAGAAGAGCCGAAGATCGGGCTCAGTGGCGAGCTTTGGGAGAGGCCTATGTCCAGCAGTGGACTGACACGGGCTGATGATGATGAAAAAGAATAAAAAAATATGAGCCATACAAATATAGCCTAGGTCTCGGGTTTCGTGATTCGCCAAACTAAGCTATTCAAAGACCCTGAAGTCTCAAAAGTTCTATTTAATTGTTATGTTCGTAGCCTACTTGAGTATTGCAGTACAGTTTGGAATCCTTCATACAAAGTTCATATTGGTAGGTTGGAGAGATTACAGAAACGGTTCCTCTATCATTTCTGTTTTATTGATAACCGATGCCACGAACTCACGTCCTACGATGCAAGGGCCAGTCACTATAAAGTAATTTCTTTGGTAAAGCGACGAGCTGTCGCAGATCTCGTTTTCCTGTACAAAATTCTCAATGGTGAAATCGATTGTGCAGATTTATTAAAAAGATTACCTTTCTCAGTACCTCTAAAAAGCAGTCGTCTTCATAACAGAACAACTTTTTTGTTGCCCTTATGTCGTTCTAATCTTGGACATCATTCGCCGATTTATCGCATGTGCTCCACTTACAATAGTATAGACAAGAAAATCGACATTTTCAATGCGTCTATCAGTGTTTTCAAGAAGTCTTGTCTTTTGTAAAAATATCTTAAAGTTGAGTGTTTTTATTCTGTGCATGTTGTGTTCACTTCCAGTAGGTTATGCACTTAGCTAGAAATTTTACTTACTTACTTCAAATGATGAAATGTGTATTAACCAGTTTTGTAAACCAAATAATAATAAAAAAAATAAAAAATTACTTTTTGAAAATTAGCAATTTAAAAAAATAATGCAAAAATGCAACATCATCATCATCATCAGCCTGTATTCGTCCACTACTGGACATAGGCCTCTCCTAATGCGCGGTTCTGAACCCGATCTTCGGCTCTTCTCATGTAATTACAAAATTATTTATTTCACAATAATTAATTTTATTTATTGTATTTCACAATAAATAATTTTACCTACTTTTCATTGTGAAATAAATAATTTTGAATACAAATACATAAAGAAAAAAAAACACATTGTGGTGGTAAAAATGACCTAATACAAACTCCCGATAACATCCCACACTATACCTACATTAATTTTACATGTGCCAAAATTGGTGACTAACACCTAGGAATAAAAATAACTTAACTAAGTACATATATATTTAAATTATTTATCATGTTTATCTGTCTGTGTGCAAATAGATTTCAGTGGATTATCCTATTAGTGAACTACTTTTAAGATGTTTTCCGTGTCTCTGTACGAAAGTGTCATAAGCCATATCTCAAGTTTAACTTTTACTTCCCTGATATTATTTTCTTTAATGTGTGTTTCATTGTTTGTTGACTCTGTTATATATGAATTGGTGCCAGCTACTTTACGCAGATCAACAAAACAACAAACTAAAATACAACATATGGTAAGAAAATAAGCAAGAGTTTTTTGAAGGTGGGGCAAACTTATGCATCATTTAAATCTAATATCTTTACAACAAAATTATTACACACCTATCTACGCACCCTTATACAAAACACGAAATGCAGAAGAGACAAAACAAGAGACTCACACGAACGGATTTTGACTTTTACACGTTCACAAACTGATTGACACGTATACAGAAATCTAGTAAATGATAAAGTATTTGTAGATAATTACTTTAATAGCTTATTACCCATTTTATATAACACGTCAAGTCGTTTAAGACATCATTTTTTGTATAAGCTCAACGGTATTAAAAACTAGTGGCTCTGTGAGCTGTAGACTTCGCCAGCACAAACTTTTTTGCAAACAATCTAGCGGTCCACAGTAGTGCCATCTTATTGTAAAACTAACATTAATAACTAAGCTGCTCCATCAATCCCTACCTAGTATGTAAAGGGTTGATTCCACTCGAAGAAACCTAAAAGTGACCAATTTACTGCATTTTGAGGAGCTATTCTGCTCATCGCGCCGAAGATACTCATCAGATCTTCACCAAATTTTTATGAGACCAACGTAAAGTTACTACCTTTCAAATAAAAAAATAACCATCGAAATCGGATCTAATAAGACGGAGAAATTCAGTAGCCCCCTTTTTGCCCCTTTTTGGGGAAAAAACCCCCCAATCAAAAATTCCCGACGACTAAAAAAATCTAAAAATTCGTTAATCCTATTCGTTAATCCTGTTTCGCCTAGATCGGTTGAGAAAGTAGAGGAGAACAGCCGGAGATCCGGACACACGAAAGCATTTTTAAGCCCAAGCTGAAACGGAAACGCTTCGCGCTCGCTCGGTCAATGATGGCTCGGTTTGGCACTGCCTTCAAAAAACTCTTTCCTTGTCTTATGTTGTATTTTTTGCATTATTACCTACATCATTGGTAATTTAGAAAAAGTGAAATTGTTCGCTCAATTGTAATAATTTTATTCTTTTTAGGGTTATTTACAAAAGATCATTTTTAATATGAAGTCGGTTTAATTTTTCTGAAAAAATATTTTTATTTGTAAACAATGTTCAATACTAAATAGGTCATAATATTTTTAAACCTTCTTGATTTTCTTAATAAACAATATTTTATACTCAATCATACAAAAATATTATGTTAATTAATATACATTAATGTTAATTTGTTATACCGGAGTAAAGTGTTGTTTATTTACGTGTTTACCTACAAGAGTTAGGTATGCAACAAGTAAACAGTATCAGCACCAGTACAGTAAGGTTTACCTTCTACACTGTATTTGTGTATAATTTATTATTTAAATAAATAATTATTTGACGAAGTTCTTTAGAATAAAACTTTTTATTGGCCGTGACTGCTGAATGGAAAACGGTGCGAAATGTTCAGTGATATATTGATGACACATCTATTTATCTATACTTGTAATAAAGCAGTAAGTAACAAGAAATCTGTGAAGATTATTTAAAAAAAATGGTCTTGTGTACTTAAAATGATTCACACGACTAATGTTAAAAAGAAAAATGTCCAAAGCCAATGTCCATTAATAAAAATGTCTAATGATAAAAATGTCCAATGATAAAAATGACCAATGATAAAAATGTCCAAAGAAAATAATGGCCAATTGGTATATTAATCCATACCAATATATAAAAGTGAAACGTCTGTTTGTTTATTTATTTATTTATTTGTTTGTTTGGGGAGCTTTCACGCAATAATGGCTGGATAGATTTTGATGAAATTTGGGAATGGAGATAGCTTATACCCTGGTTTCTACGGGAAAAACTGGAAAAACGTTGATTACTTGCTGTAAGAAACGGTTGCCATGGATACGAAATAACAAGTATGTCAAAAAACATCAAGAGCGTTGGTGCTATACCTACTTTTGCATTGGTTTTTAATATCCTAGAAGAACGTAGGATGCATTTTTTCGCGATAAACAGTAGTCCGCGAGGAAGAAGGCGCGGGCGAAAGCTACTATCAATTAAAAATGACGACTCTATTATAGTTAAGCAGATGTAACGATTTAAGATATGACTTATAGCTGGTTTACGCTTCTTTAAGTACAATAGCGAGTTAAATTGCGTATTATTCATAGAGTACCTACACTTAAATAGACTCTTTAAAAGTTTAGTTTCTAAAAAGCATGTTGGCATCTCTATAGTTGGTAATTATTCCGTTTGGGCATTTCTATTCCTGAACATTTTTCAACATGGCCTTTTCTATATATTTTGGTCATTTTTCTAGTTGGATGTTTCTATACTTGGACGTTTTTCCGATTGGGCGTTTTTATATTTGGACATTATTAAGCTCTTGGTCATTTTTCTTGTATGACATAAGTCCTGCGAATTCTTAAAATAGGCTAATGAACAATAATATATCTTTTTTTTTAAATCGTGTCCGTCTGTTTGTCTGTACGTTTGTCCGCGCATCATTTAAAAACTACTGTGCCGATTGCGATCCGGTTTTCACTGTTGGATAGCTTAGAAACTGGTGTACTTGATATCTCAATCCGATAAGTAGAAGCCACAGCTAGTTCAGTGATACATTGATAATACATGTATTAATTGTGTGGTGAAAACAAAATAGACTTACATACAGGATGTAACAGCACGGTGTAGCATTACTGAAACCACGCATATACATGCTAATTCAGAATTTGTCTGTTAGCACTGATATTCAGTATTTAGTTAATTGTAAGTTAGTCTAAACATATTTCAACTAAAATTGAAAGGGCTCTTGCTGGAATCTTGTTTGTATTCAATCGATGATTTCAATTCTAAATATATGTATTATTGATTTTATATTTATTTCATGACCTGGAATGTCTAATTTAATGTTTCATTGACTTATTTGTTTGTTTTTGACATTTTAGAGTTAAGTTGTTTTCTTGTTTTTTTTTTATTTAATATTTTTGTAATGTTGTTGACGTTATTTTGATTGTATGCATTGTTTTTTTCTGTTAATCTTTTAGTTTCAGACACAATGTAATAACTGTTAATGAATAAATTATGAATTATTATATTATATTTTTTTAAATTTTAATGGAGAATTCGAAATCTGATTTTAGGTTTTATGTCCTTGTAATGTAAATGATGCATCACTGGATATACACTCGAGAGCAATGAATCCGGGTCACTTAAAGAAACCTATAAATCTCGGAAACTAAGAATACTAGCTTAATGAAATAAATTGTGTTTAATAGACAATATAATACCCCATAAAAATCCTTAAATGAAAGTAATAAAATTTATGAGTCACTAAATTTTATTTACTATAAATTACATAAAGAAAAAAACTGCTCATCTCGCTTTAAAACAAAAATAGAAAACATATCATTGTTGAACAACATTACAATTTTCTTGATTTTCAATACTTGAAAACAAATTTTCAATACAAACTTACCTTACTTATACTTTGCCTCCTCGTGCTTCCATTACTGCGTTTACGCGGTTTGGCATGCTGTACACCAAGTTCCTTATACGATTTTGGGGAATATTCTCCCATTCCTCTGTGAGCCATTCCATTTGACTTTGAGCTCACGAAACGTGATTGGGGGAGGCTTTCGTTGTTTTACGCATCTCCCTAGCTCGTCCCAAGCATGCTTGATCGGGTTGATATCCGGGCTGCGTGCTGGCCACTCCATACGAGTAATGTTCATCTCTTGAAGGTAGTCATTCACAATCCAACCTGTATGAGGTCGGGCATTGTCATGCATAAAAATAGCATCCTTATCCAAATTGACCATAAATGGCCCAACTATAAACGCTAGTTAAAGAGCCGTTTTCTATAAACACCAGTTCTGTGCGACACACTGATGAAATTCCGGCCCACACAAGTACAGACCCACCACCGTAGGCTACTGTTTCTTCGATGCATGCTTGCTTGAATCTTCCTCCTGGTCTTCCTCTGTGTCTTCCATCGTGCTTGTAGAGCATAAACTTTGATTCGTCGGAGTACATAACTTTTGACCAATCTTCAATGGTCCAATTTAAGTGGTTCTGGGCATATCTTAGTCTTGAAAAACGATGCCCACTCTCCAGTTTAGGGCCATTTGCAGGTCTAAGTGGTTTAAAGTTAGCTTTAGCAAGTCGTCGTCTTACTGTCAATGCGCTTGGGTTCCTTCCTCCGAGGCGTCGAAACTGGTTTGTAAGTTCAGTTCCTGTGAGAAAGCGATTACGAAGCATGGTGTTCACCAAGTATCGATCTTCTCATGCTGTGGTACACCTGGTTCTGCCTGTTCCTGGTCTGCGTAAGTTAGAGCCTGTTTCCTCGTAACGTCGGAGAACTTTTTGTACTGTTGACAGCGACACACCGACAGTCCTGGCTGTATCGCGCTGACTCCGGCCTCTTTCGTGCATTGTGAAAATTCTGGTGCATTCTTCAGGTGTAAGCGACATGATTACAGCTTGAATAATAAATATCGAACACTATCAATATGGTTTATATACCTACTTAAATGACAGATTAGAAACAAAAGCAAAATCAAATGCAGTAATTTCGTAGTTCCATCTTCGAAAGTCTCCCTTTTTCAAATTTGTTTTTTTTATCACATAACTTTACAATAACTAAGGAGTTTTAATACCTTAATTTTAGGAGTATTTAATTGTTAATTTATTTCATTAAGCTAGCATTCTTAGTTTCCGAGATTTATAGGTTGCTTTAAGTGACCCGGATTTATTACTCTCGAGTGTACATACACACCTTTCAGTATTGCTACACAGTGCTATATTTTGGCCAGTAACACAAAATAAATAACTACAATTAACCTTACTCAGTCGGGCTGGACTTTTACCACCACCACCTACGATCATGTATCTACCACCACCACAGTGGCGTTGGTACAATTATTTATTGCTAAAATATGGTATAATAAGTATATTTTAGAACCTTTTTATTGTTCTTTGTTATTGCTTTTTCACTTTTCACGGTTGTAATTCTTTTTTTTATTGCTTTGTCTTCGGTTTGTGAGCTACCCTGGAAGTTTCAGCCGGATAGCTAATCGGGAAGTGCTCGAAATTTAAATTGCAAGATTCCAGGACAGACATAATACATAGACACATACAAGTGTAGTTAAATAAAAGCTTTTAAAATATGGTATACGCACGCAGATGTCGACGTTGCAAAGTCCAAAATATTTACCTTTTCTAAGAATTACTAATTAATTAAAAACCAGCATTTTATAAAAAAAAAACAATTGTTTTAATTTGAATCAAGAATGTTGGTTGTTGTTTCTGTTGCATACCTACTTGTTGCTATTCTAGGAGCGTATTGTTGTTTCCTGTCGGTGTGTTACGGAAACTATTTGATACCATTTTAACAAGTTAAAGTTAAGCATTACTATAAATAACTGAACCAACGTAACTTTAATAAAAAACAATTCGCGAAAAATTTAATAATCATCCATGTCAATATATAAAAGTGAAACGTTGTCGGTTTGTTTGGGGAGCTTTTACGCGATAACGGCTGGACGATTTTTGATGAAATTTGGAACGGAGATAGCTTAAACCCTGGAATAAAACATAGGAATTATCCCGGAAAATTGAAAGTTCCCATGGGAAAACTGGAAAATGATTATTATTCGTCCTAAGGAACGGTTGCCATGGAAACGAAATAACAAGGCTGTCAAAAAACATCAAGAGCGTCGGTGCTATAAAAAATTTTGCATTGGTTTTTAACCTGTGGACGAATGCGTTTTTGGAGTTACTGGGCTATTTTTTTAATATAGAATTATTAAAAGGGTTGCCATACACAAAATCTGTATTTGAGGAAGGTAAATGAACCAAAATATATTTTTTTTCCCTTTTTTTATTTTTTGCAAATTTTGCAAAAATATCCTCAAATATCCCGTACGGGATACCGATAGCAGACAGGTTACTATCCTAGAAGATCATAGGATTGTTTATTTCGCGATAAACTGTAGTCGCGGACAAAGTCGCGGTCGGGAAAGCTAGTTGTAATTATATTTTTTGAATGTTCAGAACCTGATTCCTGATGTTGTTTTTCAGCGTAAAATTATACCTTGCTTATATATATTTGTAAATATGTTTACACCTCCTTAACCCTGCTAATGAGAAACATGGGTCATACCCATCCTATTACTAATACCTGTGACCAATACGATCTTTGATCACGAATCCGTCAAATACAAAGTCTGACTGAACAGATTTTCCTCCCAACATTAACCCATTCCCTGCCAGCGACTGAGACTGAGACGCGTATGTGCGTTTTATAACAGTCCATCACGAAGGGTTACCATTTAGAAAATTTGAAAATTCCGGACAAAAAGCCTGACACTTCAATAAAATTCCGGACAATTTATTCCCAAATTGCAAACATTGCGCACGTTGTTACAGTGAAAACCACTGATGCTCGCGCGACATAGCGGAAGTTATAGAGGATTTAATTTTGTTAAGTTAATTGTTTAAAGTTTTTTATTTGACATGAATGAGAGTTTTATTTATTTATTTATTTATTTATTCATCAAGATGACATTAGTAAGCTTACAGTATAAAACCAAAACGCTTACTATCTTAGGTAAATCGTTAAAAATAAATTCAAATTTGTAACAATAGTTCTCAAATTGTCATTAAAAATATCTACATTTTAGAATTCGTGCGTAAAATATTTAAAATTGATAACAGTCTATGAGTTGGCCGCATTGCGGGCGTGAGCAGTTCGCGCGGCGAGACACGAGAAAAGCTGATGACGGTGACGGCTCCCAGTGCGAACGAAGTTATGTAGGACAAAAAAAAACGAAAAAAAAACTAACCTTATAAAACATTAATTGCTTATTTGATAGAACTTATGTAAGTTTTGTTACTCGTATTCCATCTAATTCAAAAAATCAAAAAGCCGGACAATATCCGGACAGTAGTCTAAAAGTCCGGAAAATCCGGACGGATGGTGACCCTATGACACGAACCACGAATAAGATTGTTAATCTTATTCGTGGTTCGTGTCATAGGGTTTCCGACTTTCCGCCGATATGTCTGACAAATAGCTCGCAGAGTCTTGCATCGGGAAGTCCGAACATCTACAACTACACATACGATTACGATCATATCGCATGCGGATGCCCGACGCGTGCAAACACTTCAGTCAGTTTCCATTCAGCCGCGACGCGAGATCGCACACGCTTGCGCGCGGGGAGCACTATTGCGCGTGCCGCACAAAAAAATATATTTAAAAAGCCGCGTCCGCCGGACGTTTGGCGGTTTCGCGCGTTTTTACTTAAAAGTTTAACGTTTAGGCGCGTTTCAGTGTTCAGTGTGTGTGTGGACAAGTGATTTGATTTGCGGTAGGTGAATGTCAGATTATTTCGGCCGTGAGGCGTGACCCGGTTTTGTTTCTTGTTTTGATTGTTTTAAGTTTGGTCTTTGGTCATGAAATAGGCTTTAAAATAAATTTCTAGATAGCAGTACTAATAATGTGGAAGTAGCTGTGCCCGCGGCTGTACCCGCGTGGTCAAAATTCATGTTTTTTTTTTCGTGTAACCCTATTGCTTTAAAAAAAAAAGAAAAAGTAGCCGATGATACTCCTTATAACATTAGGTATCTTCCAGTGAAAGACTCGTCAAAATCGGTCCAGCCGTTTTGGAACAGACAGACAGACAGACAAAACTTTAGAAAATGTGTTTTTGTTTTAAGTACCGTATATACTTTCATATGCATTTAGTAAAACGCTGTTATTTTGACATTACTAACGGACACTTCAATTTTATTCATTTGTCTAGACTAGATATTTCATGAATTTCTTTGATTTGGTTTATAAAAAACCGGCCAAGTGGGAGTAGGACTCGCGCCGGAAGGTTCCATACAAACTTGTAGGTACTTGTGTAAATAGTTCGTCCATCACGGAAAACAAGACTCGAAGTTTTTTTTAGCGATGTGACTAAAAATTTACTGTTATCTTTTTTTGCCCTTTATTTGTGCTATAATTTCATGTTTCTAGGTCAACGGGAAGTACCTTAGGTTTTGATTCCTTTGCGAGTATCAAAATATGCGGCATAAACGGCCGTATCTTTTGATTGCGTGGACTTAGAAGTTTGTTTTCACAGCTCCAAGGGATTGCAGACCTGAGTATTTGATATTAATTTCAACTTGATATCTCCCACGAGTTCCTGAGAAAAAGGGTCTTGACAGACAGACAGACAGACAGACAGACGGACAGACAACAAAGTGATCATATAAGGGTTCCTTTTTTCCATTTGAAGTACGGAACCTTATAAAATTGGAAATTCGACTGTTAATTTATCGCCATGGTACGCCAAACCGTTTTTTTTTTTTCAAAATCTCTGAAGGTTACCTTCAAAAAGAAATCAATCGAAAAATGCAACCTACTTACCATTAAATATTTAACAGTGCCATGGAACTATGTGGAATTACAAAAGAAATTGATAAATTCTCGCCGAGCTATGTCTACTTCAAACATGGTAATTAATGCGTGCGGCAGATTCATAAATTTACAATTATTGTTCATGAATCAATTAGATATCTTCACTGCAGTCTGCGGCCAAATCAATTGATTTGACTACCATTATGTGTTGTAAACAAGACATTACTTCAAAAACTAATACCCAACTACGGTCGGATAATAAATAATAGCCTGTGACACTCTCCCGATGAAGATGAATTTAAACATTTTTGTTGCTGACATTACTTAGTATAGATTTTGTTGAAAAAAATGGAGGATAAAATCAATGGGGCAAGTGACTGAAACGAAAAAATAATATTTTTTTAATTCGGTAACTCGTCCCATTGGGACGACTTTGTTCTGTGGGACGAGTCGCTGAACTAGCCAATCGATTGATACCTCGCTTGTCAAAATAGAACCAAGGTTTTAGTTTGAACACATAACCCTTCATTTGCTTCGCCGCAGTCGGGTAAAAATACTTGCCTATGAACTCTATACTTGAAGACCAATCGATTGATACCTCACTTGTCAAAATCGGACAGTGGTGGAAAACCTACATACATACATAGACTGTTAAACTCATTACCCTTCCCTTGCTTCACCGTACTCGGGTACAAAAGCACTAAAAGGTTTACGTATATAGAATAAAATGAAGATTCGTATTCATATATTTATTCCAAACATATGCACATTACAAGCACAGGTATTAAGGTGTTACATACAGCATCATCTATACTTTTATTAAAGCAGTAAGTATCAAAAAAATCAAATAATAAAACATTTTGAAAATCGTGTCTGTCAGTTTTTTTGGTTTGTTCACGTAAAAAAAATATGGACTGATTGCGATGCGGTTTTCACTGTTGTATAACTTAGGGTTTGACTCAAAAGCTGGAGTACTTGACTGACGAGTAGAAGTCGAGCAATCGATAAATAACATTTGACGTCTGAACGAAGTTTGATGATATTTGTATTTTTGGTTCTTAAATAGCAAAAACATAGGATTCTTATATCCCAGAAAGATGACGACGCGGGCAGAGCTAGATAAAAACAAATGACAAAAAAATAAAAAAATAGCTGTTTATATTCTTCAAATCAATTATCTCAATGTAAAATAACAATAGGTAATTGGTTCACAGTTAATGATTTTAATTGTTCTCCGGGCGGCATACAGCAGGCAACACTGTCTTCCTTATCAACAGTTATCTTGCTAATCAAAATACTCTTGATCTTGAATATTTTATCTTATCGTATCACTGTTTGTTTCTTTGTCATATGAGGTAGAGCTGGCCTCTGGTGTCACAGTTAGTCAGGCCGGCCGATGGCTTCTGTCACGGCTTTACGACTACCCAGCCGGGATCGACAGCTTAACGTGCCCTCCGAAGCACGGAGTGATGGAAAACCGCACATAACTTATGAGTCATTGGGAGCCTAGGATCGATCCTGGTATTGTTGGGTTCGAAGTTGCACTATTGAACCGTCCTGTCTGTCTATTTGTTTGTTTGTTCGCGCATCGCGTTAAAAGTGCTGGAACGATTGCTATTCGGTTTTCACTGTTGGATAGGTGAGGTTGGTGAAAAACTGGTGTACTTGGTATCTCAGTCCGATGAATAGAACCCGAGCAATCAATAAAAAACTGTTTGACGTCTGAACGAACTTTGAAGAAATGTAGTATAATGCTATATACTCGTAGGTACTTTTGGTCCTGGAATAACATATTGGTGACTTGTAACCCAGAGAAATGATCACGCGGACAAAGCCACGGGCACAGCTAGTAATATCATAATAATGGTAGTAATGATAAAAAAACTACGTATTATTTTATTCGTAAGGTGGAAATATTCTTCATTGACAAATATATTTAACTAGCTTACCCGCCCGCGACTTCGTCCGCGCGGACTACAGTTTATCGCGAAAAAAGCATCCTTACTTACTTACGTTCTTCTAGGATATTAAAAATCAATGCAAAAGTAGACTTGGACTTCTTGGTTACCTATGGCCTCCGTGGCTTGTTGACTTACACCAACGCTCTTAATGATTTTTGACGGACTTGTTATTTGGTTTCCATGGTAACCGTTCCTTACAGCGAGTATTCAACATGTTCTAGTTTTCCCGTGGAAACTTACACGGAATTCGTGGAATTTTCCGGGATAAAAAGTACCCTAACTTTTATTCTAGGGTATAAGCTATCTCCATTCCAAATTTCATCGAAATCCGTCCAGCGGTTATCGCGTGAAAGCTCCCCAAACAAACAAACAAACACAACGTTTCACTTTTATATATTGGTATGGATTACGTGGGGCAATTCATTGTTCGCCGCAACGTGGATAAGCACTTCTGCTGAAACACCATGACATAAAGTCTGCTTCAATGTTCTCTGCTTGATTTAGCCTAGCACTACAAAGTGCCTAACACCACGATCTCGGAGAAATCTCCACCGGATTACATAAATTATGATATTAGTGCCAGATACTAAATAATTAATTAATTTGAATTATTATAGCGGATATTTCCCGTACAACATGCCTTACTTAACGTAAGTAAGCCGCACATCCGGTGTGTCCGATGCGCACTCACTCGGCTTTAATTACTTATCAGAATTACTTCGTTATATCATTTAGTTGCGGTATATGTTGATTTGCATTGAGGAATCACAATTTTGTCTAACTTTGCAAGTACAGTAAGTTACTTGCTTGTATACTTGCGAAATCAACATTCCATAGACTGAGCTGTAGACCTCACGAGCACAAACTTTTTTTGCAATCAATCTAGCGGTGCATAGTACCGCCATCTAGTTACCTTATCGTACAACTATCATTAATAACCAAGGTGCTCCATCAATCCCTCCCTAGTAGGTAAAGGGCTGAGATTCCACTGGTAGAAATCTAAGAGAGCAATTTACTGCATTTTGAGCAGCTATTCTGCTCATTTCGTCGAAGATCCCCATCAGATCTTCATCAAATTTTTATGAGACCAATTTAAAGTTACTACCTACTTGTCAAATTAAAATCGAAATCGGAACTCATAAGGCGGAGATATTCAGAAGCCCCCTTTTTACCCTTTTTGGAGAAAGCAAAATCAAAAATCAACCGACGTTTACAAAATTCAAATAATTCACTATATATCAAGTTTCGTCTAGATCGGTTGAGAAATGCCTCCTGTAGAGGAGAACAGAGATCCGGACGGCGCGATACAAAAACATTGTTGCCCAAGCTGAAAAGGAGACGCTTCGCGCTCGCTCGGTCAATAAAGGAGATGTGCTGAATCGGTGAGTGAACAAAGAGTTTCACCATCGACACAACGCTGATGACATTTGCTTTTAAAATTCATAAGATTCTCCGGGTACCAACGCTATTTCAGTTTGCTAAAGAGCTATAAAATTAAAATAAAATTACAATATATACATTCAGCCACGACAAGGTTTCCTTGCCTACTTTACTGCTAAATACAAATCTTGTTAAATTGATATTTTATTCATTTTAAATCTATCACGTACCGCTGCCAAGGTTTTATGCCAAAACTTAAGTTATGCATACGGATTTCGTTTTCTGTATGCATTGATTGGTATATAAATAAAACAACAATCAATACATACGATAAAACAAAGTCGCTTCCCGACGTCTGTCTGTAACGCTTAAACTTTTAATCTACGCAACGGATTTGAAAGCGGTTTACATCAATAGATAGAGTGATTCAAGAGGAAGGTTTATATGTATAGTTTGATATTGTTTCGTTTTAATTTGTTGAAATATGACGATAAATGTATAATAATTCCAGGTCATACAGAATCCAGGCCCTGTATCCTTAGATCTTTTTAAACTACGCTATGGATTTTAATGCGGTTTTCATCAATAGATAGAGTGATTCAAGAAGAAGGTTTATACGTGTTGTTTGATATTGATTTGTGTTTATTTGTTGAAATATGACGATAAATGTTCAAGATGTCGGCAGAAATCAATAACATTGATAAAACAAAGTCGCTTCCCGCTCTGTACCCTTAGATCTTTTAAACTACACTACGGATTTAATGCGGTTTTCATCAATGGATAGAGTGATTCAAGAAGAAGGTTTATACGTATAGTTTGATATTGTTTTGTGTTTAATTGTTGAAATATGACGATAAATGTCCAAGATGTCGGCAGAAATCAATAACATTGATAAAACAAAGTCGCTTCCCGCTCTGTACCCTGACATCCTTTAAATTATGCAACGGATTTTATTGCGGTTTTCACCGTTAGATTATTTTTCACGGAATGTTTATATCTATACTAATATTATAAAGAGGTAAAGTTTGTGAGGTTGTAGGGGGTAATCTCTGGATCTACTTGAACCTATTTTGAAAATCCGTTTACCAATAGAAAGCCGCGTTATTTGGTGAGTGTCTATATTAAAATGACCACGCGTGCGAAGCCGCGGGCATCAGCTAGTTTGTAATACGAGCATACGAGACCTGAACGTAGTGAAGGGGGAGCGTAGCGTCCCAGAGTATGCAATAACTAAATTTTTCACCTCTTTTTGCTCTTAAGCGGGGTGGGGTGGGGGGGGGGGGGGTCGCTAGTAAGATACTAAAAACAATTCATAGATTTTAGCTAGATAGCATCTATCTGCTCTGATTTTTTCAACATATATTCTTTTCTTTCTTGTAAAAGCATTTGGAAGCCTAGACTACTACTACTACTACTACTACTACTTTTACTAGATGCCGTCCTACCGTTAACTTTTTTCTACTGTCTACTTATTTTTGATTGGATTAGTCATTGTAATTCAATAGGATTAGTCATGATTATCATAAAATTAGGGTGTTGTCTTATTTGGATACTGTTACCTATTTTTTGTTTGATTTTGCTGAAGTCGTCATATTAGTCATCAAATTATATAATATAAGTTGCAATATAGTTGTATCTTAGTTCTTTTGTGTATTATTTTTTGTATATTCTTGTTTTTTACTGCACTCCTTGCCATCAAACCCAGCATGTCCCTAAAACATAAAAGTTCTTCCAAATCAGAATCGATTATCTATTCTTCCAAATGCCAACGAGTTCAAACCAATGGTTTAACATAAATCTCGAATTTAACTATTTCGTTTAAAATATTGCGTGATGGATTTACAATTGGGTCAAGAACTTATTTTATTGCTAACATAACATACAATAGAATTCTTGTGTAGTACTGTGTATAATAATATGTTTATTTAGAATCAGGGTGCGTCGTTGCCGAGGTGAAAATGAATATGATAATCACACTGATTTGTCACTCACTTAATTTATGTACAGCATATTATTTATTTTAATCTTCGATTTATATGTATAAAATGTAACTCCGTAACGACTGATCGGATTTTTCATTAAAAAAACAATGCCCCGGAAAAACAACCAAACCACGGGGTGCAGCTGTAATGACTAAATTAATATCTACGAATATCCGATATGTAAGTGTGTGAGTGGCGTAACACTTGGTCCAAACTACAAATAACATACAGAACCTATATATTGTGTTGTTTTATTCAACTAGTTCCTCAATGTAGACCGAGCATCTATAGTAGCTGCGCGATATTGATTGCCACCATCGGCAGGGCTGCTCCCGGTAAAATTGATTTAAATTGGCGCCAATCGGCGCGTGCTTTTGCTCAAGGATTGTTACAGACGAGGCAATTTGTGATGGTCAACTTTTCACGGTTATAAGTCAGTTCCATTATGTTTATAAGACAATATTTCGATCGTAATAAACTCGAATTAGAGCGCCAACAATGACTTTCGTCATTCTGCCTGCGCCGGGTGCTGCAATATTTCGATCACGCCTGTAGAGCCGCCGCCAATCTGGAAAGGCTCGAAGGCCGAAGACCAAGAGGCTGGCCCGAAACGCTGGTCTGACCAGGTATCACAACAATTAGACATGACAATCAATGCAACATTCAACAAATCAGAAGATCGGAACAGGCGATGGAACAGTCCTAGGCGCAATTGGAAGATATAACTATCCTCAACCACTAAGGAGGAGGATATGACAAAAACGGATCAATCAGATTAACGTTTCAATAAAGTCGAATTGACCTTGAATACAACCCGCGAAAGTCAGTTCAATTCACGAATATTTAAAAAGTTCCAGTTCCATTAAGGTCCTTAAAACACAGACCTTCAAACCAAAAGAGGTCACCTTTTACTTTAAAATCAGCATCGTCTAAAATCCGTTCCTTTCCAACAAAGCTAAGTGTCCGTCGAACTCTTCATTCTTTCAGTGCTTCCGAAATAATTCCATTCCATGCTTCATGGTCAATAGGCTTCTATATTCCGAACTGAAAAAACAAAAAAGTTTATTTTGTTTTGTTGAAAAATTCAGACCGGACTGTGTCGCCTACGTAGGGTTAAATAGGTACAATAAAAGCGCAGAGACTTTTTTTATCTCAATCATATGACACACTCGCTGCGACCCGCAGCTTTGCCCGCGTGCAAGCTTTTCCTCTCCTGTTCACCCCAATAAGCATGGAATTACAAAAAATCTTTCCTATTCAAGGAATATTTCGTCCAAATTTCAAATGTCAACTGGTTTAGCCGGTGCGTTGTCTTTCAGTCAGTCAGTCAGTCAGACAGTAGGTATGTCACGGTTCTGATTTATAGGTAAAAAATTGTACCTACCCTACCTAGGCCACAGAATAAATAATAGCCTAGGTGACACAGTCCGGTACGAATTTTGTCGCCTAAAAACGTGACCTAGTCACAGAATATGTGCAGCTAGACATGTCTATCAGTTGTTATGTATGGTACAAGCGTGACCGATCTATTGACCAATATCTAGGAAGATTGAACTTTTTAATGCTGGTATAGTTTTGCATTCTAGTTTTCTGACAACTAAACATATTGTTTTTATATTATTTATTTATATAAAAACAATATGTTTAGGATTCATGTATGTTTGTATGTATGTGAGTTTCTTTATTCCACCATAACTTTTAACTTTTAAATGCCTGAACAGATTTAGACGTACTCGTATAAGGTATCGTTAGAATCAGTTTTACTTCGAATTTTACAATATGGGTATCAAATTGAAGGCCTTGATAAGCACATTCGAACAGTATATAATTTATTGGCATAAGCTTTTTTTTTCACAGGGCAGGCGTTTTTTGATAGTTTAAGAAAATCCATTAGAAGCAGTTTTCTTCTTTTTTTTTTATTGATTTATTTGGTTTTGTCCCCAGGAAGTAAAAGACGAGAGCGACGGATGCGGCGCCAAGTTCTCTGCGGTCATCGTGTCTGACAAGTTTCAAGGGAAACCTCTGCTGGCTAGACACAGGTAAGAGAACATTGGTGTAACTACAGAATACGAAGCTCACTAGGTCTGCGGTACGGCAATCATCTACTATTACTAATACTAATCTAATATTCAAATATTACCCCAAAATTCGATTGACCATAAGAAGTCAGTAGGCTAGCGCACAATGTGTTATAGGACCCAAAAATTTGACATCCTTGTTTTCTCACACAAACCGATGGTTACTTTGATTTGAAATCGAAGAGTAAAACTCCTGAGTGCTAATGTTGTTTAGTTTAGGAGAAAAATATATTCAAATTTAACACATTTTTTGGCCGAAAATCAGAAAAATAATTCTAGTCCAAAATTTTATAGATAGATAGATAGAAAACTCTTTATTGCACAAGAAATGAAATTGATGATACAATAATCAAGTTTTAACATAGAACAATCGGCGGCCTTATCACTAAGCAGCGATCTCTTCCAGGCAATCGTAGGCTGAATAGAGACACATAGGCTGTTACAAAGGATGGTAGTGTGCAGAATTATAAAAAAAAAACCCTACATATTTTTTTTTTTATTACGGACTAGGCAATCGTTTGACCACGATCACACCTGATGGAAAGCGATGATGTGGTCGAAGGTGTAGCACGCTTGCCTAGTAGATACCTATTCACTCTTGACTTGAACACACCGGGGTTATAATTTACCGGAAACACAACCGGACCGGTATCAACATACCGGATATATAATGAATAATACAAATTACATAAATATTTATTACCATATAATAATACATACAAAATAATAATAATACACTTACTTATACACCTACTGTTAACATAAAATAATAATAAATATTATATTACATTCAACAGATTAACAACTTATTTATTTGATTTGTTATAGATACAGAAGAATTTATGGAATCATTTTTGGTAGTGCTTTAAAAACGCATTCACAGAAAGTTTTTGTACCGCTCTAGTCCTTAATAAAATGATTTTATTGAATTTTTTATAAATTTTTGATTTATTTTTTTTCTTCGGAATTCTGCCATATTAGCGTCTGATTTTTATATATATTTAAAGTCCTGACTATACAATATTTGCACAAAAATAATCATTTACATATCTCACAGAATACAGAAGTAATGTAATATTTAAAAGTTTTCCGAAATTTCCGCCATCAGGGCTGGCACAAAATATTTTTTCCGAAATTCTATTTTAAATTCGTGTTAACTTTAAAACTTGTATTAATTTTGTAAAATGTTTCGTTTTGGGTGAAAGCGCGAAACTAGTGAAATATTTCCGGTGAAGGAACACGTGTGGTGTGGGAAGCGATCCACCCTCGTCAGGCTATTGGTGAACTCAACGCCAATACACGTGGTGTAGACTCTAGACTAGAGGAACATGGACGAGGCCCCATAGAGCCGTCTCAGACCCACTTTGCCTCAGCAGGAGTTGACACAACCTGCTGGAGGATGTCCGGACTCCGACCGGGGGACTTAATAAGTTGGTCGGCGAGTAGCAACGGATGATGCTATGGATAGCGCCATAGCCGGCATTTCTCACTCTCCGGTAGATTCTGCATGTATACTAGAATTGACAGACAGTAGTGGTGAATTCAGAGTGGGATTTCTTGACAAGGCAGCATAGTCAAAAAATGTCGACAAAAAGAGCTCACCAGATTCGATGTCTGCTCGAGCAGAGCAAAAAGAAACATTTCAAACGACGTCCATCGGATTTGTCATGAAATGAAAGATTTGGCGTAATCAACAAAGCTCTTGGAAGAAATTATGAGCTAAATTTTAGAAAACAATCTTGCAACTACACTCTTGGATTTTATACAAAATGCAATAGAAATTTGCCATATTACAAAAAAAGCATAAACATTAGCTTGATGAAGTTTTTGTGACCGGGATTTTAATACTATCATCATAATGGACATCAGCCACAACACAAAAATCACTCCGAACAGCCAAATTTAAAAACAAAATGTCTGATGCAGCAACTTTAAACAAAATTTCGGCCTTAGTTTCTTAGGCCTGAGTAAAAATTTAATTCTAAGTTATTTGCCGTATTCCATGAGACAAGTGAATGATTATTTTTATGCAAATAGTATATAGTCAGGGCTTTAAATTGATATAAAAATCAGACGCTAATACGGCAGAATTCCGAAGAAAAAAAATAAAACAAAAATTTAGAAAAATGTCAATAAAATCATTTCATTAAGGGCTAGAGGGGTACAAAAACTTTCTGTGAATGTGTTTTTAAAGCACCATGAAAAATGATTCCATAAATTCTTCTGTATCTATAATAAATTTTGGACTAGAATTATTTTTCTGATTTTCGGCCAAAAAATGTGTTAAATTTGAATATTTTTTGTCTCCTAAATTAAACAACATTAGCACTCGGGAGTTTAAATCTTCAATTTCAAATCAAAGTAACCATCGGTTTGTGTGAGAAAACAAGGATGTCAAATTTTTGGGTCCTATAACACATTGTGCAGCGTGCTGTTTTAATTTAAATTTGACATATATCAAATCATGCAATAAATAAACAATATACTTAGGTAAATAATAATCGTCACGTATTTTTTTTGTAATTATACTTCAACATCTTTAGCCGACTTTGGCAGCATCACCGGGCTGGGTGGCGGGCATGAAGGCGCGCGATATGCCAACGATGAGATCGCTCATACCTGCGCGCGCGCGCGCGCACACACACACACACACACACACACACACACACACACACACAGACAACACACACACACACACACAGACACACCCACACACACAGACAACACACACACACACACACACACACACACACACACACACACACGCTCACAAAAACACATATCACATTTTATTCATGTTTTTACCTATTTTTTACACGACTGCCCAAAAAAAGGAGTGTTATGTTTTTAGCATTCATGTATGTTTGTATGTATGTGAGTTTCTTTATACCACCATAACTTTGAAATGCCTGAACTGATTTAGACGTATGGGGTATCGTTCGAATCTTTACATCCCCCCCGAGTAACATAGGATACATTTTTTTTTAAATTCATTGTTGCTGCAGTATGGCTCCATTATCAAATGAAAAAAAAAACTTCGGATTTTACAATATGTGTATCAAATTAAATCAAATGTGATTAGCACATTTCAACATTATATAATTTATTGGCTTAAGTTTTAGGGCAGGCGTGTATTTTTTAGCTATTAAGCTATTTATATTATTTTCTAATGATTTGTGTTGAATAAATGTTTTTTCTTTCTTTCAATCTAGAAGAAATTCAGATCAAATTGATAAAAAACTTTATATCTACCACCGCGTCACCTCAAGCTCGTATTTGTTGTACAAATAATGATAGGTGGAAATGAGGTTATAACGCATTTGTGCGTTAGTTCGTTTTTCGTATTTTCAGGATCTGGATTTTAAAATGTTCTCACACCCGATCTATTTTTATCACTGATAGGCAAAGCGTAATAACATACAGAACCGATATGTGGACACTAACTGTGAGAATGGTCCAAAAATTTAAGGTCGCTCATAGAGCTATGGAAAGGGCTATGCTCGGGGTTTCTCTAAAGGATCGCGTCCGAAACGAGATGATCCGGCAGAGAACTAAAGTCACCGACATAGCTCAAAGAATTAGCAAACTGAAGTGGCAATGGGCCGGTCACATTAGTCGAAGAACCGATAACCGGTGGGGTAGACGTGTTTATTAGTTGAGACCACGTATAGGCAAACGTAGTGTAGGACGCCCTCCGGCTTGATGGAGCGACGATTTACGCAAAGTAGCTGGCAGCAATTACACGAGTAGAGCCGAAGATCGGGCTGAGTAGAGCCGAAGATCGGGCTCAGTGGCGCGCATTAGGAGAGGCCATGTCCAGCAGTGGACTAATGCCGGCTGTTGATGATGATGATGATGATGAGGCAAAGCGTCACCTTTGTGAATCTGATCACGTCGCGTCTGTAATATTTGTCTTACAATACTAGTAAAATACCATGATACAAAAAATCGACTTCAAATGGATTAACAGATAATAACTCAAAAAAAAACTACTGAACCAATTCTGATGAAGTTTATATGGGTCTACACTGAAGGTCTACCTTTTTGAATAAAACTACAACCATCCAAATCGATTAAGAAATCTTACAGATTTGAGTCAATATAAACACAAAATCAAATAGATTTCCTAAAAATAACTATTTATTCTCAAAAACCTACTTATCTAATTTTGATTCAATTTATATGGGACCTGGAAAGTATACCCTTTCAAAAAAATATATTTTCAAAGTCGGTCCGTAACTGACGGAGTAAACAATGTACGAGTAAAAAAAAACATACACACATTCGAACATTATGACAGTCTCCTTCAGTGAAGAAGATTATATATTCTACTAGCTGTACCCGCTGCTTCGCACGCGTGGTTATTTCTTTAGATTAAAGTACCATAATGTGCTATTCCAGAATCTAAAATACCAATATACCAAAATTTATTCAGCAGTCAAAAATATTTTTATCAATTGCTAGGCTTCTAATCGCCAAATTGAGATACCAGTTACACCAGTTTTTAAGTTAAACCCTAAGCTATCCTACATTGAAAACCGCATAGCAATCGGTCCAGTAGTTTATACGTGATGCACAAAAATACAGATAAACAGACAGAAAGAAACGAATTAAACCAATAAAATTGTTCTGTAGCTTATTTTAGGTTACCTAAACATAGACAATTTTTTAATTTGACTTCTTTGTACAGCCTTTTTCGTACCTATTGCTTTATTAGAAGTATGGATAGATGACTGTGCCAAGTTGCATCAAAATCCGTCCAGTAGTTACAGCGTGATACGTGTTCTTTCAAAAAACTTTCAAACCCTATCCTGCGGGAAAACTTAAACTTTTCGGGATGAAAGGTATCCAATGTCCTACCTCGTAGTATGAACTCATATCTTACCAAGTTTCATTTGAATTCATTCAGTAGTTTCGACGTGATGCTATGCCAAGATAAAGACAAACGGATAGACAGACCGACAGAAAAAATAGAAAAATAAAACAGTTTTGACTTCAGCACCAAACATAAAACAGACTCCAAAAAAATAATTAATAAATTAATTTTATTTACAAAATTTGGACCCCTATCCCACAGAAACTCTTTATATTTTCGGGATAAAAAGTATCCTTAATTTTGAATCATCATATAAAATATAACTGTGCCAAGTTGCATCAAAATCCGTCCAGTAGTTTCAGCGTGATACGTGTTCTTATAAAAATCTTTTAACCCCTTTCCTGCGGGAACAATTTAACTTTTAGGGATGAAAAGTATCCTATGTCCTACCTCGTAGTATGAACTCAAATTATGCCAAGTTTCATTTGAATTCATTCAGTAGTTTCGGTGTGATGCCTAGCCAAGATACAGACATACAAAAATGAAAAAAAAAAAACAGTTTTGGCTTCAGTATCATACATAGAACAGCCTCCAAAATTTTTTTACTAAATATCTTAAATGTACAGAATTGGACCTGTTACAGTTTTATTATAAGTATAGATATATCCATACCACTATATAAAAGTGAAACGTTGTCTGTTTGTCTGTTTGTTTGGGGAGCTTTCACGCGATAACGGCTAGACGGATTTGATGAAATTTGGAATGGAGATAGCTTATACCCTAGAATAAAACAGGATACTTTTTATCCCGGAAAAAATAAGTTTTCACGGAAAAACTGGAAAATGTTGATTACTCGCTGTAAGGAACGGTTGCCATGGAAACGAAATAACAAGCCTGTCAAAAAACTTCAAGTAGCATTAGTGCTATGCCTATTTTTGCATTGGTTTTTAATATCCTACAAGAACATGTTTTTTCGCGATAAATAGTAGTCCGCGCGGACGAAGTCGCGGGCGGGAAAGCTATTATTCTATATGTTCGGGACAATTCCACACCAATGACCTAGCCCCAAACTAGGATACCTTGTACTTTGGGCACTAGATAACGGATAAACATACATAGATAAGAATATTACATCCATGACTCTGAAACAAACATTTCGAACAGATTCGAACCCGCTACCGTTCGATTTCGTACCTAGGATCTCTAGCCACTAGACCAAACGCTAATCCAAGAGTTGTTAGAACTCCATTCACGCGACTGCAATAAAACAACAATTGATAAGCCTTTGAAGTAGCTTTCAATAGTTAAACTTATAAAGGGAGATCTCTACATTAACTACGTGTCTGGACGCGCGTAGCACGGAGACAGCCCTTGTTGATTGTAATTAATGATATAGAGAAGCTTCAGCTGTTTTTGTTACACCCTGATGCCTAAAAGATTCACGTGAGTTTTGACATGTAGCATGCTAGTAACAGATGATCTCCGGCCAGTCATTTCCCCTTCATCGACAGTCGGAACGGAAGACGCCCCCAGCTGAACATCCCATCATTTATAGTAGGAATTACCAATCCGAAAAAAGGAACACTTAGGATTACTTCGTTGTCTGTCAATCTGTCTGTCTGACGAGACCCGCGCCTCGGGAACGCGTGAAGGTATCAACTTGAAATTAATGTCAAATACTCTTGGTCTGCAATCCCGTGGAGCTCTTTTGAAATTTCTAAGTCAACGCAATCAAAAGATACGTACGGCCGTTTATTCCGCATATTTTGACACAAGGGAATCAAAACCTATAGGGTACTTCAGGGTCGGACTGGGCCGGAAGAGCCCGGGTGGCTCCCTACAAGTCCGGGGCCCGGGACCGGATAATGGTAGATGGAATGCTATCGAAAAATTATGAAATATACAAATTATTAATTGTCGACGTTATATTTATACATATATTATTGAGTAAATATAGTTCCAATCCACACCAATATATAAAAGTGAAACGTTGTCTGTTTGTTTGCTTATTTAGGGAGCTTTCATGCCAAAACGGCTGATCCGACTTTAATGAAACTTTGTGAATAGGTACTGTACAATATAGATACCAACATAGGATACTTTTTATCCCGGAAAATGGTAAGTTTCCACGGAAAAAAACTGAAAAATGTAATGTAATTACTCGCTGTAAGGAACTGCTGCCATGGAAACGAAATAATAACAAGTCTATCAAAAAGCATCAAGAGCGTGGACTATAGTCCGTGCGGACGAAGTCGCAGGCGAAAGCTAGTAACTTATAATACTAGTGGCTCTGTGAGCTGTAGACCTCACAAGTACAAACTTGTTTGCAAACAATATAGCGGTGCGCAGTAGCGCCATCTAGTTACCTTATTGTAAAACTAACATTAATAACCAATGTGCTCAATCAATCCCTACCTAGTAGGTAATGGTATGGTAATGGTAATTCTACTGGTAGAAATATAAAAGTGAGCAATTTACTGCATTTTAAGGAGCTATTCTGATCATCACGCCGAATATCCTCATCAAATCATCAACAATTTTTTATGAGACCAATATAAAGTAACTAACTTTCAAATAAAAAAAAAGAAACATTGAAATATGATCGGAATCGAAGGCGGAGATATTCAGTAGCCCCTTTTATACCCCTTTTTGGCCCCTATACCCGCCCAATCAAAAATCCCCGATGACTAAAAAAGCTAAAAATTCGTTTTACCTGTATATCAAGTTTCGTCTAGCTAGATCGGTTGACAAATGCGATCTGTAGAGGATAACAGAGATCCGGACGGACAGGCAGAAGGCGGACAGCCGGACATACGAAAGCATTTTTGCCCAAGCTGTAACGGAGACGCTTCGCTCGTGTGCGATACACGAGCGAGCGCTCGCTCGGTCAATAACAAACCCAGAGGCTAGGCATTTTTTAAAAAGAGTATTTTTTGTGTATTAGGTGAATTTTTATTAAAAAATAGGAATTTTTTAACTTCTCTTACTATTGTTATGGTAATTACAGACAAAGGGCAATATAGTGAGAACAAAAAACGTTTAAGATCGATCATTGGTGAGTGAAAAAATATTAAAAATACCTAAAAATAATTGAGCTATTTCTGAGAGTTTTTTCATTATGAGAGTGAGGAAACAATAAGTACCTTTTATTGAAAGCCAGCATTACAAGCGCGAAAATCTTAGAAAAAAACATTTAGTTGCATTATACTATCATAATACAGGTCAGTGGAAAAAAGCTAGACATTAATGGAGTTCCTCAGCGTGCGAAAATATATAAATATACAAGGCACCAGAAGAGAGCGCAAAAATATCGAACTATTAATTTATTATAGCTGTGTATACGAAAGCAGTTAAATAATTATTGTGGATCTCTTGAGTAGCAATATGAAAGCAGACAATACTAACAACAACGCGCGAGGGCAGCGAGCGCGATAATTTAAAGCTACTTCTAGGAAAAACGAAGGATCTTTTGAGTGCTCAATATATGCACCGTATACCGTCATAAGAAAGCCTAGAGATATATGGAAGACGCGAGCGTAGCGAACGCGTTTTTTTTTTAGCTTTTTATGCCAAGAGTATAAGAAAAAAAAAGCCGGGCCTGTGCGGGCCCCTACTGTATCTACCACCTGGCATGCGGCAAGTCCGCAAGCCAGGCCCGTGGGGGGCCCGCGCAGGCTAGGGCCCGGCTGGCAAACGCCACCTCGACTCTATGGCCAGTCCGGCGCTGGTACTTCCCGTTGACCCATAATCATGAATTTTGGCATTGTCCTATAGCACAAGTAAAGGGAGGTGCCTGAAGACAAAGGTCTTCAATCAGTACGTCCTACCAGTCATGATCTACGGTGCCGAAACGTGGACACTCACGGTTAAACTAGTCCACAAATTTAAGGCACAGCGAGCTATGGAGAGAGCTATGCTTGGAGTTTCTCTGAAGGACAAGATTCGTAATGAAGATATCCGACGGAGAACCAAGGTAACCGACATAGCTCAAAGGATAAGCAAGCTGAAGTGGCAGTGGGCTGGTCACATTTCCCGAAGAACCGATAACTGTTGGGGTAGACGAGTTCTCGAGTGGAGACCACGTTTAGGGAAACGTAGTGTAGGACTCCCTGTGGCCAGGTGGAGTGACGACCTGCGAAAAGCGGCTGGCAGAAAATGGATGAGGAGAGCTGAAGACCGAGCACAGTGGCGTGCATTAGGAGAGGCCTACGTCCAGCTGTGGACAAATATAGGCTGATGATGATGATGATGATGATGATGATGACAAGTAAAGGGAAATACCGAATACCGTAACTTGGTAAATACTCGTACATCAAAAAGTATATGCAGTTTGAAAACTGACCGCGACCTATGTCGATGAATGGGGACAACAGCTTCCCAACGGCAATGTTAAGTTTGTACGCTCAGTGCGCGAGTCCGACACACACTTTTCCGGTTTTTTTAAATATTATTTACTCACTCAAATCTTTTTCTTTATATATCTGATAGAGAATGCTTTCAGTGCGTATGCATTATTAGTAACTATATGCCTACACTTCATTGTTAAAGTTTTTTTATTAAATCCATTTGTAGCCGTTTTTTTTTGTTCAATGTTTTTTAATTTCCCTTTTATGAAAGGAAAATGAAAAAAAACTCTATATTTTTTTAAACGTGTTGTATGCTGTACTGTTCATCACAGAATGCGCAACCCGATACTGTAATACTGTTTACCGCAACCCTAACATTAACCTTTAAACCTTTACCTCCTACCACCTATTTTTGACACACAACCACCTACCATACGTCTCAGAGACTCAGTAGTGAAATGATTTTCGTTTGTGAAATCTAAGACAGAAAGTTTTGTATGTGAATTAAAATCAATTTAAAGGTACATCAAAGTATTCATTAAAGGAATCCAAGCACATAGGAATCAACAATTGTTCTTAAAATCTCAATTTGTTTGAAACAACTCTTAATTCTAGGTTAAAAATTATCTTATTCAAAAAACGAGATCCACAAAAATAATGGCATAGAATAGGAACCTCTTAATTTATTTTTCTAGAAATATAATAATCAACAAATATTATAAAATCAAAGTTTTGTCATCATAATCAAATATTCAACAAAATTGCAGGCCATCAATCTCTGCTCAGAGTTTTTCGCGACAGTGAATGCACATTTTGTTGGAGGATTCAATACAAATCGGTTTTTTACATTCAAAACACATGTATTGTGTCCTGTGTTTCTCTTCAGGATCGCATGTTGATCAGTTTTTTCGAACCGCCAATCTCTCTTCAAAACTGCTGCCGCCTGGTAGAGCTGGTGGAGTGGTGTCATCGTTGCAGTGAAGGATGCGTCGAAATGCGATTCTGATGTCACGCTGAATCTTCACATTATTTTCTCGACGCTCCATATGCGGTGTGGTGAGCTGTTCAGCTAGCCTCTTCATAAACTTGAATCTTTTGTCCATGGGCTTGGGCAGATGAACTGATGACGTAGCAATTCGAGGCCGAAATATCGAGAAACCTGTAAAAACTGCCAATGGCCATCTACGCGGTCGACGACCTGTGGCATAATTGAAGCGCCTTTGGTCGAGTAGATCCACTTCTATTTTAGTTTGATTATAGAAAATTCTTGTTCTACAGATGAAACCGAAGATTGAGATGAAATAATGTCGTTATGCTCCACAGCAGTTGGTTCGTCGCATTCAGAATTCGATTCGCAGCTATCCTTTATTGCGTGCTGTATCCCGATGTCCAAATACACATCGCTACATTCATCGTTTGGTTGCTTTTCTTCACCAGATGGATCTTGTTCCAACCAACAATCAATAACACCATCATTAGAAGCCATTACTATCTAAAACACAATTTCAAAAAAGTCTCTCTACCACCTACCATCCGTCTCTCGGACGCACAACGACAGACTTACCAGAGACAAACGCGCGCACGTAAAACCACAGATAAAACCACGACAAGCGCTCGCGTGGTACTGAGGGACGCGGAGGGACGAACAAGTTGCTACCTACGTGTTTCGGACCAATCGGACGCCAAAATATTAACGATTAAAATTTTCCCGCATCTGTGAGACGGATGGTAGGTGGTAAAGGGTTAAATATAAGACTAGACGAATGAGAGGAGATTACAACTCATTATCTATCTATACTTATAACTAGTGGCTCTGTGACCTCGCGAGTACAAACTTTTTTTTCAAACAATCTGGCGGTGCACAGTAGCGCCATCTAGTTACCTTATTGTAAAACTAACACTAATAACCAAGGTGCTTCATCAATCCCTACCTAGTGGGTAAAGGACAGATTCCACTGGTAGAAACCTAATAGTGAGCAATTTACTGCATTTTGAGGAACTATTCTGCTCATCGCGCCGAAGATCCTCATCAGATCTTCACCAATTTTTTTATGAGACCAACTTAAAGTTACTACCTTACAAATAAAGAAAGAACCATCGAAATCTAATAAGGCGGAGATATGCAGTAGACACCTTTTTGCCCCATTTTGGGCAAAATCAAAAATCACCGACGACTAAAAAATTCTAAAAATTCGTTTAACCTGTAAACCAAGTTTCGTCTAGATTGGTTGAGAAATGCGACCTGTAGAGGAGAACAGAGATCCGGACAGACATCCGGACATTCGAAAGCATTTTTGCCCAAGCTGAAACGGAGACGGTTCGCTCGCGCTTCGCGCTCGCTCGGTCAAAAAAGCAATAAGTACGAATAAGTCTGTCTGTACAAGGAAGCTAACTGAAAAAATAATGGTCGGTACTTAAAATAAGCTACTGAACAAGAATATAACATTTAAAAAAATCGTGTCTTTCTGTTTGTCTGTTTGTTTGTTTGTTCGCGCATCACGTAAAAACTACTGGACCGATTGCGATGCGGTTCCCTGTTAGATAGCTTGGGGTTTGACTTAAAAACGAGTGTACTTGGTTTCTCAATCCAATGAGTAGAAGCCGAGCAATCGATAAAAATATTTTTGACGGCTGAAGGAATTTAGATCAAATGTTGGTATTATTTTAGGTCTTGGAATAGTACATTCAGTACTTTTAACCTACAGAAATGACCACGCGTGCGAAGCCGCAGGTACAACTATTCAAAGATAAATCGAGATTTTTAATTACAATAAGTTTTGTCTAATAATCTCAGAGCTCTTAAAACTTTCTATCAATAAACATCACGGCCTGTAAGGTAAACCTTCTTTACGATGCTTTAAAACTTTCTATGATATAAGCTCAATATGGATATTAAGCAAATGGCATCATACTTTCTAGTTTCCTCGTTCGATTGGCGTTTTCAAGTCATTATGAATTGGCAAATAAAAAACTAGGTACCATAATATTATACCTACGTATAAACAAGGTATGCCTTGTTTCAAAATTAAAACCTGACTACTGTCGTGTAAAAAATTGTATGTAGACGAATCGAGTGATGCCTCGATTGTCAAAATCGGACCAAGTTTTTAGTTAAAACACATAACCCTTTCATTGCTTCGCCGTAGTCTGGTAAATAAATGCCTATGACACTCTGTACATGAAGACGAATCGATTGATACCTCGATTGTCAATATCGGACCAAAAGGCGCGACGCTATAGTCGAACATCCACATACATAGCGTTACGCTTCTTCATTTATTATAAGAACTGCAAAGGAGTGGAATGCCCTGCCCTCGTCAGTGTTTCCGGTAAATTATAACCCAGGTGTGTTCAAGTCAAGAGTGAATAGGTATCTACTAGGCAAGCGTGCTACACCTTCGACCACATCATCGCTTTCCATCAGGTGAGATCGTGGTCAAACGATTGCCAAGTCCGTAAAAAAAAAACATACCTACATAGACTGTTGAACTCATTACCCTTCCCTTGCTTCACCGTAGTATGATAATAAGTAATTTATAAAAACGAACGAAATAAAAATATGTAGCTTACTTCCGCCAAACTTTTTGTCGGAACTACATTTATTTTTCTTTGTTCATTTTATATATATATTTCCGCAAAGTAACGCCTGAATTTATCAAGTAATCCTTACTTACAATTTCAAGGTCAATATAGCCACAATATGTGTATTGGAAAGGCTTACATATTTCGATTCCTATTATCAATTATTTCAGTTCGAAATATGTATACCTACCAAAAGCACGCCACTGAGAGTCTGAGACCGACCTTTGAATATTTTCATCCAGCAGTTAGATGATATTTATTTGTTGTTATCGTGAAAATCAGAGACAATCGCTCCTTATTTAATTAAAGGAGTTTCAAACAAACGTAGCTACGATCTTATTAAAAATATGGTATTCAGAACAATATTGTATATAAAATGCCTCATATATATATATTAAAAGTTAAATTCCCGCGTCTACTTAATAAAAGCCTTAAAACTGCTTCCGATTGACTTTGTGTTCAAACACTCTGCACTCAGTTTAACTGTACACAAATATTTTGCTTCTATATTCTGATTGACCAATCTTTGTGTTCAAATCACTATGCACTTTAACTGTACACGGTTATACAGGATTATTTATTCTTGAGTTACCCACACAACATGTGTTCAGAATTTAAAGAATAATTTATACTACCTAGGTATTCTAAAGGAATCTTAAATAAGTGATGTTTATCAAAGCAAGTACCGACCATGAGCACAGAATGAATAATAGTAAAGGCCATAAGGACAATCGTTTGCGTTATAATTATACTATACTAGTTGCACCCCCAGGTTTCGTCTCGGTATGATGACGATGAAAAGTATCCTGAATGTTATTTCAAGAACTAAACTATCTGTATACCAAATTTCAAACAAAATCCGTTCAGTCGTTGCAGCGGTGACAAACACACATACAAAACTTCGCGTTTATTATACTACTAGTGTCCCGCGCCGGCTTCGCACGGGTAGCTATCTAAATATTTCTTTGTATAAAACGTTATATTGACAACGCGCGGCCCGCCCGCCTTTGGACTATTACGCCACAGAATAAAGTAATAGTAGGATGAAATTTTGACTGTGTTTAAACGCAAACCTATATGCGCAAAATTCACTTGGCCGGGTTGCAGTGTTTTTTTGTCCCTATCATTCGTGATCAAGTAGAGCGGGACAGATGAGACATCTCGGGAGTAAAATTTAAGGTTTTTATTTATTTGTAGGATAACTAAAGCTTAGAACAAAAAAGTGTCTTACCATTTTCTCTATAATAATAAGCTTATTCTCTTGGTGTATCTTTGATATCAATTAGTGACGGGATCTCTTTCCAATCCATGTTCTAAGCATAAAGTGGTGTTACTATTGATTTTATTTTCTATAGAGTGAATTGATACTAATCATGTTTTCGTGTTCACAAAGTACGAGATAATATGTCAAATTTTGATGTGATACCAATTTCATAATTCTGGGTTAATTATAAAAGAAGATACAGACGTTCAAAAATGATTGAAAATGCTAAAACCGGGTTTTAACGCGAGTTTTTGCGGAATGTAGCGGGGTCTTACTTTAGGTCTAAGGGCTATGATATAGCAAGCGCCCAGGCCACAGACTAAATAGTTCCTATGGGCGAGCGTCCGCGCGCTCGCTCTGTCCACTTTCTTTATCAACTCCTTAATGGTATTCGCAGCGTACGCAAACAAACACTACCGGGAAGGCTGTTTTTCCGATTTCGTTGAGAAACCTCACAATAGATTAACTAATTTTTTACAAAACTCTTATGAATTATACTTTTAAACCTTCCTCTTGAATCAGCCTCGCCTAACTGAAAACCGGAACAATATTGGTTTAGTATTTTCTGACTTATTTGTGGACAGACAGGCAGACCGTTTGGTGACTTTCTTATATAATATGTTGTGATAGTGATACTGAAATAGTAGAATTTGTATACAATATATATTTGTATTTGTATTTTTTTAATTCATAGAATCAATGTTTTTTTTAAAACTACTAGTATTATAAATACTAAAGTAACTTTGTCTCTCTGTCTGTTTGTTGTCTGTCACGACTAAACGGCTGATCCGATCTTGACGAAATAGTGTGCATGAGTAAGGACATATGCGTTTTCTTTTACTTTTTCCCGGAAAAATCTCCACAAGGGCAAACCCGAGCGGCGCAACTAGGCTATATCTAAACTTTTAATAAAGTAGTAAGTAACAAAAACTCTTTACAATGAAGACAATAAATAAGTATAATTAAAAAAAAAAAGCTTTTACGTATTTTTTTTAAATAATGTCACTTTTCTTTTCATATTTTTTCATTGCCTTTTCTCTTTTTAGGTTTTTTTTATTGCATTGTGATCGGTTTGTGAGCTACCCTGAAAGTTTCAACTTGAAATTTGAATTTCAAGATCTTGAAATAAGCAACTGAACAAAAATATAAGATGTTTTTAAATGGTGTATCTTTCATCCTGTTGTTTACGTTCACGTTACAACTACTGGATCTATTGAAATGCGATTTTCACTGATGGATAACTTAGGGTTTGATTTTAAATCTAGTGTACGGTATATATCAAATTGATATTATCAATCCGATGAGTGGAAGCCAAATAATCGATAAAAAATATTTGACGACTAAGCAAATTGTGATGAAACGTAGTTATATTGTACTTTTTGGTCCTGGAATAACACATCAATAACTTTTAACCCAGATAAATTACCACGCGAGTAAAGCCTTGGACACAGGTAGTATATAATAAATTTGGTATAATTGGTCTGAAAAGCTTACGGCGGGGTGGTGGCCGCTTGCTAACATGTGAGCTTCACAATCCAACAGTATCCGGATTGAACCCCGGCCTCGCGCACGATTGTGTTATGTAGTAAGTATGTTCGGATACAATGCCATCGCTAAAACCGGTGAAGGAAAACTTTAAAGGAAACCGGCACAATTTATATTAAACTAGCTGTGCGGCGCGGCTTTGCCCGCGTGGTCATTTAAGTGGGATAAAAGTTACCCGTGTTATTCCAGGTCCAAAAGTACCTATATAAAGAACTAAATAGCTTTTTGCACAATAATATTTCAGTTTTCTTCATTTGTATTTGTAAATTGTTGGTGTACAATAAAGAGTATCTATAGTTTTTTTATCGATTGCTCGGCTTGTAATCATCGGACTAATATATCGAGTACTCCAGTTTTAAAGTCAAAATCTAAACTATCCAACAGTGAAAACAGCATCGCAATCGGTTCAGTAGTTTTTAGGTGATGCTTCGCTGTGGTCGGGTAAAAATAAAACAAAATAAATCATTTAAAAAAAACTCTACTGCCCTGCCAAAAACGAACTAAGAAGTCAAAAAATCAAAGAAATAAATAAATTGATCATTGGACAGTCGTTCATTTTTCTTTTGTTTTTTATTTTTTACTGACAAGTTTTGAGTTATGACAATAAATTAATATATTCCTTCAATTTTATACCCATATTATAAAATTAGATTTTTTTTTCGATTTTGTAAATAGTTCCATACGGCTGTATGTGTATGAGTAACATAGATTTAGCATAGATTATATTGTGTTAAAAAAATATAGCCTATATGTTACTCGGGATGATGTAAGGATTCTAAAGATACCACAATTAAAATCTGTGCTACGTATATGATGTTTTTTTTTTATTATAGAAACTCACATATATACAAACAACCTAAAAACATTTTGTCGTGTAATAATAGTATACGCTTAGTTTTTAGTTAGCGACCTTGTGGGTCTCTCACTTATACGCTTAGTTTTATTTTCAGACAAATTCGGGTTATTCATAAAGTCAACAGGCTCTGTTGGAAAAATCTGTCAAAAATATTGTTCTGATTGTTATTACATGTTTTCACAAACTTTCATTACATTTTCTATTTGGACAACATAATAAGCTCAGGAAGATAATTATAATTTTATTTTTGTTACGTGCATTGGCTTTTTTTGTCAGTTTACTGCTGTCCATCCTATAGTTGTCTGGAAGAGTACGCTGTGAGCGATAAGTCCGCCCATTGTTGCTGATATTGATTTAATATTTTTTATTTAAAGTTAGTGTCGTTAAGCGGCTTTAATTTTATTTGAAGTTCATTAGATTACCATTATCATCTAACTTATGAAAGATGAAAATGGTAATCTAATCATCACTTTTCATTCGCGTCATCAGTTTTCTTCATACAAACTTTACCGGCCCTCTTCATACATTTAGGCAATCGAATTTAAAAAAATCCCTTCTTATCGCCCTCCTGAAACATGTCCTCCTAATATCGAATCTCTGCGTCTACCGGCTGTGCATAGTCTGTCAGTCAGTATGTTACGGTCAGTGGCGTAGCTTGCCTTCTGTATAAAATTTGTTGGGCCAAATGAAGGGTAAATATTTTTCACAAAAGAAAAAAAAAACGCTATCGTTGAATTAAAATAACTATACTGGTAACTTGACGTATTCGTCACGTTCGACTATTAGTGGAAATTAAATTTAGTTTCTACAAAGTTTCATTGAATAAGAGTTTAAGTGAGATTGTGGGTAACATTTTACGAATAATTATTTGCATTTATTTGATACTAGCGACCCGCCCCGGCTTCGCACGGGTAGATATATAGAAAGATAAAATTAGTAGGTACTTTTTTTGTGGAAATTAAATTTAGTTTGTACAAAGTTTCATTGAATAAGAGTTTAAGTGAGATTGGGGGTAACAATTTACGAATAAATATTTGCATTTATTTGATACTAGCGTAGCGATCCGCCCCGGCTTCGCACGGGTAAATATATATAGAAAGATAAAATTAGTAGGTACTTTTTTTTGTGGAAATTAAATTTAGTTTGTACTAAGTTTAATTGAATAAGAGTTTAAGTGAGATTGTGGGTAACATTTTACGAATAATTATTTCCATTTATTTTTACTAGCGACCCGCCCCGGCTTTGCACGGGTAGATATATAGAAAGATAAAATTAGTTGGTACATTATTTGGACAAATAGAACTTAGGACAACAATTTTGGACAACAATTTCTGACACAAAATGTTTATGTTTATAGGTTATAAACTCACGTACTATTTTGTCTATAGTATTATTCTGCTTAACGCGAGGAGGTTGAATTACGGTTACTGTTAAAAGGTTTAACGCCAGTAAGCAGCCTCCTTTGGTTTTAAAAACCGGGTGGGAAGTAAGCGTAATTCAGCCTCCTTGGGTTAAAAAAACTGGATGGAGCTGTGTCGAGGCGCACGGCCGTTTGTTTGTCGTGAAACGTCTACGCTACGTCTAGAATTTTTAAAATCGGTTAGTATTTTTTGAGTTTATCGGTAGCGATCACCCCACGGCATTTTGTTTCAGCATTTTTGTACCCGTCGTATCTTCTAAAAAAAACGCCAGTAAGCGTTATTCAAAATCATTGGCAGCAGTACTTTTGACCATAGACAACTGCATTATTACATTCGTACTTGACAAACTTGTTATTATTTCGTGTATTATTAGCATAGAGCATTTCCTACGTCAATGATTATTAGATGTTCTGTGATTTCGTTTCCATGGCAACGTCCCATATACAAAGACCCGTATCTCCTGTAGTTTGTGATACAAAGTATTTTTTGGAAAATTTGATACCTTGGGTGTAACCCAAGGTATCAAATTTTCCAAAAAAATACTATTGCAATTTTCGAATTTCGAATTATTGCAATTTTCGAAGGGAACTATAATTTTTTGTAATATAAAATACTGCTAGTGTTACTCGCTGATAATTTTGCTTTCTTTATGTGAAAGAATTTTTAAAATCGGGGTTTTTTGAGTTTATCCATTACAAACAAACAAACAGTCAAATCTTTCCTCATTATAACATTAGTGTAGATTGATATGGCTGATACGCAGCGATAGCTACGCGCCTGCGGTTACGGTACTGTTTTATTTATAGGTATAGGTTAGATTACATCGTTTGACCATCACTTACCAAAATGTGACGTTGTTAGTGCCCTTTTTGAGTGAGGTTTTGGGTTTTTGTTTATTAATAGATGATCACGCACATTGTACGTCAAAGAAACGTAGAGGGCCAAAGAAACGCCGCATTTGAAAATAAAAAACAGGGAAAAAATTATATTATAATTTTCTCAGAATAAGAAACAAAAAAAAAGAATTTTATTATATACAAATACTAAATCATCCTGTTGTGGTAAAGTTATTGATTATGATCATGACGTCTTTTCGAATTCTTTTTAAATAGTTGTTATTCAAAACAAGGTCTAATGTCATCCGTATTTAGGATTCAGTGATACAAAGAATACAATACTTTTTAAACTGGATGTTATCGCAACTGTACCTATATTGGAAAATAAACAATACAAATCTTGAGCATACGTCTTCGTTTCTTTGTAAGCAGACTGCTTCCGTAGTATGCAATATACGAAGGTTACCTTATTTGAATATCCAACAGAAACTTATATTAGAATAGGATATTTTGACTGTAGTTAAAATATATCCCGGATTGCTGGCATCGTAAAAGTATGTCTAATTAAATATCAGTGTATTATTACACTAGCTGTACCCGCAGCTTCGCACGTGTGGTCATTTGTCTAGGTTAAAAGTACTCTACGTACTATTCCAATACCTAAAATACCAATATACCAACATTTGATCAAAATTCCTTTAGCCGTCAAAAAGTTTTTACCTATTGCTCGGCTTCTAATGATTGGATTGAGATACCAAGTACAATACCAAGTTTTTAAGTCTATCCCTAAGCTATGAAACAGTGAAAACCGCATCGCAATCAGTTCAGTAGTTTTTACGTGATGTGCGAACAAACATACAGACAAACAGACAGCCACGAATTTTAAAAATGTTATATTCTTGTTTAGTTGCTTATTTTAAGTAGCCTAGACCATTTTTTTTTAATGTATCTTCTTTGTACAGACTTTTTCGTTCCTATTGGTTTATTATAAGAATAGATTGAGTAAACATATTTATTAATTTTAATAATATGTTACACAATTTAAACATCTTTAATTTTGATTACACGGTCACGTTATCGCAATCGCTCTATGACTGACAGCAGGCCCCGTGACGTAATTTTTGCGTCACTTCCTGAAAACAGAGTCTATCTTACTACAGCAACCCCTTGTTGTTTACTTGCATGTGACGTCAAACCACAAGACAGAAAGAGTGTTTTGGCGGATGTCATTTTAAATCAATTTTTATGATTTATTTTTACTGAAAATATGGTAGTTTACGAGAAAATTAAAATACGTGTAGTATGTGTTTGTTTGTATTAGCTAAGCAATTGATTTTGTAGAATAAGGCGGCCGATTTTTAAATGCTCAGTTAAAGAATCAGATAGGATTTATTCCATTGATAGCATGATTTCGATTTTTTCTATAGTCAGTTAGAGGTTATCTGCGGAGTAAAACCTGTAACTGAGGAGTTAATTTAACTGTCTCTTCATGCCTCAGTTAAAAGCTTATCTGTGGAATAAATGTAGTTTTTGACGTTTGTTTACTGACATTTGATTCAGCGGTGTCTTTAAGAGGGTATAATAATTATTTATCATATTGTGTGGTGATTTTTGTACGTTTGTGTTTTGTGCTTATTTCGGTGTTTTTTTTTTAGTTGAAAATTTTCGACAGAAAAGAAAAAAATGTGAGGGAAAGATCTGACGATATATATATATATATATATATATATATATATATATATATAAAATTACAGGAACGCTCTCGTTTTTTAATTATTTCCATTATCCAATTCTCAACTGATATGGATATCTAAATTTAAAAAATAATAAATAAAGCGCACTCAAAACAAAACAGAAATAACTGCTGACTTTAGAAATTCGTTGAATGTGAGGTTAACTTGTGGTAATTTTTACGCGTCAAAACCAACGTCAAATGTCAAACGGTTGAAAATCACCGCTCTCTCTCTCTCTCTCTCTCCTCTCTCTCTCTCTCTCCTCTCTCTCTCTCTCCTCTCTCTCCTCTCTCTCTCTCTCTCCTCTCTCTCTAACATCTGCAACTTTGCGTAGCTGGGTCGCTTTCACACGGGATTAGTGTGAAGGTAGAAACAAAAAATCCACAGATAGCTATCTGATCGGTAACAGAGCATTGAAAATCGAAAGCTTTTATACCGTGGTTAAATGGACAGATACATTTATTGCTTTGTTAACTATCTGACCGTTTAACTGCAGATTGAAAAATCGCCCCAAGTCAAATAGCATATTGTAATTGTCACAAAATGTCACATAAATTGACTACGTAATATCTTCTTTTTTATATCTATCTATACCAATAAAAAGTTCCGTTTGCTGGCTTGTCGTATGAGGTAGGCAGGCCTCTGGTGTCAAGTTTGTCAGGCCGCCCGAGAGCCTCTGCCATGGCCTAATTACTACTATCAATCAATAACGGCCGGGCTCCGTGCCCTCTGAAGCACGGAGCGATATAATCCGTACATAACTATGAAAAGACATTTAAATAATTTAAATAACGAATAAGATATTTAAATAATTAAAATAATAGTAAAAAAAACACCCACGTATTATAATTATTTATTTCTAAACTGTCTGTACAATAAGACCACGCAGACACAAAACATATATACAAAAAATTACCATAACAAAAACTCTAATCGGTATATATTTATCCTTTACAGACTGGTGAATTCAATACTAAGCGAAGAGCTGAAGCAAATCCACGCGTTCACTCAGAAGACCCTAACAACAGAGCAGTGGAAAACTCAATAATGTATTGAATATATCGTGAAGATTTAGTTCGTTTAGTTTAATTTCTGGATCCTTTAAGATGTTGACTACGATGGATAATTTGTACACCGTGAGTGTATCTGCTCCAGGGAAGGTCATATTACACGGAGAGCATTCTGTGGTGTATGGGAAGACGGCTATAGCCTGCAGTCTTGGACTAAGAAGCTCGATTGTTATTAAGGTAATTATTTTCACTTACTCTGGGTACGGTACTAATGGGTCTGGTTCTTAATTGGTTTCCCTTTAAACCTGTTTGATCGTACTTCTGAAGATTATGTACACTCTGAGTTTTAAAATTTTTGAGATGTTTCGTGTCACGTCTGAGGGAAGTTTTTGCCATTGATCTTTTATTCGTCAAAAATTGACTTTTTGATCGCAGTAAATATTTTTTTATATTTATTTATTTAGTTTATTTTTTCATGTTTCTTTTTTATATTTGTGTTTAAAATTATTTGGTATAATTTGCCAAACATTATGTTAACTAATCTTGTTTTTAACTTTTTCTGTGTAAGTAGTGTTTCTTTTCTCTGTAGGTACCGTATATATAATAATCTCCCAGTAGTAGATATCAAAATCCATTTTTATACAGATTTCAAACACAAATTATTAAATTCATTAGAATAATGATTAAAATTCAACACAGGGAATTGAACTCCTATGAATTCATAGGAATTGAATACACCCTATTATACAAAATAGGACAAAAAAATATTTGGTATACAAGTTGGTGTACTTCTAATCTAAATTATTCCTCTAGTTGAGAGTAGGTCTGTGATCCAACAGTGGGCACCAATTATGGTGAAAATGAAATAAAAAAAACAAAGAATAAACAGTCAACATTAAATAAAACTATCATAAGTGCTAAAAACAACTTATTGACAGAAGAGCTAAAAAATATTTTATAGCAAAGTAAGTCTCAAATTGTACATATTGCAGTGAATCATTCAAAGCATGGTGTGCGTCTGCTTTCTGTTCGTAAAATGATAAACAATTAAGCAATTTTGATTTTGTTTGGGATATTCGCTTTTACCTACGAGACTGGCAGGAGGGACAAATTTGAGAAAACGATATACTGACTTGCTACTGCATCACATATCACTCGCTCTTAGAACGGGGGTAAAGAAATTTCATTCGCGTGTTCACAAGAAATTTTTACTTCTAGGAAACCCACACAAACTCGGAGCCGACCGTCCGAATCCATCTTCCATGCGTTGACTTGCAAGAAACGATGGCCCTCGAACCGATTCTAAAGGCACTGTTCCACCCAAAACTAGCGCCAGGAATCACCGGCAAGTTCAACTGGAGAATGCCCGACAAGCTTGACCACGAGCACCATCTCAGACGAATCAACGAGTTCCTCGAAATCATCAAGCCAAACTTCCAAAGCTTGCCTACCAACCAGCAGAATTCCTTGCGGAGTTTTCTGTATGTGTTTTCGGGTATATTTGGTAGTACGAGTCTACCAGTGAAAGCCATGGAGATATCCATGGGCTCTGAGCTGACTATCGGGGCCGGGACCGGCAGCTCGGCCTCTTTTGCCGTTTGCCTAGCCGGGGCGCTGATACAGTTGCTCAAGCTGAAGAGTTCTTCGGGGAACTTCGACGCGTTCTACGACCATGGGAGCGAGGAGTTCACCATGACTGAGAAGGAGATCATTTCGGACTGGGCGTTTAATTGCGAGAAGATCATGCACGGGACGCCGTCGGGTGAGTTCATTTTTGCAGTTGATGTTATATGAACCCTCGCATTCAATAGGCGAAAAATCCTGTGACATGTGTCGGTAGACATTTCGGGCGAAGTTGGACGACATCAAACTATGTCGACCGACAACTTGCCTCGCGATCTTTTCCGTTCAAAAGAGTGCAAGGCGAGATGTCTTTAGATATCGCCCGATATCTCTAGCGACACGTGACGCGGGACATTTCTCGCCTAGTAAATTATATGAGGTTTAGTGCTTGATAAGTAATAGGCGACAGTGGAGAGCGAAAGCAAAAAAACAGTGACATGACACTTTTTTCGACGTTCCTAGACTTGTTTCAAAACAAATGTTTTAATTTTTAACGCCCGTCACGAGATGGTTGTTATAAGTTTAGGATGTGAATCTGTGTTTGTGTCTGTCTGTCTATGGCAGCGTAGCTCCCAAACGAATGGACCTATTTTGATGGGGGTTTTTTCCAGTTTGAAAGCTGATTTAATCGATATGGTTCTTAGCAATAAATAGCTTCCAAATGAATGTACACATTTTTATGCGGTTTTTTCTGTTTGAAAGATGGATCTTAGCTATAATTATTAAACTTATTGGAGCCCAGTAAAATAAAAATACAAAATCACAACTCCTAATGATATTAATGTTAAACCTACTTAGCTGTACAATTTAACCGCATGGTCTGACATCAGCACCCTAGAATTCGAATGCAATTTAAACGTATCCAACGTAGTATACATACAGTTTAAATAATCAAGTGTTGAAAGTTAATGAAACTATTAAAATAAATGAATTATTGCAATCAGACTATTAGTTTCCGAGAAACCCGCGGACAAACATACTTATACACACGAAATTTGGTACATGGATATGCTTAGATACCCATATAGACTAAAATATATGAATATTACGCATTTTCAACAATATTACATACACACATCAACATGAGAACCTCCTTTTTTTGAAGTCGGTTAAAATGTTAGCAGTGTAATAATGTTTTTTTGCCAGTTGAGAATGACATTTTAGAAGTATTTTCAAATTTACTTCACAGAATAAATAATAGTACTTTACGGATCACTATGCAGTTTTCAAGTTTAATAACCCCGAAATAGTACTTTACGGATCACTATGCAGTTTTTCAAGTTTAATAACCCCAAAATAGTACTTTACGGATCACTATGCAGTTTTTCAAGTTTAATAACTCCGAAATTGACGAATGGTTCTAGATGAGACCGGTATTAGTATTTATTTACAAATGTACATATTTAAGAAAAAAAAACCGTAAAACATCATCCATCAATGATATTTAATTATGTTTACAACAAGTATAATATAAGCATTATATTGGAACAAATAAAAGGTAATCAGGTACCTACTTTACCCGCCACTACTTTATTTTTTTAAAGATTAATTAATTAATTATTAAAGAGGTTTGTTTATCGATACTGAAAAAATATATATTTGTGTCGTCCCAGGTACTTCGCTATTATAAAACAAATAGGACTTTACCCCAACCCCCACTACTTAAGTTTTTATTTTTCCAAAGGTTAATAAATTAATAATTTTGTAAAATTATTAATTTATTAACCTCTTGGTTTGTTTATCGATACTGAAAAACAAATATTAGTGTCGTCCCAGGTACATCACTTATTTTTATAAAATTAATGAACAAACATCGCAAAAGCGTATGATCTACGATTTTTTATATGATGTTATTACCCCTGAGAGTAATTAATACTCAAGTTTTCAACCCTGAAAACCGTGTGCTACTCTCGTTGTGTTCGAAAAAATTCAATGCAATCTTAAGGAAGCGTTTATCGGATATCGTCACTCTATACTTTTATGAATAAAACTACATTTTGAGCACAAGCCGACCTCTCTAGGTCCATTGCTTGCAGAGATACAGATAGGCAAAGATGGGCAATTTTTTCAAAAAGGTAAATTAGCAGTAGGGTAATTTTCCAAGACTTGCAGTTTTTCGAGCACCACGGGAGTAGCGCTCATGGTTTACAGTACTGCAAACTGGGGTATTAACTACTCTCAGGGGTACTAACATCAAATAAAAAAATCGTAGATTGCATGCGCGTTTGCGATGTTTGTCTTTTTAACCCCCGACGCTAAGATGGATGTTATAAGTTTAGGGTGTGTATATGTATGTCTTTGGAATTGTACCTCCCAAACGAATGGACCGATTTTGGTGCGGTTTTTTCTGTTTGAAAGCTGATGTGTGCTTGTTATGTGTAGATATTGTCTGGCCTAAAAGTAGTCAATCGCATCTTCTGTCCGTTTCGGCTAATCTCAGAATCTACTGCAGTGATTTTGTTCCATTGTTCACCAAGCTATAGGTAGATCGTTATCAGTAGGATGATTACGTTACGAATGGTTGCTAGGACATTGAGGTATCGTTGGTTATAGAAACCGGACAGAAAGCAACGACATTAAGAAATGTCTGGATATTTTCCTTACTCTATGACATTATGATAGGTTCGCAACTCGTCTCCAGGTTTTTACCCGTCTACGGCGAAGTAATGGAAGGGTAATTAGTTTATCAGTATATAAATGTAGGTATGTATGTTTATGTTCCACTATAGCGTCGCGGTCGCCTCGTCCCTATTGGTCCAATTTTGAAAAGCGAGATATCAATCGATTCGTCTTCATGTATAGTGTCATAGGCAATTTTTTTACCCCATTATGTCGAATCAAAGGAAGGGTTATCTGTTTCTAACTAAAGACTTGGTCCGATTTTGACAAGCGAGGTATCATTCATTCCAAGTCATAAGCTCTTTTTACCCGACCGTAGTCGGGATTTAGTTTTTGAACTTATGTCTTGTTTATTTGAAAGGAAGTTTACCTTCAGTGTAATCCGATATTTTCATCAAAATTACTTTAGTAGCTTTTTTAAATCCATTTGAAGTCGAAATCCTTGAATTATTTGACATCCGGCCTCTGTAGAGGTCCTCAAATATCTAATACCGCTTGACCTTCCTTTTATTAATGCGACCTTACACAAATAAGCTCGACCTTGAACTATAGATAGATTTGTAAGCATACATTAGAACTCATTGAACTTATAATGCGCAAAAGTTATCGTTGATTGACATTAGGGTGTCCATTATTTGGTAGAAATTTAGGACTAGAAGAAAAAGAGCTCGAATATTGAATAGAGTGAATTAATTTCATCATTAACATATTCTGATACTATGATTCCCTATCTGTAGCTATGTAAACATGTACAGTGCCAATGTTCTAGGGCTCGCGAGCCCATTTTAACAAAACAAGGAGAATTAAATGTAAAAAAAAAGTTTTTTTTCATTTTTGTCTCTTGTTTTGTAAAAGGTTAGACATATCGGACATTTCACGGTCAAAGACAAAAATCGGATACCCTCATACCCACTATCACTAGGTCTAGGTCACTGCCGAAGTCCCGGACATCCTAAACTATGACACAAATCGGATATTGTCCGAAAGAGTCCGAGATAATAGCTGACGGATGACCACCCCAATCATCTTTGACCTTTGATTGAAATGCACCTTGACATAAATATGCCGGACAGACGGACAGACCCACGCTGCCATTACTGCAATGCGCGTAACGAATCTTGGCTGTTCGGAAGTTAGAGCAAGTAAATTTCAAACTTCGATAATAATATAGCACTTTTTATACCTAGTCTATAAATTAGTAAACAACTTTGCGTTTCTTATGCCGACTCAGAGTAGAATCTAGCACAGGAAAAAGAAATACTTTTCATTTTAGATATACGCCAGTTAGAGAAGACATCATACAGCACCAAGACCTCTAGATTACGGGTATATCATTTTGACATGTTTAGACGTAAAGTCGTTGCAATATATAATTTAGAGCTCTACGCCTGCTGTTTCAGTCATTCGAGATGGTTTATTTTTTAATCTTTTATGTAACATAACTTATATGTATGTATGTATCTATCTATCTATTTCTGTCTATCCTGGAATGTTACGACTCAAATTTCGAGCACTTCCCGATTAGCTATCCTGCTGAAACTTTCAGGATAGCTCACAAATAGATGACAAAGCAAAAAAAAAAGAAAAATTGAGAATAAAACACAAAAAGTGTCATTAAAAAAAAACGTTGTAAATGCTTCTTTTTTATTATACTTATTCCGAATCAACCATACGTGAATGTTAGGAGCGCATGTGTTCAGTCAGAGCGGCCAAGATACATAGCGCGTATTGTAATGTTGATATTACAAGCCTGTGAGTAACGAAGTGTTGGATAACATTGACGGGTGATGGTGAATGGTGATGTAAGGTCGTTTTGGGTTTGTTATTTCATGAGGGGCTTAATTAACTGGCTGTAAGCGCAAATTCGGTCGACTGTGGAGTCTCTTGGTCTGGAACGGTTCAGCCAAATATCAACTTCAAGCACTTCTGCTTTGTGTCTTCTTCTTCTTTCGTGTCAGTGGAACAACAACCAAAAATAAAAATTATATTTTTAAACATGGTTTGAATAGAACCTTGCCAGATAGGACGCTGCAAGACCAGTGCAAGTGGGGCATGATTGACAAGGACCCACACAAACTATGTCACACTTACTGAAGTGTCTTTCTGGTTTCACGATGCGTCCGTGGCATCGCTAAGGTCTTCACTGGTGCAGGTGGTGAGCACAAGGAACAGGTGAGCAAATGGGACATCGTTTGGATGGAGATCCAACAGTCACATTGAGTTTGAGTAGGGTCACGATAGCCACAGTTGCACATACTGTATCTGCAGCAACTGACTTGGGTCAGTTGTTTGGTCAACCAAGTTTGGTGGTTGGTTGATGGACTTCCAGACTGGCCACGGAGATCACGTCCCGGTGGAAGAAGTTCTTGCGTTTGAAACCTGATGGTGCTCTATGTTTCTCCTTCCAAAGAGTGATCCTGGAATCCTGGATGGTTCTCGGCGGCTGTTGTCAAGCGCAAAAATATTTTATGGCTTTTTCACCGGACACTTGGTGGAAGCTGTCGCCCGAAGAGAGTATGACTGTGGTCCAGTTCTTGCTTCAACTTCTCTATTGCACAAGCAATATCTCGTTTAACGGACGGTGGAGCAATGTCAGCCAATGGGTAAAGCATGCCAAGAGAGGTCGCTTTGTGTTGATGGACATTTTTAAATCCTCTTGGACCAGTAGTGGCGACGTTTACGGCATTAGCAGTACGCTGAAAGTTCTTCCAGTGTGCAGCGGTAGGGACAAGCAGGACACTTCAGTAAGTGTGACATGGTTTGTGCGTGTGCCCCGCAGTCACACTGCATCCTTGTCAATCATGCCCCACTTGCACTGGTCCTGCATTGTCATACCTGGGTGCGAAGTCTAAGGTTTTCCACGCTGGCTAAGGTGACTCTCTTTCTAGAGTATCGACGCTGAGTTGCCAGGCTATCGATGCTTTATCGGTTGAATTTCGGCGAGTGCTCATTAAAAATAAATTATTATAAAAAAAATACGACTGCGACCAAAACTAAAAAAGAGGCAAACAAGCTTTTGAATTTTGATTTTGAGCTATAAAATGCAGTCGGAGGCAGCATGCATTTTATTTCTCCTTTGACGGGATCAGCTAGAATCTGGTTTCATGTTGCCTTCTACTGCATATAAGTAGTTCAAAATAATGCATCTAAAGCTTGATTGCCTTTTTTTAGTTTTTATCGCAGTCGGGCTTTTTTTATTTTTTTAACAATAATAAAATTTTATTTTAATCTGTTTAGTTTCCACGCAAACGATTAAATTCAGCCAAAGAGCTTTCGACGTTAGGTCGAATTTACAAATCGCGTGCGTAGATACGTAGAGCGGTACAGGCCTGGGGCGCGGGACGAACGACGCAAATTATGCTTCTATGAAGTTGTCATGTCGTAGGTATAAGCCAGTAGGTATGGTAGATGACCAAGCATTTTTTCTCTTAGAAAAATTTCTGTTTTTCCTCCTAGATTTAGCGAAGTTATAAAGGGAAACCTTTATACGTACGGAACTCTACACTACGCGTGGGCCCAACTCACACTTGGCCGTTTGTTTACCTGTGAGTAGTTCCTCTGTGAAGCCGGATCCGCCGTTCTCAAGCCGTGACAGCCTTCGGCAAACATATTACGTAAACCTCCTGAATAGTGACCCTGCTTGAATCATCTTGTACAGACGTAAGAAAACCAAAAAAGGGCCAAGAGCTAGTCGGGCTCGCGCAACGACGATTCCGTACCTACTTGCAAGGAAACCTTTTTTTTCTTGTCTTTATAATTTGTTATGATTTCCGAGAGAGGATAGAGGAATGTCATTTAACGAGGAAATGATGGAAATAATTTTGATATGATATCCGCCATAATAAAACTTTATATTCTGTGAAAATTTGAATCAGCCGCCTATTATTATTATTATTTATAACCACAACACTAAAAGTATAAAATAAATGGAAAAGGAAAATCTATTTGTCGCTACATTAAAAGTTAATCTAATATAATAAAAATGTTATTATTCTTTGCACGATTTCTTCAAAGATAACAAACAATATTAAAATGTTATTAACTAATGTAGGTATCTAACTTTAAAGTATAACTCCTGCTCTCTTCCCGACAAGGTCCATAATGATATGTTATTTTAAGATAAGTTTTTTATATATATTATGTATTATTATATAAACCCTAAAAACAAACTCTTAAAACTCAAAATCTCGCACGTACTATCTTATCTACGTTTTTCTCACATAATACGATACAATTTTGTTTGTTAGTTAGTGGTAAAAACCTATAAAAAGTTTATTGACATTAGAACGTGTATGACTTGTGATAACAATGCCACATTGGCACGTGCGGTTTGGTACGAAGGTCGGAGCTATACACTACAAACACTTAACACAGTAAAATTTACTTGAAAAAAATACCAGGTACTATGTAGTAAAGCAATTACCGGGCAATTACCGTTTCACAATTAATCTGTACTTATAAAACAGTACCGTGACATACTGAGTTACTGACAGACAACACACAGCCTGAACCGGTGGGAATAGAGATTTGAAAGAAGGAAATATTCCTTCAAAAACCTTCTTTTTTTTTTAAAGGGGTTTATTAAAGTTTTCATGTAAGATGAATAGTTTACGTTGTTCATTTCAGAAACAAACCAATCGAATAAACACGAAAATCGCTGTTAAGTGTGCTGTACTGGTTACTATACTGGCATTATCTCCTAAATAAAGCTTACAGTATCTTATTTTAATTGTATCATATTAGTGAACAGCTTACATGAAACACAATATGTATACAAAAAAAATTGAATTATTTAAATATAATACATAATTATGTTAAGTTTTGAACAATTAAATAAATAATTATTTAGTTGTAACAACAAACATTTTATCACCGCAGGCATAGACAACGCGACGTGCACATTCGGCTCCCTAGTTTCGTTCAAGAAGGGCAGCAAGCCGCGCCACCTGGACATCCGCATGGAGCTGCGAGTGCTGCTGGTGGACTCGCGCGTGACGCGGGAGACGCGCGAGCTCATCTGCCGTGTGGCAGCCCTGCGCCGCCGGAATGGGCTCGCGGTCGACCACATCATGGACGCGTGCGAGCACATCGCGCACACTGCCACGCAGGTGAGTGGCAACCCTACCGTTAGTAGTGCAGTGGGAGACGGGAGATCCACAGGCTGTGTGTGACAGCCCTATCACCCTACCTACCCACCGAGACAGTCGTCGTGTCATGGTAGAACGTAACGTGTCGGTAAATATAGGCTCTACTGGCTTCCTGAATAATAAACTAGTAAACAAATTGGTGCGGGGCCGAGGATCGAACCCGTTATATATGTATTGCAAAGTAAACAAGTCATTTACAAAATACCACGGTACAAAAAATCGACTTTAAATGGGTTAATTAATAACTAAAAAAAAAAACAACTGATCCAATTTTGATACAATTTATATAGGACCAACCTGAAGGTTAAAAACCTTCAGGTTGGTCCTATTCATATTAAAAAATAATAATTCAAAATTGATGGAGATATCGGTGTATAAACACAAAAAAAACTTGCAGTCAATTTATTAATCGCCTTCACAAAAGGAGGAGGTTCTTTGTTCGACTGTTTTTTTTTCACCTATTTCTCCGTCAATTGCGGACCGACTGAAAATTATTTTTTTATTTGAAAAGTTGACCACCAGTTTGGTACCATATAAATTGTATCAAAATTGCATCAGTAGTTTTTTCTAGTTCAATTAATCCATTTGAAGTCGAATTTTTTGTACCATGCTATTTTGTACATTACTTGTCTATGGAAACCATCATCATCAGCTTATACTTGTCCACTGCTGGACGTAGGCCTCTCCTAATGCACGCCACTGAACGCGGTCTTCAGCTCTCCTCATCCATTCTCTTCCGGCCGCTTTCCGCAGATCGTCCTCCACCTGGCCAGGCGTCCTACACTACGTTTGCCTAAACGTGGCCTCCACTATGTAAACCAACGTTGGCAAAAATGAAAACTATGCTAACGATATATACTCACAATATTTTTAAGATAACGATCTACAAGACTGAGTGTCACCGTGACGGCATCACAAACATCCCGTAAACATATCTTGTCAACACATCTTTCATGGTTATTGTACTATTGACTACACAATACATATATTTTATCGTTATTATTGATTGTTCACATAAGCTGTGTAGATAATGACGACTTCACGGTTTTTTGAGACGTATTTTGGAATACGAAATATTCCAAAATACGTCTCGAAAAACCGTGAAGATAATGGATGTTTTTTTCCGACTGAGGAGGGCTATCTTTTGGGTTGTATGTATGTTTGTTTGTACGTTTCTTAGGGCCGTATTAATAAACCGATCTCAACTCCAAGAGCGCTCTTTGGAGCGATCTCAAGATGCGAATCTAATTAATAAACACATCTTAAGCTGTTGATTGAGATGCCGTAATCAGCTGAGTTAGTGTTTAATAATAAATCAATCTCGACTCTCAAGGGCGCACTTGAGATGCGCTTTGAGATGCAGAATGTTGAGTGCAGTCGATCCGTGACTCGAGAGTGTGATTGCCAGTTGCTAGAATCAAGGATTTCGAAAATATTATGTCAGAAGTTGATAATTATAATTATATTAACCATCATTATAAGAATATTTTTATATTCCTCTGGGAATAAACAAATTTATTTGGCATGATTGCGAAAAGATCCGAAGATTTGGTAGATATCAGAACCTGGCGAGGACTCGCTGAAGTCTAAAAAGATCCGAAATCGTAACCAAAGGATACGCGTTGGAAATAATGCATGGCCAATAAACGAACTTTTATTTTCATAAATTATAGTCATTCATTGATGAATTGCGTTAAGTTCTTTAATAGATAGTGTAACTTTGAAAATATAGGCAAATATTATGGCTTACATCCTTTGTACAAAAAAACTAAAGTAAGGTTATGATAATTATGTAGAAAATAAACATTACGTTTAATATAATCGCATTTAATTTAACTCAACTACATCGAAGTAATAAATTTTAACCATACGCTATATCTTATTTGAGCAAAAACCGAACTTTCAATAAAGAAAATAAATCGTTCATTCGTAGTTCATTCAATCTTGCTCTCAAGTTCTGGTTCGTGACGTAGCATCTTGAGATGCAGCTCTTGAAAGCGACATGATCTCAGATGCTCTTGAAATGTCTTTATTAATCAGCGACGATCTTAAGATGCTGATCACAACTTGAGAGTGTATCAGTTGATATCGCACTTGAGAGCTCAACCAAGAGCGATTTATTAATACGGGCCTTGGGCGCGTCCTACAGCCTAAAAGGCTTGATGTATTTTGATAATTGAGGTAAATAATTGAATCATTCAGCTGGGTTGGGCAGCATTCGGCAAGCTTCGTCAAGTCTTCTCGTCGTCCATACCACAGTGCCTGAAGACAAAAGTTTTCAATCAGTGCGTCCTACCAGTCATGACCTACGAAGCCAAAACGTGCACACTCACCGTCAAACTAGTCCACAAATTTAAGGTCGCTCAGCGAGCTATGGAGAGAGCTATGCTTGGAGTTTCTCTGAAGGACAAGATTCGTAAAGATATCCGACGGAGAACCAAGGTAACCGACATAGCTCAAAGTATAAGCAAACTGAAGTGGCAGTGGGCTGGTCACATTTCCCGAAGAACCGATAACCGTTGGGGTAGACGAGTTCTCGAGTGAAGACCACGATTAGGCAAACGTAGTGTAGGACGCCCTGTGGCCAGGTGGAGTGACGACCTGCGAAAAGCGGCTGGAAGAAAATGGATGAGGAGAGCTGAAGACCGAGCTCAGTGGCGTGCATTAGGAGAGGCCTACGTCCAGCAGTGGACAGATATAGGTTGATCATGATAACTATACAGTAGCAATTTTCTTTTAAGCTTCTTACAAATTTTTTCATATATTTTTATTTAAGTTAATGTAAATCATAATGTTGCAATTAATGTGCAATTGCAACTTTTAAAGTAAAGTAACATATGTAAGTAAAAAAGAAACATTAAAGTTATATAAATACAAGCTGCGCCCCGCGGTTTCACCTGCGTCCCTCAGGAATCACACATTGTTTTCGGTATAAAAAGTAGCCTACGTGTTAATCCAGGGTATAAGCTATCCCCTGTACCAAATGTCCTCCAAATCCGTCCAGCCTTTGAAGCGTGAAGAAGTAACAAACATACACACGCACCCCTTTACATACATACAAACTTTCGCCTCTATGCCTCTAAATATAAAATAAAATAAATATATTCGGGACAATTCCACACCAATTACCTAGCCCCAAACTAGGATACTAATCACACATAAATACGAATTTCAACATCCATGACCCGGAAACAAACATTTCTGCTCATCACACAAATGATTGCCCCTTGCAGGATTCGAACCCTATAATATTAGTGTGATTATTTTTGCCGGCGGTCAGCTCGTAGTCAATAGCTTCGCTTGCAGTCGTTTTTTTTTTGTTTTTTTAGCGACTTCACGAAAGGAGACGGTTATATGTTCGATTGTAAGTAAGTATTTTTTTATAATAATTTTACTTGTTTGTAAACGCGGTACACTATTTAATGCCCATTTCACACGAGTGGACGGGACAGAAGAACAGAACGGTGGGACTTTAAAATGTAGTCCGTTTAGCCGCGGACCGAAGCGTCGACAATAATGTAGTCGGTTTAGCCGCGGACCGAAGCGTCGACAATAACGAAGGAAACATTTGGATCACACGCGTGTTTTTCCTTTGGAAAATTATTAGATATACACAGGATTATTGGTCACGGTCCCGTTTTTAAAATTCTCCGATATTTTGTTTAATTTTGCATAGTTTGTTACTTTGTCACTAACTACCAAAAAATTGCACGCATGTTGGTAAATATGTAGTTGTTTTTTAAATAATCTGCTGATTAAGTCACTATAGGGTTATTATTATAGTTTTTTTTTGAATAAAATCAGCATTTTTGTTGAAGAAACTTACACAAATCATCAAACTTGCTTAGTTTTCAACCCCTGATTCAAAAACGTTTGCAGATTATTCTTATTTTACTATACACAATTGTTTTTTCAACCCAAAAACTATTAAAAAGTTTGATTTCTTGCAATGGTTTTTTTATTATTAATTTTTATGGTTGGGTATCCATCAATTTACAAAAAATAACGAAATAAATAATATATCGAAAATGGTTGCCTAAAGCATTACTGGGTTATTTGATAGTGGACAGCATGTCCTAACACCCTGCCACGGGATCGTGACCAATAATCAATAATCCTGTATATAGATAGGTAACTCTTTATTGCACAAGAAAGGAACTAATCAAGAACAATCGGCGGCCTTATCACTAAGCAGCGATCTCTTCCAGGAACTGTAGGCTGAAAAGAGACACATATACTGTTAATAATGGTAGTGTGCAGAATTATAAAAAAATATTTACATATATATAATGAAGGATACAAATTGCACTAATAAATGCTAAACAAACAACATAACAAATATGTTAATATAACATTTTAACATCTTGACAGATACAGATTCTTGACGCGGTCTTTAAAAAGTGCAGTGATGTCGCTTTCCTAATAGAATCTGGTAGAGAGTTCCAAAGCCGGACTGCTTGTAAAGTAAAATTTTCAGTTGGAGATTTTCTGATGACTTCAGATAATGGGTATTGGAGCATTGAAAGAATTCGGAACGATAAACGAACGATATGTTCTCGCTAAGCAGGAGTTAATACTAAAATTATAAAAAGATTGATTTGGGAGGCGTTACCTTTACGAAACGGAATTAGCCGTGTTGCTTGGTTAGTTTTAACAAAGCCAAAGCTTCGCCCGCTTGCAAACTTTGCCGCCCCCGTTCACCCACTTAGGGACGTAATTTCATAAAAGTTCTTAGTGCTCCCCTGGGGTACTCAAGTAATATTCCCTCCAAATTTGAAACCTCTAGGTCCACCGGCTTAGGCTATGCATTGTCTATCAGTCAGTATGTCACGGTACTGTTTTATACGTACGATTTCAGTGAACAAAAAACAATCATTAAATTTAATGTGTGATTCATGCATGCTGTGTTTGCATCTAGTACGCTGTTCACTAATATGATACATACTGCAAGCTTTATTACATGATAATGACAGTTTTGTAAAGAAAAAAAGTTTTGTGTTTCCAATATTTCAGCCTTATTGCAAGCGCCAAGATGAAATCTCAAAACAAATGATATAGGTGCATGGTAAATGTCCCGTTTCTAATGTAGACTGCAGTGTCAGTGACCATGTTAGTTTCTAATGTTGACAGTGTCAGTGACCATGTCAGTTTCTAATGTTGACAGTGTCAGTGACCATGTCAGTTTCTAATGTTGACAGTGTCAGTGACCATGTCAGTTTCTAAGGTTGACAGTGTCAGTGACAGTGTGTTTCAAAATTACAATATAATTTCATTGTATTTTACAGGTTTTGGAAAAACTGTCCAGTGGCAAGTGCGAGTCGGATTCGGAGACAGACTATCAACATTTAGCTGTAAGTATATATTATTAATACGAAAGGTTACATTTCCGCGACCTTGTAAAGGGATATTATCGATGACTAGCTTACAGATGATATACAGCTGTACGCCGGAGTTTTACCCACGTTGAGGATGATGAAGATGATAGTGATGTAAAGTATCCTAAGTGATATCCCAGGACCTAAAATATATACATACCAAAATTTCATCAAAATCCGTTAGCAGTTTCTGCGTGAAGATATAACAAACGTAGAGTTTCTGCCGCCCGGGGCCAAGCCGAAATTTGTCGTCCCCTATTTTTCTTTAATTCCAAATCTAGTTATGCAGCGAAATGTTTAAAAGATGCGAACAGAACGACCGTGAAAGTTGAGCTATTGCATCTTGTTTTTTTTTTAATATGAATAATATGATATGAAAAAAAAACAAAATAAAAAAAAAAAATGTGTGTGCAAATTTTTTGAGCAATTTCAATCTTGTTTTAATTAAAATATTATTCCAATAATATATTTAAAAATAAATTGAATGCTAACGATCCTAAATAATGGACTGAAATGCATGTATGCATTTAAGATAAATATCGAATTCAATGTCACGGTGTATACATGTCACACATGTGGCAACAAAGTGATGCAGTACAATATTTTCATTTGAAGAAGTGATCTCGCCCAGGGCCTGGATTCTGTATGACCACTCACTCCAATTCCACGCGAATTCCACGCCGATTCCACGCTGCCTGCGTGGAATCACGAACAAATTCCACGCAGGCGGCGTGTAATTAGCGTGGAATTGGCGTCTTAAAATTAGAGAATTAGGCCCCAGATACGATAACTACTTGTGGATCTACAACGTCAAAAATAATAAGTCGAGGATTACATACAACTAACGTGGGAGTTATACTTAACGTGACATCTGTTTACAGGAGCTGTGGGATATGAACCACTGCCTGCTGTCGGCGTTGGGGGTGTCACACCCCGCGCTAGAAGCTATCCGGCACGCGGCTAAGGCCAAGGGACTCGCCTGCAAGCTCACAGGTGCGGGCGGAGGCGGGTAAGTGTGCTAGTCTTCTTGAAACATACGTCTACCTTTCTTTGACACACTAGCTCTTGCCGGCGACTTCTTCCGTGCGGAGTACAGTTTATCGTGAAAAAAAGCATCATATGTTCTTGTCCAGGGTTCAAACTATCTCCATGCCAAATTTCATTATGATTAGTTCTGCTATTGTGGCTTTTATAATATTAGCATGGCATAAGAATCAGAATTATTTTTTGACAATTACACTAACTAATTTAATTCAACATTTAAAATTGTAGATATTTTTTTTAATGTTCTATTATAAAATGCGGCTTTGTCCGATTTTTTTCCGGGATAAAAGAATCCTGCTATAATCATGTACTTCCAGGACCTAAAATAACTACATTCACAAGTAAAATTATTATAAAAATATAAACAACCCGACTGCGAACAAAATTATTGAATACGAGCTGACCGCCCGCAAAAATCACCACACTAATAGTATAAAGACGAAAGCTTGTATGTACACCATTTTTCTTACTTTTAGCATTTGTATAAACGTCCTAACTTCTAAAAAAAAACGCCAGTAGCGTAATTCAAAATCTTTGGTAGCAACGATCGTGTTGATTTTTGCCCATAAACAACGGCATTATTAATCATACTTAACAGACTTGTTATCATTTCGTTTCCTAGCAAAATTCCGTTTCATACAACGAGTAATCGAAACTTTTGCAAATGGTTATATTATTGCAATTTTCGCCGGATAACCTATTATTTTTTGAAAAATAAAATACAGTCCATGGTACTCGTTGATAATGTAGCTTTCGATAAGTGAAATAATTTTTAAAATCGGTTCATTGTTTTTGGTGTTTATCCATTACAAAAAAACACACATACATAAAATCAAATGCTCTTAATAATATTAGTGTATTACACTATCTAGCTTTTAATCCTCAAAGCTCGGAGCCTCAGAGTAGGAAGTAAAGTAGGCATTTACTTACTAATTGTCAAGAACACATTCTATTAACTTGACAATCTTTGACCTTAATCATACGTGAAATGAAGTTAACGATGATGATGATAACGACGTCTAGTTAAGACGATGATGATGATAACGATGTCTAAGTTAAGACGATGATGATAACGATGTCTAATTAAGACGATGATGATGATAACGATGTCTAGTTAAGACGATGATGATGATAACGATGTCTAGTTAAAACGATGATGATGATAACGATGTCTAGTTAAGACGACGACGGTGATAACGATGTCTAATTAAGACGATGAAGATAACGATGTCTAGTTATAAGTTACATGAAACCTAACTTCTTCTTTTGTCTTTCCAGTTACGCCATGGTTCTGATACCACCTTCCACACCTCGGAACGTCATTGATTCCCTCTGCAGCACCCTGCTAGAGCACGGGTTCCGCGTCAATGAGACCCGCCTCGGGGGGCAGGGGGTTGCTGTGGAAATGTGACCCCCCAAAGCCGAGGGGGTCCTAGGATACCCAGGAGCTAAGGTCTTCAGGTCTCCAGCTAGGGTCACAGAGCTGCAACTAGGGTCTCCGAAATTGCAACTAAGGTCTCCGAAATTGCAGCTAGGGTCACCCAAATTGCAACAATGGTCTCAAAAGTTGCAGCTAGGGTCTCTAGTGTTACAACTAGGTTTAGAGAGAAGATAGTGCTGATTAAATAGAGACTGTATAAATGAAGTGAAAATGTTAATAATGTATTGCCATTTTTTGGTCTTACAAGGACAACAAAGTGAAGCAACTGTCACACTCAGAGATGTCAATGAACACTAATCAAGCTTTAAATCTTATATTTTGTATGGATTTGAGGCAGTTTTGTGTTTGGTTGTGACATTCGCCGTCATCGTCCAGCAGCACTGGACCAGTATGGACCATTCTCTTCTCTTCTGATTATGAATGGTTTATTAGCGTTAAATGACGTCTCTGAGTGCAACAGTTATGTATAAAATTATCCAATTATGGGATATTATGTATTAAGTCGCTGTTGACACATTCAAGTTTGCGTTATGGCTAATAAAATATTTTTCTTTTGTCTTTAAAGGCACTTCGCATTTGCCAATATATGTGCCAGCATGTTGGCGAACGTATTGGCGAATAATTTGTGGATAATTTGCGCTGAACCGGCCGAACGGATTTTGATGAAATTTGATCACATAATATATTTTTCATATCAAAACGTAAATCATACACAGATTGTGAACATTGTACATGTGAGTGCAACCGCGAAGCTCGTTGTATACGCTCGCTATATTTGCTATTACACAACAGTTTGCGTCATTGGTGACGTCACAAGAACTAATATGTAATATGTACGACATACTTATATAGACATAGAGCCCTAATTATCGACTCTAATGGCTTCCCAAACTGGACGGGCAAACATTCCTCTGTATGACAAATATACATACATACAATGTTTAACCATACATATTTGTATGGGAGCAGGATGTATGTTTCGGAGTATTAGTTTAGAAGCATAACTCGTGTACTGTACCGCTTGAATAATAAAAATGTATAATTAGAATAAAATAAAAACATTAGTAAAATATAACAATGTGTTGTGTAACTGGACTCAAAGTAAAGTGAGCTTTAACGTAAAGCACATATTACATAAAAAACGATGAGTAGTCATTTTCAATGCTTCACTTTGAGTCGTGTTGCTGTATGTTAGGCTTGAGTGGCGTTTACTATCAAACAACGGCCTGCTCGTCTCGTAAAAAAATATGACTTAAATATTGAATGAAATGAAGGCGCAAAAAATTTGTTAAATATATGAAAGACAAGGACAATGATATAGTTGACATCAAAAATACAAAAGTATTTTATACTAAAGTGAATACTACTTAAAAATCTTATAAAAATATTTTCAAATTCAAGAAATTTGTAATAAAAATTATTTGAGTATAAGTACATATTTTGAAATAAAAATGTTTACGCGTACATAATCTATGTATATTTTAATGTTAGTTATTATATTAATTTATTAAATTAGTTTTAATATTATTTGTTTTGCGCCCACCTTTTCTTACTGTTTTAGTTACGGTACGGGTCCATTATAACGAATATAATTTATTAGATACTTTATTATTTTTGATTTTGTTTTTAGTTTTTTTCAGTTTTTTCAGCCTGACTCAGATGTATTTTACCTAATTGGAGATCATGCAGTATGTTCTAGGTTGGGTTTTTAAATAGGCATTGCAATTTAACGGTGCAATTCCAGCAAGCAGAGGCACCTTTGAGTCGGGCTACGCTTGTAGAAATCTCTTGTTATTAGTTAAATATTTACTGTTGTAATAGATGTTATATTTTATACCACTGAAATCCGCAGCTGAATAGTATATAAGTTAACCTTTTCATTTACGCTTTGATTCCGTGTGACAACCATTCTAAATTCAAAAACTTTCGAACAGTGTAGGCGTTTGGCAAAGGAACTAGTACATTTACGAACCGGAAACTTGACACGGTACAACCCGCGGAGCTTCGCTTATGCTAATGTTGAAACATCCGATGCTAATATTTAAATTTACTTGACATTGGTTGAATGAAGAAAATGAAAAGCCACAAAAAAAACAAAGGGTTCATTTTCTGCTTTTAGCATCTCTGCCTCTCTATCGTGAAGTTTATATTCAAAAGAGATGCAAGGACAGACATTTCTTGTTGCGGACTTTTTGGTACAAAAACTATTTTACTGTGAAAATTGCAGAATATTCTTAGATTAGAGTTTCTCGAAAATTTATTTTCCTAAACTTACATTATTATACTTAATTTAGTAAAAAATTGTATTCGGGAATCTTTAAAACTATTGTAGTATTGAATTTAATAATAAAAATAATATGAAATATTTGGCGTCGATTTTGGTTATATTGTACTAAAGTTATTCTATGATTGTACGTAAAGAGGTTAAGGATATGTGTATGTGTGTGTGTGTGTGTGTGTTATAATTTATTTATAGCAAATAACAAAGTGTAAATTGGCTATGCTGCTGAAAAATCCACCAATAGCATCACTTCATTGTCCAGTGATAATAAAATGAAGCGATTCTATTGTTTGATGTTTTAGCCATGTCAAGTAGTTCATACAAATTGTTTCTAATGCATTATTTCATATTACGGTGTTTATTTTCTAAACTGCTTGATCTGTAAGTCATATCGAACTTTAAAGAGTTTACTTTAAGGTCCAAAGTTGCAATCAAATACCAATAATGGTAAGATATACTTACATGTGTGTTATATTATTAAATAAAAGAAAATCGGTATGTATTTAAATAATACCGTTTTGGATTTGAATCATTTGTAAACAAACAAACATATATTATAAATTATCATTGTGAAGATATTGTAGTATTGAATGGATCAATATCGTTTCATACCAGGAAGTAAAAAAGTACAGTTTACCCATGATTTTCGAGAAATTTTATTTTTGGACTAGCATGGGTCATGTGTTTTGTTTATAGACATGTCACATTCAAAATGGGTATAGGATCTATATTATTATTAGAAAAAAAAACATTGCGCTTTAAATTAGAATACAATTACGATAGTTGTACCAAATACTAAAGTAGTAGTACTGCAAACTAAATCAAAATTCGCCTGGAAAAATAATAAGAAATAATCTTAAAAAATACTACTAGCAGCACCATTTAAAAGTATAGGTTCTTCATGGGTCAGGATGTCTTAAATGAACATGGGAACTACTGAAAGTATAGGTTCTTCATGGGTCAGGATGTCCTAAATGAACATAGGAACTACCGAAAGTATAGGTTCTTCATGGGTCAGGATGTCTTAAATGAACATGGGAACTACTGAAAGTATAGGTTCTTCATGGGTCAGGATGTCCTAAATGAACATAGGAACTACCGAAAGTTGGCAATATAATTTCATAGTATTTGGTAACATTTCATGTCGAAAGTATTTTGCTAAAATTTAAATATGTCTTCCAAAATGGGCTTGTTTCCTGTTTGTCACAAATGCTACCTTACTACGAACTAGATTTCAGACACTGGGCTAATAATTCGGATGAAACCTACGCCACCTTTTTATATAATTAAATACCTACACAGCCTTGTGCAAAGTGAAACAAGTGCAAATTAAACAATTATATAACCCCCATTATAGCTAAGAACCATCTCGATCACATCAGCTTTCAAACAGAAATAAAAGTATCAAAATCGGTCCATTCGTTTGTGAGTTACAATGCCACAGATACACAGTAAACTTAAACAGTAAAAAGACAGTAGAAAGGGATACAACGATTTAGTTAGTTCTTTGCAAATATTTTAATAACAAAGTGCAGCGCCGTATGGAAACTGTTCTCAATGTTGAAAAAATATATTTGAATTAATATTCAATAATGATCTACTGTCAAAATTGTATTGATCAGCTCATAAAAGTAAAATAGATAGATAAATCTTTATTGTACACCACATAGAACAAAAATAACTAAAACATTTGTACAAAATTTATGGAACAAAAAAATACCACAGACTATAATTACAAGTATTTGCCGATGTCTGAGATCTAGAAACAGATATTTTTAACTTATTTATATGTAGCTATTTATTATTGATCCAGTGTTCCACAAATGTATAGTATTTTCTAACGCTGATTCTAATAACTGGTACACTGACGAATATGGCGTCATATACCAATGAGCAGATATACTTATTTGCTTCCGTAAAGCTATAGTTAACGTTTATAGAGTCGAAGCAAGTGTCCACAATAAAGCCGCGTCATAGCCTCGCTTGTGTTTTTTTACCTTAATTATTAGGTTGCGGCTCAGATATAAACTCTCGAGGTTTGACCACAATACCGATATTATGAGCTGCGCGGCAGGTGTTATTAGTCGCACTGACGCTGTTTTGAGCCACGCTGATGGAGTTATGAGCTGCGCTGACGGTGTTATGAGCCTCGCTGATAGTGTTATGAGCCGCGATGCTGTTGATATACGCGACTTGTATTGTGGATGCGGCTTCACATACTAGAGTTATACTTGAAAACAATTTCTGTATTGCCTTGTATGATATCACCTAGTAATTAATAAATGTTTGTAGATAGGCAGTCAGTACGATTGATACTACCTCATACAAAAAATATATATTTTCTTACAATTCAAAAATGAATTGAGCTTATCTGTATATTTATTATATTCGGTTCATTCTGGGCTAAAGGGTTGATTAAATGAAATCTGGTTTTACAGACTTTTGAATAGATGTTTGGAGCGGGTTCAGAATGGATCCTAACGCTGGCTGTCTGATCTTGTTAGGTTAAGAATTCCATTTGCCTTTGAGTGCGGGACTATAAGGGCAGGACTACACAGAGCGAACAGTGAGCCCAACTCAGTTTTAATGTATTCAGGTTTTCATATAATACCCAAACTCTGCCTTTGAAGTGTTTTACATGACATTGATACTTTTTTACTATGTTATCAGTTCGCCCTGTTTCAGTTATGAGCCACTCTGCGCTCTTTGTAGACGTGCCCTAAAAGCATATACACTATGCATTGTATTTAAGGACATTCCTTCGAAATCTAAATAATGAAATGAAGTGTTTATTTATTAGGTACCTATTTAATGTTGTTAAGTTCGTGCTAAACGCGCTCAATTTAGTGTAAGCCGGTGCTAAAGAAATGTATTGAAATCGTTAGTGAATTATACGGTTTATTTGAATGGAATAAATGTTTGATTAATGATTAAACCTGTTTTTTTATTTAGTTTGATCTCTGTAGCTTAGTTGGCAAAGCAATGGAACGATATTCCAGATACGCTGATTTGAGACAGGTTTCTTAGCCATATATATAGATAGATAAATATATGAGGAGTCTGATTATAAAAAAACAAATGTGATGAAAAAATTGTTTCTTTTTAAATACTTCATTCGGTTTGTTTCAAAAAACAATATTTCTATAGTAAAAAACACTAATCTGTAAAACTAATTAGGATTAGAGGCGCAGCTAATACATTTAAAACCATCCTTCTAGAGGATACCGGAGACGATCAAAATATGAACCCTCCAAGACCAGATAGTGTGGCTGCTTCTATCGCTTCGACGACTAAAGCACTTCTGTGGAAGAGAAATGTGAAAAGAGGGTTGGACGATAGTATGAAGCCACCTTTATAATGGTCCATATTTTTGACCTTCTCCGGTATCCTTTTTTAAGACGACCTGTTGGCCGAGTGGTTAGTGTCCCTGAATGCGAAGTCAACAAACGGTCGCGGGCTTGAATCCCACAAGGTGCAATCGTTTGTGTGATGAGCAGAAATGTTTGTTTCCAAGTCATGGACGTAATAAACGTATCTATGTATGTTAATCCGTTGTCTAGTAGGTACCCATACATAGTAGGTACAGAGTATTCTAGTTTGGGGCTAGGTAATTGGTGTGAATTTATTAGGGTTTCGCACGAGGGAATAAAAAACACTAGGCATTGGTAGTTTGTATCTAAAAGTGCATTTATTCGTTAAAGAATATATATAATTACATCTACAGATTGCATGTCAACAATGTGTTAAAGCATACATAGCAACCAAAATAATACTGTCAAATATAGATCACATAGCATTTTGAGTAATGTATAATAAAAAGTATAGCATGAAATACTTATAGTCATGTCTCATATCCGTTTCTTTACTACTTATAATTTTAGTGCCTTTATCACAATAAGTATATTAAAAGTTTATTTGGACATGCAAAGAAACTTTTAATATGTTTACTGTAATAGAGTAACAGTACATGCTTCAACGAATTATGTTTTTTATGAGTATGTTAATAACAGTGGAAGACCAACAGATTTGAAGGATTTTTAGAGTAAATAAATTTGACTGAACTTGGTATACCTACCTAGATACTTACAAATGGAATGTTAACACATACTAAAGCCCGGTTGATATACAGAGAGTATTTCATACATTGACCCCTAACTACTTCTCTGTCGCTCGCGCACAAATTCATGTGCGAGCGCGACAGCAATATATTTATGCACGAGCGAAAGAGATAGCTAATGAGGGGTCATTGTACGAAATTCTCTCTGTATCGCAACCGGGCTTTTTACATAGAATTGTACTCACTATTCTAAACTGGCCAAACGCGCTAAATCAATATCAAATCAAAAATCAAATTATGTACTTACAATTATTAGGTATTATAGTCAGATGTAGGTATCTATTTCTGTGAAAATATTGAATCATTAATTTATTTTGCAATAACGATCTTAGTATAGTTGGTATAGTTTCAGTTAATACATAATGGCCTTGCAATCCATTAGTCCTTTATGTGTTAATAATCCCGAATTTTCCAAAATACACAACTAGGGTGTTTTTTTCCTCGACAAAATTAACAAAATGAAAAACGAAGTCGCACATGTATTTACATTTACTTACACACCCTGGCTATCCTAAATTCGACATTTATAATTATTATTTGTTCATTATTAATATTATTATTTATTCTTATTATTTTTTATGACAAATATAAATGGGTTAATAAATTAAATAAGTTACCCAAGTAGGGTTCTCTATAGCGTAATTAAATTTTAAATTAGTTATCTACTTAACTTCAAATCAATACTTCGTTTTAAATTATTTTTAAATAATATTATGAAAATAAATTAAAGAGTATATAAACTAAAAGAATAATTAGTGTTAGAATAATTATCCTATATTATTTACGACTATGACAAATTAGGCTAGTGAGACTGAGGCACACACTGAGGAGATAATGTCTGAAAACAAAACAAGTATGCCATCAAAGTAAGAGACAAAACACTAAAAAGTTTTTATGCCAATAAATTATATATTGTTGGAATGTGCAAGTGTGTGTGTGTGTGTATTGTTCAAGGCTTTCAATTTGATACAGCAAAATTGATATTGTAAAATTCGAAGATAATATTTTTTCGCATTTTAAAATGCAGCCATACCGCCGCCATACAGATTGAAAAAAAAAGTGTTACTCGGGATGATGATGCAAACGATACTCCATACATATAAATCAGTTCAGGCATTTAAAAGTTACGGTGAAACAATGAAAAATACATGAACCCTAAAAACATTACACTCCTTTTATGGCAGTCGTGCAATAATGATGTCAGTAACATTGAACATTATAATATGATATTACCATGAAACAGAGAATTCCCAGCTTCGTGGACATAACCTTTTGTTCATTACATTTTTGGACCTACAGCTAGTTACAGTAGTCGCAGCCAATCTATATGTTAGTGAAGTTAGGCTCTGTGAACGATTGCGCAGGTACTGCTGTGGGGATAAAACTGCATAAAGTAAGAGCGAGACAGAATATGCGAAAAACGTAAGCGAGTGAGCGAGGCAGTTATACAATGCTATCTTCACCTTCAACATTGGGAATGCGCCTGAAAAATATCAGTTTGCGCAGCGACTAGCAGATAACTTCCGAGACACATACTTTCACTGCGTCTACTGTATTTGTTTACAAAAATATTCGAAATATTTTTAAATATTTGTTCAGATCGAATATAACCTACTAACCTCAGTTACGTCTAGAATGATTGATTACACGGTATAATAATAATAACCATAATAATAATAATAACCAAATAATGGGATGTTGACACGACGATCATTGTCCCGATAGTTGTTTCGGCGAACGGCCTTATAGCCTCGACTCGGTTGGATTAATGGTCAGATGCAGAAGGCAGTACTACTTGACACGGTGCGTATAGTCAGGAGGGTCCTCACTCTGCAGCCCTAGTCACCGGTGGTTTAGGTCCTGCTCCGCTGCCGGTGGTACTCTAGGTTCAGGTTTTTATAGTATTTTTGTTTTTATTGTTTTTATAACTATATAGTAAAAAAACTTAAATCTGAGATAAAAAATAAATAAAAGTGAATAATAACCATACTAATAAAATACAAATAACCTCTAGTGTGTGAATATTGTCAACTTGATTGTTCTATCTAGTACTCCATTACATTTGTAAGCAAAGCACCATGAGGATTAATATAAGATCGTGGTAAGGTTCAATCATATAAAAGATTACCGGAGACGATCAAAATTTGAACCATATTATAATGGTGGTGGTGGTGGTTAGTTACAGCCTTCCAAGTTCATGTTGATAAGGGATTGTTGTTCTTAAAGAAAGAACAACAAAAACTCTCTCTTAAGAGGGTATGGACGACAGTATGGAGCCACCATTACATGGTCATTATTTTTGATCGTCTGCGGTAGCTATAATACTTTCTTAAGCCCGCTCTACACTTAGCCCCACCGCACTTTGTATGAAAATGTCTGTGAAATGTGTGTGAAAGTTCTAAAGCGCGCCGGAAGGAACTCTGCGACTCTGCAATTGCGATTTTGTACTAGACCCTGCAACTAAAGAAATTTGCCGAAGCGATCACACACGAGCTGGATATTAGAATTTAACACTTATTCTCTGATAGTAAGAGCTACTTTGGTAGCAACGCAAAGTCTTTGATAGAAACGTTCTTATAATGTGCGCTCGGCCTTAATTATCGTAAACGCCCACAAAAAAGGAGTGTGCTTCGCATATTTGTTTCGTAATTTTCGTTGCTTTTTATTGGTGGGACAGTTCACAGCGTGCTTAGGTGTAGAGGCAGCTTTCAACATTACATTTAATTACACTCTACGGTCAACATCAAATATCCCGTTTCTAATGTTGACACTATTGTACCTAGTAAATTATATGTTAAATATGAAATACGACTTATTTAAAATTATTATACAAAATCGCGTTAAATCTCCATATGTGCCTATGATTAATCAATTATACAATATAATATGATTATATACTTAACATAACTATACAGCTGTACACTATAATATTGAAAACTGAAATATACAGTTTAGGTACTTACTTATTGTATAAAATATAGTCATAGGCATCATTTAGATCATGTGTAAAACTTATAGCATTAAATTAGTAGAAAGAAAAGTGGGATGGTAGCCTAGCGGTTTACTTACTAGTGCCACTTAGAATCCAACGATACCGGGTTCGGTCCTGGGCTTAACACCAATAACTTTTCAAAGTTATATGCGGTTTCCCATCGCTCCGTGCTTCGGAGGGCACGATAAGTTGTCGGTCTCGGCTCTTATTGATTAATAGCAGTCGTTAATCCTTGTCAGAGGCCTTACCTCAGCAGCACTACCTCATACGAAAAAGCATCTTTCAACCAAAAAGAAGACTTTAAATTAATTTACTAAAAACGCATAACAAACGGACCACCCCTTTTTTGACGAGTTTGATAAAAATATTGAATTATTATGATAATTTATAAATTAGTTAATTTATGATATTGTTGGATGATAGCTCATAATTTATGACATTGTTGGATGATGGCCCATAATTTATGACATTATTGGATGATGGCCCATAATTTATGACATTATTGGATGATGGCCCATAATTTATGACATTGTTGGATGATGGCCTATAATTTATAACATTATTGGATGATGGCCCATAATTTATGACATTGTTGGATGATGGCCCATAATTTATGACATTGTTGGATAATGGTCCATAATTTTACGACTACTTCTGTTTACTCGTATCTTTAATTACTTACAACTAGAAACTAAAACTAAATCAAAATAAAATTGTCTGAATATTCCAACATGATTTTACAAATAATCTGTTTAAATAGCACAAAGAAAAATCTTTAGAACGTAGGCGATGAAACCTTGTCAGTTTATTAGAAAAAATATTATTCAAATATACCTAGAGCCATTTTCAATAATGTTTCTTTTACATGTGAAACATGTATATTTTCAAGGCATATGTATTTATTATACCGTCTAGGTACATAATTATGTTTGTGTGCGCAATTTCAACTAGGCACGACGTGTAAGACGCTCTGGGAGTTTAGTTCTAAGACATCCAATTTCTAATAAAGCGTAATTAAGGATCTCAATCTTATACCTATCCTATGAAGGCATTTTTCTTATTATTACGTATTTATTCACACAACTGAAATTAAGTATATGAATCAAAAATCTTGCGTTACATTATGTTCTTTTATGTAAATAGTAAATTTTCTTATTTTGCTGTATTTATTTAATAAGTTCCCATATGTTTAGAAATTAATAACATTTGTATTTACATTATAAAAAAGGATATCCCAGCAAAATTGAAACTTTGTAAATATCTGAGACGATAACATTTATTTGGTACCTAATAAACTTAAAAATTATGTTCAAGCGATAATTCAAATTTACACAAATATACCAAATAGTGGAGTCAATACTTTCGAGGACTAGGTATTACATTAGTATAATAGCTGTCTTATAATAATTAAGTATTATAAAAGTAAAGTATTTTAGATTATTTTAAAATTAATAATACGACTGTTGTGTTCTAATGAAACATTTGCATTTCACTTTGGTATAAAGTACAACCAAAACTTAGTTAATATCTTAAAATAATTAAACAAATATATCCGCCAAATATTTTCCCGTTAGCTGCACTCAGTGTGCGTCTAGCATTTCTAGAAAACTCAAAATGTAGCTAAATAATTTCAAAAAATAAGTAATATAAAATAAAAATATGCACGTAAGGATTATTTTAATATATTAATGCTACAAGCACTTCTATCACAGATGTTATAATTATCTACCATTTTTATTTAAATCTACGCTTTTTACTGATACTCTGACAGCGCTTTCATTAAAGTTATACCATCAGACGCGATGGTAAATATATATATTAGTAAATAAACATATTTAAAAACAACCGAGTAAAAATAAAAATACTACATAGGTATATTAAAATACCAAATGGGTGAATTAAAATACTAAATGGGTAAATTAAAATACCACATGGGTAAATTAAAAAAATAAATAACCAGAAAATATCAGCATATAAATAGCTATAGCCGTGCGCTGCAGTTGACTAGCTACCTTACAAGACTGTTCGCATTAGGTATACCTAGCCGTAACAGAGGTTACGACTTGGCAGACCCGACTAAATAACTACTTCGGATACCGACCAATCAGATCACAGAATAAATAATAGTACTATATACCCTAATGTCGCATAGGTCTGATTGGTCGGTATCCGAATTTGGTATTTAGTCTGGCCTGTTAAGTCGAAACGTTTGTTACGACTACTAGGTCGCATATAAGCAAACCTGTTTGTTTTGATTGTTTTGATGCAACAGGAATTAGCTTACAAAACTTTGATTAAAAGTAAGTATGTTGGCATTACAAAATTACAACATTTTAGTATTGGAATATTAAAATCACTGAAATAATCATATCAAAAATTATGGTACCTTTAGAATATTAATTTAAAGGGCATTTTTACCATACCAGCAGATTTGTCCATGTCCATGTCCATGTCAACACCAGATTTGTTTACGTTACACTACTTTTAAAAAACATGTTATCTTTATAATTTGGACGAGTTCTGGAAAGCCCATCCAGGATTTTACACATTCTAAAGAAGAAATGTTCACCAATACAACTGAAAATGTTTTTATACTAAGTTTTCAGAAATTAATACAAGTTTTTCATACCAGCCCGTGACCGCCTAACTCAAAGCTATAGCAAGAGCGATACCAATGCACTGTCCGTCCTTGTCATTGTGTTACGATATGAAAAGGACGGACAGTGCATTGACGTCATAAACGATAACAATTCCATTACGATCACTCAACCGCGGTCGCCCTGCAGTTCTGAATAAAATCGCATCCACACAAGTATTTAATACCAGTTTAAAAAAACACATACTTACCAGTTTTGAGAAAAACAACACATTTTTTAAATCAGTTCCGGAAACCAGCACAAATTTTTAAACCAGTTCCAGAAAAAACCGCAAGTTTTTTATACCAATTCCGGAAAACAGCACAAGTTTTTATACCAGTTCCGGAATCCAGCGCAAAACCTTCTGAGAAACCCAAGTTCACATATTACTGAACGCCTCCCACAGGAACAGCAGCTGGCGGTGGAGCACCATGTGGAGCATGTTCTACAACTGGTAGGGCGGCCGCGGCGGCCGGGGCGCCTCCGCGTCGGGCTGCGCGATCAGCGGGGGCGCCAGGGGGTCCTCGCTGGACGTGAGAGTCGTGGACGGGGGCAGACCTGGTGGAGAGTATTGTTGACGTTAGTTTTCTACGATTAGCTAGTGTTCGTCTTCTACTAGATATATGCCTCACCCAAAGCATAGTAGAAAGAGACTGTTCTGTTCCTACTATGCTCAAAGCCACTGCTACTGAAGGTTTTGGCTGCCACCTTTGTGTATATCGACGTTCAAGTACCTAAATATAAGTTGAATATAACTTATAATATAACTGCCCCACCTAGCTTAGTGCATAACATGATGGGGCCTAAAATATCTCTTAAAATGATTCCCAAAACTTCTACTTTCAAATTCAAAAGGATGCGCATTTTTTCTATATTTATTTTTATAATAATACATTACACAAAAAGTACTAAAAACACTGAATATGAATGAAAAGGACTCGTTAAAACAAATCTTATGGGCCCGAAATAAAAAGGTTTGGTAGGCTATCAAGGGTTCCATTCAATCCAGCTCCATCATCAGACCAGCTAAATGGGACCACTAAGAATGGGTAAAATTAAGTTCCTTAGATTCCATTATATAGTTACAGGTCGACCTAATAAAATCTACGAATAAAATAGCCCATCCCCAGTAAAATATACAGGGTAACATTGTCTATTTGTTGGTTCGATTTTTGTTTGGCATGCCAAAACGGCTTGATGAACATTTGTATGTAGATACGTACAAAACAGAGACCAACGTAGGGTACTTTTTATCCCGGAACATGGAAAGTTGCCACGGGAATATGTCGATTACTCGCTTTCACACAAAAAATATCTATGATGGAGTTTTGAATATAGGTAGGTAGGTACTGTACAATACAGAGATCAACATAAGATATATTTATCATGGAAAATGGAAAGTTCCCACGGGAAATTGGGAAAATTATGAGATATCAACATAGGATACTTTTAAGCCCGGAGAATTTTACACGCGGGAAAATCCGCGGGGTGCATCTAGTTTTTTTTTTATAAATGCCTGACCTTCATTCTCGTCTTCCTCCGAGAGCCACTTCTGTATGTCCTGCTGGTACATGCGCCGCTGCAGCACCTCTTTCGTCCGCGGACGAGACCCGATGAACGTCACCTCTATCTGCAACGAGGATTGTGATAAGTGATGCTGAGTATTTCTTCCGCCATCCCTTTTTTGGGGTTCTGTACCCAAAGGGTCCAAAAGTAGCCCTATTACAACCAACCGTCTGTTCTACCTTAAAAGGGCTGGATCTTTTGATAAGGTGGCAGGTTGAAACTATCACCGAATATGTGTTACTATAGCCGAAACCCTAAGAAATATCGGCTGAATGCGAGTCGGACTCGCGCACCGAGGGTTCCGTTTTTTGGTGATATAACTACAAATTTTCGGTTGTCGGATTTTTCCCTTTGACTACTTGTGCTAGACATTGCATCTTGCCAAATTTCATTCTAGGTCAACGGGAAGTACGCTATAGGTTTTGATTCTCTTGCGTGTCAAAATATGCGGCCGTATCTTTTGATTGCGTTGACTTTGAGGTTTGTTTTTCACAGCTGCAGGGCATTGCAGATCCGATTATTTGATATTTATTTCAACTTGATACCTGCACGCATTCCTGAGAAAAAGGGTCTTGACAGACAGACATACATACAACGAAATGATCCAATAAGGGTTCGTTTTTTTCCTTTTGAGGTAAGGAACCCTAACAAAGAAGAAAATCAAGTGGATTGTTAGTACGGAGCCCTCAGTGCGCGAATTCGATGCATTTGGCAGGTTTAATAACACTTGACACAAAAATACGTGTTATAGTTTTAAGCCTTTGTCTGTCTTTTGTCTTTGTCCTAAATTTAAATGCGTTTTGTTTTATTTGGAAGCTTAAATTGACGAAATTGTTCTCAGCTTTGTTTGAAAGAAAGTACAGTCTTTTTTATGATAATCAGCTGTGATCACTCTTTGTCAAAACAAAACATTTCGAGCACTATTGCAGCTACAAACTGTAGAGTTTGTGATCAAATGTGCAGTTTCGAAGGCATTCTTCGAACTCGCGATCCACATGGATGAGGGTCTGATCATTAGTAATGAAGACCTAAATCTAGTAAATTTGTGGCATCAAGAAACTATGAAACTATTTTGGAAATGTCGAGTAGAATGTAAACACTATTTTCGAAATGACGAGTAGTATGTAAACACTATTTTTGGAAATGACGAGCAGTGTAAACACTATTTTGGAAATGATGAGCAGAACGTAAACACTATTTTGGAAATGACGAGCAGAATATAAATACTATTTTGTAAATGACGAGCAGAATGTGAACCATGGTTGGTCGGGAGTCGGGGGACGCTATTTAAAAATATAATAATAATCGAAATTGGAAAACTCACTCCAGGAGGTAAGAAAGGCCTCAGCTCATCAGCCAAGTCTCCGTTGGCGCCCAGTCGCTGCGCCTCCTCCCAGCTCGTGTGCACTTCTTCGTGGAGTAATTTCTCCTCTGGAAAATATTTTGTGTATGTTATTTTATGAAACCATCCCCGGATTAAGCTGATTGATGTAGTGGTACCTAGGCCTCTTCTACAAGAGTCCACCCGAGGAAGTTTCCCAGATATACAATCGCCAAGCAGTTGTATGCAAATATTATTGCAAAGTTTCCATCGACATTATTGGTCAAAATTATATATCATCAGCATAATACACGCCATTGAGCTCGGTCTTCAGATCTCCTTATCCATTTTCTTCCAGCCGTTTTTCGCAGGTCATCACTCCACCTGGCCACAGGGTGTCCTGTACTACGTTTGCCTAAATGTGGGCTCCAATCGAGAACTCGGCTACCCCAGTGGTTACCGGTAAATTAATATTTAGTTTTCTGAATTATGTGCCGGTTTTCCATCGCTCGGTGCTTCGGAAGGCGCGTGAAGCTGTCGGTCCCGACTGTTATTGATTAATAGCAGTCGTTAAAAAATGTCAGAGGCCCTCGGGCGGCCTGAAAAAACTCTGACACCAGAGGCCAGCACTACCTCATATGACAAACATTATGAGCACAACGTGAATAGATGGAACAGTTACCGTCTCTCTTGGTGGTGCTCCGCTTGTACTGTATCCTGAAGCGGAAGGCCTCCAGCACGCTGGCCACCACGATCGTGAGCACCACCATCGTGAACAGATAGAACACCTAAAACAATAATTGTGAAATGAAATAAATTAACGGCTAAAAACTCACTAAAAAGACCAGTTTCGGACTATTTTGAAGTCGTCGCCCGCGCCGCGCCCGCGCCGCCAGTTGCGTGCTGACGCTCGTAGCGCTCGTCGCGGCTTGTCGGCATAACACTCCCAGATGAAGGGCTTCAAAATAGTCCGAAACTGGTCGGAGTATTTCCGATCTTCTTTTTAGTGAGTTTTTAGCCGTTTATTTATATCTTTAATATGAATTTCACCCGCGTTAGTTTTCAAAATTTAATAAAAATAATGTGGTTCATTAGGATTTAGATTTAGAAGTACTAAGCTATCCAAAATCTATACTTATATTATATCAGTATGTAACAAATAGTCAGTACAAAGCATATAATAAAAAAAAATAGGTGACTTAAAATAAGCTACAGAAAAAGTTTTTAAATGTCTATCTGTAAGTTAGCGTAATACTTAAAACCTACAGAACTTTACTAATATATACTTTACGTACTGAATCGATTGAAATAAGGTTCCAACAGTGTGACTGTTGGATTTGACTAAAAATCTGGTGTGTAATTTATATCTCAATCCGATGATTAGAAGCAGAGCAATCAATAAAAAACTATTTGACGGCTGAACGAAATTTGATGTTTTGTACTTTATATGTACTACAATAACACATAGGATACTTCCAACGCAAAGATATGACCACGCGGGCAAAGCTGCGGGCACAGCTAGTGCATAATAAATACTGAATAATACTAAACAAGGCCAGCTATTTAGTCTGGAAAGAAGTCAAGGTGTTGGATACCTCAATTCTTTCAACCAACTATATCTATCACACTCAAAACAAGAATGATCATGCATTTTTACCTGACTACGGCGAAGCAAGGGAAGGGTAATGAGTTTAACAGACTATGTATGTATATATGTATCCTATATGTGGATGTTCCACCATAGCGTCGCCCCTATTAGCACAGAATAAACAACAGTACAACTATTGGTCCGATTTTGACATGCGAGGTATCAATCGATTTGTCTTCAGGTATAGAATTACCTATGACACTATAGTGTCATAGGCATATATGTCTATTTTTACACGGCAATTTTTAGGTTGGTCGAAGCTCTTAGGTCCTAGGAGCCTTCATTGGACTTCATCATTTGCGGTGACCAAGCCGGGAGGCCAACATAGAGTATGAGCGCGTTCTACAAAACGTTGTCTGTGAGAATTTTGAGGATCTTGCGGTGTTTTTCCATTACTATTTTTGGACTTACCATGAAGTACATCCTAGTGAACTGTCCGGCCACGCTGGCGTACGCGTTCATGAGTATGAACCAGTTGTTGACCACCGTCAGCTCGAACAGCGTCACGCCGCTGGTGATCAGGTTCTCGAAGTTGTTCAGGTAGTAGTAGCCGAGAGCCGTCGAGCCGTTCAGCGAGTACTTGTAGAAGTCTTCCACTGTCGTGTTTCTGTCAAAGATATAATAGCTCTTCAGCTTTAGAAAAGTAATACCTGCTTGGCCAGAACATGTCGAATAGTTTTTTCTAGGAAAAATTGGCATCATCCGTGCCTCTGCACGGCCTCGTCTACCTAATAATAATAATTTGGCTAATGCTTTACGACACAAAGCTAATTGCAATATTTAGCCATGTTGGTTGGGTTAGTTCAACTGAGCTGCCAACAGATGGCGTCACCGCCCCCGTAAGACGGATTTAGAAACTGAGAGGAAAATTTTGTTGACGGTGTAGTGGTCACGGTAGCCGAATTGGTGGCATGTGCTGCGCAGAGGCACTGACAGTGCGGGTTTGAGTACCGTCCGTGATACAATTTTTTCCTTTAGAAAATATTTATAATACTAAATATTGTGAAACTAAAAAAGACTTTATATTAATTTTAAGTAGAAGCTACGGAAGCTGCTGGGCCCGAAAAAGAACGGGGGACTAGTCAGCTGGACTGACTTGCGAGCGCGTAGTCAGCACTGGACTGGGTTGAAACTATAGTGTCTATACGAGCCCAGAAGCAGGTCAGCGCTGGACTGGGTTACTGTACTGCCACATTACTGCTATCGTGTAAACTAAGAATTAAACCTGTATCCTTTGTTTTTTGTGGGCAACAACTGCACATTACTTCGTACGTGACCCAGCAAACTTATTTTTTTTAAAAGCTTTTATCTATTTATCCTGCAATGTACCTAGGGTATATGTTTTGTATAGGTGGAATCTTGCGAGCTGAATTAGAATCACTTCCTCTTAACCTACGGAGTTGTTTTTTTTATGTTGGCTCAGTTCCGATGACAATGCATTTTTATGGAAAGCATGACCTGAATCAACATCCAGGATTAGCTCCAGTTAAAGGAACCGTTCAACGGTCAACAGCATTACACAAAATGTTGAACAGGTACGCGTTTTATCATGATAGCCGGTTTTAAGTTTTACCACGACATGGTTGCTGCACTCAGGCTTGGGTGTTGACCTGACTAGGGAACTCCTCAACGGTTAACAGCACAGACACGAAATGTAGTATACGCCTTTAATTGTGATAGCCCGTTCTACATGGCTACTGCATAAAAGCTTTTTCTTAATGTTTTTCTATTAACTTATTTTTGTTGCAAGTTCACAAAACTGGAATATACATTACATACAGTCTATATAAATCAACGCTACTTTCTTAGATAACGTACATTCTTCTACAAGTGAACCTAGACTGAAATAGTTGGTCCAGTTCTAGAATAATTTCCATGCTCTCTAAGGTTGTACTCACACGCAGCAGTTCTTGAGCTCGTACCCCGAGAACAGCTCCATGCCGACGATGGCGAAGAAGAAGTACATGACCAGCATCACGCAGCCAGCCGAGGACATGAGCGGCGTGAGCAGCACCAGGGTCCCGAACACGTCACGGTAGCGCTTCTTCAGTTTGTAGAGACGCATCAGTCTGCGGACGAAGGGGCAAGAGTCCATCATCAGGTATTATGTGTCTGATTGTAGTAGCGGGAGGAAAAAGGCTGAGGATGATTACGATTTCATGATGTTACGTAAGAAACTGGAACGTCTTTTGAGAGAGATTCGTAGAGGGAGACTATGTTATTATCCATACTTACTTGTGTACTAATATTATAAAAGCGAAAGTAACTCTGTCCTGTCCGTCTGTCTGGTTTCACGACTAGATAAATGGCTGAATCAATCTTGATGAAACTCAGTATCGAACACGTTCCAACAGTACTTACTGATGATCACTAGTACTTACTTACTTAGCTGAGCGGTCGGAATATGACGACAATGAAGAGCGTGGGCGCGATGGTCAGTAGAACCGCCCCATCAGTGCCAGCAGCGTGACGCTGAGGTCAAATACGTTCCAACAGCAAGTTACCTGAGCGGTCGGAATATGACGACAATGAAGAGCGTGGGCGCGATGGTCAGCAGAACCGCCCCATCAGCGCCAGCAGCATGACGCTGAGGTCGAACACGTTCCATCAACAAGTTACCTGAGCGGTCGGAATATAACGACAATGAAGAGCGTGGGCGCGATGGTCAGCAGAACCGCCCCCATCAGCGCCAGCAGCATGACGATGAGGTCGAACACGTTCCATCAGCAAGTTACCTGAGCGGTCGGAATATGACGACAATAAAGAGAGTGGGCGCGATGGTCAGCAGAACCGCCCCATCAGCGCCAGCAGCATGACGCTGAGGTCGAACACGTTCCATCAACAAGTTACCTGAGCGGTCGGAATATGACGACAATGAAGAGCGTGGGCGCGATGGTCAGCAGAACCGCCCCCATCAGCGCCAGCAGCAGGACGATGAGGTCGAACACGTTCCCCATCAGCAAATACCTGAGCGGTCGGAATATGACGACAATGAAGAGCGTGGGCGCGATGGTCAGCAGAACCGCCCCATCAGCGCCAGCAGCATGACGCTGAGGTCGAACACGTTCCATCATCAAGTTACCTGAGCGGTCGGAATATGACGACAATGAAGAGCGTGGGCGCGATGGTCAGCAGAACCGCCCCCATCAGCGCCAGCAGCGTGACACTGAGGTCGAACACGTTCCAGCCGCTCTCGAGGTACGCGGCCAGCCCCGAGGCCATCATGCGCATGCCGGCCTCCACCAGGAACACTGCCGGAACAATAATTATATATAACTAATATATACAATTATAATACATATTTAAACTTTCTTTTATTTGGTGGAATGGCACCTAAGTTCAATCAAGGAAACCAATTTTTTTAAACTTGTTTTTCCAATTATTAATATATTTTTTCTAAAGAAAAACTTGGGTAACGGACGGGATTCGAACCTGCACTATACATGAATTCGCGAGGGCGGGCGATGTGAGTAGCAAAAACTCAGGTTTAGATCGAAAAATGCAATACTTCTAATCGGGTTGTTCGAGTCTTTTAACTAGATTTCCACTTAGGGAAAACAAAATTAAACTATATTTTCTCAATCAATAAAAGATTCGCAATTAAAATTCTTCCTTCCTGTTCTTATTTCACCGTCATGGGACGGTAACGCCCTCTATGGACTATATACTGAATTAATCAAGGGCGACACTACTGAAATCTAGATAAAGTTTCAACAATCTCGCCTCATTACCTCAAACCCTCCAGCAAACATTCAAACAACCAACGTAGCAATTTTAATAGGGATCAAGTTGTGCTCATCTGATGGAACTGAGCTGGTGCATCAGCCCTTAAGATTTTGACTTTAACCTTTGGGACAACCCGTATATTAGTTTAAAGAGATACAAGAGAAGAATGATACATAGAAAAATACTCACGTGAGAGGAATAACCAAGTGTCCCACGATGCGCAGAGCAATCTCGCGCTGTCCTGCAAGTCCCCGGCTGCCTCGCACACTCGCAGCACCATCGACACCCCGTTACCGATGATCAGGGCATCTGTGGAAGAATAAATAAACATAATATGTAATTTCAGTTACTCATATTTATATTTATATTTTAAAATTATATCTTCTTTAAATATAATAAACCATTTAGTAACAAAAAGTCTGTACCATGAAGATATTTGAATACAAAATGGTGTATGGGGCTTTAGGGGACATAAAATGAGCCACAAAATATGAATATAACGTTTTTTAAATGATGTATGTTCGCGCATAACGTACAAAGTACTGGACTGATTGCGTTGCGGTTTTCAGCTTAAATATGGGACCACACATAATGTTTTCTACCATTTCAAACAAACACAAATTATAAATGTATATATCCCCCGGACTCCCCTCTCCCCCTTCCCCCATTATAGCTAAGAACCATATCAGCTTTCAAACAGAAAATACTGCATCAAAATCTCTCCATTCGTTTAGGAGCTATGATGTCACAGACAGACACAATGATACATACATACACACCCTAAACTTATAATACCCCTCTTTTTTAGAGTTCGACGTTTAATAAAAGAAGAATCATTGAAATCGGTTCATTAATCCCGAAGATATACCGGTTGGTTGGCTAAAGACCCATGGTACAATTTCAAAAAGTCGCGGGTTCTAATCCTGCAAGGGCAATCATTTGTGTGATGAGCAAAAATGATTGTTTCCGAGTCATGGATGTAATATTGGTATCTTATGTATATTTATCCGTTATCTAGTGCCAAAGTACAGGGTATCCTAGTTTGGGGTTAGGTAATATGGAATTGACCCGAATAGGCGAAATGATATATTATGAACACAGACCCAAATTGGGTCTGTGATTATGAAGTAACATACCAACAAACAAAAATATAGACGACCTTCATCTTTATTCGAGAACTTCCTTCTTTTTTGAAGTCGATTAAAACAGAAGTTTAGCTGTTATACTTACATATGAGATACTCGAAGTACGGCCACCGCACAGCCGCGGCCGCAGCCCTGCCCACAGGCTCCAGCACCGACCGCGAGTACCACGGAGCACGGGCCTGCTGCGGCACCCAACGCAGCGCGAACACTTCGTACAGGTTGCAGAACTCGGGGCGCGACAGGCCGCCGGAGCCCGACTGGTTCAGTTGCTTGAACATCAGGTACACGTCCAGACCGCCTGCAATTAAGAGGACAGTCGCTTGACGAGACCATGGCAAAGAAAAGAAAAAAAAAGTAGGTAGTTAGTAAATGTATTGCTATTTCCTTCCCTCCCCCCCGAACCCCTATACGAGCGATACAGAAAATTGCTGGGAGTGAGTTTTACTTGTACAGTTTTTGATAGAATTGGTGTTTTGGGGGAAAGCACTTTCCCACCCCCTAAATTGTGATGAAATGCTTTGTTATTAGTGTCAATCGTTTGATTAGAATATAATCTACTCTATAACGACCAAATTTAAAAATTCAATTTTGACATTGAAGGGCGCCCGCCGTCACGGCGGGCGCCCTTAAATGTTCCACTTATTCCATCTGCACCAGCAGATGGAATAAGTGGCGCGTCGCGTGACATCTATAAAGTAACAAGGGGCACTAACCTATGTCGTTACGAAGTCTTAATTAAGCCACAGCGGAAGGATACTACTCCTTTTTTAGACTATGCGCTTAATACGTACTGTAAAGAGAGGCATAATGCCTCATAAGTCCAGAAAAAGGCCTTAGTTTGACATTGAGGGACGCCCGCCGTGACACCAGCAAGCGGAAAGCGTGGCTTGTCGTGTGACATCTATAAAGTAGCAAGAGGCCCACAACCTATGTCGTGACGTAGTCTTGAGCCACCGTGGAAGGATAATATTTGTTTTTTAGACTATGCGCATAATAGGTACGTACTGTAATGTGGGGCGTAGTGCCTCATAAGTCCAGAAAAATGCCTTAGTTTGACCGCGAGGGGCGCCCGCCGTGACACCAGCAGACGGAACGCGTGGCGCGTGGCGTGACGTCGGTGGAGCAACAGCGCGCGACACTTCTCGCGCTCTATCCTTGTAAACGTCTCGTATACTACGGCTAACATCTGCAAACAAAATTAAACCTGTTAAAAATATGCTATAGTGATGTCTTAAATCGAAAGAGAAAGCAACGTTTGATTCATAATAAGTGTGGCTGAGCCAGCAATAGAGCGCATGAGCCTAAAATGGAATGTTGTCATAAAACTTACAAAACCAACTTAGGCTATTCTCTATTACCTTATATATTTCACGACAACATGACTTGATTCAAAGGATATATTAATAATATAATAAATCCCTATAAGATTTTATAATAGTAATGACATTCCTGTATTTATGCTTAATTTTTATTATATATAAATAATATGTCACTAAATTTTATACATAAGTGCACACATATATTTATTTATATAAGTAACCTCAATATTACCTATATATACTTATTGGATTACCATTGTATAGTACTTTATTTATTCTGTGCTATTGTACGGTTTTTGTTTTAATTTTATGTTAACTTGGAAGATTTTAATTTATTTTATTTTTATCTATGTATGTATGTCGGGTCTAGTTGGGTGCACCTGTGTGTGTGCTAGCAATGTGACGCCTACATAGGTACATTATAATATATTTAATTTATATAATACATTCATGTTTCATGATTTTAATAATTAATTAAGATACTTTGTTTTTTAACGCATGGTGTAACCTTCGGAAATTGGGGTTCCATGTAATTCAGAAAATTTTGCAATGAATATTAATAAGGAATCATGCAACTCCGCCCGAAGGTACATCTTTACCAAAGATCCTATCTATAATAATTGATCTATACTTATAATATAATAAGTACTATAAACTATACTATAAAGCAATAAGTACGCAAAAGTCTGTACAAACAAGATAATTTAAAAAAAATGGTCTAGGTTACTTAAAATAAGCTACTGAACAAGAATATAACATATTTTTAAATCGTGTCTGTCTGTTTGTCTGTATGTTTGTTCGTGCATCACGTTAAAACTACTGGACAGATTACGATGCAGTATTCTGTTGGATAGCTTAGGATTTGACTTAAAACTGGGGTGTTTGGTATCTTAATCCGATGATTAGATGCAGAGCAATCGGTAAATAAAACTATTTGGCGGCTGAACGAATTTTAAAGAAATGTAGTTTTTGGTCCTGGATTAACACGTATGGGCTACTTTTAAATGAAATAACCACGCGGGCAAAGCCGCGAGCACAGCTAGTTTTTACAATAAAATAATGATTAAAGGCAAAAACCAAAAACCTACTGGGCCGATTGTGATGCGGTTTTCACTGTTGGATAGCTTAGGGTTTGACCTAAAAACTGGGGTACTTGGTATCTTAATCCGATGATTAGGTGCCGAGAAATTAATAAAAAAAAACTATTTGACGGCTGAACAAATTTTGAAGAAATGTAGTAATTGGACTTTATAGGTACTTTTGGTCCAAAAATAACACGTATGGGCTCATTTTAAATGAAATGACCACGCGGGCAAAGCTGCGGGCACAGCTAGCAACTAAATAAATAAATAAGCATTGACTGAGACATATATAAATCTTCAGAGACAGGATTGTTACTGTTGTTTATCAGACACGAATGGAAGTGACTCAAATTGAAATAATCTCGACATTTTAAGTAAAAACAATATAAAGTCACGAAGTAAATAACTAGGAATTATAATAAAAACAATATAAAGTCACGAAGTAAATAACTAGGAATTATCATAAAAACAATATAAAGTCACGAAGTAAATAACTAGGAATTATCATAAAAACAATATAAAGTCACGAAGTAAATAACTAGGAATTATCATAAAAACAATATAAAGTCACGAAGTAAATAACTAGGAATTATCATAAAAACAATATAAAGTCACGAAGTAAATAACTAGGAATTATCATAAAAACAATATAAAGTCACGAAGTAAATAACTAGGAATTATCACAAAATTCCACTCGTCAATCATGTTGATAACTATTGTAAAGTAAAGTATTGTATAGGTCAACTAAATAGATGCTTTCATTCCAGTTTATATTCTTATTTCTTGTGCATAAAATTACCACGATGGTGATGATGATGATGATTTTTAATATTATCATTAACATGAGTGTAAAGGTACTAACTATTACTTACCAAATTCATGAGAACGTAAAGTACAGTGATGATGTAAAGTATGAAGAACACTGCATACCATTTTGATTTGGCATACGACGGCATCATCACGTCTGGAAAACTGGAAAATAACAGAAAATATTTAAAACAAAACTGAGACCTCACGGTTTTACATAATATATCTTTAAGACAAGCATATGAGAAGACGATCATTTTTTCGTCTCTCTTTCCGTGTATATACTTCATTACTTATCGTGTAGGTAGTGCTGGCCTCTGGTGTCAGAGTTTGTCAGGCCGCCCGAGGGCCTCTGACATGCCTTAACGACTGCTATTAATCAATAACAGCCGGGACCGACTGCTTAGCGTGCCCTCCGAAGCACGGAAAACCGCACATAACTTAGAAAAGTCATTGGTACGGAGCCTACGACCAAACCCTCTATCGTTTGATTCTAAGTCTAGCATCGTTCTAAACTCTCGGCACTTCGTTGGAATATATAATTTATACACAATTGCCCTTTTTGGCACACAAATCACAGAACTACATAATTATTAAGGTAAAATTTCAAGACTCTACCTTTTATCGTTTAAGCCCTTTATGACAGAATGACGGACAGTCTGATATACAATGTTACCACAGCAGTAGGGCTCCGTTTGGACCCTCTGGGTACAGAACCCTAAAAACCAACATACGCTGTTTTTAAGGGCTGGTTATACACAGAAACATGATTAGTATGAATTCACTCGATAGAAAATAAATTCAAAGGTAACAACTACTTTATGCTTAGAACATTGATTGGAAAGAGACCCCGGCACTAACTGATATCAAAGATAAGAAAAAGAGCTTATTATGATTGAGAAAATGGCTAGACACTTTTTAAATCAAAGCTTTAGTTTTCCTACAAATAAATAAAAACCTTAAATTTTACTCCCGAGATGTATCATCTTTCCCGCTCTACTTGATCACGGATGAGAGGGACAAAAAAAACACTGACACCCGGCCTAATACGCATGTACAGTCGTGCAGTGTAGCCAGTATTATTATATGTATAGAAGACAGTAGAGCACAGTTCATCAAACTCAAATTATGTCACTGAGCAACAACAACACATTACTGAAAATATAAATAACGTTACAAACGATACACACTCATTATCATATGAAAACAACAGACTTACTTAGCGGTGGTCAGCAGAACGAACATGCTGACAAAAGAGTCGCTGATAGTCTTGAAGTGTCCGTTGTCGATGTGCTCGGAGAATAGGTAGTACCCCAGCAAGGAATACGTCGCCACGAAGAACATCAGTAAACCTGTCAAATAGAACCCTTTACTAGGATGGATACAGGACTGGAACCAGGATCCATGTTTGGGGCGTTTTACTATTTTTGTCCGAATAAAACAACAAATCATTCCAAATAATGCGAACAAAAAAGTTATAAAGCGCTTTTTTTTTGCTATTTTCAAAGACAGTATTATGTTGTAAACATAACGCTACGCTCTGGCAGAGGGCACGTTTTGTTTATAGCAAATATGTTTATTATCTATTTATATTTAGAATTAGCACGACATCAGATAATATTTATTATATCTTAAATACTACACGCCCTCATGAAAAGTCTTCGAAGATTTCGGGGGTGAATGAACACCCCTTTCACCCCCCCCCCCTCCCCTCCCCCCCAGGCTACGGCTATGGATGGATTTAAAATTAGGGTTTCAGCAAGTTCCAATGAAAGAATATTAAAAGAAATTGAGCTTTTTGTTATCTATTGCACATATTCTCAAAATGACAATTATAAATTACCTAATTCTCAGGTAATTAACATCTACGTAAATTAAACTAATGTAAAATAAATATGCAGTGTTTGTCCTGCATCAGATTCAACTCTCTGCATAAGCAGATGATAATGTTTACTGTACCAAACTGTACCAAACTCAAACTTTGACTTAGCTTACTGCCGTACTCATACTCGACAATTAACGCTTGTTTTGTTTGGATTTTAATAACATAATTATTTTTTTTTTTTTCCCTCTCTATTAATATTTTGTTTTATCTTTGTCAGGAGATGTTTTAAGATAATAAATTGTGTTTGGCCACAGAATAACAAATTGGTTAATTTACCTATGTTTCATTAGACTGTTTAAAAAAAATTAGTTCGCGGAAGTCATTTACATAGATTAACTCTTTATTGACACCAAGAAAATATAACGATACAGATGTAGGAAAACACTTAGATTATAGGTACAATGGGCGGTCTTCTCGCTAAAAGCGATCTCTTCCAGACAACCTTTGGATGGACAGAAATTATTGATTAACACCGACGGTGGTGTAGCAATATAGAAATATATTGTGTGAAATTAAGATTTGGACTATAAATAGGCATAAACAACTAAATAACATACATACTCGTACCTATATTCTTTTTAAAATTTTTTGCTATGGATTTTTGCCAAAGTTCTGGGCCCTTATTGGCTATGCAGATTCACACACGTAACGCGTCGCGTTTGGTACTATATATTCGTAGAATCATTCGTCAAATGTCGTAATGACGTCACATTTTTCTGCAAGGAATTTCGTGTAAAATAGCGAATGAATGGTGTAAAAAAAATGGTGTGTGAAATGGTGCTTTAAAACATGTTACTCTCTCACCTAACATATCAATAATCGGTGGCAGACTCTGCAGGATCTGCCGTATGAACCGCCGCACTCCTCCACAGTGCCGCGTGTCCACCAGGAAGATGGGACGAAGCGCCCGCGTCACGCGGAAGTGACTCGACTGCCGGCACAGCACCACCACCGCTTCTAGCACCATTATGAGGAGGGTTATACCCTGGAAGCAGACACAAACAATTATGATAAAGTAACAAATAAAAATGAAAAAGTGGAACTAGAATCATCACGAAGTGGACTGTGCATTAAAAAACAGCCAAGTGCGAGTCGGACTCACATACTGAGGGTCCGTAGGTATGTAAATAGTTCGTCCATCATGGGAATCGAGTTTAGGAGTTTTTCTTTTTACGTAACTACAAATTTGCGGTTTCCGTATTTTCCCCTTAACTTGTGCTATAATACATTCCTTCTTGTCAAATTTCATGATTCTAAGTCAACAAGAAGGATAGGTTTTGATTCCCTTGCTAGTGTCAAAATATGCGGCGCAAACGGATCTTTGGATTATAGATGTTTGACTTTTTCACAGCTCCAAGAGATTGCAGACCTGAGTATTTGAGATTAATTTCAACTTGATACCTCCCATGCGTTCCTGAGAAAAAGGGCCTTGACAAACAGATAGACGGACGGACAACAAAGTGATACTATAAGGGTTGCATTTTTCCTTTTTTTACCCAAAAAATATCCCGAGTAGGCGCAAGTTTTTTTTTTAAATTACTTTGAGTGACGAGTCGAGCAGGTCGCTCACCTATATGTAAGTGTCACGCCTGCCCAAAACAGTTGCAGTGCCGCCCAGAACTTCGGTTACAAAATGTTGCGCGTCACTGCACTGCGCTCGTAACCCTGAGACGTTAATTTTTGAGTATCATTGTCCAGTAAATTCGCTGAAAACATTACCCTTTGAAAAATTTACACACTACTGCTTGGCGGTTGAATATGAGACGGGCTGCAAGGTATAGGCTGACATGGAAGACAATTTTTGAAAATTTATAGCGCCCACAAATATGTTTTTAGTGTCTTATGAAGTAAGAAGTTCATCACTTCTTGATGGAATATGTGTCAGGGATAGGATAGAAAGGGAAGCAAAAATATGATTTGAACAAATATGATATTGGATCGTACATTAAAATATTAGCGGGACCAACAACAGGTGCTGTATAAACACAAGTTATATAAAAGTTGTTTTTGCTTCAGTGATTATTTCGTATACATATGGTAGGTTTGAGATGTATTGACATGTTTAGGATACGATGAGGCTGGCATGCCAATAATGGTAGAAGACCCAAATTAAAAACAGAAAAAAATGAAGCAAGAAAAGTACATATTACTAGTGTATACCATTTGTGACTTTTATAGTTTTGCGAGTCTTACACCGTCTATACTTATAATAAAACTGTAACAAGTCAAATTCTGTACATTGAAGATAACTTGATATTTTTTTGAAGGGGGTACTCTTTATTCGATACTGAAGCCAAAACTCTTTCTGTCTGTCTGTCTGTATCTTGGCCGCGCATCACGCCGAAACTACTGAATGAATTCAAATCAAACTTGGTATGATTTGAGTTCATACTACGAGGTAAGACATAGGATACTTTTCATCCCGAAAAATTAAATAGTTTCCGTAGGATAGGGGTTGAAAGTTATTTAAAAGAACACGTATCATGCTAAAACTACTGGACGGATTTTGGTGCAACTTGGCACAGTCATAGTTTATATGATGGGTTAAAATGGAGGATTCTTTTTACCCCGGAAAAATAAAGGGTTCCTGCAGGATAGGGGTCCAAAGTTATGTTAAAATTGAAGTAATAAATAGTAATGTTTTGGAGGGTACTCTTTATGCAATACTGAAGCCAAAATAGTTTTTTTTTACTTTAGTCTTTCTGTCTGTCTATCCATCTGTCTTTATCTTGACCGCGCATCACGCCGAAACTACTGAATGAATTCAAATGTAACTGTATACTTATCATCCCGAATAATTAAAGGGTACGCAGGATAGGGTTTAAAAAGAAAGAAGAAAGTTATTTAAAAGAACAAGTATCACGAAAAATCTACTGGACGGATTTTGATGCAACTTAGCACAGTCAAAGTAATATATGATGCGTTAAAATTGAGGTTTTTTTTCCTAGAAAAATAAAGAGTTCCTGCAGGATAGGGGTCCAAAGTAATGCTAATTTTCAAGTAATAAATATCTATCCATCTATCTTTACTTATAATAAAGCAATAAGTACGAACAAGTCTGTACAAAGAAGATAATAAAAAAATATGTCTAGGGTACTTAAAATAATCTACTGAACAAGAAAATAACATTCTTAAAAATCGTGTCGGTCTGTTTATCTGTATGTTTGTTCGCGCATCTAAAAACTTCTGGACCGATTACGATGCTGTCACTGTTGGATAGCTTAGGGTTTGACTTAAAAACTGGGGTACTTGGTATCTCAATCCGATGAGTAGAAGCCGAGCAATCGATAATAATCTTTGAAGGAGTTTTGATCAAATGTTGGTATAGGTATTGGTATTTAGGTCTTAAAATAGCACATAGGGTACTTTTAACCTAGAGAAATGACCACGCGTGAGAAGCCGCGGATACAGCTAGTTTCTAATATAAAACGGGTCTAAAACGGACGGGTGTACGGGTATATTTTATTAAAAGCTTTTATTTAACTTCACTTGTCTCTCTATGTATCTATGTATGTATGTACCTACCTATGTATTTATGTTTGTCCTGGAACCTTGCAATTCAAATTTTGAGCACTTCCCGATTAGCTATCCGGCTGAAACTTTGAGGGTAGCTCACAAACCGATGAAAAAGAAATAATAAAAAGAAATACATTAAAATTGATACGGCAAAAAGAAAAATAAAGAAAAAAAAGCCTAAAAAGTTATACTTAAGACAAAAACAATAATTGTAAACAAAAAAGAAAGTGACATTCATTAAAAAACCCCGTAAAAGCTTCTTGTTTACAAATTTAATTTATTAAATTATACTTATTTCGTTTACCTCGATGGCATTCCGATCTTGTTGACATGGTCACTGGTTTAGAAACTATGTAAGTACCTATACTATACCATTATTTGATTACGCGTGCGCACTGCGCAGGCCACCACAGTTGTCAAAAAACGATATTACGGAACGAAAACGGAACTAAAATTTTCGTTCGGTGGTGCATCACACACACAAAATTCTAAAATAAGATATATCTTTCGGTTATAGGTTTTCAAACACAGGTATTGTAGCAAATTTGAAAATTAGTAATTTATGACAGATAAATAACATCTTAAATACACCACAGTCTGCGTATATCTCTCTTTCTTTGTAGTTGATGCACATGAATCAAGATGTTGGGAATTTATAGGTGTGTTTGCCTATTGTTGTATCTAGTCCAGTTTTTGTTTACGTGATATTAAATGGTGCCGTATCTACCTTCCTTTAACTAGATCTGTGTGAGTAACGTAATAATGCTAAACCTATTAAAACAGGAACTTGCAGGAACTGCAGCAAATGTATGGAACTAAACGAAACTAAATTTCGTTTTCGAAAACTATAAAAACTCATACTAGGGGTATGTACTGTGCGACGTCGAGCGTAGTTACTGAACGCACCTCTTGGAATTTAGCAGGCAAGTCAATAAATAGGTGTGTGATTGGGAGGTATGCCGAGTGTTAACAACCCGAACAATTTTATTCACTCCTTAGTAATAGTTTAACCGTTATTGTAAGGATGTAAAAAAATGTTAATATGAAATATTACGGTTCTGGTTTGCTTGAAGGTTTCTTATTTATACAACACATTGTTTAATTCCTAATACAAAAGTAGACCCTCTGATTCTTATCGGTAACTGTTAAAGTTAATTAGTTACCTAGCTTACCTACTTACTTATTATAGTTTAGAAGTGATTTAGGTAGACTATGACAATTCTAAGAAACGCGGGATACGTACGAAATTTAGATTGACGTTATTGCGAAACCTCGAAGGTTTGTTTCTGCGTATGGTCAAAACTGCGAAGGATCGTTTACTCGAATATTGTAATGAACGCATAAATACTGTGTACTTACATATTTTATTTCTCATTGTATTTTTAGCTGTTCTTACCCTTTAGCTTTTTAGATTATACGTACAAACCAACAAAAAGTACTAGTACTAGTGGCAGCAATAAGCTTTCGCAGTATTAATCATTATAAGCAAAAGTACCTTCGAAATGTTCAGCATTCGCTGAAACTACCCTTCAAGGATGTAAGCATTCGATGAATAGACATTCGCAATAAAGGCATTCGGAGTTGACTACGTATCCCTTAAACGCCTAAGTGAGAAATCGCGGTGCGCCTGCGTCATCGGCTCAAGGAACACGTTACCTTGATCATGGTCCGCTTGTGTTTGAGTATGGTGCTCCATCCGATCCACTTGAGCTTCAGGTGCAGCTCCACTCCAATCACGGTGAGCGCCAGCAGTTCTACCGTGCCGTGTGCCCATACTGGGAGCTGAAATTATAATTTCATTAAAAAACACTTCAAAAATGGATTACTAAGACATAAGTTTAAAAACTAAAACCCAATTACGGTCGGGTAAATAATAACCTATGACACTCTTGCGATGAAGACGAATCGATTGATAACTCGCTTGTCGAAATCAGACAAAAAAAAAAGTTTGAACACCTTCCATTACTTCGCCGTAATCGGGTAAAAAAAAGCTTATGGCCTGATCCTATGATACACTATAAATGAAGAAGAATCGACTGATACCTAGCTTGTCAAAATCAGACCAATAGGGGCGACGCTATGGTGGAACACTCACATACATACATACATACATACATACATACATACATACATACATACATACATACATACATACATACATACATACATACATACATACATACATACATACATACATACATAGACTGCCTTCCCTTGCTCCGCCGTAGACGAGTAAAACCTTTTGAACTAAGTTGATGAAATAAAACTTGTTGTTTTTTTCTTTTCAACAAGTTTTATGTCCATATCGGTTCAGAAAAACATGTGATAGGATATGAATACAAGTATACGTAAAAGAAAAATTAATCAATTTTTAGGGTTTAGTACCTAAAAGGTCCAAACGAATCCCTATTAACGGATGCGGTGACCATTCGTCACATTAGCTATTTCATCGCTATCTTGACAGGTCACATTCATAGTACGTCACTTTGTGCATCTAGCCAGTATCCTTTACTCGTTTCATGCTGTTTTTCGACTCTTTACCAACTCGTGCGACGCATGTGTACAATGTGTACAATGCCATGCCATGAGATCATGACATAATGTCACATAGTTTTTATACAATATATTTTATAGTTACAATGTTTACTTTTATTTTTATTATTTTTACTAGTTTGATTGTTTGTTGATTGTGAACATCTCATTGACACTTTTAATTTTTTATTTGTGTTTTACATATGTTTTATTATATTTGAAAAAATTATAAAGCGTTAACAAATATGGAAAAAATAAATCCCCGTAGAGTTTCTTAGTAACTACTCTCTTCCCTAACGGGCGCATTTCCGAAGCACCGGTAGAGTCAAAAGTGTATTTACTTTTCCTGTGCGAGATTCAACTCCGAGTCGGCGCATGACCTAATTTTATTGATTTGATATATTTATAATGACCAACGTTTATCTATAGGTACTTACGAGGGGAGTTCAATGTATTCTCGGTATATGCATGAAAGAATAAGCAGAAAATTCTGAATAAAATTTATTTTTCAATGTAGTCCCCTAGGATCTGAACACACTTATTTGTCCTGGACAATAACTTATCAATTCCCTCCAAAAAATATTTTTCTTCCTGGTCTGAAAAATCATCGTTAATTGCTGCCTTTAACTCTTCATCGTCGGAAAAATGCTTGCCTCGCAGTTCTTTTTTGAGATTTGGGAACAGAAAGTAATCAGTATGGGCTAGGTCCGGGCTGCAGGGTGGATGATTGATTTCTTCAAATCCGCAATCCCGCACAGCAGCATTGGCAATGCGCGCCTTGTGAACAGGCGCGTGCAGAAGAAATACACCTGCGGTCAATTTTCCCCGTCTTTTTTCTTTTATTGCCTCCTTTAAATTGCGCAGGGTGTTAGCGTAAGTTGCGCCAGTAATACCTTCACCTCCTCTCCTCCTCACCTCTCACCTTTTTTTGTGTACTCAATTAATAAGATTCCCTTGGAATCCCAAAACACTGTGGCCATGAGCTTTCCGGCGGATGGGCAGACTTTGAACTTTATCACAGCGCGAAGCTCGATTTTTTTCAACATTGTCGTATCAGTCATCGTAGTTGCCTTTCCAAAATGATATTTTTAATACTAATGGCGACTATCAAATAAAATTTTGTATTTATACCCTCAATGAGTGTCATAAACTAATGAGGTAATTTAATTACCCTCATCATTAGTATATTACTCCGATACCGAGAATACATTGAACGCCCCTCGTATATTATAGCCATATGAACGAAAAAGTCTGTACAAAGAAGATAATGAAAAAAAAATGGTGTAGGGTAGGTACTTAAAATAAGCTACTGAACATGTTTTTTTTTTTAAATCTTGTCTGTCTTTTTGTCTGTATGTTTGTACGCGCATCACGTAAAATCTACTGAACCGAATGCGATGCTGTTTTCACTGTTGAATAACTTAGGGTTTGGCTTAAAACTCTACTTGGTATCTTAATCCGTTGATTAGATGCCGAGCAATGGATAAAAACTATTTGACGGCTGAACGAATTTTAATTGAAGTAATGTAGTAGGTATATTGTACTTTATAAGTACTTTTGGTCCAGGGATAACACGTATGGGCTACTTTTAAATGAAATGACCACGCGGGCAAAGCCGCGGGTACAGCTAGTTAACAATAAATAGTTTGACTTTGACTTTGATCGAGATGTAATCGAGGATGTGTCATTCAATACCTCCCTACCTTTTGTAATGAGTTAAACAGTTGTTGTTTCGGAAGTTGTTAGATAAGATTCGATAAGATGGTAAATATTAACGTCATAAATCTAATTGCAGACAACATTTTGCAGTGTAGGTACACAGTTTCATCGTGTCTAGTTGGAAGCCCAACAGGATAAGAACAACATAAGATACCTACCCAAGCTGTTATGAATAAATTAATGACAGATAGTCAGGAGACCACTAAAAAATATTTGATTTATTTATCACTAGTTTTCCCGCCCGCGACTTCGTCCTCACGGACTACTGTTTATCGCGAAAAAAAGCATCCTATGTTCTTCTAGGATATTAAAAACCAATGCAAATGTAGGTATAGCACCACTACGTAGTATTATTAGGTATTCTGCGCATACCTAATAATACTAACATTATTAGGTATGCACATGCAGAATAATAATACTAACTATAACATACTTGTTATTTCGTTTCCATGGCAACTGTTTCATACAGCGAGTAATCAACATTTGTCCAGTTTTTCCTGTTTTCCGGTGGAAACTTACAATTTTCCGGGATAAAAAGTATCCTATGTTTTATTCCAGGGTATAAGCTATCTCCATTCCAAGTTTCATCAAAATCCGTCAAGCCGTTATCGCGTGAAAGCTCCCCAAACAAACAAACAAACAAATAAACAAACAAACAGACAACGTTTCACTTTTATATATTGGTGTGGATATTATAATATATTAACAAGTTGTCCCCATCCTCGTCTATTTTTGTTTTTCAAAATGAAACTTCCTTGCTTGCTTTTCATGTGAGGACCACACCAAACTCTGACACCAAAGGCTTACTGCTGGCCTTTAGTGTAAGAGTTGCCTGAGGGTCTCTGACAGCTCAATAACAGCCGGAACTGAATAGAAATCCATACATCACTTAGAAAAGTCATTGGTGCGGAGCCGAGGCAAGAAGTTGGTACCTATCGATGAATTCTAACACGCACTAGTAGGTACACGAGTACAGGGCCGGCCATCATCTCTAAAATGAAGCGGAAGCGCTGTGAGTACGTATAATCAATACACAACATTTTTTTATTTTTTTTCTAAATTTTCACTTATCTAGTCGGCGATCGGGTGGCGATTATCGCTAACACGCCTCATCGCGCGCATACTGCGCGTGCGCACGAGGCAACTTTGCTCGATCTTGGTCTCTAAAAGTGAAATAACTTAAAAACTATTACGCATATCGACCTGAAATTTACTTTGTAAGATAGTTTTTAAGTTGATCTAGATTCTTACCTAGAAATGTTTCTATCCATCCCGTGTGTCGTTCAAAATCATTAAATTTATCTAAAATCGACTCCCGAGCTGCCTCACCTCTCCCGCTTAAACTGCATATGGACTAGCAGGACAAAAATTTGAGTATCGCATCTGGCAACAGTACTCTTGATTGATTTCGATTCGTGCATCTCGTGGCAGAAGACTGTCGGTCTTAAGGTTCTATGTAGTCTGCGGGAGAGAAGCACTCACTTCAAACGTAGGCACGGCAGGATCTTCAGAAAAGGCCAGGAAGATGAGCACCAGGGATGCCAACAGGTCCAAGCCGTGGTACCAAGGGTTGTGCACCCTCAGGTAAGCTGGAAGCTCTTCTGGGCTGGAGGGATGCGAGTCAAACTTCTCGTTGTTCAGGCCTTCCTGGAAACAACGGAGGAGTTAGTCACGAACATTATTGAAGCATTGTAGGAGGTAAGTTTACAGATCAAAGAAAAAAAACCTCTAAACATATTCAGGCATCGGTGCCATACAGGTATAGGCAATCACTGAACAATTTCAAATAAGTGCACAAGGGAGCGCGAGGGGTCACGAATCACGATTACGCGAATGAGTGAGACGCCGCTTTCCCCCACTAGCCGCTTTCTGCTCAAGTTATTTCCTGGTTTCTGTGGTACAGATGCATATAATAAATAATAGTACAAACAGAGGTAGGTACCATCCTAAGTGGTGAATTCAGCCTCATTAATCTCTGAAAAGCCTGATGAGGACATTCATACAATATTCATCCAATACCATGGAAGCCAATATTTTAAAGACTAAGACGAAAATTAAGACTTAGAAGACATATTTAGAAGATGAAGTGTTGACAATAAAAGTAAATAATCTTACCTCACTGCTTTATTTCTTAAAATCTACTAAATATGGTAATTCTTACACTTCTTCTTTTCTTATGTCTTCCTTTCTTTCTTGGTTCAGTCACAGAATAAATAATAGTACAAATTCATTCTTAACACCTATTCTGTGTTATGTGACACCACGTGTGTGTGTGTGCCAACGTTCGCTCATCTGTCAAGCGATCTGTTTATGAATTAAAATACAATCGATTTGCGTAAACAAGTCACCCGATACGCATATCGGTACTATAAAGGAGGAGGCACATTCAAATTTCCCAGAAGCTGAATCTTAATTTTATGGATATTCCTTTCTTCTAACTCATACTTTTAGATGTATTTTTTAAATAACATCAAGTAGACTGGCTTGAAAATTTCCACGTTTCCAATGGATTCAGGAGGCCATGGCTTGTACCTCTAAATACATAGATGGCCGCCTCGTGATAGTTCATCTCCCAGTGCTCATTCTCTGACATGTTCAGCCCGGTGTGCAGCGAGGACCTGCTGCCCATGTCCAGCGTCCCCGCGTCTCCGCCGCCATCCGTGCCCGTGCGAGTGTCTGTCAACATGTACGTCTAAATAGATGGCCGCCTCGTGGTAGTTCATCTCCCAGTGCTCATCCTCGGACATGTTCAGCCCGGTGTGCAGCGAGGACCTGCTGCCCATGTCCAGCGTCCCCGCGTCTCCGCCGCCATCCGAGCCCGTGCGAGTGTCTGTCAACATGTACCTCTAAATAGATGGCCGCCTCGTGGTAGTTCATCTCCCAGTGCTCATCCTCGGACATGTTCAGCCCGGTATGCAGCGAGGACCTGCTGCCCATGTCCAGCGTCCCCGCGTCTCCGCCGCCATCCGTGCCCGTGCGAGTGTCTGTCAACATGTACCTCTAAATAGATGGCCGCCTCGTGGTAGTTCATCTCCCAGTGCTCATCCTCGGACATGTTCAGCCCGGTGTGCAGCGAGGACCTGCTGCCCTTTTCTAGCGTCCCCGCGTCTCCGCCGCCATCCGTGCCCGTGCGAGTGTCTGTCAACATGTACCTCTAAATAGATGGCCGCCTCGTGGTAGTTCATCTCCCAGTGCTCATCCTCGGACATGTTCAGCCCGGTGTGCAGCGAGGATCTGCTGCCCATGTCCAGCGTGCCCGCGTCTCCGCCGCCATCAGTGCCCGTGCGAGTGTCTGTCAACATGCAACCACGGTTTCATTAAACACTAAGTATTTTATTGTAAATGGGCAAAATAATAGCACTTTTACAAGTCAAAATTAAAATCTCATGAACATGGAAAAAACATAAAATATCATCATCATCATCAACAACTTATATACTAGTCCACTGATGGACATAGGCCTCTTCCAAGGCGCGCCACTGAGACCGATCTTCGGCTCTTCTCTTCCAATGAATGCCAGCTACATTGCGCAGATCGTCGCGCTTTAGAGCTGGAGGGCGTCCTACACTACGTATGCTGATTCGCGGTCTCCACTCTAGAACTCGTTTACCCCAACGGTTATGGGTTCTACGACAAATGTGACCAGCCCATTGCCACTTCAGCTTGCTAATTCTCTGAGCTATGTCGGTTACCTTAGTTCTCTGCCAAATCACCTCATTTCGGATTCGATCTCACAGAGAAACTCCGAGATAGCTCGTTCCATAGCTCGCTGAGCGACCTTCAGCTTGTGAACCAGTTTCACAGTCAATGTCCACGTTTCGTCTCCGTATGTCCGTATGTATTACGAGTAGGACGCACTTGTTTTGTCATCAGGCACTGTAAATGGGCGACTAGAAGACGACGAAATTTTCCAAAAGCTGCCCAGTCCAGCTGAATCCTCCTATTGCAGTCCTTCTCAAAATTGTCCCTACCCAGTTTAAAAATTTGTCCTGTAGATTTGAAATTAGAATATCATAAAATAGATCAAATCACTAAAATTAGGTAAACTAGGTCGTATGCTTTGAGTTTGAAAAAGAAATCTCCCCTTCATGTGCAGACTCAGAGTTGAATCTCGCACGGCAAAAGGAAAATACCCGTCTGACTCTACCTTGGCAGGTTTTGTAATCGCAGTAGATGTTGATACATTCTTCTTCCCTTTCTTGAATCCCTTTGCTGGTTCTCACAGCACTGTTGCAGAGGTCTAATACACTACATCCTTTGGTATGAGAAAGAGTGGACCTATTATTGACCTGGCCCGGGCCCAGCAAGGATTACAGATACTCCCATGATACGAGTCTTAAAAAAGGGGGTGTGGCTGTGTCGTGGACACGGCCGTGTGTTTTATGTGACGTATAAGTACGTGGACGTAACGAGCCTTCGGATTTCCATGTTTTATTGTTATTTATATGATATCTTATTTATGTTTTTACAATATTTTTATGAATATACAAATAAAAATCTTATACCACCAGCAGCAGAGAAGGGCTCAAAACTACCCAGTGTGGCTAGGGCTGAATGGCTTATTATTATTATTTAACGAATTCTGTGATCCTTTAGCCATCGAGCGAGTTCTCGAGTGGAGACCACGTTTAGGCAAACGTAGTGTAGGACGCCCTGTGGCCAGATGGAGTAATGACCTGCGAAAAGCGACTGGAAGAAAATGGAGGAGGAGAGCTGAAGACCGAGCTCAGTGGCGTGCATTAGAAGAGGCCTTCGCCCAGATTTAATTATTTTTTTTTAGTTTTTTTTTTCGATCAGATTTAGGCTGATGATCATGATGATGATGATGATGTACATTAAACTCTATCCCCTGATTTTGTTATCATCAGTTTTTGGATTGCCTCCATATGGAAGCAAATTGATAGACGTATCCACGACAAAAAGTAAAAGGAGCATATAGCGTGAACTAAACAAGACACGTGCGATGAAGACGAATCGATGGACGTATTCGATGAAAGAAATGGGCGGTTATTATGTTAAAATTGGTACAGTAAGGGCGACGCTACGTTGGAGAGGAACATCTATTCATAAAAACATACATTTTATGGACCTCCAAATACAGATTCCTTCGCCGAGGTCAGGTATGTAACGAGACATAATCGAAAGTTTGAAAAAACCCGACTGCGAACAAAACTTAAAAGAGGCAAAAATTTAAGTGAGAATGGTTGCTAACCAACTTTAAATCGTTACAGATCCTGAATGACTCGAAATGTCAAAATTATAAGAGAAACCTACATTCGATTTTCAAACACCTATTCAATGATTCAACGAGAGCTACCTCACTTAGAATAGTGCCTCGACTTTGTTTTTATTTCTTTTTCACTTTATGGCGTCTGGTTGTCGCCATATTGAATTTTGATTACTATCATGCCTTTAATTACGCTCATAAGATATAGACAAATCGATTGACGTAAGAATCATCAAAATCAGCCCAAGCGTTTGGTCTCTAGAACGCTACAAAGGAATATACTCGTACATACATGCAGTACTCGCAGCGAAACTTTATGGTTGTGAAGTTAGGCTCTGTGAACGATTGCGCAGGTACAGCTGTGAGGATAAAACAGCAAAAAGGAAGAGCGAGATAGAATATGCGAAAAATGTAAGCGAGTGAGCGAGGCAGTTATACAATGCTGTCTACACATTCAACATTGGGATTGCGCCTGAAAAATAGCAGTTTACGCAGCGACTTGCACACAACTTTCAAGCCACAAACTTCCGCTGCGGCTACTGTACATACATAGGCTGATAAACACAATACCCTCCGCGCAATCGCATAAAAAGAGGTCAACTGTAAATTTTGTTTGGGTAGGGTGATAGTTTACGATATTGTCTCATACACGAAATATCCGTTTTTAAATAGTGGAAAGTGGGAAGGGACCCAAACATGTTAAAACTGCTCTATTACATATGGTCATTTGGCCAAAATCTTGAAATTGATGTAAAGATAAGACCAATGGAATTTAGATTTAAAAAACCGTTCATAGTACTCTATGGTGTACGAATTTAAGATAAACGAGAACACAATGGCTGCTTATCAAATAAGTTCCTACATACTTTGGTATATTGGCCTGACTGACCGCATGATGCCACCCGTTCACATGTACACAAGTCATACTAGTGATCGGGTGCTGCTTGTGGGGACTGGTCCAGCCTGGTTTCTTATTATTCATTTGTAATTTTATAATTTTTATCGATGAATGTGGGACGTCTCAATGACACTTTTATTTTTTTGTATTTGATATTTAACTACCTGTGTTATTATAATTTCGGGCACTTAAAATAATTGTCAGAAATTGAGAAAATTACATCGCCATAGAGTTTCTTGGTGCTCTCTTCTCTAACGTGCGTATTTCCTAATCACCGGTAGAGGCGGAAGGGTATTTATTTTTCCTGTGTGAGATGTGAGTCGGCACATGAAAGGGAAATTTCATTTTCAAACTCAAAGCATAATTAGTTTACCTAATTTTATTGATTTCATCTATGTGTTTAATATTATTATTACTTATAATTTTATTGATTTCATCTATCTGTTTAATATTATTAGTACTTATAATTTTATTGATTTCATCTATCTGTTTAATATTATTATTACTTATAATTTTATTGATTTCATCTATGTGTTTAATATTATTATTACTTATAATTTTATTGATTTCATCTATCTGTTTAATATTATTATTACTTATAATTTTATTGATTTCATCTATGTGTTTAATATTATTATTACTTATAATTTTATTGATTTCATCTATCTGTTTAATATTATTATTACTTATAATTTTATTGATTTCATCTATCTGTTTAATATTATTATTACTTATAATTTTATTGATTTCATCTATCTGTTTAATATTATTATTACTTATAATTTTATTGATTTCATCTATCTGTTTAATATTATTAGTACTTATAATTTTATTGATTTCATCTATCTGTTTAATATTATTATTACTTATAATTTTATTGATTTCATCTATGTGTTTAATATTATTATTACTTATAATTTTATTGATTTCATCTATCTGTTTAATATTATTATTACTTATAATTTTATTGATTTCATCTATGTGTTTAATATTATTATTACTTATAATTTTATTGATTTCATCTATCTGTTTAATATTATTATTACTTATAATTTTATTGATTTCATCTATGTGTTTAATATTATTATTACTTATAATTTTATTGATTTCATCTATCTGTTTAATATTATTATTACTTATAATTTTATTGATTTCATCTATCTGTTTAATATTATTATTACTTATAATTTTATTGATTTCATCTATGTGTTTAATATTATTATTACTTATAATTTTATTGATTTCATCTATCTGTTTAATATTATTATTACTTATAATTTTATTGATTTCATCTATCTGTTTAATATTATTATTACTTATAATTTTATTGATTTCATCTATCTGTTTAATATTATTATTACTTATAATTTTATTGATTTCATCTATCTGTTTAATATTATTATTACTTATAATTTTATTGATTTCATCTATCTGTTTAATATTATTATTACTTATAATTTTATTGATTTCATCTATGTGTTTAATATTATTATTACTTATAATTTTATTGATTTCATCTATCTGTTTAATATTATTATTACTTATAATTTTATTGATTTCATCTATCTGTTTAATATTATTATTACTTATAATTTTATTGATTTCATCTATCTGTTTAATATTATTATTACTTATAATTTTATTGATTTCATCTATCTGTTTAATATTATTATTACTTATAATTTTATTGATTTCATCTATGTGTTTAATATTATTATTACTTATAATTTTATTGATTTCATCTATGTGTTTAATATTATTATTACTTATAATTTTATTGATTTCATCTATCTGTTTAATATTATTATTACTTATAATTTTATTGATTTCATCTATCTGTTTAATATTATTATTACTTATAATTTTATTGATTTCATCTATGTGTTTAATATTATTATTACTTATAATTTTATTGATTTCATCTATCTGTTTAATATTATTATTACTTATAATTTTATTGATTTCATCTATGTGTTTAATATTATTATTACTTATAATTTTATTGATTTCATCTATCTGTTTAATATTATTATTACTTATAATTTTATTGATTTCATCTATCTGTTTAATATTATTATTACTTATAATTTTATTGATTTCATCTATGTGTTTAATATTATTATTACTTATAATTTTATTGATTTCATCTATCTGTTTAATATTATTATTACTTATAATTTTATTGATTTCATCTATCTGTTTAATATTATTATTACTTATAATTTTATTGATTTCATCTATCTGTTTAATATTATTATTACTTATAATTTTATTGATTTCATCTATGTGTTTAATATTATTATTACTTATAATTTTATTGATTTCATCTATCTGTTTAATATTATTATTACTTATAATTTTATTGATTTCATCTATCTGTTTAATATTATTATTACTTATAAAAAAGCAATAAATTCAAAAAAACTCTGTACAATGATAATTAAACAGAAAATGGTCTAGGGTACTTAAAATAAGCTACTGAACAAGAATGTACACTTTTTTAAATCATGTCTGTCTGTATGTTTGTTTGCGCATCACGTAAAAATGCTGGACCGATTGTGATGCAGTTTTCAATGTTGGATAACTTAGGGGTTGACTTAAAAACAGGGTTACTTGGTATCTCAATCTGATCGATAGAAGCCGAGCAATCGATAAAAAACTTTAAACGGCTGAAGGAATTTTGATCAAATGTTCGTATATTGGTATTTTAAGTCTTGGAATAGCACATGAGTACTTTTAACTTCGAGAAATAACCACACGTGCGACGCTGGGGCACAGCTAGAACCTATATGTATATTTTCATGAAATGTATTAATAGGGAATTTCTTTTCTAATAAACAATAATCCTTGACATCCTTCCTTTGAGATACCTACCATACATTAAAAAACACATAAAATTGTCGAATGGAGAACCTCGCTTGTTTTAAATGTAGTCACCGACACCGTAGCGGCACAGAAAACAAGTTAGTACACTACGGTGGCGCGCGGCGCGCGTCTTTGCCATAGAGATGGGTAGCTACAAAGATATATAATAATAATTCAATGATCTTGGCCAGGCCTAATCTCGAAAACCACTGGACGGATTTGGATCACCAGTTTTCATTGGCATACCTCCGAAGGTTTATGTAGCAGTGTCTCAGGGTGACAGCGCACGCGCGCAGTGCTATGACGCGCAACATTTTGCAACCAATATTCTGAGTGGCACTCGTGACGCTTACCATAAGATGCGCGACCTGCTTGACTCATCAATCGATCGAAAACAAATCCTATCACTTAGAGGATCAATACAAACAAAACAATCTAACCACAAACCTTCAAAACAAATCTTCTCCATTAAAACAATAACAGACCACTTCACAACGATACAGAAATCACACTGCCACAGTCTAGTACCCGCACACCACACATACATACATAACATACACATGCATAATACATGCGGCCTCAAATATGTGAATTTCCCTTGTTTACAAAGAAAGGAAATGATTCATTTATAACTTCACCTTGCCATTATAATACTAATTAGTAACTATTTTTAGTTTTATCTACCTAGGTAGGTAGTTTAATTGATTTAGGAGGCAATCTACAGATTCCGTTTATGGATCAGCAAACGCCGCAACATAGACGAGTTTACAAAAAATATATGTTAAACTTGTTTGTTTGTCGTATGAGGTGGTGCTGTGCTATGTTAAACTGACCGCGACCGATGTCGGTGTGTGGGGACAAAAGTTTTCTAACGGTAAATTTAGTTTGTACGGAACCCGCGCTGCGCGTTCCTAACTCGCAATAGGAAGTATTTTTTAAAATTTTCGCCGGTTTGGATCGTGCTGCGTGTAGTGAACAAATAAATGTAATACCAATACAAAAATGTAGATTAGAAACTTGTTGAATAAAAACCAAGTTTTTATTTTCTTTTTATTTAAATTCCATTGTCATCTAGTTGTGAGCTACCCTGACCTGAGTTAAGTTTCAGCCGGACAGCTAATCGGGAAGTGCTCGAAAATAGAGTTGCGAGATTCCACCGGAACGAGAGAAAGAGAAACAAGAAACTGATTAGATAATTAATTTAAAAAAACTGGTAAAAATGTGTAGTTTTTTTTTCTTAAGTTGCTACAACTTCTTGAAAATCTAACTTTCTTATTTTCATACTTATTTTGATTTTCATAAAGCTGGAGCCACTTTAGAAAAATGTGTTCGTATAAATTTTTGTGCGTTATATCACAGAATAAATAATACTACAAGGTATTATATGTAGCAGAATCGAATTACATGTTCAGTTAAATTATATTTTTTGTGCGTTATATGTAGCAGAATCGAAATACACGTTCATTTATATTATGGTTTTTGTGCGTTATATGTAGCAGAATATAATTACACGTTCATATATATTATACTTTCTGTGCGTTATATGTAGCAGAATTAAATTACATGTTCATTTATATTACATTTTTTGTGCGTTATATGTAGCAGAATCGAATTACATGTTCAATTATATTATATTTTTTGTGCGTTATATGTAGCAGAATCGAATTACATGTTCAATTATATTATATTTTTTGTGCGTTATATGTAGCAGAATCGAAATACACGTTCATTTATATTATGGTTTTTGTGCGTTATATGTAGCAGAATCGAATTACATGTTCAATTATATTATATTTTTTGTGCGTTATATGTAGCAGAATCGAATTACACGTTCATATATATTATACTTTCTGTGCGTTATATGTAGGAGAATCGAATTACATGTTCATTTATATTGCATTTTTTCATTAAAATAGTAGTATATATGTTTGTTCGCGCATCAGGTAAAAACTACTGGACCAATTGCGATGCGGTTTTCACTGTTGGATAGCTTAGGGTTTGACTTAAAAACTGGTGTACTGGATATCTGAATCCGACGAGTAGAATTCCTTTTTGACGGCATAAGGAATTTTGATCAAATTCTGGTTTCTAAAAATTCTAAATATTGGTCTTGGAATAGTACATATGAGTACTTTTAACCCAGAGAAATGAGCACGCGTGCGAAGCCGCGGGTACAGCTAGTATAATATATTTATATACGTAACATGTATCTCTTATTTAAATATGGTTAAGTACCTACACGTTAATGACTTACCAATAAAACTAATGACAGCACGCACTTTACTTCGCACATTTCTCACTGATTTCAACCACCTATCAAACTGCATCTCAAACTGACAATCTAAACCGCACACTTTTTAGTTTATGAAGAATGCACTCTAAATTATCCTATTTTTTATGGCTTCTGGTTGCGAAATGAAAAGAAGCGGCTGTGCTAATGTTTGTACGGTAAACGTTGGTTGGCTGTCAAGATAATGTCGGATGTAGGTAGTGATAACATGGTTATTTTACTGAGGGTAATTTTACCTTCATATTTATTTTATTAACATGGCAAAGGTTGTAAAAAAGACGTAGACCACACCGCCAAATTAAACATTTAAATAACTCGCGATATCTTTATAAATTATAGACAAGAGCCATCTCGATCACATCAACTTCAAACAAAAAAACGCCTCAAAATCGGTCCATTCGTTTGAGATCTATGATCGTAGCTCCAAACGAATGGACCAATTTTGATGCGGCTTTTTCTGCTTGAAAACTGATATGATCGAGATGATTCATAGCTATTTTGGGGTGGTATGATGGGGGGTGGGGGGATCGGGTGATAAATATTTTTTCATTTGAGGTTGTTTTAAATATTCTAGAACATGGCCTAACTTTGAAATAGTTCAATGAGCTTCATTGTTCAGGACACTGAAGACCTAGAGGTAACCTTAAGCCTAGAATAGGCTTACGTAACCTCTAGGTTGCTTACAGTTGCGATACCTAGTGCTAGATTCAATGTAAAAAAAGAAAAAGCAATAAAGTTTACGAAGTAATGTTCAATACTTATAAAGTAACTAGCTTTCCCGCCCGCGACTTCGTCCAAGCTGACTACGGTTTGACATCTTGAGCGATCCGGACGATGAAATCGATAGATTCGTCCAATCCGTCTTCACCATCTTTCAACACAATTAGACACAAACACAGACACCGACCTCGCCGTGAGGTCGAAAGTCCCGTAATTAATGTCGATTTTATTCTTGCCGATTCTTCTCGAAGGTGTACTCCGAATCGGTGGTCAGTTATGCAGTTAATTCAAAGGGCTCCAGCCATTTCATCAGGGCCCCCTCGATCACTACCTAACAGTAGAGATCCAGGGGGTGTTTAGTTTGATACTCCCCGTAATCAATGGCAACTGTCCAAGCCGAGGTTCGTACCCCCTGGGTGCCCTTGAGCAAGTTTCCAAAACTTTGGCGTGCGCCTTCTGCGTCACGCATTGCGGAAAAAAGGCACCTACTTACTCAATCTGAGAATCGAACCCTGGGCCTTCTCGCTTCTTGTCATGAGCTGGATACCACTAAAACGTTTATGCAACAAATAATAAATTAAGGAATATTTTTTTTACTGCACTGACTTTTTTTAGATTTAGATGCGTAAGCTCGGGAACAGCAGCAAACAATATGCACATATTGTTTGCTGCTGTTCCCGAGCTTACGCACACATAAACAATGTATCTACAGATCCACACACGCAATCGAGACCAACCCGCCTTCGTGAAATAGAACAACTGTAAAGAACTCTCAGTGGAAGTATGTGCCTCGGAAGTTGTCTGCTAGTCGCTGCGCAAAATACTATTTTTCAGGCGTAATCCCAATGTTGAAGGTGAAGACAGCATTGTATACCTGCCTCGCTCACTCGCTTACATTTTCCGCATATTCTATCTCTCTCTTACTTTATGCTGTTTTATCCCCACAGCAGTAACTGCACCATCGTTCACAAAGCCTAACTTCACAAACATATAGATTGGCTGCGACTACTGTACCTAGCTACCACGGATGTCCAAAGGTGCTAAGTGCTACAATGGTACTATTAATCTGCTTTTTACCCATCGCCAAGTTTTGTGCTTAGGAAAAAGTTTTGCTTGTGTTGTGATTTCGCTGGCGTGGTCACAGCCTTGCACTTCACCTTTCAAGGCAGCTCGTACATTCACACCGCGGCCACAGTTCATAAGAAAGTTTATAGAAATCTATGATCCGATTTTTAGCAGTGACTCAATAGATGGCGTTCCGTCCACGGTTAATAAGAAACTGAATTTGTAGAGCGATGTAGTAGTTACGGTCATAGTATAAATGTTACGGTGGCTTATAGTACTTACTCTTTACTCTATATAAATTGCTAATTTGCGTGAATAACATTTGATCAGCAGAATAGTAATATTATAAATCAAACGAATATGGCACAATATGCGTCTAGAAAATACGAGGTTCCTATACTATCTCTTGTGCACTTCATTAGTTTTGGTCTAGTAAACCTTCGTCGTGTCAGTGACAGCGAATTAGTTTTGTTTAGCTCCGGTCGTAGCACAGTATTCTGTCTACTGCCAGCCCAGGGGAGAATACTCAGAGAGGTCAATCAGGTTAGGTTATAGAACAATATTATGCTGCAACTTTTGTGCAGACAGAGGTTACAGTAACATTGTGACCTGTCAGAAAATGCAGTTCGATGTAGCTCCGTCAATCATGTCAGAGTCGTCGGTTATTGTTATTCAAAAAACAAAACTATTTATTAAGAGTAATTGGGTGGTGATTCTTATTAAATCACCTGGGCTACCATACTGTTTTCATTATGCTGTCTCTGCAGAACCGGATCATGAATAGATTAAACAAGAACGAGTTTACAACATCATACAGCGTTTTTATAATTTGTAACAAAAGAAATATATCTACCTACACATATTCACGATGCTATTTGACGTCGAACAATCTTGATACCGCGTTCAAATAGTGAAGAAACAGAGTATACCTAACAAATATCGGGTTTATTCCCAGTACTTCGGTTGACAAGCTCTACCGACGAACTCACAGATACTTTTTTTGTTTTTCTTTATTTTTACTTCGAATAAAGGACTTCCAGATACCTATAATACTGTATTCCAAGTACTAATAGTCGAACAAGTGAGACTTAATTTTCTCAGTAGTTATATCGTTGAACTAGTGAGAAATCATCCAATAAATAAAAAAACTATTCTTATAATAAAACAGTAACGGGTCGAATTCTGTACATTGAAGATTTTTTTTTTGAGGGCACTCTACTTTTGATACTGAAGCCCAAAATGTTATTTTTTTCATTTTTGTCTTTCTGTCTGTCTGTCTGTCTGTATCTTGGCTAGGCATCACGCCGAAACTACTGAATGAATTTTAATGATTTGAGTTCATACTACGAGGTAGGACATAGGATACTTTTCATAAAAATAAAAATGAAAGGGTTCCCGCAGGATAGGGGTTGAAAGTTATTTAAAAAAACACTTACCACTCGTGAAACTACTGGACGAATTTTGATGCAACTTAGCACAGTCATAGTTTATATGATGGGTTAAATTGAGGATAATTTTTATCCCGAAAAAATAAAGGATTTCTGCTGGATAGGGGTTCAAAGTTATGTTAATTCTGAAGTAATAAATAATATTTTTAGAGGGTACTATTCTATATTCGATACTGAAGCCAAACTTTTTTCTTAAAAGCTTTTATTTAACTTGCAATGTTTGTATGTATGTATGTTTGTTTGTTTAGGTCAAATGTTGCAAGCTGAATTAGAACCACTTCCTCTTATCCCACGGAGTTGAATTTTTACATGTTGGTTTATTTCCAATGTCAATTAATTGTTATGCTAAGCATGACCTGAACCGAAATCCAGGATTAGCTCCAGACAAAGGAACTTTTTAGCGGTTAACAGCACAGACACGAAATGTGTACGCATTTTATTATGAAAGCAGATTTTAAATTTTACGATGACATGGTCTCCAGAGAAAGGACCTCTTCAACGGTCAACAGCACAGACACTACATTTTTTGTACGCATCTTATTATGATAGCCGGTTTTAAGTTTTACCTTAAAATGGTTGCTGCACTCCGTGTTGGGTCCTGACTAGGGAACTTCTCAACGGTTAACTTAGAACTGCCTATCACAATTAACTGCGTAGTTAATACGCAGTTAATTGTGATAGGCAATTCTAAGTTTCACCATGACATGGTTACTGCATAAAACCATTTATTTAAACTTTTTTATTATACTTATTTTCATTTTTGTCTGTATGTTTGTCTATTTGTCTGTATCTTGACTGTGCATCACGCCGAAACTACTGAATGAATTCAACTAAAACTTTGTATGATTTGAGTTCATACTACGAGGTAGGACATTGGATACTTTTGATCCCGAAAAATGAAAGGGTTCCCGCAGGATAGGGGATGAAAATTATTTAAAAGAACGCGTATCACGCGCTGAAACTACAAAACGGGTTTTGATGCTACTTAAAACAGTCCTAGTTTATATTATGATACCGAAAAATTCAATCGTTCCTGCGGTTTAGCGGTCCAAAGTAAGTTACTTTGAAAGTTATAAATATCTATACGTATAATAAAGCAATACGTAAGAAAAGTCTAAAAAAAAAAGTAAGTCTAAAGAAGCTAAAAAAATATGTCTAGGGTACATAAAATAAGCTACTGAACAAGAATATAACATTTAAAAAAAAACGTGTCTGTCTGTATGTTTGTTTGTTCGCGCATCACGTAAAAACTGCAAGACCGATTGCGGTGCAGTTTTCTTTGTTGGATAGCTAAAGGTCTTACTTAAAAATTAGTGTACTTGGTATCTCAATCCGATGAGAAAAAGCGGAGCAATCGATAAAAATATTTTTGACGGGACGGCAGGAATTTAGATCATACTCGTATGTTGGTAGGTATATTGGTATTTTAGGTCCTCGAATAGCACTTATAGTACTTTTAACTTAGAGAAAGGACCACGCGTGCGAAGCCGCGGGTACAGCTAGTAAAAAAAACTTCTGCCCTGCCAAAAACGAACTAAAAAGTCAAAAACAAGAGATAAATAAAATTGACAATGCAGTCGGGGACCTGTTTCGATTTTGGCAGGGCAGTCGTGTTTTTTTTTTTAATACTTTTTAGTGACAAGTTTTGTGTAATGCCAACCAATTATATATTGTTGGAATCAAGGCCTTCAATTTGATACCCATATTGTAAAATTGGAAGTATTTTTTTCTAGTTGCGTGCTGACGTTCGTAGCGCTCGTCGTGGCTTGTCGGCATAACACTCCCAGATGAAGGACTTCAAAATAGTCTGAAACTGGTCGGAGTATTTCCGATTTTCTTCTTCTTTTTCGTGAGTTTTTAGCCGTTTTATTTATATATTTTTTTTTTCTCCTTTGAAAATGGAGCCGTACTTTATACTAAGAACCATCAAGATTTATAAAAAAAAGGATATCCTTTGTTACTCTGTATGTTGTAAGAATTCTAACGATACCCTATACATCCAAATCTGATCAAGCATTGAAAAGTTATGGTGGAATAACGAAAATCACATACATACTCGTCTCGTACAAACATACATACCTACATGAACCCTGAACATGAACCCGCCCAAATCAGCTAGATGACATCCTATCGGCCACCTCGATGGATGTAAACATCTTCAAAATCTGCCAAATGGTACATGTTTACATATTAAATTAAGTAGGTCTTGATACCAATTCCTGAACGACTCGTGTTGTGCGAAAAACGCCATCAATCGACTCTCCGGCGCCGCGCGTATAACCTTCCCTCTTACATGTAACTACATATACATTGAAAACAGAACCTTCAGGGTTTGTATGTATTTGTTTTTCTTTGCCTATATTATGTATCTGGCCGCAATAAAGCCGTGTATTCACTAAGGGACACTAACATCATCATCAACAGCCAGCATTAGTACAATGCTGGACAGGCCTCTCATAATGCGCGCCACTGAACCCGATCTTCGGCTCATCTCATGTAATTGCTACCAGCTACTTTGAGTAAATGGCCGAAGGGCGTCCTACACTACGTTTTCCTATACGTGGTCTCCACTCGAGAACTCGTCTACCCCATCGGTTATCGGTTCTCTGACTTATGTGACCGGCCCATTGCCACTTCAGTTGGCTAATTCTTTGAGCTATGTCGGTGGCTTTCGTTCTCTGCCGAATCACCTCGTTTCGGATGCGATCCCTTAGAGAAACCCCGAGCGCAGTCCGTTTCATAGCTCGCTGAGCGACCTTAAATTTGTAGACCAGGCTCAGTATTTGGGGACATAATAAGTACCGCGATAACAGTCGCGGCAGATATCTGGAAACCTGTCTTGAGACTTGTTCTCGGTCTCGTCTTTGCAAGACTTCTCTGGCGACATGTGCCGGATGTGATGTGGATGTGATTTCTCCCCTAGTGAACACGGAGCTTTAGGCATAGGTACTTATCTCCTATATATACCTATCTGGCCACATTTAGCGTAGCGAATTAATGCCATGCCGTCGACGCCATTGTATTTGGAAAGGGGGAGGATCGAGGTCGTCCGTTTTATTGGAAGGGAGGTCAGGCCGTTATTTAGGCAAAATACCTTTTGTGTTTACGTATCGGTACCTCATTTGGATTCAGGGATTTGGGACCCAACGAATTATAAGGGGGTTGTCTAGATAAAGGTCGGAAAACAAACAGGAAATTCCTATTTATAGGCAAATCAAATTTAAAGAAAACCATTGTAAACACAAATTATTGAGGCTGTGACTGATGTTCCCAATAATTCGTTATGACGGCTGAAGGAATTTTGATCAAATGTTGGTATTTTAGGTCCTGGAATAGCACATATTATAGTACTTTTAACCTAGAGAAATGACCACGCGTGCGAAGCCGCGGGTACAGCTAGTTATAAGTATAGATGCTCGCTTATATGATGAAAATGATACTTTAAAAACTTCAAGTTAGAAATTAGTTATTTTGTAACCAAATATGCATTCTAATTGCTATGAAACAAATATCCAACAAAACCACAGTAAAACTTTCGCTTTAACTTCACCACAGATTACTAAATAGTTACAACTTGATATCATCACACAAACTGGTGTTATTTTGGCGGAACAGTTCGCGACCTTGCAAAGTCGAGCTTTCGCCGCAACAATGTGCAATGGACAGAGTTTCACAATAAGATCTACCGTTTAACTAAAACTGAGGTGTATTATTCGACTATAGCCCTTGAGACTGATGGACGTGCGAAGGTTAGATACTATAACAATAATATATTACGTTCACATACAAACTAGGTACCATACAAATAGTTCTGACTGACCCCATATTATGATTTCCTGCATAAAGTATGTACCTATGTGTATTGCATATATCAGAAACTGTGATACCACCAATGATGTTATATATAAACTGAGGATACCACTAACAGAATGACGGAGCAAACAAGCACCACACTACCATAGGTGTAAATATTACACATATGACACTACTATACATATTGTGGGCCTGCACGGGATCGCACCCGCAACCTTACGCTTCGCAGTCCGTGTGTTAGTTCAGGATATGGAGAACAGGGAACAGTTTAACGTAAGACTACGGAGGACGTCCGTGAGTCAAAAACAAATAGGTCAAGCGGGGTTTCTTTTTACCCGACTGAGGAGGGATATGTGTTTGAGTTGTATGTATGTTTGTACGTTACTTTGGGCGCGCCCTACAGCCTAAACGGCTTGATGGATTTTGATAAATGAGGTATCATTGGATTCGTCTTGATCACGAGAGTGAATATATGAGTGGGGATATATGAAGTGTCACAAAAAACTAATATGGCGGCTGAGAGCTGCCATGTTGTATTTTTGATGGAACAAAAAATGCCCAAAACCTATCGAGTGAGATATCAAAATACAGGTCTTTACAAGACGATTTCAAAAATATATAATTCTTATAACTATACAGTAGCAATTTTCTTTAAGCTTCTTACAAAATTTTTTATTTTAGATTATTGAAGTTAATGTAAATACTTTAATCTAGTGTTGCGATTGCAACTATTAGAGTAAAATAAAATATGTAAGTAAAAAAGAAACATTAAATTTATATAAATACTAGCTGTGCCCGCGGTTTCACACGCGTCTATTTTTCATTGCATTATTTTTATTGCATTTTTCCGGAATAAATAGTAGCCTATGTAAGTAGTTAATCCAGGGTATAAACTACCTCCATACTAAATTTCATCCAAATCCGTACTGCCGTTTAAGCGTAAAGAAGTATCAAACATATAAACAAACACATACAAACATACATACAAACTTTCGCCTTTACAATACTAGTGAGATTATTTATGCGGGCGGTTAGCTCGTAGACAATGATTTTGTACACAAAAAATTTGTGTTTGTTGTTGTCGGGTTTTTTGTATTTTTATAATAATTATACTTGTTAAAACTAAAATGTTTTTACGTTTACATTTTTATTTTGTTTTATGTGCAGTTAAAAATATCGGCAGGTTCATCGCAAGGTCTCGATTCGGGCCAAACAACCTAGAGTTCAGCAACCGGACCACGTAAGTCTTGGTGCTATCGGTTGCAAGGAGATTTTAATTTTGTATTTTCATAATCGGTTAGTGACAACTTTATACACTACTACATACTACTTTTAATTTTTCACTATCATTTGAAAAGGATGAAAGTGGGGCAAACAAGTTGCATAATCCCAATACAAACAAAAGTTATGCGAATAAACCTTCGAGCATATAAACTTCGAAGCAATAAACTTATTAATTTGGATTGAAATTGTAGGTTAAGGCCCGGTTCTAGCAATTTTTGATCGTTTTTGAACGTCTGTATCTTGTTTTTTATTTTTCCCAAAACTATGAAATTGGTATCACAATTTGACATATTATCTCGTACTTTGTGAACACAGAAATATGATTAGTATGAATTCACTCGATATAAAAGAAAATCCAAGGTAACAACACTACTTTATGCTTAGAATATTGATTGGAACGAGACCCCGGCACTAAATGATATCAAAGATATACCAAGAGAAAGAGCTTATTATGATTGAGAAAATGGCTAGACACTTTTTAATTCAAAGCTTTAGTTTTCCTACAAATAAATAAAACCCATAAATTTTACTCCCGAGACGTATCATCTTTTCCGCTCTACTTTATCACGGATGAGAGGGACATAAAATTCACTGACACACCCGGCCTTAAAACTTAAGAGTTGCTTATAACAGGCACAGTTATCTAAGCAATGGAAGCCGAGCGGTATAGGTACTATAGTGTGCGTTAGAATCCCAACAATATTACGATACCGGGTTTGTTCTTTGGCTCCGCACCAATGCCTTTTCTAGGTTACGTGTCCATTTCCATTGCTCCGTGAACCGGAGGACACGTTAAGCTGTCGGTGCCGCCTGTTATTGATTGATATGATAAGTCGCTAAGTCTTGTCAGAGTCCCTCGGGCGACCTGACAAACTCTGGCACCAGAGGCCAGCACTACCTCGTAGGACAAACGAACAAACAAACCTAAAGACCGTAAAACATGAATACCAACTCCAAATAAAATACCCCTATTCTGCGGGGACCCATTAATTTATCGGTATGAAAAGTATCCAATGTCCTACCTCGTAGTATGCACTCAAATCATGCCAAGTTTCATTTTAATTCATTCAGTAGTTTTGGCGTGATGCGCGTCCTAAATACAGACAGACAGACAGACAGACAGACAAAAGACAAATATGAAAAAAAAACAGTTTTGACTACAGTACGAATAATAGAAAAGCCTCCAAATAAAAATGTACTAAATATCTTCAATTTACAGAATTTGAACCCTTATCCCGCAGGAAACCTTTATTTTTTCGATATAAACCTTTATTTTTTCGATATAAAAAGTATTATTTATTTTCACTCATTATATAAACTATGACTGTGCCAAGGTGCATCAAAATCCGTCCAGTAGATTCAGAGTGGCGTTTTTTTTAATTACTTTCAAATCCTATCCTGCGGGAACCGTTTAATTTTACGGGATGAAAAGTATCCTATGTCCTACCTCGTAGTATGAACTCAAATCATGCCAAGTTTCATTCGAATTAAATATATAGATAGGTAAAGTTTGCCAAACTTACAAGCTTTCAACTTGTACCACTGGTCCCTGATGGAGTAGTACACTTTATCACTCATTTTCACCACTTTACTCATTTTCAACACAATATTTTCACCAATAATGAAATAAAATGTGTTTTCGACACATTTTACCGTTGAATCATACAAGTATGTTAGAGAAACATTGACTAGACGTTTCAGATGTCGTCAACATTTTAATAATAATAAAGCAATTAGTAACAAAAAATGTATACAAAGATGTTAAAAAAAATTAGACTAGACACTAGACTAGACTAGGGTACATAAAATAAGCTACAGAACAAGAATATAACATTATCTAAAATGGTGTCAGTCTCTTTGTCTGTTCGCGCATCACGTAAAAGCTACTGGAGCGATTGCGATGTGGTTTTAACTGTTGGATAACTTAGGTTTTGAGTTAAAACTGGTGTACTCGGCATCTCCATCCGATGAGAAGAAGCCGAGCAATAATACATGATATTACCTTAATGCTGTCGCAGCCAAGGAGAGTTATGTATTTTACCAGCGGATGTAGTCACATACCTAGATTCTTAGAAAAAATACCTACCTAGATAGATACATTACCGTTCTTTACAGCACAGCTAGCGAATCGCCCCGGCTTTACACGGGTAGATACATATAAGGATAAATTTGATTTGAATTTGAACAAAAAACTGTAATTGTGTCTTAACTATAACAGTTACGCCTCGTTACGTTACATATAGCCTCGCTGTTTTTTTTGTGGGTAATGATGAGTGATATAATTAAACATGTAGTACATTATTTTATGCATCATCTATAGTTTTCGCAGCGCACGCCAAATAATGACTTTTATAGGCAATTTTTGATACCTTGGGATACATTATTACAATTCTCGAAGGGAACAATTTATTTTTGAAAATGTTTGTACTGGCCATGCTACTTATTGATTATGTAGCTTAGGTTAAATCAATTAATATTTTTTGAGTTTATCCATTACAAACAAACATACAAAATTCAAATGTTTTCTCTTTATAATTTTAGTGTATATGACATCATCATCATCGGCGTTATTAAGTGAGGCCTAGCAGTTTACTAGAACTGCGACTTAGAATCCAACGATACCGGGTTCGATTCTAGGCTCCGCGCCATTAACTTTTCTAAGTTATTTGCGGTATTCCATCGCTCCGTGATTCGGAGAGCACGTTTAGCCATCGGTCCCGGCTGTTATTAATTAATAGATAGCAAGCCATGTCAGAGGCCCTCGGGCGGCCTGACAAACTCTACCAGAGGCCAGCACTACCTCATACGACAAGCAAGCAAGCACCTTCTCTCTGCTCGGACACAGGACTTCTCTTTGAGACAATAATGGGGTTACTCAGTCGCATATGGCATAATCTACCACGATACGATGCCACGCGCAGTGCATAATGGTGGATGTCTTAGGTATTATTTATGTTCTTGAATTTTGAGGTTCTAGCGTCCACAGAATAAATAAAAGTAGTGCCACAGTACATTACATAGCCCTTACTTCGGACTATATGTACTGTGGTACAAAATTCAGAGAACCTCATTTGATACAAATCCTAACACTAGACTTTATCATAAGCAATATTATGCCATGTGTGTAAAAGTGTCTATTGCTCTGCCCAGGAAAATCAAAAAATTTGAAAGTTTTCGGAATACAATTATTAATTACTAGTTGTGCCCGCGGCTTCGCTCGCGTGGTCATTTATCTATGTTAAAAGTGCTCTATGTGCTATTCCAAGACCTAAAATACCAAAATATAATCAAAATTCCTTCAGCCGTCATAACGTTTTTTATCGATTGCTCGGCTTCTACTCATCGGATTGAGATACCAAGTACCTTTTTTAAGTCTAACTCTAAGCTATCCAACACTGAAAACCGCATCGCAGTCGGTCCAATAGTTATTACGTGATGCGCGAGCAAACAGACAGACACGATTTAAAAAATATTATATTCTTGTTCAATAGCTTATTTTTACAACCCATTTTTTTATTATCTTCTTTGTACAGACTTTCGTACTTATTCTTTTATTATAATAAAGCAATAATAATTATTAATAATATTTTTTAGAGTGTAACTAATATCAAATTATTATTCTGTAAATTTGTTAATAAAATAGCCTGACGAATGATTGTAAGCACATTTTTTTTTATTTCATTATTATTATTATTATTACGAGCCTGTAGTGTCCCACTGCAGGGCAAAAGCCTCCCTACCCTTTTTCCATTTTTCTCTATCTGTTGCAATGGTACACCAGTTCTTTGTGTGGGAAACAAGCTCATCCCGCCATCTCTTTCTTGGTCTGCCACGACGAGGTTTGCAATCTTGGGGTACCCATTGCGTGGTAATTTTTGCCCAGAGATCATCCGACATGCGGCAGACATGTCCAGCCCAGTCCCACTTTAGTTTTGCAGCTTTTTGGGTCACGTCTGTAATCTGAGTCTTGGAACGCAGTATGGTGTTCTTTATTCGGTCAGTTAGTTTAATTCCTAGTATACTGCGTTACATTGCACGCTGGCATACCTCGAGGTCAGACCTCTGATGATCAGTCAAAGACCAAGTCTGTGCACCGTATGTGAGGATGGGGAGAATGCACACGTCCATGAGTCTGCGCTTAAGGGATAGTGGCAGATTTCCCTTCATAAGGTCTTTCATGGACCAATAGCTCCTCCAGGCGTTCTCAGTGCGACGTGCAACTTCTGCATCCTGTCTCGCCTGGAAAGAGACTAATTGGCCCAAATATACATACTCATGAACATATTCAACCTCCACATCCTCGACGTGGATCTTACGTCTTGTGCTGTTAGTCATCAGCTTGGTCTTCGACATATTCATCTTTAGTCCGACGTCGAGGCTTGCCTTGCATAGGTCTTGTAGCATGTGACCCAATTCGTGCGCTGAGGAGGAGAAAAGCACAATGTCGTCTGCAAATCGGAGGTTCGTCAAGCGCTTTTCTCCGACGAGAATGCCTTTCCCTTCCCAGCTAGGTGTGACTTTCCGAAAGATTTCTTCTAAAGTGGCGGTGAACAATTTTGGAGATAGCGGGTCACCTTGCTTGACTCCCTTTTTAATGGGGAAGGTAGGTCCTGTATTGGCTAGTTTTATTGATGCCGAACTATTTTGATATATATTTTGTAGTAAGTGTATGTATGTTTGGTTAATTTCTTGGTTATGGAGTGCTTGAAATATGGACGAGTGTGTGAAAATTCATAATAAATAAATTTATTGTAATCCATTATATTCTTAATTATAATCTGCATCCTATCAAATGCCTTGGAATAATCTACGAATGCCAAATATATGGGTAATTTAAATTCAGTGTGTTTTTCTATTAATTGATTGATGGAATGTAAATGGTCAGTAGTAGAGAGGCCTTGCCGGAAACCAGCTTGCTCGGGAGGTTGGTGTTTATCCAGTTGACCGGATATTCTGCCTTCTAGGACTTTGATGAAGGCTTTGTACAGATGTGAGACAAGGCTTATAGGTCGATAATTTTCGATGTTAGATTTATCGCCTTTTTTATGTAAGAGTATGATATTCGAATGACAAAATGACTTTGGAAAAATACCTGATTCTAAGATGGAGTTAAATAGATTTGTAATGTATGGAATAAGAATAGGTTCCCCAATTTTGAGCGCCTCAGTTGTTATATCATCGTGACCTGGAGACCTACTGTATTTCATGCTGCAGAGCGCACGGTGCACCTCCAGGCCGGTAATTGGAGCTGTATCGTCAGAGCATGAGTACTCATCGGTAGTGTATTGGGGAACCGCACTATCCGAGTAAAGATTTTTGTAAAATTCTGTGCTAATCTGTAAGATCGTGTTCTTATCGCCCTGTCTCGCACCCATACTATCTCTCAAGCATAAAATCAATGAACGTCCTTTTTCCATACCTTGCTTTGCTATTTTTAGGGATGTGTTGTTGACCAGAGCAGTTTCTACACGTTTTACGTTAAACTGTCTAATATCTTTTCGGATATTACGTTTTACGGCTTTATCTTTTATTTTGTATTCCGTAGTGTAATAAGTAAATTTCTGCCTCTCTTCAATTAGTTGTTTGGTTTTGATACTTAGTTTTCTATCTTTACGTTTTAAACATTGTATCTTCTGGCTAGAATGGACTCCTTTATATTTCATTATAATTTATTAATTTATTTTCATGACTAATATTACTATTTTTATATTTGGGCTACTTTTGACAGATTTAAATGTAAATGTATAATTATTACGAACAGGATTAATGATATTATTATTTTCTTCACCATTTTTTACATAATCAAACTAAATTAATCTTAGGTCTTATAATAACGTAATGGACGCATCAATTTACGCAAAGTAAATGTAGTTAACATTTCCTCAACAAAATTTTAGTTTATTTCTGTCCTTTTTAATGATAGAAATTCTATTTGATTTTGAATAATAACGCGAGTGAAATTCATATTAAATATAAATAAAACGGGTAATAACTCACGAAATAGAAGATCGGAAATACTCCGACCAGTTTCGGACTATTTTGAAGTTCTTCATCTGGAAGTGTTATGCTGACAAACCGCGACGAATTCGTGTTTGTCGGCATAATATCGGTTTTATTTATATTAGATTGAAATTCTGTTATTAATTTTATGCAACTGTTCAGCACCTCTGGACTGATATGAAGCTTGTCATGTGATAAGATTGATAACAAATGTGATCAGAGCCCACTGCATTTATCTAACAGAAGCTATTGAATTGGAGTTAAATACGCATCTCTAATTGTACGTGTACCTATACAGGTACTAACCTTCAAATAGTTCCAAGTTTTTATAGGCACCTAAGTTGATGAAAACAATACCCATGTAGGTACTTTATTATCTTTCAAGTTGATTGACTTTTGCTTATTTTGCCTAAGGTCATTCGTTTATAGGTTTTCGCTTTCATAATTAAATTACATGTTACAATAATTTAGATACTGTACTGTGTACTAAAAGTAAACTTTTGTCGACGGCCCTAATGGCGTAGTGGTTGCGAGTTTGACTCCCGCGTCGTGTTGTAGGATCAGCACAGTATTCACGGTTTTATATATTACTATTATTTATTCTGTGATTCATGTAAGTGGTTTCAGAGTCCATAAACACGGAATCCTAGGTTTCAGAATATCAAAGTTAGAAAAAAATACTTTTAGTAGGTAATCCTCACTAAATCCGTTATGTTATAAAAAGTTGCTATGGCATTTTAATCATCTTAGGATTCCTTTTACATGATTGCTATTCTTGACAATTTAATGTTGCAATTTTAATCAATCTTGTGATTCCTTTTTCAGGATTGCTATTCTTGGCAATTTAATGTTGCAATCTTAATCAATCTTGTGATTGTTTTCACAGGATTGCTATTCTTGGCAATTTAATGTTGGAATTTTAATCAATCTTGTGATTCATTTTACATGATTGCTATTCTTGGCAATTTAATGATGGATTCATAATGTTGAATCACATTCAGAATTCTGATACAATTGAAAAAAATTCCTGAAATTAGTATTCAAAAAATTATACATAAAGAACATGTTGAGGTAGAGGCCCTAATTTTTAACCCCCTCAGGGATGGAAATAAAAAAAACATTTAGTGTAGTATTTAACTCCAGGGTATTCAAGGAATACTTTCTCCAAATTTCAAATCTAAAATCCCGGAAGTTAAGGCATCGTGCTGTCTATCAGTCAACAGGTTATGTCACTGTACTGTATTATAGGTACAGATTTAAAAAAAAAACGCTCCGAGGATAGGTAGCAGGTGCCTACAGTAAAATGCTTTGCATTTCTGCACAATACATATTATGTGCCACTATCTCAACTGTTAAAAAAAAGAGGTACCTTTGAGATATGAAGAATCTATGTGTAACTGGATAAATATTATACAGGGATGAGTTAGGACATTCCAGCTTGAATTAACTTGATAAAACTTTAAAAAATGTTTTGTTGGAAAAGGAAATTATTTGGAGGAAGTTATTTCCAAATATCTTAGTAGGGTACTATGTCCTGGCTGTGTTCCTGGCAATAGGCTTTACTACCTACGTTACGTATTATTTTATCAATCCAGCTAGATAGAAGTGCCACAGTGACATGTTGTTCAAGTGTTGTACTATGGAATCTAGTGCATTCGGGTTCAATCCAACTCAGGTTTAAGCTGGGCAGATACTAGATTGAACCGGATTTTGACAAACATGAGCTCACACTAGGCTGAAGAAGGTCTAGTGTTATTTATTGGATAATTGAAACACAATAGTGATCCAGTAAGATGGATGGTGAAAAAATTTAAGTTATTTGACTATTATTTTAGCTCATGAGAAACTTAATGTATTACATGAAAAGAAGATAACACATGTACCTAATTATTTGAAAGTTATGTTTTTGTATAATAAAATGCCTAATCTGAAGCAAGAAAGTTTAACCTTTTTGATCTGAAAGCTGTTTGAGAATTTTACTGTTTAGATGCCTGTGACTGAAATGTTTATGGTCAATCACAGTCATCACATACAATGCTTTCTTTTCACATGTACTGATGCGGACATACCTAGTATTTTATTCTCTTTGTTACGGACGTACACAATAGAAAATAAAGTTCTTACAACTAAATCTAATTCTAAAGTGCTTTTGAAGTGTTTATGTTACCATGCAAAAACAAGCTGCATAATACTTACATGCTAAAGGTTTTTGCACATTTCTACTGAAGCTCTATAAGCTTTCTAGGCTGTCTACGTAAATTAACCACGAGCTTCAAGCATCTTGTTATTATATTATAATAATGTAAGTACATGTATGTAGGTGATGTATGTTAGTTTATGACGGCCTATGACTCATAGCCTGCGTCATTTCGCCAAATCAGAAGAAAACGGCAAATTACCATTCTAGCTGCTCGGTAGACAGATGAGAAAGGGATTAAATTATAAAACAGGTGAGAAATTAAAACAATAATGTTAGATGGAACATAAAATGTATTGTTAATACAATAAAAGCGTACACAAATTCTTGCGGCTACTGTGCATAGAAAAATCATAGCTTCTCGTTTACTTGTGACGTTGGAGCCGTAATTGTTGATGCTGGTGTTTGCGAAATCATCACTGAACCTTTTATAACCGTCGGACGGCGAAGACGGGCTCCTCAAAGAAGCCATTTTTCATCACTGAAATTTCTGTGACGTTTGACGATGGATGACGTTCGTTCGGTCTAGTGATGCCCGATCTGAATCGATCTTTTGAAACATTGGTTTTAAGCAATACGAATACGATTTCGATATTTTGAATCGATTTACACCAATGCTTTCTTCGCCGTGATTGAATCGAATGTCTAGAAGATGAGCGGCTTGACCATGTATGTACTGATGCTATCGGTTAATATGAGATATTCATAAATGTATATTTTCTTAGTCGGTAAGTTTAGTGAAAAATATAAATTGTTAACTATCGATTGCAAAGGCATGAAAGTGGGGCAAGACAAGTTGTGTAATCCCAATACATACAAAAGCAATCCCAATATACTAATTATGTAATTTGGATTGAAATTGTGGGTTAAAAAGTACGTGTCTTAAGGGCACGGTAAACACAAACACATAAAACTACAGAGCGAATGATTATTATTGTAAAGCTTTCAGTAGGTGTAATGTTGTGTGTGTTAGCTAAATCTTATAGCAAACAATGATATTTTTGGGACTTCAAGTACATTATGAGATCGTGTCGGTACTTTATATATTGTAAACAATCTTTGCAGCCATTGTGGTCTAATAAAAAAAAATATTAAGGTAGGTGATGATAAGTATTTATTCTATGTTATGTATACAAAATGTCAATAAAGAAATCTGAAGTCAAAATTATGTAACGGGTAGTAAAATTATAACAAAATTTTATTTACATGACAAAAGCAGTTAAGTCTGTGAACACTAGCACCAAAATCACTTCTGTGCCCATAGTAGGTGGTAATAATAAAAGTTAGGATGACTTTTATAACATTTTATAATATTATAATATGAAAACACGTGACAAAATACTTGCATAAATAACATTTTAAGTGACATTAAGGACGCAAAGGGTGAGGTTCACGAATTACGTTTATCTGATCATAATACAGGGAAACTTTGACAATATCTACAGTTGAGACGTGTACTCTAAAATACTGCTTCACTTACAAAAGGCATCTTTGTAATGAAAACATTGAAAAATGTACTTATTGCATAAGCAATTTTTCATTTTCCGAAGTTTTGTTAGAAACTGATACGAATAAAGAATTTTCATTGCTTCATGATACGATATGCCTTTTCTTTAAGTTATGCTTTCCACTAGTCAAAGTAAAAAAAAAAAAAACTCTACACACCCTATATGGGTCTTTACCTTTGACAGAGGTCTTTAACTTTGGGAGGCCAAAATGGACAGATTTCCCCTATATAATATAATAAGAGGAGGCCCTTTGGGACACCTTTCCCCGTCGCGTTTAAGCCTTTATTTTTATTAACTTGAAATAGAGTTTCCTATTATTATTATTATTATATATGAATGAACAGAGCTTGAACCAAGGGATTTAATTAGTTGATAAAATCAAACGATGTCTAACATTTTATGTAAGTACATGCAGTTCGAAGTCAAACTTGCCCGTACGATGTCATCGTCAGTCATTGTGATTCTTTATTTGTGTTGTTTTTAGTGATTTTGTGGTTGTATTTTGTCTTATTACGTCTAATAATACTGTAAGGAACATATCAAAATAGTTTTTTGTTTAGTGTTCTGTGACTGACGATCGTCACAAAGTACCTAAAGTACCGCGACTGACTTTCGTCACTTTTTTTCGAATCTAACTGCTGTAGTTTATTGAATAGTTTAATATAGTATTCATGTGGTACTATTTTTACTTATCCCTATTACTACGTTCAATAACTTTCTAGAACAGCTAATAGTAAGCATTCAGCAATTAGCCCCTGAAACCTGCAGTTACGCCTGCTGCCGAATGTCAGTTATGGTACCCGTGGCCTCATAAGGTTTTGAGCCTTGCGGGGCGTGGGCCTGCCAAGAGTGAATGATCATTTATTAGAAAGAGGGTTCTACAATATAAGTATTATACAAGTAAAACAAACAACAATAGACTTTTATACAGGAATTATAGTAAGATATTAAAGAAATGTGTTATTAATACACAGAGAAACAAAAACAAGATATATATACAAAACGCTGAAAATAAATGTAAAGCAAGCTAGATAACTTACAGCGCTTTAGGATGTTTTTAAAATAAAAATTCGAATTTTACGAATTTATTTTAATTAATTAATTACACGCTCGTGTAATTAACTAATTATAATAAATGCGTAGTAGTAGGATGTTTTTAAAAACTAACATTCTGATTTTACGAATTTATTTTAATTAATTAATTACACGAGCGTTTGTAGAGTTAGATACCAAACGACTGCTTTTGGTTCGGGCTAATTGGCCACCGCGCGCCGGTCACAGTCCCACGAACTAGCGGATGCGATAACGTTCTGCTGATCGTGCGTCTGGGACGGTGGCGTGATCCACAACATTACAATGTTGCAATAAACTTATAGGGTGGTTATGAGCACATAACTCCTCCCTCCTTAGATGGAAGTTACTGGAAAAAGGGAGTTTTTCCAATAACTTTGCCAATACCTAACGTGAAACTAATAATAAGGGTGACTGAGACTGGCTCTTTTGTCCATTATCATGAACCTGTTCTCTTCCACACATTTTTAAAACAAGGTTTTTTAATCTAAAGAAAATTACATAACTAACACATAAAAAGACAATAACATAAAGTATTATAGTGGCGACACTGACACTATCGATTTGAACACTGTAATAACTATATTGCCCATTATCACTTTTAACACTTTTCTTGAGTAGATAGTTAAGGTGCTGGACGTCTTCCAGCTCGACTCCCTTGAGGTACACAACAGACAGGACACGGCACAGGCAGACAGACAGGCTCGGTGTTTTCGATGAGGTGGTTTTGCTGTTGCTGCTGCTGATGATGATGATGATGTACATCAGGTAGGGTGATAAGGGGAACGGGCTTATAGCCAGTATCCATTTGGTGGTAGCGTCTTCCTGTAATACAACGCCATCAATGGAAATATCGCATGTCTCGGGTCTCGGGTGCTGTTAGTATGTATGTTCCTTGCATAGTTGCACGAATGACGTCTTCGCCACAGGTTTGTACCAGCGTTTTGTCATATTTGCTATACAATATCCAACGGTTTGTTGCTATTCTTTGAAGTTTCAGGTCTTCTGAAAGGACTCTACGTGAGAAACACCTGGATTGATTATGTCGATACTCCATCAGTTGCTCAATACAGGTCTCCGGAGCATATAAGACGAGGTCATCTTCAGAGCACAAATATTCATTAGCCGTTATCTCTCGGCACTGGTGGGCGGTTGGACGATATTTCGTACCTTCTACTAATAGGAAGGGAAATTCGGGAATAATGACGAAGGTTTGAGAGTCCCGGGATATAGGTAAGGGGTACAATTTGAAATAATTAAAAGTATTGTTAATAACTAAAGGAACAGTAATTATAAATCTTATTTCATCATTTTTAAGGTAAGTTTTTACTAAAAGTGTTTCTTCAATATTCATTAAATTTTGCTCAGTAACAGAATACATTAAGTTATCATACCTTGAGATTTCGCCTAGCAACAATTAAAGTTCATTGGAATTGATTACAGATTTATGCAATATGGATACTTTGCTGAGTGCTAGAGATGTCTCTACATCATTAATTTTTATGTATATAGTTCTAAAATTGGTAATAAACATATTTAATACATTAGTTAAATATGATACGAAAATGTACATGTTTTCTTTTTATAAATCCTTTACAATGTTTTCAATGCGACCTAATCGATCATTCATAATTTTAGTATTGTCGTTAATAGTTTTAGTAGAATTGAGAAAGTGGTCCATCATTTCATATACTAGAGTGATTATATTTAAAATGCCCTGCACTGCGATTACGTAATGTTGATCATGACGGTTTCAAGCCGTGAAATTCAATAATGCTTTGCGATAGAGTCGATTTTGCTATGAAAAAAGTGACAATCTGATTGAAGCCAAGTTCTGTAATTGGGCCACTGTTCTCCAGTCTTGAGTCCACTGATAAGGTTATCGTAGCGCAACGCGTCATCATGATCAAGGTTCCCGGTTACTGCTTTAATGATAGATCCGAGAGGATCGATCGGACCGCGTTTGTATCTTTTGGAAGGTATTAACTGCCGAACTTTCTCCACTGTTTCGTCACGAAGGTAATCTGTCTGAATAACTAATTCAAAAATTTCATTACTGTAAGACTTATTCTGACTAATTATTTTACTGAACTCTAAATATTTATCAACATTATAATTCAGGACTCTAACAATGCCCTTGAGGTTGTTTGTCTTAATTATTAACCATCTATCATGTTGCACGAATGCGCGACCTTGCTTAACCGGCAATATACCCGGATTATTTTCAAGCTTTACCACTTGAAGGTCCTGGTTGGGGGGAACTTGGCAAAGGATGGTCGTGATCATCCACGTCCATAGCAGGATCTCGCGCCACCTGTGGAGGGCGTTTGATGTTTTTAATAGGTATTTTAGTTTGTCTCTCGTTTATTTTAATGGGTACAATATTGCGCTCATGCTGACCCGTGACTATGGCTTTTTGGAATTTAATATAACGGCCTTCGCGAATATTGTCTGTCCTATGTCAAAGTCTGGTCCTGTCTCGCCTCCACGTTTCTTTACAATTTTCTCCTTTAAATTAACCATTTTGTCTGTCAGATGTTTGTATAGTTCGTGTGTTCTTTTTTTGTGATCTTTTATAAGCTGCTGTGTATAACATTTATCAAAATCAATATCGAATGTAGAATTCAATTCTGTGTGGCCGAATACGACCTCAAATGGTGTTATATCTGTTGCACTATGTATAGTGTTATTAGAGGCCATCACAGCGTATGTCATTACAGACGCTGCGTCTGTGTACTTCCTTTCGTATTTGGCTAAGCGGTAGATTTCGATTATAGTAGAATGAAATCGCTCGATCATTCCCATGGAGTTGGGATAATTAGGCGTACCTATGTGCAGTTGTATTTTGTGTAAATTCGTCAGTTCTTTAAGTAGTTCGTTATTAAATTCGGCGCTGGGGTCACAACTTATTTTTCGTGGAATGCCGTAAAACGCAAAATATTTCAATAACGCTCTGACGACTTCTGAAGTAGATCTTGATGGTACTTCAATAGCTTGTCCGATTTTGCTAAATGCTCCTAAGAGGGTCAGGTAGTATTTGGACTCTATGGAAAATGTATCAATAAAGATTTCCTGGAAAGGAGCATCTTGCGTTTGTGTTAGTTGTAATATTGGTTTTATTGGTTTGCGGTCATATTTAGAGGCTTGACATTTTTCACAGAAATTAAGCATAGCTGCCACCGTTTCGTGCATATTTGGCCAGTGGTAAGTACGCCGAATTATTTTAATAGTTTCTGTAATTCCGCGGTGACACGTTTTCCCATCATGTATTTTATTTACAATAGCCTTCTGCTCTTTTTCATCTTCGATATAAATTACTCTTTCCGTACACTGGTAAAAATTGACTGTTTCTCTCTTAAATAAGACAATAATGACCCTGCTAAAATCTTTTCGGTGCCCTTGATTTTCAAAGTAAATAAAATACTTGATTTTCGGTCGAACGTACTTTTTCAAAAATTATTTTATTAGTTCTTCGTTGTGAAGTGGTAAGAAAACTTCAAGTACCTTTTGATTGTCCCTGGATAAGTCTTTGACCTGCATGTTGTAACGTAACCAACTGAATATCAAAATTTGGTTCGGTTTGGTGTCAATGGCTTCATGTAGTACAGGAATACCTAGTGAACCCAAGTCCCTAGCTGAATGAATGGTTTGCGTTGAACTAGATTTAGATCGTATGGGGTAGTCTGGTTGTTCTTCAGATATATTTGTGTCAGGTATAGTTTCAGGGCTAACTGTAGCTGTTCTTTCAGAGTCAGATATTGTTATAGTCCCGGAATCGTCAGTATTACGTCTTCCTGCTAGAGTCGAAATTTGTTCAGTCACTTCTTGTTAATTGTTCCTGCAGTTGTTGTTCACTGTCATCAATATTAACGATCATAGATATGTCGTCGTCGTTCCCTAAGGCGTTCAACTGTATGCGAGATAGTGCGTCGGCATTTACGTTTTGTTTCCCGTTCTTATGAATAATGTCGAAATCATACTCTAAGAGGCGCAAACGCCAGCGTGTCAGCTTACTACTAAGTTCTTTGAATTTGTTTAACCAAGCAAAGGGTTGATGGTCCGTATAAACTGTAAATTTGTTTCCATATGAGTAGGGCCTAAAATGTTTTATGGCCCAAACGAGTGCTAATAGCTCTCGTTCAATCGCGCTATATTTTCTTTCTGTGTCAGTTAGAGTTCTGCTTGCGTATGCGACCGGTTTGTCTGAGCCTACTAGACCTTGAGATAATACCGCACCTATCGCGACTTCGGAGGCGTCTGTCGTAAGTATGATTTGTTTCATCATGTCAGGGTATTACAAGATAGGGGCACACTAGCATTGTGCCCCTATCTTGCAATACATTGGGGCATATTAGGGGCATTGACTAACAATTCCTTACATTTTTCGAATGCGTCTATGTATTTGTCACCTGTCCTACTTTCTTACCCTTTTTGAGACAGGCTGTCAATGGTTAGGTAATTTTTGAAAAGTCTTTCACGAATCTGCGGTAATAACCGACAAATCCTAAGAACCGTTTTATTTCCGTTTGTGTCTGTGTTATGGAATATGTCAAAACTGTTTGTATTTTATCGTTGTTTGGTCGCGTCTTTAGTGTATGTCCCAAGTACTGTACTTCCTTGCGTAGAAATTCGGATTTGTCAAGTTGGATTTTAAGGTTAGTCTGTCTGAGTCTGTCAAATACTGCTCGTAGTTTTTGAAGGTGTTCCCATAGTCCATTTGAATATATCAAAATATCATCTAAGTATACTAGACAATGGATGCCTTTGAAGGCCTCTGAGTACGTTGTTCATTGTTCTTTGGAAAGTGGCCGGGGCTGTCTTTAAGCCAAACGGCATCCTCAGAAATTCGTAGTGTCCGTTTTGTGTCGAGAACCCGGTCTTCTCCCTATCGTCCTGCTCTATCTCAATTTGGTGATAGCCTGAAGCCAAATCTGCCGTTGAGTAGTAATTACTTTTACCTAGTTTGTCGAACAGGTCACGGATGTTTGGAATGGGGAACCTATCTTCAACCGTGATCTCGTTAAGTCTACGATAATCTACTACCATTCTGTATTTAACTTGTCCTGAGGCGTCCATTTTCTTTAGAACTATATGGACGGGTGCACTCCAGGGTGAATGTGATTCTCTAACTACATTATCCTTAAGTAATTTTTCGACCTGTTGTTTAATTTCCTCGGCTTGAGCCGGTGCTTGCCTATAGGGCCTGATATAAATAGGATCTTCATTAACTGTCCTGATACGATGCTTAACTTGGTTTGTAAAGCTAAGAGGTAAGCTCTCGCAGTAAAATATATCCTTATATTCAAAGCATAGTTGTTGAATTGCTTTTGTCTCTTCGTTATTAAGGTGTTTTAGCCTTAGCTTTGATAAATTTGTGACCAGGAGATCGTCTACTTCAATGTCAGAAAAATCTGAATTATAATTCACATATGTCATTATTGAACTTAGCTACAGTAAAAGGTGCCGTAATCGTTATGGTAATCAAATTTTCAGTAAGGTTTTGTATTACGGTAGTAGCAAAATAGTTATCGCATTTGACTACTGCTGAAGGCATGCGTACACCGTCGTGAAATTGTTTAAAGTTCAATATTGCATCACCGTTTTCTAAGTTTACAGGAAATTTAACTCGGTGTTCTGAGCGTGGTTGAATTTTGATGACGTAATCGTCGTTATAAACGATAGGTATTTTAGAACCTTGGGTTTCTAACGTCTTATCCTTTAAATTTATGTTAGCCTTGAGCCTTGACATAAGATCGCATCCTATTACTCCGTCATAGCGCCTATCAACGTCATATACGTAAAATTTATGATGACCATTTTCGTTCAATATCGAGAAAAGTGGAATGTTAACCACCTCGTTATAGACGCTGGAGGCATGGGTACTTGTGACCATAAATGGTTCTTAAGATTTTAACGTCGCGAAATGTTCGTTTGCTTTTTATGTCCTTAGGAACGATCGCGTTCTTCCAGAATCCAGCATGAATTTTCCGTCTATATCCGGTACTTAAATATACGGTAATTTTAACGAAGCGTCATAATTTATTTATATCATTTCGTGGTCGCTGGGAAAACGTCTATGTGAAAATTTTCAACAGCATTTACTGTTTCGTGATCATTGTGCGCTAAAGACGCGTTATCTTGCGTATTATTTTCACACATTTTGTTCTCAGCAGAGGTGTACTGTTGGACTGACGGCTCGTGATAAGTATAAATACCATCAAACGTATCATGTTCGTGAGTCATCTCGCCGTAAGTATCACAGGATTCATAGGCCTCATAAGTATGGTAATAATCGTCGTACTGACCTTCTAACGCGTATGTTTCATTCACGGGTAATTGCTGAAGTCTCACTGGAGCAGTCCTCATGGTCACGTCATTTGGGTACTGATGAGGTGGTCGGTAACCTTGGGGCTGAGGGTGCCTGTACCCGAACTGTTCCGGTTGTGGTTTAAAACCAAATTAACCTGGTTGAGTTTTGTAATGGAATTGACCAGCTTGTGGTCTAAACCCAAGCTGACTTACCTGTGGTTGTGTTCTGAAACCAAACTGTGGTCGCTGTCCAAACTGAGATTGACCTGGTGCATTATTATTAAATTGCGGCCTATATCCAAATTCAGTTGGCATTGGTGCACGATATGCAAAGTTGGGCATATTAGGGCGTGCGAAGTTATTCATCTGATTTGGTATACCAAATTTAAATTGAGTTTGGGGCAAGGTTTGCAATGGCTTAAAGTTAATCTGTACAGGTTTATTTTGTAACATTTTAGTACACATGTTATATTGTTCCTGGAAGTTAACTTCCTCTAAAACGTGTTGTAATACATCTTCTAGCGAGTTAGGATTTTTCATCCTAACTATTCTAACCATATGCTCTGATAGATTGTATAGGAAAACGTTAAGCGAAGTATTGTTGTAAATCACACGCTTGGCTTCTCGTAGTATGGGCGAGGTGTTTTGATTTACCCTAGACAAAAGGATAGCACGGATGTCCTGAATACGGCCACAAAACTCGAGATAAGACTCACTGGGTTTTATCTGAAGGGTCTCTAGCTCTATCGCGACACATTCTTCGCTCCTAGGATCGCCGAAATGCTGAACCAATAGAGCCTCAAGCTCTTCGTAAGTTTCAGTCTCCTCTTTCACTTATTAATGCCGCTTCCTTACCAGCCAATTTACTAGTAATGCATTGCATTAAAAACTCATTGCGCGTCCTTGTGCCTTGGTTCCGTGTAATCACGTAAGTACATTTAATAATATTGATTAGGCAAGCATATGGATTTAGCAAACATCGACAAAGTCGTATTAGCGCTGTAGGAACATCACTAGTCTGGAGGCGGTATACAATGCATTTAATTAATTTAAATTTAAGCTTTAAATGTTAGTTAATTATATAACCACGAGCTAATTATATGATGTTAATTATATGTATCCTTAATGTGAAATACATATTTACTTTGAAACTTCGATAATTAAGATAATAATAGCCAGTAAAGACATACCTGTGAAATGATAATTCCGGATCTTTTACTTCTTTTTTTGTTGTTCTTGATGCACAAAACACAGCACAACACAACATAGTTTCATTATTTAGCTAGAATGTCTAGTCTTTGCAAAGATATTTCACTAGGATTACACTTTATATGCACACAGGTTGCAATGTTATGGCCTCCTAGGAGCTCAACAATCGGCACGAGGCACACGGACAGTGCGAGGTTGCCAATCTTACAATAGCTTTCTCATTCACTGAATGGGACGATCCGTGTAAAAGACAAAGAAACAAGACAAAGTGTAAACGAATGGCCGGGCGGAGCGGCAACGTTTTATAGCTCTATCTATTCTGATACTTAATCTGTGGTTGAGGGCCTAGTTACGAATATTGTGATACCCGACATCCAGTGGCCCAATTACAGAACTTGGCTAGAATCAGATTATCACTTTTTTCATAGCAATTTCGACTCTATCGCAAGGCATTTGTGGTTGCGATACTGAGAATACGATTGAAGCCAAGTTATGTAATCGGGCTGCCGTCAACCTTTCACCCTTGCATCTATCCATCCTTTGCATCCATCAATCCAGCCAGACTAACAGTTTTTCTGCGCACGGACCTGCTGTGTGCGATTATAGACGGAAATATAATCTGAGTGGGACAGCACGAGAGTGGCCAACATTTACAATCTAACATCAGGAAAATGCAAAGTAAAATCCTTTGAAATCTTTTGAAGTCGGTTAAAACCGTTAATTTCATTTTACCGGTTTTTCGAAGCTGTCAAGAACGTCACTAGTGAAGCAAACCATAGACAAAAAAATCGTCCAACAATTTCTTTTTCTTGATCCCGGTAGGAATGTGAGTTGCTAATGTTTTTGTAGGAACTAAATCCTATTTCATTGCAGTAATTTCTCAAAGTTTTGTCAACATTACGTATGGAATAAACCTTGCGCCCTTCGAACAAGTGATCGTGTGCCGTATTTTAATTCAAGCCCTCTGGAAAAATATTGTTTTGTCGGGATAAAAGTTTGACGTACGGATCAGTGATAGTGATATTCAGTGAAATTTCGGAGTTTACTATGTTATTTATCAAATGGACTGTTGAATTATCAGCTTAGCGTTCTGAAAGTTGTTCGGATCACTTGTTGGATAGGGTTGCATATCAAAACAGTTCTAACATAACCTCTTCGTCAGGTGGTGTATGTGTTTTTGAGACTGTGCGTTGTTTGTGCAGATCGTGATGGCTCCCCCACAACCCAAGGCGGCGGCCAAGCCCGCTGCGGCGCCCGCTGGCGGAGTCAAGAAAGCCAAAGTAGGCAAACCAAGGAATTATGACTTGGGAAATGGTGTTGTCCGTTTCTCCAAGACTAAGATGTTCCACAAGACAGTGAGTACTTCATTCATTTGAGTTAATGACTATAGATAAAATTACTATATTTTCAATAATAGTATTTAACAAAAGCATAATATTATCTAGGCCAGGTCAGTAGACATAACAATGATCTGGATTTGCTGTGCCGTACCTTCGTTTGTGCTAATTCAAAACGCGCCACCGAGCGTCCATGGAACTAAAATTTACATTATTTCATCTCCTGATGTTAGTCACAGAATAATGTTCTGAAACATTAGTTCTGTGGATGCTCACTATTGCCAAACTACTGCTATCAGCGCCAAAACGGCGATAACCAAATGCTCTCATTGCAACTTTCGTCTAGAGCCTGTCTAGAGTACGGAGTAATATGTAGTTGTCTATGAGAGCACTACAGACTGAGACTACCTTATGTAATTTAGGTAATCTATTCAATATCTGTTTACAATCTTATTTCCTTTGTTAATTCCAGGCCAAATACAAGTTTGTGGGCAAAAAGAATGCTAAAGTTCAGAAGCCCAAGAAACCCACAGTGGTGGTAAAGCAGATTGGTGGTGAGAAGAACGGAGGAACCCGTAATGTGCTGCTTCACCGCAGAAAGTCCTTCTACCCCACGCAGGACAAGTAAGTCAAACCATTATTGTTCTATGTTGGGATGAAAACCTGCACTGAGTCGTAGAAGTGTATGGTGAAATCTCTGACAGGTAGGTACACTTAAGATTAATACTGATTCTTAGTACAATAAACATTCACAATTAAGTTGTTATTGTTATTAACCTGTTGGCTATCAGTATCCCGTATGGTATATTTGAGTCTATTTTCACAAAAAAAATAATATATAAGTAAAAAAAATGTTTTTATCAAATTTTTTGGTTCATTTGCCTTCCTCAAATACAGATTTTATGTATAGCAGACCTTTTAATCATTGTATAATAAAAAAATAGCTCAAGAACTCCAAAAATGCACTCGTCCACAGGTTAAATTGATTATTATTAATGAGCTTGTCTTTCGACATACGACTCTAGAGACTTCCATGCCGTCCAGTCCTGTGCTATTTGCAGTCATGTTGGCCCTCCTATTTCTTTTGTCATCTTCCATTTATTATTTGACGTTGTCTCATCCATATTCTATCTTGTGGGAACCATTCTGTCACATTTTTGGTCACTTTCCAGTCTCTCATTAAGTGCACATCCATCACCATTTGGATATTTTCATCTAGTTTGTTACATCCTTCACTTTAGTTCTTTCTCTTTTTGATTTCAAGGTTTTTATGTTGGCATGTTCAACATCAAACTTTCTTCCTGCATCATGCTCATGCCTTTCCATACTATGTTGACATACCTTCAATTTCCTTATGTTGCTTATTGTAAGTGGCCAAGTTTGGCTACCATATCTCATGCATGGCAAGATACAACTATCAAACACTTCTTTTTGCACCTTGCAGTTGGATGCTCCTTATTTTAAATCATTTCTTTCATGGACAAGTCAGTACAGTTTCCAAGAATTTGTGATTTGTTGATCCACTTCTTTAGACATTTGATTGTCGGGTGATATGAGGTATAGTGTGTGAAATCAAAGGAATAGATGTACGTATGTTGAATAGGGTGCTGACAGTTTGTCAGGCCACCTATGAGAGAAAAAGGAGTCAAAATTTATACCTTTATGGAATTCAATTATAAATAAACAAAACACTGCTAAATAGGAAATCTACGTATATCCTCAGTTTAAATAGCCTGGCATCAAGTGTTAGGAAATGTATGTCAGAAAAATAGCTAACATGTGCCGGAAGACACTCTGTGCATACATTTTGTACTAGATCCTGCAATCCTTCAGAAAAAAATTTAGACCCATCACACACAAACTGGATATTAGAATTCAACACTTATTTTCTGCTACTAAGAGCTACTTTGGTAGTAACTCAAAATCTTTTCTGAGATATACTATTGATATGGTTAAGTTGGTTAATGGCCGGTTCCTGTATCTTAAAACAAATCGTTTTGCTAAACGCCATACAAATAATGTCAAAAAGTAACGAGATGTTGGAAAATTAAACAACTTGTTTAATTTTTATAGGAATTATACCGCATTAACTAAAAAATCAATAATTTTGTCAGAATAGAAAAGTAATATAATAGTATAAGACGGGTTCAAAAAAAGCTAGGGGAAAGATTTGGATGACGACGCATAGGTCTCGGTGGCCGAATTGGTAAAGACATGTGCTGTGTTGAGGCACAGTGTGCGAGTTTGAATCTCGTCCGTGACCCAAATTTTTCCATTAGAAAATTATTATATATATTTACCCTAAGCAGGCGTTAACTGCTAAAAAAAAACATAATTAATATATTTAGTTTTAATTGTATAGTAATTTATAATAGATACTAGTTTTCCCGCCCGCGACTTCATACGTTCAGACTACTGTTTATTGCGAAAAAAGCATCCTATTTTCTTCCAGGATATTAAAAACCAATGCGAAAGTAGATGCTCCAATGCTCTTGATGTTTTTTGATACTTGTTATTTTGTTTCCATGGCAACCACAAACCATCTGTGATGACAACCATTCCTTACAGTGAGTAATTAACATTTTCCTGTGGAAACTTAAAATTTTCCGAGATAAAAAGTATCCTGTTTTATTCCAGAGTAGCCTAAGGGTATAACTCCATTCTAAATTTCATCAAAATCGATGCAGCCATTATCGTGTGAAAGCTCCCCAAACAAACAAACAAACAACGTTTCACTTTTATATATTGGCATGGATATGAAAATAACGTTACAACATTACACTATCTTATAATGTGCGCCCCGCCTGACTAAAGGTCAGATAACCAACAGTCGTAAACCCACCAAAAATTAACTAAATACCTAGAACAATACAAAAGTCGCTAATTGTTCTCTTCCCATTCCAGGATCCGCACTATCTCCCACCACAAGACGTTCAGCAAGCACGTGCGCAGGACGAGGCCCAACCTCACGGTGGGCACCGTGTGCATCCTGCTGGCAGGCCGGCATGCGGGCAAACGTGTGGTGCTCGTTGGAGTCCTACCCAGCGGGCTGCTCCTTGTCACTGGACCTTTTGCTGTGAGTACCATCTTATTATTATTATTTTTGACACCCTGTTGTCATTTTTGTGGGATAACCAGAACCAGTATACTTTATTTAATTTTTATATTGTGGGTGAAATTAGAGTTATTTTTTCAATGGCCGTTCATCTTGCATGTCAAGAGTGAAAAGGTATCTACTAGGCAAGCGTACTACACAACCACATCATCGCTTTCCATCAGGTGAGATTGTGGTAAAACGATTGCCTATACAGTAACAAAAAAAAAGAAAAGTATATATGACATGTAAATTTGTTATGAAAAGTGACTTTATTCCGTTAAGTTTAAGGTAGTTTTTCGTTCTGTTTGGGTAGTATTGTTAATGGCAAAAATTGCAAAAGTGTTGAAAACAGCTTTTATATTGTATAGAGATACATTGTACTTCAGTTATTTAATTTTATATCAGTGTTCAGGTTAGTGTATGGAGAAATTAATACTAGGGCATTTGTTTGAGAACATAAATGAAAGTTGTTTTGAGCGGTAACTGCAGTTTTATTATAAATATGAAATTAATCTACAATACAAGATGCTTGCATTAGCAAGAGAGATGAGTGAGAGGGTGAGTGAATGAATGTGAGACACAGATAATAAATATAAATCATAGAGTGAATGTTTGCTGTAAACAGCATATGTAGAAATAATACAAAGTTTTTTTTGATATCAGCAATGTATATTGTAATAACAAAAAATAGGCGGGACACCTGCGTCCCGCAACGTTCCAGATGTGTAAACATAAAAAAGGAAATAACTAAAACAAGGAGCCATTACATGTTTATGCATCAAAAACAAATATCAATATTTAATATTGTAGTTTGTGGCATATCTGAGAAATAGTTAATGTCACATGATTTATTTTCTTTGTTGGAGTCATGACATAATATCCTCAAAATACTTATTGGTATTGATCGGGAAAAGGGGAAAATTTGAATGGGCTACCGCGTGCTGGTTGTTGGTTGACGCGCCGCACCTTTCCCTTCTTCCTTTCCACTCGGAGGTGATTTTATTTGATGGATGATGTACGTTGATTGTGTTGCGCGAAGACGCGGCTGACGAGAAAATTCCATCGGTTTTGCTATAATTTTGTATTTGATATAATTGTATTGTACGAGTAACAAAAACGTATATGTGTGACGCCAAAAATGCACAGCAGGCACTTGGCGAGTGCAGGGTGCAGTTAATGGCTTGCGGACATTAGGGATCAACGGAGGTGTGGCTTATTGAGGCTCTGCTTTATATTGATTCCACGCATTGGCTTTGCATAGTTATCCATTGGAGTTGTCATTAGAAACGAGATATGTACCACGTTTTTTATAAAAAGCAACTACTTTAATCTTTGTTTTTTTACTGTAAACATAACGTTTCATTTTGCAGTTCAACTCGTGCCCGCTGAGACGCATCCCCCAGCGCTACGTGATTGGGACATCCACTAAAGTGGACCTCGGAGACTTCAAGCTCCCCGCGCAGCTGGACGACACATACTTCAAGAAGAACAAGAAGAGCACCAAGCGCAGCGTCAAGCGGAAGCAGGGAGAAGATATCTTCGCTACCAAGAAAGAGGTACGGTTCCCGTCACATTTTCCTGGGTTACAAATAAGTTCCTACTAACTTTTGCATGTGACGGTTTCCACGCGGAATTCAGTTTATTGTGAGTAAGGGTTCAAACTCTCCATGCAAATTTCATCAATATTGGTTCAGCCGTTAAGTTGTGAAAAGGCAATAGACAGATAATTACTTTTGATTTATAATACTAGTATACCTTTATACCAAACAAGCTGTGCCCGCGGATTTGCCCGTGTGGTTATTTCTCTGGGTTAACTGTAATTTGTGTTATTCCAGGATGAAAAGTAACCTCTAAAATACCAAATGTAGTTCAGCCGTCAGATAGTTTTTTTATTGAAGCTACCCAACAGTGAAAACTGCATTGCAATGGTCTAGTAGATTTTACGTGCTGAGCGAACAGACCGACACAGCACCAATTTTAATTAGAAAATAAAATATATTCTTGTTCAGTATAGTACACAGTAGTTAATTATCTTCTTTGTACAAACTTTATGTTACTTACTGTTTTATTATACGTATAGATTTTTTCAATATTCTTTTAGTCAAGTAAGTTTTTCAACTTTCCATTGCTCAACAAATAGATATTTTTCGTGCATTTTGAAGTATGGAGCCACGCTATGCCATATCCCAAACATTACATTTTATTAGTTATCGGGGCTGAGGCTCTTACCTGGTGTTGTTGGCACATTACTGCTCAGCAACCATCTGTATCACCATTAGTTCTAATAATTGCGTGGAGATTATTTAGGGTTAAAAAGTAAAAAATAAATAGCCTTGCCCTCCCTAATTATGCACACTATTTCCTTGTCAAATTGCATCAAGATCAGTTCAGCCGGTTACTCTTGATAAAGCAACAAACAGATAATAACTATTATCTGTAACTATAATAAAGCCACCAACTTTTTGGTACTTATTGTACCAAAAAGTTGGCGAGTTACTGAACATGAATATAACGTTTTTTTAAAATCATGTTTGTCTGTCTGTCCGCACATCACGTAAAAACTACTGGACCGACTGATGCGGTTTTAACTGCTGGATAGGTTAGGACTTAAAAACTGGTGTACTTAGTATCTCAATCGGATGAGTAGAAGCCGAGCAATCAATATAAAACCAATTGACGACTGAAGGAATTTTGAGTATTGGTATTTTAGGTCCTGGAATAGCCCACAGAAATTCCTAGATAATATTTTTAGTGTGATGAATGAATCTTCCTCAAAGTTTTTGTAATCTAAATTGTCTTCTTTCCAGAAATACGTGCCCTCAGAACAGCGCAAGAGCGACCAAAAGCTGGTGGACGAGGCCGTCATCAAGGCCATCGCCAAGCGCGCGGACAAGAAGGTGCTCCGCGGATACCTCAAGTCGGCCTTCGGCCTGCGCTCCAGCCAGTTCCCGCACAGAATGGTCTTCTAGGTTAATAAACAACTTTAACTAATGTGCTGGGTTTTATTTTATAATTTTTTATTTAACTTGTATATGTATCTATGAATTTCTCTCTGTCCTGGAATCTTGCAACTTAAATTCGAGCACTTGCCGATTAGCTATCCGGCTGAATCTTTCAGGGTAGCTCACAAACAGAAAACAAAGAAAATAATAATAACTAAACAGTAGAAATGCAATAAAAAGAAAAAAAACGTAAGTGAAAAAGAAATAAAAAAAACGTGATAGTCATAAAAGTTTTTTTTTTAGTTTTTCTTATCTATGTGGTAAGTGATACGTGTCTATAATACCGTGAAAATACTTGCCTATAAGGCATCCGTTAGATATCTGTGATGAGATCGCTAGATTGATCTGCAGTGGTATTACACAATTTTGATCATATCGGTTTCAAGCCGTCAAATTCATTAATGCTTTGCGGTAGAGTCGATTTTGCTATGAAAAAAGTGACAATCTGATTGAAGCCAAGTTCTGTGGCCCAATTCCATAACTTGGCTACAATCGGATTATCACTTTTTTCATAGCAAATTCGACTCTATCGCAAGGCATTAGTGGTTGCGATACTGAGAATTCGATTGAAGCCAAGTTATGGAATCGGGCTACTGCAGTGCGATTACGTAATGTTGATCATATCGGTTTCAAGCCGTCAAATTCATTTGTGCCTTGCAATAGTCGATTTTGCTATGAAAAAAGTGACAATGTGATTGTAACCAAGTTCTGTGGTCGGGGCCCAGGCTATTATTTATTCTGTGGCCAGGGGCCCGACTACAGAACTTGGCTGCAATCAGATGTCACTTTTTTCATAGCAATTTCGACTCTATTGCAAGGCACTAATGAATTTGACGGCTTGAAACCGATATGATCAACACTGCGTAATAGCACTGCTGAACTCTGCCACTGTGTAGTGTCCCTGTTAGACTGCTATAGACTATAAATAAGCGCATGTTTAGTAACGGCAGAACCCGCGCGGATGCAAACCGCGTATTTATGTTAGCGTGTTCATATTCTACCGTAGCTATCCGCGGATTCGGCCACGTCTGAACTAACGCTAAGGAAAAAACGTCAGTCACTACAACAGATGACATCATTATGGCGGGTGTCTTTATTTTAATAATAACTCCGAATTTAAAGAGTTACGTTAATATTCATTGCAGATACAGTAAACACCTCGGTGTAAATATTCGTTTTTTCCCAGTAGTTCCGTTAGAGAAGTTCCGTAACGGAACTGGGTGAGACTTTCTCACTAGTTCCGTGAGGACAAAGAACACAAATATACTGAGGAATACACCTATTCGAACAGCTGCACTTCGACTTAGTGGTAGGTACACCCGCGATCCTGACACGAGAAAACATCTTCGCTAAAAGTTAAGTGTATTTCAAAATCTTTGTCTATTACCCTAGTAAGGAGTCCCCACGACCGCTATCGATATTAAGGCAGTGTGGATCTCCGGAATGGGGCAACCTCTTTTGATTTTACCCAAAAAAGACTAATAGTGCTGCACTATTCAAAGTTGACCATTTCAATAATGATGGTCACACGGCACGGCGGAATCGGCGTGGAGCTTATTACACGACTGCCTTTAAGAGAGAATGTAATTTATTTAAGGTTCATGTATGTAGGTATGCATGTATGTATGTGAGTTTATTTATTCCACCATAACTTTTAAACGCCTGAACAGATACGGATTTATGGGGTATCATTAGAAATCCTATCATCCTGAATTACAGTTTTTTATTAGTTTTTTTTGCAGGGCATCGTGTTTTTTCTCTTACCTTGAGGATGTACTTGTTTATATTAGTCTTCGATCGGGGTTACTCCCTTACTCCTCTCCAGTGGATAGAAAGGCTAAAAAATAAAGTTTATGATTGTCCGCGCCGATTCCTCTAGTCAGAGCGGATAGAGGAATCGCATCGTCGGACAAGACAGTGTGGACAACACTGCACCGCTCAGAACTTACCAAACGTAACTTTGAAGGCCACACACTCCAACCACAATAAATAATAGTACAAGCTCCAGTGCAGCCCTGGCACTGTCCGTACTGAAGTGAACGTGAAGTCAGAACTACCAGTATAACTTCTACGAAGACTGCTGGCCGATGCCATCTTCAAGAAACTATTGGTGTGTTTTCAATTGATGATGGCATGGCCCTTAGGAAAATAGAAGCAAGTGATTGCACCTGAGCTAAACCATGGTACAGTAGTCGCAGAGGAAGTTTGTGTCTCGGAAGTTGTCTGCTATATAGTCGCTGCGCAAACTCCTATTTTTCAGGCGAATTCCAATGTTAAAAAGGTGAAGACAGCATTGTAGGTATAACTGCCTCGCTTACTCGTTTACGTTTTTCACATGTTCTATCTCGCTCTTACTTTATGCTGTTTTATCCTCACAGCAGTACCTGCGCAATCGTTCACAGAGCCTAACTTCACAACCACAAAGATCGGCTGCGACTACTATACGAAGGAAAGTCTTTTATAGAGAAGTGTTATATAACTACTCGTCAAAGCAAAATGGCGGCGATGTTCTCAACGCGATCATACAGGGGAATAAGATGAGGGCAGAAATCAAACACTCCAACTTGTAAGCACATATTATATTGTTCACTTGTACTTGTGCGGCGGGACGACGCGTGCGCGCGGCGCGGCGGCCGAGCGTGCGCGTGCGCCGTGTCGCTCGCGCCACTCCGCCTCCAGCCGCGCGTACACACCGCCTGTTGTCAATTGGAGGGGTTGGTTACATAGGTATCATGGTCTAACTATAAAGCGTGGTCGCCAAGTCTGGTGACAGCATCGTGATTTCCATACTGGGCTACCTTTTAAGACTAAACGGCTGTACCGATCTTGATGAAACTTAGTATGGAGTTAGTTTGAAGCACGGGGAAATACATTTAATACTTTTTATCGCAATAAACTGTTGTTCCGCGCGAATGAAATCGTGGGTAAAAGTTTATTTATTTATTTATATTACCAAAACCACAGCTCTTGATGCAACTTAAATATAACTTATGATAATACAAAAAGTCAAGAACGGTTTTATATTTTACGAGTTAATGAAATTTTGACTGCCACTAATAATGCCAACATAATATAGTATATTAAACATTGTATACAAATAATGTGATATAATAGTAAATATGTATATGTAAGAGTGTGTGTGTGATTTGAATAACCAGTGTGTGTGTGCTCATTTGTGTGATGAGCAGAAATGTTTGTTTCCGAGTCATGGATGTAATATTCTTATCTATGTATGTTTATCCGTTATCTAGTGCCCATAGCACAGGGTATCCTAGTTTGAGGCTAGATAATTGGTGTGGAATTGTCCCTAATATTATTATTATTATTATTATTAGTGTTTATGGGTAAGTGTATGTTAGCGCTCACCTGATGACACAAGCCTCATAAGAGTCAGTCACCAGGAGAGTCGCTGTGTGCGTGTTCGTGTGAGTGCGTTAGAGGATAGGGGTGAATGTAAGTTTTGTGTGTGTAACAATACAAGTTTAAATTTTAGTAATAAGTACTTCACGCTTAAAACTTTCTTTACCTTGATGGAAAATATCAATCCCATCAAATTGCTTATTATATGCCCTATGTAACTGCCTGACGAGTGAGTTCCTGGCATTTCGTACTTGAGCGTGAAACGGCAAATAAATTTGTATGTCTTGTTCGAGTGTCAGGAACACAGAAACGCAGTTACATAATAAAAACCTATGATAGTTGCTCACTGCTTGCGTAGTTAGTGACGCGTAGTCTAAATACATAACGTGCCCATGGGGCCATGATTTGTGCTGATTCGACTCGTCATCATCGTTATTCTCTCGTGACTGGAACTAGCCGAATGGTAACTTTATCCTCCTACAAAACTTAAGGAAAAAAAAACCTACCTACCGTATACCGGGCGCTTTAATCTATCTTGGGAAAAAAACCTGACAAATGTAACAGGCGTCAGGTCCTGGTTGCTGCGCTGACACGCACGACATAGCAGGCTGTGGTCAGGTCTCACCACTAACCTGCGGGTACCTTCGCCATCCCCGGCTGCACGTTGGCCCGGCGCGCGAGTGCAGCGCGCATCTTTCGCGCGGCGCGCTCCTCGAACCGCCGCTGCTGGTCCTGGTTGCTGCCCCGACACGCAGACGTAGCAGACTGTGGTCAGGTCTCACCACCTGCGGGTACCTTCGCCTTTCCCGACTGCACGTTGGCCCGGCGTGCGAGTGAGGCGTGCTCCTCGAAACGCCGCTGCTGGTCCTGGTTGCTGCTGACACGCAGACGTAGCAGGCTGTGGTCAGGTCTCACCACTCACCTGCGGGTACCTTCGCCTTCCCCGGCTGCACATTGGCACGGCGCGAATCTGCCGCGCTGCTCGCTCTTCGACCCGCCGCTGCTGGTCCTGGTTACTGCCCCGACACGCAGACGTAGCAGGCTGTGGTCAGGTCTCAACACCTGCGGGTACCTTCGCCTTTCCCGGCTGCACGTTGGCCCGGCGCGAGAATGCGGCGCGCATCTGCCGCGCTGCGCGCTCCTCGAACCGCCGCTGCTGGTCCTGGTTGCTGCCCCGACACGCAGACGTAGCAGGCTGTGGTTAGGTCTCACCACTCACCTGCGGGTACCTTCGCCTTCCCCGGCTGCACGTTGGCCCGGCGCGCGAGTGCGGCGCGCATCTGTCGCGCGGCGCGCTCCTCGAACCGCCGCTGCTGGTCCTGGTTGCTGCGCGCCGACACGCACGACGCCCACTGACGGCCCACCACGCGCACCCGTCTAGATATAGCGGGTATAGTTAAAGGTAACTGTGACGTAGAAGAATTCCTTAAGACAATCTACATGATGTGTTTGGTAGTGGGTTAGCCAAATGTGGGCGCGTAGGTGGATCTATTTAGTTTTTCTTTTCTTTTAGTTGCAATTGCAACATTGGTCTATTGTTTACAAAAGTAATTCATTTCTGAACTTTTAGGCTAGTTTAATCCCACAATGCTAAAAGCCATTTGTTTTTCATAAAATAAATAAATAAATACTAAACACCTTGAGTAGACCAAAAATACATCTGAGACTATAAACAATCAAAAAGTTTGACCAGACACATACACGAAAAAGAATTGTAGAGTTAAAGAATCCAAATTCCGCAAAATTCTAAAAAATAACAAATATAACTGTGGCCGGAGCCCCCCGAGGGTGTCTACCAGCTCAAAGGGACTCCTTGCTCACAATAATTTATAGTAGGTGCAGAATAAACGTAGTGGTGCGAGCCATCCTTTTAGCTTTCCCTCTCATAGTAGATAATAGGCTCGCAGCTGAAGTGGCTTGAAGATCTTGCTACGAGTATGTGCCTCGTAGAAGTGAAGAAAGAAGTCACAGATTAGATATATTTATGTATGTTTATTTTAACTTGTGTTCCTCTGGTATCTACATCGAAATGTTTTTAGTCTTAGTAGCAAACACGATTTTATGCTTAGTGAGGCATAATAAACTTAAATATTGTAGATAGAAAACGATGATAAATTTACAACTCCTCCAAACTTTTTTAGTCGCCATCCAGATGAGACGATCCATGACCATGTAGGAATGACAGGTTATTTGAATTTAGAATTAATATAGAGAAACTATCAAATGAGTATGATTATGATGAAAGAGGTTTGATATCGTCACAGAACTATAAAAAAACCTCTTTCAACTGCGAATCGGGCTTGCGCACTGAGGGTTCCGTACAAACTTGTAGGTACGTAAACAGTTCGTCCATCACGGGAATCGAGACAAGATACAAAAAATAGTTATTTGTTATGCAAGGCTGCAAAATGATTTTTTGGTGAGAGTACTTGTATAAACCTCGCCCTCGCTACGAACTCGCTACGAATACGCTCGCTATAAACCCTCGCTACGCTCTAGATTCTATATTTGAACCACTCGCTTCGCTCGTGGTTCAATCCTAGAATCCTTCGCTTGCTCTGGTTTCAAAAGTACGAGACTCCAAACTGACTTTTGTGTTGAGACTGCCGTGCGCAACACAAAACTTTTCACCTCACTAAAGCGAGGAAAATGCTAGGTGCAAGAAAAGCAGCTAAAATAATATATTAAATTTGTGAATATAAAAAATATATAAAATAATATAAAAATGGGCTGTCGCGGGATGCCTGGCAGATGCGTAAATATAATAGAATAGAGTCGAACAGAATCGAATAGAATAGAATCGACATGAGTCGAATAGGGTCGAATGGGGTTGAAAAGAGTCAAATTTAAACGAAAAGAGTCGATCGAGTCGAGAAAAGTAGAGTAGGGTCGAGTAAAGTTGAATAGAGTCGAGTAGAGTAGAAAGGAGTAGAATAGATTAGAGTACAGTAAAATACGAGTACAGTAGAATAGAGTAGAATACAGTAGAATAGAGTAGAATAGAGTAGAACAGAGCAGAACAGAGCAGAACATAGTAGAACAGAGTAAAACATAGTAGAAAAGCGTAGAACACAGTAGAACAGAGTAGAAAAGAGTAGAATACATTAGACAAGAGTAGAACAGAGTAGAACATAGTAAAATAGAGTAGAATACAGTAGAATAGAGTAGAACACAGTAGAACACAGCAAAACACAGTAGAACACAGCAGAACACAGCAGAGAGTAGAACAGAGTAGAATAGAATATGATATGTAAATGAAAAGAGACGAATAGAATCGAGTAGAGTGAAGTATAGTCGAGTAGAATCGATTAGAGTCGAGTAGAGTTGATAAGAGTCGAGATTGAATAGTAAGGTTCGATTTAAAAAAACTCTTTCCACGCTAGCGGGTAAAATGCACTTTTGCACTCAGATTTCGAATAACAAACAGAATCTTTCCGAGCTTGTGAGGTGAAAATAAGTATATTTGTTATATATAGTCCGAAAATCGTAAATTTGTAGTTTCCTGCATACGGTAACTACAAATTTTCCATTTTCGGATTTTTGCCTTTACTGGTGCTATAAGGCATTGCTTCTTGCCAAATTTCATGATTCTAGGTCAACGGGAAGTGCCCTATAGGTTTTGATTCTCTGGCGAGTGTCGAAAATGTTGAAATATGCGGCATAAACGGCCGTATCTTTTGATTGCGTTGGCTTTGTGTATTTGATATTAATTTCAACCTCCAAGCGTTCCTGAGAAAAAGGATCTTGACATACAGACAGACGGATGGTCAACAAAGTGAACCTATAAGGATTCCTTTTGAGTTACGGAACCCTAAAAAAATAACACCTACCGTTTTTTTATTTTGTTCTTTCTAAATGGATCCAACTACACGCACTTAAAAATAAGTCGCTACCAGCCGCCTTTCGCAAGTCGTCACTCCACCTAGCCGGCGGGCGCCCTACACTACGTTTGCCTAAACGCGGTCTCCACTCGCCCCAACGGTAGAAAATATCTACTCGTAATTTCACCGGTATAAACTTTATTATTTTCTGCGTGATATTCTACAGTTATTATCTTTTGGTTTGAAAGGCACTGTATTCAGCATATTGTTGATCAATTAGCCGAGTGGCGACCCTGACTGCGAAGTCAACCAAAAGGCGCGGGTTCAAATCTCGCAAGGTTTGAGCAGAAATATTTGATTCCGTTTTTTTTTTCAAGAATGTAATATTCGTATGAATAATTTTTTGCTGATTATATGAGTCTAGATATAAGCAGTCTGGGACTGATAACGAATGCAGCACTGCAGTAAATTACAGTAATAGATTTTCAGATTATTTTGTTAAGTGCTGAAATTATGAGAACCAGCCTGATGCTTACCATAAGGTTAAACAAATGCTTATATAGTTGCATAGTTTAAAAGTCAATTATTAATCCAGAGTATATAATCTTACATTGAAGCCACGACATTATCAAAGCTTTATCATCGCTATCTGAACAACTGCCTGATATTTTCATTAGAGTACCGCAAGGCAGCTTTCTAGATCTAGCTCTCTTCATATTTTATTCCCATGCACTCACTTGTTCCCCGGATGCGAGTTCGGGCGCACCGCTCGATGCACCTTCCTTCTCGGCGGCGAATCCTCGTCGCTTTTGGCGCTGGCTGAGCTCTGCTCGCTGTCGCTGGAGCTGGACTGCTCGCCGCAGTCATCCGCTGAGTCGCCGCCGCCAGGGGCGCCTTTCTTTGTATAGCAAGAGGTGTGATTGAAACTGGTAGTTGTAGATTGGAGGGTATTAACTTGACTTGGAATTTTTGAAAGAACAACTTTTTGCTGTTACATTCATACTCATAGTTTTTATTATTTAAATATTTCTCTATAATCTATAGTTACAGTGCTCTGTACTAAGGTAACTGAATAATAATAAAATAAGTAACCTATGGTCATACATATTTTCAACTGTTTTTAACACATTTTCTAAATAAAAGCTTCTTTTCCGTGGAAATATTCGAAACTATGAACCTAACTACCTATCGTTGGAAGTACCTAAATAAGTAAATAGATTAAATAAGCTCGGACGAGATGCTAAGTGAGTAGGTAACTATTGAGTATCCTTTCAACTACCTATGTAATGCATTGTATAGGACTTGCACAACTTTTGTTATTATATTATATTCGGTTTTCAATTCTACAGTTCTAAAATGTTCTAATAACTACAGTCCACAAAAACTAAGTGCCTGTGCTTAATTTTCATGGGTACTAGGTATTAGGTAAATAAATACCTATGTAATACATAACTACGTAATTTATACGAACAAAAAGTTATAGGAACATATTTTCCTAAAGTTCCTACAACTTCATGAAAATCTACTTTTTATCTATCCTAACATAATGGTATGAAAATGAAGAAGTAAATTTTCATGACGTTGTAGCAACTTTACAAAATAAAACACAAATTTTTGTTTGTGCTGTGAGCAGCAGAATAAATATTAGCGTTGTTAAAAATATGATTTCATAACTTAAAAATCCAAACAAAACAAAAAATAAGGTGATATTTTCTTTTTTTTTAAATTGAGCTCAATTTTACGTTCAGCATTTATCCCTTTGTGCTATTTATTAGGATTTCGTCATACTGGCTAGAAAAAAAATCAACCTATATAACATTATATTTATACATGATGTCCCAGGAAATAGTGATAAGCGGAAGTCCCGAGGTAGAGATCACCCCCAGGGGCATCCGAATAACCCCCATGTACTTTATGTTTCGCAATTTTTGATATTTTCGGAGTTATTCCAATAGCGCGGCCAAAGTTTTAAACAAGCGAAAGAATGTGATTATCCCGGCGTTGACAAATAGGAAGCCACTTGAGTATAACACGAAAATGTGAGACGTGGTTATATTTGCGCAAGCCTTATGCACCTTATGCAGAAATTTAAACTCCACAACTATGCTTGCCATGTGTTGCTACAAAAATGAGGCGATCACGCTTAGAAGCATTCTGCGGTCGCACCACACGCGTTTATCATTCTGCATAGAATTCGCAAACATTCACGGCACGTTTGAACACGTGATCGCCTCCAGTCTGCAGAATCCCTTACAGATTTCAAGTATTGGGTCCTTACCTTCAAATTGAGCGGTTCCTCTTTAGCATCCCTGGGTTTCTTCTCTTTATCAGGCGTGGCTACTGTGCCGGTGCTGCAGCCCCCGGCCAGGGACTGGGCCGAGGCATGCACGGCGGCGAGCGCGGGCGAGCCGGGCCGGACGGATGCTGTATACGTGTTTGTTGTGATAGGGCGGGCCAAGGTGCTGGGAGCTGGCCTTCTGCAGCCTTGATTTGGTCTGATCAAGCTTTTGCAGCCTTGGCAACAATCATCCTAAATGATTGTTTGGGCTATTTGAAGCCTGGTTTGGGTTTTCTGTAGGTAGAGGCTATGTGCAAGAGGCTATTGCAGCCTTGGTTTGGTGTGATTGGAGGGGGGGTTTTGTTTGTAGCCTTGGTTTGGTGTGATTGTAGGGGTTTTGATTGGAGAGCTGAAGACCGAGCACAGTGGCGTGCATTAGGAGAGGCCTACTTCTAGCAGTGGACAAATAAAGACTGATGTTGTAGGGGTTTTGTAGCACTAGTTTAATGTGATTGTAGGGGGTTCTGTGCCTTGGTTTGGTCTGATTGTTGACGCTTTTGTGGCCTTGGCTTAGTATATTTTTTTTCTATGGTTTTGGTAGCCTTGGTTTTAGTCTTAATGGTTCTTTCGTTTCAAAAGCTTTGGGTATACTTATTTAATAAGATCTGTCTCCTCGCAGATTTTCAAAAAGGCCCTGAAGCGCTAAGTAATCGTCTAATGTTTTAGGGGGCAGGAAGACTTCAGACAGGTGTTAGAACTTCACAAAGGCATGGTGTGTGTTGTGTGTCACTTGCGTGCTTCCAGTTGATACAAAAGGTAGAGCCTTTTTCTTTGATAAAAGAGAGTGAACCGCTGCCTTTTTGGACGTAGAAGTCTGCTCGAATTAGGTACTTTCTGTACATTGTCTCCCTACTGAAATGTTGTGTATTTACATATTATATCGTGATCGCCAATTGCAGCTAAATTAGGTCTATTTGGAAGCATCATGACATGACATGGCTGCTACATGTATTGCCAATGATGTAGCATATGTACAGCTGCTAGAATTTTGTCCTTATATCTAATCATTTAAAGCTTTTCGACTTTTGTACAGCGTGAGAGTCGCGCGTTTAAATGAATTGCTAAGGTTGTACTTGTTACTCAATATCCAGTACTGGTTTTTCATTGAGAGATGAGCACAGGTTACTTTGTCTACACGCAATGAATACTCGATCAATGGAAACTGTTTTCGTCGCTTCAATTTCTTGTAGCAGTTTCACGAACGCATGACAATCACAATGTAAAAACCGCCGCAAATGCTCTTAACTTGGGCTTGCGCAAGAGTGGAGAGTGATGCAAATATCGGCAACGTAGTGACAGCGACAAACAACATCGACAAAGCATTGTATGCTGCTGTATGCATGACTATAGCTATTCATCGAATTAAGTGTACCTCTCTCCCCGCTTGCCTATGCCCAAATAAGTATCTAGTCTCGGTGCCGGTAGGTGTGGTACTCACGGTTGAACTTGTTGTTGCTGGTGTATAGCTTGCCCAGCAGGCCCAGCGGTGGGCGAGGCGGCGCGAGCAGGATGCCTTCCCACCAGAACACCTCCTTGCACTGGAGACGGCCGCTGTCTTCTCCACACTCTGGTCGAAACGTGAGAGGATAATGTTGGATTTGAGTCTTGCCTTCAACGAAGGTATCATCAAAATTGCCGGGCTGTCTCGCTCGGCCCATTGCTGGGGTCCACCAGCTGGCCATAGACTTTTCTTTTGGTACGCAATTCTTCTCAGCTATATGTGCCAATTATTTTGGATTGAACGAGCTTAATCCCGGTCCCGGTACTTGTTGTACGCTCCACAACCTTGTGGGATCAGGATCACCTCGCTGCACGAGCCTGGTCACTCGCTCGGGGAACATGAGCTGCGGCGGGCGCATGGCGTTGATGTCCCGGTACTTGTTGTACGCTCCACAACCCTGTGGGATCAGGCTCACCTCGCTGCACGAGCCTGGTCACTCGCTCGGGGAACATGAGCTGCGGCGGGCGCATGGCGTTGATGTCCCGGTACTTGTTGTACGCTCCACAACCCTGTGGGATTAGGCTGACCTCGCTGCACGAGCCTGGTTACTCGCTCGGGGAATATGAGCTGCGGAGGGCGCATATGGTGATGATGTCACGGTACTTGTTGTACACTGCACAACCCTACGGAATCAGGCTCACCTCGCTGCACGAGCCTGGTCACTCGCTCGGGGAACATGAGCTGCGGCGGGCGCATGGCGATGATGTCACGGTACTTGTTGTACACTTCGAGCACGGCGCAGTCGGTGGCGAGCCTCTCATCGGGTACGTGCTCGCGGAACTGACAACCCTGGAGACAATTACTCTTCAATATTTTTATCAATTTGAGAGCCTTCGTCGAGAGTGAAACAATCCATGCAAGCGTGTCGCACATCATTGTTCACCGCATCAGGAAATATAAGTGATCAAGTCGAGCCATTATTAGTGAACCACCCTTATAATATATTTTTATGCGTTAGTGAAGCATTTGACCGCCGCCGTTTTAAATGATGGAGAATCGATACGGCTGAAGACGAAGCAATATTTAGAAGATACTGTTTACTCCTGACTACGAGTATACACCCACTATGCTGTTCGGCCAGGCCGACAGTCAGCCAGTCCGTCGGATGCTGTGTTTCCATAAGTCTTGAAGACCTATTGTGGAAGGGGTGGGGAAAATATGTACTTAATTGCGTAGCCTTCGCTCGATATGTTTGTTGTGAGATCATTAAGACTGAATGGATTTCTATTACGAACTCTTTAATTGGAAGAACAGCATGATATTAAACACAGGATGCTCTTGTCTTGCAAGAGTCCATCAGGGGACTACTAGTTAGATATTTGAATGCAATTGCCAAGTAGGTAGTAATGTGCAAAAAGGAACTTAATCCTAGTTCCTATATGCCTTACCCATAGTGCTGTACGAACCTGTCTGTAGCGAAATTACTTACTGAGAAAATATTGGAAAAGTAATGTCTCAAGATAAAAAACGCATTGAATGCAGCTGAAACTCTTGCAATACAAAGTTCTCAGCAGCATTCCAACTCATAACTTGAGGAAAGAAACAACCACGAAACAAAATCTTATCCCCTGGACCTGGATGGAACATCAATCTATCGGTTTACCAACTGTCGGTCGGTTTATCATCTCACCGTGTTTCTGGTGATGGTCTCGAACCGGTAGGCCCTCTCGCCGCAGCAAGCGTACCGGCCGGCCGCCATCGGAGCCCGGCCCTCCACGCACAGCATGTGCGGCGCCTGCTCGTGGTGAGAACACCATTCCATCTGCAGGGAGAAGAAAATGTTGTATTTATATGTATTTTATTTTTATGATATTATATGATGTAATATTTATAATAATTGTATATATGACGACCGGTTGGTCTCGTGGCTAGAGATCCTAGGTACGAAATCGAACGGTCGCTGGTTCGAATCCTGCAAGGTGCAATCATTTGTGTGATGAGCAGAAATGTTTGTTTCCGAGTCATGGATGTAATATTCTTATCTATGTATGTTTATCCGTTATCTAGTGCCCATAGCACAGGGTATCCTAGTTTGGGGCTAGATAATTGGTGTGGAAATGTCCCGAATATATTATTATTTATTATTATTATATATATATATATATATATATATATATATACACATATTTTATAAAGTTTTATATTTTAGTACTTATTCATTTCGATTAATTTATCTTTATTTTCATTTTACTGTCCATATCTCGAGTGCACGCCTATACACATCTTACTTGCACAACCAGGATGACTGGCAGAAAATGCTGTCTTAGCATTAAGTCCTCCTCTGTATACTGTTTTTGTGCATAAAGTACTAAATAATAATAATAATGTTGTGAAGGTGGCTCATTAGATATACAAGATTCCCGTATTTAATATTTTAGCTTATTTTATTGTACAGGGTCAACCTGAAGACGTCAACATGGGTACTGCACATATACGTATACGCCTTCACATAATTGGTGTTTGCCGTAATCGCCATGCTTGTCAAGGAAGGGAAGGGGGGGGGGGATAGATGATGATACTCAGGTACACTGGAACATTCTGCTGGCCTATAGGTACACACCCGCGGGATGAGTAGGGCTGACCTCAGCCGCAAAGCTTCATATCTTACTTGCGTAAGTTCACTGGCGTGGGCTTCACCTGTCCTTCGCAAATTCTTGCCACGTTTCGCAAGAGAAGCTCCGTAATACCTGGCTACTGGGGGAAGTGTCAAAGCAAGGAAGCTACCTGGTACGATGAGAAGTAAGCTTTGTAAAGAATCTATGTACTTTATAAGCCGGGAAGCAAGTGTCTACGCCAGGTTTACGTACCTGGTACGCCGGGAAGTAGGTATCGCACAGCTGACAGCGCAGGAAGTGGCAGTCGGCCCACAGGCGCCAGTATACGCGGCGCCACGCGCGCAACTCTCCGTACAGCCACGTGATGTACTCGTTCAGGCTCCAGGACGGGTCCCTGCGAACACCAATTCCACCCTTCAGATAAGGGCCAGCTCCGCGGTTAGAGCTGTTGGTCGGGCTTTGCTCAGTGTTAAGCGGTCCTGCCTTCCGTCAACTATTACCTATTTATAAATTGGGCAGCCTGTGTCCGTGGATGGTTGGAACGGTATTTCCATTGGTTGAAGGTTCGAATCTTATTCTTAGGTCATAATCTCAATTTCAGGATTTAAATTAATCCACCTTCCCACTTCCTACTGGGATGCAAAGGCAATTATAGAGAGAGATATTTCAATGCAATAGGAGAACTTAAACTAGCCGTAGGTACCATAATAATTGCCTTAGACAATGGAAGTGCCTCCCAAGTTTTCCTGAAACTGTCTGTTACGAATCGCTTCATCCTCAGGATCCTATCCTTGTATCAGTGGTGCCAACGTCCATTCCACAGTGCCTTGACAAAAATCTTCAATCAATAATATGCCCTATCAGTCATGAGCCGAAACGTGTGTACATTTACGCTCTGACAGGTCCACAAATTTATGTTCACTCAGCGAGCTTTGGAAACAGCTATGCTTGGATGGTATTTGAAAGTTATTCGTAGATTTAAAGGACAAGATTCGTAAATAGGTAATCCGACAGAGGCGACTGAGGACAGATCCGAATTAGCTCTGGAGTACGCTGAAGTAGTCACATATCCCGAAGAACCGATAACCGTTAGAGGAGTTATTTTTAGGCAAACATAGTATAGGACGCTCTGTGGCCAGGTGGAGTGTCGGCTGACAGAAACTGGATGAAAAGAGCTGAAGGCCGAAGGCTAAGTGGCGTGCATTAGGAGAGGTCTACGCCCAACAGTGGACAAGTATAGGCTGACGATGATCGGTGGTACTGATACATCCTTAGGGCAGTAGCCATAATTACTTGGCGTGCGTGGATACGACGTTCCCCCTTCTGTCGATGCGCATGGACGCCGGCTGGCATGGGACTTGTTCCGCTATCTGTCTGCCGAGGAGCTTGTTGCACCTGAAAAAAAAACAGAAATTTTGACTGAATTGTGATTTTCATATGTTCATGCTCAAATCAGCTACCCCTGGCTGATGTACAACCTGCGTATCGCAAGCACTTCATCCGATTTCCCGAGAAAACTGCATTTACCTACGATCTAATAATTGCCGAAAATCACCATCTGTAGAAAAACAAACAGAAAGAAGTAGGTACAGGACAAAATTACAGCCGAATCTGTTTAATAAAAATTTGTCGTGTAGGTAAATATAATATAGTTCGAACGTTAAACCAAGTTCATTGAATTAAGTAGTGTCTCACTTGCTACACTTGAAGAGTGTCGCGAGAGTGGAGTAGTGTCCCCGCAGTGTCTCGGGGACGGGCTCGGCGAGTGAGAGGATCATCTTGCAGTACAGACGAGACTGAATCTTGTCCTTCCGGTCTCGGATGGTTTCCAACTCTGCGTTGGTGTACATTGCTGCTAATCTGAAGGAGAAAACCATTTACTCCTATGATGTATCAGTTAATCGACGTATCTCAGAAAGAAGCAAGCTCAAATGCAATCAATTTGTCGTAGAACCGATAACCGTTGGGGTAGACGATTGGAGACCGCGAATCGGCAAAAGTAGTGTAGGACGCCTTCCGGCTGGATGGGGCGACCATTAGCAGGTAGCTGACAGTCATTGGAGCCCAAGATCGGGCTCAGTGGCGCGCCTCGGGTGAGGCCTATGTCCAGCAGTGGATTAACACAGGATGTTGATAATGATGAATCACAAAGATGAAGAAGATGGTGTTAGTGAGTTCCTATATAAATATCACCAATTTTTTTTCGAACTCGTTTGTCACTTTTGCTCCTGGTATGATGATGTAGTCGAATCCTCGAAGGTGATAAACCTCATCACACGTACAAATGCTTGCACCTTACGGGATTCGAACCCGCGACCGTTAACTTCGCAGTCAGTGTTACTGGCCTCTCGACTTCTTCTTCTTCTTCTGAGCCTTTGTCATCCCGCTGTTGGGCATAAGCCTCTCGCCTAAACGGTCGTATATTTTTTTATTAAAAGCTTTTATTTAACTTCACTTGTTCACGTGTATGTATGTAGTTCACCGTTGTGATTCATAATTATCAACAGCCTGTATGTATTAGTCTCGATTAGCTATCCGGCTGAAACTTCCAGGGTAGCTCACAAACCGATGCCAAAGCAATAAAAAAAAATAAAGAAAAAGTAACTTAGAAAGGTAAAAAGTGAAAAATCAATAAAAAATAGCTTAAAACATAAAAAGTGGTAATGCAATATAAGAAAAAGAAAAAACGTGAAAAGGGACATTCATTCAAAAGAAAACTAGTCAAACAAGCTTCTTTTTTTTTTTCTTTTTTTCACGGTCTAGGCAATCGTTTAACCACGGTCTCACCTGATGGAAAGCGATGATGTGGTCGAAGGAGTAGCACGCTCGTTTAGTACTCGTAGATACCTATTCACTCTTCGACTTGAACACACCTGGGTTATATTTTATCGGAAACACTGACGAAGGCAGAGCATTCCACTCCTTAGAAGTCCTTATAATAAATGAAGAAGCGTAACGCTTCGTTCTTGTGCGAGGTATTTCAATCATAAAAAACCTTTTATGGTTGAAATACCTCGCACAAGAACGAAGCGTTTCTTCAGCGCCACCCGGCGCTTTGCCGATCGTCTAGTCGTACGGTAATGGAAAGGTGATGGGGGAATCATTCATCTTATTTTATCTCACCTAGTAAGTAGAGCATCGCTGAGACAGGCGAGGTTAGTGGAGGTCTTCACGATGTCGCTCATGTGTGCGTGGCAGTAGATCAAGCAGTCGTGGAGCAGCGGATCCATCTGCAGACGAGGAAACTGACTACTAGACTAGTACCTACTGAAACAAGTATCTTCTTGTATTTTATTTTTGCTCATATTCACAAAAGGAGTCGGTTATTATGTTCGATTGTATGTTTTTTTGGTGTATGTACCTACACCGATTTCTCGGTCAATTGTGGACTGATTTTGAAGATTCTTTTTTTTTGTTTGAAAGAGTAAGGTGGTCCCAAATAAATTGTATCAAAATTGATTAAGTAGATTTTTCGAAATTAAATAAATTTTTAGTAAATTGTGTTTATATTGCCTTAAATCTCCAAGATTTCCAATAGATTTCGATGATTGTTGTTCTATTCAAAAGGATAGACTTTCAGTGTAGTCCTATATAAACTTCACCGTAATTGGTTCAGTAGATTTTTATTAGAAAATCTATTTGTTTTAATGTTTACGTACTCTCATATCTTCGGGATTTCTAAACTGAACTATATGATTATTTTTACTTGAGAAAAGAGGACATCCTGTGGTACTATCCTGTGGTACAGTGGTACCTGCTGTATAAATTTCATCAAAATTGGTTTAGTAGCTTTTTACAAGCTTTTATTTAATTCACCGGGTTAATAAGCATGGGACAAATTTGCAAGTCAATTTTGAAACATTTAACGACGTCGAATGAAGCTGAAGTTTTGCACTGGGGTGTGGTTCTGATGAAAATACCATATCATGGTACTATTGAGCTCGTGCGAGGTATTTCAACCACAAAAGGGTGGCGCTTTGCCGAACGTCTAGTCGTACGGTGATGGGAAGTTGAATAGCAAGATTCTGTGTCCAAAGCTTACCTGCAAGAAAGAGGCGGAGACGAGGATCGGGACCACATTGTGAGGGTCCAGGAGAGGCCACTCCGCAACCAGGATCGTGTCTCGCTTCACCCACCGCATCAGCCAGTCGAAGATCTGCCGAAAACAACACATTCTTATCCTATTTTATTATTAATTGTTAATTACCTATTTTTCATGTGGTTGCACGTCCATTTTCTTATTTTCTCCCAAACGCACATGCAAGGTTAAATTTAAAGACATATTTTGCGCGGCAGCTACTCGTATGTCAAGTCAGCCCGCCATGTTTTATTAGCGAAATTCAAGATGGTTTAACATGCTTGCTGTCTACGAATTTGTTCGTAGTTTTCTGTAGTGATTTAATTGTTATAAGTAATTGTTACTAATGAATTACATACATCTACTGAAAGGCACTATCAAAATGTGTATTTCGCATAAGGTGCATTTCTCACAAGCAATAGGAGTTCTCATAACAACGTGCAGTGCACTTGTCTTAGGATAGATCTAAAACTTATAAATTCAAAGTATAGGTAGGTTGGTAACTGAAATCAATACCTCACTATACTTAACCACGTGATTAAATTCGTCGAACTTTGTTTAAATTTCTCATAATATTTTGTTCAATTTTACAAAACGCCTGATTAAAATTTGTTAGCAACTAATTATCAAGAAAATATTTTGGTAATAACGTTTTCTCTACACCACAATAAAAAAAGTATATACTCGTACATTCATTTCCATTATAAATATAAACATAATATCGTCGTACCTGTATATCGCAATGCACTGATATGTCCATGTCTTCGAGCCTTTGACCTGCCGTCACATCAGCGAAATACCCCATTTTGGACACCAGCAGCTTTTGTGGACATCGAAAATCTTTCTTCAGACCTTTTACCTCGTCACAAACGTGGATTTCTACGTCACCACTGAAAGAATACGCAAATGAAATATGCAAAAAAAGTTTCCGATACCGGGAATCGAACCCGAGCCTCCTGGGTGAGAGCCAGGTATCCTAGCCACTAGACCATATCGGATGTTGTAAACTGTGTTAAAATTATAGGTCTGTTACTTTTGAACCTTATGGAATTCTGAATTAATATTAATGTTAGCACAAATAAAAAATAATGTTATAAATTCATTTTAATACTTACTCTTGCTTTTGGTTATTCTTTTCTTGTGCTGCAGCGATTGAAGACTTGCGCCTCCCTAATCTATCACGCGAATCCTTCTCATTCAAAAATCCTAGAAACAAACAATTTTACATTCAACATTTTGTAATTTAGTGTTCCTTTTTTATGAGGGATAAGTGCTGTTGGTCTCTACGCCGACCGCTACACTACAGCTTCACCGTACTGGGGGGCGTATTCCGTATTCTCTTCTGGCGGGCGCAGAAGCGTTACGCCGCAATGCGTGACGCAGAAGGCACATGCATAAGTTTAAATTTTGATGTCAAGCTCAAAGGCACCCAGGGGGTATGAACCTTGGCTTGGGCGGTTGCCTAGATTACGGGGATCGGACTGTTACCGTGACGGTTGTTTTTGGCGCTTACTCACCGCCGAAACTGGCTGGTTTCTTTATATCTGTTGAACTACTGGATGGCACTTTCTTGATGATTGGTGCGTAAACGCTAGTGGTTTTAGAAGGTTTCTTATACCCAACGAGGTAAGGAAGAATGGAATCCAAAATTCCTTCGTTTATAACCTGAAACGTATAATTGATTATAGCGCCATCTATTAAGTTCAGTAAAACCTATTCTGCTGCACATAACTATTTCTAATAATATTTAATAAATTACTTACATCATTTAATTTGCAATTAAGGTTTGCTTCTGTCCATACACCAAGCATTTCAACCCTTGCTTCAGGTGGTAAAGATTTTCTCCGACATTTACCTAAAATAAACATAGTTCACATTTTACACACTAGATGGTAATAAAACACTCTTTTTTTTAATCTTCTACCTTCTAATTCACTGCAACTGTATCTTTTCACGATATTCTCTTCTGAAATCCTCTTTTCTAACGTCGTATCACTCTTACTAGTTATGGGTTTTGGGTCTGTGAATGCCGATTGATATAAAAGATCCCTCTCTTGTTGTTCTATCACATGGTTTATCACAGTTAGCTTGGTTAATTCTTCCCAATTAATCTTCGTGCTCTCGTCTTCGTCGCCTTCAAGATGTTCATAAACTTGATAAGCAGTTTTCATGAAATCAAAGAAGTCTTTTACTGTGATAATTTCGGCTGGAGCGCTGGTTTTTACAAGAGAGCTCCTTCTTGATGCTGGATCTGATTTTACAGGACTTGGACTCTTCTGTATACTTCCATCACCTTTTTGCATGAACATTGACGAAGAATCCGCCTCTGGGTTAGGACTTGCCATTTTGATTGTAATATTTTGTCTTACTTGAATTTTATTTGCATTATTGATCTAATAAGCCACCTAGATACAAGAGTAACCCAGTGATTGTATCGATTTAAAGGAAGTGTGGATTGCGCTCAAATAAAAGAGCCGAGCGTTGATTCAGGAAATGAACAATTTGTTACAAAATTACAAAAAATATTCAAGCCTGAAAATAAATTGAAATATTTGATTGAAAATGCTGTATTGACATTGTCGTCACGTCGTCAATAACTTTGATTGACCTCTGTCAACTTAAATTATTGGAACTACCTAAGGCCCTGCAAACGATCAAATTGTTTGTCAATCATTCCCTTGGGGTAAAAACTTGGTAAGGAAGGAACAGTGCCACCAACTTATCTGTGAACTGATTGATGGCGTGAATGTTCCAGTCAATCGATAAGTAGACCAATAAAAAAAGGCAATTCTCACGTAGTGATATAAATATCACATTAAGATATATATCGAAACTGAGATATTAATATCACTTTGTGAGAATCGCCCTCCAGAAAATGTGAACCTCATTCGTGGCGGCTGTAGTTCCTTTATGCCATTTCACAGATAAGTTGGTGGCACTGTATATAGGGATTTTCAAGTTAAAGTCATATGAGTCCTATCATCCCTAGTCTAGCACAACATTGACCTTGATCCTAAGATTAGTTTAGACTATTATTTAATCTGCGGTTGTTACACCTTTTTTTTTAAAGTCTGTGGGTTGTTATTACTTTTGTTATTTATACTTTATTGCACAATTAAAAGTGTACAAATGGCGGACTTAATACTAAAAGCATTATCTACCAGTCAACCAAACAATGCAATGAGAGAGAGGTTGTAGGCGTGCAAAAAATAAAATGATAAAATAAGAGTTAATAAAAATTGCAAAATATTTATAAGAATACAACATACAAAATATATATTTATATATATATATATATATATATATATTGAATAAAATAAACTAATACATATAATAACATAATACATATAATTTGTATCTATATAATTAAATATAATAAAGATGACGTTATAAAAGTAGTGATAATGGAGTGATAGTAATAAACAGCTAAGTAGATGAAGCTTTAAAATAATGATCTCTGACCAACTTCTTGAAAACAACTTTGGATGGTGCTTTCCTTGTTTTTACAGATAGCATATTCCACAAACGGACTGCGGTGACTTCGAAAGAGTTACCTTTGAAAGAGGTTCTGTGCTTTGGAGTACAAAGGGTTAGGGCACCGGTGGATCTAAGGTGGCGATCGTGTGAATCGGATAGGAATCTAAAGGAGTCTTTTAAATAGGAGGGTGCTTTGGGATCATATAAAATTGAGAAAAGTAAGCTGAGTAATCTGGCATTCCTTCTATCTCGAATTTTGAGCCACTTAAGTTTTGAACGATACTCTGAGATATGGTCATACTTTCGAACACCAAAGATGAAGCGAATACAGGTATTGAGTAATCGTTCTAACTTATTTAGCTGGTCTTCAGTGAGATCAAGGTAACAGATGTCAGCATAGTCGATAATTGGGAGGAGAAGGGTGTTGACAAGAGAGATCTTAGTTTTGAGGGGAAGAAAGTTTTTGAAGCGGATTATGGCATGTAGGGATGCGTAGAACTTCCGTGAAACCTCATTGACTTGAGCTGTCCAAGACAGGTTTTCGTCAATAAATATACCAAGATCTTTTACGGTGGATGAGAAGGGAACAACACTGTCATTATAATTAAGTGAGGTTAGGTCAGAATAGTTGACTTTGCAAAGTTGACGCGTGCTACCAATTATTATAGCTTGGCATTTATTGGGATTAACTTGAATGCCAAAACGACTGGACCACGAAAGAAGTTGTAGAAGATCATTATTAAGAAATGCAATTGCAGTATCCAGGTTTTCAATGCTTGTATTTAGGTAAAGCTGTAAGTCATCAGCGTAGAAATGGTAAAGACAATGAAAAAAAGGAGAGAGCATATCGATAAACAGTGAAAATAGAAGAGGAGATAAAATCCCTCCTTGAGGGACACCAGCTTCCAAGGCACACCAGTCAGAGAATGTCTGACCGGCACGAACTGTCTGCCTGCGCCCTTTCAAGTAGGTAGAAAACCAACTCACTGACACAGGGGAGAAGTTCAGATGGCGTAATATGGCAACAAGCAAGTCATGATCCACCGCATTGAATGCATTACTGAAGTCAATGAGGACAGGAATCGTTACCTGAGAATTCTCCATATTTGCTCTTATATCCTCAGTGACTTTCAATAACGCGGTAGTTGTACTATGACCAACTCGGAATCTAGACTGAAGTGGATTAAATAAATTAGCATTAGATAGAAATTCTGTGACTTGCTTATGGACAACAGATTCAATTACTTTTGAGAGAAAAGGTAGAATAGAAATGGGGCGAAATTGGTTAGGAAGGAGAGGGTTAGAGATTTTAGGGAGAGGCAAGACGAATGCTTCTCGCCACATATCAGGAAAGTGCCCAGTGGATAAGGAGAAATTAATTATATGTGTAAGCGCAGGGATAAGATGATTCAAAATATACATAATCATAACACGCCCAATATCGTCGCTACCTATTGCTTTAGATTTAAGTGAATGGATAACTTTGAGAATGCAGTCTTGGCTTACGGGTACAAAGTCAAAAGGAGCAACAGCTAGATGTGATCTGTTCTCTATTTCTTTGAGAGTTTGTATTTTTATGATTGGATCCACAGGAGAGCAAGAGGTAAAGTGCACATTGAGAACATTAAGGTCGATAGAAACCTTTGAGTCAAGAGATTTAGGTGTCCCAATTCCGATTGATCTCAAAAACTGCCAAATACCCGCAGGGGTAGAAAGTTCGATTTGCTCAGCTATGTATCGCTGCTTTGCGTTACGACACAGCATGTTGCACCTATTTCTGAATTTCTTATAAATATTCCAGTTTACCTCAGTTCTATCTCGCTTATATTTACGAAAAGCCCGATTTCTCTGTGACATAGCCCTTCGTATTACATCATTCATCCAGGGGGATGGCTTGTGCTTGAGCTTAACTTGATGCAAAGGAGCGTGACGGTCAAATAAACTAAGAATAGTAGTCCATAAATAAACAATTTTATTGTCGATGGTGTCCAGTTTTTCAACCATAGACCAATTTGTTGATGAAGCATCATTGTATAGCTCAATTAAATTCATACGAGCAAAGTTCCTTTGATTTAAAATAATAGGTTTAGATTTCGGAAGCCTAATTCTAAGTGAGGCATATATTAAATCGTGGCGAGAGAACCCCGGGGCTTCCGTCTGACCATGGGTGAAAATAAGGTTAACTTCGGAGGTTATGATAAGGTCAAGTAAAGAGTCATTTGTGTGAGAGTGATGAGTTGGAGAAAGATTCCTTATAATAACCAATGAAAAAATTATATCACACTCATAGAGGAAATTTCGTCTATTATGTATTTCCCATAGACTACAGGATATGACATTTCCTTCGCCATTGATCACACTACAGTCTGTTGTTGTTGTCTTTATTTCACGTTCGTTTGCACGCGTAATTCAAAAAACTTTCGAAAATTACTATGGAAATATCTAAATATTCCAGAATATTATAATATATATATTATGACATATTACAAAATTATGAGAAACGGAACGTAATTATAAGCAGACACGAACAGAAAATTAAAATAAAATTAGTCTATGAATGGTGATATGTCATATCAGTTTTTTCTGTATTATTTTGTTGTCCAACAAAGTTATTTAGAATGTTCTTAGCTGTAATTTATTATGGAAAGTTACCAGCCCGAACATGACAAGGGCGTTCTGTTGTCTGACACGTTTTGGAGGACTTCGAAGCGCGCTCTTCCGGGCAGACCTCTTCAAAGAGTTGGCACAAACGAGGTTATGTCCGGGTCTTCATACCAGCAATTCCAGGCGTCTGTAAACGACGCCTGGGACCTTGGCGACGACGACATCATATCTGGGATTGCGGAGACTAGAATATCGAAGGCTATATCACAAACTGCAGCTTTAAATGTAATAAACTCTCACAGGAACAGTAGCAAGACTGTAATCAAAAGTGATGTTAAAGTTGAGAATGTGAGTGTGAAAAAGGAGGACGGCGGGAAAAGGAGTGAAGTTAAGAAAGTTGTGGGTGTGTCTAGTGGTGGTGCGGTCCCTATGAGGCACTACCCTGGACGGCCGCGGCCAGTGAGATTATCAGCTTTGGCTTCAAGAGAGGAAAGCAGTGAATCTAAGCTTGAGAGGTTTCAACAACTCCATGAAAATGCCGTCATAGACTTGGATGAACTCAAACAGCTTAGCTGGTCTGGCATTCCTGTGAAGGTAAGTTTAAGTTCTTAAAATTATGAACAATATTAATTAATCTAAACTTGTTTATCATGCAAGACTTCAGTTTCAAATGCTTGATCCTTGAACATAGTCAACAGTCTAAAAGAAGTGTGTAAACGGGAATATGGACTGATTTGATTTACAGAATTTGATTGCAGTCAACAGACCAATTTTTGGTTAAACCTTGTGAAACTCCTTGTTTGTTCCAAAGTAGTAAAATAAACACCTAAACCAATGTCTCAAGTTTAGCTAGTACTGTGCTGTGCAGTACTAGTGTAGAATTGGACCTCGTAATTCAAAGTTATCACTGTCAAAGCATTTAGAGCATGCCATACTCTATAAAAGAGATCATAAATCATAATCAAGTTGATCACAGTTAAGATTGGGACTAGATGATGGCCGTCAACTCTGATGATGTCAGAAACATTCCTCTCCAACCATGCTTGTGTGGATCGAGCTTCGAGATCAATATCTTTAAAATGCAATTATTTTAACGTAAAAACTAATGCATACTGCAGTAATAAATGTTTCTTGTACCTAATACAAAAAATACAACGTTTTCCTTGTAACAATATCAACAGCAAGACTGGGTATTCTTCCTTTATCACATGCCTGTTTCAAAAACAACAATTGCCAGCTGATACTAAAGCCTTGTTCCACAAAAGGTTTCCGTAATTAGGCTTGCGTGACATTGCCTCTACATGTTGTACACTTGTGACTCATATATTCAAATAATTGATAGCCATGAGAGTCTATTGTTTATAATTTGATTGCTAAATGGAGTTTAGTCTCTGAGACATTACACCAAACTAGTTTATATGTGGATATTTGTATGTGTTTATTTTTGTTTTGATCTGCAATCAGCATTGAACAGGCTTTGAACAGATGTGTTGGCTTTCTTTTGGTGTTATGTGCAGGGTTGCTATAAAGTTTTTTTTTTGGGTAGTTTTTTTACATAAAAAAAACATTATTTTATTGTTAATCAATTTTTCGTGTTTTTTACCGAAATAGTAGTTTTGCTTTATCTGTCAACCTTCAAATAAAACTTCATTTTTTACCCGAGCAACACAATAATGAAAATGTATTTTACCTTACGTTTGTGATGGAGCTTACGGCAGTTTCTAAATGTACATTTTTATCAAGCCATTTGCTTTAACATTTTTGCAAGTCAAATTTATCTATTATTTCATCTAAACATGCAAACGAACGGTGATCGTAAAAATTTCAAAATTCAAATTTAGCCCACAAATGTCCAAACCAAACGTGGTCATTTTAGGCCTATTATATGATTATCATTATTGGCCTATTTGGCTATAGCCATATAGGTAATCAAAATTATGTAAAAACAAATATACATTATGATCTCAATAATCTATGATCATAATGGAAAAAACCCATCACAGCATTTCAGTAGTAATCTTCTGGTATTTATTTGTGTTGTGTTGGGTTGTGCTTGTTATACTCGTATCTACTGCCCTTCTGCCATTTGTTTTAGATGAACTGAGAATTTATTTTTGTATGATTTCTCTATAAACTCAAAGGTTTCTTTCCATTTGTCAACTTTTAAATGCTCATGTAGTTCTGCATCATCAATTCATAGTATAAAACAAAGTCGCTTACCGCTGTCTGTCTGTAACGCTTAATCTTTTAAACTATGCAACGGATTTTAATGTGGTTTATGTTATTTTTTTGCGCAGTTCCCTAATTCCTTTCAACAATAAAAGTAACCTTAAGTTACTCCTTATAATATCAGTAATTTCCAGTGAAAGTCCCGTCAAGATAGGTCCAGCTGTTTCGTAGATTTTTATTATTTGTAATATGGATATGGATAATACGAGCATACGAGACCTGAACATAGTGAGGGGGGAGGTCCGCTCCGTCCCCTGAAGCGGAGTGAACGTCGAGCGTGCAAGAACTAAATTTTTCACCTAATTTTTTCTTCATTTCACACATGTGAAGCCGGGGTGGGTCACTAGTTAGAACTAAAAACCATGAACAGTTAAACCATGGAGCATTAGCCAGCATGAAGTATAAGGATGGTATTCTATGATATTCTCTGAATCATAGTAATATTGTATCAGTAGCTCTGCCCCATAGAAGTATCCCTTATGCCTATATCAACCTAATTATCTATATCTATACTTATATCAAAGCAGTAGGGTCGGTTGCCTCACATTGAACCAGGTAAATTTCACAGCTTCGTAGCGTACAAGTTTTTCAATCAAAGCCTTTAATGTTTTGTGTATAGTTAGTGAATTAATTAAAAAACAATTACACAAACTTATATTTTTTTATATTCTTTTTTGTTTCAGTGTAAAACAAGAATTGATGAAAAACTAGATTTGGTTTAATGCGTCCACCGAGAGGTGCACATTTAACCGGGGTATTTTCCACAATGAACCACCTTATTAGCCATATTTATAAGATTACTTTTTAGTCAAATTCCTTTATGTGTGTGGATATTATATCTTTATTATTTTACTATAAAACAATTGGTTTTACAATGTACTTAGTCTTTATTTGTACCTGAACAACATGTTTTTATGTCATAACAAATATATTAAATCTTTGTACAATCTAAACCTACTTTATTTGAATAACAGGACATTTTTATATTCAAAGAAGCATACAAATATCTCAACATTGGTTCAATTAGACCTTAAATACTTACTTATTATAATTATATCAAATTAAACTTATAAAAAATAAAAACATAATTATGTAAAATCTTAAAGCAATGAAACAAAATTATACTCAAACACTGCTATCATCGTACAAATAACTGAAACGATAAAAATAATAAGCTTAGATACAGGAATGAAATAAGAAAAAGAAACAATAGCACTTCAAGCGCTAAAAACATTGACTTTTGAAAAGTAATTACCTAATCAAATAAAATAATCAGAATTCACAGCTGAGATTAACGAACCTAACGTAAGTTTATTATGGGAGCAACACGTATTGTAAAGTTAAATGTTGAGTTCAGGTTTTGTGTCCCATTAATTTTTGTCTGCGGCAGAATCATTTTAATATCCTTTAATTGGACATTAGCCAAATCAGGCTCCAAAGGCATCCAAAACTTCATAGTTTCTTTGTTAATTAGCCGCATGAATGAAACTCCGTCGTTGGGAATGTCAACTTCAATAATCTTGCCCACATATTAAACTTTAACATGTTTTGGCGTCAAAAACTACAAGGACATAGTCATCTTCAACTGGTTTACGGGTCAATTTCTCGTAATTTCCTCTCAAAACAAGTATGTTTTCATCATCTTCAGATCCATCTACGTCACTTATTTCAGTCTCACTAGCTTCTGGTACTATTCCAAGTTTTTCCTCAGAACTAGATTCATCTGTGTCAATCTTCTTATTCTTTTTTTTCTTCGGGACCTTTCTTTTCTTGGCTTTTTTCACTGGGGTGTACACAGTGAACCGTGGTTAAATGTGTACTACCCAAAAGTGGCTCAATGTGGGACAGACCATGTTTCGACAACTAATCTCAAAATTTTACCGGGAAAATAATCTCACACACAAACAAATTATGGCACATTTAAATGCTATGCTATGCTATGTAAAACAGTGTAAATAGAAGTAAAGAACTACCATTTAAACAAAAAAAGTGAAAAAAGAAAGAAATATGCAGAATAAAATTACTTTTAGAGTCATTTTTTATGAAAACGCTCCACACACAACAACCTTGCACGCTATTGCCACGTAAACTAGTGGGCAGAAAGGGAACGCAAATACCTTTCTTTTACTCATATTATCACGGTTTGGCAACGTCGCATTTTTGAAATAAGACACCATTGTCTTATTTCAAAAATGTGTCAAAAATTAAATTAAATGTAGCTGCCTGGTTCAATCTGAGACACCCGACCCTAAGTAAGTAAAAGTCTGTACAGAGAAGATAATTTAAAAAATAAGTCTAGGGTATTTAAAATAAGCTATTGAACAAGAATATAACATTTTTAAAATGGTGTCTGTCTGCCTGTTGTTTGTTTGTTATTTCGCGCATCTCGTTAAAACTACTAGACCAATTGTTTTTTTTTTCTTTTCTAGTTTGGCTCGCACGTCTTGTGCATCTGCCAATTTCAAGTGGCTTCTGTTTGGCTTCTGTTTACTTCAACTTCGTAATATGTATTGCTTCTATTTTTAATTTCCTGTCTTGAGTAGGTAAACAATAAAAATGTTGCAGATTGATGTTTTGTACTATTTCTTGTGTGGTTTTGTTACAAAAGTGGGGAAACGTTACGCAATTTGTAAGCATTCGAAAAATTTGGAAAAAGAAACAGATCAGAAGGGGTAATTTAGGAAGGAAAGAACTATTAAATATTTACAAAACTTGTATGTAAGGTTTGTCAATATACAGAAGAGATTTTATACATGTTGGAAAAGGGACGTCATCAAAAAAGGAAGAACGATCATAGTTAGGACACGAGAAAAATATATGGTCCAGGTCCCCCAAAGTCATGTCCACATTCACATTGCGGGCTATCTTTAATATGAATCCTGGCAAGGTGGGCTGGGCAGGTGGTATGTCCGAAGCGCATTCGTATCAAAATTGAAGTGGCGATCTTGCCAAGTTTTACTATAGAAAACCATGCCTTATGACGAATTCGCGGTTGAAAACTGAAGTAAGACTTTCCTTTAAATTGGCCACTTACTGCCCAGACTTTATCCCAGGAGTTCCGAAGATAAAATCTGGGAAGAGTAGCCAAATCGTGTACATAGTTTTTGAAAGGAAATAGGTCTCCACACATCACAGCCTCATTTACAAGGCTATCGAGTTTTTCATTGCCCTTGATACCACAGTGGCTGGGTATCCAGACAAATGTGACAGAAAACTCTTTCAAAGCACACAAATGTAATTTTGTTCTAGCTTCTGCTGTAAGAGGAAAAAGTGGTTTGGACTTAAAAGGAAATCTAAATAGAGCTTGTAAAGCACTCATAGAATCGCTTATAATAATACTATTTTTAAGTTTACAGAGAAGAACGTATTAAATTGCTTTAACGATGCCAAGGCATTACTGTACACCTGTAAATACTGACGTTTCAGGTGGGCATTTTATTTTTTGGACTATTTTGTATTGGGCATGAAAATCACCCACTCCTACAAAATTGTCAGATGAATGTTTTGACGCATCCGTGTAAATATGATGCCACCCACGCCACTTTTCATCTACGATGTAATTAAAATAAGCGTTAGCATTGGCATTGTGTTTATCAATATCTGAGCAATAATTAACTGTTGGCGTATGCATTAAAGCTTCATATTTACAATTAAACATATCTAGATTCGGAGATCGATGTGTTGGTGCGTGAAAAGTTTTAAATCTGATATAACTTTTAACTAAGCAAGGAAGGGATTTGTGTTTCCAATAATTTGAAGACTCAATAAGATCGGTTAGAATATTAAGTTTTGAAATTAAAAGGCTATTTGAAAATTGCATGACACGGAAAAACATACGGTCAGATAAAAATTGACGTCTTAAATTAAGAGGGGGCTCATCACATTCAATTTGCAATGCATTTATAGGGCTAGGTTTCATAGCCCCGGAGATTATTCTAAATGCTCTTGATTGGATAGAATCTAATTTCTTCATTCCAGCTAAGCCACAAGGCTCCAATAAGAAGGTTCCATAGTCGAGAACACTTCGTACCAAAGCATTGTAGAGAAGCTTTAAAGAAAAAGGATGAGCACCCCACCAAACGCCCGAAAGACATCTCATCAAATTTAGGAGCTTCTCACACTTATCAGCAACATATTCACAATGTGGAACGCCTGAAAGTTTTGAATCCAAAAGAACGCCTAAAAACCGTACTACATTTTTCGTTGGAATTATATTGTTATTAAAATGTATTAATATGGGGGGGAGGTATTTGTTGCCGAGTAAAGAGAAGCATCAAGCTCTTGAGCGCTGATATGCTCAAGCCATTTTGGTTCATCCAACTATTTAAATGATTTAAATAAATTGATAATTGGTTGCATAATGTATTGACAGATCGATCCGTGGAGTATAAGACGAGATCATCAGCGTATTGTAGTAAATTCACTGAATTTTTGAGGAAAGATTCTAAATTGTAAGTATAAATGTTGAATAGAATAGGGCTGAGTACAGATCCTTGCGGCAGTCCTTTCCAGACGAGTCTGCTATGATCCCGTGCTTGGTCTAGTTTTATTGATCTTCCTGAGAGGAGGTTAAATATGAAGCAAGTGAGAACTTCTGGGATGTCAAGTTTATGAAGCTTATATTTAAGAACATGTAGAAGAACATTGTCGTATGCTGATTCTAAATCTAAAAACGCAAGAACCGATTCATTGTTTGTAAATGTTATCCGAATGTCTGTTACAAGAGTACCCACACTATCCAATGTACTCCTGCCCTTTCGGAAACCAAACTGTGACTCAGATTACATACCACGATTTTCGACAAGCCATTCGAGGCGGTTTTTGACTAAGTTCTCAGCTACTTTTACTATAACAGAAGATAGAGCTATTGGGCGATACGATGATACTGCGTTTGGTCTTTTACCTGGTTTAAGAATTGGAAGAACAATTTGGGATTTCCTGGAAGGAGGGATATTTCCGGATAACATTACTGTGTTAATTATGTCCAGATAATATACAAGCGATGATTCAGTAAGGTTGGCTAAAAATGAATACGGTATGCCATCTTCTCCAGGGGCAGAATCTTTTACAGCCGATAGAACCCCTTTTAATTCTTGTATGGTGAAGGGAGAATTTAAACTTGATTGGCTGTGGAATACTGTAGGGGGAGTAGAATTGTAAAAATGATCATGCTGTGGTACTGTCAGTGGTGCCAGTCGATTGAGAAATTGGTCATTCAGATTTGCAGGTAAGGATGAAAAAGGGGAATCACTAATGCCGCTTCTAAATCCTGATATTACGCCATACTATAGAAGGGCTTATATAAGGAGAGATAGAGAGGCAAAAGTTTCTCCATCCTTGGAATTTATTTTCTTTGAGTAGTTTACGTGTCTCTGCTAATAATTTAGTCAAGGTTTCAAAATTTTCCATTGTCATCTCGCTGTTGTACTGAAGTTCAGCATCTTTTCTTTTTTTTACTGCTTCAGTGCATTCTCTGTCCCACCAAGGTGGAGAAGGAAGCCAGTAGCTGAATTTTTAAGGGGAAACGTTCCGTCCACAGCTTGAGTGAGTATTTTTGTGAAAGTGTCAGTGTCGTTAAGAAGTTCGTGTGTTAAATTTGATATTTTATGCTCTACAGATGTTTTGAATTTGTTCCATAATTTGTTATTATTAAGGTTATATTTTAATCGTGGTTTTCGAGGAGTATCTCGAAGACCGTTAAAAGGAAGAGTAATAACAATCGGAAAATGGTCACTTCCAAAAGTAGATGATATTGTATGCCATGTTAACGATGAAGCTAAGTTTGGTGTACAAATTGATAGATCTACTGCACTTTTATTTTTATCAGGAAGTGTGCGTCTGGTAGGGGATCCAGTATTTATGATGCAAAGATTGTATGTATTTAGAAAGTCTATTAGCAGTTCACCACAGTAAGTAGAAATAGAATATCCCCAAGAAGTAGGATGGGAATTAAAGTCTCCTAAGACAAAGAAAGGTCTGGGGAGACGAGAGAATAGATCATTTAAGTAGTGGAAAGCTAAGGAAGAAGGGTATGGAATATATATAGAAACAACACAAATGTTATTCACTTGTGCTGCTACCACGGAAAAATGATTGTAGGTCGGAAGAGTTAAAGGACAGAAAGAGATGATATTTCTGATGAGCAAGGCGGCACCGCCATACCCATCAGATCTATCATCTCATAAACAAGAGAATCCGTGGATTTTGAAAATGGAGCCTGGCTCAAGCCAGGTCTCCGAAAGTTAGAATAAACAAGTGTTGTACTTGTTTATTAAGTGAATAATTTCACTTTTTTGATGCACTTCTGAAGTCCATTGTATTATCTTTTGTAAGACCGCCATTTTTAATGGCTTTAGGTGTTTTAAACATGTCAATTATAGGGGCAACGATGGACGGTACTGCAATGTTTGACTGGGTTAATGTCTCGATGAGGATTTGAACGATGTCTGATGTCGACATCATTAATGGATTGTGTTTGATTTTAAGAGCGCAACCGTCTTGTGGAGTGGGAATATTATACTCGTTGATAATATTTTGGTGAGCTGCTCGGTCGTATCCTTTTGATGGGTTGGAGGTTTGACGGCGGTTAGTATAAACTGTTTTTTTATATGAAATTCGTGATAGACGTTGAGTAAATGTAGTTGGTGGGTTAGAATGAAACTGATTTGAGCTGAGCTGAGGGACAGAGTTAACAACGTCGGCATAAGATTTCGATACTGGTCCCAATTTGGATGCTTCGCCATATGAGATGCTATTTTCTGCCATAGTAACCTTGATTTGCTGTTGACGTGTGAATTCGGGGCATGATTTACTAATTGCAAAATGAGCTCCTGAGCACAGATAACACGAAACGCTTTCTTCATCCACATCACAAGTATCACCAGTATGTTCATTACCACACTTGTAACACTTGGGCTTAGAGCGGCATTGAAGTTTTGTATGACCAAAACGACAACAGTTGAAACATTGAATAGTCGGGTACGTGTAAAGTTCATCTGGCAGAGAATTATAGCAAATAAAAATTCTTTTAGGTAGGACTTGCCCGTCAAATGTAAGGACAACGCTCTGTGTTAGTTTCCAAACCGGGGAACCTTCTACCATAGTCTTATAATTTATTCTTCTTACCTTTAGAATCTTACCACATCCGCTGGGCACAGATATGTTTTCTGTCACTTCGTCTGGTGACCATTCCGATGGCACTCCACGGACCACACCCATTCGTGTAACATTCAAAGATGGAATGAAGGCATTTAAGTCCTTAGTTGCTAGATTCTTGCTAGATATGAATGTATTGGCATCATTCAATTCTGAGAAAGCAAGTGAAATTCTATTCCTTCCTATTCTCTTCAAAGAACCATCAGTAATGCCATTGAAAGAGTTTGTTTTTAGGAATTTACCGAATGAGACTGGATGAAGAGTAGTTCCATCATCAGGTGATTTCATTACCCGTTGTACATATACAATAAATGGAGCAATATCTGTGGGTTCGTATTTAGTTCGTGAAACGGAAATAAATCCTTGGGGAACGGGACCATTATTTGATGTGGATGGAATAGCAATAGGATTTTCAATAGGTTGATTGGAAATATTACTAGTAGTTTTATCACTAGTGTCACTATCTAAGCAGTGACAAGCAGTTTTACCATCAACCGCCTGAGCGTGCTTCCTTTTTTCAGATTTGCATGTTTTGCAAATCTTACTAAGACAACTCCTTTTGCGACCAGTGCGCTGGGTACTAGACCCGTCCGTATCCAAACCAGACTCGTTTGAGATGATATTATGCGTTGTTACGGTCACATAATTAGCCGCCGGGGGGACCATGCCCCCCCGTGCCCTGCAAGTCGGGCGGCTAGTTCATAAATGACAAAAAACTTACCGAGTCCGGGTAACTATAAACTTACAAACCAAATATATACACTACATTTGAATATTATTTACACTAAAATACTCTACTGATCTCTATATTAATAAAACAGGAAAATAAATTTTCACTGAAAAAACCACGACCGCCTAATTCGACGTTTCCCGCGCATTTTCATTGCTATTTTTCAATGTTAGATAGATTAAATGTAGACTCAAAAACAAAAACAGATAAAAAAAAAAAATGTCTTTGTCTGGGGTAAACAAAAATTGCAAAAATTCCAAATCCAAGATGGCCACCACCACAAAATGGCGCATGTTTTTTTTTAATCCCCTCTATATAGGTATCAAATAAAGAGCTTGACAAGTAGAACACAGCCAGGGTTGATTAATTTAAATCATTTGATTTAAATCCTCAAATTAATAATTCAACCGTTTTTTTAAATAAAAATCAGTGATTTTAATCAAATTTGTTTTTTCCATAAAAGTTCATAGATTAATTAAAATCATAATGTTTTGAGACTAGAAATTAAAAATGCTTATTAAAATATAAGTATGTATTTTTGTTTTTACAAAATGTTGATTATATGGCTTTAGCCAAATGGGCCAATAATTATAATCATATAATAGGACAAAAATGATTACATTTGCTGTTCAGTTTGGACATTTGTGGACTAAATTAGAGTTCTGAAATGTTTTCGATCACCGTTCGTTTGCATGTTTAGATGATGGCTTGATAAAAATGTACATTTCGAAACTGCCCAAAACGCCATTTCAAATGCAGGGTAAAATACTAAACCCCGGAACACTCTAAGCTAAAAAAATATAATAAAATCGTGGGGCGTAGCGTAACCTGAGTAATAGAAATTTGTCTTTTTAGCTTTTAGTAAATTATCTGCTCTAATCTTATAATTAAAATAACCTACTGAACCAGAATATATAATTTCTTTACATGGTATCTGTCTGTTTGCACATTACGTAAAAACTAGTAGACTGATTGCGATTCGGATTTTACTGTTGGATAGCTTAGGCTTTGACTCAAAAACTGGACCCCAATTCTGTTAACTAAACCGCGATAACGCAAGTCGATCGCTAGAAAATTTTTGCGAATTTTTCTCATTTACCTCTTAAAAGTGCTAGAAGCAAAAATATTGGGAAATTTTCAAAAAAAAAAAAAAAAAACAAGTTAATAAACAAAAAGTAAAAAATTTTCGCTTCCAGCACTTTTAAGTGGAAAACAAGAAAATTTCACAAAAAAAGTCAAGCAAACAATAAAAAATGATTTGATGTCTGAACAAACTTGGAAGAAATGTCGTACAATGTACTCTATAGGTACTTTAAGTCATGGAATAACACGTAAGGCTACTTTTAACCCAGAGAAATGACCTCGCGGACAAAGCTAGTAAACAATAATATGCAATACTAATGACCTATAATTTTTTATACTATTCTTCGAGCTAAAATGTCTCTATTGGTATGGTCACCTCGTAAGGAAAGTATGCTGCAAGCTGAGACTAAGCACTCTCTCTCTTTTCTTCCAGGCCCGTGCCATAACCTGGCGCCTCCTCGCCGGGTACCTCCCTGCCAACACCGAGCGCCGCGCGGACACCCTAGACCGCAAACGGGCGGACTACAGACACCTCGTGCGACAGTACTACGATGCAGAGAGAGATGACGATACCTACCGCCAGATTCACATAGACATACCGCGGATGAGTCCATTGGTTGCACTCTTCCAGCAGCTTACAGTGCAGGTGAGTCACTCACAGTGGAGATGAGTCCCTCATAGTGCAGATGAGTCACTCACGTGGAGATGAGTCCCTCATAGTGAAGATGAGTCCCTCACAATGCTGATGTGTCGTCACTCACAATGCAGGTGAGTCACTCACAGTGGAGATGAGTCCCTCATAGTGCAGATGTGTCACTCACAGTGCAGGTGAGTCACTCGCAGTGGAGATGAGTCCCTCATAGTGCAGATGTCACAGTGGAGATCACACGAAGTCAGTACTAAGATGCAAACGATTGATTACCTTCTGCCCCTTAAACTTAAGGCTATCGGCTCCCACACAGGGATGACGATAACCACCAGCAGAAACACACCCGCGGATTTAGTATCTGTCTGATAGCGAGGAGGATAGGTGAGTTACTCACAATGCAGAGCAATCAGAAGTTTGTTAGGTCGCCCGAGTTCCTCTGACTTGGCTTAACGACTGCTATTAATCTATAACAGCCGGGACCGACAGCTTAACATGCCCTCTGAAGCACGGAGCGATGGAAAACTGCACAGTAACTTAGAAAAGTCATTGGTGCGGAGCCTACGACGGAACCCAGTATCGTTGGATTCTAAGTTGCACTATTGATCTGATACCTTCGCTCAGTTTTTTTGAACCCCCAATGTCCTATCAATTTATTGAGCGATTTACCAAAGTCTACTGTGATGCTCCCGTTTCATGGCGCCCTCTGCTCTGTGTGTGAGTTCAATACGCATAGTTACTTGGGGATCCACGAGAAACAAAAACACACGAGCGAACCCGCGGGTAAAAGCTAGTCTTAAATATAAACTTAACAGTAAATGTAAAATATGTTCTTTCAGGTGATGTTTGAGCGCATCCTGTACATCTGGGCTATCCGGCACCCCGCCTCCGGCTATGTGCAGGGCATCAACGACCTGGTGACGCCATTCTTCATGGTCTTCCTCCAGGTATCAACACAATTTTTTCAATACAGGGTATATTTTTGAGATCGGACAGTTAGGGTAGTACCTTAAAGTTTGTAACTGTCTCCACCGTTAGATTCTCAATGCCGACAGATTACAACTAAACGGACCCTAACTCGTTAGATTGTAAACGGTCGGTTATGTCGGTCTAGGTTTGTCACCATAGAGCTACAAATTAAATAGAGCTCACGAAACTGAATCGGAGCAGCCCAACCCCCCACGTGGTCAGAACTTGCCCTACCCCCGGGTGGAATTCCAAAACGCGGAGCCAGAATATCAGAATATTTCGGTATTGAAAAGATTGCACTATGGAGAGTGTGTACAAGAACTGCACAATCTGACACCTTTCCATTACCGTATACGACTAAACGATCGGCAAAGCGCCATCCTTTTATGGTTGAAATACCTCGCACGAGAACGAAGCGTTACGTTTCTTCATTTATTATAAGAACTGCAAAGGAGTGGAAGGCCCTGCCCTCGTCAGTGTTTCCGGTAAATTATAACCCAGGTGTGTTCAAGTTGTGAAATATTTCGAGCAACTGCGAATTCCTCTACTTTTTCAATAAAATCTTTTGGACAACTATCCCCCTTGTAAATAAACTGTTTAATTTCGTGACTTGATCTGTTGATTGAAATATTTTGTAGCTTTTGTGTCAGTAGGTCAAAATATGGTAATTGAGTTTGTAGTTCTGAAAATTGATCTTGTGTATTTTCTGTAGAAGAGCAGCTAGGATTTTCTAATGTTTCGAAACGTTTATGTAAATCGAAGAAACTTTCTGAAACATTTTTAAATGTTTCTAGTTGTACCGTCGTAAGTTCGGTGGTAATATCCATGTTATATAATCTATTTTTAACGTGCAGAATATAGGACGCATTCTTCTCTTTTCACACCGGGTAAGCTATTAAACGTGCAGAAATAATGGTTAGACATTTTTGAATTTCGGCTATATCCTGTAAAAATGTATACGGACTCTGAAAATCTTGTGTATTCGAGCTGTCAAGTAAGGTCAATAACCTTGAACGTAAATTTTCTGCAGTATCTGTTGTATGAACTTCAGCATTTCTACATTTTAATTCATAGATCAATTCTGGTTTATTTAGATGCGCAGGGTCCATTTTTATTTATATGAGACCAGCGAATAAAACTAAGTGTTTACTTTGTAGGTAACGTTACGTTAAGTGCGCTAGTAACGCTTTAAAAAAAATAGCGTTAATGTAACTACGCGTTAACGCGTCACGCATAATCACGCGTCAAAGTTTAGAGTAATTCGGAACTAGGTAGGCCGATAGTAAAATTCGGAACAAAGTACGTATTAATGAAAATGTCTTACTTAAATGAATGACTGGAATGCAAATATAAAATACACTTGAGTATAAAAAACTGTTCTGGGTTTGCCAAATAATCCAATCCAAATTTAAATCAAGATGGCCTAGTGCCTTTTAGAATTTTGTGGGACGACTTAAAAATTGAACACTGATTAACAAATTAAAACACACTGATTAAAAAAACACGGAGAAATCAGGAACTTGTAGGCAGGTTGAGCAGGGCTGGGTACGGGACGTTGAGGGCGCCAGTGTCACGAAGGGGTCCGTCGACTCAAGTAAGCCAGTCCGTCAAGCTGGTCTAATTTGACACACAGTTCGACCTGCGAAAGCAGAGTTTTGAATTCCGGTGAAAATCCGGTCCTTGCATGCCACACTTAGGGCGTCGCATTTACCCTGCAACCTTTACCTACTACTGTGTACCATTACTACCTTGGGACCGCCTCGTGACAAAGTCAAGAGTGAATAGGTATCTACTAGGCAAGCGTGCTACACCTTCGACCACATCATCGCTTTCCATCAGGTGAGATCGTGGTCAAACGATTGCCTAGACCGTAATAAAAAAAAGAAGCTCACAAGGAGAAGGTCCCTCCTTCTCCTTGTGAGCATCTTTTTTTTGACGAGAGACGATGCGAGAGTTTTGGCGAGAGACCCAGAATCAAAAGTCTGTATGAGGCTTAGAGTACTTACTAGAAAAGTTAGAAATCGCTAAAAACTTTTCCCATACATTTTGAACGAAATTAATGAGGATGAAAAAAATAAAAGATGAAAAAAAAGACTACTGCACTGCCAAAAACGAACTAAAAAGCACCGCAGTCGCCACCTCTTAGACTAAAAGTGTTCTACAGAGCGGTCCCCCGACTGCAATGCTGTTTAGTTCGATTTTGGCAGGGCAGTCGTGTTTTTTTTTAATTTGATACATTTTAGTGATAAGTTTTGAGTTCTGCCAATAAATTATAGTAGTCGCAGCGAATCTTTATGTTTGTAAAGTTAGGCTCTGTGAACGATTGCGCAGGTACTGCAGTGAGGATAAATCATCATAAAGTAAGAGCGAGATAGAATATGTGAAAAATGTAAGCTAGTGAACGAGGCAGTTATACAATGCTGTCTTCAACTTCAACATTGGGACTGCGCCTGAAAAATAGCAGTTTGCGCAGCGACTTGCAGACAACTTCCGAGAAACAAACTTCCGCTGCGACTACTGTATATATTGTTGTAATATGCTCATCAAGGCCTTCAATTTGATACCCATAATGTTTAATATTTTTCAAAATGCTCCATAAATACAATATACTGCCGCAAAATTGAATATTTAAAAAAAAAAACCTTTGTTACACGGGATGATGTACGTATTCAACGATACCCCATACATCCAAATCTATTCAGGCAATTAAAAGTTATGGTGGAACAAAGAAACACACATACATACATACATACATACATACATACATACATACATACATACATACATACATACATACATACATACGGTTGGAGATGCTCGTGTACCGGTAAATCGAAAAAAATAACAAATAAAAAAATATATAACCCTGGCCTGGCCAAGTTCTAAGTGTTCTCATTTGTTGTTATTGTAAAATTAGTCCAACTCAATTAATAATTAATTGTATGGGAAATAAGAAATCCACACCAATATATAAAAGTGCAATGTAATATTGTCTGTCTCTTTGTTTGTTTGGGGAGCTTTCCCGCGATAACGGCTGTTGATAAAATTTGAAATGGAGATAGCTTATACCCTGGACTTTACTTTTTATACCGGAAAATTGTGTTTTCACGGGAAAACTGGAAAGTTTTGTTTAATCGCTGTGAGTAACGGTTGCCATAAAAACGAAATAATAACAAGTTTGTCAAAAAACATCAAGAGCGTTGGTGCTATACTTTTGCATTGGTTTTTAATATCCTAGAAGAATATAGGATGTTTTTTTTCGCGATAAGATTTTTAGTCCGCGCGGACGAAGTTGCGGGCGAAAGTAGTATGCAATAAAAATAATAGTACATTACTGCCGCGGTCTGTAATGACTGCGTTGCTGGCAGCGATGATGATGGCCGAGAGCGTAGCTAAGTTAAGTTCGAGGCCATCACAGCGCGGTCAGCATTGCAGCCCTTGATGGCCAAGCTGGAATGAAGGCCGAGACCGAAGGTCGAGGCCTTTATAGCGCGGACAGCAAAGGCTGCAATGATGGCCAAGCTTGAAGGCCGAGAACTTAACTAAGAAAAGCTCGAGGCCATCATAGCGTGGCCAGCAGGGCAGTCATTGCGGACCAAGGCTTGTATAGTGCTTTAATCAAACAATGCAACAACAACGAAAACAACAACGACAACGACAAAGACAACAACAACGACCACAACAACAGAAACAGAAACAGTAACAGAAACAGAAAAAGATACTGAAACAAAAACTGAAACAACAACAACAATCACGATCACATCAGCTTTCAAACAGAAAAAAAAACATCAAAATCGGTCCATTCGTCTGGGAGCTACAACGCCTCTCTTTTCGCGTTCGGGGTTAATGAACCCACGGAATAAATAATAGTGCTACGACAAAAGACGACAATAATGGATTTTCAAAGGAAATTGCTGGCCGCAAAACACGACAATAATGAAATTCCATACAACTTTGCTGGCGCCTATTCAAGCAGCGCAGCAAGGTCGACTTTGCCCAAAGAAGGTTGTCGAAATAATGACCACATTACTAGTATTGTTTGAGTAAAATAAAATACTGTACAGAACTAAAAATAAAAATGATAATACTAAAAATTGACATCTAAAAATGTCTTGACAGAGTAGTTGCATTTTGTAGTCCAGTAAGAAAGGCAACAGTCATACATAGACTCATTAAACTCAATACCCTTCCCATGCTTCGCCGTGCTCGGGTAAAAAGACGTGTGTCTATACCGCCACACAAACGAGTGAAGCAAAATAGCAAAAGCAAAACGAGCTGCAAAATAGCAAAAGCTATGAAGCAAATAACGGCTGCGTATGTGTGCGTGGACTGATAATTTGTGTTTTGCGGTTGATACACAATTTCATCACAAAAACTTCATTGTTTTTAAAAGCTTTTATTTAACTTCACTTGTATGTATGTATCTATGTATTTCTGTGTGTCCTAGAATCTTGCAATTCAAATTTCGAGCACTTCCCGATTAGCTATCCGGCTAAAACTTTCAGGGTAGCTCACAAATCATTGTGAAAGCAATAAAAAAAAAAGAAAAAGAAACCCGTGAAATCGTAAACCTTCTTTTTATTTTATTTTTTTTAAATTATACATTTTTATTTTCTTGACATCTTTACGGTATTAACTCGACTAACAAGATCTTGCTGCGATGTGGCGACCTATCGGCATAAAATGGTGTGTGTGCGTAAGGCTTGTGCGTACGAGCGTATCGGCTTAGGTGTTTCATTTGAATGTGGCGACGAGGAATAATTTTTAGATATAGGGATAGGGTTTAGATATTATTAATTAGTTGAATTATGGCAGCTTTTGTGCCATGTTTTGGCGGATTGCATGTTTAGTTTGTTTTGTTGTCGATTTGGCAGCGTGGAATCTGTTTTTTTTTAAACATTCTTGCTTGGAGGTTGATAAATTCATTGAATTAACAATAGATGGCGTTCCGCCTCCGTAAGATTAGGAAACTGATGGAAGAAAGGCGTCGGTCGTAGTGGTTGCTCAATTGGTTAAAGTGGATAGCTCACAACATGAGTTTCACTAGATGGCGCTAAATGACAATATGTGCATAATTATATTTTTTTTGGCTTTTAATTGCAATCAGATCCGATTTAAAACTTTATTGGCGGCCATATTACCGTGTAATGATTATATTTAATCTTAAGTTTCAATTGTAAATCTAATATTTTAACCGTATTCGTTCCTTATAAATTTAGGTTCAGATCTCGAGTCAAGTCTTGAACCCAAAGTTTTAGGGAACGAATACGGTTAAAATATCAGTTTCGAATAAAGTGTTAAATCTAGCCTGACCGCAATTTAAGGCCCAAAGAAATAAATTAAGCTAATATTGTCATTAGCGCCATCTGGTGAAACTCAGGTCATGGACCATCCACCATAAGAGCATATGCCTCGCAGTTAGTTTTTAATCAAGTGAGTAAAAACTAACTGCGAGGCAAACACCGGATTGAAATACCAAGTACACCATTTTTTAAGTCAAACCAACAGTGAAAACCGCATCGCAATCGGTCCAGTACTTTTTACGTGATGCGCGTATAGTCAGACACGATTAAAAAAACTTGTGTAGTAGCTTATTTAAGTGCGATAGACCATTTATTTAAGTGCGATAGACCATTTATTTAAGTGCGATAGACCATTTATTTAAAAATCTTTGTACAGAATTTTATTGACTGCTTTATTATAAGTATAGATTAATGCAAAGAATCGTTTTTATTTTTATTACACGACTGTCCAAAAAAAGAGTGTACCTACTGTTTTCAGGGTTCATGTATTGTATGTACGTATGTATGTGAGATAGATAGATAGATACATAAACGCTTTATTGCACACCAAAGAAAAAACACAAGAAAATACATTTAATTTAAATCGAGTACAATGGGTCTTATCGCTTAAAGAGATTTCTTCCAGACAACCGTTGAATGGAGAGGATCACATATCTTTTAGTTTCTTTGTTCCACCATTATTTCTAAATGCCTGAACAGATTTGGATGTCTGGGGTATCGTTAGAATCCTTACACCATCCCGTCCCGAGTGACTTTTTTTTTATAAAACTTGTTTTTTGTCAGGGCAGTCATGTTTTTTTGTAAAAGTTATTTTTCGTCAGGGCAGTCATGTTTTTTTATAAAAGTTCTTTTTTTGTTAGAGCAGTCATGTTTTTTATAAAAGTTATTTTTTTGTTAGGGTAGTCATTTTTTTTTATAATAGTTATTTTTTGTCAGGGCAGTCATGTTTATTTATTAAAGTTCTTTTTTTGTTAGGGCAGTCATGTTTTTTCTTGCTTTGATGATGTACCCAATTAATAATTTGTTGATATGTTGTTTATATTTGTAGTTTATATGTTTTGTTATAATTGTGACATTTGATAAAAATATAAAGAATACAAATATGGAAAAAATACATCCCCTCAGAGTTTTTTTGTGCTCTCTTCTCTAACGGGCGTACTTCTGAAGCACCAGTAGAGTCAGAATGGTGTTTCCTTTTCCAGTGCGAGATTTAACTCTGTTGGCACATAAAAGGGAAATTTCCTTTTCAAACTCAACGAATACTTAGTTTATCTAAATTTGGATTGATTTGATCTTTTTATAATATTTTATGTATTTCTCTTTGTTCAGGAGATGTTAATTTTGACTTGTAAAAGTGCTATTATTTTTGCCTATTTACAATAAAAGACTTTGATGCCTTCACCAGGAAGCGGCTCCTGGGCAGGAGTTGGACAACTTCCCCCTGGACAAGCTGACGGAGGAGCAGCGGCACGTGATCGAGGCTGACTCCTTCTGGTGCCTGTCCAAGTTCCTGGACAGCATACAGGACAACTACATATTTGCTCAGCTCGGGATACAGTACAAGGTAACTGCTTCAACATAAAAATAAACTTAGATATGTGATGTAACTGATAGTTAGTTGAGTTGTATGGACAACCGATTGGCCGAGTGGTTAGTGTCCTTGACTGCGAAGTCCAGCTACGGTCGTAGGTTCGAATCTCGCAAGGTGCAATTATGTTTGTGCAGAAATGTTTGCTACCAAGTCATGGCACATTAGTAAGATCTTCGAGAAGATAATTTTGGATCAGTTGGCTATATATTTCGATAATCATGGTTTTCTCAATTCTAGTCAATTTGGCTTCAGGAAAAACAAAGGCACAATTGATGCCATATCTGTGGTGACACAGACAATAGTCGAATCTTTGGATAAGTCACAGAAGATTCTAGGACTCTTCTGTGATTTGTCTAAGGCGTTTGACTGTGTTGATCACAAAATATTAGAGCATAACCTAAGTCACTATGGTCTTACTGATTCTGCCATTAAATTGTTGACCTCCTACCTTACTGGCAGATATCATACCACGTTGGTTAATGGCGTGTATTCAGACAGACTATATATCAGATGTGGAGTCCCACAAGGTTCCATTTTGGGACCATTTCTATTTAATATTTACGTTAATGACATGCCATCTTGCATAAAAGATAAAGGAACGGATTTTATGTACGCAGATGACACATCGGTTGTTTTTTCTCACAACATGAAACAGCTCAGTACACTTGTTAACGAATCTATTGGTATTTATTATATGTGATTGGTTTGACTCGAATAGGCTACTTCTTAATGTTGAGAAAACCAAAGCTATGGTATAAGCTATGGCCCTTGGTACACAGAATTGTCTGGATGAAATATGTGTTAATTATAATAATAAAAATGTGGAAATCGTTAAGACTGTCAAATTCCTTGGTGTGTATCTAGACAGTAAACTTAAATGGGCACGCACATAGATCGATTAGCTTCTAAACTTTCGTCAGCAGTCTATGCTATCTCCAAAATTCGATCTTTATGCGGTTTCCTGGCAGCGAAACAAGTCTATTTTGCATATTTTCATAGTCTTATGAGCTATGGAATTAAAATTTGGGGTTCAGCTGCAACTGTTGGCAAAATTTTCATACTTCAGAAGAGAGCAATAAGATCAATTCTATCATTGTCAGCTCTTACTTCTTGTAGAAATAAAATTACATTCAGAATATGTCTACCACAATATTGTAACGCCCAAAATTATATTACAAATACACCTATGGTTGGCAGTTGCCATGGATATATCACTCGAAACAAGGACAGGATTGCTATGCCTAAATGTAGACTCGAAAAAAGGTCCAAGAGTTTTATCTGTAATAGTGTTAGTGTATTACAATTAATTACGAAAGAATATTGCTAAGATCAATAACACATCCCCTTATTCATTTAAGCGTAAACTTAAAGATATTTTGACACAAAGGGAATTGTATTCCCTAAAAGACCTCTAATATAAGCTGAACATTTTGTACCTATTTGTACTATTATATATTTGTTTACTGTTTGACATATCTAAGTGTGTGTAATGCACCAAAAGACAAATAAATAAATACAATGCAATGGATGTAATATTCGTATCTATGTATGTTTATCCGTTGTCTAGTACCCATCATCATCATCAGCTTATATCTGTCGACTGCTGGACGTAGGCCTCTCTTAATGCAGGCCATTGAGCTCGGTCTTCAGATCCCCTCATCCATTGTCTTCCGACCGCCTTTCGCAAGTCGTCACTTCACCTGACCACAGTGGTCCTACACTACATTTGCAAAAACATGGCCTCCACTCAAGAACTCGTCTACCCCAACGTTTTACCCCAAGGTTATAGGTTCTTCGGAAAATACCACTCCCACTGCCACTTTTGCTTGCTTGTCCTTAGAGCTATGTCGGTTACCTTGGTTTTCTGTCAGATATCTTCATTCCACGAATCACGAATCATCATATCATCATTATATCATCATTTCATTTCACGAATCTTGTCCTTCAGAGAAACTCCAGCTTAGCTCTCTCCATAGCTCGCTGAGCGACCTTAAATTTGTGGACTAGTTTGACCGTTAGTGTCCACGTTTCGAGTCCGTAGATCATGACTGGTAGGACGCACTGAAAGAAGACTTTTGTCTTCAGGCACTGAGGTAGGCACTAGTGCCCATAGTACAGGTATCCTAGTTAAGGGCTAGGTTATTGGTTCGGAACTGATTGCAGTCAATGGTGTACCTCTTGAAGTTGTCCGAAAATAAGTTTAATTTGGGAAAATATTGCAATTAGGTAAGAACAACTTTGAGAAGGAAGCCAACAGAAGAATTCAGCTAAGTTGGGCAGCATTCGGCAAGCTTCGTCAAGTCTTTTCGTCGTCCATACCGCGGTGCCTGAAGCAGGGTTGATTGATTTAAATCAATTGTTTTTTTATTTAAATCAGTGATTTACATGTTTTTATCATTTACCTACATTTGCATGTTTATATGACTTACTATTATTTATTTACTGATGATAGTTAAATTTGATATAGGAAAAGCGACTTCATTCCGTAGGGAATAGAGCAGATAAGTCAAAACTATTGTTTACGGCAAAAAACACGAAAAACTTAAAAAAAACTGACCTAAACAAAAAAATATAAGATTTTGATCAACCCTGGCCTGAAGACAAAAGCCTTCAATCAGTGCACCCTACCAGTCATGAACTACGGAGCCGAACTCACGGTCAAACTACACCACAAATTTAATATCTATGGGGAGAGCTATGCTTGGAGTTTCTCTGAAGGATAAGATTCGTAATGAAGATATCCGACGGAGAATCAAGGTAACCGACATAGCTCAAAGGATAGATAAGTGGCAGTGGGCTGGTCACATTTTCCGAAGAACCGATAACCGTTGAGGTAGACGAGTTCTCAAGTGGAGACCGCGTTTAGGCAAACGTAGTGTTGGACGCCCTGTTGCCAGGTGGAGTGATGACCTGCGAAAAGCGACTATAAGAAAATGGATGAGCAGAGCTGAAGACGTGAATTAGGAGAGGCCCACGTCCAGCAGTGGACAGATAGAGGCTCATGATGATGATGATGATGAAGAATTGATGTAGATTGTCCCGACTGTGTTTATTTATATTTGGTCTTTATTTTTTATTTCTTACCTACTTTATAATAGGCCAGAGAAAATGAAGTATTTAATTCCGTTCGCTACGATGAAAGCCCTACTGGAAACAGTTATATTGACCCACAGGCTTCAAAAAAGGAGTTAATAAAGTTGATGTTAAAAATATTTAAGAAGATAGGGCACCCGCGCGGCTTCAACAGGTTTTGCCTAACATCTTCCATGAAATTTGGGTTTTGGGGGAAACTTTTCTACCGTACTGAGCCATAACCAAATCCAATAACTCTGTTTTTTATTAATCACAGAATAAACTACGTTTGTCATGATTGTCAGATTTACGTGTGAAGTGATGTACCTACACAACTTATTTTTAGGGTTCCGTTCACAAAGGGTCCAGGCGGAGCCCTATTGCTAAGTCTACGCCACGCGCTGTCCGTTTGTCTGTCCTACCTTTAAGGGCTGTATCTTTTGAACCATAATAAGTAACCGTTTTCTATGTGTAACATCTTTCCTCTCGCTTGCCTGAAATCTATGGGAGTAATTTCGCAAAAAGTGAAGCATATATAAAAGTATATACCAATACCATACCAATATATAAAAGTGAAACGTTGTATGTTTGTTTGTTTATTTGTTTGGGGAGCTTTCACGCGATAACGGATGGATGGATTTTAATGTAATTTGGAATGGAGATAGCTTATACCCTGGAATAAAACATAGGATACTTTTTATCCCGGAAAATTGTAAGTTTCCACGGGAAAACTGGGAAATATTGATTACTCGCTGTAAGGAACTTTTTCCATGGAAACGAAATAACAAGTCTGTCAATATACATCAAGAGCGTTGGTGCTGTACCTACTTTTGCAATGGTTTTTAATATAACAATATTTAATATAACAATAGTTTAATATAACATATAACAAAGTAAAAATAATGAAGACACGTGTTTTTCAAACGTTTTATGATTTGGCTCTATGGTAAAACGTCGAACTTGATGTGATTATATTGCAAACTCTAAAGTACAAGAACATATAATAATAAACGGCCAAGTTTGAGTCAAATCAAGTCAAACTGGCAAATAATACTGTGTGGTCTGATGGAACCCTCGGTGCGCGAGTTCGACTCACAGTTGGCCTTGGTTTTTATTGAAGTAATTATGAAGGTACGGTATATAACAGTTGGCCTTCGTTTTTATTGAACTAATTATGAAGGTACGGTATGTAACAGTTGGCCTTGGTTTTTATTGAACTAATTATTAAGGTACGGTATATAACAGTGGACCTTGGTTTTTTTGAAATAATTATTAAGGTATGGTATATAACAGTTGGCCTTGGTTTTTATTGAACTAATTATTAAGGTACGGCATATAACAGTTGGCCTTGGTTTTTATTGAACTAATTATTAAGGAACGGTAAATAACAGTTGGCCTTGGTTTCTATTGAACTAATTATTAAGGTACGGTATATAATATATGGCCTTGGTTTTTATTAAACTAATTATTAAGGTACGGTATATAACATATGGCCTTGGTTTTTATTGAACTAATTATTAAGGTACGGTATATAACAGTTGGCCCTGGATTTTATTGAACTAATTATTAAGGTACGGTATATAACAGTTGGCCTTGGTTTTTATTGAATTAATTATTAAGGTACGGTATATAACAGTTGGCCTTGTTTTTTATTGAATTAATTATTAAGGTACGGTATATAACAGTTGGCCCTGGATTTTATTGAACTAATTATTAAGATACGGTATATAACAGTTGGCCCTGGATTTTATTGAACTAATTATTAAGGTACGGTATATAACATACTCTCAAATATACTAACAGAAAAAACATGACCGTTTTACCTTTTATACTACTGCAAAAATGCTATCAAAGTTCCAGCAACAATTATAATTGAAATATTTAAAACGTATTTACTCAAACAATACTAGTAATGTGGTCATTATTTCGACAACCTTCTTTGGGCAAAGTCGACCTTGCCGCGCTGCTTGAATAGGCGCCAGCAAAGTTGTATGGAATTTCATTATTGTCGTGTTTTGCGGCCAGCAATTTCCTTTGAAAATCCATTATTGTCGTCTTTTGTCGTAGCACTATTATTTATTCTGTGGGTTCGTTAAAACCGAACGCGAAAAGAGAGTTGTAGCTCCCAGACGAATGGACCTATTTTGATGTTTTTTTTTTCTGTTTGAAAGCTGATGTGATGTTGTTGTTTCTGTTACTGTTACTGTGTCGGTTTCTGTTTCTGTTACTGTTTCAGTTTCTGTTATTGATTCTATTGTTGTGGTCGTTGTTGTTGTCTATGTCGTTGTTGTTTTCGTTGTTGTTGCATGGTTTGAGTAAATTCTTATTATACTAAGCTGGTTTTATTTAAATTCCTCGCATTGTTTGAGTAAAACACTATACAAGCCTTGGTCCGCAATGACTGCCCTGCTGGCCACGCTATGATGGCCTCGAGCTTTGCTTTGTTAAGTTCTCGGCCTTCAAGCTTGGCCATCATTGCAGCCCTTGCTGTCCGTGCTATAAAGGCCTCGACCTTCGGTCTCGGCCTTCATTCCAGCTTGGCCATTAAGGGCTGCAATGCTGACCGCGCTGTGATGGCCTCGAACTTAACTTAGCTACGCTCTCGACCATCATCATCGCTGCCAGCAACGCAGTCATTACAGACCGCGGCAGTAATGTACTATTATATCTATTTCTACAATAGGTAGTCATTAAAACAATTTTCCGCACAGCTTGCATCAACACAGGAAAATAATATAGTAATTAATTAATTAAATAACAATGGTGAATTAACAGGAAAGTCGTGTTATGTAAATAACTTTTAATCGCCTATTTACTTAGGTTCTTATGTTTACGTAATTGTTTAAAATAGAAATGATTACTGGATGAGCAAAACCGCAAAAAAACTTTAGCGTACCGACGACGTTGAAGTGGCAATGAACATGCCACATAGCACGAAGAACCGATACCAATTGAACATACAAACAAAAAATTGGGTAATTTCCGAGCCATAGCAAAACACAGCATTCTAAATTCTTATTCATCATCGTCATTATCTTAATTATCCTTGACCATTTTTGAGCGATGGTATCTAAAATCGCATATAACTTGCTACATAAGTAAGTGGTGCAGGCCCGAGGTTTCGAACTGGGTGTCGTTGAATCGTAAAGCACACTTGATACCGCTGGTTCTTGACTTTTTTACACGACTACAGCAAAGCAAGGGAAGGGTAATGAGTTTAATAGGCTATCTATGTATGTGGCTATGTGGATGTTCTACCATAGCGTCGCTCCTATTGGTTCGATTCGTCTTCATCGCAAGAGTGTCATAGGCTGTATTTTACTCGACCGTAGTCGGGTTTTTGTTTATGAAACTTATGACTTGTTTAATTCTAAAATCTGTATTTTTCTAGGTAAACCAGCTAAAAGAGCTGATACGTCGCATCGACTTACCGCTACACGAGCATCTCCAATCGCACGGCGTCGACTACCTTCAGTTCTCTTTCCGCTGGATGAACAACCTCCTAACTAGAGAAATACCCCTGCCTTGTACCATACGTCTATGGGACACGTACCTCGCGGAATCAGACGGATTCGCGACCTTTCAACTCTACGTTTGCGCAGCTTTCCTACTCCACTGGCGCGAGAGGTTAATGCTGGAACGAGACTTTCAAGGCCTCATGATCTTGCTACAGAATGTTCCGACGCAAAACTGGACGGATTCTAACATTAGCCTGCTCGTAGCGGAAGCTTATAGGCTTAAGTTTGCATTCGCTGATGCGCCGAATCACTTACACCATGCTGGAAAGTCGGATAGATGACCTGGTTCTTATGAACGAGCCTTGGCTTAAACTGTGTCAGCTTTGGTCTGAGTCGATGTGTGGATGTTAAGGTATAGCTTTTGTAATGACTCGTTTAATGTAATGAAACACTTTGTTATGGTTTTTATCGCGTTTATTAATTAAAAAGTGATTACTGGAAGGTGCTCGAAACGTAAGGACTAGCAAAAAAAAACCCGATAAAACCTGTTATAAAGTGTTTAATTCAATGAATAATAATCGCAGATGCCTAAGAAATAAATATTCAACTGTTGGTTTGCATAATCGATCTATTTGGATTTTACCCTATCAGAGATAGTATATCAGTAAACTAACTGTTGCCAGTGACTTTGCTCGCGTTAATTACCTCGGCTTCTATTGAACATACGCCTACTTACCTATTTAAAATATAATATCTGTTAGTTAAGACTGAGCTTAACAACAATGATAACAGAACTATAATCGGTTTAGTACTTTTTACGTGATAAACGCAGATAAGCCTGTAAACAGACAAACATGTTTTTGGCTGTTATAATCTCGTATAGCAGGTAATTGTAAGTCTAGGGAGTATGTTTCATTTATTTTAAATTTAAGTCCATACTTTTTTACTGGTTTACTATAAGAAGGTGTAGTATATAAAAACTGTTGCTAATTACCAACTGACTGACAATCAACGCACAGCTTATGTAATACGTTACGTATGTTGTTGGATCCAAAGAGAATAAAAATACAAAGATAAACTTTAAATTTGCAGGATAAAGTCAAACCCTTGAGGGGTGAAATGGCATATCAAATGTTTGTGTGAAAAAAGTCTTGTAGACTGGTGATCAACCGTTCGCGATGGCAATATAATCTTCTTATTTGACCTATAAAACAGTACCGTTACATACTCACTGACTGACAGACAACGCACAGCCTAACCCAGTGGACCTAGAGATTTGAAATTGGTGGGAAATATTCCTTGAGTGTCATAGGGGTGCATTATAGAGGGTTTATTTTGAAACTCCATCCTTGAAGAAGTGTCAAAGTTTACACGCGGGCAAAGTTGCGGGACAGGTAATATCAAATTTATATTTCATAGGGTAAGTAAATGAAGATCGATTATCAAAATCCGAAATTAAATGAAGTTGCTGTATAACTGCTATTGATTATTGCACTTTTATTACTATTTGTATAATCACGCCAACTTCGGTTAGAGCGGGCACTTTATTGTACGCTTGCATACCTGTTAAAAAATAACCAGGTTATATTCCGTTGTTTAAATCTACAAATCTATATTTTGTTGACTTGGTTCATGTTTCCATAATAATTAATGTGTCGCAAAATCACAGATAAGTAAATAAAGGGGTCCTTACACTTTTGGAGCCTGCCATACAACCACCATTTTGAAATGATATGTAAATATTCAAATTATGGTGAGTTCCTTTGTGGCATATCTACAGTCCGCCATTTTGAAAAAACGCGATATAGCGGCCATTGATTTAACCTTGAATTGAAGTCCTGTATCAATTTATTAAGGTATGATTCCACCCTAATTTGAAATATATACCTATAACTATTTGTGTAGAGCCTGACCAGGAAAAAAAAAGTTGCGAATTCGCAGTACAATGTACAATGTATTTTGGCCCTCAGTAAGCCAGGAATAGTAACAGGAAACATACATCTAGTTAAAGAGGGAAGAGGGGTAGCGGCTCGCTTTAATATCAATAAACAAAACTGAACTAGATACAACTACAGACAAACACACCCACACAGCACAGGTACGTTTGCATTGTTGTGCATCAACATAAAAGATAGAGACACATGCAGACTGTAGCCCGAGTGAGTCCACTGCTAACACGTGCTACACAAACGCAACTCCGATTGTGATTTAAGGTCAAATATGTGCATTGCACCTAATTTATGTGGTCCACGCCTGACGATCATCTAATCTTCCACTTTTAATGAGATCTATGAACGAGTCATGTGTATTTTGTTAACACTTTTTGTCAAAATATCCTCCAGAACCAGCTCTTATCGATTTTGGCAAAAAACACATGCAGACTAATTGTATGAATTAATGATAAAAAAGTGGATATTATATCAATCTAAAGCCATTCTTACCCGCCGGCGAAGCAAGAAGAAGGTTTTATTGCTGACTGCGAGGATAGCAGGGTAATGAAGTAGGTATTCCGTAAAATGTATTTATTTGCAAATCTAAAATCGCAAACAGTACTTTTTGTTATTCGAAACGTAACTAATACCGATGTGAGCTGAAACTCTGTTTGGTAACGATGACTGAGCAATTTTTGATAAATATTTCGCAAAGAAAAACAACTTTCAAAGAGCATGTAACCTTATACCTAAACTTCCGCTGAATTGAAAAATGACGATTTCGTGACCATAAACGAAACAAGTCTCAATCGATGTAAAAAATATAAGAAACAAAAAAATGTTCCATAAAATTTTTGCCTAAGGGGTGATATACTTTTCAAAATATTATATATATATATATTTTCATCGTTTACACGAGCTAGGATACACAATATACATGCCATTTTGTTTTTCTGTAAGTCAGCTATATTAGATACTATAACAACACTGTAACTGGCCCAAATCTATAAGTTAAATATTTTATGAAAATTATAATTGAGATTCATTATCTAAATGGTTGCCAAAACAGTATATTTTTATTTTTTGTGTATGTCTTTTTGAACACGCATCACACTGAAACTACCGGACTGATTTTGATACAACTTTGCACTATCATAGCTGATGTTATGGATTAACATTTAGGATACCTTTATCCCGAAAATCTAAAGGGAGCAGGATAGGGCTTAAAAAGTAAAGTAAAAAAACACTCATCCAGCTGAAACTATTTGACGGATTTTGATGCAATTTGGCACATTAATATTTGGGATACTTTTTATCCCGAAAACTAAGGATCCCTGCGGGATAGAGGTTGAAAGTTATGTAAACCTATTATTTCACCAATCGATAGTATTGGCGACACGGATGAAATCTTGAAAAGAAATATCATATAAACAAATATATCTAGCTATTTGTAAAGAATATTAAAAAAAAAAGTCTTAGCCTACAATGGGCTGAATCTTTTGATTCCTTAGAAGCGCGTGAGGAAAACATTGTCTACTTAGTCCCTAAGCTATGTTTGTCGTTAACCTTCCTGCGACTGTGTTAGTTCTGGTATTGTTCCCTATCGATTAACACTTGTTTCATTTATGACCATAATTGCATCAGTTTAGAGTATAACAGGCTCCATGTTCGAAAGTCTTCTATAAAACCTGATCAGCTAGCAAAAAATAAATTTAAAAAGTTCTAAATCAATCAGATTGAGTTTTAAACATTGATATAGCAAATCTCAATCTATTTACCGAGTTTAGTTTTAATACAACTTGAAGTGTTGAAATCAACACGAAATTACTTTTGTATGAAAATTTAAAACAAGAATTTCCTCGTCTTTACTTTACGTTTTACAAAACCAATGTCGACGAGCGCATTGCTTTAAAGTTCTAAGTGGCACTGCAATTATCAAGGACAGGAGTGGCGCTTACCATCAAGCGAAGTACCTGCTCTGCCCGTCACTCAGTTTTAGTAAGAACATTTCACAAATTTGGGCGACATCTGGACAATCTTATAAGATTGTCCTCACACGATTTTGCTATGTAAAGGCCTAATAAATGTATAAAGTATAGACAAAAATGTTTAAAATAAGGAAGATTTTTCACCGGCATACTCAAGAATGAAGCACAGCAATGGTGGCAAGTCTAAGTGTGAGTAGATTATCATCATCAACATTATCAGCCCGTCCATTTTTAGTCCTTTGCTGTACATAACATAGGCCTGTCCAAAAGCCCGATCTGCGGCTATTCTTTTCGAACTGCTGTCAGACATTTTGCGTGTATCGTCACTCCACCTAGCCGGAGGGCGTTCTACATTACGTTTGCCGAGATCCCAACTGTTATCGGTTCTTCGGCAAATATGACCAGCCCACAGCCGCTTCAGCTTGCTATGTCGATTAATCGGGTTCTCTGTGTGAATGTATAGAATTTCATAATTAACACGACTAACACGGACAATGTCTTGCGGCGATGTAGCTTCCGACCGGCAAAACATATTGTAAATGTGTGCGTGAGGCTTGTGCGTACGAGCGGATCGGCATATCTTGAGTGCTTCATTAGAATGTGACGCTGAGGAATCTATTTTTTTATAGTTTTCGGGTTTAGATTCGGTTTCGGTTTTAGTTGAATTATGGCAGCTTGTGCCATTGTGCGTGCGTGCGTGCTTGTGCGTGTTTAGTGTGTTCTGTTATGTATGTGCGGCCTCTGGTGTCATAGTTTTTAGGCCGCCCAAGGGCCTCTGACTTAACGACTGCTTTTATCTGTTAGCGACTGGAACCGCAGACTTAACGCGCACACCAAATCACGGAGCGATGGCAAATCCGCACATAACTTATTAAGTCATTGGGGTCGAGGATCGAACTCGGTGTCGTCTTGTGTCGCTCTTTATTATTTTATTTTATTACGGACTAGGCAATCGTTTGACCACGATCTCAACTGTTACATATCTATTCGATACCTATTGTAATATAACAATGCTTATATTGTATTGTATATAATCGATATTTGAAGAATGTTTGTATTGTATAATCATCATCATCACCATCATCATCATGTCAGCCTTTAGAAGTCCACTGCTGAACATAGGCCTCCCCCAAAGAGCGTCATGACTAGCGATGTTGTGGCGGCTAAAGGGTCGTCTGTCCAACGTGTGGGGTCTCCCTACTCTTCGCTTGCTTGTTCGTGGTCGCCATTCGAGAACCTTTATTCCCCAGCGGTTGTCGGTTCTGCGAACTATATAGCCTGCCCATTGCCACTTCAACTTGCAAACTCTGAGAGCTATGTCGGTAACCTTCGTTCTTCTACGGATTTCATCATTTCTGATTCTATCACGTAGTGAAACACCGAGCATAGCTCTCTCCATTGCACGCTGCGCAACTCTGAGCTTTTGTAAGAGACCAATAGTTAGCGACCACGTCTCAGTCCCGTATGTCATCACTGGCAACACGCACTGATTATAAACTTTCGTCTTGAGGCTCTGCGGTATCTGCGACGAGAAGATATGGCGTAATTTCCCGAACGCTGCCCATCCGAGTTGGATTCGTCGGTTGACCTCTTTGTCGAAGTTGGATCTACCCAGTTGGATCGTCTGACCCAAGTAGACATAGTGATCAACAGCTTTGATAATATCGTTCCCAACATAAACCGGCAAGGGTACGACATGGGCATTTGACATGATGTTCGTCTTGCCCATGTTCATTTTAAGACCCACCTGTTGGGAAACAATATTGAGGTCACTGAGCATTGTTCTTAGGTCTTCCAGGGTTTCAGCCATGATGACTATATCATCAGCAAATCGAAGGTGAGTGATGTATTCGCCATTGATGTTAACACCAAATCCGTTCCAGTTCAGAAGCTTGAATATATATTCAAGCTGACATAACTGTAGCACTGCCCAGGTCTCGACTGAATCAAAGGCTTTCTCGTAGTCCACAAACGCTAGACATAGTGGCCGATTATACTCTTCGGTCTTCTGTATAATCTGCCGGAGCGTATGGATGTGGTCTATGGTGCTAAAGTCTTTCCGAAATCCAGCTTGTTCGGGAGGCTGAAAGTCGTCATACCTACGAGCGAGACGGTTTGTAACTACTCTCGAAAACAGCTTATAGACGTGGCGCAGCAGCGAAATGGGCCTATAATTCTTCAAGAGGGTTTTATCACCTTTCTTAAAGAACAAAACCACTACGCTCCTGTGCCACGCCTCTGGCGTAGTACCCTCGAGGATGACGGAGTTAAACCGCTTCTGAAGGACTTTAAGTACCGGTGTTCCACCCGCTTTCAGTAGCTCTGTCGTTATTCCGTCCTCCCCTGGTGCCTTGTTGCTCTTAAGCTGTTTGAGAGCCATTCTGATCTCGTATAGGCTGACATCCGGGATATCTTCGGTATAATGTCGGGTCAAACGGGCTCTTGCATCGCTAGTCCTGCTAGGAGGACTACGCGATGAGGTGTATAATTGTCCATAGAACTTCTCGAGCTCACTCAAAATCTCTGGCTTCGACGAAACGATGCTGCCACTGTCGGTTTTCAGCTTCGTCAACAGGCTTTGCCCAATAGACAGATCTCTTGCGAACACTTTGGAGCCCTTGTTCCGCTCTATTGCGTTCTTAATACAAGTAGTATTATAGGAACGCAAATCGTGTCGCATCGACTTGGAGATCTGTTTATTAAGCAAGCTGTAACTCGACATATCCACTGAAGACTGCAGCCTCATCTCGCCTCGTTCTGCCATAAGTTTGAGTGTATGCTCAGAAAGTTTCTGTGTTCTTTTTTTGCGGGGGGTCTTAAAGAACTCCGACCCGACCGCGTGAACAATTTCCACCAGGCCGTTATTTAGTTCGTCCACTGTATCGCATTCGGTAAGGATTTGGAAGCGATTTTGGAGCTCCAACTGAAAGCTCTCGGGGTTTTGGATTTGGGCAGGACTTGGGCGAAGAGTAGATCTCATCAAACGAGACCTCTCGAGCTTCACGTTGATATTCAATGAGCCTCTTACCATGCGGTGATCACTGCCGGTCTTAACCCTGTTGATCACAGAGACATCATTGAATATATGCCGATTGGTCGTCAAAATGAAATCTATCTCGTGCTTATGACCGCCGGGGTGCAACCACAGCCTGGAGGGGCGCTTCTTGAAAAAGGAGTTCATCATAAAGAGTCCCTCCTTCTCCATGAAGTCGGCCAATCGCTGACCCCTTTGGTTCCGCTGTCCAAATCCAAACTGCCCCACTGTTCATCGCCATTCCTCATGCCCAGCCGTGCGTTTAAGTCCCCCATCACCACTGTGAAGTGTGTTTTCGGGGCATGTATGGCATTAGAAATGTCATCATACATAGCCTCCACTTCATCGTCCGGGCATTTCGACTGTGGGGCGTACACCTGTATGACCTTCAACGAATACCGTTCGGTAATTCTGAGTATAAGGTATACCACCCTGCTCGAAACGCTTTCGATCTTCACAATGTTGTTGACGAGGGACTTGTGGACGAGAAACCCGACACCATGTTGGGACTGCTGGTCGCCCGTAATAGAGTAAGTTGCCGGAATTGAGGGTCATCGTATCCTCTTCCTCTCTTTGGACTTCTGATAACCCTATAATACCCCAGCGCAACTTACTACTTCTTCCAGCTCTATCAACTTCTCATCTGTCCTCAAGGTGCGTGCGTTATAAGTTGCTATGTCCAGAGATCGTGGGGGTTGGTAGCTGGGTCTCTGCCGGAGATTCTTAGCACCCCCTGCTCCGCCGATACCATGGCTGCTACCGGTGCCAGGAATAACGGAGCCGCCTGGGACTGGGGGCCGTCGTTTTGGTGTGTCTATCATATTGGGGGGGTTTGCCATAGTCACCACGCTTGGCAGGCGGATTGGTGACCGCAGTGTAGCAAATGTGCTCGGGAGACGCTGCTGCCCATCTTCCGGTGTATAATCCCTTAGTCGCCTCTTACGACATCCACGGGAGGATTGGGAGGGTCTTATTCTAAGCCGAGACCGCCACGGCACTTTTACTGTTGTATAATATGTCATAGAAATTGACAGAAAAAATCGATGATCGGAATAATTGTTTTTTTTTTTCATTTTCATAAAGCTCAACAAAAGTTGTTAAGATAATACTGAGCATATATTGATAACACATTTTCAATTAAATGTAAAAAAAAGAACTAACTTTTTATACGGACCGACTAATAATAGTGCTCAATATTTTATCAGCTGTACAACTTTTATAAAAGCTGTCATTTGAATGTCGTATTAAATCAGTCTTCTCTACTTTACCCACATTTTCATTATTCGCATTTTCTTGAAATTTCAATGGATTAACTAAAAAAAATTAACCAATTTCGATGCAATTTATATGTGGTCCAAAAAAATATCTAAATAGGTTCAGCAATCTCAGAGACAATTTATAAGGTTTATGTTATACATTAAAAAGGTTTGTAAACCTTTTTGCAGTCGCTTATTTTTTTATTACGTAGCAGCATTCGAACAATCGGGTATATACCGTTCGATAGCTCTGCCAACTATGCTACCTCGTAGGTCGATTTTTCTGTCGATTACAGTGAAACAGGGGTCAGTCCCAGTTGCCACCACGTCAACGTCCCAGCGAGTGGCAAATGGGAATAGTGTAATATTTTCTTTATAAATATTGATTTTAGTTTATATTGTTTTTTTTGTGAACTCCCATTTAATGTACTGTTGATTTTATTTGTATGTTATTTTACTTAGATAAATATTGTATCTATTATACATTGTATATTTATGAATTGCTGTTTTAATTATCATCCCATTTTTTCCGACTTATTATAATAAAGCAGTAAATAAAGAAGTCTGTACAAAGATAATTTAAATAAATAGGTATGTACTTAAAATAAGCTACATCAATAGGAACATAACATTAGAAAAATTAATCTGTTTGCCTTTTTCTTCGCGCATCACGTAGATAATGCTGGACCGATTGGGATGCGGTTTCCACTGCTGGACAACTTTTTTTTGGGTACTTGATATCTCAATCCGAACAGTAGGAGACAAGCAATCGATTAAAATTATTTGACGGCTGAACGAATTTTGATATATTGCTTATACTTTATCACACTAAATCTATACTATAATAAAACTGTAACTGGGCTAAATCTGTACATTAAATATTTTTTGAAAATTTTGATTGAGATAAACTTCAAAATCGATATGGAGTGCAAAAAGGTAAATTTTTTTTTCTGTCTGTCTTTTTGAACACGCATCACGCTGAAACTACCCGACTGATTTTGATGAAACTTGGCAGAATCATAGCTGATGTACTGGATTAACATTTAGGATACTTTTTATTCCGAAACTATAAAGGGTTCCTGCAGGATAAGGGTTGTTAGTTATTTAAAATAACACGTATCAAGCTAAAACTACTGGACGGATTTTGATGTAACTTGGCACAGTCAAAGTTTATATAATGTGTTAAAATGTTGAATACTTTTTATCCCGAAAAATTAATAGGTTCCTGCAGCCTATGGGTCCAAAGTTGTGTTACATTTAAAGTGATCATACATCCGTTTACGACTAGACTGGTACCGATCTATCTATCTATCTATACTATAATAAAATTGTAACTGGGCTAAATCTGTACATTAAATATTTTTAAAAAATTTTAAATGAGATGAACTTCAAAATCGATATGGAGTGCAAAAAGGTTTATTTTTTATTTTTTGTCTGTCTGTCTGTCTGTCTGTCTGTCTGTCTGTCTGTCTCTTTGAACACGCATCACGCAGAAACTACCCGACGGATTTTGATGCAATTTGGCACAATCATAGCTTATGTTATGGATTAACATTTAGAATACTTTTTATCCCGAAAAAAACAATGGTTCCCGCAGGATAGGGGATGAAAGTTATTTAAAAAAAACACATATCACGCTGAAACTACCGTACAGATTTTCAAGTAACTTGGCACAGTCAAAGTTTATAGTATGTGTTAAAATGAATGATACTTTTAATCACGAATAAATACGAGATTCCTGCGGGATATGAGTCTAAAGTTATGTCAATTTGAAAGGAATAATAATTGCACATCCGTTTATAAAACGGTACCGTGAATTCGGCTCTTATGTCACAAGTCAGAGTGGTACAGTAGAAGCGGTGTCCGCCTTGCAACCCAGAGGCACATGGATCGAATCCACGCGCTGCTATGAAAGTTTTGCCTCAATATTTATAAGCATTTACATATTTTGTGCCTTTTTTTTTACATTTTCTTTGATTTTTTTAAGGCTTATGTAATTTCCTGAAGTAAACCGTCAAGTTTTGTTTAAAAACAATATATATAATGGGATCTATCCAAACGAATGGTCCGACTTAGGTGCGGTTTTTTATGTTTGCAAGCTGAGGTAATCGAGATGGTATAGTACGAGTTTGGTACGAGTAAATATAGCACAATGGCATCAACAACTCAAGCGAATAAACCAAAGGCATCAAAGTTCTCCCTCCAATTTAACTAGATGGCACTGATTGACCTTAAAACACGCAATCATTTCATTCCTGTAACCAAGGGTGCCGGTAAATTCAAATTTATCAGGTTTTTGGGATTCGGCTCACACTAGCACTAGCACGACCTCCAGGGGCCTAATTCTCTAATTTTAAGACGCCAATTCCTCGCTGCCTGCGGGGAAATTGGAATCAATCACGAACAAATTCCACGTAGGCATGGGTCATTTTCGCAATATCCAGCACCAGGGCTTTCAAGTACGTCTATCTTCACACACCAGGGCGAAAACCCAGGGTTCAAAATACTTTCAAGTGCTTTCTGTAGAAACAGATTAAAGCCTTGAAAGTAGAAAATACTTGCATAGGAAATTAATTTTTGCCGTCATATAAATAAGGAGAACAATCGTGTTTGCAAAATAAAAGTACTTGGAAGCCTTGAAAGTAGAAAATACTTGCATAGCAAATTGATCTTTGTATCTATATATAAAAGGAGCACTATCGCGTGTGTGAAAAAGTACTCTAAAGCCTTGAAATTGTTTGTTTGTTTGTCGTATGAGGTAGTGCTGGCTTCTGATGTCAGAGTTTGTCAGGCCGCCCGAGGGCCTCTGAAATGGCTTAACGACTGCAATTAACCAATAACAGCAGGGACCGACAGCTTAACGTGCCCTCCGAAGCACGGAGCGATGGATAACCGCACGTAACTTCGAAAAGTCATTGGTGCGGGAGCCTAGGTTTTGAACCCGGTATCGTTGGATTCTAAATTGTACTATAGAACCATTAGGCCAACATCGCTCTTTTGAAATGAAAGTAAAAAAATACTTGCATAGGAAATTGATCCGTGGGTATAATAAAGACCACAATTGCTTTTGCGTAAAAAATACTTCGAAGCGTTATAAGTTTTCTGAGTATGTATATACATTATATGTACTACGTTTTTTTATTGTTTCTTCCATTGAGATATTATAATGTACTACCTACGTACCTACATAATTTTATAATTATATCGGAGGTTTTTTCATAATGTCTTACTGGCAAAATGGTTAGTTGTCGGTATTGAAATGTGTACATACAGAGGTAGGTACACAGGTACACTTCACAGAGAGAAAGTATAGAAAACTTTTATTTTTTCAAATCAATCCTCATATCGTGTTGAAAAAGCTCAAAAAGTAGGTAGGTAATTATTAAGAGCCAGTTAAAGTGCCAGTAAGTAGGTACGTCGTTCTGTGAAACATCATAAAAAATAATTTGTACTAAGAACACAATGTTTCGATGCATTAAAATTTGTTCGTATGGACCTCACAATAATGACCTACCCTTGATGCCCCATACAATTTACCTCACCACCTTAATTACTCTTTAATCTGTGCCACCTTACCTTCGGAGATAATTGTCTCTACTCAATAACAAGACGGTCATGATAACAAGTTACTTCATTTAAACTAGATGACGTTGTCTACCCTTAAAACACGCAAGCGGTTTGTTACGAAGTGGTTTGAACGTTGAATGAACTCGAGCGACACGTTTTCTTCTTTTTTTACTTTATGGTCCTTAGAGGCTCTTAAAACGTATTGAGATGTTTTTTGTGTTTTTTGATAGAATAAGTCGACTTCAGTTGTCAAACGCGCAGCGAAATTAAGCTAATTATTTATAGTAAAATAGTAATTTATTAATAAAAAAAAAAAAAAAACTGTTATAACGCATATTCTGTGAAGTACGGAGTGCCGTACTTCACAGAATATGCGTTATAAAAAGGCAAGGCAGTGCCTTATTTCGATGATTAGATGCCGAGCAATCGATAAAAAACTATTTGACGGCTGAACGAATTTTGAAGAAATGTAGTATAATATTGTACTTTGTAGGTTTGGTCCTGGTCCTCCTGGTCCTCTGGACCTGGACCAAACCTACAACTGGTCTGGTGGTGGTTTGGCTTTTGGTCCTGGAATAAAACGTGTGGGCTACTTTTAAATGAAATGACCACGCGGGCAAAGCCGCGGGCACAGCTAGTACTATAATAAAACTGTAACTGGGCTAAATCTGTACAATAAATATTTTTTGAAAATTTTGATTGAGATAAACTTCAAAATCGATATGGAGTGCAAAAAGTTTTATTTTTTTGTCTGTCTGTCTGTCTGTCTCTTTGAACACGCATCACGCTGAAACTACCAGACTGATTTTGATGAAACTTGGCAGAATCATAGCTGATGTACTGGATTAACATTTAGGATACTTTTTATCCCGGAAAAATTAACGGTTCCCGCAGGATAGGGGTAGAAAGTTATTTAAAATAACACGTATCAAGCTAAAACTACTGAACGGATTTTGATGTAACTTGGCATAGTCAAAGTTTATATAATGTGTTAAAATGTTGAATACTTTTTATCCCGAAAAATTAAAAGGTTCCGTCAGCCTATGGGTCCAAAGTTGTGTTAAATTTAAAGTGATCATACATCCGTTTACGACTAGACTGGTACCGAATTTCATCATTCTGCTACGAGGCTCACTGGGCCAGTTGGACAGATGCGTGGGCGCGTAATCCAGACGTACGTGGATCGAAATCACGCGTTGTAGAAATGATATGCTCCATAATTAAAAGATTTTTACATTATTTATGCGTTATTTTTTACATTTTCCTTGATATCTATCTATCTATACTATAATAAAACTGTAACTGGGCTAAATCTGTACATTAAATATTTTTTGAAAATGTTAATTGAGATGAACTTCAAACTCGATATGGAGTGCAAAAAGGTTTTTTTTTTATTTTTTGTCTGTCTGTCTCTTTGAACACGCATCACGCAGAAACTACCCGACGGATTTTGATGCAACTTGGCACAATCATAGCTTATGTTATGGACTAACATTTAGAATACTTTTTATCCCGAAAAAAACAATGGTTGCCGCAGGATAGGGGTTGAAAGTTATTTAAAAAAAACACATATCACGCTGAAACTACCGTACGGATTTTGAATTTAACTTGGTACAGTCAAAGTTTATAGTATGTGTTAAAATGAATGATACTTTTAATCACGAATAAATACGGGATTCCTGCGGGATATGAGTCTAAAGTTATGTTAATTTGAAAGGAATAATAATTGCACATCCGTTTATAAAACGGTACCGTAAATTCGGCACCTATGCCACAAGTCAGAGTGGCACAGTAGAAGTGGTGTCTGGCTCGCAACCTAGAGGCACATGGATCGAATCCACGCGCTGCTATGAATGTTTTGCCTCAATATTTATAAGCATTTACATATTTTGTGCCTTTTTTTACATTTTCTTTGATTTTTTTAAGGCTTATGTAATTTCCTGAAGTAAACCGTCAAGTTTTGTTTGAAAACAATATATATAATGGGAGCTATCCAAACGAATGGTCCGACTTAGGTGCGGTTTTTTATGTTTGCTAGCTGAGGTAATCGAGATGGTATAGTACGAGTTTGGTACGAGTAAAGATAGCACAATGGCATCAACAACTCAAGCGAATAAACCAAAGGCATCAAAGTTCTCCCTCCGATTTAACTAGATGGCGCTGATTGACCTTAAAACACGCAATAATTTCATTCCTGCAACCAAGGGTCCCGCTAAATTCAAATTTATCAGGTCTTTCGGATTCAGCCCACACTAGCACTAGCAAGACCGCCAGGGGCCTAATTCTATAATTTTAAGACGCCAATTCTTCGCTGCCTGCGTGGAAATTGGAATCACGAACAAATTCCACGTAGGCATGGGTCATACTCGCAATATCCAGCACCAGGGCTTTCAAGTACGTCCATCTTCAAACACCAGGGCGAAAAACCAGGGTTCAAAATACTTTCAAGTGCTTTCTGTAGAAACAGATTAAAGCCTTGAAAGTAGAAAATACTTGCATAGGAAATTGATTTTTGCCGTCATATAAATAACCGCTCGATTGGTTCTATGCGCTACAGTCACTTTTTTTGTTTTCATTGATCATCGCAACTAACGCTAGCCACATTTTTTGTTTTCATCGATCATCGGACCACTCGATAGCGACGTAAATTTTGCCACTCGATTTTGAACATTATTGACCTCAATAATCATTCAAATCTAAGCGTGTTTATATAATTATTTTGCTTCGAAACCCACAACATAAACACTTGAAATATGTGCCGTACCTATTTAGCTCCATAAATCACCAGTTTGTTTATCTAAGCGCTCAATGAAGTGGTCATAAAAACTGTTTGTTTACGCAAAGTCGGCGCGGCCAGATGTGTCGCGTAGACCTCCTTTTTTTTGTGGGTTGACAATCAGATACCTGTGATCTCGGCGCGTACCCAATAAATCCCCAGTTTGCAGCCAGATGTGTCGCGTCGACCTTCTTTTTTTGTGGGTTGACCATCAAGTACCTGTAGTCTCAACGCATAAACAATCAATTACCAGTTTGAGTTTAGATGTGTCGCGTCGGCCATATTTTTTTTGGGTTATCAGTTTGGTCCTGCGGTCTTCAGCGCGTGGACAACCGAGCGGTTATGGAGAACAATCGTGTTTGCAAAATAAAAGTACTTGGAAGCCTTGAAAGTAGAAAATACTTGCATAGCAAATTGATCTTTGTCTCTATATTTAAAAGGAGCACTATCGCGTGTGTGAAAAAATACTCTGAAGCCTTGAAATTGTTTGTTTGTCGTATGAGGTAGTGCTGGCCTCTGATGTCAGAGTTTGTCAGGCCGCTCGAGGGTCTCTGACGTGGCTTAACGACTGCTATTAACCAATAACAGCCGGGACCGGCAGCTTAACGTGTCCTCCGAAGCACGGAGCGATGGAAAACCGCACATAACTTCGAAAAGTCATTGGTGCGGGAGCTTAGGATTTGAACCCGGTATCGTTGGATTCTAAATTGCACTATAGAACCATTAGGCCACCATCGCTCTTTTGAAATGAAAGTAAAAAATAATTGAATGGGAAATTGATCCGTTGGTATGCATAAATAAAGACCACAATTGCTTTTGCGTAAAAAATACTTCGAAGCGTTGCAAGTTTTCTGAGTATGTATATACATTATAGGTACTACGTTTTTTATTATGTTTCTTCCATTGAGATATTATAATGTACTACCTACGTACCTACATAATTATATAATTATATCGGAGGTTTCTTCATAATGTCTTACTGGCAAAATGGTTAGTTGTCGGCACAGATTACTGTGGTTGTCGGTATTGAAATGTGTACATACAGAGGTAGGTACATGTATTGCTCTTCACAGAGAAAGTATAGAAAACTTTTATTTTTTCAAATCAATCCTCATATCGTGTTGAAAAAGCTCAAAAAGTAGGTAGGTAGGGTAGGTAATTATTAAGAGCCAGTTAAAGTGCCAGTAAGTACGTCGTTCTGTGAAACATCATAAAAAAAAATTTGTACTAAGAACACAATGTTTCGTTGCATTAAAATTTATTCGTATGGACCTCATAATAATAACCTACCCTTGATGCCCCATCCAATTTACCTCACCACCTTAATTACTCTCTAATCTGTGCCACCTTACCTTCGGCACAGAATAATTAATAGTACAAGCCTTTGGAGATAATTGTCTCTACTCAATGACATGTTTTTTGTGTTTTTTGATAGAATAAGTCGACTTCAGTTGTAAAACGCGCAGCGAAATTAATTGAATTATTTATAGTAAAATAGTAATTTATTAATTAAAAAAATAAATTTAACTCATTCATGTCATGAATCTTTAATTATAAAAACCAGGGTTCAAAATACTTTCAACTTGAAAGTAGAAAATACTTGCATAGAAAATTGATCTTCGTGTCCATATAAATAAGGAGCACAATCGTGTTTGCGAAAAAAGTACTTGGAAGCGTGGAATTGAAAGTAAAAAATACTTGCATAGGAAATTGACCCGTGCGCTTATGTAAATATAGAGCACAATTGTGTTTGCTTAAAAAAATTTCGAAGCCTTGCAAGTTTTTTGAGCGATGTATTGGCCACCTAGCTTCTTGTGACCTGGCTGGCCGAGTGCGGCCGAACTCAGCCGAAGCCATGCCGAACCAGCCACCGAGTATGTAGGTGCGGACGGGGCGACCAGGGCACCAGGGCGGCGTACTTACAAGCCAAAACCTGGTTTAAAAACCTGGTCGCGTAAATACCCACCTTCCCTAATTCCACGCAGGTGGCGTGGAATTGGCGTGAGTGGTCATACAGAATCGAGGCCCTGCTCTCAAGCCCTTGCGCTGATTTAAAAACTGGGGTACTTGGTATCTTAGGCCTTGCACGCACTGCCTTGCAGTGGAAAGCGGTGCGTTTATTCTAGCGTTTATTTCACATTGTATTATATGCGTTTATTTCATATTTTAGTATATGCGTTTATTTCATTGCAATACGTGCACTTCTATGAAGTGTCATAGAAGTGCAAGTGTGTTATAACGCATATTCTGTGAAGTACGGCACTCCGTACTTCACAGAATATGCGTTATAAAAAGGCAAGGCAGTGCCTTATTCCGATGATTAGATGCCGAGCAATCGATAAAAAACTATTTGACGGCTAAACGAATTTTGAAGAAATGTAGTATAATATTGTACTTTGTAGGTTTGGTCCTGGTCCTCCTGGTCCTCTGGACCTGGACCAAACCTACAACTGGTCTGGTTGTGGTTTGGCTTTTGGTCCTGGAATAAAACGTGTGGGCTACTTTTAAATAAAATGACCACGCGGGCAAAGCCGCGGGCACAGCTAGTCACTAATAATAATAATAAATTTTTATTTCCAAAAGATAACTTATTCTATTAGGTACATATTATAAATATACAGTTAAACAATCTATACTATAATAAAACTGTAACTGGGCTAAATCTGTATATTAAATATTTTTTGAAAATTATAATTGAGATAAACTTCAAAATCGATATAGAGTGCAAAACGTATTTTCTTTTTTGTCTGTGTTTCTGTCGATTTGACTGTCTGTCTCTTTGAACACGCATCACGCTGAAACTACCAGACGTATTTTGATGCAACTTGGCACAATCACAGCTGCTGTTATGGATTAACATTTAGAATACTTTTTATCCCGAAAAAATAAAGGGTTCCCGTAGGATAAAGGAAAGTTACTTAAAAGAACACGTATCGCGCTGTAACTACTGGACGGATTTTGATGTAACTGGCCACAGTCAAAGTTTATATTATGTGCTAAAATTTAGAATACCTTTTATCCCGAAAAAATAAAGGATTTTTGAACCCCTAGTTCAAAGTTATGATAAATTTAAAGTAATAATACATCCGTTTATAGAACGGTACCGAATTTCGTCATTCCCTCCACATACATATTCCTTGATATTTTTAAGGTTGCTGTAATTTTCTGAAGTGAACCTTCAAGTTTTATTTGAAAACATGCACATAAATATACGGCATAATAGACGGCTGCGCGTTTATTATATTTTGAAATATTAATAATATATTATAACACAGAGACCGTGTTGACGTCGGGCATGTTTTCAAAAAAGCGAAAAGCCAACGTTTTTGGCCGAGCTTTCGAATTTAGGATTTCGCGTAGCGTATTTCGAAAATATACCTCCATACAAAGCTACCGTAACACAGATTTCTGTCAACAACCTTCAGTGGCGATCCGACATGGTATCACGACCTCGCTACGCTTCGCTCCCACCTTCGTCTTCTAACCTATCACGGCCATGTCGGGCCGCTAATGAAGGTTATTAACACAGTAGCAATATATGTAGGTACCTATTTTGGTACTGGAATAACTCATTGGATCCTTATATCCCACAAAAACTACCACGCGAGCAACGCCGCGGGCACAGCTAGTATAATAATTATAATAAAGCAACAAAAATGAAAAAATGTACAAAGAAAATAATTAAAAAATATGGTCTATAGTACTTAAAATAAGCTACTGAACAAGAATATATTTTTTTTTTAAATCGTGTCTGTCTATTTATCTGTTTTTTGTTACAATAATGAGCTTGTAATGAGTATACCCCAATTGTCAATTGGGGTATACTCAGCACTGTACTGTGCAGACTAAGAGTCTACGCAGGGCTGGTTTTCAGCATACCCCGTTGCTTGAACTCTGGTGTTAGTCAAGCGCAAATAAAGTGTTAAGCGAGCAGTAATCAAAAAATAATAAATATCCATTTATTATTTTGTACACAAAAAAAAACAACTGCAAAACAGCACTCATGATGGACTTTACAAAATTAATTTACTAAAGGCCGTAAGCTCTGTGATTCAAAAAGTTTCACCATTGACTACAATATGCGGGAGATGAGTGTAAGGGGATGGGGATCGGTGTGTATGTGTATAAGTGTGTAATTTGAAGGAAAGAGGGTGTGTGCGTGTGTGTTTTGTTATTTTGTTTTAAAGGCTGCTTCAAACTGCTTTTTGGAACGGTTCAAAAGAAGACCCTTGCATTTACATTCAAATAGAGCTGAACTTATTTTTTTTCTCATAGGAGGTGGTATATTGTTCCAAATTTTAGATGCGCTATATTTGAAGCAGCCTTTAAATCCAGTGGTCTTGTGCTTGGGTATAGACAGAACATTCAGGGATTTTGACCGAGTGTTTAGTGAGTGAATATCCTTAATCCATGTAAGCTTTTCAAGAAGGTATTCTGGTTTTTTGCTCCACATTACCTTTTGTGTTGTGCAGACTAGGTGAAGGTCTCTCCTAGCTTTCATATTCAAAATGTTGTTTCTGACGAGGTAAGGTGTAACATGCTCTCGTCTTGGTATGCAAAAACAGAATCTTGCACATGCATTCTGTACTCTTTGAATTGCATTTTCTGTTTTAGCATACAACCTCGGTCCATAAACTGCACTGCAGTAGTTAAAAGGTGATAATATCAGAAGGTCGCATAGCAGAATTCTTACATCTTCCGAAATATGCTTTCTTATACTATAAAGAATCTTTAGCTTGTAAAACGCTGTTCTAATTTTGTCATTGACGTGTTTAACAAATCTCATCTCACTATCAATAATAAGACCCAGATTCCTTGCTTCTGACTTGATAGGTATAACTATACCGTTGACAGACAATTCTGGGTTGTAACATCGGACATTAGCAATTTGAGCCGCCGTGCCTAAAATTTGCATTTTAGATTTGGAAGGGTTTATTACTAGTGAGTTTCTTCCAGACCATTCATAGATCTCTTTTAAATCACTGTTTATTACAGCCATTGCTTTTTGTGTATCGTCAGCCTTAAAAGAGTAATAAATTTGCGTGTCATCTGCATATAAATGGTATTTACACTGTTTTATATGATTTGGTAAATCAGCTTTAAAAATTGCGAACAGTATTGGACTTAAAATCGATCCCTGTGGTACTCCCCTACTTAGTTTCCCTACACTAGACAAAGTTTTAGTTCCATTAAGGGAATATGTAGAGACTGAATAGTCTCTACATATTGTTCTCTGTCTGTCAGATATGTACGGAACCATTTGCAAGTATTTTCAGAGAAGCCATAGTAAGAGAGCTTTGCAATAAGCATATCAGGATTCAGACAATCGAACGCGCGGGAGAAATCAAGCAGGACCAAAGCGCTACTGAGTCCCGAATCTGATGCTGTTACTAAGTCATCAGTCACATGTAAAAGTGCCGTTTCTGTACTATGTCCTTTCCTAAAGCCTGACTGAAATGAAGGGATTATGTTTGCTGAACATACAAATTTTTCTAATTGAATAAGTACCACTCTTTCTAGCACCTTCGATAGGACAGGGAGAATGCTTATTGGCCGTAAATCTTTAAGCAGCTCTATTGATTGTGACTTAGGGATTGGTCGAACAAGTGCTCGCTTCCATGATTCAGGGAAGACGTTCAATTCCATAGAGCGATTTACGATAGCCGTTATAACGGGCAATGTCTCAGAGAGAGTAAGCTTTACCATATCCGCATTCATACGATCATGCCCTATTGCATTTGTACGGATACCAAGAATTATTTTACCAATAGTTTCCAGGCATACAGGTTCCAGTGAAAATACACTATTATTTGCTTTACATGTTTTAAAAAATTGCAGAGTCTGATTATCTATACTCCCGTCACCAGGAACAGTTAAAAAGTGTTTATTAATCAAATTTGGATTATTTAAATTATCTGGAATCATTAAAGAGTCTTTATTTAGTATTTTAATATTCTTTATGTATTTCCACGTTTGTTTAGGTTGATTTAGATTTTTATTAACGTAATGTGTAAAAAAGGCCTTCTTTTCTCTTTCTATAGCACCTATTACAAAATTTTTTAGACTTTTATAATAAGCTTTAGATGAAGCCGTCTTCTTGCTATGAGCTTTTTTGAGGGCTTTGTCTCTTAATGAGATCATAAACCTAATCGTTTCGGTTATCCATGGTTTAGGAAACTCTTTTATTCGTTTTTGTTTTACTGGAGCATGTCTATCAAAAAGATTAATAATATATTCATTAAACTTCGCGATCATATCCTGCGGCTCTATTATCTCCGTGACATTGTTCCAAGGAATGGATTTAAGATCATTGTTAAATGATTTCTCATTAATATTTCTAATTACACGGCTATCTATAAATCGAGCTACTGGCTTAGGTCTTCTAATATTGAACTCGCCCAACACAAAAGCATGATCACTTAAACATTTATTATGTATAACTGATACCTTTTTACATCTCTGAGGCACATTCGTTATAATTAAATCTAACAAGCTCTCAGATTCTTCTGTCTTTCTGGTTGGTTCTTTGACAACTTGTTCAAGACTTAATTGCGAGCAGAAAGTTAATAGTTCTCTGGATTTTGTGCTATCAGACGAAAGTAAATCTACATTAAAAGACACACGTACTTGCAGTTAGCGCACACACTAAACGATTCATTAAGAGCGTCCAAAGCCGGTGTCACTTTAACACTTTCTGGCCTGTACGCTGTACCTATAGCCATGCGCGCGCCAGGTAGCGTGAGTTCCAACCAAAATTGTTCCAGCTGTGAGTCAGGATGTGCGCGTACCCGTGCACGTAAACCTTTTTTAAGATAAAAACCGACACCACCGCCCTTCTTGTTTGCTTTACGAGCTCTGTGCTTAAAAACGTATCCCGGGAGACTGGGTGCAACCATTTCCTGACCTTCCTGGATCCATGTTTCATTCAGTGCGAGTATATCTGGTCTGTAAGTTACTATAGTAGCTTCTAACTCATCCCTGCCTGTGTTGAGTGATCTAACATTAAGGAGACCAATTTTCAAACTGATCTTCGCCGAATTAGCCATTTTTAATCATTATTTTTAGCACACAAGAATCTATATGTATTCGTCCTGTGTAATTGTTAAAATGTATGTGAGAAGGGTAAGCTATGTGAGTAAAATAGTGTTTTATGTATTGTGTGTATAAGAGTAGTCTAATGATAAATGAGATCCTTAAGTTTACAACGTACATAAAAATTACAAAAGATATAACGAAAAAAATATAAAAAAATATTATATTATAGTTCTGGAACGTGTTTGGGTCACAGAAATCGGTCCAGTAGATTCGTAGCAAATTGGTGATAAACGTAGACACAGGCATACACACAAGTGATCCTTTAGGAGGTTCCATGTTTTTCATTCGGACGTAAGGAACTCTAAAAAGTGAAATTCTTTCATTAATAAAAGAAGCCCTACGTAAAAAAATAATAACTTTTTTTGCGATGCACTAACTGGTTAACGAATGACACTGTTATAATAATTAAGCGCCAGCGAAGCGACCGCGAAGTTTTTAAGAAATTCTATCAATGCAAAATGAAAACATCGTTTCAAATCATGTTAAAAGGATAGATCGTAGTAAAGTGCCTGTGAGCGCAGCGAGTGCGTTTTTTTAGCTATTTCTAGAAGTGTAAAATTAAAAAATTATGTTACAAGGATAGATTTATCAAAAAGCGCGAGCATATCGATCGCGAAAATGATGAGGTATTTGTATTCGTGTAAACATTTAACATATATCCTAATAATGATATCAAATCATATGAATTAAAATAAATAGTCCAAGTAATAAGCGAAATTTTTAGATATTAATGTTAGTAAATTTCTGGCAAGACAAAATAAAATGCAATAAAATTAAAGATAGTTTACGAATTACGATTAAGAAAGGCGCCTAAAGGTGAGCACAAGCTGCAAACTGCAAGGGGCGGCTTCCGCCGCCTGCCGCTCCGGCCCATGGCCTTTTTGGCCCTAGGGTAAATACGCCTCTGCTGATACACTTTAAGGCCAGGCTCCATGGTTACATTTTCCCACTCCCCACTTCCCTGCCACCTAAACTACACTCTGCCACCCGCTACCATCAATAAGCACTGAAGTGCCTGCGTAACAAGGTTGAATATCGCGAGCGCTGTTTGAACACACACTTTAGCTCGGAACTAAATGACGTATGTCTCAAACGTTGTTTATTTTATTGGCAGGCTAATAATTTAGTTAGGTAAATTTTGTCTTAGCCTTAGATAATAAACTATATTTTCTTGCTGTGAGATTTATTTTAGAGATAAAACTTAACCCGTTGAGTAGAAAAATGTAAACATTACCGAAAATAACGAATAATTTTTGATAAGAAAATGTATCGAATGAAATTCTGTTAATCATGTTTTTGTCATAGTCTTAGAAAGATAAAGATCTCAAAAACATATATGTTAAGTTTCACATTTATCAGATTTGTGGTTGACCCAGCATATTTATGCAAAAAACCCTTAAAAAGCAGAGCCTGGTCTTAACGACAGTGGCAGCAAGAACGCTCAAGAAATGGGAAACAACAATTCTAATGTTGACTTCTTCTGTATATTCAGATTGTGGCACAAAAATGCCTTCTTCGAAAAGGTTCATCGTATCCGCCGAAAGTCGGTCCTTTAGGTCAGTCATGTTTTTTCTTAGTGTCCATCCCTATTTTCAACGCTTTTTAAACGGATTACTTTAAGTATCTTTCCAATAAACCGACAAATTACGTAGGTAGGATATAGTACCTATGCAATATTTTAAAACGAGTCAAATCGACTTTTCCATATAAAAAATAAAAAACGTCGTCCTTCGTTGCTTACGTAGATGTCGTATTTAGGTTATTATGGGCATAGTAAGGCATCGCAGTTCAAGTTTAAGCACCGTTAGAAGTGTGCCAAAAAATAAAATGCAACGCCGCTAGCCGCCCTCAGGGGCACTAATCCATCTATAATACAGACGGATAAAAAAATACCCCGGGGAATCTAATAGTCATCTAGATTCTAGGACTATTATACCTACACACTTACACAGCTACACAAGCTTCATTTACAACATAAATACCACTTTTTAGGGTTCCGTACCTCAAAAGGAACCCTTATAGGATCACCTCATTGTCCGTCTGTCTGTCTGTCAAGACCCTTTTTCTCATGAACGCGTGGAGGTTTGAAGTTGAAACTAATATCAAATACTCAGTCTGCAATCCCTTGGAGCTGTGAAAACAAACTTCCACAACAAAAGTCCACGCAATCAAAAGATACGGCCGTTTATGCCGCATATTTTGACACTCGCAAGGGAATTAAAACCTATAGGGTACTTATACTTACTACCCACCATCATCATCATCATAATCAGCCCGTGCTCGTCCACTGCTGGACATAGGCCTCTCCCAAAGATCGCTACAGAGCTCAATTTTCGGCTCCCCTCATCTAGTTTCTGCCGGCCGCCTTTCGCAGGTCGTCACTCCACCTGGGCCCCGATTCTGTAAGCTATTGAACCGCTATAACGCAAGTCAATCGCTTGATTGAAAATTCAAGCGATCGATTTGCGTTATCGCGGTTCAATAGCTTACAGAATCGGGGCCCTGGCCGGTGGGCGTCCTACACTAAGTTTGCCAAGACGCGGTCTCCACTCGAGGACACGTCACTTACTACCCGTTGACCTAGAATCATGAAATTTGGCAAGAAGCCATGTCTTCTAGCACAAGTAAAGAAAAATCCGAAAGCCATAAATTTGTAGCTCAAAACAAAAAAAAGGTTTTGGTAAACTGACCGCGACTCTGTCGTTGTATGGGGACAACAGTTTTTAAACAGCAAACTTAAGTTTGTACGTAACTGTTACGGGGTGGGTCAGGAATCGAGTTTTAAAAAAACAAATTAAGATGGCTAGAATGAAATGTATTGAAATAAAAGAAATAGAATAAACATAAAAGTAATATTAACGACTAGCCGCGCCCGGAATTCAAGTCTGAATGCCTTAGAATATCTAATTACTAAAAAGTCGCCGTTAGGCGGAAACACCGACAATGCCAAAAGTGCGAGCATCAGCATTTCCACCCTCATGCGCTTGCTATGTATGGGGCATCGTAACAACCCCCCCGATAAGATGCATCATCACGGACAAGTGATGAGGAATCGAGAGCAACTGACTTGAATTTCGTTACGGATCTGGAATTAAACAAAACTTAAATTAGAACTTGAATTTAACATGACATAGTATGAGCTGGAATGAAATAGCAAAACTTAAATAACAACTTGGAATAACGTGACATAGTAACAAGAGCTAGAATGAAATAGGATATTAAACATCAAACGAAGCAGCGAGTTATAAGAATTAGAAATACCTATAATTATTTATTGCGAATGTAGTAACTAAAGTTTCAAAGGATTTAGAACGATATAGTATAGAATGATACAGAGTTAAGAATTCTACGTTAATACTAAGATCAAGTACCTAAAATACTACATACAATAAGATTACAGCGTCTCATGGAGCTTCACATTGTTGCGTCTACTCTTGCTGATCGTACTGTAATTACCGTCGGCTTCCTCATCATCGGATATTTTCGGGTCCCATGTCGGTATTTGTACATTTATGGTTTGGTTTGGACTTTTGTTTGTTTTTGAATTAGAATGGCATTGGTTATAAATTCTTATGCAACACTGTGAAGCACCTGTATTACATAATAATTTCTTACCTTTAAATAATAAATATAACAGAGTAATAATCGATATGATATAACCTACAGACATGTAGTGAATACTATATGTTTGGAAATGTGTGGGACTTTCAATTTTATTTAACTCCTTTTCAAAATCGTCAAGGGACACGCTTGCGTGTAACAGTGAGTGAAAGTCCCCTACATGGTTTAACCTTACGAACGGGAGACTTGTGAGAGTTTTATTTCTTAAAACTCTGTCACAACAATCATCTTCGACTAACTTGAAGTTCGAAATAGAGTTCACACTGGTGTTGGTCGTAAAAACATCACTTGGCGTAAATTGTAGAGTTTTGAAAAACGCCTTACACTTTTTAGGAAGAGTCAATATGCCGGTGCCGAATAGAATTTCGTCATGAGTGTCACTTTCACATGCTATATGGCATTTTCCCGGTTCCGACTGAGCATAAATCCATTGGTTATTACTAATCTTATGAAACGCGTCTACGTTTCCTTTAAATAACTTAACCTCACACTGAATTGGTAGTTTCGGCACTGCTTCTGTAAGTAGAATTGTTTCGCACGTGGGACTAGCTATAGTTGACAACACGTTTGCACTAGAAAGTTCACACACATAGCATTTCCCAACCATAATTTTGCAGTTATCGACAGTATCAAGCAGTGAATAGAACAAATTATCAACCGTTATAGTCACATAGGGTCGATTGGGAGCGATTAGGGCATATGTATCTGGTTTCACTATATTATAGGGAACTGGCATAGGAATGACATGGTAGAGTTTGTAAGTCTGGGGAAGGACGAGTGGGATTCTAACAATGATTACAATTTTCTGAATATGATAATAACATATGAGTTTAGAAATATCTATTAGTTGGTGCACATTGTGTAATGATAGCGCTATAGGTAGATCGCAGTGCCTAGGTAAGCTATTTCTGTGCAACTCGAGCTCGTTGTATATTTGTTGTGGGCTAAGTACAGTCGGGTGTAAAATATTTAATTTACTAAACAGAATAGCATTGTTTATGTCTTCAATATTAAAGGATATGGAAATAATGATACTCTCTAATGAATTTAGTAAAAGGTTTAACTGCGATCTTATTTCTATTTTATCATTTAAATTCGAAAGTTGTACGAAAGAGTCGTTGATCAGTTCCAAGTTTTTGTTAAGAAGCTTTTCGTTATCTTCGACTTTAGAAATAGATTTATTGAAAGTTGAAATAGTAGACTTTATGATATGAATGTTGTCTTTCATCAGGTGAACCAACTGTTTTTCATCTGACTGTACTTTATCAATGGCTTCTGAGTATTTTAAAGCATCGTCATTATCTAGCGTTCCGAATAGCGTTTTAAGTAAAGAACCACCAGCATCGATTAAACCTCGTTTGAATCGTGTAGGCTGATCGCCAAAGATTAAGTATGAAACAGACGAGAACTTTTTCAGATTATTGACATGTTGATTTTCTAAGGACAACAGAGAGTTAGTACATTCTACCTGAATTTTTGAGGACGTAGACTTGCAGAACTTTTCGATTGTACTTAATAAATTTTCCACTGCATTTAAATGAGGTTGTATGTTTCGGATATCAACGTAGGTCACAACGTCCCAATTATCGTTAGTGAACTTAACATCGAGTAACTTATCGTAATATAAGCCAGAACTGTCTACTATCGAAGCTGTGAAGGGATGACCCGAACTTGTAGGGAGAAGATTTTGCCTGGAAAAGAAGAAGGGTCATTGTGATGGATTGTCAGCAGCTAGCTTAATTTCATCGTAATGATGACGCACATGGCGCCTATTTATGAGCAGAGTAACTGTGTGATTTCCATTTATTTTAATTATTTTGAAAGGGCCTTTCCAAACTGGTAAAAAGGACTTATTTTGTTTATGATGACATTTCAGGTAAATCATATCACCAACATTATACGTCTTTGGCTTTGTATGTGAATCATAGTACTTTTTCGACCTTTCTTTTGAGTTCTGTATGTTTTGGATCGCTTTCTGCCTACTATAAAATAATCTATGATTTAACGCACGAATATAGTCGGTGTAAGTAATGTTCTCGATTACATCGATGGACTTTGGGACATAAGGTTTAAAACCGAATAATAACTCTAACGGAGTGAAGCCAGTGGTAGAATGAACATTTGTATTGTATGCTAACATAGCAGTATTTAGGTATAAATCCCATGCATTAGGACTTTCATTTACGAAGGGACGTAAATATTCTTTGAGAGTGGAATGGCTTCTCTCGAGAGCTCCGCTTGTTTGTGGATGGTAAGGACTTGCAAAAATATGTTTGATCCCGAAAAGACGTTCCAACTGTCGGAAGACCTCTGAACAGAAGTTTGTACCCTGGTCACTTACAATGAATTTTGGTATGCCTACGTGGGAGATGAAGTGTACGAATTTCTTAGCGGTTTCTTCGGTGGAACAGGTTTGCAGAGGGTAGGCTTGGGAGTACTTTGTCAGGTCGTCTTGAAGAGTGAGAATAAACTTATAAGCGAACTCATAGGTTTCTGGAAGAGGACCGACAATGTCAAGATATACTTTTTCCGTGGGTCTGGTTGCAGTGGATGTAATTATCATGGGTGCACGGTTTGTTTGACGCAAAGGTTTGTTGACTTGGCAGGACTTGCACGCTTTAACATAATCCTCTATATCGGTATGCATATTCTTCCACCAGTACATTGACTTGATGCGTTCAAACATTCGTGCAGTACCAGGGTGACCCGCGGAAGGTGAGTCATGGTTTTCTTTAAGGATGTTTTTAATTTCGTCTGGCGTTGGGAATAGTATATTGTTGTGATAAATGTGGACTTTGATGTTCGTATCATGGAAAATGAATGCGACGATATTGTAAATTTTCGTGACAGATAACTTAGTAAATGGATTGGAAAAATCTGAGATAGCAACTTCCTTCTCTTCTGACCACCAATATTTAATCATATCTCGATAGTCGCGTAACAGGTTAAATATGTCCTTGTATGAGATTTCATCGTAGTGATGTACTGAAAGGAAAAGATGAGTAAACACGTGCTTATCGTTGGACGTGTTATAAAATGTATGGAGCTCGCGTTCAATATTACGGATGTTAGGTTCACTTGTAGATAAGGATATTACCTCAGAACAATAGGGGGTAGAATCACCTAAGTCGATGGAGGTAGGATATGCAATCATTTTACATTTGGTTTTCAAAAGGGACTCATTATGTTCTTCGATTGCAGTGTTATAGGACGCAGTGGGGGAGTCACGGCATATCTGTAAGTATTTTTCATAGGTTTCTGAGGAAGAAGGTGAATTCGGTGGATTATTGTCATCGATCGCTAAAACTGGTAGGTTTCTGGAAAGAGAATCAGCGTTACTGTTGAGTATTCCTCTCTTAAATACGATTTCATAGTCGAATTCCTCTAGCCTAAGTCGCCAGCGAATAAGTTTCGAGCTAGGGTCTTTGCAACTGAAAAGCCATTGTAACGGCTTATGGTCAGTGACGATTTTGAATTTATGACCAAAAAGGTAAGGACGAAACACTTTCGTTCCGAATATAATTGCTAAACATTCTTTTTCAGTTGTTGAATAGTTACCTTCGGCTTTATTGAGCGTTCTTGATGCAAACGCGATGGGTAAGTCTTTCCCTACTTCACCCTGAGATAGGATTGCAGAAACAGCGAAATTAGAGGCGTCAGTGGTAAGACGCCACCAAGCCATTTATGTATAAATGGCTTGGTAAAGTTTGGATATTGTAATATAGGAGCAGTGGTTATTTTTATTTTTAGAAGGTCGAAAGCTTTCTGTTGTTCTGGGGTCCAGAAGAATTTAGCATCCTTTTTTAGGAGACTGGTCAATGGTTTTGAAATATTAGAGAAATCTTGTATGAAGCGTCTGTAATAGCCGATTAAACCGAGGAAGGATTTTATATCCTTAGGATTTTTCAGAATTGGAAATAGTTTGACACATTCTATTTTCTTTGGGTCAGGTTTCACACCTTGGTCGAAAATGATGTGTCCCAAGTACTGAACCTCTTTTCGTAGGAATTCGCTTTTATCGGGCTGAAGTTTGAGATTGTGTTCTCGTAGTCTTTTAAATACGAGCTCTAGGCTTTCTACATGTAGTTTTAACGTAGAATTATGAATTATGACGTCATCCATGTACGTATAACAGTGGAGACCTTGAATACCAGTCAGCACAACATTCATAAGCCTTTGGAAGGTGGACGGCGCATTACGAAGTCCGAAAGGCATTCGAGTAAATTCATAGTGTCCGTACGGGACACTGAAAGCAGTTTTTTCGGTGTCCTTGACACAGATTTGATGGAAGCTAGAGGCAAGGTCAAGCGTCGTAAAATATTTACTATGACCTAGCTGGTCTAGGATGTCGGTTATATTTGGAATGGGATAAGCATCGCCAATTGATATTTCATTTAACCTTCGATAATCGATGACAATGCGCCACTTCATTTTTCCTGACGCGTCTGGTTTTTTAGGGACAACCCAAATCGGAGCGGACCAAGGAGAACTAGAAGGACGAATTATCTTTTGGTCAAGCATGTCTTCAATTTGTCTGTTCACTTCCTGTTTATGACATTCAGGGAATCTATAACTCTTTACATTAATTGGAGTTTCAGAAGTAGTACGGATCTCATGTTGAATAGAACTAGTATGACTTAATGGATCGCCTTCAAGATGAAAAATATCTGAATATCTAGAACATAGATCACGTAGCAAAGTTTCTTCTTCCGCATTCATGTGATCGCAGCGGAGTGAACTTTGAACCTTTAAGTCGCGTTGAGAGTGTGATACAGTGAGGACGCGAGGAATCTGTGATGGATCTTCAGAGAGATCTTCGTCATTTGATTTCAGAGATGAATCTAAGATTTCTAGTACTTTAGTGACAGGTTCTAAAGTGAACTTAAGATCTTGTAAGGGAACATTCTTTTCGGACGTGTTTAATACAGAGATTACGACTTTGTCTCTAGAGTTTACATTTACGAGACATCTGGCGAAATATAAGTCTGGATACTGTGGTAAGGTATTTTTTAAGATCAGCCCCTCTTTAACCTCAGGATTTGTGACAAGACATTCTATAAACATTTCGCTTCGTGCTGGGACATTGTAAACTGTTTTGGTCATTTTGATATTGAAATATTTGTTCGGGTTATCGGATATTTCTAACCTTGATTTGGCATATCGAACGTTTGCATTGTAAGCTTTCATGAAACTTGTACCAATAATTCCATCATAATCTAAATTTATATCTCTACCTACGACATGGAAATAAAAGGGTAAGGAATCAGTTTTGTTACGTTTTAAATATAGAACAAACTTTCCTTTTGTTTCAGCGTAGGAGTTTACATCGTTAATCCCTTTAAACTTCACTGTATGTTTTTCTAGTACTGGCATTGGTGAGAGACTGGATTCTCTAATGAGACAAATAGAACTTCCGGAATCGATCAAGAGACGAAGAGGAGTACTAGAATGTGAGGTATGAACTTCTACATATGGAAGAGAAGATTTATCTGCCAGGATATCATATACTATGATTTCTTCGTCTAACTTAATTCTTGAACTTTGATCGTTATTATAACTTTTAAATGGCGTAGTACTTCTGGACTCAGGGGTCTGTATATATTCTTTGATTTTATTTTGTCCGTTGTCTTTTAAAAATTTGGAAGTGGTGCTTACAGGGACAGCGAGGGAAGAATCAGTGGGCTTTTCTGACGTAGAAAGACTTGTAGATTCCTTAATAAAATGTTCGTTTATGTTCACAGGAGTTGTGGGACTACGGGAAACAGTGTGTGTCGACTTAGAAGGACAACGACCAATAGAAACTGAGGGATCATAGGGTGCAGAGGATGTTGATTTAGCATGTTGAGGGTCGGCTGAAACAGAGGGACCATACGAAACAGTGGATGTTGATTTAGCATATTGACGGTCAGCAGAAACAGAGGGACCATAAGAAACAGAGGATGTCGATTTAGAATATTGACGGTCAGCAGAAACAGAGGGACCATACGAAACAGAGGATGTCGATTTAGCATATTGACGGTCAGCAGGAACAGAGGGACCATACGAAACAGAGGATGTCGATTTAGCATATTGACGGTCAGCAGAAACAGAGGGACCATACGAAACAGAGGATGTCAATTTAGCATGTCGACGGTCGGTAGAAACAGAGGGACCATACGAAACAGAGGATGTCGATTTAGCATGTTGTCGGTCGGTAGAAACAGAGAGACCATACGAAACAGAGGATGTCGATTTAGCATGTTGACGGTCGGTAGAAACAGGGGGACCATACGGAACAGAGGATGTCAATTTAGCATGTTGACGGTCGGTAGAAACAGAGGGACCATACGGAACAGAGGATGTCAATTTAGCCTGTTGACGGTCGGTAGAAACAGAGGGACCATACGAAACAGAGGACTTCGATTTAGTATAATAACAGTCGGCAGACACAGAGGGACCATGCGGAACAGAGGGCAGAGTTACAGGACGTCCTGCTACAGCGTCACTATATCGCCTCCTGCAGGAGACGGGGTCGATTTTTACATTAAAATTATTAATTAATTCATTAAGATTAGTAATTACAGGTGTGCCTGTCTTGGTATCGGGTACGCGACGGCACGTATTCGATACCTGATACTTTAGTTTAAATCCTCGTCATTGTTTTCAAAGAACGGCGGCGACTCTAAAGAAACATGATTCTGTTGCGGAAAATTACGTTGAAACATTTTTATTCAACATTTTTTTTTTTTATTGTTTCGAGTTATTAACTCTTCGTTTTATACATTGTGAAATATCATGTCCAACATTTTTACAATACCTACACACCGGTTGTGCGGGAGCCATCTGGGCCTGGTACTGTTGCATAGGAGGTCTCTGGGCCTGGTATTGCTGCATGGGAGGCCTCTGAGACTGATTTGGAACCAGGGATAGCCTTTTTATACGACAGTCTCGTTCGAAATGTCCCGTTTTGTGACAAAACCGACAAGTCATAGGACTTGTGAACGACGTACTGTTTGTACTACTTTTAGAAAGTACATTTTGAATTTTCTCTTCACTGATAGCAATATTTATTGCAGCATTCAGAGTTTTGACATCTCGTGCACGGACAATAGCACTAATTCGTGGGTTAAGACCTAAACAGAAAGTGTGCAAGCCTAGGTCTTCGGTCATTGCGATCCTTCCTGACAGATCCTTTTTGAATGTATTTGAGTTATGGATTTCTGTCTGGAGGTCGGTCAAATAGGTTTCGACCTTAAGGGCGAACAGAGCTACTGTTTCATTCGGTGACTGTTTACAGGACTGCAGCTCCAATAATAAGTGAGAGTAGTGTTTCCTTTCGCCAAAATTTTGTTGGAGGAAGGCTTTCAATTCTTCAAAATTATCGAAAAGTTTGGTGGCACATGCTACTTGGGCTTTGCCTTCTAACTTTGAAATGATGTATTTAAACAGCAGTTCTTTTTGATTTTGTGAAGCTAACTCTAATGCATTTTTACAATTTGTCAAGAATGCTTGTAAAGTTTCTCTGTCTCCTTTGTAGGTGTTTATAAAATTACATAAAACACTAATCGGAAATTCACTAGGTGGTAGATTTGGTACACTTGGAACTGATAATGTTTCATTAGATTTCACACCAGGAGATGATTCGTTTGGAAGAGACATGATGGAAAGTTTTTGAGGTAGAAAAGAAATAGTTATCTATATATATTAAAACAATTCAATATGAATAGGAAATCGAAGGATTTAGGATATATATACGAGTATTAACTTAAACAGTGGATTGTGACAACAACAGATCTAAATAATAAGTTCTACTCACAGAATAACTACAACTTGGAGTATAGTGATGAACATCTTGCGTTGCGAATACTTGGGCGAATACAGGGTAGCACGGCGTCTGTGGAGGTGGAGACTTCAAGTAAGTACGGGTCTCAGGTACTCAGGAGCAGTGGCGAAGAGAAGCAGAGGATGATGACTACAGGCTCACACAGCCTGTGATGGTGGCAGGATACAGTGATTTGGCGATGTCTACGCGGCTTACAGCCAGCGCAGATGAGGTTCAGGCTCGGTGATAGATTCAGGGTCTACGCGGTTCAAAACCTGCGCAGATGAGATGCGGACACGGCGGTAGATTCAGAGCCCACGCGACTCAAAGTCAGCGCAGGGACACGGCGTCGATGGCGGAGAAACGTGAGCGGTGACACAACTTCACAGGATATTGCACCATATGGAGCAAATCCCTTATTATTTTATTGACCCGTATGAAATAGTTAGCTCTATTTTGCCAACTATCCCACTTCTGACACCACTGTTACGGGGTGGGTCAGGAATCGAGTTTTAAAAAAACAAATTAAGATGGCTAGAATGAAATGTATTGAAATAAAAGAAATAGAATAAACATAAAAGTAATATTAACGACTAGACGCGCCCGGAATTCAAGTCTGAATGCCTTAGAATATCTAATTACTAAAAAGTCGCCGTTAGGCGGAAACACCGACAATGCCAAAAGTGCGAGCATCAGCATTTCCACCCTCATGCGCTTGCTATGTATGGGGCATCGTAACAGAACCCTCGGTGCGGTTGGCTGTTTTATTTCAAAGTATTTCATCACCATATATGGTACCAAATAAATAAAACAAAATGCAAAAAAAGCTTAGCAGTTTATTTCAGTAGTATGGTGGTATTAAATGGTGATAGAATAACATGTTTAGGTGGCGGTTGACTAACCCGCACTAGGTTCAATAATGTTATTTGATCTATATATGTTTAGCTTTTTGTAATTATTGGGGAGCAGAGGGTATTGCCGTACACTTAACTTTATGTCATTTTCTCCGTAGCTGTTGACTACAAGCCAACAGCACACATCTGAGGGACACCGAAGAATCAATACCAAAGTCTGTTGGAGATTCTGAAGCAATCTGTAGAAATATTTAATATTTACTGATATTTGAAAAATTATAAAGAATTAACAAATATGGAAAAAATGACATCCCCGTAGAGTTTCTTGGTGCTCTCTTCTCTAACGGGCAGAAATGGTCGCCGTTGTCGAAATCGGCATAGAAGACATCATCATCATCAATGGGCGTGTGTCCGAAGCACCGGTAGAGTCAGAAGGGTATTTCCTTTTCCGGTGTGAGATTTAACTCTGTTGGCACATGAAAGGGAAATTTCCTTTTCAAACTCAAAGCATACTTTGTTTATTATTGATTTGATATATTTTTAATTTTTAATATTTAATATTTCTCCTTGTTTATGAGTTGCTAATTACACGACTGCGCAAAAAAAGGAGTGTATTGTTTTTAGCATTCATGTATGTATGTGAGTTTCTTTATTCCACCATAACTTTTAATTGCCAGAACAGATTTAAACGTATGGGGTATCGTTAGAATCCTTACATCCCCCTAGTGACATTGGCTATATTTTTTGAAGACATTCAATATGGCGGCATTATGGGTTCAATAGCAAATACCAAAAAAAGTTTTTCTTCGTATTTTACAATATGGGTATCAAATTAAAGGCCTTGATACGCACATTCCAACAGTATAATACACTGTTGGCAGGGCAGGCTAGTTATTTTGACATGTAAAAGTGCTATTATTTTGCTTACATACAATAAAAAATACTTTGACTTTATACCAGCCACTGACATTTAGTCACACTAAAAGTTAGTTTAGTTTAGGTACAATTGCTTGTAATTCCGTACAACGTTCGTCTATAAATGCTCGTCCGTACATTATTTTAAGCTCTATAAACGCATGTATTTTTTTAAAGTAATTAAACATAATATTCAGTTCTTATGTCATTATCAAATTTCTGTGGAAGTCTGACAAAGAATGAAATAATGTCTGAATGTGGGCACAACGAATGTGCCCACTATCAACATGCCACATATATCTACACCGTCTTCTCCGAATTCACCACATATTACCCGACATTCTATCATAAAACCGACCATCTATCATCATCTCGATCATATACTAATAAGTTTTCATTCACTTTAGAACATGATTAAGTTGCGTAATTACTTATTTTCTTAGGAATAAAAAAAAGAGAAGAGATTTTAGTGTAAAATAAACAAAAACAACAACTAAATATTTAAGTCATACATGTGCGACAATTTATGGCGGGTAATACCGTACAGTGTATGGAATATCCCGAAACTAAAATTTGAACTTCAACAACCTATGGTTACAATAATATCTTCTATACTTATAATAAAAGCAATAAGTACGAAAAAGTCTGTACAAAGCAGATAATTAAAAAAGAAATGGACTAGGGTAGGTACTTAAAATAAGCTACTGAACAAGAATATAACATTTTTTTAAATCCTATATTTCTGTTTGTCTGTATGTTCGTGCATCACGTATAAACTACTGGTTATTAGTTATTGCGTTTGCGAAGCGGTTTTCACTGTTGGATAGCTTAGGATTTGACTTAAAAACTGGTGTAATTGGTATCTCAATCGGATGAGTAGAAGCCGAGCTGCCGATAAAAATCTTTTTCACAGCTGAAGAAATTTTGATCAAATGTTGGTTGGTATATTGGTGTTTTAGGTCCTGGAATAGCACATATAGTATTATTAACCTAGAGAAATGACTAAGCGTGTGAAGCCGCGGGTACAGCTAGTTCTCAATAAAGTTATCTTCCGCTAAATATTCTTGCAAAATGATATAAAACACCGTCACCACAAAGTTGTGTAAAAATATTTACTTATGGCTTATTTTCTGTCCCTAAAAAACTTTGAACGCAAAATCACTACATCAAATGCAATGATGTTATATATATTAAAATCTCATTGATCAAATGGCATCGCCATCGTTCGCTGCGCTCATTGCAATAACTTGCAAAGAAGTGTTACTGTAGTAACAATGATGTTATTTAAACAAATCTCATTGTACACTAAAAGGTGTGTGACAGTGATAAACATATGCATCTGTCTTCCTTCCTATTAAACACTGATGTACGAAATTGACCGCGTACGGTACTACCCGTCGTTCCCCTACCTACAATCAACAATATCTCGCAACTATTTGCTATTTAATTCCACCAGGCGCCAATAAAAATAAACAAATTCCCATTACCGATAAATAATTAATAGTAGGTACACTTGTTACACCAACATGGCAACACAGCCTGCAGGGCGCAGGGTCAGGCTGCGACCTTGACACAGAACTAGAATTTGGCAGATCGTAACCCCAAACTCAGTAGCACACATCTGAGGGACACCGAAGAATCGATACCACAGTTTGTTGGAGATTCTGAAGGAATCTCTAGAAATCTTTCATATTTCTTTGTGCTCAGTTCAATCTATGAAAAACTTGTGGCAAAATTTGTTTACAAATGTTAGTAGGGAGGCGAGTTTGTGATTAGAAACTCGTTTCATTTTGTGTATTATTGAGTGTTGCTATGCGGAAGATCAGGTGTCCTCGAAAAGTATATCACTGTTGTCCTTGAAAAACGTAAGTATTTAAAGTCACTTAAAAAATGGCATTCTAAATGCTGGGATTGAAAAACCTATTCCTAATTGGATATTGGTTCCTGAACTCTGGTCTGGATTTTTGATTGTTGTTATGCGGAAGATATTTCCATAAAAAGGCATATTTTCAGGTATTATTTGGTACTGCCATTGAAAAGCGTAAGTAGGTATTAAATAAAAGATATGCTAATGCTAAATGGTGGCTTAGAAATAGCTATAATACGAGTAGATACCTAACTCTATACTGTACATAAAAAAAATACAAAAAAATGACTTTGTATACCTACTGTTCTTATACCGAACCATGCTTATACAATAGGCGATCTTATCGCTAAAAGTGACTTTTTCCAGACAACCTATAAGCGAGGAGGAAATTGAAATACGGCAACAGATATTATACCTTAGATACCTAGTATATCTGCTAGTTTGCACTCACACAAATGAAATTGACAGAGCAGAATTTCTGTTCTGTGGATCTAAGTAGATGAATTCATACCTATATATAAAAGTGAAACGTAGTCTGTTTATTTATTTGTTATTTGTTTCTTTTGGGAGCTTTCACGCGATAACGGCTGGATGGATTTTGATGAAATTTAGATTGGAGATAGCTTATACCCTGGATTAAAATATAGGACACTTTTTATCCAGCAAAATTGTAAGTCTCCACGGGAAAACTGGAAAACGTTGATTACTCGCTGTAAGGAACGGTTGCCATGGATACGTAATAACAAGTCTGTAAAAAAAAAACAAGAGCATTGGTGCTTTACCTACTTTTGCATGGGTTTTTCATATCCTATAAGAACATAAGATGCTTCTTTCGCGATAAACAGTACCTAGTCTGCGCGGACGAAGTAGGGCGGCGGGCGGGAAAGCCGCTAGGCATATATTTTACGTTGTCATGTCAGGTCTCATTACGAAAACTTTCGGTAAATTATAATTTCCTGTTCATACGAATGAACAGACGGCATATTTCGTTTTTTAAATAATACATTAATAACCTACATAATCATGTCCTGTATAATAAATACATAGGTTTTTGATTAAATACATTTATGCATGCTAGGAAGGAATCTAAGCTTTGGTATATGCGCTTATCTATAATGAAAATAAAAAATTAATTTATTGCCACTATCATAAAAACATAATAATCCATTATATGAAAGTACAATAGAAAAAATATATATATGCGTCCAGCTACAAACTACAAACATCGACGACAATAGGGCAATTATTGTAGTACATATTTGTGTTTCTATAGTATAAGCACAGTACATATATTATATGTACTGGTATAAGTGTGTAATTTAAATAGGTTAGCTAGTAGGTACTTATTAACACGTCACTATAATTTTATAATAAATAAATAAATAAACCCTTGTTTAATTCCAAGTTTCCTGATTCTAAAAAACAAGTGCAGGATAAAGTGGGTGAAGTCACCCTGCGGTTTTCCTTGCTCGATAATTTTGGTATTTTCAATTAAATTAACACAATATACCTATATGAGTTTATAAAAATAACTTTACAATGATGATGACATCATCGAAATAAATAACGCGCACCGATCACGTACAACCGTAGATATAGGATGCCCTGTATAACTCACTAACTACTGACTGACATACAACGCACAGCCTAAGCCGGTGGACACAGAGATTTGAAAGTGAAAATATTCCGTGAATATTCATGGAAACCCCTAAGGGTACACAAAAGAGGGATTTTTAGAAATTCTTACGTCAAGCACAGAATAAATAACTTAATGAACAGGGATGAACAGGGGTGGCCAGGTTTGCACGCGGGCAAAACGTTTTTTTAATTTATATTTTTTCGTTTTTTCTTGGCATTCTGACAATGTCACCCACGTAGGGCAGATCACATAATATTATACTGCGAATGTACAAAACAAAGTCGCTTTCGGCGTCTTCTATGTCTGTCACTCTGTCTGTTTAGCCGCTAACTCCTCCTAAACCACGTAACGGATTTTGATGTGGTTTTCACCGTCAGTTAGATAATTTTTCACGGAAGGTTTTTATACAATTACGAGCATACGACCTGAACGTAGCGAGCGGGAGACGGCGAGCGAAGCGAGCCGCCGATCCCCCAAGCGGAGTGAAGGTCGAGTGTGCAAGAACTTCACATTTTTATTTTTTCTAAATTATACCCTTGCGAAGCCGGGGCGGTAAGCGGTTCGCTAGTAATAAAAAATTAGTTATTTATCTACCACTGAAAAGGAACAAGTACAATTCGAGCAGTATCCCGGCCCCCTCCAACAAAGGAGGAGTCAATATCCCGTTACAAATTCCCATCCTATTATCTAATTCCAATAGGCTCTGACGCAACGCTTGGTTTCGAACACATTCCATCAGCACATATTGGACGTCTTCATATATACTGCAACTGATCAATTTGGTGAATCTGACTTCTTCATCAGAAATTTAATAATTATGGCACGGGATAGATTTAATAACAGAAACTATGTATTGTAGTAAACAAACGCAATCGCAGGCGTGCCTGGAGTAGGACGCCCTCCGGCTAGGTGGAGCCACAGAATAAATAATAGTACTAGTGGAGCGACGATATAAGTACTTAATCGACGCAAGGTGGTTGGAGGCAGTTCTTATTTTATTCGTGTCGGTAATTCGGCCTCAATAAAATTAAAACTAAATTTGTTTGGCTCAGGAGGTACGCTGGAATGAACGCTAGATTAAGGGCTTGTGACCTGATCTTCCATCACCAAAATGTAAGTACTTGGCACACTAAGCAAGTACTTACTCTAGCACAGTCTTTCTACTGCCTTTACTCAACTACTCCGACGCGCGACGCCTGCTATTTGGAACAGTGAAAACTGCATCGCAATCGGTGCAGTAGTTTTATGTGATGCGCGAACAAACATACAGGCAAACTAACAAACAGACACACGTTTTTTTTACATGTTCCTATTCTTGTTCAGTAGCTTATTTTATATACCGTAGAACTTCTTTATTTTTTAAATATATTTTTCACTCCTAAGGTGCTTTATTATGAGTATAGATTTACTTTCTAGTTCCAAAGTAGGTCTCCATCACTGACCGCAACGTATATAATTGACAATTTCTGTCCATCCAAAGGTTACCTGTAAGAAATTGCTAATAGATTGTGACGAGGTCCAAACCTCTTTCATAATAATACTCTTTTGATATCTTAATTCTTTTAAATTTTGAAACAAAATTCTAAAAGGCACTAGGCCATCTTGATTTAAATTTGGATTGGAAATATTTGGCAAACTCAGAACAGTTTTTTATACTCAAGTGTATTTTATATTTGCATTCCAGTCATTCATGTAAGTAAGACATTTTCATTAATACGTACTTTATTCCAAATTTTACTATCGGCCTACCTAGTTCCGAATTACTCTAAACTTTGACGCGTGATTATGCGTGACGCATTAACGCGTAGTTAGATTAACGCTATTTTTTTTATATATTTTTAAAGCGTTACTATCGCACTTAAATAAACCAGAATTGATCTATGAATTAAAATGTCGAAATGCTGAGGTCCATACAATAGAAACTGTACAAAATTTACAATCAAGGTTATCGACCTTACTTGATAGCTCGAATACTCAAGATTTTCAAAGCCCGTATACATTTGAACAGGATACATACATACATTATGTACTATGAAAGTTATATTGCTTTCATATTCCCGTACCTTACCATACATTTAAATGCCTACTTATGACAATTATAGGTTCCCTACTTACAAACAACCTTGTATTTAAGTTGTAAATAATGTAATTTTAATATAATTTTCTTTTACGGAGTAATGTCCGCATTTTTAGATTTTTCTTTTATTTACTTCATTAACTTTTCGGATTCATTATGAATATTGACTTCAAGTCCCTACGTATTGCTACGAGTATTCAGTGCTATTGTACTTATTACATACTTTAATGCCTTGGTACTAACAGTAGTTAATACCCTACTTGTTAGCTATGTACTTTTTATTTATTTTATTTACAAACATAATATTCAGTCTAAAGCGAAACCAGTTCCATATAGTATTATTTACTACACCTACTCACAAAACTTCCAATACTGCCACATCTATTACCATTATATATTATTATATTATCTTCCATTTATATTACCTACCTACCTTACTTATATTATTTTAACGTTCTAACACAACGTTTACTATGTACATACACGTACATACATACGTGCTACAGGCACGTCGTACCCTAAGGTACGTTTAGCCATTTTGGCAAACTAATTGTATATAAATATACACATACATACATTTACACATCACACACCACACACTCACCACACATACACATACACACATACACTCACATAATCACCCTAATCAGCGGCTAGTGACTGTCTAAATAAGCTTACACTATATTGTATTGGTTTTACGAGTAACCTTTATATTATATAAGGTTCCTCTGTCTTATAAATGAGTTTTATTTCCAAAGAATGGGAATAAGACTATGAATGATGATGAATGAATGTGTGATTTATGAATTTGAATGAATCTAGGACTATGAATGATGATGAATGAATGTGTGATTTATGAATTTGAATGCATCTAGGAATCCAATCAATTGTATATTGACATTGTAAATAAACATGTTCACCTAAAAAATAAAAAAGACTTCTGAGCATTTCCATTATTTTACTATTTTAACTTTATTACCAATATTATATATATTTTTATTATTAACTCTACTATTTTTTTTTTCTTTTGTTCTTCGCATATTTTTTTTTTTTTTTTTTTTAAATAAACAACAAAAAAAAAATTTTTTTTTTCTCCGGGGAGGCGGGGTATTGTGACGAGGTCCAAACCTCTTTCATAATAATACTCTTTTGATATCTTAATTCTTTCATAATCCATTTCTTTTCATTTTGATAGTTCATTATTCATTCTATATTCAAATAACCTGTCATTCTTAAATTGTCTTTTCGGATATTGATTTTTAGCAGAACTGCAATTTTACAAAATAATATGTTATAAAATATCTACATAAGTTTATTACAAATATATATGAGTCTTTTAAATATATATATATATATATATACATCACAATACCTACGTAAGTGGTTTTAATCCGTATCGTCGAAGTACAAAAAGTCTGTGATCATCTCCTCCTGTTCCTGTGCTTCCAATAGTTTTGTTGCTGACCCTTTATGTTGTCCACTGAGGCTTGGTCCCGGGGCTGGTGGAGCAAGCCCAAACCCTGGGACCGCATCGTGACAAGCGATAAGACCGCCCATTGTACAATATTATATTTTATGAATAAGTACAATTATGTTGTTTGATGTGTTCAATAAAGAGTTACTGTATTGTAATAGAGGACAGAATTCCATTGTATGATCTCGGTTCCTACAAAAGGTAGACTTTAGTAGCAATCGAGATCCATAGGCTCGTGGTCATGTCATGACCTGATCATACTCGTACATCAGACCTTCAAATTGTTGGTTGTGAAATGAGCACCTCAGGCAAGTATTGGAGAGCAAAATACGAGAACCATAGGCTCGTACCTGGTCAGAGTGGTCACCCACCATATCCTCACACTTCTTACCTCGAAAACCTAGAAGAAAATTCAAATTGGTTCAGTTGTTTTTGAGCGTGAAACGGAAGACTGGTTGCTCCATAGGTTTGCTAGTACATGCGAGGTGGCCTGAGAGTTGTTACGTCACACCGCAAACGCGCCGCAAGTTATTGTTCACCTCGCAAGCTCGGAAAGATTCTGTTTGTCATTTGAAATCTGAGTGCAAAAGTGCATTTTACCCGCTAGAGTGGAAAGAGTTTTTAAAATTGGAACCTTTCTATTCAATAATTTTCTATACCCCCAGTCCACTGAAAATACATATTTATATTATACTAGCTGTACCCGCGGCTTCACACGCGTGGTCTTTTCTTTAGGTTCAAAGTACCATAATGTGCTATTCCAGGACCAACATTTCTTCAGCCGTCATATATTTTTTTATCAATTGCTCGGCTTCTAACTCACCGGATTGAGATACCAATTACATTAGTTTTTAAATCAGACCCTAAGCTCAAACAATGAAACCCGCATCGCAATCGGTCCAATATTTTTTAAGTGATGCATGAACAAACAATCATACAGACAGAAAAACACGATTCAAAAAAATGCAATAATATTCTTGTTATTTATTTTTCTTGTTACTTATTTTATAAACATTCTTGTTCAGTAGTTTAAGTAGATACCCAAGACCATTTTATTATGTATCTTTTTTGTACAGCCTTTTTCATACCTATTGCTTTATTATAAGTATAGATAGATGACTCTGTCAATTTGCATCAAAAAATCCGTCCAATAGTTTTAGCGTGATAAGTGTTCTTTTTAATAACTTTCAACCTCTGTCTTCCGGAAACCCTTTAATTTTTCGGGATGAAAGTATCCCTCGTATTATGAACTCAAATCATACCAAGTTTCATTTGAATTCATCCAGTAGTTCCGGCGGCGTGATGCGCGGTCAAGATACAGACAGGCAGACAGAAAAACAGATATACAAAAGTGAAAAAAATACAGTTTTGGCTTTAGAATAGAATATAGAGTACCCTCCGAAAACAAACAATATTAGTTCATACTTAACATAACTTTGGACCGACTCTACTCGGCTCTAATCGAGTATATTCGACTCTACTCGACTCTATTCGACTCTACTCGTATCTATTCGTCTCTATTCGACTCTACTTGACGCTATTCAATTCTATTTGACTCTACTCGGCTCTACTCGACTCTACTCGACTCTACTAGACTCTACTAGACTCTACTCGACTCTAATCTAATCAACTCTACTCCACTCTACTCGAGTCTATTCGATTCTACTCGAATCTATTCAATTCTACTTGATTCTATTTGACTCTATTCTACTCTTCTCGACACTATTAGATACTGTTCAACTCTAATCGACCTTATTCGACTCTATTCGACTCTATTCGTCTCAATTTGACTCTATTCGATTCTATTCTATTATATTATGTTTACACATCTGCCAGGCATCCTGCGACGGCTCATTTTTTTTAATTATTATTATAAACACTAATTTAATATATTATTCAAGCAGTTTTTCTTGCACCTAGCATTTTCCTCGTTGTAGTGAGGTGAACAGTTGTGTTTCGCACGGCTGCAAAGTTATTCTGCGTCTCGTACTTTTGAAACCCTCGCTACGCTCAGGATTCAATACAAGTACTCGCACCAAAAAATCACATTGCAGCCTTGCATAACAAATAACTATTGCTTTTGAAAAGGATGCAGTAATAATGGTTTACCTTCGTATTTGTTCAAGATATTTAATCATTATTTTACCGCTGTTATTCATCATCATCCTATAGTTGTCCACTGCTGGACGTAGGCTCTCTTAGTGCACGCCACTGAGCTCGGTCTTCAGCACTCCTCACCCATTTTCTTCCAGACGCTTTTCGCAGGTCGTCACTCCTGCTGGCCAAATGGCGTCCTACGCTACGTTTGCCTAAACGTAGTCTCCACTCGAGAACTCGTCTACCCCAACGGTTATCGGTTTTTCGGTAAATGTGACCAGCCCACTGCCACTTTAGCTTGCTTATGTCGGTTACCTTGGTTCTCTGTCAATACGAACCTTGTTCTATCTTGTAATTGTACTAACTATTGAATTTTATAAAAATAAATTGTAAGTGTTCCAAAAGAAACTTCTTTAGGGAACTTGGAGTGCAGCTGTAAAAGATAAATATTTCATTGACCAAATCCTTTGCGATAAGAAACTTTGATACCTATTTACCTTTCGACTTGCTACACAAATCTAATGCCTGTCTACACGTACTTCTGTTTATGGTCAAGCAGGCAATTATTATTTGTTAAAAAAGCATTATACAGCAAAATATGGTGATATCGGCTGCTCTGGCGTTTCCTGCCTCGTTTCCTGTAACGCCGATAACGGACTTTATTTTGTATGGGTAGTGATGGGTAACGGGAATTCGGTAAATTTTACAGGACCACTTGTATCGGTTTTATATTCATGGCAGAATATGATGGCATTGAAGGTAATGCTTTGGTACAAATTAATTTTTTAATTAAGTAGGTATACATAGTTACATACCGACATAGCTCAGAGTATTAGCAAGTGGCAATAGGCCTGTCATATAACTCGAAGAACAGACAACCGTTTTGGGGTAAACGAGTACTAGAGTGGAGACCGCAAATGTAGTGTAGGGCTCCCGCCGCCCAGGTGGAGTGACGACTTGCGAAAGGTGGCTTGGTAGTGACTGGATGAGGAGAGCTGAAGATCGGGCTCAGTGGCGTTCACAAGGAGAGGCCTAATTCCAGCAGTGGACGAATACGGGGCTGATGATGATGAGGTAGTTAACAGATCAGATCCAGGAGGGAAATCAAGTGCGACATATATTGAAAAAATTTGGAAACAATCAGTTTTATAACGTATCAGTTCAATAGAAAGTTTTTAATACTTAATATTATTTCAATCACATTACCTAATTAATACCCTTCAACTGAAAATAAAGAAGGAATAAAATCTGATAGGTAGGTTACCTAGTTAAAGGTTGTCTGGAAAAGATCGCTTTTAGGGATAAGACCGCCCATTGTTCGCTATTTTGTAAGTTTTTCTTATATCTTTAACTTTTCCTTAGTGTGAATAAATTATTATCTGTAAATGTATATCTATGTAGAATTCAATTAAGAGTTATAATCTATCTAGAACTCAATAAAGAGTTGATGTATCTATATGTAGATAACCATCTAGAATTCAATGAAGAGTTAATCTTTCTGTCTAAATATCTATCTAGAATTCAATGAAGAGTTAATCTTTATGTTTAAATATCTATCTAAAATTCAATAAAGAGTTAATCTATCTATATGTACACTACCACCTAGAATTCAATGAAGAGTTAATCTTTATATCTAAATATCTATCAAGAATTCAATAAAGAGTTAATCTATCTATATGTAGATAACCATCTAGATCGTGGGTATGCAGTTTTTGGCTCATATTATGTGACAAAATTTATTTAGGGGTTAGGATGGACTAAATAGGTACAATTTAATTGGTCTCTGGTATATTCCTAACGACCCCCACTGAAATGCCGCTTCAATGGCCACTAGTGTTGGTAGTTGGAAGTATACTTTAAACGGAATCACTGTTGCCACCAAGGGAAGAAGTCATACTATTTTTCCCAACGTCACTCAGTACTGTAGGACGGCGTATGACGGTGAAAATAGCAGGATGGGAAATATAGTGGTGTAGTACACAATTATTTATTCTGTGGCGTGTTGTAATCAAGGGGCGTTCGTGACTTACGCACAATTTCCCGGCGACCGCAACCCGTCCCATCCCTAGGCCGTATCAAAGCATAGTTTACCATTATCCCGCGGCCAGCCCCAGTTGCTCCTAATTAGTCCGTGGAATAAACTCGTGGCTTTCCCTGTAGATAATGAGTACTTTATTAGCCTTGCCCGCGGGTCCGTGGCGGTAGTACATTGTGGGCGGGCGGCGCGGCAGTACAGAGAGACAGTAGTAAGTTATTGTCATTTTTATTATAGTCATAGTTAAGTTTAAAGAAACTCTTCATAACGAAATGGTAGAGCTAGAAATTATGTCGTTAAGCTGTCGGTCCTGGCTGTTATTGATTGATAAGAGTCGTTAAGGCATGTCAGAGCGGCCTGACAACAGAGGCCAGCTCTACCTCATACGAAAAGCAAGCAAGCTAAAGGTTTTAGATGTTACCACCAGCATATATTCTTGGTTTAACATTGACTGCATTTTGTAATACGTCATTTTGGTTTTATGAAAATTGGTTATTATTATAAATTAAATGCTTTTATTTAAATTGTATGTATGTTTGTTTAGGTCAAATCTTACAAGCTGAATTAGAACCACTTCCTGTTATCCTACGGAGTTGAATTTTTACAGGCTGGTTCAGTTCCGATGACAATGCATTTTTATGGTAAGCATAACCTGAATTGACATCCAGGATTAGCTCCAGATAAAGGAGCAACGGTCAACAGCACAGACTCAAAATTTTGTGTACGCATTTTATTATGATAGCTGGTTTTAAATTTTACCATGACATGTTCTCCAGATAAAGACACTCTTCAACGGTCAACAGCGCAGACACGAAATTTTGTGTAGGTACGCATTTTATTATGATAGCCGGTTTTAAGTTTTACCATGACATGGTAGCTGCACTCATGGTAGCTGGTAGGGGTTGGGTCATGACTAGGGAACTCCTCAACGGTTAACAACACAGACACGAAATTTTGTTTACGCATTTATTGTGATAGCCCGTTCTAAGTTTCACCATGACATGGCTAAGCAGATAGTTAGAAGGTAAGCAGATACTTTGCTTCACCGCGTATTTTTTGGATTAACTTAATGTAAGAGAAGAAAGAAGACCAAGCAAGAAGAGTGCAGAAAGAAGAAGACTCTTGTCGGTTGCGGCTCATCGTATGGCAGTTTGCTGTGTTGTATATGCCAGCTGCCTAGCGAAGGGCAACAAATGACTGAGTTTATCAACGGTTAAGAAGAAAAAAGAGGATGAGAAGATCGAAAACTGCCGCTCTCAACGTTAGCCAACGTTAATCAAGTTTTAGATAGCTTTTATTTAGTGCCGCACTCGCGTTCTTCGCTAATTCATGTAAAACGAGATATTTCATGAAAAATTGTACCTTACTATTTATCGTCTAACGGCGCGTGCGGTCTCATTACGCGATTCCACAGTACCTTACTATTTATCGTGTAACGGCACGTGCAGTATCATTACGCGATTCCACAGTGCCTTACTATTTACCGTCTAACGGCGCGTGCGGTCTCATTACGCGATTCCACAGTACCTTACTATTTATCGTCTAACGGCGCGTGCGGTCTCATTACGCGATTCCACAGTACCTTACTATTTATCGTGTAACGGCACGTGCAGTATCATTACGCGATTCCACAGTGCCTTACTATTTACCGTCTAACGGCGCGTGCGGTCTCATTACGCGATTCCACAGTACCTTACTATTTATCGTCTAACGGCGCGTGCGGTCTCATTACGCGATTCCACAGTACCTTACTATTTATCGTCTAACGGCACGTGCGGTATCATTACGCGATTCCACAGTACCTTAGTATTTACCGTCTAACGGAGGGTGCGGTCTCATTACGCGATTCCACAGAAAAAACGTATTTTTAAATAAACCTTAACTGGGTCTCCTGTTTTCGTGTAATTACAGTTTTAGTTCAATTAAGGAACCAAAGTACAGTGGTAATAGGTAAGTGGTACTAGACTATACTGGCCTTCAAAAGTTAGTATAGTACCACACTTTTAAAACTAATAAGAGTTTTTATTAAATTGCTTAGCTTCTACTCATCGGACTGAGACACCAATTACACCAAATTTTAAGTCAAAACCTAAACTATCCAACAGTGAAAATCGCATCGCAAACTGTCCAGTAGTTTTATTTAAAACTTAGTATCACGTCTGTTTTTTTTTATTAAATTGCTTGGCCCCTACTCATCGGATTGAGATACCAAGTACACCAGTTTTTAAGAAAATCTAAGCTATCAAACAGTGAAAATCGCATCGCAATCGGTCCAGTAGTTTCAACGTGATGCGCGAACAGACAGACTAAATGCGGTACTAAGTTTTGAAGGCTAGTGCGGCGCGCGACGTGCGAAGAGGCATGTACAGCACGTACGTAGGTATGTAGGTACCTATAATGATTGTGTTACGTAACTGATATGGGTAATTAATTAGGAGGTCATTTATTTAAAGGGCTATTAAAAAAACAATAGAATCTCGTAACGGGACTGCTGTAACGAGATAATTAGGTTCTCGTAAAATTATAATTTATACGGAACCCTTTATAAACGAGTCTGACTCGGCCTTGCCGGTTTTTACACGACTGCCAAAAGAAGGAGTGTAATGTTTTCAGGGTTCATGTATGTATGTATGTGATTTTCTTTGTTCCACCATAACTCTTAAATGCTTGAACAGATTTGGATGTATGGGATATCGTTAGAATCCTTACATCATCCCGAGCACTTGTACTATTATTTATTCTGTGCCCGAGCATAGATAAATTACTACTTATTATCTACTTGACAAGTATCAAGAAGACAAATAAAACTGATAAATAATAAATCAAGTAGATAAATCTATGTCCCGAGTAACTTAGGCATATTTTTTTTAAAGTTAGTTTTGGCAGGGCTTTCGTGTTTTTTTCTCTTAGTTTGATGATAAAGGCCCGGTTCTAGCACTTCTACTTTTTGCGATCATTTTTGAATCTTGTTTGTATCCTGTTTTATAGTTAACCTAAAACTATAAAATTGGTATCACATCAAAATTTGTAATTTTATCTCGTACTTTGTAAACACAGAAACATGATTAGTATGAATTCACTCGATAGAAAATAAATTCAAAGGTAACACACTACTTTATGCTTAGAACATTGATTGGAACGAGAACCCGTCACTAACTGATATCAAAGATATACCAAGAGAAAGAGCTTATTATGATTGAGAAAATGGCTAGACACTTTTTAATTCAAAGCTTTAGATTTCCTACAAATAAATAAAACCCATAAATTTTACTCCTGAGACGTATCATCTTTTCCGCCCTACTTTATCACGGATGAGAGGGGCATAAAACTCACTGACACCCGGCCTTAACTTGTTTCTAGTTGAACATTGTTGTTGTAACTGAATGTCCCCTTATAAGAAAAGGAAGGTATTTCAAAAGGGCCCTATTTGATTCATATTCCTCCGTGCCAAATAAACATTGACAACCCCTAGAGTGCCAGATTTTACGAGGGCAACCTTATACCACCGTGTTGAGGAAGACAGTAGCTTCAATTGGTGAAAAAACAAGTGGATACAGGACAGGTGCATTAATCGATGAAAAATAACCTCTTTGCACCTGCAATCCCAGGGTTGTGCCAGGCTGAGGGATGACAAATGATTTTTCCAGCTCTGTAAATTAGTCTAAAAATGTACACAATGCCCCAACCACCCCCACCCCCTCCCTCACCCCCACCCCATTATAGCTAAGAATCATCTCGTTTACCTCAGCTTTCAAACATAAAAAACCGCAGCTAAATCGGTCCACTAAACTCATTACAGCCCGCTAAAAGTTTCATATAGAAAACGCCACCTTTGGGTGCACTTAAAGGCGAACCAAATCGTCCGTTTCGAATAGATGGGATGAAAAAAAAATTACTGAAATATATACGGATGTACGGCCCTATGTGTAAATCATGTCATGAGATATAATATTCTCTTTGGGGTGTTATAAGTCTAGAGTGTGTGTGTGTGTCTGTCTGTGGTTTTGGCATCGTAGCTCCGTAAAGAATGGATCGACTTTAAAGAGTTTTTTCTGTTTGAAAGCTGATGTGTTCGAGATGGTTCTAGTTATAATTGGGGAGTCGTTTCGTTTTTTAATTTGTGCTAGCTATGTGAAGCTTACACAAATTAGAAATACGTCAAACTCAAGGAAACTTTATCAATAAAATTATGATAACAGAGACGCACTAGCGCAGCGTGGTAATGGTCCAGCCCATCCACTTTCTCTCTGCACAGCGCTCTTCGGGACTGACGACTTAACGTGTACTCCAAAGCACGGAGTGATAGCTTAACTTGTCCTCCGAAGCACAAAGTGATAGCTCGTTCGCTTGGTCTTTCTGTACCCTTCAAATCCACACATCTATACAAGTAAATAAAATTGAAGGGTCTGAAAATAATAGATTTTTACTATATGCATAAATGAAACTTATAACAAAAAAAAACATTTTTTAAAGATTTGTCTGTCTGCTCCGGATTTTGACGGGACTTTCACTGGCAGATAGCTGAAGTTATAAGGAGTAATTTAGGATACTTTTATTTTCGAAATATAATAAAGGAAAAAAAAGAAAATACAACTCCACGGGCACACCTAGTAGCTTATAAAGTTATTGGTGCGGAGGCGAGGATCGATCCGGCCTGGTTTGTGTTGAAAGGCGCAGATGATATACACCTCGGCCAACTACGCTCAACTAAATGTAGATAATATGTTACTAAGCAGTACAGTTATAAAAAACTGCAACTCTATACCCGCAGGATGCGATTAACGCTTATTCCGATAGAACAACAAGGTCATGCGACTATCAACAATGAATTAAACTATTTGTACCAAAAATCAACAAATGAGTTTAATATAATACATGCAACCTATTTTCATAATACACTGGCATTCACAACTTTTAAAATTAATAGAGGTTTTATTAAATTGCTTAGCTTCTATTCATCGGATTGAGATACCAAGAACACCAGTTTTTAATTCAAAACCTAAGCTATCCAACACTGAAAATAGCATCGCAATCGGTCCAGTAGTTTTAACGTGATACTCGAGCAAACATACAAATAGACAAACCGACAGACACGATTTAAAAAAAATGTTATATTTTGTTCCGTAGTTTATTTTAAGTACCATTCATTCATTCATTTCATTTTTTTATTATCTTTTTAAACAGTTTCTTTTTTGTACTGATTGCTTTATTAAAAGTATAGATACATTATGTGTCCATTATGTTTTACATATCTTCTTTACAATAAACAATATAGATTAAATTGAAGTGTCTGATTGTAATGTAAAAATAAATTAAAAGTATAAAAACTCGCCTGCCCTGCCAAAAACAAACGTATATTTATGTTATTGGAATGTGCTAATCAATTTGATACCCTATTGTAAAACCCGAAGTTTTCTTCTCGCGTTTGAAAATGAAGTCATAAAAAAATGTACCTACTTATGTTACTCGGGATGATGTAAGGATTCTAACGATACCCCATACATCCAAATCTGTTCAGGCAGCTAAAAGTTATGGTGGAATAAATAAACTCACATACTTGCATACATACATACATACAAACATACATGGCTCTGAAACGGATGGAACGATTTTTATGTTTGAAAACTGATGTTCTTAGCTTTAATATTTTAGCTATATAATATATATAGCTGCAATAAACTTACTTATAATTAACATGTCCATAGGTGCAGTTAAAAATAAAAAACATAATGAAGTCAGAACAATCCCACGAAGGTCCCTTTTTGGAACGACGAAAGCGACGCTGTAAAGACGCCAAAAAGAGATAGAAAATACTACATACTTAGCTTACTAGTAAATATAAATAATAAAAAACGACAAAAAAACATGCTAAAGCTTGTCTGCCTCTTTTTAGTTCTGTTCGCAGTGTGTAGGGTTTTTAGTTCTGTTCGCAGTGTGTAGGGTTTTTAGTTCTGTTCGCAGTGTGTAGGGTTTTTAGTTCTGTTCGCAGTGTGTAGGGTTTTTTGTTTTTTTTCTATAAGTATTTATTAATGTAACTCTTTAGTTTCCCTTAGGTATATATTTTTGGAATGGTCTTCATTTTGTTAACCCACTCGATAGGCTTTGGTAATTTTTTGTTGAGAGTGTCAAAGAATAGACTTCATATATCCTTTGCCGAATCCAATGATACCTCGTTGACAGAGCGAGCGTGAAGCGTCTCCGGTTCAGCTTGGGAAAAAATGCTTTCGTATGTGATGTCCGTCTGTCCGGTTGGAGCTCTGTTCTCCTCTACAGGTCGCATTTCCCATCTCTTAAAGATCTAAAAGGAAGTTAGCATACAGGTTAAACGTTTTTTTATGTCGCCGGGGAATTTTGATTTTTGGGTAAGTATTCCCCAAAAAAGTGGCAAAAGGGGGCTACTGAATATCTCCGCCTTGTTAGATCCGATTTCAATGGCTATTTTTTATTAGTAATTTTAAATTGGCCTCATAAAAATTTGGTGAAGATCTGATGAGGATCTTCGGCGTGATGAGCAGAATAACTCTTCAAAATGCAGTAAATTTCTCACTTTTAGGTTTCTACCAGTGGAATCATCCCTTTACCCACTAGGTAGGGATTGATGGAGCACCTTGGTCATTAATGTTAGTTTTACAATAAGTTAACTAGATACTGAGCACCGATAGATTATTTGCAAAAAAGTTTCTATGCGCGAGGTCTACAGCTCACAGAACCATTAATTTATTAAAATCCATCAAGCCGTTTAGACTGTAGGACGCGCCAAAGAAACACATACACACAGCCCAAATCATAAACCCTCCGCAGTCGAGTAAAATAGGCCGAATTGAAAACATCATCGTATTTTTTAAGTCGTCTATAAATAGACTGTGTCCCTATTCTCGTATATCTACGAGTATATACTATGCAAAACCAAGCCATTGAACGCGTAAGTTTTATTTTATGAATCCGCTTCGGTTGAATGTGTAATTATGAGGAATAAAAGAGTAGATGTCGGAACTGGCGCGGGTTCGACGCCTGCGCAGGCGCAAGGTCGCCGGCTGAAGATTCACTGGAACATGTTTCTGTTTTCGAAAAGTCTGCTACTACTTTTTATTAATCGACTGCCAAAACAAGGAGGTTGACTTTTTGTATCTTCACTCATATCTTCGCAGTTATTGAAACAATTAGGATGATTGTTTTTAATTGAAAAGGCAAACGTCTAGTGCGGTTCCATCTAAATTTCACCAAAATTGGTTTAGTAGTTTTTATTTGAAGTTAGAAAGATTTTATTTAGATAAATAAAATAAATAAAGATATATTATATATATTCGGGACAATTCCACACCAATTACCTAGCCACAAAATAGGATACCCTGTACTATGGGCACTAGATAAGGGATAAACATACATAGATACAAATATTATATCCATGACACGGAAACAAACATTTCTACTCATCATATCAATCATCATAAAAAAACTAGGTAGGTAGGTTAGTTAGGTTGAACAGTTGATTTAAGGCACAGAATAAATAATAGTACATGTAAGGTAAACTTTTTTTTGCCGTGGCGGTCTCGGCTTAGAATAAGACCCCTTCCAATCCTCCCGTGGATGTCGTAAGAGGTAAGTAAGAGAATACACACCGGAAGATGGGCAGCAGTGTCCTCCGAGTACATATATATTACACTGCGATCACCATTCCGCCTGCCCAGCGTGACTATGGCGGTGGCGGTGAACTGAGAGTGGGGCAGTTTGGATTTGGACAGTGGAACCAAAGGGGTCAGCGATTGGCCAACTTCATGGAGATGGAGGGACTCTTTATGATGAACTCCATTTTCAGGAAGCACCCTTCCAGAAAATGGACGTGACTGCACAACGGCGGTCATAAGCACGAAATAGATTTCAATTTGGCGACTAACAGGCATCATTGAATATATTTCAATGATGTCTCTGTGATCAACAAGGTTAAGATCGGCAGTGATCACCGCATCTTAAGAGGCCCATTAAATATCAACGTGAAGCTGGAGATATCTCGTCTGCTTAGATCTACTCTTCGCCCAAGTCCTGCCCAAATCCAAAACCCCGAGAGAGAGCTTTCAGTTGGAGCTCCAAAATCGCTTCCAAATCCTTACCGAATGCGATACAGTGGACGAACTAACCAACGGGCTGGTGGAAATTGTTCACGCGGTCGGGTCAAAGTTCTTTAAGACCCACCGCAAAAATAGAACACAGAAACTCTCTGAGCATACACTCAAACTTATGGCAGAACGAGGCAAAATGAGGCTGCAGTCTTCAGTGGATATGTCGAGTTACAGCTTGCTTAATAAACAGATCTCCAAGTCGATGCGACACGATTTGCGTTCCTATAATACTACTTGTATTAAGAACGCAATAGAGAAAAAGTGACCAGAATATTTTCGTGAAAACCAACAAAAATTTCAAAAATGTACGACTCAAGAAAAAAGTCCAAAGAAGAAATTAGTAAAAACGGCAGATGCACGTCCTCACACTCAAAGTGGATCTTGCGAATATTCGTGGGATTCACTCCAATCTCATCTGATCCATTATCATCTGGAGACCTCTAAGCCCCACTTGTTTTTCTTTTCGGAGACGCAAATAGGATGTCCAGCTGATACGGCATACTTGGATTACCCAGGTACCTTGGAGCACCTTTTTATCCCAAACGCCGGCGTTTGTGTATACGCCCGTGATGACATTTGCTGTCTGCGTCTCCGAAATCTTGAGCACCCTAACTTCTGGGTGATTTGGGTGCTGGTGTACACGGGCATAGAGAAGATTATGTATGCTTGTGTGTACCGCTCACACAGCAGAGATCGGAGGACGACTTTATTGGTAGACTATCTAGGTGAAGCGGCAAGTGTGGCCCAACAGCATTACCCGTCTGCTCAATTGGTGTTTTTGGGGGATTTTAACGCCCACCACAAGAACGCCACGGAAGCTTGCTCTGGCGTTAGATCTCTCTTAGCTGGTGCAGGAGCCGACACGGGTACCTGACCGTGACGGTGACACTGCCAACTGTCTCGACCTGCTGATCACGACTGAACCAGACCGATACTCCTTATAAGTATCCCCACCTCTTGGTAGCTCTGATCACTGCCTGGTTAAGTCTGTCTCAGTGTATTCCCCACCTGATCCTAGCCTTATGGGTAATAGGCGCGTGTGGAGTACAACTCAGCCGATTGGGACGAGATGCGGCAATTCCTTCCATCGTACCCTTAGCGGCAAACATGTTTCACCTCCCAGGACCTGTCGACTTGCGCGTCTGCTGTTACAGAGGTAATATGTCAGGCAACGGAATATTTCATTCCATTCAGTGACAAGACTCTTTTCAGCAAAGCTCAGCCTTGGTTTAGATCCAGCTGTGGTCGTGCTGTGGCTCTAAAGCGTGTGGCATATCTAGACTTCGGGCTAAGAAAATAAAATTCAACGTTGCCACCAAGGGCGTCGCCAGCCCATGGTCTGGGGGGGGGATATTATATATATATTATATTGATATTATATGGAGGACGGAAAAGTAAGAACACATGATACTCGTTCTTTACAGGTAAAGTGAGGTGAGTAGCGTGAGTTTATGCCGCCCGGAGCCGAACCGGAATTTGCCACCACCTATTTTCTTTAATTTCAAATCTATTTATACATCAAAATGATTTAAAAGACGCGAGCAGAGCGATCGCAAAAATGTGGAGCTATTTCTCTTAGTGTGGAAAATGAAATATAATATTTAACTATATTGAATAAACAAAAGAAACGCGAGCGAAGTGAGCGCGCAATTTTTGTGGTATTTCTATCAATGCTGAAATTAATTGATAATAATCATAACCATATAAAAATCATTGTATGGACAAGTACAAAAGGAGAGGACGAGCGAAGCGAACGTGAAATTTGAGTTATTTCTTTAAAATATTGTTCTGATTCCAAAAAATAACACTGGAACGGGTAATAAAAAGCCTCGCGCTTTTTATAAACCTAAAATAATAGTTAATGAAAAGCGCGAGCGAAAATAATGAAAAAAAACTATAATCAATAGGTACTGACAGAGATCGCGACAATGTTGAGCTACTAATACTTGCATAGAAATTAAAAAAGTGCTTAAAAGACGAGCTATTTTCACTGTAAAATAATTCAAAATTCCAAATTATAGCTCTTGATAACAAAAACTTGTAAACAAAGTGCGGAGCCGTTTTGGTGGGAACATTTTTTTGTTCGAGTTTTTCGTTGTTTTAGTTTTATTACTGTTTAGATTTTTTCTAGGATCTTTATTGTTTTATCCATAATTTTATACATTATGTAATTTATTGTAATAAAGTTTTCATCAAAAGTTTTGTTCGGCGATTTCCCACCAATATCTTTATAAATTATATTTGAATTATTGTAATGATTGCATTTTTTATGTTTTTTTTATAAGAGTAAATGTTATAGAGAAACCGAGGATATAAATACAAACTAGAAAAAAAGTGTTTATTTAAAGTAAAGGTAATTTATTCCCAATAATAATACAGATTTTCAAGGTTTTTTTCGAATCAAGCAGCTGTAGTTAATAAAATTATTATATATGTGATATTATTTTCATTTCTGCGACGAAAAAATATATATTATCACTTAAAAATAATATACAAGATCACTCGTCATGGCGCTCTTTTGGGGAGGCCTATGTTCAGCAGTGGACTTCTAAGGGCTGACATGATGATGATGATGATTTTCATTTATTCATATTGATAATTTCAATGGCTTTCTTTCTAGAAAACTCAAAACATTATAATTGCAAGCATTCAGCATTAAGAGCGTAAATAGAGCATGGGAACCTAGTTCAACCCGGATAACTGCAGATAACCCGAGAACCACACACATTTTAGGCGCGCGTATGCTTGGACTTGCAATAGACTGTAGCAGTGCGGATGGCGCTTGGAATGGAATGAAAGTCAAATGGAAAATAATCGGTCAATTGGCTTCTCTGCATTTGGCTACCTTTTTTTGAATTCCTAGGAATTATTAGGCTAATGTTGCCCCCCCCCCCCCCCCCCTTGGCGACGCCCTTAGTTGCCACTAAGACCTGCAAGAAGATACTACTTAGGAAGGCTCATTTTGATCACGTAAGTCGAATTGGGGCCAAACTGGCTTCATACCCCGCGGGTAGCAAGCTTTTTGGTCCCTGGCCAAGTCGATGGAAGTGAACTTCTGCCACCCCTCACTGCTACCATTGCTGAAGCCTGATGGATCACTGGCTCACACTGCTGGAGACAAAGCAAATTTATTTGCTTCTCTTTTTGCAGAAGCTTCGCATCTAGACGCTTCCGGCAAGATACCTTCCTGCCTTCCTCATTGCGGGGTTTTTATGCCCGAAATTCGCATTCGCCAGAAGGAGGTTCTCAGAACGCTTCGAGCTCTAGATGTGAACAAGGCCAGTGGTCCTGATGGCATTCCCACGATTGTGTTGAAAAACTGTGCGCCTGAATTGTCTCCCATCTTATGGCGTTTGTACCGCCTCTCTCTTTACTCAGGTAAAGTTGCAAAGAGCTGGAAGCATGCCAATTTACAACCAGTACCAAAAAAGGATAGTCGTGTTGATCCGGCCAATTATCGTCCCATCTCGATAACCTCCTTACTCTGTAAGTGTATGGAGCGTGTCATAAACATTAGGCTCTTCGCATACCTTGAGGACAATGATCTCCTCAGTGACCGGCAATACGGATTTCACCGAAACTGGTCTACTGGGGATCTTCTCGCGTATGCCACTCACGTACTGAACGAAGCCATCGAGATGCATGGTGAGGCGCTTGCCGTCTCCCTTGACATATCGAAGGCATTTGATCGGGTCTGGCACGATGGCCTTTTAAACAAGCTTCCCTCATTTGGTTTACCTGTTGGCTTATGCAATTGGATAGTTGATTTCTTGAGGGAACGATCTATTAGAGTAGTCCTAGAAGGCTGCTCGTCTGATCAAATGGCTATCAATGCCAGTGTACCTCAGGGATCAGTTCTCTCAGCTACACTATTTTTACTGCACATTAATAACCTTCTGAAGCCCGGTACCTTGGGGTATGCTGATGTACTGTAGTTGAGAGATACACTTCCAAAACTCAAACCAGCTGTGACGCTGTCCAGTTTCAAAGAGAGGCTATGGTAGACCATTTAAATTTAGCCTTAGAAGCCGTGTCCGATTGGGGCGATGCTATCCTGGTTAAATGTAATGCTACTATAACGCAGGCGTGTTTGTTTTTTACTAAAAAGAGTCTTTCCAAAGTGTAACAATACCAATAGGCGACCATCTGAAGCTTTTGGATGTCGAACTCACATCAAACCTGAATTTTGGGTCTTATAATTATAGAATCCAAAGGACCAACTTGCCAACTACTACTTACTTAGCCAACTTGGCTTTGGATTCTATATAAGACCCATAATTCAGGTTTGATGTGAGTTCGACACCCAAAAGCTTCAGATGGTCGCCTATTGGTATTGTTACAAGCTGCAAAAAACTATTTTGTCTAAGGTTAGGCGGTACTTCACACCGAGACAGCTTTTGAATCTTTATCAAGCACAGGTCCGATCTTGTATGGAGTACTGCTGCCACCTCTGGGACGGTTCTGCCAAGTATCAGCTCGAGTCTTTGGATTCAATTGTGAGACGTGCTATCAGGCTCATTGGGGATGACACTCTAGTAAAGAGTAAGCTTCAAAGTCTGGAGCATCGACGTGAGGTAGCAAGCCTGTCGGTATTCTACAGATTGCACTATGGAGAGTGTGCACAGGAACTGCAACTGACTAGATGATCAGCAAAGCGCTACCCTTTTATGGTTGCAATACCTCGCACAGAAACAAAGCGAAACGCTTCTTCATTTATTATAAGAACTGCAAAGGAGTGGAATGCCCTGCCCTCGTCAGTGTTTCCGTTAAATTATAACCCAGGTGTGTTAAGTCAAGAGTGAATAGATATCTACCTACTAGGCAAGCGTGCAACACCTTTGACCACATCATCGCTTTCCATCAGGTGAGATCGTGGTCAAACGATTGCCTAGTACGTAATAAAAAAAGTATTTTTTTATTCACATAAAAAAAATGAAAAAAAATGTGTCCCACATTCTTGCCATTTTTTTTTTGCAAACTGTACTAAAAAACACTGAAGTTGATTATAATCGAGATTCAAGATGGCGCATTTTCAATCCTATTCTTATTTAAATTGATTTGTACTATTATTTATTCTGTGGTTCCGTTAAGCTGCGTTCTAGTACTATTATTTATTGAGTGCCGCAGGCAGGAGGTCATACGCAGGCGTGAGGTTAGTTTTCATACTAGATTAACAAATTGAGGGGTCTAGATGTAAATCCGCCACTATCAATAAATATAAGAATATGTTTTTTATTGTCTGGCGACACTCAATCTCATTGTCTCTATCCTATACAAAAAGCCAAAACATTATCAAGTGAGATTCAAAATCTACACTATCTCCAGTCCAAAGATGCAAAACCGCCACCAGCCCGTTCGACCAGCAGCCATTGTGGCTGTCCTAGTGTTTTTATGATAATAAAGTGCGTGGTTTAAATAAGATAACCCCTTTTAGCACGATACCACTGTGACAAAAACCGAAAAAAAGCTGGAAAAAGCTATATTTTGGAATTATCTGTGCCCGTGGCTTAGCACGGGTGGTCATTTCTCCAGGTAAAAAGTACTCTATGTGCTATTCCAAGACCTAAAATACCAATATACCAACATTTGCTCAAAATTCCTTCAGCCGTCAAATGTTTTTTATCGATTGCTCGGCTTCCACTCAACGGATTGAGATACCAAGTAACCAAGTTTTTAATTCAAACTATAAGCTATCCAACAATGAAAACCGCATCGCAATCGGTCCAGTAGTTTTTTCTTTATTCACAAACAAACAAACATACAGACAAACAGACACGATTTTTAAAATGTATATTCTTGTTCAGTAGCTTATTTTAAGTACCCTAGACCATTTTTTAAAATAACTTCTTGGTACAGACTTTTTCGTACTATTATTTTTTCGTATTTATTACTTCAATATTAACATAACTTTGGACCCATATCCCACAGCAACCCCTTCTTTTTTCGGGATAAAAGGTATCCTCAATTTTAACCCATCATATAAACTATGACTGTCCTAAGTTGCATCAAAATCCGTCCAGTAGTTTTAACGTGATACGTGTTATTTAAATAACTTTAAACCCCTATCCTGCGGGAACCCTATACATTTTCGGGTTGAAAAGTATCCTATGTCCTAAATCGTAGTACGAACTCAAATCATACACCAAGTTTCATTTGAATTCGTTTAGTAGTTTCGGCGTGATGCGCGTTCAAGATAAAGACAGAAAACCAAAAACGAAAAAAAAAAAACTTCAATGTACAGAATTGGACAGTTATTTATAAGTTAAGATAGATAACCCTAAAAACTTGCTTGTAAAATTTGATGATTTAAATTGCCATGGCATGTTTTTTAACTACATAAGTACCGCGAAATTTTCTAGAAACTGGATAGTGGAGGATTTGCACCTAGACCCCTAAATTCGAAGTAAACAAGATGTGGTGTTCCATCTCACGCGCCCGACAATCAGCGCCAGGCCGGAGGACCAGTCTACGAGACTATAAACATATTTTTTAACTATTTTCCAGCGCACCGAGTCTGGAACTCATAAACGGTGTAGTTTTGCTCCTTTTTGTACCACAAGGCCGAGACGAGCATTTATTGTGGTCAACACTCGAAAATTACTCTCTCGGAAGTTTTTTGAGAATTATGAGATGCACGTCAAGGGGTGATGCACGCTAAGTATATACCATAGCTTGATATGGTTATTATTATTATACATGTATTTAAGTACTTTTTTATCTGTGACCAGTTTAGGTTGATTTTTAATGAACTTCTCAGTCTACCTGTCGGTGAAATCTATCTATTACATAAAAATATTATTACATAAGATAAAGCAATATGAACGAAAGAGTCTGTACAAAGAAGATAAGTTTAAAAAGATGGTCTAGTGTACTTAAAATAAGCTACTGAACAAGAATATACTATTTTTAACATTCATGTATCTGTTTGTCTGTATGTTTGTTCGCGCATCATGTAAAAACTACTAGAACGATTGCGATGCGGTTTTCACTGTTGGATAGCTTAGGGTTTGATTTAAAATCTGGAGTAATCCGAGTAATCCCGGTGTGTTCAAGTCAAGAGTGAATAGGTATCTACTAGGCAAGCGTGTTACACCTTCGACCACATAATCGCTTTCCATCAGATGAGATCGTGGTCAAACGATTGTCTAGTCCGTAATAAAATGAAAAAAAAAGAAAAAGAAAAATAAAAACATTTTGACTGCTGAACGAATATTGATCAAATGTTTGATATTGGTATTTTAGGTCTTGGAATAGTACACAGAGTACTTTAAATCCGAGTACTTAAAGAGAAATGACCGTAGGAAATGACCACGCGTTCGAAGCCGCGGGTACAGCTAGTCTATAATTATTATATTTCTGGCTCCTGAAACACAGTTCTTACTAGTTAGAGAGCCTATGGATTCATTACTGTTCTGTCCAATTATTATGTCAATAGACAATTATTATTATTATTATTTTTACTTAAAACTTCTGTTTTCTCTTCGAATTTGGAGGTATTTTAATGGTATGGGCCAAAAGTTTCCTGACTATCCTACAGGTATTTAGTATGACTGCTTTCTGAAGCAGTTTATATGCTGAAGGCTGTATTTGGAGTGTCTCAAGACTCGCGGTTAGGGTGTTGGGCATGACACCTGTGGTAGATAGGATGATAGAGATTGTTCTTGTTATATTGATTTGCCATTGTGTCTTAGGCCCGTATTAATAAATCGCTCTTGGTGGAACTCTCAAGTGCTATATCAACTGATACGCTCTCAAGTTGTGATCAGCATCTTAAGATCGTCGCTAATTAATAAAGACATATCAAGAGCATCTCAGATCATGTCGCTTTCAAGAGCCGCATCTCAAGATTAGGGCATGCAGTTTCTTAGATTTTCAGTTTCGAAATTGGCCTATGAAATTAGTGTCATGAGATTCAAAATTTCGAAATTTCGAAGTTTAAGCAACTCTTTAGTACCTATACTTTAATCTTGAATTAAATTGTAAAAAAATGCGCACAGTGGGTACATAGTAAGAATGAAAAAAGATTTATTTTTAAAACTTTAATTTTTCAACGCACTAGAGAAAAAATTGAATGGAAATTCTAACTATTCCTTTAAGTCTCGTAGAAAATGTACCCTTAAAAAGGATAGATTATCAAGCATTTTTCTGCTTATAGAGCTCCTCAGCCGACTACATAATTATGTAGCCTGCTGCAGAAAAAGCACTCTCAGATTTGACACTTGTGGGTAGAAAAGATAATAAATAATTGTAGGCCTTGTCCAGGTACTCCCCTCACTTGCCACCATTCGCGTAAAGTGCCATTTCTACGCGAATAAAATTTTGTAGGCTGCTATTTTTAGTGGATGAGTTCCTTTCTTTTCTATATTTTTTATTTAAAGCCAAGCAACGTTAAGATATGTTCTCTTTCATAGATATGTTTGCAGATATACTGGCATGACTCCTCACCATAAAGCTCTGACTCATGTTGGCTACAGACTCATCATTCTTAAATACGGCTTTGGATTCCAATAAATAACATTCTGAACTTGAATCTGGTTTGCTAAAAGTATATTTTTCGTAATTGTCTTCAAAATATGTTTCTGAATCATGTAAATTCCTTAGTTTCCTCTGTTCTGATGAACAGAGGAAACTGTCTCTGTTCTTCGAAAGCTTGGAACATAATTTTTAATGCCATATCAGCCGTTATTAATGTGGCATCACGCTGACAGACGGCTTCCACAGTAACTTCGATCACCTCATGACTTTATTGACTCTTATGTACTTTTTCAAGTGTCATCGTCATATATACAGAACTCTAATTTCAAGTCGATATAAGCTTTATTAATGCAGTCTTTAAGTTGAATAAAACGTCCTAACATATCACATAGTGAGCTCCAGCGAGTTTTGCAATCAAGTATTAGATTTAGACGATGTTATTTTTCTTGGTTTGCGTTGTTCTGCAGTATATCGTTTTTACTTGAGAAACATCCGGGTAATTTTTCAAACTTTTTCAATTACATCATTATAGTTTATTGATCAAGCGAGCGCGAAGCGTCTCCGTTTCAGTTTGTGAACATAATGCTTTCGTATGTCCGGCTGTTCGGATCTCTGTTCTACAAGTAGCATTTCTCAACCGAACTAGACGAAACTTGGTATTCAGGTTACACAAAGTTTTTAATCATCAGAGTTTTTTTGAAATTTCGAAACTATGAAGTTTCGAAATTTCGAAATGCATGCCCTACTCAAGATGTCACGAACCAGAACTTGAGAGCAAGATTTAATGAACTATAAATGAACGATTTATTTTCTTTAGTGAAAGTTCGCTTTTGCTCAAATAAGATATAGCGTAGGTAAGGTTAAAATTTATTACTTCGATGTAGGTAGTTTAATTTATAAAGGATATAAGCCATAATATTTGTCTATATTTTCAAAGTTACACTATCTATTAAAGAACTTAACGCAATTCATCAACAAATAACTATAATTTATGAAAATAAAAATTCGTTGATCAGCCATCCAGTATTTTTAGCGCGTATCCGTTGGTTCCGATTTCGGATCTTTTTAGACTTCAGCGAGTCCTCGTCAGGTTCTGATATCTACCAAATCTTCGGATCTTTTCGCAATCATCTATACTTATAATAAAACTGTAACGGGTCCAATTCTGTACATTGAACACATTTAGAGATTTTTTTTGGACCTTACTCTAGATTCGATACTGAAGCCAAAACTGCATTTTTTTTCATTTTTGTCTGTCTGTCTGTCTGTCTGTCTGTCTGTCTGTCTGTCTGTATCTTGGCTAGGCATCACGCCGAAACTACTGAATTAATTTAAATGAAACTTGGTATGATTTGAGTTCTTACTACGAGGTAGGACATAGGCTACTTTTCATCCCGAAAAATGAAAGGGTTCCCGCAGGATCGGGGTTTAAAGTTACCACTTACACACACTAAAAAAACACTTACCACTCTGAAACTACTAAACGGATTTTGATGCAACTTAGCACAGTCATAGTTTATATGATGGGTTAAAATTGAGAATACTTTTTATCCCGAAAAAATAAAGAGTTCCTGCGGGATAATGTCCCAAATTCTGTAAATTAAAGATATTTTGTAATTTGTTTTGGGGGCCGATTCAATACTAAAGCCAAAATTGTATTTTTTTAATTTTTGGTCCTGTGTCTGTCTGTCTGTCTGTCTGTCTGTACCACGCCGAAAATTTTCAATTAATTCAAATGAAATTTGGTATGATTTGAGTTCATACTTTGAAGTAGGACATAGGATACTTACCATCCCGAAAAATTAAAGGGTTCCTGCAGGATAGGCGTTGAAAGTTATTTAAAAGAATACGTATCACGCTGAAACTACTTGACGGATTTCGTTGAAACCTGGCTCAGTCATAGTTTACATAATAGGTAAAAATTGAGGATACTTTTTATCCCGAAAAATAAAGTGTTCCTTCGGGATAATGTCCAAAACTCTGTAAATTGAAGATATTATGTAATTTTTTTTGGAGGCCGTTCTATATTCAATACTAAAGCTAACACTGTATTTTTTTTTATTTTTGTCCGTCTGTCTGTCTGTCCGTCTGTCCGTCTGTACCTTGGCAGCGCACCACGCCGAAAATACTTAATGAATTCAAATAAAATTTGGTATGACTTGAGTTCACACTTCGAGGTAGGACATTAGATACTTTTCATCACGAAAAAATTAAGTGTTCCTGCAGGATAGGGGTGGAAAATTATTTAAAAGAACACTTAGCACGCTGAAACTATTGGACGGATGTTAATACAACTTGGCACAGACATAGTTTAGAAGATGGGTGAAAATTATGGATACATTTTGTCCCGAAAAAATAAAGGGTTCCTGTGGGATATGGGTCCAAATTCTGTACATTAAAGATATAGTGTTTTTTTTGTTGTAAATTACTCTATATTCGATTATGAAGCCTAAACTGTATGTTTTTTCATTTTTGTCTGTCAGTATTTATTTTAGCCGAGCATCACGCCGCCGGAACTACTGGATGAATTCAAAAGAAACTTGGTATGATTTGACTTCGTACTACGAGGTAGGACATAGGATACTTTACATATCGAAAAATGTATGGGTTATTATTTAGGGATTGAAACTTATCTAAAAGAACACGTACCACGCTGAAACTCATGAACGGGTTTTGATGCAACTTGGCACTGTCTTAAGTTATATAATAGGTTAAAATTGAGGACACGTTTTATCCCGAAAAAGTAAAGGGTTTCTGCGGGATATGGGTCCCAAGTTATGTTAATAATTAAGTAATAAAAATATTTTTTGGATGGTTCTCTATATTCGATACTGAAGCCAAACTGTTTTACTTTTTAATTTTGTCTGTCTGTTTGTCCGTATCTTGACCGCGCATCGCACCCAAACTACTAAATGGATTCAAATAAAAAAAATGCTCTTGGGTGCTTAAAAAATGTTTTGAATATTTTTTTTGTTAATCTTTTCTTTCTTTCTGTTTGTCTGTAAGTTTGTTAGTTCACGCATCACGTAAAAACTACTGAACCGATTGCGATGCGGTTTTCATTGTTAGATAGCTTAGGGTTTCATTTAAATCTGGTGTAATTGGTATCACAATCCGGTGAGTTAGCCGAGCAATTGATAAAGTATATTTGAGGGCTGAAGAAATTTTGTTCAAATGTTGGTCAAATATTGGTCCTGGAATAGCACATTATGGATACTCCAGGACCAATATACCGCACGCGTTTTCTTTTCTTTGAACCTAAAGAAAAGAAAACGCGTGCGACGCCACGGGTACAGCTAGTGCCAAATAAATTTGTGTATTTCCAGAGGAATATAAACATATTCTTATAATGATGGTTAATATAATTATAATAATCAACTTCTGACATAAGATTTTTGAAATCCTTGATTCTAGCAACTCAGGCTCTGCTTTTTAAGGGTTTTTTGCATAAATATGCTGGGTCAACCACAAACCTGGTAAATATGAAACTTAACATATATGTTTTTGAGATCTTTATCTCTCTAAGACTAAGACAAAAACACGATTAACAAAATTTCATTCGTTACATTTTCTTATCAAAAATTATGTTATTTTCGGTAATGTTTACATTTTTCTACTCACCGGGTTAAGTTTTATCTCTAAAATAAATCTCACAGCAAGAAAATACAGTTTATTATCTAAGGCTAAAACAAAACAAAACAAAATTTACCTAACTACATTATTATTAGCCTGCCAATAAAATAAATAACTTTTGAGACATACGTCATTTAGTTCCGAGCTAAATTGTGTGCTCAAACAGCGCTCGTGATATTCAACCTTGTTACAAAGGCACTTCAGTGCTTATTGCGGGTAGTGGGTGGCAGAGTATAGGGCAGGGGAGTGCGGAGTAAGAAAATGTAACCTTGGAGCCTGTCCTTAATATGTTTATTAATTAGATTCGCATCTTGAAATCGCTCTCAAGAGCGCTCTCAGAGTTGAGGTCGGTTTACGGCCTTTAAATCCACCGGTGCATCATAAGTTCCAAATTCCATCAAAATCCGTTCAGCCGTTTGAGAGTGAAGTATGATGATGATGATGTTGATAATGATGATGAAAAGGGAAAGGGATTTGGAATAAGCTTTCTGTATTCCAAATTTCATAAAACTCCGTTACGCCGTTTGAGAGTGAAGTATGATGATGATGATGACTTAGTGTATTAGAGCCATTTTATAAAAAAAGATTTTGGGTTTTTTCTTCGCTTTTCCTCAAGAATATTAAAGTACGGGTTAGGTAGTAGGTACTTAATATTGTAACGACGACATTTTAATGTATAATTGACCGAGCAAGCGCGAAGTGCGTCCGTTTCAGCTTGGGCAAAAATGACAGGTTGGAATAAGCATGTACGTGAAGCGCACAGGTATGCCAGGCTTAAATTTTTGAATTGGGTTTGGCAAAATAAGCCCAGAAGTGGTAATTTATATAAAGAAATGTGTGAAAGTAGCAAATTATTCAAAAGAAAACTAAAGTGGTGTCTGGACAATAAAGAACAAGTAAAAATTGATATTATAGCTGAGCACCGCTCTTCGAAGAATTTTGGCGATTTTTGGAAGGCTACTAATAAATTGAATGTTAGGCCTGGCCTGCCTGTGAGCGTGGAGGGTGTGAGTGACAGTAAGGGCATAGCTGAAGTATTCAAAAAACATTTAGGGGTAAATTCGTCGCTAGGTCCTTCCAAGATGAGGCTGGATGCGGAGACCAGCGTGACTGGGGACTTGTTTACAGTATCTGCTAAGCAAGTATCTCGCATAATAGATAAAATGTCTCGCGGTAAATTACCGGGTCACGATGGTCTCAGCATCGAGCATCTGAAGTGTGCAGGATTCCACCTGTCGCGTATTCTTGCGATGTTTTTTTCTTTGTGCTTAAGTCACTCACATTTGCCCGCTGAGCTCATGAAAACCGTAGTTGTGCCTTTTGTTAAAAATAAGACCGGTGATTTGTCCGATAAACGAAACTATCGACCAATATCTTTGGCGACGGTGATAGCGAAAGTGCTGGACAGTGTGCTTGACTCGGAGCCTGATAAGCATATTAATATTCATGACGCACAGTTCGGTTTTAGAGCTGGACTCTCTACTGAAAGCGCCATAATCAGTCTCAAGCACACTGTGCAGTATTACACGACGAGACGAACGCCTGTGTATGCTTGCTTTCTCGACTAATCAAAGGCATTTGACTTGGTATCATACGACATATTGTGGGAAAAACTACTGAAAACAGACATACTCAGTACATACTCAGGTGTTGAGGCTCTTTCGCTACTGCTATGCGAATCAGACCAATAATGTTAGGTGGGCTGGCGACCTCTCTGACGCGTACAGGTTGGAGTGCGGGGTAAGGCAGGGTGGGTTAAGTTCTCCCAAGCTCTTCAACTTGTACGTGAACGAGCTGATAGTTGAACTCAGCAACGCGCGTGTCGGCTGCTCGGTTGATAATGTTTGTAAGAACAATATCAGCTACGCAGACGACATGGTGCTGCTGAGCCCTTCTATTAGTGGAATGAGAAGGTTATTAGCTATTTGTGAGAGTTATGCTAATAAACATGGCCTTGTGTATAATTGTGCGAAGAGTATTTGATCTTCGGGGCTTCCGGTAAATATCCGTCTAATGTGCCACCATTAAAGCTGATCGGTGTAGAACTTAAGAGGGTGAAACAGTTTAAATACCTCGGACACTACGTTACTGAAGGCCTCGATGATCAAATTAATATAGAAAGGGAACGCAGGTTTGCTCGTTGTAGTGACGAAATCAAAATAACACTGTTTAAGTCATATTGTCAAACTTTCTACACGAGTAGTTTGTGGGCCAGCTATACTCAGAGATCGCTCAATGCCTTGCGTGTCCAGTATAACAATGGATTTAGGATGCTCTTGGGGCTGCCCCGTTTCTGTAGGTAATGCTTCGAGTATGTTTGCGGAGGCGCGGGTTGATGGCTTTCATGCCATCATGCGCAAGAGAATTGCCTCCCTGCTAAGCAGATTGCGGGGAAGCACTAACAGCATCCTAAAAGTCATTGGTGGAAGATACGATTCCGCGATTGTGAAGGAGTTCATTCGGGTTCAGATCAGAGTCTCGTTGCAGGCTGTCTGGCCGGGACTCTGATGAATATCTTCATAACTAACACTTTTTATTTTACTGTGTAGATTTTTCTGGACTGTATTAGACTAACATAGATAAATAAGACCTATACTAACAATTTTATGGACATTGTCTGAATATAAATAAATAATAAATAATAATAAAAATGCTTTCTTATGTCTGTCCGGATCTCTGTTCTCCTCTACAGATCGCATTTCTCAACCGATCTAGACGAAACTTGGTATACAGGTTAAAAGGACTTTTAGTTTTTTTTTTCGTCGGGGATTTTTGACTGGGATTTTTACTTTCCCCAAAAAGGAGCAAAAGGGAGCTACTGAATATATCCGCCTTATCAGATCCGATTTCGATGGTTTATTTGAAAGGTAGTAACTTTAAAATTGGTCTCCTAAAAATTTGGTGAAGATCTGATGAGGATCTTCGGCATGATGAGCAGAATAGCTCCTCAAAATGCAGTTAATTTCTCACTTTTAGGTTTCTACCAGTGGAATCAGCCCTTTACCCACTAGGTAGGGATTGATGGAGCACCTTGGTTATTAATGTTAGTTTTACAATAAGGTAACTAGATGGCGCTACTGTGCACTGCTATATTGTTTGCAAAAAAAATGTCCAGTTCTACAGCTCACAGAGCCACTAGTTGAATAGTTTATAGTTCGAACAATTAATTAACTATAATAATTAATAATATAAGTATTTTGGGTAGGTTTGGAGAGAAAATATGTTTGGCTCACATCTAATCTGAGGCGTGATTTTAGAAATTATTCCCAATTATCGGGTGCATGCAAGCAAAGCCGTGCGCTACAGCTAGCAATATATATATATATATATATTTATATATTTGTTTTTTTTTTTTTTTTAAATATGCTAATTAAGCCCTTTTATTGATACCCAACCTGACATAATTTATTTCTTTACTTTATTTCCTCTAGAAGGCGCCATATTCAATTCAATGTGACTTCACATATCCTATAACCAACGGACAATGAAGATGCTTCCAACGATACCTCATTTGTCAAATTATGATGAATATTTTAGAAGTTATGAGGGAACAGATGAACATACACACCGGTCAAAATCATAACCCTCCTTTTTGCTTCGTAGTAGTCGGGTAAAAAATATTGCAAACTTTATTGGCCTAACCATAAAGACCAATTAACATATTGGTCTTCCCAATTCGCACATCATTGGTTTTACCAAAAGGTATGTTTTTGAATTTTCCCTGTAAAATAAGTCTTATTCAAAAGGTAGGTAGGTCATCTTTTGTAGGTTCTGGGCTAGACCGTTAGACCTGGCCATGTTTAGGTAGTGCTGCCAAGAGTAACTAGTACGTACTGACGTACAGACCTATATACCACAGTACACAGACTATACTAACAAAGACCTATAGCGTAGTAATATTATTTCATCATCTATACGTCTACCCCAAAGGTTACCGGTTCTTCGGGAAATGTGACCAGCCCACTGCCACTTCAGCTTGCTTATCCTTTGAGCTATGTCGGTTAGCATGGTTCTCTGTAGGATATCTTCATTACGAATCTTGTCCATCCACCAAGCATAGCTCTCTCTATAGCTCTGTTACTATTTATACTGTGCCAATAACAGTTACCTGGCTGATATCCAAAGTAGCGGTAGCGGTGTTTGATTATTGTATTTCATTTAGAAACAGATGCACATAGGTTAGCTGTATGTCTATTGAAAGTGACTTTGAATCTTAAAATCCTATATCTTTCCACCTTTTGTTTATTTTTTTATTACTTTTAGTGTCGAGATGAGCAGGTCGCTCGCCTGATGGTTAGCGTCACGCCTGTCCATAACAGTAGCAGTGCCACCCAGAACCTTGGTTGCAAAATCTTGCGCGTCACTGCACTGCGCTTGTATTACTTGGTAGTAACTTAGGTAATTGTTAGGATAAAGTACTCAAGCATTGGCGCCCCCACCCACATATAGGCATGCCACATAAAATCGATATCTACCGACTTTGGTTTGAAGCCATATTTAATAGATTTTACCATGTTTTTATCGAGTCTTTTATTGTTTGTCGTTCCGGGTGGAATCTTGCAACTCAAATTTCGAGCACTTGCCGGTTAGCTATCCGGCTGAAACTTTCAGGGTAGCTCACTTTTTTAAATATTTTTTTAGAGTTCGAAAACAATATTTAAATAAAACATATAATCTACATTTGCTGCTTGTTTAAGAAATAAAGCAGTGTGATAGGATAATTTATTTTCATTGTCAACACTTGATATTTCAAAGTCATAATTTTCGACGAAGCTATTTGGGGGCTAAAATCATCCCCTATTACCAGAGTAGATACTATAGGTACGTATTAAACTCAAAACCATGTGCGAAACAAGTATACCTAATTACCTACTGTGACATTCCAAAACCATGTGCGAAACAAGCATACCTAATTTGATATTCCAAAACCATGTGCGAAACAAGCATACCTAATGTGATATTCCAAAACCATGTGCGTAACAAGCATACCTAATTACCTACTGTGACATTCCAAAACCATGTGCGTAACAAGCATACCTAATTATCTACTGTGACATTCCAAAACCATGTGCGAAACAAGCATACCTAATTTGATATTCCAAAACCATGTGCGAAACAAGCATACCTAATGTGATATTCCAAAACCATGTGCGTAACAAGCATACCTAATTACCTACTGTGACATTTCAAAACCATGTGCGAAACAAGCATACCTAATTACCTACTGTGATATTCCAAAACCATGTGCGAAACAAGCATACCTAATTACCTACTGTGACATTCCAAAACCACGTGCGAAACAACATACCTAATTACCTACTGTGACATTCCAAAACCATGTGCGAAACAAGCATACCTAATTACCTACTGTGACATTCCAAAAATATCTTGCTCTAAAGTCATAACCTGTTAATAAATATTAACGATGTCAACCAAATTACGTTATGTAATTTGGTTGACGTCGCGGAATCACGCCATACCTACGCTACGTCATAGTAATATTATTATTTATTCTGTGGCTACGTGACTAAAATGATAACTGCGGCCAGCTTAATTTAATTTATCACCTGCTAAAAGGCAAGGGATATTAATAGAGTTTTCTAAAATTGCTTGGCCCCTATTCATCGGATTGAGATACCAATTACATCAGTTTTTAGGTCAAAACCAAGCTTTAACCTGCTTTAACAGTGGAAATTGGCCCAGTAGTTTTATTCAAAACTTAACTTACCACTCTTTTAAAATTAATAGATTAGATTAAACTTATTCAATTACGTTCCCACGCAACTGAAAAATTAATACAACTTATTTAATTACGTTCCTAAGCAACAGAAAAATTAATACAAGTTATTTAATTACGTTCCTTCGCAACAGAAACAATAATACAACTTTTTTAATTACGTTACTACGCAACAGAAAAAAAATACAACTTATTTAATTACCTTCCTACGCAACAGAAAAAATATTACAACTTATTTAATTAGATTCCTATGAAACAGAAAAAATAATACAACTTATTTCATTAAATAATTATAAATAAATATATTCGGGAAATATGTTCAAAAACACTTGCGATGAAGACGAACCGATTGATACCTCGCTTGTCAAAATCGGACCAATAGGGGCGACGTTATGGTGGAACATCCACATACATACATATATACATAGACTGTTAAACTCATTACCCTTCCCTTGCTTCGATATACTGGGGTAAAAATACACAATAACCTAACTCAAGCTCACATAATAACTTCAATTTACATACAAAACTACTTGGAATAATTTTAAATTCATTACAAAATATCGGTCATAAAAAAATGCATGACCATATTAATGACCCAGGAAATTGAAGTGAGATAACTGAAGAATTGCTCAGATGCATGAAGTACCTACCTACATAATATAAGTACCTGCAACTAATTACAGCATTCACGTCATAACTTCGTAAATTACTACATTTGATAATAGCCTACCTACCTACTAGAGGCTGTAGGTATTCACTAGAATTCACTTGTAGATGAACGTATCTTAATTATTTTTTATTGTAAGTATGTATGATTTACTTTCCAACATTTATTTTATCGGCCGCGAGCTAGGACAATATCGCCGTAGCGAGACTCGACGCTGCGGTAATAAACCAACCAAACGTCACATGAATCGTCAATGATGTGACATGAGGTCCTTTTTACACGACTGCCGAAAAAAAGGAGTCTTATGTTTTTAGCATTCATGTATGAGTGTATGTTTGTATGTATGTGAGTTTCTTTATTCCACCATAACTTTTAAATGCCTGAACAGATTTATACGTAGGTATCGTTAGAATCCTTACATCCCCACCGAGTTGCCACCGAGTAACATAGGCTATATATTTTTTGAAAACATTCAATTTGGCGGCAGTATGACACCATTTTCAAACTCTTTTGTTCTTTGAAATTTACAATATGGGTATCAAATTGAAGGTCTTGATAAACACATTCCAACAGTATATAATTTATTGGCAAAAGTTCTTTTTTGGCTGGGCAGGCGTTCTTTTTAGCTTTTAAGCTAGTTATTTAATTAAGAAAATAAGCGTCCCCCGTCCCCCGTACCATAACGTTAAAGCTCCGTTTATTACAGGACTGCCCAAAAATAATAAGAATAATGTTTTCAAGGTTCATGTATGTATGTGAGTTTCTTTATAAGTACCACCATAACTTTTAAATGCTACAACAGATATCGTTAGAATAGAATCCTTATATCATACCGAGTGACACAGGTTTTTTTTAAAGTTCTTTATTTGAAAGGGAAAGGTCTGTCGTGTTTTTTCTCTTTGATAATGTACTTGTTTATTAATAAGTAGGTAGGCACCTACGCCGATTAAGCGATTCTAGGTAAGTACTTGGACGGCCTGACAAACTCTGACACTAGAGGCCAACAACCCTCATACGACAAGCAAACAAACAAGTAAGATTTTGATCCCAAAAATAATATGTCTCCCGACCTTCAGAGCGTCCAATGGAGTCCTCTAAGTCAATGTTCTTGAGTTTCTATAATTTAAAGGAGAATACTAAATGAATAAATTCAATTTAAAAACATACTCTATTATTGGTACGTACGAAAATATAAGTACAAGACACCATTGCTAAAAAAATATATGCTAAAAAAATATATCAAAGAACTTGTGTAGACACAACTTGTTTGATAATTTTGGGTTCCCAGATGTTACATAATCTTGACCACAAAATAAATAAATTGCCTAACTATATCTCGACCGCACTTCTTGTTGTTATTTAATTTTATCCGTCCAGTCACACATAGCGGCTGGGAAAATGTAAGTCCAAGTTCACCAGAAACTCGTAAACTTGTAACACAACATGAGGAGAGTACAATGAAAATCCACGCCCCTCCATTTCGGCGGGAGGCAGCGCGCGTGTGCCGCTTTCAGTCGTTTACCGTTTGGCGCGAAAAAAGATACGTCCGATACTGGCCGAATACACCACGAAAAAAATGAATAATCAATTTCCTTCAAGGAAATCTGGCAAATAAAATTGTTAAAAATTCTTCACATAGTTTGATCTTAGGAATTAAAGTACCGTTATTCCTAGTGCATATTTTTTATCAAGCTGTAGAATATTTTAGTGTCGTTTTGTATAAATAGGTTGTTTATAAGTGGCCGGCGAAGCATCCCTCGCGATTGTCTCTGGAGGAACGCGTGTGAGCGAGCATCAGACATGTACCGGTTAGTGCGCATTTTAAAAACCTTTTTTTAACCGCGAGTTCAAGTTCATGGCTGATTGAATGTGAGTCTGTAACAAATTTTGATCGATTAGTGAAATTAAAAAGAAAATTTCTCTAACTGAAATACGTTAAACCGGCCAGTATTTACTACAATGTACCGTTTACTCATTACTAAGTAGTTACTTAACTATTTTGATTTTAGCTACAGTACTGGCAACATTAGTCAAGCCTGCCTACATTAAGTAATGATTACAGAAAACCAACAGCGTAGGCACATACTTAATTATTATTACAAATATTTATGACAATTGTAAGGGCTTTACAGGTTTTCACATATTACTATCAAGTTAGTACTTTTTTGGGTAAGTTTATTAGGATTTTTTTGTTTATGTATGTTATTAATTAGGATAAGATGTATTGATAGATACTTATGTATCATTTATTACTTACTAGCTTTCCCGCCTGCGACTTCGTCCGCGCGGACTACTGTTTATCGCGAAAATAGCATCCTATGATCTAGGATATTAAAGAACAATGCAAAACTAGGCATAGCACCAATGCTCTTGATGTTTTTTGACAGACTTGCTATTTTCATGGCAACCGTTCCTAACAGCGATTAATAAAAAAAAAAACAGTTTTCCCGTGGAACTTACAATTATCCGGGATAAAAAGTATCCTTTGTTTTATTCCAGGGTAAAAGCTATCTCCATTCCAAATTTCATCAAAATCCGTCCAGCCGTTTTTGCGTGAAAGCTGCCCAAACAAACAGACAACGTTTCAATTTTAGATATTGGTATAGATATAGAGACATATTCTTTTATATACCTACGTGAAAAATATGTCTGAAGCATGCACAAAAGAATAAAAAAATGACCTTATAAATGTAGTAGGTAGCATACTAATAAACGTAGAAGTCAATGAGGTTGAATACACACATAACTTATTAATCTATGGTAGTAGTACATACATATAGAGAATTCGACCCTTATTTCTGATCTCGGGATTTCGGAATTACACTTAGTCAATCCCGGGATCCCGGGATAATCCCGGGATTGAGGGTTACATATATAAATATATGAAAATCTTTTAGACAACTATCAACAAATAGAAATTTATAAATTTACTATTTCACTATGTACAAATACACCTAGCTAATCTAATCACTCTAAATAATCAGACTTAGAGTCAGACTAACTAGTTTTAATATCACTGTGTCCCTATGTTAATATTTTTTTTAAATGTTTGTGATTTCTTTGAAGTTACGTTAGCTAAGAAAACCTTTATATAACAAACTATGCAAAAAAATAATTAAAAATTTACAAAAATCTTTCTTAACATCGACTTAATCACAGACACAAGACTAAGTAGATGACTTTCCTTTTACATCTTAGTAAGTAGACAGTAAGTTTCATATCAAAAAGTATTTAAAAACAAATATTAATCTATCCCATTTCTCTATATAAAGAAAAGTAATTTTGAGCCGAAGATCGAGCTCACTGGCGTTCATAACGAGAGGCCTACGTCCAGCAGTGAACGAATAGGGCTGATGATGATGATGATGATGATAACGAAAACTAATAAAAAGGAACTTTTTAATTTTAATTGGGAATTTAGATTTTAGAAATAACGCATAATATGGAATAACACGTAGTAATAAATAACGCGTCCAGTATCTCATCATCAAGCCTGCTTCTCATTTTGTTGCTCTAAGTTATATGAATAAAATCAGCTGGCAAAACAAGATGGCTTCTGTCGGTGACAACTTGTCGGTTAATTCGAGACAGCTGACACATTGACAGGTAAAAAGTACAGAGCGTTTAACTTCACGCAGTGTCATTTTCTTCTTTTTTTTATGTCAATTCCGCAAAATTCCGTAAATGAAAAGAGGTCGGGATCCCGGGATCCCGGTTTTCGGCATCCCGGGATCGAATCCTCTGTACATACTTATTTTTACCCGACTGCGGAGGGTCATGTGTTTGGGTTGTATGCATGTTTGTTATGTTTTTTGGCGAGTCCTACAGCTTATAAAAATGAGGTATCATTGGATTTATCTTCACGAGAGTGAAATAGGATGAAGTTGAAGTTTCAAAGTGAGGTATCAAAATGAAGGTCTTTAAAAGACCATTCCAAAAATATAAAAAGGATATTAAAAAGTTTAAAATCAAAATAAATTTATAAAAAATAACAAAAAAAACCTGATTGCGATCAAAACTAAAAAGCGCCAAACAAGCTTTAGATTCTTGATTTTGAAATATAAGATGCAGTCTGTGGCATCATGCGTTTCATTTCTCCTTTGACGGCATCAGCTTGTAGCTTCAATAATCGATTTCGGAACGAAACCGGAAGTTTTTTCTTAATTTGTTGTTTGTTTTTTCTTTTTGTCTTGTGCAAGACCAATGGATCCCACCAATTTCATTCAACCAACAACCTCTAGGTAAACCACCTCAACACAATGTACAAAAAGTGGTCATTGTCTGAGACAATGCGGTGTACGGGAACCTAATAATTTACAATTAGATATACATACCTACTGGTAATTAAATATCTGATTAGAGATACGATCTTCGTGCTTCTGGTTACTCGAAATAGTGTTGATTTGACTTAATGTGGTACCTACCGCATCGAATCCTACCACTACTCCACTAATCTAGGTAAATAATTACTTTACCAACATTAGTGTTGGAACATTTCCGTGTTTTTAAAACTATGCGACTTACCACATAATATAGATTGAAATAAGTAGTAGGTAGGATATGTATGTACAATAGGTAAGTAGGTACTTGAAAATTTGTATATTCTGTGGATTTCCTTATTTCTAAAACATAATAGCAGAACGATAAACAAGAATATACTTGAAAATAATGAGATTTTTATGCTACTTAATAATATTATTTAGTAGAATAAAAATTTCATTATTCACCGTAAGTGAAATAACTTTATACTAAACTAGTTTTCTCGCCCGCGACTTCGTCCGCGCGGACTACAGTTTATTGCGAAAAAAGCATCCTATGTTCTTCTAGGATATTAAAAACCAATGCAAAAGTAAGTATAGAACTGATGCTCTTGATGTTTTTTGTCCGACTTATTTCGTTTCCATGGCAACCGTTCCTTACAGCGAGTAATCAACATTTTCCAGTTTTCCCGTGGAAACTTAAAATTTTCCGGGATAAAAGTATTCTTTGTTTTATTCCTGGATATAAGCTACCTCCATTCCAAATTTCATCAAAATCCGTCCAGCCGTTATCGCGTGAAAACTCCCCAAACAAACAAACAAACAAAAAGACAACGTTTCGCTTTTATTTATTGGTATGGATTATTTTACGTACCTACCTATGTAAAACAAATATGTTCGCGGCTTACAGTAGGCTGTCACAGTATCTAGATTATATTTTATGCGACTCCATAGTAGTCCAAAATAATATAGCCCAAAAGATCATTATGCCTTTACATAATCAGTATACCAAATACTGATTATGTAAAATTAATATAATGTCATTAAAAGTTATGCCTAACTCATTATGCCAAAGTAAATTAGTACTTATTAAAAAAGTTATGCGAAACAAAGGGATACCTTTCTGCGACCCAAACACGGACGTGTACGGTGTAACGTAAATAAATGAATTTTGAATATGGGGGTCACTTTTGGGGGGCAAATCTATGTATCTATACTTCTAATAAAGCAATAAGAACGAAAAAGTGTGTACAATGAAGACAATTTAAAAAAAAAGATCTATGGTATACTTAACATAAGCTACTGAACAAGAAAATAACGTTCTTTTTAAATCGTGTCTGTCTGTTTGTTTCTTTGTATGTTTGTTCGCGCATCACGTAAAAACTACTAGACCAATTGCGATGCAGTTTTTGCTGTTGGATAGTTTATGGTTTGACTTACATGCTAGGGTAGGTACTTGGTACCTCAATCAGATGAGCAGAAGCCGAGCAATCTATAAAAAACTTTTTGACGGCTGAAGGAATTTTGATCAAATGTTGGTATTTTAGGTCCTGGAATAGCAGAGCCGAAAGAAAGAGCTACAATCAAATGAAAGAGCTCGTTGTGAGGGTATTTTTAATAGTTTTAGTGTTATTTAAGAAAAAATATGCAAGTACTGAGCCTAAAACAGAAAATAATTATTTACTTACAGATTACAGGAAAACCTGTAATGAATCTATGGACTAAAATCAAATGATAAATCTCTCAATATTGTGACATAGTATGTTCATCGTACGGAACCCTCTCCACGCGAGTTTAACTCGCACTTGTCCGGCTTTTTAATATGGATTTCACTAACCTAACCAATGACTTTTCTAAGTTATGTGCGGTTTTCCATCGCTCCGTGCTTCGGAGGGCATGTTAAGCTGTCGGTCCTGGCTGTTATTGATTAATAGCAGTCGATAAGCCATGACATAGGCACTCAGGCGGCAAAAACAGACACCAGAGGCCAGCACTACCTCATACCACAAGTTAGTTTTTAACCTAAAATTCCATAGATGTGTTGCACCACCTTGCACTATTTTCAACACGACACCGAGAACGTTTATAATGTATCTCCAAATCTACACGCAGTAACAATGCAAGAAGCGTATCTTAAATACCTATTTTGTCATGTCGTTATGTAGACCAATTAACTATACACTTATTGTGCAAACTGTCTATTGTCCCCGTGGCAGATAGCAGTAGCCGTTCCGAGGCTTTCTTCCCTATATGGTAAAACTAACTGCGGCCGGCGGCATCACCCGCGTGATGATGATGAAAATTATCCTAAGTGTTATTCCAGGGTATAAGCTATCTTCATTACAAATTTCATCAAAATCCGTTGAACATTTGACAAACATACATACTTACAAACGTTCGCCTTTAAAATACTATTGTGATAATACTATTATTGGACGACTGGATGGCCGAGTGGCTAGTGATCCTGACTGCGAAGTCAACGGTCGAGGGTTCGAATCCCGCAAAGTGAAAACATTTGTGCGATGAGCACAAATTAATGTTTGTTTCCGAGTCATGGATGTAATATTCGTATCTCTGTATGTTTATCCGTTGTCTAGTACGCGTACACGGTATCCTAATTTGGGGCTAGGTAACTGGTGTGAATTTGGGGCTAGGTAACTCAAGTAATATATTATTATATATTTCAAGATAGGCTCAGATTTGTCCACAAAATCCACACATATAATGTAACAGTAAGTAACAAAACGTCTAAATCATAAAAATTATAAGAAAAAAAAAATGTGGTCTGTGCTACGCCCAACCCTCCTTACGAGTAAGTAAGTAATAAGACCTACTGTTACTTGGCACAGACCTAAAAAATGAATTATTTCTTTCTATTATTAAGCTTTATATTTATTTTTTTAAATTAGTTTTTTTTTTAAATATTATACGCCTGAATACGTAGGGAACTTAGCGCTACAACTTTCCATTCCTAGTCCAAGATCCAGGAGGCAGATCCAAAACAAGCTGGAAAGCTGTAGTGCTAAAGGACATGAAAGAATGTCAGGTATCCGAAGACGATGTCGAGGATAGAGCGAAGTGGAAGAGAAAGACCAGGAAGGCTGACCCCACCACCATGTGGGATATATAGCCAGGAAGAGAGAGGTTTTATTTTTTAGTATCGTTAAAGTAGACCTAAGAAAATGAAGTACTTATTCCGATCGCTAAGAAAAAAGCCATACTGGAAACAGTTCAGTCCGTATCTTTTAAACTTCTGAACCGATTTTGATGATACTTTAACTATTCCGTAAGACCAACATATATGAATATTACGCATTTTTAACAATATTACATACATACGTACACACATGAAATTTGTTACATATGCTTAGACATCCATTTAGATTAGACTAACATATTATGAGTATTACGCAGTTTCATTAATATTACATACATACACATCAACTTGAGAACCTCCTTATCTTGAAGTCGGTTAACAAAATGTTGGTCTAGTTGGTGTAAAATGAGCTACTGAACCAGTTTTTTTTTTATTGTTCTGTATGTATGTTTGTTTATTCGCGCATCACGTAAAAACTATTGGATCGATTGCGATGTTGTTTTCACTGTTGGATAGCCTAGGGTTTGACTTAAAAATTGGTGTACTTGGTATCTCAATCGGGTGAGTAGAAGCCGAGCAATCGATAAAAACTGTTTGAAGGCTGAAAGAAATATGTATATTGTACCTTATATTCGTAGCACAGCTTATAGGTACTTTTGGTCCGGGAATAACTTATCGTCTTTTATCCCAGATAAATGCCCAGACGAGCAAAGCCGTGGATACAGCTAGTATATACCTATAGATATAGCATGCTTTATTAGCCATATGGGCGTTACTATAGGTAACAACTATGTAGATGTATGTGTATGTAACACAAATACTGTGTAACAACCATTGCCACATTCATTAGAACTGACACGAACTTCCGCAGCAAACTCTTCAATGTAATTTCAGTCACGAAAAACGGTACGGTCAAATAAATAAATTATTAAAATGTAAAAACAAGGCCATATCCTATTACATCCCACTGATGGACCTGATAGCCTCTCCCACCATTATGAGCCCCAACCGATTTAGCAATTTTTTTGGGTCATTAATAAACATTAGTCATTTTACTGGGATATAGGGATCCTTTGTGTTATTCCAGGAACAAATGTACGTGGTACTATTGTTTATTCTGTGCCTAAAATATCTACTTAGATTACTCAAAATCGGTTGAGTCGTAACTCGTAAGTAACAAACACACAGACAAGAAGTTTAAAAAAATACAGTCTACGCCACCAAACGAACGAGTGAAGTGAATTGCGGCTGCTTATGTGTGTGTTAGTGGATAATTTGTGGTTGATACACAATTTCATCACAAAATAGATAGATAGATAACTCTTTATTAAAATACTGCATTGTTTTAGATTTTCCGTGAGAACTTGACAGAATTAACATGGTCGAGATCTTGCTGCGATGTGGCGACCGATCGGCATGACATGAAGTGAGTGTGTGCGTACGAGCGGATCGGCATATCTTGGGTGCTTCACTTTCGATTTGGTGGTGAAACATTCTTGCATACAGACTAACAAACATACACACAGAGTCACAAACTATCGCATTTACAATATTAGTAGGATAGGAAGGGTTCAGTGACGCCGCGGACACATTACATTCCCCTACAGAGTCTAAAGCTAGGGCTGTATTTATCCTGAGCCAGTGCCCAAACTACGAAAAATAAACTTATGCATAATTATCTAACTTATGAAAAGAAAATCATTACATAACATACCTGCTCTTGCGCGTCCTAAGCCGGCGTGTCAACAAGGCGGTCAGGGCTCTGTTTGCTTGTCCTTTACGTAAGCGTGTCTGTTTGTCTGCCAGAGGCCGGTGGACTATGGTAATTAGCCACTGACACCGATTATGGAGATCAGTGGCCTTGAAAATAGTTGAATTAAGTTCTTAGAAGCGACGGAAATGTAAATTATGAGCGTAAGTGGGAAATCCATACTTTCATAGAGATAACATACACATACATACATGTTTTGCTTTTAATGACAAAGAGTTTAAAATAAAAGTAATCTGCGTCTAGCTTGCATTGTATTCTCTCAATGGAAACAGTGAACAGTGGAAACAGTGAGTTGCTGTAAAAATGTATCCTAAGCTTCTTAATTCAAAGTTCAGATCCCGCTCTTCACTTATGAAATGAAATGAATAAATACGAGGCTGAAACAATCCTGATTTTTATTTTTATGCCTACATATTATTGTCACATATATAGATTGCAGATATTTTTCGGATCTAGGTGTCAACACGCGAATACATTGTAAAAAATGTATGATCTTTTAACTCTAAGGTCATTCCACTTGAGGAGTAGCCATTAGCGAAGATAAATCCAAATTGATACATTTCCATATTATGATTATGAGAACACATAAATACGTGAAATAAAACAAGTTTGTAAGAGTACATAAACCGGTCACGCAGATCTTCGGTCGTAGACTTCGTTAATATTTTATACCTAATCGTTTGATAAATACTAGTTTCATTTATTATGATTTGTAGAATAATTAGGTAGGTATGTTGTTACGGTACTTGCGGTCATTGGAAAGAATTCAAAAGATTTCAAATTGGAAAGATTAGTCAAGGATGGAATAGGTACATTATGAGTGATAGTTGAGTGATAGCTATCCGCTGACGGTATTGATCATAGAACGAAGATAGTGATTGAACATGTCGTACTAAGTTTAACTAGAACCCGCCTTTCGTGAGCACGTCCACAAATTATAAAGTATTATGTACAAGAGCACGTCAGAGCGATATCATTTAGGTGCAATTAGGAAGTAAATATTTATATAATTCTATTATTTATCTACTTATGCTTTATAATTTATTGGGATTAGGTACTGAATAGTTTAATGGATTACGCAACTTTTCAATCGGTAAGTAGCAATTTAAAGTTGTCAATTAGCGATTAAGAAAATATAAAATGAAAATCTCATAGTAATCGGGTTTAATAATAGCGGCACTGGAAGTGAAAATATTTATTTTACATATATACTCTGTTGCCATGGTACAATTATGGCAGCGTAAATATTCTAAGGTACAAGCTGTTGCCTGATCATTGCACATAGAGAAAAATGCTGAAAGGATTCATGGGCCCATTGCAATTTTTAAAGAAATGAATTACTTAAGTTTTTTTATTAATAGACTAGCTGTACCCGCGGCTTCGCACGCGTGTTCTTTTCTTTAGGTTCAAAGTACCATAATGTGCTATTCCAGGACCAATATACCAACATTTGATCAAAATTTCTTCAGCCGTCAAAAATTCTTTATCAATTGCTCGGCTTCTAACTCACCGGATTGAGATACCAATTACACCAGATTTAAATCAAACCCTAAGCTATCTAACAATGAAAACCGATGTTGCAATCGGTCGCGTAGTTTTTACGTGATGGGTGAACAAACAAACATACAGACAAACAGAAAGAAAAAAATACACGATTAACAAAAAAAAACATTGTTCAATACCTTTTTTAAGCACCCAAGAGCATTTTTTTCATTTGAATTCATTTAGTAGTTTGGGTTGCGATGCGCGGACAAGATACGGACAAACAGACAGACGAAATTAAAAAGTAAAACAGTTTGGTTATTTTTTATTACTTAAATATTAACATAACTTTGGACCCATATCCCGCAGAAACCCTTTACTTATTCGGGATAAAACGTGTCCTCAATTTTAACCCATCATATAACTTAGACAGTGCCAAGTTGCATCAAAACCCGTCCATTACATTCAGCGTGGTACGTATTCTTTTAAATAAGTTTCAACCCCTAAATAATAACCCATAAACTTTTCGATATGTAAAGTATCCTATATCCTACCTCTTAGTACGAACTCAAATCATACCAAGTTTCTTTTGAATTCATCCAGTAGTTCCGGCGGCGTGATGCGCGGCTAAGATACAGACTGACAGACATAAAGACAAAAATGAAAATACACACAGTTTAGGCTTCATAATAGAACATAGAGAAACATAAGAAAAAAAACACTATGTCTTAAATGTACAGAATTTGGACCCATATCCCACAGGAACCCTTTTTATTTTTTCGGGACAAAAGGTATCCATAATTTTCACCTATCTTATAAACTATGTGTGTGTCAAGTTGCATCAACATCCGTCCGATAGTTTCAGCGTGCTACGTGTTCTTCCATTTTCCACCCCTATCTTGCAGGAATACTTATTTTTTTTCGGGATGATAAGTATCCAATGTCCTACCTCGAAGTGTGAATTCAAATCATACCAAATTTCATTTGAATTTATTAAGTATTTTCAGCGCGGTGCGCTGCCAAGGTACAGACAGACAGACGGACAGACAGACAGACAGACAAAAAAAAAACAGTGTTGGCTTTAGTACTGAACATAGAACGTCCTCCAAAAAAAATTACAAAATATCTTCAATTTACAGAATTTTGGACATTATCCCGAAGGAACACTTTATTTTTCAGGATAAAAAGTATCCTCCATTTTTACCCATTATATAAATTATGACTGTGCCAAGTTGCAACAAAATCTGTCTTGTAGTTTCAGCGTGATACGTGTTCTTTTAAATAACTTTCAACGCCTATCCTGCAGGAACTCTTTAATTTTCCGGGATGAAAAGTATCCTATGTCCTACTTCAAAGTATGAACTCAAATCATACCAAATTTAATTTGAATTCATTGAGTATTTTTGGCGTGATACACTTCCAAAGTGCAGACAGACAGACAGACGTGCAGACAGAAAGAAAGACAAAAAATAAAAATACAGTTTTGGCTATAGTATTGAATATAGAACGGCTCCCAAAAAAAATTACAGAATATCTTTAATTTAGAGAATTTGGGACATTATCCCGCAGGAACTCTTTATTTTTTCGGGATAAAAAGTATCCTCAATTTTAACCCATCATATTAAACTATCACTGTGCCAAGTTGCATCAAGATCCGTCTAGTAGTTTCAGAGTGGTAAGTGTTTTTTGAAATAACTTTCAACGCCTATCCTGCAGGAACCCTTTAATTTTCCGGGATGAAAAGTATCCTATGTCCTACCTCAAAGTATGAACTCAAATCATACCAAATTTCATTTGAATTCATTGAGTATTTTCGGCGTGATGCACTTCCAAGGTGCAGACACACAGACGGACAGACAGACAGAAAGACAAAAATTAAAAAAATACAGTTTTGGCTTTAGTATTGAATATAGAACGGCTCCCAAAAAAAATTACAAATCATCTTTAATTTACAGAATTTGGGACATTATCCCGAAGGAACTCTTTATTTTTTCGGGATCAAAAGTATCCTCAATTTTAACCCATCATATAAACTATGACGACTGTGCCAAGTTGCATCAAGATCCGTCTAGTAGTTTCAGAGTGGTAAGTGTTTTTTGAAATAACTTTCAACCCCAATACTGCGTTCCCGCAGTATTCCCCTTTCATTTTTCGGGATGAAAAGTAGCCTATGTCCTACCTCGTAGTATGAACTCAAATCATACCAAGTTTCATTTAAATTCATTCAGTAGTTTCGGTGTGATGCCTAGCCAAGATACAGACAGACAGACAGACAAAAATGAAAAAAATAATAGTTTTGGCTTCAGTATCGAATATAGAGTAAGGTCCAAAAAAAATATCTAAATATCTTCAATATACAGAATTGGACCCGTTACAGTTTTATTATAAGTATAGATAACCAAACTTGTATTAATAAAACGCGATATTGGATTCTGCTGCTTATAGCGAACCAAAAAAAATTGTTTCTTATTTTTTCTAGGACCGCATTTTTAGGACAATTCATAACTTTTTTCGAGTTCCAGGGACGCCTTATTGCTTTTTTATACGGTTTAATTTATCTTGACCCGTTTGTTGATTTTTGTTTGTTTGGGTCAAATCTAGTAATTCAAATTACACCCTCTTCCTGTTGACCGATTGTTCTGTAATTTGGTACACGCCTTTAGTTCTGATAACAATATAATAAATTTATATTCAGTATCACTGTAAATCCAAGATGGCCGCCGCCACTAAATGGCGGTTCATTTTTTTTTATTTAATCCCCTCTTTATGGGTAACAAATGAAAGGGCTTAACTAGTACAATACTGTAAACAATGAAAATTCCAAATTCAAGATGGCTGCCACCACAAAAAGGCGTTTTTTTTCAATATGGGTATCAAATGAAAGGGCTTAACTAGTAGAATACAGTATACCATAAAAATTCCAAATCCAAGATGGCCGCCGCCACAAAATGGCGGACTATTCTTTTTTCAACACTCTCAATATAGGTACCAATACCAAGTGAAAGAGCTTGACAAGTAGAACACAGTACACTTTAGAAATAACTATATCTCTCTATAGTCGATCCTTCATGGCTGGAGATCGCGATCACCATTCTTATTCCAGTTGTTTATGAGGCGTCTCCATCGGTTCCTGTCTGTGGCCATTATGACTACTGTTTCGAACTTGGACGTCTTGTTTTCCTTAAGCTGGTCTGACCATCGCATCGGGGATCTACCACGCGCTCGCTTCCCCTCAACGTTCGCGCAGATGATCAGTTTTTCCAGGTTTTGGCCTTGACGTCTAACAGTATGCCCGAAATAACTAAGAATGCGGCGGTGACATATCGTGGACAAGCGGTCTTTAATTGCAAGTTCCGTGAGAATAGACACATTTGTGCGGAAGGCCGTCCATGGGATCCGGAGCATGCGGCTCCAGCACTACCCTGAGTAATCGTGGGGCGTAGCATACCCTGAGTAATCGTGGGGCGTAGCATACCCTGAGTAATCGTGGGGCTTAGCATACCCTGAGGCTAATTTACTTTATTATTTAAATTTTAGTCATATAAAACCGGTTAGAACTTAAAACAAATTTTACTTATTTTGTACTCGACTACTGCGAAGCAAGGGATGGGCCATGAGTAGTTAACTGTTAACATCTCATACATATAATATGTATGTGTATATGTGATGTTCCACCACAGCGTGTCGCCCCTATTAGTCCGATTTTGTCAAGCGAGGTATCAATCGATTCGTCTTCATTAATAATATTATGCTCTTTTTTACCGGTCTACGGCTGAGCAAAGGAGAGGTCAAACGAAAAAAAATTACCGATTTTGATAAGCGAGGTACACTCGATTTGGCTTCATCGCGCATTGTCAAAGGCTATTTTTTACTCGACCTTAATCGGGTTTTAGTTTTTGAACTTATGTCACAGTACATATATATATATATATATAAGAACTATAATATATGTACTGTGCTTATGTCTTGTTGAAAAACAAACTATCTTATGTTCAATTGATTGATACCTCGATCGATGTTGGACAATCGAGACGAATTCAGCGATAGGTAGGTACCTTCTAAGTTGAAATCGATTGAATAGTAGGAGCTGTGAGGTGAGGGAACATACAAACATACGCTGCTAAATTCATAACCCTCCTTTTTTTGTAGTCGGGTAGAAAAGAATATGCGACTTGATACCAAAATACAAAGTAGGAAAAAGAAGATGCGACTTGATACCAAAATACAAAGTAGGAAAAAGAGAGAAATAGAGCGTCAATGACAAAGTAGATTATTGACGCATTTGGAGAAAAAAACCTGATCTTCATAAGCGGAGAAACGCAATAAACCTGATCTTCATAAGCGGAGAAACGCAATAAACCTGATCTTCACAAGCGGAGAAACGCAATAAAAATAAATAAGTAATCATATTTAAACTCCTCTACTTTCAGACTACTACTCCTGACGATCCTGCTGTGCCTGAAGGCTGCATCACCAGCTCCTCAGGCTAGGGAGAGTGACGTCACATACGTCAAGATCCAGCCCCTGGTGGAAGACGCTCCGGCGGAAGCCGCTACCAACATCCGGGAGTCAAGGATCGAAAAGTTGCCGCTAACCATCCCGGGAAATGTCTCCAACACTGACAGTAAAGAACCTGATGAAATACCGACGGAAAAGTCTTACAATTCGTCAGAAGAGAAACCTGAAAACTTGTCAGATGACTTGTCAGAAAATAGATCCGATTTGTCAGAAAACTTAGAGGTATCAGAAAGCAACCAATCCGATACGTTATCAGAAGCAAGCGGCACGGACGAATCTAGCATCGATACAACTGATGACTTGTCCGAAATCAGCCCAACCGATGCCTTATCAGAATCAAACAATGAGAATCTCTCAGATACCGTACCATCAGAAACTAACCAATCGGACAGGCGCGCTAGAAACTTCGAATCCGCAACGACGGAAACAGCCGAAGACGCGACCGAGAAATACGAAGACGAGCTGATAGAAGGGCCTATAACTAGAGCTTCTCAGAAATTCGTGCCCAAGGGACCTAAACTGAGCTACTTCCAGAAGCCGAGAGTGTTCCAAAGCCACTCGTCGAATCTAGTGGAGAATGGTGGCAAGAGGAGGTTCAGATCCACGTGCACTTGCCAGAAGATATGGAACTGCCCTAAACTGCAGATAACAGTGCCCAGGTGCCCCGATGAGTACTTTTTGTGCTGTTCATGAAGATGTTTTAAGGTTGTGAAGTGAAAATGTGTTATAAGTTTTTATTTAGATGCGTAAAAATGCTGCTATAGCAGTTAACCTACTAAGTATTCAAGTAATACTTGGATAGGAATACGACCTACTAAGTATATCCAGTATTACTTCAAGGCCGCATTAATTAACCGTTATTAAGTAGGTACATGCTAAATGAAAGTAATAGATTAGAATCGTTGTACCTATCTACTACTTAGAGCTGTTCCGTATTTGGATAATATCTACTTTTGGAAACAATGTTCAAAGAATATACAAATACATGTATCATTATTATCATTTCAGCCTTTAGAAGTCCACTGCAGAACATAGGCCTTCCCCAAAAATACATGTATACCATATAGATATTTGATTGGTATACATACCAATCAAATATTTAAATGGCAAATACCTCATCAAGAAATTTCCAAAACTACAACTCTATAAGACCTAACATAGACAATTATTTTTTTACGGTAGACTTTAAAACATGGGCACATGTTGTTCCTTTTGCCTTTGCACACAAGTATTTTTAGCAATTTTATAAAACCCTCTAAAAGTGTAAAAAACGGATATATAGATGACTAGCTCTCGCCCGCGACTTCTTCCGCGCGGACTAGTTTACCGCGAAAAAAGCATCCTATGTCCTTATAGAATATTAATAACTAATGCAAAAGTATAGCAACAACGCTCTTGATGCTTTTTGACAGACTTGTTATTATTTCGTTTCGATAGCAACCGTTCTTTGCGTGTAATTAACATTTCCCAGGTTTCCCGGGGAAACTTTCCATTTTCCGTGATCCTGTTTTTTATTCCAGGGTATAAGTTATCTCCATTCCAAATTTTATCAAAATCCGTCCAGCCGTTATCGCGTGAAAGCTCCCCAAACAAACAGACAACGTTTCACTTTTATATACTTTTATATGTTATATGGATATCATCATCATCATAATATACTAGTCCACTGCTGGACGTAGGCCTCTCCCATATGGATATGGAAAAGCTCGATCGACGGAAGCATGGAAAGTCATTTCCCGTGTGATCTTTAAATTTTCCGGGCTAAATACATCTGTTGATCTCTGTATTGTATAACTTCATCATAGCTGTTTTGGTGTGAAAGCGAGAGATCGTCATTTTACCTTGGCAATTTTCCGTTTTCCGGGATAAAAATTGTTGGTCTCGGTTGTATACAGTATCTACATTCAAATTTTAATCAAAATCGGTCAAGCCGTTTACGTGAAAACGCTCCAAAAAACAAACGGACGTTTCACTTTTATTTATTAGTGGGGATTGTAATGTAAAAGTAGGCATGTACATTTTCATGAAATCGATATCGGAACAAAAATAGTATCGATAATATGGTTTCCAAAAATTTTTGCTCGATTAGTGTTAGGGTTGCCCTATACCCACCGAATTTGCGAAAAAAGGAATATTGGAAAAAACCTTGGTTGGTTGGTTTCTAGCGCGCCTGTCCGATTGGTTAGTTTCTGATGATACGGTATCTGAGAGGTTCTCATTTCCGTATTAGATAAAAATAAAATAAATAGTACGTAGAATAAAATTACCTCCGTTTTCGAAGTCGGGTAAAAATATTTAGGTACGTTGCCTTCATAATAAGTGCTAAACAGTACGTCCTAACCTTATATTTTAAGGTTATATATTTATTTGTGTGTCACGTCCTAAACTATTTATAATTAAACATTTTGCTAAAAATAATACCTATTATTAAATAAAATGTATGTTAATGAATTTTATTTTTGTTGTTTCGATTATTTTACCTTTACTTACCCTCATTACAGTAATATGGGAACAGCACTGAAAATTAACTTCCAAATAAAATAAGAATTATCGAAATCGGCCCAGAGAACTCGGCGAAATCGATATACATAAATGAAAATTCGCATTGAATTGGGAACCTTCTTGTTCAAGTCCGTTGAAAATTAGGACATTTTAGGGTTCCGTATCCAAAAGGTCCAAGCGGAACCTCGTACTAAGCAAGCCTAAACCGCGCGCCACGTCCTGTCTGTTCGTCCCGTAATAGTAGTCGGTTGAAAATTTTAACAGAATGATGTCATAATTTTCTAAAGGAAAAAATTGGATCACAAATGGGATTCGAACCCGCATACATTCATGCCTCTGCACGGCCTCTAACCAGTTCAGCTACCGAGACCACTGCATCATCATCTAAATTTTCTCTTAGTTTCTAAAGAATGATTGTCATTAAGTCAGATATTCTAACAAATAATAAGTAAAAAAATAAGGGGGCTACAAACTACGGAACTCTCGGTGCGCGGTTCCGATTGGCATTTGGCAGGTTTTATTCCTATGCCATCTCATCTTTCTGCAGTCCTTTTAAGATATATTCTACGTTCCACCACTAGTATTTATTCTGTGGTTCCACCAAATCGTTTGGTTCCCTTCAGACCCACCGTACCCCTGGGCCATACCTCGGGTGGTACGGTGGGTGTTTTAAAGGTAAACGACACCACTGACTAATAGTGATGTGATGTAGACATCTATAGCTGAAAGTAATAAAAACACTCATGGTTGAAGGTGGGTACTACATTTTTTCTTCAGTACCTACAGACGGAAAAGTCTCACCAGTCCGGTGACCGAACTACTGAGAACGGTAGGTACTGAAGAAATATAGTACCTACCTATAACCTTGAGTGTTTTTATTACTTTCAGCTATAGATGTCGATGTAGCACATCACTATTAGTCAGTGGTACAGTTTAACTTTAAAAGACCCACCGTACCACCAGGGGTATGGCCAGGGGTACGGTGGGTCTGAAGGGGTTTGGTTTAATCACTAAGATGATGGCGGTGGTAGCCTAGCGGTTTACTAGTGCGACTTAGAATCACACAATACCGAGTTAGGTCCTAGGCTCCAATGACTTGTCTAGGTTATGTGCGGTTTTCCATCGCTTCGTGCCTCGGAGGGCACGTCGGTCTCGGCTGTTATAGATTAATAGCAGTCGTTAAGCCATGTCAGAGGGCCTCGGGCAGTCTGACACCAGAGGCCAGCTCTACCTCATACGACAAACAAGATATGATAAAAAAGGTGGAAAGTATAATTTGTGAAATAAAATCCAAATTCTGTACATATAAAATCGATATAATAGTAAAGTACAAACATTAATTATCACAAAATAACATCAACATCTAGACAGGCAGTCGTATTTAACATCGTACGATAAGGTCCCACTCACACGAGCATTTATTAACCGCCACCGTATACATTCAAAATGCGGAAAAACTTATTTCGGCTATAATCAACTTTTATTATTTTAATGGGTATTTCAAGTAAATGTTTGACAATTAATATAAATACATACATTTATAAAATCATTTAATATTTAACACAATAATAATGCCATTTAGAATTAATGCACATTTTTTTAGGAAATATTATTATACATTGTTAATATCTTCGAAAATGCATTATTAACAATCTATTTTCTGTTTGCGATGTTCGAAAGATAAAATATGTATAATTATGAGAGTACCACAAGTATTTTTGTTTAAATTAATGTTTAAGGAAATGGGAAACTCTATTCTTAAAAAAAACTGTACCTGTTGTGGTGTGATAGAACGACCATAGTTGCAAGTAGATCAGCCACAGTCTTTTTGTTTAAATTAATGTTTAACGAAATGGGACATTCTATTCTTTAAAAAAACTTAAAAAGCTGTACCAGTTGTGGTGTGATAAAACTACCATAGCTGCAAGTAGCTCAGCTACAAAAAAACGCAGCGTGTTTCACACGCTTGTGTATTGAAGCTTTATATCTTTGGAATTAAGTGTTGCTTGGAAAACTTAACAGGAAATGAACAAAGGCCTTTATGCAAATATTAGGACACATTCAAACTTTAGCTCTTTTGTGTCGTTTGTAGCAGGCGTGAAAATATAACCTTAAAAATATTAATTTAATAATAAAAATAAAAATACTTTTGACAATACAGGAATCTAATCAATTATAAGAGAGATAATTTTGAGCCTCGAAGAATAATTATTACAGCTACTTTAACAGTCTATGAGGCTTTTTTTGCCGACTTTCGCTCTTTGTCGACTTTTTATCATATACATACATTTCATTATATCTTAGCCGACATTTTTTTATATGTTTACCTCGAACTTAACCGACTTTTTAAAAAGTAATAAATTTCTAAGTTCGGACTTTGCCGACTTTTTTCAATTTCTTAAACTTTTTGCCGACTAACAACTTGCTTGCTTTTTGCTTTTGTAACTTTTTAAAATATAATTGAAAAAGTTACATTATGTTATGCAAACATTTTTTGCTTTTGATAAGGCAACTTAATTAAACAAAACTATGTTCTTAAACTTGCATTATACTTTTGCAACATATTCAACCAGAAACTTAAAACTTTACTTACAAACATACACAAACTTAAGACAAAGTGAAAACTAAAAAAGAAAGTCGGCAAGTGCCTAGCAGACCCTTAAAAGTCGGCGAAAACAAAAGGAAATTGAAAAAAGTCGGCTAAGGCCGAACTTTGAAACTTATTTATTTATATAAAGTCGGCTAAAATATGAGTGTCTCTCCGGACACATGCCACTCAACAAGTTCCTATATCTTTTGAGTAGAGCAGATTCCCCTAACTGTATATCTTGCGGGGTCCTAGAAGATGTTTACCACCTTCTGGTCGAGTGTGCACGGAGCGAGTCTATGAGAACATATATGATCAACAAGTTTGAACTTAACGTACAGGATAGCGGAATATTCCAGGGCATTCTGGCTGCACCTACATGCGATGCGGCCAGGGCTCTGTATGCTATGATTTACGATATTGTTTGAATGTAGGTAGAAATGTAACATATACGGGGCTGACATAGTCACTAAGTGACTAAAGTCCCTTAAAAATTTAAGATAAAAAAAATGGCAACGCTATAATGAAAAGTATGTAAATAATAAAAAATCCACACAGAGCGAAAGTCGGCAAAAGCCTCAAATACCACTTTAACTATTTAATTAAACAATATAAAAAAAAAACAGGAAAAATGACTTGAGTAAGTTAATTGATTACATCAAGAACATTAGTAGACTAGCAAATTCTTTTTTTTTTTATTAACTGGCTTTACCCGTACTTTACCTGTCTTTCAGCTGAAACTGGATATTTCCGGGATAAAAAGAATCTATATCCTCCAGGACTTGGATTATCTAAATACTGAATTTCATCTAAATCCGTTCAGCCATAAAAGTTTGATTGATAAACGTACAAGAAACTTACAAATCACATAGGCACAATAGGTGCGCGCGCGGATAAACCGGTTTTTGTACTGAGTTTTGATAACCACAGCAGCCGCGCGTATGGAGCCTCTAATAAGAACTATCGATAAGACAACCGAATATATCAATAATATGAACTATCGACAAGAAGCTCGTTTATTTTAAGCACTACATTATCGATTCACCAAATAACATTGTTCAATATTTTTTATTATTTGTTGTTGATTATAATATAGCCCATAGTCAAGATACGGCCTTAATTAATTTACAATAAAAAAAAATGGCCACACTTCATGCCACTTAAAGTCGTAATTAACGCTAATTAATCATTATATCAGATTAAGCTTGATTAGATGTTGAGTTGGCGTTATGAGTTAAAGTGATCGCGTGGGTTTAATTCAAATTAGTCTAGCTAGATAAATACGGTTGTTTGTAAGAATGTATGTAACTACACATTTAAAGAGAGCTACACTTTACGTAGACAATTTGGCTACACTTTTCCAGATGGAGCTCAGCAGAAATCATAGCTAGACAGTTTCCGCGGATAACAGGATAACTACAGGCATAGCCCTAGACAGAGCAGTTATTAACAGATAAAAAACTACATAGTTATTACACAATCGCATTTTATAAGTGCGATTTATATTCTTAAAGTCTACTTATAAATACTTTTACAAAAGTGGCAGCTGGTATACGATTAGGACTATTCTTTCCGGTCCGGTTACACCCGGTTCTTTATGATTAGAGCCGGTTTGGCTCGGTTGTATGGAACCGGTGACCGGAAACGTATAGTACCAGCCTCTTTCGACTTTATCTGCAACCTGTGTTCATTTTAGTTTATGCTACTAATTCATAAGACAAATTAAAAATTATATAAAAATAAATAATAGTTTAAAAAAACTAGAAAACACGCTTTATATAGAAAACCAAACTAAAAAATAGAAAATAAATTTTAATAGTGTAAATAAGAAAAAAAGTTTTATTTAAAAAAAAGCGTGGGGTGCTTCTCATATCTGTCAATGAAATATTTATAACTATTGACCCACGATTTTTTTGAAATAAATCATTTTTTTCTTATTTACACTATTAAATATTTTTTTCTATTTTTTTAGTTTGTTTTTCTATATAAAGCGTGTTTTATAGTTTTTTAAACTATTATTTATTTTCTACTTTTTTTTTCGAATTATTGCATTGTCATCGGTCTTTGACAGGTGTGCAAAATTTGAATGAAATCTGACCGTTTAAAGTGGGTCAAAATAGCGTCCAAAGGAGTCGGTTACAAACATACAAGTGAAGCTAATATAAAGCGTATAATGACATAGAATTGACAACATTTCAAATTTTTAACATTACTATTTTAATTTTTCCTCTGAAGGAATATTGAAAAATAAGATTTTTGTATTTTTTCTTTTTCCAATCTAAGCTATATTTTCCGAGTAATTAATTATTAAAAAGTAGCTTATTCTAAAAGGACGTAACTGCCAGAGTGCAGTGGAATGAACAAGATTACCGAGGCCACATTCGAAAAACAAAACATTTATACATCTGTCAAACTCAGGCCCCAGCGTAGTATGTTTTTTTTCTTTACTGGCAACTGTGTTTTATTATTCCACCGAACTCTGCTTGGTTGAGAGTTATTTTTTAATATATTTGTAGTTACTGCACTAAATTTTTTGTAAAAATAAGAATAATGATCAGCGTCGCAATATCTCGAAATGGTTTTCGAATTTCATTGCCTTATGAAATATGAAAACTTGACAATTATAAGTACTTTCTAAAGGTTTGAAAAATAAACCCGATGTTTTTTTTTTCTTTTCTGTTACTTTTAAATCTCGAAAACCGAGCATGAATGAATGAGGAGCATAATTACGAGTTTATCATTAGTTAGTTTTTTTTTTGAGAGATGATTTCCAGCAGTTGGCTAATACTACACTAAGATGAACAAGGCTTCATTTAAGGTCGTTGTTACAAGACATAACACTAAGACATACAAACGAACAAGCCAATGCTGTGTCGGGCGCGCTCGAGTCGAGCTGTACAACCGCGCTGTAGGCACTGGTGTGTCCGAAACTTAAGAACATATAATCTGGGTAAAAAATCTATTTAACTTACGTATAACAATCACATACAATACACGGTCATTTCAGTAACCTATCTATCTACCTATCTATCTATCTTTTCATGTATGGATAGGAGTGCGAAGATTTTGGGGCTTGGTATATCCGCCATTATTTCATTAGGAACTTATATTCCAGAATGTTTTTTCTATCCTTAATACAGGTTAAATTGTGCGCAACGAAAAAATATATGGCGGATAGACTATGCCAAAATCTTCGATATTCTTTGCCACTATTTATGGCGGGTATCACACGACGACTTTTTGCAGCGATACTTTTGTGATACTGTAGCAAAAAAGCCGCAATACTAACGCATTGCTATAGCAGTACCTTAGCAGAAACGATTCTGTATCGCACTTGTCGTGATTGTCGCTATACAGCATCAATCAGGCGTGATATATCGACACTTAGCGAGGAAATCGATACGGTGAGCCTGTAAGTGTACCCGGGTTGGTAAAAAACAGGTTTTGTTAAAGCTGTTGTTTTACATCGTGTTATTTTTATTAATTTTTTTTTTATTAATCTTACTTTTTTGAACTGTCAAAACTTTTTTTTAAGAGAATACCCGACTGTCATCATTACTCGCAAATTATCCACTAATGGTCAAAGTTACCCAAAAAATGAATTAAACAGTAATGTTGTGTACATATGATTATATCCGGTGTTTTAAACATTGTTTTGTCGATATCATATTATCATATCATCGATATAATGTGACTATCGCTACTGTCACGCGTTGCAAATGCGACATGTGGCCTCTTGTAGCGATGCAGTCGAGCGTTCACGAAACACCACACTGTATTGCAACAAAAAGTCGCCGTGTGCTATGACCCTTATGTGGAGCTTATGCCATTCTATCCTTAGTAGAAAAAATACAAATAGGAGAGAACATTAATAGATATTTTACTGAAACCGGCCGATAGAGATTAACAGACTTTGAATGAATCGATTTTCCAAAATGATATCATGTTATCGATTCATTTAAGTTCAGTACATTTTGGAAGACAGCTTAGTCTGCAGATAGAATGTCCACTTCTCTGGCGCAACGTTCCTGAAACGGAAATGACACTTATTCTCTGACCTCCATGGTACAAGTACGCTGGACTGGTTGGTACCTCCTTCATTGACTATCTATACTTATAACAAAGCAGTAAGTACATAAAAATCTGTACAAAGAAGACAATTTTAAAAAAATGGTTTGATCCTACTGAACAAGAATATATCATTTTTTTAAATCGTGTCTATCTGTTTGCTCGCGCATCACGTAAAATCTACTGGACCGATTGCGATTCGGTTTTCACTGTTGGATATCTTAGAATTTGACTTAAAAACTGGAGTACTTGGTATCTCAATCCGACGAATAGAAGCCCAGCAATGATGCGCGAACATACAGACAGACAGACACGAAAAAATATATGTGTAAGTCCTCGAGACAACTTCATTTTTAATTATCTTCTTTAAACAGACAAAAAAAAACAATGCTCTATGTGTATTGTATTAGTTACTCACCTGATGCTCAGTGATTAGGTAGACAGGCAGTGACTCGGCGCAGAACTCGCAAGGAATGACGGGGTCCCCCCGCGTGTGTGATGCGGGGGGGAGGGGCGCGGGGGCGCGCGGCGAGGGGGGCGGGCCAGCCCCCCAGTACTGCGCCAGGTCGGGCCGGCAGCCGGTCTGTGGGGGAAAGAACCATGTTAAGCAAATGTTAGCCAAATGAAAAAAATACTAGCCAAGTGTCAGTCGGACTCGCGCGCCGAGGGTTCCGTACAAATTTGTAGGTATGTAAATAATCCATCCATCAGAGGAAACGAAACAAGAATGAAAAAAAATTATTGAAGCTTTTATTTAAATTCACTTGTATGTATGTACGAGTATGTATCGATGTATTTTGTCCTGGAATCTTGCAATTCAAATTTCAAGCACTTCCCGATTAGCTGTCCGTCTGAAACTTTCAGGGTAGCTCACAAACCGAAGACAAAGCAAAAAAAAATAAAAGGAAAAAGAGAAAAGGAAAATAAAACTTAAAAATGTAAAATGTGAAAATGACAAAAAAAGTGTCATTCATTAAAAAATAAAGGACGTAAAAACTTCTTTTTTTTAAATTGTACTTATTTCTTCTACTTATGCTATAAGACATTCCTTCTTGCTAGTGATGCAACGAATACGAATACGAATATTCGTATTCGCCGAATAGTAGACATTTACCGAATATTCGTATTCGGCGAATACTAATACGAATATTTAAAAACTAATATTTTACGTACAAACGCAACTCTAATTACTGGCAGACTTGAAAAACGCGCGTGTAAAAATACGCACGTGTGCAGAGGGCCTTAACCGCAACGACGACGCAACGGGGGACTCCCCGGCCATAGTTTGTACAGTACCGCAGCTCCGGGAGTTTCCCTATCATTACAATTACGAACCATTGATTGATTGATTCATTTCTTTCACTTCATTTGTTAGTCGAAAGCAGAAGTCAAGCAAGAGAGTATTGTTTTATTTATTTTCTGAGGTTGCTGCGAAGTAAAAGAAGTTAAAGTTGAATTGAAAATGTCTTCTCGTAAACGAGATCAAAGTGACATATGGAAACACTTCGATAAATTACCGAGTAAGTAGTTATATGGTCTGTATTTCTTTGGTATCAACAAAAGGTAGGATAGTAAGTAAGTAACTTAGACGAACGTTGGTAGTTAATGGCTGCGTCAATGTAGTACTAGACTTTGCCCGCGACTTCGTCCGCGCAGACATCGGTTTTACTTTCACATGTAATATTATAGTGGGATAGGATTTTAAATTGTGTTGTTTTTATTTTAGACAATGAAAGCAAAGCTAGATGCAGATATTGTGCTTGTGAATTGTCTCGGGGAGGGAAAAATGCATATATTAAAGGATTTACTACGACTGCACTGTGGACTCATGTGAAGAGATTTCACGAAAATGAGCTTGCTGCCAGTATAAGTACTGTAGACGAAACAAGCACTGAAGTTGAAGTAACTCCAGCGAAGAAACAAGCGTCCTTAAAGGAAATATGGGAAAAGCGAACTACGTATGAAACGGGTGATCCTCGGGATGTCAAAATCACATATTTGATTGCTGAACAAGTTTGTCTAGACATGGAGCCCCTGAATTTGGTAAATAAACAGGGATACCGTCGTTTGCTCAGTGAACTAGCTCCAAGGTTTGTTTGCTTTTATTAAAATGCTATACATTTGTTCATTCATACATATCAGTGGGATTTTCTTTCAACTTTCACAAAACCCTTTTTAATTCCTGACTGCTATATTTTTTTACAGATATAATATTATATCTAGAACCCACCTTACAGAAAAAAATCTGCCGGATATTAATGAACGTGTTAAAATAAAATTGAAGGAGCAGTTAACAAAGACCCCATATCTCTCTGTCACAACAGACATGTGGACCAGTGACGCTTCCTCACAAGTCAATGATTTTATAAGTCTTACTGGACATGGTGTCAATGAAGATTTCCAGCTCAAATCTTATTGTCTGGAAGTGTTTCCCTTTGAAGGTGACTCACATTCAGGAGAAAATATTGCCCACAATATGCATATGATGTTTCTGGAATGGCAGCTATTGGGTAAAGTTGCAGCAGTTGTAACGGACAACGCACGGAATATGGTTAAAGCAAATGATGAGCTTGATCTTAGTATTAAACATATTTCTTGTTTGGTACACAGCATCCAATTAGCGCTGAAAAAAAGTTTATTTGGTCAAGAACGCTTGACCGAAATGTTAACCACATGCAGGGGAGTTATTACTCATTTTAATCACTCAACCTCCGCACTCAAACAACTGAAAGATTCTCAACAAGCTAACAATATACCGAAACATTTTGTTTCAAGATGTTGAAACTAGATGGGACTCAACATATCAGATGTTGAAGAGATTACATGAACAACGCATAGCGATTCAAGATGTTTTACCATCTCTACCAAATTGTCGTCATGAAATCACAGCAAGGCAATGGGCTCTTATGAGCCAAATCATTGATATTCTGGCCAATTTTGAAGAAGCTACTAAAGAGCTAAGCAAAGAATCAACGACGTTATCTCAAGCAATCCCAATAATACGAAGTCTAAAATCTTGCCTCAATAAAATTTCAAATGATCCTTCTTCTCATCCCTATGTAAATGATCTGGCAAACTCCCTATTCAGTGGACTTTCGAATAGATTTGCCTTTATGGAAAGTGATGAAACTTATCTATTAGCAACGATCCTTGACCCACGGTTCAAAACAAGGATTTTCAGCTCAACAGTGGTCGCTGAAACCGCTCGATCAGTTCTTAACGCTGCTTTTGATGGCAGAGAGGCCGTAAGACCGACAAGACCTCCAGAAGAACCTCAACCGTCGACAAGTAGAGGAATTTGGCAAGTATACCAAGAAATAATTGAAGAGGCTGAAATGGAAGAGCCAATTTCAATATTTTCTGGTGAGTATGAAAAAAGTTAGAAAAGTTATTAATAGGTAATAGGTACTCTTTGTCATCTACATAGTATACTAAAAGTTAAATTTAATTTCAAAATGTCTTTTTAGAGGGGATTCGCAAACTAAAAACGAAATAGATGCTTACTAAAGCTCCCAAATTTATCGCCGACTGCTGATCCACTGGCCTTTTGGCGAGAAGATGTCCATTTTCCAAGTCTGAAAAAACTTGCCCAAAAATATTTTTCACTGAAGCCATGTACAGTCGCCTCAGAAAGACTTTTTTCAACGGCTGGGAACATTCAGACTGAAAAAATAAATCGCCTTAAACCAGAAAATCTACAAATTTTATGTTTTTTAAATAAAAATTTGCCTGTTGTAAATTTTAATTATTAGAAGAATAGAAATTTATCAAATAAATTAGTCTTTTATTACCATGGCGAGATATTCGTATTCGTATTCGCCGAATAGTAGGTTTGATATCCGTATTCGTATTCGTATTCGTAAAAGTACTATTCGTTGCATCACTACTTCTTGCCAAATTTCATGATTCTAGGTCAACGGAAAGTACCCTATAGGGTTTGATTTCCTTGCGCGTGTCGAAACAGGGCATAAACGGCCGTATCTTTTGATTGCGTTGACTTAGAAGTTTGTTTTGTCACAGCTCCAAGGGATTGCAGACTGAGTATTTGATATTAATTTCAACTTGATACCTCCACGAGTTCCTGAGTTTATTTTGCCTTTTGGGGTACGGAACCCTTAAAATATAGTAGACAGATGGGTCCATCCGCTACTAAGTCATCCTCGAAATCTACATAATAGCTATTATGAATTAACAAGCCTACAGAAGAGGAGTTCTTCATAATCTTGAATATCCCGGATTATTACCACCCTTAAGGTTATTTTTAAAGGCATTGTGTTGTCATTTTTTCTTCACTCACATGGCAACCACCCCGATACACTCCTATATTTAATTACCTTTAAATAATGGCTTGTAACATGACATGACGTCACAGGCACCCGAGAACCGCGCCATCGCCATGACTGAATGGGGGTTTTGTCAAAAAAAAATTTGTTTCAAACTGCAGGTTCGTCACAGTGCACCAGTATCACACAACACTCACCTCGTGCTGCACGAGGTCATCGGCCGGCACCAGCACGTTGCAGAACTCGCACTACAGCCGCACGGCCTACGGCTCCGCTGCACAGTGCACCAGTATCATACAACACTCACCTAGTGCTGCACGAGGTCATCGGCCGGCACCAGCACGTTGCAGAACTCGCACGGCAGCCGCACGACCTCGGGCTCCGATGCACAATACACCAATATCACACAACACACACCTCGTGCTGCACTAGATCATCGGCCGGCACCAGCACGTTGCAGAACTCGCACGGCAGCCGCACGGCCTCGGGCTCCTCGCGCGGACTCGGGCTCCGCGCGCGGTCGCTGCATCAATCAAAGAATATTTATTGCAGAAACTGTTAGAAAGCGTACAACAAACAACAAATAACAAATAAGAGAAAAACACGCAATTCGGCCGCGGTCTCGTGAGCGATGCGTATTTAGTATTCAAAGAGCCAAAACGCCGACTTTAAATAAATATATTTACTACAAAACTACTGAACAAACCCTGTGCATCGTTTCAAAGCGACAAATAGTAATGAGACGGGCATATATCTATCAGTTAGGCCAAACCTAGGGCTAGACCTAAGACAAGGGCTTTAAGTACCTAGGACATCTCGTAACCTCGGACCTGAAAGATGCTGCTGACATAGAGAGGGAGCATAGTAGTTGTCTGTTAGAGCTAATATTAGCCCGCAGATTTGCTCCTTGTTCGAGAGATGTCAAAATCACCCTTTTTGTACGACTGTCTACACGAGCAGTTTGTGGGTGTGTCATACGCTAAAACAGTACAGCGCTCTACGCGTCCCATACAACAATGCGTTTCGGGTGCTCTTGCGGCTGCCCCGCTTCTGGAGCGCTTCGGGGATGTCTGCCGAAGTACGTGTAGATTGCTTCCACACAATCAGGCGCAAACGGTGCACATCCCTGATGCGCAGGGTGCGGGGCAGCCGCAACAGTATCCTGGGGGCATTTGCGTAACGCTTATTGTTCTGAGTAAGTATGATGATTATTATTTAATTTCGTTTCCACCAATTTTAATTAAAAAAATGTATGCATTATTTTTATTTTTATTTTCGTTGAGTTTATCGTATTTTTATATTTTTAACATGTGACCCAACTTGGTTAAATAAATAATTTTGAATGAAAAGCATGGATGTGATTCTAAAACAGAAAGATAGCTGTACTTTCCACTCACTCCGGAGGCAACAGGTAAATACGATTCGAGGCCAGTGCAAAAAGCTACCTAAATATTGCTAATATCTCTATTTGACAAAGGCAGGCGGCCGCTGGGCGGTGCGCGCGGCTAACACATTCATCCATTGGACTCGTAGGTACCTTAATATTTATATTACAATGTTCATTACTTGCGTATTTTGTAAGTACTTTTTTGGTAAATTTGGATGATGTACTTGCAACCGAAAATCACGCACCTAGCTTGCTTACGGGATACGGAGTAACCTCAAAATGCCGTTTTTGCGAATGTCTATTCATAGAATGCTTACATCCTCAAGGGTCGTTTCTGCGAATGGTCAAAATTACGGTTACGTTTGCTCGAATGGTAAATAACAGTTTTTTTTTTATATTTTTGTCGCATTTTTCTGTTTTTTTTTTCGTAATTTAATGATATTTTTCTAAATGTTTCTGATGTTTTAGTCGCATTTTTCTGATATTTTATCATAATTTTCTGATATTTTTCTTGTATTTTCCATATAATATTTCTCGTATTTTTCTGATATTTTTATCATAATTTGTTGATATTTTTCTCTTTTTCTCTCATATTTTTTTGATATTTTACTAGTATTTTCGTGATATTTTACTTGTTTTTTGTTTTCGTATTTAACTAATATTTTTACGTATTATTTATTTATTTATTTATTCTTTAGCACACAAATACAATGTATAAGGAGGACTTAATGCTAAGTAGCATTTTCTACCAGTCAACCTGGAAGTGCAAGAAAAATGGTAGCGGTGCAGTAAAAAAAAAAACGAAAGTGAATAGAAAAAGGTACCTAGCTAAAAGAATACATAAGAATATTATAAGTAATACACTAATATATAAAAATTTATAATAATATTATTATCATTTATCATTAAGTACGATCGGAAAAAAAAAGAAGATAATTAAAAATAATTTAAAAAAAACATTTTATAAATAATCCATACTATCTAGGAACAAATAAGAAAAAAAAAAGAAAAAGAAATTGTGAATGATGAACCTTTTCGACATAAAAGTTGCGAACTTGGCGCTTGAACATACTCTTAGAAGTTGCCTTTTTATGTCTATTGGCAACGTATTCCACAGTCTTACCGCTACAACGGAGAAGGAGTTGTCCAGAAAGGAGGAAAGGTGCTTAGGAGTAGCAAGAAGTAGGTTACTGGAGGACCTAAGAAGACGCTCGCGAGTGTTACTAAGGTATTGAAAAGATTCTTTGAGATACTTAGGAGTATTGGGATCATTAAGTACTGAAAAAAGAAGGCCAAGAATCCGAACATTTCTTCGCTTACGAATAGGTAACCATCGAAGTTTCGCTCTGTATTCAGAAATGTGGTCATACTTACGTAGACCAAAGATAAATCTTATGCACGTGTTCAAGAGACGATCTAACTTGTTGAGAAGTACAGAGTTAAGGTCGACAAGGCAAACGTCAGCATAATCTATAAGAGGCAAGAGAAGGCAATTAACGAGGGTGATTTTGGTAGTAATAGGAAGGAAGTTTTTAAGCCGAATAATAGAGTGAAAGGAAGAGAAGAATTTTCGAGAAATTTCTTTTACGTGTTCCGACCAGCAAAGACTGGAGTCAATGATGACATCCAAGTCTTTGACAGTGGAAGAGAAAGGAATTATGCAGCCATCGTAAGAATGAGAATGAAGATCAGATACATTGACTTTAACAAGCTGACGCGAGCTAAATAAGAGTAATATAGTGAAAACATGTTTGAATTACACATGATGTTGGTATTTCGTTTGTATGGATGGACAGTTCATCCTCCGCCGGGCCCTTAAGATCTTCTCAGTATGACAGAACGAGACAGACGAATGATCGACAAGATAGGCCTAAGTCTGGGTCTGTGCTTTCGTTAGTCAAATAGCGTCCAAAGGAGTCGGTTACAAACATACAAACATACAAGTGAAGCTAATATAAAGCGTATAAAAAAGGGAAGTGCGTGTCGGACATGCATAGACTTAGGGTCACAGGTACCGTAGCAATGCCAACAATGAAACCGCATTGCATTCGGTCCATTTTATTTTGTTGTTTTGCAGAAGAACGCGTCTTGTTCGGATATAGTTTGTAAACTGTAAATCCTAGATAGTCATGGTAATTTTGTTAAGAAATTCACAGGCTACTAGCGCATCATCAGCGTTTTAAGTTTCTACTGCTGGGACACATGTCTTCTCCAACGAGAGAGAGAGAGATAGGATGGGCCATGGACACCCATGCCGGCCCAGTTCAGATTGTTGGATACCGGTTCCCAACGACAATGTTTTCCTGCCCCGTTTTTGAACGTTCGGCACCTAAGTAATAAGCTCCCATATTATTGAGATATTGTGACTCACTTGTTATTATTCGCATTGATATTGTTGTTGTTGTAAGGCGCTGTGACCTGTAACAAATATAATACAGTTAAAAATCGGCTCAGTTAGCTTCAAAATATATTCCAATAATTTTTCCTAAAGGGATATGTATGACGCACGGAACTCGAACCCGCATCATCCGTGCCTCTGCGCGGCACATGCTTCTACCAGTTCAGCCACTGCGACAACTACAACTATATCATTTTTTCTCAATTTCTAAATTCGTCTTACGGAGACGTAGTTACGCCATCTATTGGCAGCTCAGCTAAAAATGGTGGATGGTTCACGACATGAGTTTCAATAGATGGCGCTGAATTACAATATGTGCATAATTATTATTTTTTGGCTTTTAATTGCAATCAGATCCGATTATAAACTTTATTCGCGGTTCCCTAAAATTTGGGTTGACTCAAGATCTGAACCCAAATTTATAAGGAACGAATTCGTTTAACAAAATAGTTTGACAATGAAAACTATGGATCAAACATCGATATTAACATCGTATAGTGTTTTAACCGCGAATATAGTTTTAAATCTTACCTGAATGCAATTTAAGGCCCAAAGAAATAAATTAAGCTAATATTATCATTAGCGCCATGTAGTGAAACTCATGTCAAGAACCATACATTTGAAAATATGTGTTGTGCACAATAAATATATTATCTCTTTCTTTTCTAAATTATCTATACTAATATTATAAAGAGGAAAGATTTGATTGTTTGTTTGTTTGTAATGGATAAACTTAAAAATTACAGACCCGATTTTATAAGTTCTTTCACATAAAGAAAGCTAAATTATCAGCGAGTAACACCAGCAGAATTTTATTTTTCAAAAAATTAGAGTTTTCTTCGAAAATTGCAATAATGAAACCAGAGGTATTATAATTTTGCAAAAAATCTCGATTATTTCGTATCAGAAACCAAAGAGTATATAAATACTACGTAAGATCACAAATTAAGAAGGAGATACGGGTCTTTGTATATGGAACGTTGCCATGGAAACGAAATTACAGAACATCTAATAATCATTGACGTAGGAAATGCTCTATGCTAATAATACACGAAATAGTAACCGTAATTCAACCTCCTTGCGTTAAACTGAATAATACTATAGTCGAAATAGTACGTGAGTTTAAAATCTATAAATGTAAACATTTTGTGTAAGAAATTGTTGTTGTTCTATTTTTCCAAATAAAGTACCTACTAATTTTATCTTTCTATATATACCCGTGCGAAGCCGGGGCGGGTCGCATATATATTTGTCATATATATTTTTAGTTCTGTGGTTTAACTATATTTTAAATCTGCCCCGGCTTCACATGTATCTACATATTTCATTGTACAAAACATTACATTGACCACCCAAGTCCCGCTCGCATCCGCGTCTTGTCAAATTGTCTACCAATTTTTATCAGAACTAAACTGATAATATTTGTTTGTGACAAACATAATTAGTCGACAACCAATTTAACAGGACTCCGCTAAAAAAAACGTTTGTGCCAACAAAATTAGGGACATTATCAGTATACAGTGACCTCGTTGAGCCCCCTCCGCAGCTCCCGGAGCGAAGACTTGATCTCTTGAAACCGGTCACCAGCCGCCGCTTCGTCTCCTCGCAGCTGCAGCGAGTTGAACCGCGCCATGAACTGCTCAGATGACATCGGTTTCAGATTCTGGAACAAAAAGAGATCATGATTTTCCGGTATAGGAAAATATTCTTAAAAACCCCCTGCCGCCTCCTGTCAGGGGCATATGGACTTTAACAGGTTTTAATACTAATTAGCGTTAATTGGCGTCTGCGGGCGTGGCAGTTGGCCTCCTGTCCCATTCAGCTTGCACTGACCTGGAAGTCCTGCCGTCTCCTCTCCTCTTCGACCCTTCCCCCGGGAGACTGCCTCCTATCCCAGGGCAGTTCCTCAGTCTCCCGGTTGTGCAAGGCGTCCATCTTGCGTAATTTCTCGAGCTTCGCAGCCGGGTTCAAGACTGGTGGTAAACCTGCCAAAGTACACCTGTTACAATCAATTTTTATTTTTCAATCTGTTCATTATCAGCCTGTATAAAAGTCCAGTGCTGGGCATAGGCCATTCCCCAAGGACGCCACTGAGCCTATTCTTCGGCTCTTCCTTTCCAACCTCCGTCAGCCATCTTGCGTAAGTCGTCGCTCGACCTAACCGGAAGGCGTCCTACATTACTGTTACCGAGTCGCGGTCTCCACTCAAAAACACGTCTACCCCAACGGTTATCGATCCTTCGGCAAATATGACCAGCCCATTGCCGCTTCAGCCTGTTAATCCTATGGGCTATGTCGATAACTTTGGTTCTGTCAGATTACCTCGTTCCGGATTCGATTTCTCAGAGAAATTCCGAGCATAGCCCTTTCTATGGAAATTCAAATTCACTATTTTTTTCAGTTTCACCCATTCAAAGGTGAAGGTGAATTGGTGAACTAGTCGTACCGTGAAAGACCACGTCTCAGCTCCGTAAGTCATAACAGGTAGGAAGCAATGGTTGAAGACTGGTGTTCAAGCTCAGCTAAACATTTTAAAGGTTTCTGCTCATTTCGGTAATCATCGTGAGCGAGATTGTACTAGTCCTGCTCATTCCGGTACTCACCGTGAGCGAGATTGTACTCGTTCTGCTCGTTCCGCTCGCGCTCCTCGCGCTGTTGTCGGTGCATTGCGGAGTAGTACGCCATGTCGCGGCGCGGGTCGACGGGGCTGGCACGCGGCGGTTTAGGCGCCGGGCGTTTTTTAACCGCGCCGCGGGATATTGGCCTTAGAAGAGAACAAACTTTTAGAATCTCCTTTTATTATTATTTTGTGACATTCTTCTATAATTCAAATAATTCTAATATAATATAATTAATAATATATAATAATTCATATGATAATTTATTATATTTTATATTATAATTATATTTCTAATTCAAATTTCTGTTTTTAAAATAGGACTGAATGTAGTGTATGTTTTACTGGTGTTTAATTGATGTAATAGGGGTTTCCGTACATCACTCACAACAAACAAAGGTTTATCCGAAACCAAGTACCAAGCAAGGGTCATCCGTTTATTGAAGTATCCACGCAGGCGAACCCGCCAACGACAGCTAGTAAGTAAATCAATCAGGAAGAGAACCGAAATCATTTGCGTTCACAAGGAGAGGCCTACGTCCAGCAGTGGATGAACACGGTCCGATGATGACGATGAACAAGGAGCATAAGTAATAACTAGCTGCGCCCAGCGGCCCAATGGCCCGGGTAAGAAGAAAAAACTGCCTATGTGCTTTCTTAAGATTCACTATTTCCTTAACAAATTTCATCAAGATCGGTTTAGCCGTTTAGTCCTGAAAAGGTAACAAACAGAATGATACTGAGTATGGTTATTTTCGCATTTATTATACATACTTTAATAATATATACGTAGTATAAAACTAAAGTCGCTTTCCGCCGTCTGTCTGTAACGCTTAATCTTTTAAACTACGCAACGGATTTTAATGCGGTTTCCTACGAATAAATAATAAGGCGGTTTCACCATCAGTTACATAATTTTTCACGGAAGTTTTATATATATGCTGCACCCGCGGGCTTTGCCCGCGTAGTAAAAATTCATGGGTTTTTCTTTTGCGCGGGCTTTCTAACCAAAAGTTTACTCCTTATAACGTCAGCTATCTGCCAGTGAAAGTTCCGTCTGAATCGGGCCAGCTGTTTCGGAGATTTTTATTATTTAATATAGATAATACGAGCATATAAGACCTGAACGTAGCAAGGGGCGAACCGAGCCCTCCCACGAAGCGGAGTGAAGGTGCGAGAACTAAAAATATATTTCATATTTTTTTCTTAATTTCACCCGTGCGAATCCTGGTCGTTTTGCGGGTATTTTTGATAAAATCAATCACATTAATATGATCATACAACAGAATGCGATATACCAAATTAAATTTATAATTTATTTTCATAGTAGCACTGGTAGCGGTATACCAGTGGGCGTTAGAATCCAACAATACCGGATTTGGTCCGTGCTTCGGAAGGCACGTTAAGCTGCCTGTTCCGGCTGTTATTGATTAATAGCAGTCGTTAAGCCATGTCAGAGGCCTTCGGGCGGCCAGACAAACTCACAATAAAGGGCAGCATTACATTATAAGACAAGCAAGTTGGAAAATGGAAAAGTCAAGACAGCTAGTTTCAGCAAATATATCACTTACAAATCCTTATCAACTTTATTCGCAACTTCTTTGTTAGTATTGATCTGTGGCTGGTCGTTTGTGCGTTTCTTGACGCCATTGCTGACGGGTCTGCTTCCGCTGGGCAAGTTCTCCTGCGGACTGATGCTGGAGGAAGAGGCCGAGCTGCCACTGTTGCTTGAACCCATGTACCTGACCTGAAAGAAAATACAAAACATATTAGATTTTTGTTTGATGGCTGGTATACAAGTCATACTCGTGTACGGGTGCTGCTTGTGGGGACTGGTCCAGACTTGTTTCTTATTAACTTATGGTTAAACTTGGAGGTGTTAAGTTTTGACTTGTAAAAGTGCTACTATTTTGCCTATTTACAATAAATACTTTGACTTTGTTTAAATAAATTCTTCTTTTGATCAATGATCCTGCAACAAAGACATACAAACAAGGGAAGTTACATAAATTATTTTAAAATGTAAAACAATGCAGTCTTTTGTGATGTAATTGACAGTATCAGTACTTGTTGTCAATTTTTAAACGAACCTGCGTCCTCGGGAAGTCGTTGCGGAAGTTGCTCGGGCCTGCATCGTCGAAGATGGAGGTCGGTCGAGCAGGGCCGGCGGTGGATGGTAAGTTTCGTCTAGAGCCTGCCCAGTGAAGAAAATAAGTCTTACTAATTGTCTAGACTCGTGTTTGTTTCTGGACCAAATACGGGACTACCGCGCTTTTTGGTGTAAAAACTTTCGGCGCCAAATATGCCCTTTTGACTCCGCTTTCGAATCTCTAGGCACAAAATATGCCATTTTGACTCAAAATAAAAGAACAGATTTGGCGCTAGTGTGAACAAGTAATAAGAAGTCGTTAAAAAAAACATATATAAATTCGGTTTTGTAAATCTTTGTGTATGAGATTGTAGGTACCTTAAAATAACTAGTTGTCTTAAGCATCAAGTAAACTAGTTTTTGACTTTCTAAAATGAAGTCGACGGCAAACACAGATCACACATACACAGACACTCAACACTCACTTCTAACCTAATGGATTTTATAAACATCGTAACGAAACATGTGACATGAGCCCTAAGACTGCGTGTCCCCAAGTAATTAGCCGGTTTTTTATTTGAATGGGTGGTCTCATATAAATATCATCAACGTTAATTCTTTTTTTTTTGTATATATAAGTGTAACAGCACGGTATAGCAACTCTGAAACCACGCATATAGATGCTAATTCAAAATTTGACTGTTAGCACGAACATCAGTAAGTAGTTAAAATTAAACTAGTTAAAAGTTTTCCGAAAATTTACTACCTTTCAACCCTTGACCTTGTCTTTGTACAAGTCTGGTTGCCTAGCTACGTTGTTGATTGTCTATTATGAATATAACAACCATAAAATATTTTGCCAAAAAAATTTAAATCAACATAATATTAAAAATGTTCTTTTGTGAAAAACAATTAAAAAGAATAAAATAATTACTATTGATTTGTTTTTTTTTTTATTTATATTTTTTTTTGTTGATAATATCACTTTGTCAATATTATCTATGTAATAACAATGCAAAAATACATAATAAAATAAGAAATAGTTTTTTGAAGAAAAAGATGATGTCTTAAATCGCTTGACGTGCTATATAAAATAATAAGCTATTAAAGTAATTATCTGCAAAAACTTTATCATTTACCAGATTGCTGTATTCGTGTCAATCGATTTGTGAACGTGTGAAAGTCAAAATCTGTTTGTGTGAGTCTCTTGTTTTGTCTCTTCTGCGTTTCGTGTTCTGTATGAGGGTGCGTCATAGACAACTGCATATTACTTGGGTGCGTAGATAGATATGTATGGATTAATTTTCTTGTAAATATATTCGATTTAAATTATACCTAGGTTTGGCACCGCCTTCAAAAAACTCTTTCTTATCTTATGTTGCATTTATTGCATTGTTATTACATAGATAATTTCGAAAAAGTGATATTATGCTGGCTCAAATGTAATTATTTTATTCTTTTTAGTTGTTGTTCACAAAATAACATTTTCAATACGAAGTCTGTTTCTTTTTTTTTTTTTTTTTTTTTTTTTTGAGTGGTCTAAGCAAACATCGGTAAGAATATATGCCAAAGCCCATAGTTAAACTCACTTTAGACTCAAAGCATTGGTAAATTAAAACCAAGGATGAATAAACCTACATAATATATAAAACAACTGAATTAGTTTTAACGAAAATTATCTATGATTTCACTGGAATGAAATGGAACTCTTTAAAAAATGGTTACACATCTCGTAGATATGAGGAAACATAAACACAAAACAAATGGATTTTTTAAAGCAATCTTTTACTAGACAGCACCAGTACCACTTAAGACCTGAGAACTTATCGAGACCAATCAAATAAGCCTAAACTCGAAGGCTTTTCATCATTTGATGGTTGGGTAATGGGTTCCTATTACTCCGTCTCCCTCATTAGACCCTCGATAGCACACTAGACCAGAGAACTTATCAAGACAAACCCAATGAACCCAAACTCGAAGGGGTTCCATCATTTTTTTGTTGAGTTCCTGTGACTACCTTCCGGCCCCATCATCAGACCCTGGATACCATATAACACCAGAGAACTGATCAAGACAAACCAAATGAACCCAAACTCGAAGGGGTTCCGTCTTTTTGTTGATGAGTTCCTGTGACTACCTTCCGGCTCCATCATCAGGCCCTGGATACCACATAAAACCAGAGATCTCATCAAGACAAACCAAATGAGCCCAAACTCGAAGGGATTCCATCATCCGATTGTTTAGTTCCTTTGACTACCTCCCGGCTCCATCATCAGACCTTGGATACCACATAAGACCAGATAACTCATCAAGACGAACCAAATGAGCCCAAACTCAAAGGGGTTCCATCATCCGATTGTTGAGTTCCTTTGACTACTTTCCGGCTCCATCAACACGTCAGCTCAATTTTCTGCCATAATTATCATAAGAACCACACCTATGTGTAAAATTTCAGCATCTTTGGACGTCGTTAAATTGTTCAAAATTGACTTGCAAACTAGTCCCAAGCATAATAACAGAGTGAAATAAATTAAAGCTTGTTTAAAGCTACTAAACCAATTTTGATGAAATTTATACAGTACCACACTAGAGGTCTTCTTTCTCAAGTAAAAACAATCACCTAATTCGGTTCAGAAATCCCAAGATATTAGAGAACATACTATAAAATAAATAGATTTTCTAATAAAACTACTGAACCAATTTTGATGAAGTTTATATGGGAGTACACTGAAAGTCTAGCCCTTTTGAATAAAAAAACAATCATCTAAATCGGTTTAGAAATCTTAGAGATTTAATGCAATATAAACACAAAATCAAGGCAACAAACACAAAATCGAATGGATTTACTAAAAAATAACTATTTATTCTAGAAAAACTGCTGAACTAATTTTGATACCATTTATATGGGACCACCTGGAGAGTATACCCTTTCAAACAAAAAAAAACATTTTCTAAATCGCAAGTGACCGAGAAATCGACCGACAAACCGACAAAAAACCATACATACTATCGGACATATAACCGTCTCCTTTTGTGAAGTCGCTTAAAAATACAAAACGAATAACTTTTCTTCTTTTCATATACATTATGTGTTATAATTAACATAAGTGTTGAGTTGTGATACTTATGATGTGCTCTATGATAGGTATGTTGAAACATCACTGTTTTCATAAGAATTAATCATTATTCTATAGTTAGCTTTCCCGCCCGCGACTTCGTCCGCACGGGTTACAGTTTATCGCGAAAAAAAACATACGAGGGCTGTTTGATAAGTCCCTTTAAAAACTATTCATATTACCATTTTTGTGGTAAATGGCATTAACACTGGCAGGCACAATCTTTCAAATGTAGACAGTCTAAAATTCAGCAAAAAAAACAAGTTTTTGTCAGTTTAACCATTGTTTAACTGTGATCACTCGTAAATTTTCAACAACTATGGAAAAATCTGAATTTCGTGCCGTTATAAAACATTTTTTTATGAAGGGTTGCAGTGCTGCCACAATAAAAATTGAACTTGATTTTGTTCATGGAACTAACGCACCAACGTTGCAGACAGTTTATAACTGGATAAATGATTTTAAACGTGGTCGGTCAAGCACATCTGATTCTCCACGCTCACTCGATTTCAATCGTAATTTAGGATTGGGATCGAAATCATGCCATTTGGTACTCTTGAATTTTAAACTAGCGCACGATTGGAATCGATAATGGTGGAATTTTATGGAACTAAATGAAATCGACTTATCTCGACGCTATTCTCTTTTTCGGTACTCTTCACGCGATTTTGACGTTAACAGATTGAATTGGAATAGAGTTTACGATAGAATTTATACAGTTTTCATAAGTTAACTTTTTTGCGATCGAGTGTGTTGTTTTTAATTATTATAAAAGAAAAAATGGGACGTTTAACTCTCATGTTTAGTATTTTGGCAATGCTCATAGAGTAGACCTAAGGCAAAGGCAAAACATGAGAAGAATGGCGCGCTATAGTAAGAAAGCTTTTGCCATGAACAACGACGAGTTCAAAAAATGCTACAGTTATTAGAGATCTTTTTGAGGTCATATGTGGCGATTTGGAGTCTTTAATGCCAAAGTCTATTCGTCGTAGTGATATATCCACGAGATACAAGGTTAGTGCCTAAACTTGTTTTTATATTTTGAAAAGAGTTTTTATATTTATTTACGAAATTATTATGATCGACCATACCTTTGCCCAACCTTTTCCATCTTTTTGTGCACCGCCTAGCGCATTAATATTGGTTGCTATCTCGTCCCATTTCCTTTTCGTTTCTTGCAAGGTCTCTTGCGCTCTGCCCACGGAAAGGGCAGAGACCTTTGGCAATTCCTGGGTTTTCCATCAAGAAATCAGCAAGAGCCTCAAGTTGTTGGTAGGTTGGCCGACTCATTACTTAAGAAAATATAGGTAACCAAACCACTACAAAGTTTGTTTGAAAAATTGAGACAGCTGAGCATAAGAGAGGGAACTTTTTTTTTCAGAGTCCCTTTGTCTTAGACCATAGGTACACATTCAGCCGTTGTTACTGTACATTCGTCGGAAAACTAACGCTTTTAGTTTTTTATAATGACTAAAAATCATAAAACATGATAGTTTTTGCAATATAATTATTATTAGTTGAAAATTTTGAAATAATAAGGACACTGCAAGGTAACTTAAAATTATACCTTTTGTTGCGTTGTATATGGCCACATCTATTTAGTGGTGTTCTTCAATAGGCGCGTTCCACTTAGAGCAAAATGCTAGCAATGTTAACTTTTTTAGCCCCAATGTCGTTCCACAAGCCCTCCGATGCTAGCACACATAACAAATGTCAAACGTTCCACAATGCAAAATGTTAACATTTCTAGCTTCGGAAAATAGCATCGTCAGACCCATGTTGTTTTGTGGGTTCGAAATGCTACTTTTTGAAAGTGTCAAAATTTAGCGGCAGAGCATGTAATTTTAAATAAAAAAAAACATTGTTTTGCTTGGCCTTGCGGTATAAGTGTAAGCTTTTCGATAATTATTTTAATTTCCTAGTTTTAAATTAATTGTGATGAGGGAATGGTGTACAAAATTAAATAAAACAGTAGTGCTATTATCTATCTTGGTTTCAATCCGATTTTCAATATCACTATCACTAATGCGTTGCGATATAGTCGAAATTGCTATGAAGAAAGTGACAATCTGATTGAAACCAAGTTCTGTAATACGGCCACAGTTGTGTTGAGCAGCAACACGTTTCACTTGTAGATGTCAACCGTGCTAACATTGCTGGTTTTTCGTAAGAGAAACGCTGATTGAGCGCTAGTAATTCGTGTTAACACAAATGGTATAGCATTTATAGGTGGAACGCGGCATATGAGTCACAATGTGAAGTCGATCGCGTTCCCGATTTCAATTTCTATCTCGATTTTGTTCGAGAGTGCCAAATAACTGTTTATTGCGATTGAAACTGATTTGGATTAGAATTAGATTGCGATTGGAACTGTATTCAAGAGTAAGCCACCTGGTCGCCCAATCGAAGTCACTACTGAGGATGTTGTTGAAGAAGTCCATAATATTGTACTCGGCGACCGCCGAGTGAAGGTGCGTGAAATAGCTGAGAACACAGGCATCTCCACTAAGCGAGTACATAAAATCCTGCATCAAGATTTGGGTATGACAAAGCTGTCTGCACGATGGGTGCCACGTTTGTTGAAAATCGAACAAAAACGCGAACGAAAGCGAATTTCAAAACTGTGTTTGGATATGATGGAGCGTAATCCTCGGAATTTTTTGAGTCGATTTGTCACTGTGGACGAAACTTGGGTCCATCATTATACACCTGAATCAAAACAGCAATCAAAACAATGGATGGCGACTGGTGAACGTGCCCCAAAGAAGGCCAATACTGTTTTGTCGCCTGGGAAGGTGATGGCGACAGTCTTCTGGGATGGCGAAGGAATCATTATGATTGATTACTTGGAAAAGGGAAAGACTATCACTGGCCGTTATTACGCAGAGTTGTTCGAATCGGACCGAATTGTTGGAAAAACTACCAAAATGTGCGCTAGCATGCGCACGATGATTAAGGGAATTCGATACCGAACACTGTTTCCGTTGTTGATTCCTTTGAGAGTTGCCGCTCGTGAGATTAAAAGGTACATTTTTGATAGAATTTACTTTCAGGGGCAAACGTCTTTCCACCCCTTAAATCGTAACAAAATGTTTTGTTATCGGTGACAATCGCTCAAATAGGATGTATTTTAAGCTTACCTATACGTTTTATTATATTCAAAAAAGTTTTTGGATTCTGAAAAATAAGTCAATAGTTTCAGCGCAAAAATATAGCTGGTTCAGATGCTTGTAAATAAGTGATTTAAAAAACTGGACAAAATATAACGAATAAACCTAGTAAATAATTTGTTAATTACATGAAAAAAATAAAACCGAAATCTAACAATATTGGGAGGTAGAAACGAGGTTTTTCTTTTTGTATGTACAAGGACCCGGTCATAACCGTCTTAATATGTTGTCGCTAAGCAGGCATCACTGCTAAAAATCAAATAATGTATTATTCTATCAATGGTATTAACAAAGTTTCAACAAACCTGAATTCTCAATGTTACTCGGTGCTCCCAAGTTAGTTGATTTTGGTCGAGCATTAGCCACGGTTGGCATAGGGCTGGAAGTGGATGCTGCAGAGTTGCTGAATAAGGGTGTTGGCTCGACTCCGGCTGTTGGCAAGCTCGGTCTGGCAGCCGGCCGGATGCTCAACTTGGGCAGCTCTTTTTTAGTTGGTGCGGGTTCTGAAAATGTTCAATTTCAAACATTTTACTGTCAAAGTATTTTATTGTAAATAGGCAATATAATAGCACTTTTACAAGTCAAAAATTAAACTCATGTACAAGGAGAAAACATGAAATATAATGAATAGATCAAATCAATAAAGTTGAGTTTGAGTTTTAAAAGGAAATCTCCCTTTCATGTGCTGATTCTGCGTTAAATCTCGCACAGAAAAAGGAAATACCCTTCTGATTCGACTTGTGCAAAGTAAATACGCCCTTTAAAGAGCACCAAAAAACTACAGGGATGTAATTTTTTCAATTCTTTCATCATAATATACGAGTAGATGAAAGAATTGAAAAATTCAAAAGAAAGTCAGAAAATTGTATTAGTTACGAGTACACTATTTATAACCCGAGAACGGCTGGACATATTTTTATGATCTTTGTTTTTTTGGATTTCCGCCCCGAATAGGATAATAAAAAATTAAAACCTCGGAATAATTAAAGTTTTTTTTTTGTTTCTCATACGTTTTGTATGGAACGCTTTTTTTTTATTATATCTCGAGATCGAAGAGAAATTGAAGCTTTTGAAGCATTTGAATCAAATTGGATGAAAAATCCTAAGGTTTTTGAGCTCTTGAATAGCTTTGAAGGAATCGTCATAATTACAGGTGTGAAAAGTAACAAGGTGTCAAAGTTACAGGCATCAAAGTGACAGGTTTCAAAGTGACAGGAGTCAAATTGAAAGGTGTCAAAGTGACACCCTAGAGGTGCAACAAGGAGGGTCTTCTTTTTTTTCTTAATGAAAATAAATGATGGGTGTGGCAAAGTTAGACCGCGGGCGAAGCTGCGGGGTGCAGCTAGTAACTTTATATTTTTTTCAAATACAAATGATAACAGTGCCAATGAGACGTCGGACAATCGTCAAACTGGGATAAAAATAATAAAAATACAAATCACTTAAAGAAACCAAGCTGGACCAGTTCCCACAAGCAGCACTCGTTCACGAGTATGTTTTGTGTACCAGCCATCACTCCGTTCAACCATTTAATGATACGCTTTTGGAGTCGTATATTTTATACATCATCCATCATCAGCTCGGCTCTCTCATCTCACCGTGTGATGTAGTACATACCGTCATCCAGCCGAATGAACCCGTGGTTGGAGTCGAGATGCAGCTGCCGGTACTTGATCATGACCCACTCCCTGCAGTCGGGGCACTGCTCGGTGCGCACGCCGCAGTACCCCTCGTGCGCTGGCAGCTCGCGGCGGGGCAACTCCAGCTCACAGAACCTGACCCACATATTTAGTTTAGTAGACTTTACAAAAGGAGTCTTTTTTTTTCCGGAGGTATGAGGAGGAAGTGAGATTATAGGATAGGTATCTTATCTTATTTTATTATAGTTAGGTAGGAATCCTACCAACATTGTATCGACAAATGGTTTTTTATCGAAATTTTGTTGGTTGATCAAGACACCTCCGCAAAATTTGCCTTTTCAAAATTAGTCACACGGCAACAAGCTCTTGATACTCTATTCGCAAAAAGCGAAATCCAACCTTATGCGTTTAACTATGTGTTCAAATTGCACAGCGTAAAAGTTTCAATAACAACAGTATTTGTAATAAGGCTTGGTCACCTGCATGTCTTGATAGTGTTGGCGCACGAGTCCCGGATGTGGTCCTCCAAGTCAGTTCCGCACACGCTTTCACCGCACTGCTTGCACGGCACTGCCAAAAGTATAAGAGCATAGTACTAACATTCATAAGTTTCATAACACATAAGTTACCTGAAAGATACGATACCCTTTATTGTAATTACAAGTTAGTAAACATACACATTATAATTGAATTAAAACTATGGTAGTAAGTACAATGGGCAGTCTTATCGCTTAAAGTGATCTATTCCAGAAAACCTAATGCAAGACAAGATAATGCTTTGCATTAAGTTTGCCTTGGGAGGGATCCCAATAGTCAACATCCAAACATCACCCGAGTTCAAATAACTTGACATCTATGATAGCTGCATGGTTTTTGAGATATGGCAACATAAAAATTTGTAGTTTGTTACCCTTAATCGTACCAGCCATGTGTTAAATTAGTCAAAGTTTTTTTCAAATTCTGTTTCCAATTTTATCATCTCCTATATTTATTGTGGTTTATAAATATACATAATTAAATTAAATGTGTTTATTTCAGGGAACTCATAAACGCATATTATATTTTATTTTCTTGGGAAACTACAGCCATGGATAAACAAACAGCTTATAAAAGTTACCGCAACAGATCTATATACTTATAATAAAGCAATAGTAACGAAAAAACTGTACAAAGGAGATAATTGAAAAAATAATTGTCTAGGGTACTTAAAATAAGCATTATATTATATATTATATATAAATCATTTTTTAAATTCGTGTCTGGCTGTCTGTTTGTCTGTATGTTTGTTCGCGCATTACGTAAAAACTACTGGACCATTTGCGATGCGGTTTTTGTTGGATAGCTTGGGGTTTGTTCGACTTAAAAACTGGTGTACTTGGTATCTCAAGCCTATGAGTAGAAGCCGAGCAATCGATAAAAACTATAGTACTTTTAACCTAGAGAAATAACCACGCGTGCGTAGCCGCGGGTACAGCTAGTGTACAATAAATCTTAAGTTAAGGCGGGCACATTTGAAGGTTTTTGAACCTCTGTAAATCGACTAAAACATTAAAAAAAATGAAAAAAAAATGTTTTATTAAATTTGAATATACACTCTAGAAATTGTAAGTGATAGAAACGTGATTGAGTATTATTGGCTCAATAAAAAATAATTCCAAAGATGACTCTAAATCGGTATTTAAAAAGTGTCCTGTTAAGTGATACTATCATAAAGCCATGTGAAAGTTATTCCAATAGACGTGGCTTTTTATTCTTCAGGAACTGCAAGACAAAAATATTCTAATTTCCATCTTATTTTTTTCCAAGAAGGAAAAACAACCAAAATTTTGCATTTCGAGCAATAGTCGTCGTCGGTCAGTGTCCGCCGAGGCTTCTCCGAGGAAGGACCTGTGTCGTTTGTCTCCGCAAAAATCCCTCGCGCTTAGTATGTATGATCATTGTAGCGTAGAGCCGTAAATAAATGTTTGGCGTAGTAAAGTTATCGTACAGGTAAAAATTGTGAGTAACGTATTTTACTCAAACAATACTAGTAATGTAGTCATTATTTCGACAACCTTCTTTGGGCAAAGTCGACCTTGCTGCGCTGCTTGAATAGGCGCCAGCAAAGTTGTATGTAATTTCATTATTGTCATGTTTTGCGGCCAGCAATTTCCTTTGAAAATCCATTATTGTCGTCTTTTGTCGTAGCACTATTATTTATTCCGTTCGTTAACCCCGAACGCGAAAACAGAGGCGTTGTAGCTCCCAGACGGATGGACCGATTTTAATGGGTTTTTTCTGTTTGAAAGCTGATGTGATCGTGATTGTTGTTGTTGTTTCTGTCTCTGCTTCTGCTTCGGTTTCTGCTTCTGCATCTGCCTCTGCATCTGCTTTTGCATCTGCTTCTGATTCTGATTCTGCTTCTGCGACTGCTACTGCTACTATTACTGTTACTGTTTCTGTGGTCGTTGTTGTTGTCTTTGTCGTTGTCTTTGTCGTTGTCGTTGTCTTTGTTGTTTTCGTTGTTGTTGCATTGTTTGAGTAAATTATTATTATACTAAGCTGGTTTTATTTAAATTCCTCGCATTGTTTGAGTAAAGCACTATACAAGCCTTGGTCTACAATGACTGTCCTGCTAGCCACGCTATAATGGCCTCGAGCTTTGCTTAGTTAAGTTCTCGGCCTTCAAGCTTGGCCATCGTTGCAGCCCTTGCTGTCCGCGCTATAAAGGCCTCGACCTTCGGTCGCAGCCTTCATTCCAGCTTGGCCATCATCATCGCTGCCAGCAACGCAGTCATTACAGACCGCGGCAGTAATGTACTATTTATTCATTGATGTTGATTTATATTTTCCAAAATGGGTAAGAATAATAAAATAATTCAGATTGGAGCTGAAAATAAAAATTATATATTAAACAAATATAATAGATACTTACACCTATCTTTATCAAAAACAGAAAAAAACTATAAAAAAAAATTACCTGCTTATATATATATATATATATATAAATTACCTGCTAAGAACTTTTTTAGTGTATATACTAATATATATATATTAGTATATACACTAAAAAAGTTCTTAGCAGGTAATTTTTTTATAATAATAATTAGTAGGTAAGTATTTTGATTTTTAATTATGTACATAAAAAGTTTGTTACAAAAAAAATAGCAAATAATACTTACCGATACATAATCTATTACCTAACTCATTTATTTACAGTATATTATTTACGTTGACGACCTACATTGTTTAGGCAAGCATGCCACAGTATAAAAAAGTACAGTAGGTAAGATTTTCTGAACAGATTGTTACTTAGTTAAAATTCTTTGCTCCATTACCCCAAACTAATACATAGGTCAGTAATTCAGTATAATTAAAACGATGGGAAATGAAAAAGTAGTGTGGTAAGTTCGCCAATTATTGGCCTATTTACAAGATCTTAATTTTGATACCTCACTCGATAGGTTTGAATCATTGAATGTTTCGTGGTAAATAAAATATGGCAGCTGTATGCCGCCATATTAGTTTTCTTGACACTTTATATATTCTATAGCACTCTCATGATTAATACGAATCCAATGATACTTCATTTATCAAAATCTATCAAGCCGTTTAGGCAAAAATTTCATCTCCTAAGTCACGCCACTGAGTTCAGACTTCAGCTCTCCTCATCCATTTTCTTCCAGCCGCTTTTCACAAGTCGTTACTCCACCTGTCCACAGAGCTTCCTACACTACGTTTGCCTAAACATGGTCTGCACTCGAGAACTTATCTACCCCAACGGTTATCGGTTCTTCGGGAAATGTGACCTCTGAGCGACCTTAAATTTGTGGACTAGTTTGACCATGAGTGTCCACATTTCGGCTCCGTAGGTCATGACTGGTAGGACACACTGATTGAATACATTTGCCTTCAGGCAATGTGGTATGGACGACGAGAAGACCTGACAAAGCTTGCCGAATGCTGCCTAACCCAACTGAATTCTTCTATTGGCTTTCTTCTCAAAGTTATTCTTACCTAATTGCAATATTTGCCCAAGATAAACATATTTTCGGAAAACTTCAAAAATAAACACCATTCACTGCAATCGGTTTCGGCTCAGAATCATTCAACATGATCTTGGTCTCATCTATGTTCATTTTGAGACCGATGCGTCGAGAAGCTTCATCTAGGCTGGTCAGAAAACTTTACAAGTCTTGCAGCGACTCCGTTATTAGGACTGTGTCATCGCCAAATCGTTAGTGTGAAATGTTCTTGCCATTGATATTAATTCCAATCCAGCGCTTTAAACATATCTTTCAAGGCAAACGTAGTGAACAGTTTCGGGGATATAACATCCCCCTGTCTCACTCCCCTGCGCAGTTGGATATGTTTAGACTACTGGTTTTGTACTTGGACACTCATAGTCGCGGCGTAATACAGAAATCTCATCACTTCGGTGTATCGTCAGTCCACTTGATAACGCTGCAAAGACTCCAGGACCGCCCAGGTTTCAACGGAGTTAAAGGCCTTCTCATAGTCTACAAAAGCAAGACGTAGCGCCTGGTTATACTCTTCAGACTTCTATATTACCTGCCTCACCGTGTGTATGCGGTCTATGGTGCTAAATCCTCCGCGAAACCCAGCCTGTTCAGGAAGCTGGAATTCGTCAAGTCTTCTTGCGAGACGATTTGAGACCCTCAAAAACAACTTATAGATGTGGCTCAAGAATACAATAGGTCGGTAGTTCTTTAAAAGGGTTTTATCCCCTTTTTTAAAGAAGCGTACTACCAAAGTCCTGCTCCACGCCTCTGAAGTTCTTCCACTGTTAAGAACGGTGCTTAATAACCCCTGAAGCCCCCGAAGTACGGGTTTCCTCCTGCTTGCAAGAGCTCTGAAGTTATACCATCCTTACCGGGGGCCTTTCTATTCTTAAATTAATTGAGCACCATCTCAGTCTCGTCTACGCTGAGGCTGAAGTCGGGCAGTTCGTCAGTTTAGCGGCGGGTCATTGCGTGGGAATCCACTTTGCTGGGTTCAGGTCTAGAAGCATGCGAGTCATACAATCCGCCATAGAAGTCTTCGTTCTCAGACAGAATCTCTGGCTTAGAGACGATGGTTGTACCATTATTGGTATTGAGCTTCGTCAGATGGGACCTACTCCCTGGGCCTGGGCGAAGGCTTTCGCCCACCAATTTTGCTCAATTGCCTTTTTTATCAGGAGTGTATTTGAGCATCGGAGATCACGTCACACTAGCTTACTAATCTTCTGATTGAGCTCCCTTTTTTCTGACGGTGTGGCTTGTTGTTGCTCCCGCCGTTTGTCCATAAGTCGAAGAACCTCATCCGACATTTTAGACATCTTGTCCGTACGCTGCAGCTGGCAAAATTTAGTGCCTTCTTCCCTAAGGATTCCCATAACTTTTTGGATTTCTGCTGTAAATTGAAGAAGATTTTTAGACATCGACAAAAAAATAACTATTTTTTTAATGATATTTTTATATTGTATTATTTGACAATAATTTCAATTATTTTAGTTACATATAAAAAAGTCACTAATGGACTACAAAAATACGAAAAAAACAATACAATTGTAGTGTTACTTTGGATAAAATTAATAATTTTTGTAGTGAAACCTGGAGTTTCGTGAAAAAATATATGGAATAACTCCGAAAATATCAAAAATCATGGAACACAAGGGAGGGGGGATTTGGGTGCCCCCCCCCCCCCTGGGGGTGCTTTACCTTCGGAATTTCCGCTTATCACCACTTTCTGGGACATCCTGTACACGAGACCCTTGAGTTTAGATGGCATTGCCGCATCTTCACACGTTCGTTTCATACCGTAGTTGGTTTTTTTTTATATCAATAATACACCTGTGCCAGTGATTTTGTGTATATGTGTTTGTGCTCCTAAGATGGTTGCTACAAAAACACATATTTTTAAAGTATATATGTCAATATTTATTATTTTTGTCTTTAATTGATAATGAAGCATCAGAAGGTCGAAAAATTGCCGTATAAATAAGAATAAGAATAATTTATTATCAAAAATAATAGTAGGTACACATTACAAAACAGTGGAGATTGAACAATAAAATTTAACTTAACATTTAGGTGGTTGTAGGTATGTACATTAGAATTTGCAACGGGCCCCAAACTAGGCAAAGCCGAGCAATGGCGAGGATAACACAAAAAAAAACTGTGCTTTGATGAGAAGAAATAAATACCATCAGTAGACCGTTGATGTCAACTCTGATTTTAGTTTCCACGTCATTCTAATTTGATTACTTTTGTTTCTGTTTTTATATTTGAGTATGATTGTCAATTTAAATTTATTTATTTCAATCTAGGTACAACACGGTACACTTATGAGCGTCAACAGAGTAAACATAAAATACTAATCTACTATAAACAATAAAAATATCTATAAATTTAAGAATTAAAGTAAATTAATGCTGTAAAAAATATCTTAGAGTTTAGTGCTTATGGTACAGTCCAAATTCAGCAATGAAGCCTTGTCACACTAACATATCTTTAACGCTATAATATGCATTTTGCATTAAAAAGTCTTTTATTTTAGTTTTAAATACGCTGTCAGTTTGAATTAATAGTATTTCCCAAAGGTTGTCTGGAAGAGATCGCACTTATCGATAAGACCGCCCAATGTGCCGTATTTTAAAAATAAGTTATTGTATTTGTTCCTTATATGGTGTAATAAAGTGTTTATACTTGTGCCTTGTCTTATAGTTGTGACGTTGTCCGCATGTTGTAATCCTGTTTGAATGTTTCTGAGCGTACAGAATATCCAAGAGGACATACAAACAAGGCAATGTTAAAATTTTCACTTGTGAAAAGACGTTTCTTAGCTATTCTCTAGGGCTAAGCCTATAGATAGCCCTTACAGCTCGTTTCTGTAATACACAAATTCTATTGGTGTCGGCAGCATTGTCCCAGAGCAATAACCCGTACGACATTACAGAGTGAAAATATTGTGAAACATATAGTTAATAGAATCAGGCGTTACTTTGCGGAAATCCATATTTAAAATGAAGAAAATAGAAAATATGTAGCTTACTTCCGCCAAAATTGTTAGTCAGACAAATGATAAATGGTAAAAATAAACAAAAGTAAAACCCCACGCTAAAAAACCCTACCCAAATTGAACTATTGTAAAATATAAATGAAAAGAAAGCTAAGGCCAGGAGGCCACAAAAAAAAACTTGTTAAATGCGTCACAAATAACAGGCAGCGATGACGTAATCGTAAATGTGGTGCAATAGTGGCGCGACCTTGTGAGATCATTCCGGCTCAGACTGGTTCGCTTCGATGCAGTAGTGCAGACGCACTGGCTCAGGCGCGTTGCCTATATAAGGGAATTTTTCACCATTGCTTAGTCACTCTCAGTCCAGCACTCGACGAGTCAACATCAAAATCTGAAGATGCCTCGTGCAGAGGCGAAACACGTGTCGTATTGATGTCAGACGTTTGGTATTTGGATTGAGGTATATGTTTTTTGTTGTGTATTTATAATATATGTATATAAATATATAAGTGTTACGATACTTGTATTTCAGTAGGGTTTGTTTAGCGTGGGGGTTTTAAATGTTTTTTTTTTTGTGGCCTCCTTGCCTTAGCTTTCTTTTCATTTATATTTTACAATAGTTCAATTTGGGTAGGGTTTGTTTAGCGTGGAGTTTTACTTTTGTTTATTTTTACCATTTATCATTTGTCTGACTAACAATTTTGGCGGAAGTAAGCTACATATTTTCTATTTTATTCATTTTTAATTGTGAAACATATTAATTTATATATATCAAAATCCGAGCTACGATTTCCAGCATAACCACGTTGTATGGCAATGCTTAGTCTTTGGGCAAAGTAAAGGCCAGCATTTTGGTGACATGTTGCTTCTACCAGACTATTCTATCCTAAAAACATTACGCTCCTTTTTTTAGGGCCGTTGTATAAAAATAAGCCAGCATTGCAGTGACACGTCTGTCTGTTGGATATAGAGACAGTCCAATCTCCTTGCTATCATAGACAAGATGGTGTTGGAGCTACAATTTATTGCAATAAAAAAAGCTTCATACCAAATTTGATCAAGATCGTTTCAGCCGTTTATTTGCGAAAACGAAACAGACAGTTACTTTTATAATTTTAGTAGGATTTAGGAAAGAATATAGCAGTCACTTACACAACTTGTGAAACTTCTTGTGGTGGTTGTCTAGCTCCGCCGAGGGCACCGGCTCCTTGCAGACGGGGCACACCTTGATGTTCCGCGCACAGTGCACCAGGTGGATGGTGAAGTTCACTGCTGGGATTTCACGCTTGCTGGAAATTTGCAATTTTACTAATATTACTTTTGTTTCATAATTTAGTACTTTTTTTAACAGCTGTTTGTTTTGTAAAATTAATTTTCAATTATTTTTAAGGTTCCGTATGTCGTAATTAAAATAGGGTTCACTGGTATGTCTTTCTGTCTGACTGACTATCTGTCCATCTGTCAGTAACAATTAGTTAGTGACAGATGGACAGATAATCAGATCAGCCCAGCCGATTCAGAGCCTAATCGATAACAAACTGAATCGGTTTGATATGATATTTTGACATAAAAATGTATTGAATGGAGCAATTACAAACCAAATCCACAGAATAAATTATATTGAATCGATCAACAACTGAGTTATCGAATGTGTCTGAATCAGGGGGCTGATTTTGAAATGAATTTCTGACTTAAACACGGACATATAGCTTACTTAAATAAATTGATTATGAATATGGGTGTTACATTTGGGAGAAATTCAGACAATTAAAAGAAAAAGTTTTGCAAGTTGTACCATGTGACATATAAAATGATAGGGCGGGGCCTCTTTGCAAGCTAGGCTCACGATTTTAGGGGGGAGAGGTGGAGGGGGAGGGGGATGTAGAACCCCGTGTCAGTCCACTGCTGGACATATTCCTCTCCCAAAGCACGTCACTGAGCCCGATCTTCGGCTCTTCTCCTCCAACTGATGCCAGCCACTTTGCGTATATCGTCGCTCCACCTAGCTGGAGGGCGCCCTACACTACGTTTACCGAGCCGCGGTCTCCACTCAAGAACACGTCTACCCCAACGATTATCAGTCCTTCGACAGATATGACCAGCCCACTGCCACTTCAGCATACTAATCCTAAGGGCTATGTCAACAACTTTGGTTCTCTGCCGGTTCACCTCATTCCGGATACGATCTTTCAGAGAAACTCCAAGCATAGCCCTTTCCATAGCCCACTGAGCGACCTTAAATTGGTGGACTAGTCGTACCGTGAGTGTCCACGACGGCTCCGTATGTCATAACAGGTAGGACACACTGGTAGAAGACGTTTGTATTGGTGACGAGAAGACTCGACGAAGTTTCGCTAATGCTGCTCAGCCCAGCTGTATTCTTCTGCGGGTCTCTCTCTCGAAGTTGTTTTAACATAGTTGAAAAGTTCCGTTAACAGTAATTGGTTCCGGAATAACGTGTTCATTGAACATAACCTTTGTTTTGTCCAACTTCATCCGGAGACCAATGCTTTGAGAAGAATCAGCTAGGCTGTCCAACATCTGTTGCAAGTCCTGCAACGTTTCTGCCACAATGACAATGTGATCTGCGAATCTCACGTGTGAGATGTACTCACCGTTAATGTTAATGCCATATCCTTTCCAGTCCAGAGTCTTACTTCAATTCACTCACTTCTTGTTTTCTGGCATTTGCCATTCCACAATTCCGCCAATGTCACGTAAGTTATATTCCGAAAAATAAGGGAGAATACCAGAATGAAATTAAACATATCCTCCAATGCATTTGAGAACAATTTTGGAGAAATAACGTCCCCTTGTCTCACAACTCGATTGCAGGGGGATATGCTTAGTCTGCTGATTCTGTCCTTGGACGGTCATTGTTGCGGCGTCTAACAGACATCTCAACACTTGTATATACCGCCAGTCGACTTGGCATCGTTGCAGGGACTCCAAAACAGACCAAGTCTCGATAGAGTCAAAGGCTTTCTCATAGTCCACAAATCAAGCCAGGCCCCTGTGCCTGATTATACTCTTCTGTATAATCTGCCGCACTGTATGGATGTGGTCTATGGTACCGTATCCTCCCCGAAACCCGGGCTGCTCTGTTGGCTGGAATTTGTCGTATCTCCACGCAAGACGATTCGTGATGACTCTCGAAAACAGCTTGTAGACATGGCTCAGGAGGGAAATAGGCCAATAGTTTTTCAAAAGGGTCTTGTCACCCTTTTTGAAAAATAGGGCGTCCAGACTCTTGTTCCATGCCTTTGGAGTTCTCCCAGAGAAGAGAACAGAATTATACATATGCTGAAGCTCTGGAGTGGGAGTACCTCTTCCAAGATGTTATGTATGGCGCCAAAGACTAGAGTAGGTTAGAACATGATTACACAAGCACCAAAGCTAATTCACGGTTGTTTGGTCCAAAACAGTTGAAACAGAGAGAAAGTCCTCCTTGACCACCCCCCTGTCCAGGAAATGTATAGTTTTAAGTTATGAATCTTTTGGGAAAATAATAGTAAATTTTCAGTTCTATGCGAACAAACAGCTGTAACAGTTATTAAAAATCAGACCAAACAGCCATAAGTTAACTTTGGCGATTTATAGTCATGTCCAAATCTAACCTTCCCTAGTCTTTGGGGCCATATGTAACATGTTCAATTTACTTTTTGGTGAAAGCGAAAGAAAAAAAACACATACTACTAATTAATAAAAAAAATTACAGCAACCATTCAGACCATTTTTAATAAACTTAACTAAGCATCTCCACGGGGGGAGGTGTACTAGGGGATAGCCCTTCACCACCCCTACCCCCCGCCCCACCACCACCCTTCCCCCATCTCCTGCCCCTCGATTCTATAGTCAACCTATCTATTATCTCAGAAACAAAGCGTGTCCTACATAGAAGGAGGGGATCGAGGGGGACTTCCCCCTTCCCCTTCCATGCCCCCCACTCCCTCCCTCAACGCCAGTACCGGATGTCTATAGCCAACCCATACTTACTCCCCCCTACCCGTCCCCTCCCCCCCCCTACCCCGCTAAAATCGTGGGTCAAGCTTCCGAAGACATACCATTTTTTTTTTACCTATCTGGGTTGGGGTGTACTCTTGGAGGCTAACATCGTGGACCAAACTTGCAAAGTTGAGCCGAATCTATTTCTTTACGTATAGATAACAGAAAAACCTGTAAGAAGTCTGTAGTCTTAAAATAAAATGGCAAATCTCTCATTATAGTGAGATAATATATTTGCCATGCGTATTTTTACTTGCGAATCACACTTATCCGGTTTTGGTAAACATAATCAAAAAGAAAGAATCAAAATCAATTAATCATAATGATGTTTGTCAGTTCATGAACGGAAAAAAATATAGGGTCAATAGGGTCATGACCTTTTGAAGTTTCAAAAGTGACATTTTGTGACCCGAAAATAGAAAAAAATAAGGGATTTTGATACAAAAACTATTTTTGCAGTACAGAATAGTTGATAAATGTTTACACCTAGCGAAATTAATCTTCAATTTGCTTATAGTATGTATAAAGTAAACAACCGAAAAGTGAGCAAACAGCTGTTAATCGGGATGTACGCAATGTTCTAAATATCTATAAATAGCGGTAACGAGTAGCGAAAATAGCACAAAATATTGACACAGCATTCGCGACGCATGTAACAAAAATACTCACCAATTTGGACAATTCTTTGTTTCTTCTTCGTCCATCGTTTCTATTGAGTAGGTATGTTTCACAAGATTTATCAAATATCAACTACGTTAACTTTTTAACCTAATTTTGATGTCTAAGACTCAGACAAATTACTGTTCCATTGTTAAACTGACCACCCAAAGAAAACTGACAATTATTCTATTGAATTATTTTACTCTAGGAGCCGTTAGTAGATTTTTAACTACCTTCTAGGAATTAACAAAAACATAAATTTTGTTAACATTTCAATTTTTCGGTAATTCCCACTACCACAGACAGACCTAAGTGATTGAATGAATGATTTGAACAAATAGATAACAGATTGTACCTTTTTTTTTATACGCTTTATATTAGCTTCACTTGTATGTTTGTATGTTTGTAACCGACTTTGGACCTATCGACCTTTGGACGCTATTTTGACCCACTTTAAACGGTCAGATTTCATTCAAATTATGCACACCTGTCAAAGACCGATGACAATGCAATAATTCGAAAAAAAAAACAATAAAAAAAAAACTAAAAAGTAGAAAATATATAATAGTTTAAAAAAACTAAAAACACGCTTTATATAGAAAACCAAACTAAAAAAATAGAAAATAAATTTTAATAGTGTAAATAAGAATAAAATGTTTTATTTATAAAAAGCGTGGGGTGCTTCTCATATCTGTAAATGAAATATTTATAACTATTGAGCGATGGTGGCCTAACGGTTCTATAGTGCAAATTAGAATCCAACGTTACCGAGTTCAAAACCTAGGCCCCGCACCAATGACTTTCTAAGTTATGTGCGGTTTTCCATCGCTCCGTGCTTCGGAGGGCACGTTAAGCTGTCGGTCCCGGCTGTTATTGATTAATAGCAGTCGTTAAGCCATGTCAGAGGCCCTCGGGCGGCTTGACAAACTCTGACATCAGAGGCCAGCACTACCTCATACGGCAGACAAACAAACAAACAAACAAATAACTATTTTTTCAATTCAATTTTTCAATTTTAAAAGTTCTTTATTTACTTATTAAATTATAGCCTAGCACAAATTCCAGTGTTAATTTAATCCTAGAACGCACAATTATATCTATTTAACTGTTAATCAAGCTAACAAATAGCTTATCTAAACTTATAAAAATAAAAATTCAACAATGTAGGTATACAAAATAAAATTGTGACAAATTTTTACTTATAAATACGGATTTTCTAAACATGCAAGCTTTAGTTGAGCGTTACAATACTAAACATACTTACTATTTGGGTCATTAGATAGCTCAAAGCCAAAATACAACAAAAATGAGTCAACTATCCAACAAAAGCTAGCGAGTGGGTAGTTACGCATCTTTTTGTTAGGAAGCAAACAAACACTAACATACATTTCAATAGGCAAGCAACAGGAGCAATTCGGTCAGGCTGCTAATCGTATAGTGACAATCACCCACACAAGCCAGCACAGCCAACCGCACGCGCTGCGCACATGCCTATCGGTCTATACTATATCCTAAGATAATAAGAGCGAGAGTCGCGCGCGCAACGGCAAGGGAGCGCATGCTCACTTGGTAGGCCACTGTAGGTGACTATTCATCGCACTCGAGAAACAAGTGATGGGGTAATTTGTATCGATTGTACTTGTCGATGTAAGATATGTTTTTCTTGCGAGTTTTACATATATTTTTAATGAGTTTATTTTTACTACGTGGATTGCTGTGTAAATAGAATTTTTTAGACAGTTTAAAAATGAATTCATTTAAGATGGGAAAATTAATTTGATTATGTAACTTATGCAGATTTGTACGAAAAGGTGTGTTATATGCGTATTTTAAAGCTTTGTTTTGGACAACTTGTAATTTATTTAGATTAGCTGTGCAGGTACTACTCCACACTGGACAGGCATATGTAATACAGGGGCGCACTAAGGTACGATATATGTGTAATTTAGTACTGCTGCTAAGACAAGAGCTTCTATTAAGTATAGGGCTCAATGCATTCAGTGCTCTTGTGCCTTTGAGTCGTAATCTTACTGTATTTTCACTCCAGTTTAGTTTGTTATCCAACACAGTACCAAGATATTTAACTGAGGTGCTCCAAGGGATGTTATAACCATCAATTTTTAGAGTTCGGGCGGGTAATGCTCGTTGCCTCGTGAACATAATGGCCTCTGTTTTAGAGGCATTTAATTTTAATTTCCACTTGTGGAAGTAGCTGGAAAGTAGGTCGAGGGACAGTTGGAGGCGAGCAATGATTAAATCAATGTCTTTAGAGGATGTAAACGATGCTGTGTCATCAGCAAAACAGGCCAGCTTTGTGCGTGTTTGTATAGGTATATCATTAACGAATAGCAAGAACAACTGAGGTCCAAGGATCGAACCCTGGGGTACGCCAGCGGGAACTGGTTTCGGTATGGAGGTGAAATCTCCTATATGAACTCGGAATGATCGATGAGCTAGGTAGGATCTAATTATGTTAATCAAAGATAAAGGGATGCCTAGGATGACCAGTTTGTGGATAAGGGCTTGATGCCAGACCGTATCGAAGGCTTTTTCGATGTCAATAAGAAACATACCGGTTGATTCCTCCATATTGAGTCCATGAACGACAGTCTCCGCAACTCTAGCCAACTGCTGAGTTGTTGAATGGGATTTACGAAAGCCAAATTGCTCATCTATTAGGCTCGCTTCTGAGGCTCTGCGTAGGCGGTGATAAATTATTTTTTCAAATAATTTACCTAGGCACGGCAGAAGACTGATAGGACGGTAACCAAATGCATCGCTGGGATCTTTACCAGGCTTATGTATCGCTATAGTTTTCGCTGTTTTCCAAGGTGCTGGGAAGTAGCCAAGCAGTAAACAGGCGTTAAATAGTTTCGTGAGCATTACTATACATTTCTGCGGCAAGTTCTTTATGAGGTGATTAGAAATTTGATCCGAACCAGGTGCTTTACGTATCTTAAGTTTATTTGTGCATTTTCTGATTTCGGCGGGACGAACTAAAGTGATTTGGAGACTTTCAGATGAAAGGTTGACTAGAGCATTAGTGGATGTTTCTACTATTTGCTGTTCATCGCTATCACAGTCATGAGTCAGCAGCATATTAGCAGAGAATGAGTTGCTATATGAGTACTAAAATGTCGCACTGCTCTTTAGCGTTTGAGCTTTTGGTACCATCCTGAGATTTGAGAGGTGGAATAGCAAAGGAAGAGGTGGCTTTAAGTCCTTTGGCTATTCGCCAAAGATCTGTTCCAGGATTATCGACCTTACTCAATTTACGATTCCACTGCTCGTCGCGGTGTAATTTCAACGCACTATTAATTTCACGTTGAATTTGCTTCACTTCATGATGAAACACTTTGCGGATAGAGCTGTCTGTTTCTCTAGCTGAATATCGCCGTAATTGGTTTTTATGTATTATTTTTCTTTTGATGCATCTTGGTAATGAGGATTCCCAAGGCTTAAGGTTTGATGTCGGTATACTAATGTCCCTTGCAGCAATGATGGAATCCTGAAGGTTTGAGATGGCCGTATCAATTTCATCTACAGATTTGTAAAAGTGGTTAGACAAGACGACGTTATCATTTAGAAAGCTGCGATAGCCATTCCAATTTGCTTTCGCGTAGTTTAGTTTATGGATTGGTTTGCGATGTATTTTAGTAGAAAATCGAACGAGAACTGGTAGATGGTTAGAGGAAAGTGCATGGATAGTTTTAATCTCTAATATTGTGTGAACATTTTTAGTAAGCAAGAGATCAGGGGTTGAAGGTTCATGTTCACTACGGTAGTGAACTAGAGTAGGATCGTTAGGGCCATGCACTGTGATTTCATCATGTAGCATTAGCTCATACAATATTTTACCTCTTAGGTTAGTGGGACCAGGTGACCAATAGGGATGTCTAGCATTTAAATCACCCATAACGAACAATTTACTCCCAGATTTCATAAGGGTTTTGATGTCACTGGTAAGTGTAAGCGAGGGTAAGTTAGGTGATTGGTAGACAGAGTACAGTATAATGTTTCCATCCGTTAATTGAACGGTTATTCCTACAGCTTCAAGATTTTGGGTTGGTGGGATGGCAATGAGGCTATGATCTATGTCAGCTCTGACCAAAATTGCTACACCTTGGCCGGAGCCATCAGCACGGCTATCAATCCGATAGCAAGAGAAACCCGGGATTCTTAAAGTAAGACGCCCCGTCAACCTTGTCTCATTAAGTGCAATGATGTCAACATTTAGGTCACTTACCAAGTTCAAGAGCTCCTGCTGTTTTCTGTGAATGCCATCGGAATTCCAATAAAGTATATTTAGTCCATAAGAATTAAAAGTAATGTCCAACATGGGACATAATTAAAATGACTTTATCAATAAATGATTGACATTTAATAAACTCATGCTTGAGATCCTTGATGATGGTCAGAATTTGAAGCATTTCATTTGTTATAGCGTCCCGTGGAGTCAGCTGATCTTCTGCCGAAGGAGCCGAGGTCTTGATAACTCCGATAGGTTGAGGAGCTTGAATGAGATCGGGGCGCTTCACTGCATTAGATGGTAGTAGATGAGGCCAAGATGTTGTGGACTGAGCAACCATCGGGTCCCTTGCGGCTGTCAAGTTGACTAAGGCTTTAGACAAAGGCTTTTTCACGACTTTGGAGTTAGCGATGGTATTGCAAAATGACTCCCGTTTTGATTTTATGCGCTCGAGGTACTTCAACCTTTCCTTGCACTGAGAGTAGTTGGCTGGGTGAGCTTGCTGGCAATTACAGCAGCGAACAGATTCGATGAAGCCCTGCTTGGGACATTGTGAGGTTGGGTGCTCCAGGGAGCACTTGACACATCTCGCAGTTCTGCTGCAGTTACGTGAAGCATGACCAAAGCCTTGGCAGCGGAAGCATTGGGTGCCCATTTTATTGGTTGTTTTGTAGCGCTGAATGGCGATGACACAATTCGCAATGTATTTTATTTGCTTGAAATTGACCATGTTAGTCCCACTTGGTAGTTGGACAAGTATTGGCGGACATTGAACCGGCTTGCTCGTTTTAATGAGAGTTGCTGTTGCTCCGGGAAAGCCAAGAGATTTAAGATCTGCTGCCAATGAATCCAAGAGATTACCCGGCAATCCTTTAATAACTACTTTAGGAAGTTTTTCGTCTTTTCTGGTAAATGTGTGAAACGATGCATTTTCGTTCAGAAGTCCACTCTTGACAGCTTGGTGGCCTTCTGATGAGTAGCACTGAATCTTGACTCGATTATTGCCCTTGTACTCGATGTGGTAATTTTTGACATATTTGTCGATGATATCTTTGAGGTTCTGATGAACCCAGGCTTCACGAAGCTCCAGAACAATGGGTGGAACTTGTCCAAACGCTTTCTTATTAGTGGCACTTCTGAATGACTGTAAGACCTCATTATCCACTGAAAGGCTGCTGAAACCGTTGCTTGTGCTGATGTCATTTTCCCTCGAAACTGGTCTGGGAATAGCAAATCTCTTCGGGTGTTGCCATTGTTCGGCTTCTTCCCTAGGTCTTTTACTTGAGTTGCTGGCCAGATCAGGGGTCGACGACGAACGTATCACGAACTTATCCATTTTTTGTCGATAGACTAATGGCACCACACTAGCGACTTAGACCGGTTTACGTCGGCTACGTCGCGCGGTTGGAGAAATATGGAATACTGCTGTGCGTGCGGTTGGAGCAACAGCCGACGACAGAATGATGAATAGTTGATAAATGTTTACACCTAGCGAAATTAATCTTCAATTTGCTTATAGTATGTATAAAGTAAACAACCGAAAAGTGAGCAAACAGCTGTTAATCGGGATGTACGCAATGTTCTAAATATCTATAAATAGCGGTAACGAGTAGCGAAAATAGCACAAAATATTGACACAGCATTCGCGACGCATGTAACAAAAATACTCACCAATTTGGACAATTCTTTGTTTCTTCTTCGTCCATCGTTTCTATTGAGTAGGTATGTTTCACAAGATTTATCAAATATCAACTACGTTAACTTTTTAACCTAATTTTGATGTCTAAGACTCAGACAAATTACTGTTCCATTGTTAAACTGACCACCCAAAGAAAACTGACAATTATTCTATTGAATTATTTTACTCTAGGAGCCGTTAGTAGATTTTTAACTACCTTCTAGGAATTAACAAAAACATAAATTTTGTTAACATTTCAATTTTTCGGTAATTCCCACTACCACAGACAGACCTAAGTGATTGAATGAATGATTTGAACAAATAGATAACAGATTGTACCTTTTTTTTTATACGCTTTATATTAGCTTCACTTGTATGTTTGTATGTTTGTAACCGACTTTGGACCTATCGACCTTTGGACGCTATTTTGACCCACTTTAAACGGTCAGATTTCATTCAAATTATGCACACCTGTCAAAGACCGATGACAATGCAATAATTCGAAAAAAAAAACAATAAAAAAAAAACTAAAAAGTAGAAAATATATAATAGTTTAAAAAAACTAAAAACACGCTTTATATAGAAAACCAAACTAAAAAAATAGAAAATAAATTTTAATAGTGTAAATAAGAATAAAATGTTTTATTTATAAAAAGCGTGGGGTGCTTCTCATATCTGTAAATGAAATATTTATAACTATTGAGCGATGGTGGCCTAACGGTTCTATAGTGCAAATTAGAATCCAACGTTACCGAGTTCAAAACCTAGGCCCCGCACCAATGACTTTCTAAGTTATGTGCGGTTTTCCATCGCTCCGTGCTTCGGAGGGCACGTTAAGCTGTCGGTCCCGGCTGTTATTGATTAATAGCAGTCGTTAAGCCATGTCAGAGGCCCTCGGGCGGCTTGACAAACTCTGACATCAGAGGCCAGCACTACCTCATACGGCAGACAAACAAACAAACAAACAAATAACTATTGACCCATGCACCCCACGATTTTTTGAAATAAAACTTTTTTTTCTTATTTACTCTAGGTATTAAAATTTATTTTCTATTTTTTAGTTTGGTTTTATAAATAGAGCGTGTTTTTTAGTTTTTTAAACTATTTTTTTTTCTCTTTGATTAATACAGAAAACAAAAGCATCAGCGACCCGAAAACAAAACATCGCATTCAGTTGCAATTACATTTTCAATAGATACATTTCTTAATCAATAGGTGCCAACTTTAAATAACCATCGATTCTTCATGCATGAAAATGGGGCAAGACAATGCCCCTACCACAGAACTTGGTTTCAATCAGATTGTCACTTTCTTCATATAAATTTCAACTCTATCGCAACGCATTAAAAAGTAATAGTGTTATTGAAAATTGGATTGAAACCAAGATAGATAATAGCATTATAGTTGCATAATTCCAATACAAACAAAAATTGGGAACTTGAAATTGTAGGTTATGGTTATGAGTTAGGTACATCATGTCCTTCGACATTGGTTAGGTACCTACAGCAAGTTGCGAGAAATAAATCAGCAACAGTGCGAACGTCAAACGAAATAAATCTCTAGAAAAACATTTACATTGAATAAGTTTTAAGTCAGTGCGAACGCAGATAACAACAAATCTTGAAACTTGGCAATGAATTTACACCATAGACTATCAATAGAGATGCTCCAAGAATAATAATATATGTACAAGCGAGATAAACTCATACACCGTTACCTGATAGTAAAAGAGAAGACGATAATATTTTTGTCCCTTACTGCGTATGCTGTGTTAGTTGTTTGCCCAAAAGCTCATTCCAGCCAAACAAACCGTTCAAGACATTTTGGTCATCGATATTTTAGTGATTTGGGCTATTTTGACTGAAATTGAACGATTCTGAGTGCTGATTTTTGTAAATCACTCAGCGAAATCTTGCAGCGTCTTGAAATATCATTTCTACAGAACTTAAGTAATTATTTTCTACGTTTTTTCAACATAGCATGTAAGCAAGTAAAATCCAGGTTAACAAATCAATTAAATGAAACATTAAATTTAAACTTAATTTCCTTCCTACAATGTTTTACCCATATATTCTAGAATTTAGGCAGTATGGGTTTTACCGTAGACAGAGAAACCAAAAGACACTTGGTTGTCGTGCCACTTGTGAGATAGAAAGATAGGTGGTTGTGCTGCCATTTCAAAACTTTTACCCAGAGTTTAAGCAATCCCAGATTCAAGATTATGTATACTATAGACTATTGATTGATTGGGTTATAGAGACATTACAGATTTACAAAAAAAATGGTCAGAAAGAAAACTTGTGATTTTGAATAATTATAGGTGTTGTACGATCTCGTTCCATAAAGATATCGAATCTTTATGGGACTAATGTGGATAAGAGTAATAGAAACTTCAGAAAGCTTCTTTACAATTTCTACAAATATTTTGTCTTGAACATGCTTACAGTACAATAATATATCATTGTCATCCATGGCGGGCCATCCTCAGCGTAAAATAAATAGATTAAGGTGTATTATGATGAAAAATGATACACACATACTGGTGACATGCACCATTATATGTATACCATAGTCATCCATGATGGACCATGACGCTTCATAAAATAATTATTTATTTAGGTGTAACATGATCCGTCATGGTGACCATGGTCTAAAATAGTGCGTTTCAACATAAGAACGCGGTGTCGCGGCGAACACATTGCAAAAATACGCCCATAATGAAAATCATTAATTCCCCACCGACCAGCTTTCTTCCTGTCTAACTGCAATAATTTAGACAGGAAGATAGCTGGTCGGTCTCCTTGATAGTGATAAGTTTTTCTTTCTACTATGTTTATTTGTCACAATTTGAATTTCGGCAGTCATCTTATACTCAAATGTATGGGAATAACCTTTCAAAATAATTGAACTTTATTAGTACCTACTCTAACCAATATTAATCTCATATAGACTTTTGGTCAACAAATGGAAAAGGAACGCTCATTTTTTATTAATATGATATTTTTTCTTGCACACTGTACATTTTTTTCCAAAATCTTTAAATTTTAATCAAACTGTCTCCAAAATCCACGGAAGGTCTTCTTACATAGTTTGTTTGTTTGTTTGCTTGTCGTATGAGGTAATGCTGGGTTTCTGGTGTCAAAGTTTGTCAGGCCGACTGTGGGCCTCTGACATGGCTCACACCGTTTATATGTATGTAGCTCTTATGGTAAGGGCATTTAAGTAGTTGTAGGTGCCCTTGCTCTCTTGAATAAACTTTCTATTCTGTATACATATTAAGAACATCATACGATATTACATTAAATTGGATTTACTATTGATACAAATGAGAACAAATGCAATTAAATCATTTTAATAATAAAAGAATGTGTAGTTTGGGCACAGAACACTAAAAGGGTCTAGAGAACTTTCATTTCGAATTCAGGCAACACACCAAGCTGATTTATTTTTCTCACAATCCATACAAAACTATGGCGAACTGTCAATTTTTTTTAGCACAGAGGTGTACTGACCTTGAAAAAACCAGCACGCGACCTACAACAAAAGATCTTATCGTTCTGTCTCATTTCTTCACAAGACCTATGCATAAGTTATTCTCTTTCTTGTATGACTGCGATGGAAGCTAACTAGTTGTCTATTGGTTTCTCTGTCTACGGTTTTTACTGGCCTTGTTGCCTGCCCAATGGGGGAAAAAAGATAGTACAATGACGTTTCCGGTTCGAACGTCAAAATCGTCAATACAGTATACTTCCCGCCCGGTTTTTTAAACCAAAGGAGGTTGAATTACGCTTACTTCCCACCTGGTTTATTAAGGTAAAAGAGTTTGAATTACACATACTGGTGTTAAACCTTTTATCAGAAAGCGTAATTGAGCCTCCTTGCGTTAAACAGAATAATACTCTAAACAAAATGGTACGTCAATATAAAACGTATAAAACCTATAAACAACATTTAAGCAAAGAAAATACAATGCATTATAGTTTATGGAGGAAGTAAGTAAGGAATTGCTGTTAGGTTATGGTTGTTATTTAGGATTTGTTGCGAAATATTTGTATATGTATTGGACGACTGTTTCCCTGCACAGTGAAACAGAAGCAACATATCTAAACATATTGTTTTGTAATCTTGCTAGGCAGTAACATCTTCATAATAATTATTATTCAAAAGGTTAGTCTGTTAAACTACAATATCTTTAAACATTATATTTATCACGCATAGGTAAGTATTTAATTGCCTACCTAGTTAAGCAGATACAATCTGTAAGACTTGTTTCAAAAGTCGTTAACAGTAACATAAATACATAACTTTGAGGCCTAATAAGAATTATTCCTGACCTCCCCAATAAAAAAATCTTAGACTAACAATCTCAGGAAATGATGCTGAATTACTAGCGATATTTTTGGCCTAAAGACGCCGTGGATTTAAAATATGTATGGGAGTTCGCCATTGTTCTTTAACCTACAATAATGATGATGCATTGTAGGCTGTAAACGCCGTACGGAACGAAAATATGAAAATATATCCTTTCACACGTAAGATTTGATTTTCGAGTACATTATTGAATGGTCTCTCATACATTATTTCTATTAGATACTCCTTCGCTTTAGATATAATAAGATTTAATTGATTTTAGACGATATTTTTAATATTTTTCTATTAAAGGTTATCTTTTCGTAGTATTATCCTCACAAATTGCGTGGCTTGTTTTATTTTGACATTTGTGTCCATCTCGCTCTATCTTGATGTGGTTTGAGTGAGCTGGAACGAGTAAGGACATAAACGACGAATCAACTACATTTCGTAGGAAATGAAGTTAGAACGATAATTTGATTTTAGGGATACCATATTTTTTTATTTTTTTTACCCTCAAATACTGGGTAATTTTAAGTATCTAACGTAAAATAAAAATTGTTGTTTGTTCTGTGTGTGGGTATGTTTTTACAAAGTCGGATTAAAATGCGCATTTATTCTCCACGTCGGTTACATGACGTCCGGAGTGACGTCATTTTGGTGTGCACACAACGCTCACAAAAAAGAGGTAGAGCAGCGTATGCGGTAACGTCAAATTCAATTGACATATGTCATTCTGTGTTGATATGTTGTTGGAACTCCCGCCAGACTGACAGTACATATCATAATGATTATATTATTTTAGCAGAAGCAAACGAATTCAACAGAACTAAGAGAGAAATGAGAAAACTTAAAACAGTAAATTTACAGAACAGCTGACTCAAAGGACATAAGCATGTGTTAGATTACTACTTATTGTAAATATAGAAATGTATAAAAATAATACTTGGTACATGTAAATGTTATGTATCCAGCTTTCAGAACGAAGTATTCGTTCTGAAACGAAGTACTGACTACTTTAAAGAAAAGTAAAGTACCACGTGTAAACTTACGATGTACGTCATCCATCACTATGAAACATCTGTATTATTATGCCATAATTATTATAATGTATTCCAATACAACTACCAGACATGACTAATGTAATTAATAAAGTAAATGGTAGATATTCGTTGATCTGTTTTCAAACGACTCAAATAGCTCGGACGATGTCGGTAGTCTTCGTCTCGGATGACTTCTGACAGCGTCGGATGTTCGAAAATGTTATATAAAGGCTCTCTCGACTTGGCAATGTTTAATGTTCTTGTGGCCGCCGCACCGAGAGGACCTTGGCAAGTTAAGTGCTTTTCTTTTACTCTGTTATGCTGCTTGTTTATAACTATGTAATATTACTGTGTGTTTGTTACGGAGTATCACTTCATTGTGGGGTGATGAAGTAATCTATAAGATTACAGTTAACGGGATTATCATCCATTTGATTGTGTTTAAATGCTGTTTCCGAAGTTATTATGCCCAGTGTAACTAAGGCAAATATAAATGTTTGTTTGTGACCAATCATCACATTTAAATTTTTAATAACTATGTATCCAAAAATATATTGGTTTAATAATATTACAAAACATATTCGCCACGTGGTGTCTTGACAGTTTCTTTCTATAGTGGAGTATTCCGAATCCGGTGTTAAAATGAGTAAACAATATACAGAATGGCAAACCTATTTCCTTGTTTTTATTAAATATTCCCTAAGTTATTTATTCTGTAGCTGTAGCTACTAGGTACTATAGATACCAACAATAGTATATAGCAACTTGCTTTGAATACTAGGTGCAGATAAGTTTTATCTCCTACTCGACAAACCTGACCAACTGAAGGCTAACATTACAAAACTTAGGTTTTGATAATCTTACAGTACATATAATTATTGTACACAGATTAAGTATCAGAATGGATAGAGCTATAAAACGTTGCCGCTCCACCCGGCCATTCGTTTACGCGTTGTCTTGTTTCATTGTCTTTTACACGGATCGTCCCCTTGAGTGAATGAGAAAGCTATTGTAAGATTGGCAACCTCGCACTGTCCGTGTACCTCGTGTCGATTGTTGACCCCCTAGGAGGCCATAACAACCTGTGTGCATATAAAGTGTAATCCTAGTGAAATATCTTTGCTAAGACTAGACATTCTAGCTAAATAATGAAACTATGTCGTGTTGTGCTGTGTTTTGTGCATCAAGAACAATAAAAGGAGGAGTAAAAGATCCGGAATTATCATTTCACAGGTATATCTTTACTGGCTATTATTATCTTAATTATCGAAGTTTCAAAGCAAAAATGTATTTCACATTAAGGATACACATAATTAACATCATATAATTACCACGTGGTGATGATTAACTAAGCATTTAGAGCTTTAATCTAAGTTAATTAAATGCTTTGTTTTCCGCCTCCAGACTAGTGATGTTCCTACAGCGCTAATACGACTTTGTCGATGTTTGCTAAATCCATATGCTTGCCTAATCAATATTATTAAGTGAAACATTGACCGTTTATTCTTCTTTCGCTGAATGGATTTAGATGATATTTTGTAAGGAAGGATGTTGACTGAGGTATATTGGGCACAACTGTACAAGCTTGGCCCACGATTTTAGGAAAGTGGGTAGGGGCTACAGGAAGGGGGAGAGAGTAGTACCGCCCCTGAGAGGGTGGGGGGGGGGATCTCTCCCCTCTCTGAAATATGTATTTTTATATATATTTCGCTTCGCTCCCTCCTTCACCTTCTAACCTAAAAAAACAGCACTTAACAGAAGCGTAAAAAAGGGGGATAGATCTTCCCACCCTCTGAGAGATGTTTTTTTTATTGCTTCGCTTCGCTCCTTCCTTCGCCTTCTCACCTAAAAAAACAGCACTTAACAGAAGCGTAAAACTTCGAAAAAATAGCAAAATATAACACAGGACAGGACTCCATGACTTTGGAGTTTTCCCAGAGAAGAGGACAGAATTTGTTGTTTGGACCCAAATCTCGATCGAAAACCCGTCATAGCACGTGACTTGTTTAAAATTTTTATTCAATAGACACACAGTACAGTCACACAATCGGGTTTTAGCATCATTTTAACTTGTTTCATTGAAACCTTTCGTATAGTTTTTGAACGTAACAATGATTTTTACTTGTCGATGAGAAATATAAAATTTTAAATAAATAAACAAACAGCAAGTCGATGTAATTTAACCTCACCTACGAGAAACATTAAAGAAATTGTGGTTTTCAAATCGTTATTTTTTTCGGTGGTTAGGATTTAGTCACTAAAGTTGTATTTTACTTGCAGTTTTGGATGAAAAAATTATTACGTTTTTGATAAATCTGGAACCACAAGACGATGTAATTTGGCCTTACCTACAAGAAAATAAAATAGGTACACAGCATGTCGTAAGTGGAAATGTTAGGTTTTGTTTCTCACCTCCTCAAATAAATAAAAGCTTGAAATAAAATCCAACAAGGAGTATAACTCAAACCACTCGAATATCTGCTCCCGTCCCGAAGCCAGTAAGTATAGTCATTGTGGCACGTCATTATTATATATATATATATATATATAATAATATAATATATATATATATATATATATATATTTTCCGCTTTTTATTTATATATATATATATATAAGTTTTACGCTTCTGTTAAGTGCTGTTTTTTTAGGTGAGAAGGCGAAGGAAGGAGCGAAGCGAAGCAATAAAAAAACATCTCTCAGAGGGTGGGAAGATCTATCCCCCTTTTTTTACGCTTCTGTTAAGTGCTGTTTTTTTAGGTTAGAAGGTGAAGGAGGGAGCGAACCGAAGTAATAAAAAAACATATCTCAGAGGGTGGGAAGATCAAGCCCCCTACTTTTACGCTTCTGTTAAGTGCTGTTTTTTTGGGTTAGAAGGCGAAGGAGGGAGCGAAGCCAAGCAATAAAAAAAAACATATCTCAGAGGGTGGGAAGATCTAGCCCCCTACTCTCCCTTCTCCCCGCTCCCTCCTTAAATCGTGGGCCAACCAAGTACAATGGTCCCTCAAAAGTGCAAGGTGTCAAACTGACAGGTGTCAACCTTATGGGTGCAATAAGGAAGGATTTATTTGAAATTTCATTCCTGAAGAAAGGGTGACGGTGTTGGGAAAATTTGCACGCGGGCGACGAGTATTAAACTTAAAATAATAAAATGTTTTGTTGTACGTTTCCAAAATGTCCGGAAATCAGAAATCAGTGGATAAAAGCTGTAAAGCGCGAAAATTGGGAGCCGACTAAATACTCCAGGCTTTGCTCGAAACATTTCTAGCTTTGTGACTGGATTGTCAATAAAGAAACGATCATTTTTGAAGAATATCCGATATATTATCAACCGGTGGATAAAAAAATGATTTTTCAAGTGTTGGTTGAAGTACCTAAAAAATTGTTATATGCCACTGTGTATGCAATATGACGATACTTTGCCACTTTACTTCAAAATAACAGAAGTCAGCTTTCCATCAAATGATTGCTTTAGATTGTAGAATTGTAAATAAAGGCACTATTTTTAACACACTATTAACCGGGCTGGCCACCATGCCGATTTCAAATCGTTCAGTGTGCACACAGACGAGAGACCCCTATATCTAAAATCCTAAACCCTTTGTTGCGAGTTGCGGCATCCAAATTAACGGAATGCGTCATCGGTGATCATCTATCATAATATTATGTATGTAGCCACGAACCCCAAAATAATAGGGATCTCTATCGATACGATAACAACCGATATGCTGTTAGCCTCTTTTTTAGTCTGTCGTCTGCGGAAATCGTGCAAGTCTCTTTAGTGTTACTATTACGTATTATTGTAAGTATTCTTTGTGGTTTGCCTAGCAAAAGTCAAGTGTAACTTATTGTAGATATTATAGCGTGCTCCTGTCGAGTGTCAATGTGATAAGTATTTATTAAATTTATTTCGTAATTAAACTATATTATTTAAAAATAACTTGCCTTATTAAAAATAAGAAGTCATCGTCTTTTCGTAATTTCTGTTTAGAATCAGCTTGATTTAATACAGTCAAATTAACATTACATGAATCTGTCTGAAAACTTTAAACATTGTTATGATAACAACACTGAAAAACTGCTACTTATGAGTATTATGAAATTATTTTTGCATGTTCTGTAAAGTAAATAGTTTTAGCATAAATATTATTTCCTATATTTTCATATTCTGCAGTTTGTTTAGATATGTTTTTATCGATATGGTCGGCACTAGCGATCACTTCCCTACTCACGCACACTAATGCAAATATGGGAAATCACACCAACATAAAATGGACATGCTACCCAAGCTTAAGCTCCAGCCTTTCTGATACTTAATCTGTGGTTTGCAGTCTCAGCACTGTGAGTGCAATTTAAACCACACTGAATGAACCAGAATTTGACAAAATAAAAATTGAATTTGACAGTTTTTCTTTTTATAGAACTTTCAACTGTGGCTTTCAATCAACTAGTTTTGGTAACCTTTTCCCATATACTATTTATAGCCTTTTCACTACAACTCACCGTTTTTGAGATACCTTTAGGTGAAAAAAGTGTAAGCCTAAAGTAGGAACTTTGTGCCCCCTCCCCACTCCGGCTCACCTGTTAGACTTCAGGACTTTTAGTATGTTCACTTCCTAGCACCTTGAACAAGTTTCTGAAGGAATCGCTTAGGTACCTGCTCACGCACTCTACACCCCCTTTTTGGGCCATTCGTTGATCGAAATATACATACCTACAGTTCCAAGACCTGTCAGACTGTAAAAGGTCCTTGCCATAAACAAATAGGTACTAAAACAAAAAAGTATAAATTCATAATATCATTTATTCATATTATTTTACAAGAAAACAAATATCCACACATGGATAAAACAATGTTAAATCTACACTCAGGAACAAAATCGTGAAAACATCTTTATATGTATGACAATATATTTTGCACTATCTAAAGCTTTTTTACTTGTGGATAAGCAAAAAGAGGCACATTTAAAAAACCTTTTGTTGGTAGGAAATTACTCAGGGAAATTGCATGTAATGTAAATACTAAGGGAATTCTATAAGTGAAGTCCCCAATGCAAAAGTATTTTAATTTTCATTAAAAAAAGACAAGATAAAAATAACATACGTTTGTTTTACTGATGTTTATCAAGTTATAAAAATGTATACATAAAAAACAGACTTTTCTGTACTAACCTTGAATAAACTTAAACTTTTTTCTAATTCATTGTTTCAAAACAAATATGTTTATATTAAGTCATTTTGTCTGTCTGCCGTTCCGGGTGGAATCTTGCAACTCAAATTTCAAGCACTTCCTGATTTGATATCCGGCTGAAACCTTGGTTTTTACTTTAGTTTTTTAATCTAAATTTGCTGCTTGTATGCATCAATGCACCAAAGCTCAATCTATATAGAATGATCAGACTTATGTTTTTTTTATTAATGAAAATTAAACAACATTTGTATGCAATTATGAATGTCTGCTACTTTACGCAACCAAGAACTTCAAAAACATTATATTCAAGAAGGTTTAAAAAAGACGGGAGTCTACACAGCCAAACAAAAGAGTGAAGCATAGCAAATGGCGGCTGCGGATGTGTACGTCAGAGGATAATTTGTGGTTATTACACAATTTCATCAAAAAAGATATTGTTTTTTGATTTTCCTCGAGAACTCATCAGAATTAATACGTCTAACCCTGTGTTCAAGATGAAGCAGTGGCGTTTCGATTGCCATTTTTGACACTAACAATCCTTTCCATACTGAACGATAAACAACCTTAAAGCCTACGAAATAAAGTCATTGATCATTTTGCTTCAATAGTAATGGCCTCTAACAAGGTCGAGATCTTGCTGCGATGTGGCGGCCCTTAGGTGCTTCACGTTCAATTTAGCGGTGTGGAATACTTTTTTTTTTAAACATTTTTGATTATTTTCGCTTGTTTAGTATGGATGTTGAGCCATTTAATGCTTGATTAGCGTTAATTGACGAGTAGGAGTACTAATCTGATTTATAAGTTAGTTTTTATAAAACTAACTTATAAATTAGTTTAGTAGAACTATATCACACGGCAGAAATTTACTCATAAGTGGGTTTGTCTAAATACTTAGATAAAGTTATATCTCAGGGCAAGAAGGTTTAAAAAAAGAAATAGTCAAACGATTGAAGCAAAGCAAAAAAAATGCGGCTGCGTATGTGTGCGCGAGTGGATAATTTGTGGCTGATACACAATTTCATCACAAAAGACTGCATTGTTATTTATTTTTAGGGATAACTTGTCAAAATTAACACGATATAAAAGAGAGACCTTGCTACAATGTGGCGGCCGATCGGCATATCTTGGGTGCTTCAGTTTCGATTTGGGGGTGTGGAATCTGTTTTTTAAAGATTCTTGTCACAGGGTTACAGGTTTGTTTAAGACAGAAAAAAACGATAAAATAACAAGCAATTCTAGAATCTGTGGCTTATAACTTGCATTATGACATTTTATACAGATTTTACGCCAATTAGCGTAAATATACGTCTCTGATTATGGCATTTAGAATAAATTTATTATTTAACTACCCACAAAAAAGAGCATTCATGGTGAATATCTCGGTATTAACTTGTGTATTAGTAACCATTAAAACTTTCTAGAGACAGCTCACTACAATGCAATACATACATTATTCCTATGAAAAATGGTAGTATTAACACATTGCAGACTTATCTGTCTCTACCTTAAATAATAATAATTTAATGATAACCAAGTTTGCCATATCTTAACTCTAAATAGTTATTTATTACATACTGTAACCTATAAATAAAGAAATCAATTTTTTACAATATTTTTATAAATTTATCTAATTAGATTAAACTTTTATTAAACATTCATTAAGCTTTGTTTTGTCAACAGTTATTTTAATAAAATTTTGTTATCATTAATTTCTTCCCATTTTGTAACTCGAAATGTACCAGTTTAAAAAAAACTCATTTACATGATTCATCCTTCAATCTCTCACTTAGATCTGTTCATTTTATCTTGAACTAACATATTCTTTTGTAGTAGCAGACGGTTGACTTAGCACATCATCCACAGCCTGTATCCTTATACTCCTTGGTATAAGCGTTCGTTATTCATTCACCTCAGTCCTGAGCCAATCTAATCCAGGATTGGCTACCTGACTGTATATATACATTTTTCTACATATCTTCACTCAAACTTTTCATCATAAACTCCACTTTACACACTATTTATTAGTAACGTCAGTGTTCAATTGTCTATCTCTAGCAAATCCATCCGAGGGCGTCACTAGAAGTGCTAGCAAGTCCGTTTGAAGGCGTCGCTAGAAGTGCTAGCAAGTCCGTTTGAGGGCATCGCTAGAAGCAGTAGCAAGTCCGTTTGAGGGCTTTGTTAGAACCAGTAGCAAGTTCGTTTGAGAGCGTCGCTAGAACTGTCAAGTACGCTCGGGGGCGTCGCTAGGACCACTAGCAAGTTCGTTTGGGAGCGTCACTAGAACTGTCAAGTTCGTTTGGGAGCGTCGCTAGAACTGTGAAGTCCGTACGGGGGCGTCGCTAGAACTGCCCGCGTTGGAAGCCGAGGCCGACGCCTCGCATGGTGTGCGTGGTCGCGCGCGCCACCTCGTATTGCGCCTGCATCGCTTGGAACAGCTCTTCTTGCTTCTTGATGGGGTCTACTGTCTTGTCTGGCTCCGGCTTCACGGCCGCTGTCAAAGGAAATACAAGGTATATTTAAGTATAATTTTAGTAAAAAGTGCAAGTTTATAACTAGTAGTTGAGTAGCCAGAATGATTGATCAGTACATGACATACAGGTTGAAATTTAAAGGCAAAAAGAAACTTTCCACCAACCGGTGGAAAGTTTCTTTTTGATAATGAATTGTACTCAAAAGAAACATTTGCACTGAAAACAACTGCATTATTGAGGACCATTTTGCCTCAGCCGGGAATCAAACCAACAAAAGTGACAAAAACTTTGTTGTCAATAGGTATCCAGTATTCCAGGTTCACACTTCTCTGTTGACACATGTTCTCTGTTGTAGACACATCAAAATTAATCAAAAGTCATGGATGATCTATGATTTAAAATCATAGATGAAGGCTATCTTCATCCATGATTTTTGATAGCCTTCATCTATGATTTTAAATCATAGATGAAGGCAATGGATTTGTCTAATGCTGGACCGGAAAAACTGGCGTGCTTATGTAGGGTTATATGGAGAAGTAGGTTGGTAGGTTGGGTTGATAGTTGCTTTGGAAACTTATGGGATGATTTAAAGGCGTGGGGTGCTCCCTCCTCCCCTTTCCCCATACTATTCCCCCCACAGGACACTTCACTTTTGAGAATAACTAATCTGAATAAGAGATGCCTGAATTAAATTTTAAATGTCAGTATCAAATTGGGTTCCGTTTCACGCATTATTAAGATACTCTATGGTTTCTAAAGCTAACCCATGGGTTGTATTTTAATCTAGTTGTAAAAGAGAATATAATCACTTGGGTCCTTGATGCCCATGAGCCGCATGAACTTGTTCACTTGCTTGCCGTCGTTGTCCTGCGCGAACCGCGTGCCGCTCCACTTGGCCGCTTCCTCTTGCTCGTTCTTCGCTTTGTTGGCCCAAAGCAGCTTGCGCTTGTTTACCTGTGGCATATTAGTAATTAGTCTAGAGTATGAAAGGACTCCTTACATTTTACAATGGAGCTTGGCAATCCAACAAACACAATTTTGAAAAAAAAAAAACGTGATGTTGCGGCTACTGAAACCTTAATCAATTGATAGAGGAATTTGTTTATGAGATATAAGACCTCAAAGATTGCATAATAATATGACGCCATACTATTAGCGCCATACTATGAGACGCTAGTTCTGCCATATTTGTCCTCCAATATCTTAGATATGCGACACTTTAGCATACTAGACTGGTATCCTATAAAGTATCTGGTATTACTAATCCCATAATATTTTTGTATTACAGTGTATGAAGCGGCACATAACTAGGTAATAAAACACTTGTGTGAGATACTATTGTATGAGTGTTTGTAATTTATTAAAATTTGAACTGAGGCAATATAGCTATATTTCAAAATGTCTTACTTGTGTGAATGCCAAAAAATGTTAAAAGGTATCACTTAGGCGAAGGAAGATTTTTAAAGTATAATTCATAAGTTGTGTCTAACGTTAGGCGATCTACTGCGAATTTTATCAACGAAATCGGACTTTAATATTTAATAAAATAAATAAATGAAATAAAATCGTGGGGCGAGTAGAATTTCTATTACTCAGGTTACGCGACGCCCCACGATTTTATTATATTTTTTTAGCTTTTAATACATAATATAAAATCGTTAAATAAAATAAAAATAAAACAAGTTTATACTTTTTTTATTTAGTTACTAGCTTTCCCGCCGCGCCGCGAGAAAGTAGTCCTACTGTTTATCGCGAAAAAAGCATCCTATTTTCTTCTAGGATATTAAAAACCAATGCAAAAGTAGGTATAGCACCAATGTTTTTGAAGTTTTTTGACAGACTTGTCATTACGATTCCATGGCAACCGTTCTTTACAGCGAGTAATCAACATTTTCAAGTTTTCCCGCGGTAACTTACAATTTTCTGGGATAAAAAGTATCCTATGTTTTATTCTACGGTATAAGCCATTCCAAATTTCATCAAAATCCGTCCAGCCGTTATTGCGTGAAAGCTCCCCAAACAAATCAATAGACAACGTTTCACTTTTATATATTTGGTATGGATGTTCTCGCTAAGCACGCGTAATTGCTAAAATCATATAAACATTAGAACTAACCTGGTCGAGAATCTTGGCGCTGTTCATAGCCCCAGGGTTGTAATAGGAAGGCAGTCCCGTCCGCGGCGGCGCGGGGTCGGCGGCGGCGGCCCGCAGCTGCTGCGCCGTGGCCATGGAGCCCGACGGAGTCTTGATCTGGAGCCCCATCTTCTCCATCACTTCCAGCTTCTTATTCACTTTGTAGGAGGTGGGGCGGTACTCGGTGGGGGGAGTCGGGCGGCGCTCGCTTGAACTACTGTCGAGGTATAAAACAAAAAAAACTCACCGCGGGTTCCGTATAAACTCAACTTTGCCATTGGAAAACTGTTGTCCCTATACATCGACATAGGTCGCGGTCAGTTTACTAACAGCAAATCACGCTGATAGTTTGAATGTATGAATGTTTGAACTATATTATAGTTATGTTTGAACGCTCAAACGGCTGAACAGATTTGGATGAAATTTGGAAAGGATATAGCTTATACCCTGCGATAACACTTAGGATACTAAGGTAAGGAACCTTAAAAAATTAAAGCTTGTTTGGTTTTCGTACTCAAAAGATCCAAACCGGAGACCATTTGTTATGGCAATGCTGTTTCTCCGTCTGCCTGTAGAGCCTAAACGGCTTGACTTAGAAACATAAAACTTATTTTCGAACCTATTCACACTTTTTACTAAAAACTTATGCATGTTAATTATTTTTGTATATATTCAACGTTTACATAGAATCTGTGCAGTTCATGAAATGAGTCTTACCGCTACACAAATAAGGTTTTTGAAGTAAGGGACCTCACCTTACTACTTGTTTATTCGTAGAGGCTTAGTATCTACTTATGGCAGCCACAGATGATGAAGTTTACTGGGCAATAATAATAAAATTATTTATTGACATAATAAAATATTACAAGATAATCAAAGTGTTATTGAATCCATAGGCTTCCGAAACACGTTATTTTTTAAATAATTTTAGCTGTAAAGCCCGATTGCGAAACCAAATCTTATACCTAGGTTTTGCCCGAGACTTCGTCTGTTCGGACTACAACTTGCCGTAATAAAAAGTAACCACTTCCTGCGCCAGGGTTCAAGCTATCTCCATACCAAATTTCATTAAAATCGGTCCAGCTGTTTTGTCGTGAAGAGGAACTTTCGCTTTTATAATATCAGTAAGTATGGATATGGTTTGTAAAGTGAACTGTAAGGGCAGGTATATAGTAAAGTAAACTGTAAGGGCAGGTATATTGTAAAGTAAACTGTCAGGGCAGGTATGTTGTAATGAACAATCTATACTTATAAATATAATAAAGCTTACTTATTACTTATAAGTTACAAAAAGTCTGTACAAAGAAAATAATTTTAAAAAATGATTTAGGTATACATAAAATAAGCGACAAAAAAATATTACATTTTTAAAAATGGTGTTTAGTCTGTCTGTTTGTTCGCTATCACGTAAAAATTACTGTAAAGATTGCGATGCGGTTTTCACTGTTGGATAGCTTAGGTTTAAACTTAGAAACTGGTGTATTTGGTGTATGGGATAACAATAATAAACACCTTATTACACCATATTCAAATTTCAAATTTAATTTATTGTAATAAAAAACGGCATTAAATACACCAATTACACATTATTACACACAAAAAATAAATAAAATATAATTAACAACATTTTATGGCAAAGCAAAATGTCAATTAATTAATTAAAAATGTCAACTATACCTCATACATGTAAAGTCAAATAAATCATAAAACCAGATACCTTATCTACAATAAAATAATACACAGAAACAATCATAAAAAAATGACAAATTAAATACCTTCACAATATGTCAAACAAATAGACAAAATGGTTTTCCAGTTGTCAATAAATAGGTCAATATCAGGGTTAGCGTCAAGGAGTGCATTGAGGTTGTGCAAAGACCGACACAGGGGGGACTTGGCCTGGGCAATAGTGCGACTACCAGGAACACAGAATAACTTATGTCTTCTGTTGGGCCTGTGCCGCACATAGTTGTCCGGGACAAATAACCTGCACAGTCGTTCATGTAATTCTGAAGAGTCGACGGACCCTCTCAGCACTTTAAAACAGATAGTGAGCTGGTCTAGCAACCTTCTCACTTCCAGAGTATTGAAGCCAAGCTGTCCAAGCAAGAACCTAGTGGGATAGAGGTAGGGATAGAAGCCATAAAGCCTCTTGTAAAAAGATCTTAAAAATGCCTTCTGCACCTTTTCAAGCATCAGTGTGTAGGTAACATGATGCGGGTTCCAAACACATGCGCTTGATTCTAATTTGCTCCTCACAAGAGTATTAAATAAGGTTCGTATGACCTGCGGATCCTGAAAATCCTTTGCGTTGCGCAACACAAAGCCCAAGCGACGAAAAGACTCTTTGGCCGGGTTGGAAATATGGTCATGAAAAGTGAGTTGTCGGTCAAAAGTAACTCCTAAATCTTTAATAATATTTACTCTTTTAATGTCAATATTGTTTATATTGTAATTATAATCAATTGGATAATGTTTACGATCAAATGTCATTACATAGCATTTATCAGAATTGAAAAACATTCTATTACTAACGCTCCATTCGAAGATAGAATTTATTTCCTTTTATTATTATTGCAAATTTTGGCAGTCATTGTATGATTTAATCTCAAGTATGAGCTTCAGATCGTCAGCGTACAAGAGACATTTAGCTATATTCACTACCTTGGCTTGGTCATTGATCATAATCAAGAAGAGGAGCGGGCCGAGCACTGATATAAGGAACAAATACAATAACTTATTTTTAAAATACGGCACAATGGGCGGTCTTATCGCTAGTAGCGATCTCTTCCAGACAAGATGACAGATGTGGGATCTGAAAGGATATGGATGGATCCCATTGCCTTTCAGTCAAATTCGAGCCTGGATTTGTCAAAGGACACATAAACTACATCAAGAACTATGGGCAAGTATAAAGGAAAGTAGACAGTCAAGGGAGGCTTTCCCGGAGTTAAATCCGAGATACTCCCGTAAACTTCTGAACCTTAAACGGGACAGTCTCCGACAAGTGGTGGGAATTGTAACTGGTCATTGCCATCTTAACAAACACCTTCACAGATTAGGTGTCACAGACAGCCCCTTAAGCAGAGGATGCATGGGGGCAGAAGAAACGGCCACGCATGTACTTCTTGAGTGTGAAATCGTGGCGATACAAAGGGAAAAGTTCCTGGGAACAATTTCCACCCTGAAGGAAGCCTGCGCCGGAATTCGCAAGCTGTTGGCCTTCCTGAGGGACGTCGGGTGGCTGAACTAGCTGTCGCCGCCCGTTTCACGCAAAAGGGGCCGATGATCGGCCTAGTTGCGGAAAAGAAGCCCGACCACCAAGAACCAAGAAGAACTGGTGTATTTGGTATCTCAATCCGATGAGTAGAAGTCGAGCAATCGATAAAAACCATTTGAGTCTCAACGAAGCTTGATGATATAGGTGGTTTGGTTCTGGAATAACACGTAGGAGCCTTATTTCCCAGAAAAATGAGTATGCGGGCAAAGCCGCGGGCACAGCTAGTTATCAATAACTGTACATACCTGGACGATGACTGCGAGTGCGAGGGTGGAGGGGGGAGCGCCGCGCCGCGCGACCGCGACCGCGACCGCTCGCGCCTTTCCGGGTGCTTGTGTCTGCAAATAACACAACTCATGTGGATCTTCTATATATACAAAACAAACTGTGGTAGTTACGCCATTTGTAACTCAACAACGGCTGGACCGACTTTAAATTATCTTTTATTTTTTGAATTTGTCTCCGCCCGAATATCAGAATAACTGTAAAAACATCGGAAAAAACATTTAGAAAAATCCATACCAATATATAAAAGTGTTAAATTTAAAAAAATTATATTCAGTTAGGCAAAACTTTGACATAATTTAATAATTTTATATTCAGTTAGGCAAAACTTATATTCAATTAGGCACAACTTTGACATAATTGAATAATTTTATATTCATTTAGGCAAAACTTTGACATAATTAAATAATTTTATATTCAATTAGGCAAAACTTTGACATTATTAAATAATTTGTTATTCAATTAGGCAAAACTTCGACATAATTGAATAATTTTATATTCAATTAAGCAAAACTTTGACATCACTGAATAATTTTATATTAAATTAGGCAAATCATTGACATGATTGAATAATTTTATATTCAATTAGGCAAAACTTTGACATAATTGAATAATTAGATACTCAATTAGGTAAAACGTTGACATAATTGACTGTTTGTTTGTTATATGAGGTAGTGCTGGCCTCTGATGTCAGTTTGTCAAGCCACCCCAGAGCCTCTGACAAGGCTCTGACGACTGCTATTAATCAATAACAGCCGGGACCGACAGCTTAAAGTGCCCGGAACGATGGAAAACCGCACATAACTCAGAAAAGTCATTGATGCGGAACCTAGGTTTTGAACCCGGTATCGTTGGATGCTAAATTGCATATAGAACCGTTAGGCCACCATCGCTCTTCACATAATTGACTGAGATTTCGCCATAGTTTGGCATCTAAGATCACAGAACGGAAGACTATTCAAATTGTACGTGGCGTAGACGTGTCACGACAAACGGCCGTGCGCCCCGGCGCAGCCCCACCCGATTCTTTTTATTGATAACATGTTACCCAAGTAGGTTTAATATATAAATTTGAATTTAACGTATCACATCATCATCAGCCTATATTGTCCACTGCTGGTCGTAGGGCTCTCCTAACGCACGCCACTGAGCATGTTCTTCAGACTGTTATGCTTTAACGTATGTTATACTTTATTAGCTTCTACAAAGTTTAACAATAATAAAATAACATTACCGTTTCTCCTCCGAGCGCCGGCCGTGTCTGTGGTCCCGGTCGCGGTCCCGCTCTCTGTCCTTGTCGCGGCGGTCGCGCTCAGAGAATCTGAAGAACAACAACACTATTCACTTCCTTCTCTCTAAAATGGTTGAGGTGGCTGGTACACAAGTTATACTCGTGAACGGGTGCTGCATGTGGGGACTGGTCCAGCCTGATTTCTTATTAGTCAGTTTGATGATTGTGGGACATCTCATTAGCACTTTTATTTGTATTTTATATTTACATATGAATTATTATAAATTCTGACAATTAAAAAAGTTATAAAGAATTGACAAGAATAGAATATGTTAATTAAGTATTTTTATCTACACTCATATCGTAAAATCCGGATTATGAACTCAAAAATTGTGGCATAATGACATACTTTACGCACGGCACACTCTAATAAGAAAAAAACATTATAACACTGTTTATTGAACTAAACAGTGTTATAATATAACTTTATTCACTTAATAGCACTGGTTTGGCTCCCTACAACGAGGGTTTTCGCCATTTATTACCTATGGCGGCGCGTGTTAGACCGTATGCGCACGAATTCGCTGAGGACTGGATTTTGTCGCCATAATTTACTTTACATTTAATTAGTACCTAACCAATTTAATGAGTTATGAGTTTTAATTAATCAAAAGTTTTATCTGGATTAAAAATGTCCGACAGCAGTGTTGGTGAGGCGAATTTGACTCCACCTGCCATCACGGAAACAGCAACGAACATGACAACGACCTTTTACCAGCAAAATCATGCATATATGCATGATATACGTAAATATTTTTTAACATTACAAGTTTCTATTGCATGAGTGTAGATAAAGAAGTGTAATAAACGGCACATAACTATTAAACTCACACTCGTGTTTTAATAACCCTCCTTATGTAACCGTTTTATAAAATACTATTTATCTAGACTGATATCTTAAAATCCGGATTATAAACTCAAGAATGGTGGCATAATGACATACTTTACGCACGGCACGTCAGTAATAAGAAGAAATATTACATTATAACACTGTTTTATTGAACTAAACAGTGTTATATAATATAACTATTTTTTTGTTATAATTGGTGTGTTCAGAATTTCAGATAGTAGCTTTTTGCTACTAATTATCTACAATACTACTACAATATTGTTATAAATATTTCTAACCCAAAAAATAGGTCTTAAATCGTTATTTTGAATAGTTATTAATAACGATATTGTAGTATCGAAACTGCTTAACAATAATAATGTAATCGTTATTATCGATACCCTATCGTATCGGTATTCTGAATAATGATTTAAGACCTGTTTTTGTGTTAGAAATATGTTACATAATTATGTATAAATTTAATTGTGTTATATGAATTTTCCAATGAAGGTCCCATAGGCCCCCCTTGTAGCAAAAAGTGAGAAAAAGTTACATGAAATCCTAAAGTTCATTTCAACATTCGACGAAAGATAGAAAAAAATTGAAAATAGCACCAAAACAGCTACATTTAAGACGAAAAAATGAACAATACTCAAAATTTTCGCGTGGATCTCAAATGGGCTAGAAAAAACATCATAATGAGTTGCAAGTAGTCCTAGATTTAGAAAATGTGGATGTGTGCCTAATATCAGAAACGCACTTCACGAAGCAATCCTATATTAAGTTTAAAGGTTAAGTTTTAAGTTAAAACTAAATTGCTTATTGGCCTAATTCAAAGGCCAGATTGTAATATTAATAGGGGAAGTCATTATGATGAAACCTAGAAAGGAAAAAAATAATAAAAAACTAATATGAATTTTTCGAAAATAACTGATTTAGTAATAATAATAATATACAGACGGTCCCAAGACTTTCTGTTGCAATATGTAGTGATAACTGTGATGTAGTTACCTAGGTGAGACAGCATCTCTAGCATCTTGAGACTTCCTCTGGTCGAGTCCCGGCGGGAGCTCGCCGCCGAACGGCTTCAGGTCCATCAGAGCTGGCACCTGGGGACAAGGCCGGATGGATCGATTTCGATGCAGTTTGTTTTATTAAATCTGGAGTAATGGTTCTTAGCTTTGCTTGGAAGTATCGTGCAGTTTTTCCCAAAATATTCAGCACGAATCTCTCTGTTAAGGGATCTCTGGCAGTAGTGCAGGTAGAAACTTTGAGAAATGCAAATATTTCTCTAGTTTCGATGGCATTCTTCATTCAGGCCATTCTGAGCCGTCATATACAGGTGTCCCAGGAAGTAGTGATAAGCGGAGGTCCCCAGTTAGAGCTGTCCCGGGGGGACCCGAATAACCCCAATGTATGTTCCGAGTTTTTGGATATTTTCGGAGTTATACTATTTTTGTATTTTTTTTAACAATCTCCATATTTCGACACAAACATAGTAATTTTGGCGTAACTAACAATGGTATTCAGTTGAATTTTTGTCTTAATCATACTGTAATTATTAAAAAACAATGAAAAAATAACTTCAAATTTTGTTCGAAATATGTCCTCGAAGATTGGAATAAAAAAAAGGTTATTTTAAGCAAAAATTGCAAAGTTTGTACCGGAATCTAGAATTTTGGGAAAAAATATCAAAAATGCAATAACTCCGAATATATCAAAAATCGCGGATCATACATGGGGTTACTCGGGTGCCCCTGGAAGTGGTCTACCTCGGGACCTCCGCTTATCACTACTTCCTGGGAATACGGGTGTATTATATATGACGACTCAGGATAGGACATCAGAAACTCCTTGATGGCGTGAGAAAGTGGGCGAGGAATCCAAATAGAATTTCTCATTCCGGATAAAAAATATTTCTGTAATAATTTGGACGCTAACAAAAATCTATTCTTTAATAGCCTCTTTACAACTAAAAATCTCCAAATAAAATCAAATTAAGATTTATATCACTCGCTCTGTCAAAAATGTAACAGACCTCTTAAATTTGGCAAAGATCTAGCTGGATTAAGATGGTATACCTTAGAGTCGGAGGGCTTGTCCTCAGGCCTGTCGCCGAGAAGACCGCGCCTGGCGCCTCCGTCGTGGCGCCCGCGGTCTTTTTCTGCCCTGTGAAGTCAAAGCATGTCTACATCCTATGGACTTATGTTTGCCTGGTACTTTTTATTTGTAAATACATGTTTTACAACTTAATTGTACCAGGCAAACATAATGCGACACTACACAGGATAGAGTTGTGCCCGCGGCTTTATCCACGTGGTGATTTTTCTGGGATATAATAATATGGAACCTATGTGTTATTCCAGAATCAAAAGTATCAATATCATCAAACATCGTTCAGACGTCAAATGGTTTTTATCGATTGCACGACTTCTCCTCATCGGATTGAGATACCAGGTACGCCAGTTTTTAAGTCATCCCTTAAGCTATCCGTATCGAACCAACAGACCCACACCATTTTTTTAATGTTATATTTTAGTTCAGAAGCATTATTGCTCCGCTGCTCCATTGACCACATTGCAGGCCACGAGATGCTAATGCAGCACATCTCCCAATACTTTAACTTCAGTACATAGCATTGGTCTGTTAGTACATATTATTTTAGGTCTGAATATAAAATTTAGTTAAATTAAATTAATACACCTAGTTACAGCACAATGTGGTTTCTTTACACTCCGGCTGCGACTTTCGTAATTCCTTCAATTTTGTTGCACAAGGGCCTCTATATCATATGCCATACCTGTATCTGTCGTCCCTGCGAGGCTCGCGGCGCTCCTTGTCGCGGCGCGGGGACTGGCGCCTCCCTCCGCGGTCGCGGTCGCGGTCACGGCTGTCAACTGCCGGGAAAAATATACGTGATAGTGGTCGGCTATGCCTCTCTATGGTAACAATATTTGAAGAAGCAGAAAATTAACCTCCTTTGGGCACGACGTTCAGTAATAACCGTAACAGACCTTCTGATTTGGCTGACGTCACACCGACTAAATACCTACGTCGGATACCAACCAATCAGTTCAACCACGACATTAGGGTCATCATCATCATCATCATCAGCAGGTATTTGTCCACTGCTGGACGTAGGCCTCTTCGCTTTGATAACGCCACTGAGCCCGATCTTCGGCTCTCCTTATCCAGTCGCTACCAGCCGCCTTTCGCAAGTCGTTACTCCACCTGGCCGGCGGGCGCCATACAGTACGCTTGCCTAAGCGCGTTCGCCACTCTAGAACTCGTTTACCCCAATGGCTGTCGGTTCTTCGAGTTATGTGACCGGCCCATTGCCACTTCAGCGTGCTAATTCTTTGAGTTATGTCTGTTACCTAAGTTCTCTTGCGGATCTCCTCATTTCGGATTCTGTCCTTTAGAGAAACTCCGAGCATAGCTCTCTCCATAGGCATAGCTCGCTGAGTGACTTTAGATTTGTGGATCAGCCCCACTGTGAGTGTCCACAATTCGGCTCCGTAGGTCATAACTGGTAGAACGCACGCGTTGAAGACTTCCGTCTTTAGGCACTGTGGTATGGACGACGAAAAGACCTGACGTTATTTACCTTATGCTGCTCCATCCCAGCTGAATCCTCCTATTGGCTTCCCTTTTGAAGTTGTTCCTACCCAATTGCATAGTCTACCCGAGGTAAACATATTTCTGAACAGCTACATGGGGACGATCGGTTGGGGGGTAATAAGTTAGTTAAACATAACCTCGGTTTTATCCATGTTCATCCCGAGACCGATACGACTAGAGGCGTGAGCTAGGTTGGTCAGCATTTGCCCGAGATCCTGCAGCGACTCCGCCCATAAGGACAATATCATCAGCAAAACGGTGGTGTGAGATGTAATCGTCATTTATTTTAATGCCTTTTCCTGTCTAGTCCAGAGTCTTAAACGTATCTTCCAGGGCGTTAGTGAACAATTTCGGGGCTATGACATCCCCCTGTCTCACTCCCCTGCGAAGCTGGATAGGCTTACTCTGCCGGTTCTGGATATGAACGGACATAGCCGCGGCATCATATAAGCAACTAATCACCTCGATGTATCGCCACATCGCTAGTCAGTAGACTGGCGATACATCGAGGTGATCAGGTGATCTTGGCATCGCTGCAGGGATTCGAGAACAGCCCAGGTTTCGACAGAGTCAAAGGCTTTCTCATAGTTCACAAAAGCAAGACACAGGAGCTGGTTATACTCTTCAGTCTTCTGTATAACCTTCGTAACCCCCTCGAAACCCAGCCTGCTCCGGAGACTGAAACTGATCAAGTCTTCTCGCTAGACGATTCGACACTACCCTCGAAAACAGCTTATAGACGTGGCTTAGAAGCGAGATGGGCCTGTAGTTTTTGAGGAGCTCTTTTTTTGAAAAAACAAAGCGGTCCATGCTTCTGTTCCACGCCTTTAGAGTTCTCCCATCGTTCAGAGCAGAGTTAAACAACTTCTGGAACTCTCGAAGTACAATTCTTCCTGCCGCTTTCAAAAGTTCCGAAGTAACTCCGCCTTCCCCTGGGACGTTTCCATTTTTAAGTAGCTTGAGGGCTATTTCGATCTCGTCTAGGCTGATTTCCGGCAGGTGTAGTGGCGGGTCAATGTGGCTCGGGAATCCGCATTGCCGGGTTCGGGTCGTAGAGCATATGAGTCGTACAGTCGGCCATAGAAGTCCTCTATCTCGGCGAGAATCTCCGGCTGTGAGGTGACGGCTCCATCGATGGAGCCTTCTCAATTGCTGGGCGAAGATTTTGGACCCCCGATTTTGCTCTATATAGCCTTCTCGATACGGCGTGTGTTGGAGCATCAGAGGTCTCTTCGCACCAGCTTGCTGATATTCCCCGCCCATTTCTCTGACGATGTGGCCTGTACATCATCCCATCTCACATCCATCATCCATCCACCTGTACATCAGATGAAAAGTCTGCCGAGAGTTTGGACTTCGTACCTGTACGCTGCATCTGGCAGAACATCGTTGAAGTTGTTGGTTGTGGCCTACAGTAGCACGGGGATTCTTCACACCCCCACTCTGCCGACACCATGACCGCCACCTTGGCCAGGAATAGCAGGGCTGCCGGGAACTAGAGGCCGTTTATTTTTGGTGTTCATATCATGGAGGTATATGCCCATAGTCGCCACGCTGGGCATGCGGGTTGGCGACCGCAGGGCGTAGTTTCTTGCACTGCTGACGCTGCTGCCCATCACCGGCTTGTGGGATTTAATTACGCCATTATCGTGTTGGTTTTACCGCCATATGTCGGTCGTCAGATCCTCGTTAGCTGTTCGGCAGGATGCTCCACGGGCAAGGTGACGTTGACTTGGATCATCAAGACGGTAAGCGCTCCCTTACATTCCATTTATATTAGCGTACGTATTTTAGTAATATTATTTATACTGTGATTAGGGCTAGCACATCTGATTGGTCGGTCACTCGGTATCCTACGTAGGTAATCTACTATTAAATAGTAGATTGTACAACAAGTGCATAAAACAAGACATTTTATCCGTGACATTTATCCGCCCGAGCCGTAGGCGAGGGTAGACATCTAAGTCGAGGTTAATTTTTTTTTTTTATAAATGATTACTTTTCACATCGATTGCCAGGGAACGAAGCATTTTTTTTAAATTTCCATACATTTACACTGCTAAGAAAAGACGATGGTTTCATCCTCAGCACATTAACAAGAAATAGAGAGAATGCATGCTCGTTTTGAAGAATAGAATGGAATTAAATGGAAGAATGGAATTCAAAAAGAGACAATTGAAAGTTAAACTGGAAAATATATTACTTAAAGAGAGGGGGAGAGGAGAACAGAGAATAGAGGGGCAAGAGATAAATAGGGAGAGGGAGGGGGGAAGGCAGAGAGGTTAGAGAGAAAGAGTATGAATGTTCATCAACAAAAAAATTGTTCCAACTAACCAGATCTTTTCCGCTCATTCCGATGCGCATGTCGAGAGGGCGCGGGCTCCGCTTGCGGCAGCTCGGGCTCCGATTCAGCCTGGGAGTCCTGCGGCAAAACATGTCCCTCCTACGTAAAGAACATATGTACATGTAAGAGTATCTACTATCTATTGGGGGATGAATTCGCAAAATTGGCCTCTATCTGCAGTGCTGCTTGTTGGGTCTCCATGCCAACTATACCAATAGTGGCAATATTTCTATTCAATAATTATATTCTAAGTAAGTAGTCAAGCAATGAAATATAAACTAAACGTATCTACAGATTTTCTTATACGAACACATTATAACTTTGCATAGAGGACAAAACAAAGTTCTGTTTAGAAGTAAGTACTTAATCATCTAACTTCTTTCCATCCAAAGGTTGTATGGAAGAGATAGCTATGAGGGATAAGACCACCCATTGTACCTATTGTTTATGTAATTTGCATTATTTGTTTTTTTTTTATGTGTGTCAATAATGAGTTATTGATAGATTGGGTCAAAATATGTAAACTTTAATTGTTTAGGTAGTGCTGGCCTCTGGTGTCAGTTTGTCAAGCCGCCCGAGGGCCTCTGACATGGCATGCTATTAATCAATTACAGCCGGGACCGACAGCTAAACGTGCATTCCGAAGCATGGAGCGATGGAAATGTATACATAATACTTTGACAATAAAGTCAATAAAACATATATTTTATTTTGACATAATTTAGACGCTTGCGTGTCAAGCGATCATTTTACGAGTGGAAAACAATAACTTATCAATAAACAAAACTATCAACAGGTCACACAATTTTGAATTAATTCATAGTAATTGCCCAAAACTGGTTTTGTCTAACTTTTTTAAACTTACAATTGTATTATGAATTGGGGATAACTCCGCATACATGTAAAGTAGGGAATTTTGCTGCACAGGAGTTGTTGAATAGGTCTCAGTCCTAGAGTTTCACGCAATCAGGAACAATGTATATTGTATTGTATTCATTTTTCGCACGCTTTTTTACATCACCCGCGGGGTTTATATGAAAACCAGCGTCTAGTGTATTGCACTGGGCATTTGTGCTGATTATAAGCCCCTTTCAACACACTCATAAGCACATTTTATGTATGTTTTTTTTATGTAATGTGTGTGTTGAATAAATGTTTTTTCTTCTTCTTCAATCACTTTTCATTCATGCACACAAAAGTAGTTTGCACACGAGGCATTCAAATGAAGTATCTTGTGTCTGCTTACGTCATTTGACTGTACCCTGTAGAGACCTTAACAACGTTTCCCCCTTGCACCATAGGAACTGTCAAATTATTTAGCAATACATTTATCACGTTGGGGTGACAAGTATAGTACAGTGCTGCATGAATTGTAATGCAATGCTCTGAGCAGCACTGCATTTGTTATAGATAGACAAAGCCCGTACTACTGAGAATAACTTAGTTTTCTCTCTCAGTACTGTAGTATGCAAAATGTTGGTTTAGATACCATGTCGGTGGTAGTGAGGCCTTTGTGTGTTAAAATTATAGGTTAAGTAGTGACTCGCCCCGGCTTCGCAAGGGTAGCTAAAGGTTTCTCTTTATTTGTACGCGATTCTACCCGTGTTTTGATTGACTAGTTTGAACAAAAAATGTGTGACTTAACTATAAATAGTTAGACATATAGCCTTGCGGACTTTGTTTGTGTACCCACTATAAACATGTAATATTATGTATCATATTTAAAATCTTAAAACCCAATGCAAAAGTATAGCAGCAACACGCCAGTAAGCGTAATTCAAAATCTTTGGCAGCTAGCTTGTGGTGCTTTTTGACAGACTTGTTATTATTTCTTTGCCACAGCAACATGTCATTCCATTTCTTACAGCGAGTAAGCGTCATTTTTTAACCCAATTTGTTGATACCATGGGTTACATTATTGCAATTACAATCATATATCTAATTTTTTGAAAAATAAAATGCTGCCTTTGTTAAAGTAGCTTTCTATGGGTGAAAGAATGTTTTAAATCGGTTCATTAATTTTTGAGTTTATCCATTACAAACAAACAAACATACAAAAAATCAAATCTTTCCTCTTTATAATATTAGTGTTGATATAGATTATTAATTATTTTTTATTTAAACAGTAGCTAGCTGTGGCCGTGTGGTCATTCCTCTAGATAAAAAAATAGACTGTTTTTCTGTGTTTTACATTTCACCAATATTTGTGCAGCCGTCAAATATTTTTTTATTGATTCAATAAAAAAAAGGACATTTCTACTCATCGGATTGAGGTACATCGGATTTTAAGTCAAAACCTAAGCTACCCGTAAATGAAAACCGCATCGCAAATGGTCCAGTAGTTTTTACGTGATGCGCCAACTGATAGATAGACAGACACCACTTAAAAAAATTGTCAAATGTCATATTCTTGTTCAGTAGCTTATTCTAGTCCCCTATTATTTTAAATATCTTCATTGTACAGACTTTCTGTTACTGTTTTATTATAAATATAGATTATTATACCCTGTTCCATAATCTTAGATATTTTATGTAAACAAAGAAATGTCACGATAAGTCACTCAAAGTGACATGCCAGTTGCCCAAAACCATTTTTAATTGTGAAAAATATTTTTGCTTCTATTTCCCCCGGCCTTGCTCTCACGAGGTACCTTTGCTGTAGGAGCCTCATTGTCTTGAGAAAAGCGATGAACAGTCTATCTTATAGCAAGGTAAATTCGTCCAATTTTTCCATAATGTTTGTTATTGGCCCAGTCTTCAGAGGCATACTGAATTCTTCGTTGGTTTTATTCTCAGTAATAATTTTTCTCACAGTTACTGCAGATATTCCCAAAAAAAAAACCGATGTTTTCTGGGCACAGTCTGCTAATGGCCAATATTTGTCTTTAGACCACGACTTATATGTCTGCTTATAGGCATTCATCACCATTACTTTTTCCGGTACACTCATACTTTTGCGAACAATTTTTTTACCGGTGACAAATTGTGCTTTGATGTTGAAGGACCCGTCTCCATTTGAGAAGAATAATAACAAATGTATCGGACATAACAAAAAGAAGATAAAATAACGCCTGCATTCCGTCTATACAAAAATTCTGACAGCAAAGTAATTTTATTATGATTAAATTTAGCTGCCATTCCTAAGCCTGTATGGCACAAAGAATTACTTTGTTAAATCAATAGTCTACTGCCATACCCTTTCTTCGGAATTCTAAGCTCTTCTTTAACAGAATGAATATTTCATAGATAGATAGATAACTCTTTATTGTACACCACATAGAACAAAAATACAAAAATAACTAAAACATTTATACAAAATATATGGGACAATGGGCGGTCTTATCGCTAAAAAGCGATCTCTAAGTATGACATCATGTTAAGGATGCCGAGTACAAATCAAATTTTCACGACATACAAACAGGAGTGCCCCAGGGATCAGTGTTGGGTCCTGTCCTCTATACCATATTCACATCAGACCTACCAGAAACATCTGGGGTAGTAACTGCTACATTTGCAGATGATACTGCCATCCTTGCCAGGAGTAAGGATCCAGTAGAAGCTTCGCGGCTCCTTCAACAGGAGCTAGACGAAATATGAGAGTGGCTAAGGAAGTGGGGAATTAAAGCTAGTGCCTCAAAATCTACCCAAGCCACATTTACCCTACGCAGACGAGACTGTCCACCTGTTAAACTGGAAGGAAACACTCTACCACACAACAACTCAGTGAAATACTTGGGAATGCACCTGGATTGTAGACTAACTTGGAGAAAGCACCTACAGAAAAAAGAGACGGAGTTAACATCAGATACCAGAATTTGCACTGGTTATTCGGAAGAAACTCAGTGCTAAGCACAGACAGCAAGCTAATATATAAGGTTGTCCTGAAACCTATCTGGACTTATGGCATACAACTACAGGGATCAGCTTGTAACTCCAATATCGAAATCACACAGAGAGCACAAAATTGCATCCTAAGAAGACTGTCAAATGCGCCATGGTTATTAAAAACTGATGAGTTGCATAGTGAACTAGAGATAGACACGGTTAAAGAGGACATAAAGTCATACTCAGCAAAATAGAAGGACCTCCTAAGTACACATCCCAACCACCTGGCAACAGTTGACCACTATCAATTACCCTAAGAGATTAAAAAGGCAACACATCATAGAGCTATGATAGTTACACAAAAAAGGAGTGACACTCAATGGAGTACTACTCCTACATGCCATATACTGCTCACACCATACCTGGTCTAGAAACTGATCGCAGATAATCCAACAACAAAAAAATCTAATCCTGCAAAAAGTATGAAGGAAAGTTCTATTTGATTCATTATTGAACGTATCTCAGAAAAAAATACTTCGTTCTTTCAATCATAATCATAACTCAAAGAAAAAAATGTGCCAACAAAAATAAGGAGTTTTGAAACTATTTACGCGTACAGAAACTGCGTATTACCGATTATGGACAAGAGAAGTTACGACCACTCCTACGAATAAAAAAATGGTAAAAATGTTTGGAATCCCTGCTGTGTTCCCAGCCAAAGAAAAATAATTACACTATTTTTTTTGTGCTCAGTCTATATTTGTTTGAATGACTATCATGCATGCAAAAGTAAAAGCTTAAAAACAATTCAATAATTCAAGAATATCATAATATTCTTTCAAAATAAGTAAAACAAATTTCTATCTCACATTATGGATTGCACGATTTGTAGGCAGTTTTTTTGCACTGTTATCCCCTTTGTTTACATAAAATATATAAGATCTATCTATCTATCTATTATGGAACAGGGTATAGTAAGTATTTGTAGCAATTTAATGATAAACCAAATTAACGTGACGACTCCCATCAACCAGTTGAATAGCTGAGAATTAAAAGAAATCTACTATAGAATTTTGTACAATATTCAGTTTTCGTCCACAAATGCATGAGGCTAGGTGGCACTTAGTATAGTCACTACATGCTGATTTACATGTGTTAAGTAGACATACCACTATAAAATAAATTAAATTTTAACTATAATTTTAAGTGACTTAATTCTAAGTAACCGTTTACACATGTTTTAGTTTGCTCAACAACAATCAAGATGGATAATCAAAAGTGTATACAAAGCTTTTTTTTTGATAACAAATGCTATGCTCCCCCATACTAATACATTTAACTCAAAGAGGTTTTACTAAGGTTATAGTGTAATCTCTTTGATTTAACAAATTTGGGACAAGCAATCAATTGCTTGTCAAATGCGGTAGTGCTGGCCTCTGATGTTAGTTTGTCAGGCCACCTCAGGGCCTCTGACATGGACTAAAAACTGCTATTAATCAATAACCGCTTGGATTGACAACTTAACGTACCCTCGAAACCAAGGAGCGGTGGAAAACCGCACATAACTGAAAAGCCATATGTGTGATGCCGAGGACCGAACCGGAATCGTTGGATTCTAATTCACACTAGATGCTGCAAGGCCACCAACATTTTTCAAGTCTAAAAATTAAGTTATCTTCTTGACAACTTAATTCTTATTATGAGTAAATCAGTCATGTTGCCTAATGCATTTTGTTTTTGGAGCAAGGTGGCATATTATCATGGTTTAACTATACTCTCACTTATTTAAACAGATAAGCCATTTTCGCCTTTTCAACACAACTAACTTTAGCAGTATTAAATAATTTCAGCTTAAATGTGGGTAAAAAAAAGAAGGAAAACCTAACAGAAATAACTAAAAATACAGGATGACCATATAGTGTATATTAGTGTGTAAACCATTTTCCATAATTATATTTGCCTTACTTCTACGTACTTACATGCAAGCGCTACGTACGGAGTGCAGAACCGTCATCTTGTGAAGCCCTCGGGTCGGTTGCGGGGGGATTTGACTTTTGTATTGTGTCAATTTATAAATGGGTAACATATAAAATAATAAAAGTGTTAATATCATCGTTGAAAACAGCTGATATGGACTTTTAGATAGAAGATAATGTTTACTAAATAACAATAATTTTGCTAGAATACATAAAAGAAATACTTTAGTTCTAGGATAGAAATTTTTACTTATTTGAATAGAGCGTAATTAATGGATTTCTAATGCTAAGAAATACTTGTTTAGATGTCAAATGAAGACAACTTTGTGCATACATTTCGTGAACATTGCTTGTTGCGACTGTGCAAGTACATATCTTTATTGATGGAATTAGTTGTGCGGATGTTAGTTACCTCGCTCATGTCCATGTTGACATCATCGTAGTTGGTGTCGTCATCGCGGCGCCGCGGCGCTCCAGGGGCTCCGCCGCGGTCCACCTATAATATCATTCTATTGTCAAGCAGAGAACACAGATTAATATCCGTAACTCACAAAAACTTTTAGAGCTACATTAAGTAAGTAGTCCTATCACACATCGTACATACAATAATTACTAATAATAATTATATTAATGTACACATAATGTTTTATCTATTGAAATGCAAGATTTTTCGTATATTTTTTATGAACAAGGACGCCTATCTGAACATCTGCTTTTGTGCTTACCGAAGGGTGAGGGGCCCCGTAACGCTCATTTTCAGCTTCATCATCACTTCCATATCCAACTAGGGAATCCATTGTTTGTTTCTATTTGTAAGATGAATAGAATTACGTATCAAATTTTATAATTTGTATACCTAAATTTCTTTGACAATATGGCGGAAATTGAATGAAATGAAATGAACGAGCAGAACCACAGATTAAGTATCAGAGAATAAATATAGCTATAAAACGTTGCCGCTCCGTCCGGCCATTCGTTTAAACGTTGTCTTGTTTCTTTGTCTTTTACACGGATCATCCCCTTGAGTGAATAAGAAAGCTATTGTAAGATTGGCAACCTCGCACTGTCCGTGTGCCTCGTGCCGATTGTTGACCTCCTAGGAGGCCATAATATTGCAACCTGTGTGCATATAAAGTGTAATCCTAGTGAAATATCTTACTAGACGACTAGACATTCTAGCTAAATAATAAAACTATGTCGTGTTGTGCTGTGTTTTAAGCATCAAGAACAACAAAAAGAGGAGTATAAGATCCGGAATTATCATTTCACAGGTATGTCTTTACTGGCTATTATTATCTTAATTATCGAAGTTTCAAAGCAAAAATCTATTTCACATTAAGGATACATATAATTAACATCATATAATTACCTCGTGGTGATGATTAACTAAGCATTTAAAGCTTTAATCTAAGTTAATTAAATGCATTGTTTTCCGCCTCCAGACTAGTGATGTTCCTCCAGCGCTAATACGACTTTGTCGATGTTTACTAAATCCATATGCTTGCCTAATCAATATTGTTAAGTGAAACATTGAGCGTTTATTCTTCTTTCGCTGAATGGATTTGGATGATATTTTGTAAGAAAGGATATTGACTGGGGTATATTGAGCACAACTGTACAAGCTTGGCCCACGATTTTAGGAAATCGGGTAGGGGGAGAGAGTAGCACCGCCCCTGAGAGTGGTGGGGGGGATCTCTCCCCTCTCTGAGTTGTTTTTTTTTTTAATATTATATATATATTTTGCTATTTTTTTCGATGTTTTACGCTTCTGTTAAGTGCTGTTTTTTTAGGTGAGAAGGCGAAGGAAGGTGCGAAGCGAAGCAATAAAAAAAACATATCTCAGAGGGTGGGATGATCTAGCCCCCTACTTTTACGCTTCTGTTAAATGCTGTTTTTTAGGTTAGAAGGTGAAGGAGGGAGCGAAGCGAAGCAATAAAAAAAAACATCTGCGGAAAAAGAATAATAGAGAGTTAATAGAGTTAATAGAGGGTGGGAAGATCAAGCCCCCTACTTTTACGCAACTGTTAAGTGCTGTTTTTTTGGGTTAGAAGGCGAAGGAGGGAGCGAAGCCAAGCAAGCAAAAAAAACATATCTCAGAGGGTGGAAAGATCCAGCCTTCTACTCTCAGGGGGGTTCTTCACCCTCCCTTCTCCCCGCTCCCTCCTTAAATCGTGAGCCAAGCAAGTACAGTGGTCCCTCAACAGTGCCAGGTGTCAAACTGACAGGTGTCAACCTTATGGGTGCAATATGGAAGGATTTATTTGAGATTTCATTCCTGAAGAAAGGGTGACGGTGTTGGGAAAATATGCACGCGGGCGCTGAGTATTAAACTTAAAAAAATGAAATGTTTTATTGTAGGTTTCCAAAATGTCCGGAAATCAGAAATCAGTGGATAAAAGATGTAAGGCGCGAAAATTGGGAGCCGACTAAATACTCCAGGCTTTGCTCGAAACATTTTAATATATCTAGCTTTGTGACTGGATTGTCAATAAAGAAACATAAAACAGATGCAGTACCGATCATTTTTGAAGAATGTCCGATATATTATCAACCGGTGGATAAAAAAAGATTTTTTTTCAAGTGTTGGTTGAAGTACCTATATTTGTACTTCAACCAACTACATTGTTGAAGTACAAATATAGCAAACTGTATTGTTATATACCACTGTGTATGCAATATGACTGATACTTTGCCACTTTACTTCAAAGTAACAGAAGTCAGCTTTCCATCAAATGATTGCTTTAGATTGTAGAATTGTAAATATAGGCACTATTTTTAACACACTATTAACTGGGCTGGCCACCATGCCGATTTCAAATCGTTCAGTGTGCACACAGACGAGAAAACCCTATATCTAAAATCCTAAACCCTTTGTTGCGAGTTGCGACATTCAAATTAACGGAATGCGTCATCGGTGATCATCTATCAAAATAGGTATGTCGCCACGAACCCCAAAATTAATAAGGATCTCTACTGATACGATAACAACCGATATGCTGTTAGCCTCTTTTTATACGCTTTATATTAGCTTCACTTGTATGTTTGTAACCGACTCCTTTGGACGCTATTTTGACCCACTTTTCAGATTTCATTCAAATTTTGCATACCTGTCAAAGACCGATGACAATGCAACCCACGCTTTTTTTGAAATAAAACTTTTTTTTCTTATTTACACTATTAAAATTTATTTTCTATTTTTTTAGTTTGGTTTTGGTTTTAAAGCGTGTTTTTTAGTTATTTTAAACTAATTTTTTTAGTCTGTCGTCTGCGGAAATCGTGCATGTCTCTTTAGAGTTACTATTACGTATTATTGTAAGTATTCTATGTGGTTTGCCTAGCAAAAGTCATGTGTAACTTATTGTAGATATTATAGCGTGCTCCTACCGAGTGTCAATGTGATAAGTATATATTAAATTTATTTCGTAATTGAACTATATTATTTAATAACTTGCCTGACCATCTCCATAGAATCCAAAAAATAAGAAATCATCGTATTTTCTTATTTTCGTAATTTCTGTTTAGAATCAGCTTGATTTAATACAGTCAAATTAACACTACATGAATCTGTCTGAAAACGTTAAACATTATTATGATAACAACACTGAAAAACTGCTACTTATGAGTATTATTTTTGCATGTTCTGTCAAGTAAATATTTTTAGCATTAATAATATTTCCCATATTTTCATATTCTGCAATATGTTTTTATCGATGTGGTCGGCACTAGCGATCACATCCCTACTCACGCACACTAATGCAGAAATGGGAACTCACTCCAACTTAAAGTGGACATGCTACCCAAGCTTAAGCTCCATCCATTGTGATACTTAATCTATGAGCAGAACGATCTATGTACGATTTATTGCCATCGTTAAAAAAACAAACCGTTATTCTCATAGATAACAAATCAGTAACAGTGCGATAAGACGGCATCGCAACTTACAATGTGGTTTAAATTGCACTCGCAGTGCTGAGACTGCAAACACTGCTAACGATCGGTTTATATTGTTGGTCAGCATATGCACGCTAACAAATTAAACCGACTATTGCATGCTTATGTCATTTGAGTCAGCTGTTCTTGAATCTACCTACTGTTGTTTTGTTTTGTTTTTAGTTTTCTCATTTCTCTCTTAGTTCTGTTGAATTCGTTTGCTTCTGCTAAAAGAATATAATCATTATTATACGTACTGGCATTCTGGCGGGAGTTCCAACAACATAAATCAACACAGAATTACATATGTCAATTGAATTTGACGTTACCGCATACGCTGCTCTACCTCTTTTTTGTGAGCGTTGTGTGCACACCAAAATTACGTCACTGCTGACGTCATGTGTCCAACGTGGAGAATAAATGCGCATTTTAATCCGACTTTGAGCGCGCTGACAGTACACATAGCGCACATTGGTGCAATTTAAACCACAGCGTTAATATAGGTTTTGCGATATGAGAATAGGATACCGACAACTTATTTTTTCAAAAATGTGTTCGGATACGATGTGTAGGCGCTCCACAGTTTAAAATCTGAGTTGTTCAAACCAATATCTTTTTATACAATTGAGTAACTTATTGAGATTATTTATGGTAATAAGAAAAAACAATGACCTGGGTGACATTACACAATTTATATTGGGTTTTGTTTAATTAATTTATGTAGAAATTGTCATTTAAATAGATGTATCCGAAACTGATAATTCTTTTCTCTCTGATTTTTTAATATGGCGGAATCAATGACCGCCGTTCGGACGTCTGCTTTTTTCACAATCGTTAAATAAATAAATACGTGCTACTAATTAATGTAAATGTGATAGAAAATTTATAACAGAAGTGTGTGCCACAAATTGTGTTTAAAAGTATTTTCAGTAAAAGCCTGGAGTGCCCATAATCAGCTGAAAAAATGGTAATGATAGTTTTTTGTTTTGATACTTTTTACAAACTTTACTTCGTTCATGATTATGTTTTTCGCAATTTTCTTTGATTTTTCTTGTATTTTCTGCCTTAGCGATGCAGAATTTCGATTCTGCTACATTAGAAGGTCATAAAAACGAGAATTTTTCATATTTTTTTCTTTGTTTTCAAGTTTTCTAACCAAAAAAAAAGTGTCGTAATGTGGTGTCGATCTCACATGTGATATTATTCCAATGTTTGCTCCCAAATTGCAGTATTTCTTAGTGGCAGTGATGAGTTAATTATGCAAGCTGGGTGTGGCTGTATTGATTTTCTTGGAAGGTTCTAGGCACAGGCTTAGAATACGTCTCAAACATAGTGCAGTGTACCTATGTAAGACACTATTACAATGCGGTTTTCATGTCTTAGGTTCTGAGTTTGTTACTAATTGGATCTGAAGATGTTCAGCACGGCTTTTCTAAATAATTGTAAATGTGGAGAATGCATATTCGAATTGTGTAAACTAGTTTTTCTGCAGAAAAGTGCATATGTTCTTGTGTGATAATTCAACAATGTCAGATATCAAATTGAAAGTAAAATTGCAATAAAAGTGCAATATAAAAGGCATGTTATCGCTTATATAAGTTTATGTGTGTACAGATTACCTTGCCAAGTGCAGAAAATGAAGGAATAGTGGTATAGTGCCAAGGCATACAATTTTTTTGTTCTATAGAAAGACTTATCTCCAAACTTCAAACAAATCAGCAAATATGAATGTAATTACTTTTTCATAATTACTTTTACAATTGTTAACTATAATAATTTGATTTCATATTTTATGACAACCCTTACTGTAATTGCCTAATGCAGCAATAAAGTTAAGTGCAAACAAAACCGTGAGTCACCAAAAAATTTGTTAATTCTGAAACAAAAACAATCAGTTGTTTGTTTGTCATATGAGGTAGTGCTGACCTCTGGTGTCAGAGTTAGTCAGGCCGCCCGAGGGCCTCTGATATGGCATAACAACTGCTATCATTCAATAACAGTCTGGACCAACAGCTTAACATGCCCTCTGTAGCACAGAGTGATGGATGAGATTTGATTCTGAGTTGCACTAAAGAGCTGTTAGGCTACCATCACTCTATCAGTGATTGTTTGCAAAATCTGGGTATCAGGCTAGTTTGTTGGTTGTGTGAGGTAGTGCTGGCCTCTGGTGTCAGAGTTGCTAGTAGTAAGTCTAGACTGATCTACATGCCACATTGTTGGTTACCATCAGGGGAGATGGTGATCAAACATAGGTCTGTTTCAGATTTGGTGTGAGTAACGGCTTTGAATGCGTGGTCATTTGAACTCTAGGTTAGGTACTGCATACCAAGGTTTACTGGCTCTTTTCCGTAACTAGGCTGATCATCGGCCCCTACTCTAACCTAAAATACCAAATACCTCATTAAATCAAAATTTGTTCTTTTGTGAAAAAGAATTTTAACGATTGCTTGGATTCTACTCATCAGACTGAGATATGAAGTATACAAATGACAAACTCGTATTTAATGTGTAGAAAAGTACTAACTTGTAAACATTGGTGTACAATACTATTATGATTAGTGTAGTAACACTTGCTTAATGAGTATCATATCTTTTAATTTTGAGCCCCCAAAGTCCAAAAGAGAGGGCTTTTGGACTTTGCAGGTTAAAAATTAAGGTTATAAGCTTAGGGTGTGTATCATTGTATGTATGTATTTGTGTTTGTCTGTGGCATTATAGCTCCCAAACAAATGGACCGATTTTGATGCGGCTTTTTTATGTTTGATAGCTGATGGGGGGGGGGGGGGGGTGGAGGGCTCGGGAGTCTTTTTTTTTTATTTGGGCTTGTTTTCTTTCTTTTAGTAGAAAGGCACAAGGAAAATATTTTAATATTTGCGTAGTAGGTGCTGTAAGAGAAAAATGACAAACTCAATGAAAAATTCGCAACACTATGGGTTGTTTATGGAATTTTAGGCTAAATTGATATTAGAACACATACAGAAGGATGGCTGTGGGTTCGAATCCCATTGTAATGCAAATTTTTCCTTTACCATAATTATAATGTATTTATACTTATAATAAAACAGTAAGTAAGAAAAAAACTGTTCAATAAAGATAATTTAAAAAGAAATGGTCTAGGGTACCTAAAATAGGCTACTGAACAAGTTTTTTTTTAAATTAGTGTCTGTCTTTTCAACCAACTTCAAGAGGAGGTTCTCAATTCGACTCATATGTTTTTTGTATGTATGTTACCCAATATCTACGGCAAATGTGGATTGATTTAAAAAAAAATGCTTAGGGTGTGCCTCAGGGATAATCCCATTTAAATTTCATGAAAATATTCTTAGTGGATGACCTAATTTAATTAACTTTCACTCACTTTATGACGCAATATCTCCCTCAAATGTGGATCGATTTTAAAGTATTTTTTTTAAAGAAAAGTGTAGTCTTTTGGTATGGTCCCATTTATATAATTTGGTGAAGATCTGGTAAAGACCTTCAGAGATACAAAGGAACTCCTCAGTGGATAACAGGCAGTCACTTGCGATTGCTGTAATTGCATGTTCATGTATTGTTCACGCCACTCAAAATACGGAAATAAAAAAAACTGACTTCAAAATGAATAAAATTTTCGAATGTGGGAAACAGTTAAGGAAGTTGGTGCCCAATTTTGTTAAATCTAACCGAATCAACGGCACAGTCTTCCTTAACAGTTTCCCACATACGATTATTTTATTCATTTTGAAGTTGGTCTTTACTTTGTTTTTAAAGTTTATTTTTGTCTTTATGTTCGTTCGCCCATAACGTAAAAACTACTGGTGTGGTTTTCACTGTTGACTTAAAAACTGGGATTAGATGCTGAGAATCCAGAAAAAATATTAGACGGCTGAACAAAATTTGAAGAAATGTAGTATATTGTACTTTTTAGGTACTTGGTCCTGGAATAACATGTATGGATTACTTTTAAATGAAATTACCATGTAGGCAAAGCCACGGGAACAGCTAGTTGGGTAGTAGTTTTTGGCCTTGTGTCCGGATCGCATTACAGTTTGAAAATGACAACAATTACAAGGAAACTATCTTGATGGTTCCAGATATTTCCTGAGAATTTGGCTCAAAAATGTCTTTGTTTGTTTTTGTAGAATAATTCTAGGTAATAAGGGATTATTCTGAAGTATTTTTTTCTTTAAAATTTTTCATGGTATGAAAATCAACTTAAAATGGATTAAATAATCCATACCAATATATAAAAGTGAAACGTTGTCTGTTTGTTTGGGGAGGATTCACGCAATTACGGCTGGACGGATTTTGATGAAATTTGGAATAGAGATAGCTGGAAAAAACATAGGATACTTTTTATCCCGGAAAATTGAAAGTTTCCACGGGAACACTGGAACATGTTGAATACTCGCTTTCAGGAACGGTTGCCATGGAAACGAAATAACAAGTCTTTCAAAAACATCAAAAGCTTGATGCCACAGATTAAGTAGTAGTTAAGTGCTATCAAGCCACAGAGGCCATAACCAAGAAGTCTAAGTCTACTTTTGCATTGGTTTTTAATATCCTAGAAGAACATGGGATGCTTTGCGTGGAAGAAGTCGCGGGCTGGTAAGCTAGTAACTATATAAATCTAATTTTGTTACAATTTATATGGGACCACCTCGAGAGTATTATTCATATTCCCTTTCAAACTATATAAAAGTAATACAAAATATACAATTTTCAAACTCGGTCTGCAATTGACAGAGAAATAGGAGGAAGAATATTTAAAAAAAAAAACAAAAAATGGAACTGATGGTGAAAACCACATTAAAATCCATTGCGTAGTTTCAAAAAGCGTTACAGACAGACAGCGGAAAGCAACTTTGTATTATACTATGTATTGATAATACACAAGATAATAGTACTGGCCATTTCCTGAATTGTATTCATTGAATTGAACTGAGAAGGTGTGAACCTAATAATAAGCACCACACGGCTCACGGCCAATAACACATGCCAATACATAATTATGATCAAGATTGTATCATATTATATAGGCTTGCACATTATTATAAAATTAATAACATTACTGTAAATGTACATAAATGTCAACAAATTTCATTTACTCGCAGGTATAATCCTATACGGTTTACATATTACTTAAACAATATTCCAATTGAAAAAGTTGACATAGTGCGAGACCTAGGAGTTATGCTCGACAAAAAACTATCTATGACTGAACATATAGATTTTATAATTAATAAAGCCTACAAAAATCTTGGGTTTGTTCTTCGTACCTGTAAAGCTTTCTCAGACTTAAGCTGTATTAAGACTGTTTATTTTGCATATGTCCGTAGTATTCTGGAATATGCTAGCTGTGTTTGGTCTCCTCACTACATTACCTATAAACAACGCATTGAAAAAATACAAGCTAAATTTATTAAACATTTGAACTACAGAGTACGTACATATTCTGACTACAATACAGGCTGTTACCGCCACAAAATTATACCACTAGAAGACAGGCGTACTTTGCTAGACACTATGTTACTATACAATATAGTTAATGGTTACCTGGATGCTCCGGCTTTGTTATCGGCAATTAATTTTAAGGTACTTAAAAAGCGCACACGACATACCGCGTTGTTCTGTCCTCCTACCCATACTGCTAAGTATGCAAGTAACGCACCTTTAACACATATTACCAAAACTGTAAATAAAAGATTCTCGGACCTGGATATCTTCAATATGTCCAAAATAGTTTATAAGCGAAAAGTACTAGAACTATTACAGAAAACTTAACTAAATTTAACTTACCTGACACTGTTGCTATACCTGTGTGTAATTAATCCTACGCACGGATATAGTAATGATGGCTATTGGGTACCTACCTTTTTTATATTGTGAAACAGAGAAACAGTTTTTTGAAGGCGGTGCCAAACCCAGGCATCATTTAAATCTAATATCTTTACAAAATTAATGCATACCTATCTACGTACGAATATATTTTATATAGCAAGTCAAGCCATTTAAGACATTATCTTTTTGAATCAGCTCAACCATATTAATAATTATGGCTCGGCTTGGCACTGCCTTCAAAAAACTCTTTCTTACCTTATGTTGTATTTATGCATTATTATTACGTTGGTAATTTCGATAAAGTGATACTGTTCTGGCTCAATTGTAAATTATTTCATTCTTTTTAGTGGTTGTTTACAAAATAACATTTTTATTATGAAGTCTATTTAATTTTTTTTGTTTTTTTTTTTTTATTTATTCTGTTGACGGCTGAAGGATTTTTAAGTATTGGTATTTTAGGACCTGGAATAGTATATAGGGCAGCCACGTCAAACTCAAAGTCACTGGTGGGCCAAAAGCATGCAGAACTTGACTAGGTGGGCCGCAAACCCTAAACAAATAGGACATAACAAAATAGTACAAACATTAACTTCTTTTGCCAGATATTTGACATCTTTTTTCTTCAATGAAGTTTTTTATTCGTAGCGTGAATTTAACGGCGGATACAACTTTAAAAACTGCTTCGATTTGTGCGTTCGTCAATCGCGACCTTGCAGGAGATTTGTTACCTTTCATCAAAGAAAATAATTGTTCACTAGTACCACAGAATGATCTTGGGCAAGTGCGTCATGGCGCCAGACTTACCCAAACCATACAATTTGAGGTCATGTTTTTCAAACCGGCTTATTAGAATATTTTGCAAGATACAAATGCAATAACTACATAAATTGAAGCTAAGAATACAAGAAAAAACTTTCGTTTTACAAATCAACGAATTCTTTGAAAAAAACTGTAATTTTGAGTACAGGAAAGCACACTTGTCAACTTCAAAGCACAGTGAAACATCAGTTTAAAATAAATATGGCCTCAAATCATCTTCCACTCGAGTAACGCCATCTGTATTTTCTCTTGGAACTGGTTAAATTTCTCCTATCGTTGATAGATGTCAGTTTTATCAATATATCTGAAATATTGATGCCAGCCGCACTTCCCCCTTAGCCGCACTTGCCCCAAACTGACCTTGTTTATTTTGTTGTTTTTTAGTCTAAACGGGCGGCATTTGGCGACGACGAGGACAGCCCGCCGACACCTTCCGACGACTCGGACTTCGATGATGACGAAGACCCAGACAACTTGGAAGTGCCAGGTAAATCAAATTAAAACAATAATTTATTTGCAAGAATACAATCTATTATAATTAAGATCATATTAAATTTAAATTTCTATTGCAAGCAAGCGTGCAAATATTTAAAATAAATCATTAAATTATCAACATAAATTATCATTAAAAATATTACAGTAAAATAAAGACAAGCTGCAAGAGCTTTATATCCTCCGGTAGCTTATTATAAATTAGGATGTGTATCCTATGTAGGTACGGCTGATGCCTGATGCTATAATGTTAACTTTGATGATGTGACGGTGATATGTCAGCTTTGACTAAGAAATGGCAAGTTGATCTACAGTGGGGAGAAACTTCGTTTTTTTATGACAGACCATAGATAGATAGATAGATAGGTGAACTCTTTATTGAAACAGCACAATACAGAAATATGCAATTAATAACTTAATCTTACAAAAAACATGTTACAATTGGCGGTCTTATCGCTTAAAGCGATCTCTTCCAGACAACCGTGCTTGGAGAGGATTATAACATAAATAAAATACGAATGGTGGTTTTTCTTACAACAACAACATAACTATATCTACTTAAACCATAACCATAGACCATAAACTTTAGGCTGTTTTCACAGTAGCCTAAGGTAAGCGTCTCGGCTGCCCCATTCGGCTACCGTGACCGCTACATCATCATCCAAATTTTTCCCTCAATTTCTAAATCTGTCTTACGGGGATGGTAATGCCATCTATTGGTAGTATTCTGAAAATTTGGTGATTGTAGCTGTTTTTTTTAATGGATGAATGTTTGAATTCCATATGAAAACCACATTTTTCATTTAGAACATTATTAGATTGATTTTAAGCCTCATTGCCCAGCAATGTTAGCGCTACTGCTTGGCAAAGATTACGTCAAACGATTATTGAAGAAATTCGAATTAATTGCTTAATATAATACAGGTGGAGGTAAAACGTTGGCCGCGGCCGCGGCTTCTAGGCTGAGCGTCAAGAAGCCCCCCTCCATGCCGCAGGTGACCATCAAGCCCACCACCAACCCTTTAGCTGGTAAGTACAGTCCATCACCACCATAATGTACGTCTGTTCCTTTGTGGCGCTCTAGAGACCAAACGCGTAGGCCGGTTTTGATGATTCTTATGTCAACCGATTTGTCCTAATCTTGCGAGTGCTACTAAAGACATGACAGTAATCAAAATTCAATATGGTGCAATACCAGACGCCATACTGTGAAACAGAAAAATATGAAAGTCCACAAACTATGTTAAGTGTGGTTGAATAGGTATTTGAAAATCATCTTTAGATATCAAAAATTATATTCTAAATTACCATTTAGAATATAATTTTAAGGATTTAAAGCAACCATTCTCACTTAAATTTTTGCCTCTTTTTATTTTTGTTCGCAGTCGGCTTTTTTTGCACTTTCGATTATGCATTGTTTACCTTGCGAGTTCTTCAAGAGCCTATACTCGTCCACTGCTGGACGTGGGCTTCCTAGAGAAGACACTGCGCTCGATCGTGGGCTATTCGAATCCAGTCTCTTTCAGCTGTTTTCGTTTGCAATTTCAATGTTGTGTTAACTGTATTTTGTATGGCACATCTTCCACCAAATCGTCATGAACCATAACCACCTTGAAGGTTCATTTAATAAAACAAAACCCATAATAGAGCTTATTACACAAAAAATAGTTTACAACACTAATAAATAGTTATAAAACTAACACAAATACACTCCAAGTTCAGTGAGTAAGTATCTTCAAACATATTCGTACATGAGGCTAGTGAAATTACAGTGACTGAACAACCTCGCAAACGGCCTCGTGTCTGGCGGGCATAAGAAATAGTTTTATGAACATTAATAAATAGTCCATAGCACTAATAATTAACGAATTTACATCACTAATAATATCTTATTTGATCCAGCCGCTTCGGGGACGGCATTCGGCCAGGCCAGCAATGTGAAGCCGATCAAGATACCGGCCAGCTCTCTCACAAAGTCCATCAACCTGGGCAACATTGCCAACCTGGGCAACATTGCCAACATAGGCAACATTGCCAACCTGAGCAACATTGCCAACCTGAGCAACATTGGCAACCTGGGCAACATTGGCAACCTTAGCAACCTGGGCAACATTGGCAACCATAGCAACATCGCCAACCTTGGCAACCTCGGCATTGGCAACCTCGGCGGGATGGGGCGAGGCGCGGGGGGCGGAACTAAAGGTTTGAACTTAATTGAACACTTTACATGGCGTTCTTTGCGAAGTGAAAAAACCGACGCAATTATAACAGCATAGCTGCGTCCTTTTTAAAATACCAAATACGTGCAATATTAAGTTTTAAACCACGCTTCACTATGCCAGACAATATTATACTATCTGACATTGTGCAGTAGGTTTAAATTTTTGGATTGGGACATTATACCCTCAGACTTTTTTTATGCTGATAACCCACTCAGACCATCTCCGCCTTTAATTATTTCGTGTCGATGTTCATTAATACAGATTGATATAAAACATAATAATCTAAAGAATTCAGACATCTTTACAGAATTAACAGTATAGTATATACAGTATTAATATACTAGATACTTTACAGTATCGCCTGAAAATAATTGTTTCACAAAGTATTCTTCTGTACTCAATGGACCAACGACGAATTGGACCAAACGCGAATTGGAGCAATATTTAATATTTCAAAAATATTTAGCGTTCAGAGTATCCAGGGTTAGTGCATTCAAAATTAGCAATAATGAAAGGGAAGTGACGTCATTAATGTAATTAACTAATTAAATGTGTTTATCTTCCTTAGTGGACCTTAATATGTTCGGTAAGTAACTACAATATAGTTTTAAGTGGAGAGGAGACATTACTTCGCTCCACCCTAATCAGCCACTTATTCAACATTCGCTTATCTTTAAAAACACGACCACCCTCTTTAGTTAACGCCCCTATAAATAAATAAAAAAAATGGCTAAATTGCTGATTTGACATGTTCAGTAGATACTCAAAACATAGCTTAAGGGGTCGGCAGAGGATGATTCCATACAAACGTAATACCAAACTCGTTTGTAATTGGAGCATATTCCACAGTGTTATGATATTATTTGGATTCGGATATGTTCATCTATGTTCCCGACTGTATTTTGTTTTCAAAATACTTTCCTGAAACGAAATAAAAGCGAATATTTCATATTATCACGACAAGCATAAAATTTGCTTACATTTAGGTGCTGGTAAGTATTACAAAGGATTTATGTATTACATATGTATGGAAAAATCATCCTCCGCCGGACTCTTAAAATATTGTACTTGAAATGTGTTTGATACCGTTTTAGCGTTCCGTTTAAAGCAACAAGATACACTTATAATGTGATCGTCCAGTCCTTCCGACTGTCCGTCCCAGTCTGTCACATCATCGCACTTCTACAGTTATGAACTTAAACTAAAATGCGTGACATTTTCAACAAGGATACCTTAAAAGTGTTTTTTTTTTTTTATTTTTTTTTTTAATTTTTTTTTTTTTTAATGATTGTGTTATTTGCGAGAAAAACATCAAAAAAAGTGTTCCCGTTGTAATTTCTAAAAATAAATGTCTAAAAGTTTGAAACTAGCAATGGGAATTGTTTCGTGTATCATTTAATGTGGTGTGGAATTGTCCCAAATATATTATATTAAATATATTAAAATATATATATATTATATTAATGTTTTTTTTAGTTATAGTACACTAAACACAGACCACATCTAATTATGACTAAAGAGCCGATTGCAGATATAATTGGAAAACAACAAAAAAATGAAGGATAAACCACGGCACCTTGCTCTATGCGTGGTCAGACATGTACTTGCACTATGCATGGTCAGACATGTACTTGCACTATGCGTGGTCAGACATGTACTTGGCCAATTATTTTGTATGATTTATTCGAGAACTGTTGTACAGATTTTAATAGAGTTCTCAGTATTTGTTAGGTAGGTTTCTGAGAAAATGTTGTGATATGACAACAGAGTAAGGATATTCTTGACCACAAAGTAAGGATATATAGTTCAGAACGCGTAAGCTTTATCTCCCGCGGGTATTCCGTAGAAAGAACGTAAATATAACAATATTATTTGGAAGAAAACAATATGCAGTTATTAGATTTCTAAGAAAAGCATCGATTTATTATTTAAAAAACAAAAAAAACAGAAAAACATAAACAAAAAAACATAGAAAAACATAAACAAAAATTTCACTAGCTGTGCTCGCGGCTTTGCCCGCATTCTCATTTTTCTAGGGTATAAGGATCATATGTGCTATTCCAGAACAGAGACCGCAGAAGTATTTCATGACGGTAGTGGCAAACAACTGGTAACCAAAGAAGTTTGCTTGTGTCTTGCTGTTCCAGAACCAAACGTACCGATATCATCAAACTTCGTTCAGCCGTCAAATGGGTTTTTATCGAATGCTCGAATTCTACTCATCGGATTGAGATACCAAGTACACAAGTTTTAAGTCAGACCCTCGGCTATCCAACAGTGAAAACTGCATCGCAATCGCTACAGTAATAGTTTTACGTGATGCGCGAACAGAAAAACACATAGAGACCGCTTAAAAAATATGTTGTATTCTTGTTCAGTAGCTTATTTTAAGTCACCTGGTTTTTTTATCATCTTCTTTGTATAGATTTTTTGTTACTGCTTGGTTATAAACTAAAAAAACTAAACTTGATTATTGTATCATCAGTTTCATTTCTTGTGCAATAAAGAGTTATCTATCTATCTATAAGTGTAGATCACGTCTTAAAATAAAATAATTCCGACGAAATAACTTTAAATGCTCAGAGCTCTCACAAGATGTAATCTAGGACATATTTTATTATACTTTGACCTTAAGCAAATATACATACATAATAACGGTAAAGTACCTATATAGTTAAAATATATCCACACCAATATATAAAAGTGTAAAGTTGTCTGTTTATTTGTTTGCTTAGGGAGCTTTAACGCCATAACGGCTGGACGGATTTTGATGAAATTTGGAATGGAGATAGCTTATACCCTGGAATAAAACGTAGGATACATATTATCCCGGAAAATGGTAAGTTTCTACGGGAAAACTGGAAAATGTTGATTACTCGCTGTAAAGACCGGTTGCCATGGAAACGCAGTAATAACAAGTCTGTCAAAAAGCAACAAGAGCGTTCGTGCTATATTTTTGCATTATTAATATCCTAAAAGAACATAGGATGCTTTTTTTTGCGATAAACTTGTAGTCCGCGCGGACGAAGTCAAGAGGGATAGCTGGTCCTTGATATTTTTTATCAAGACAGCGATGGTGGCCGAGGGGTATACAAGCGAGCCGGCCTGACAAACCCTGACACCAGAGACACACTACCTCAAACGGCAAACCAACAAACATCAAGACATAAGTAAATCAGGTAGTTTTTATCACAAAGCGATTATTGGCGAAAGCATTGATCGTTTTATTTTTTCTGGCTTAAATGTTTAAAAAAATACGGATTGCACACCGCCAAATAAAAGAGTAAAAAAGCAAATGGCGGCTGCGTATGTGTGCGTGAGTGGATGATTTGTGGCTGATACACAATTTCATCACAAAAGACTGCAAAGACTAAAAAAATAAGACTATAATTTTGTTTTCCCGACTTTCTTTTGTTTTTTTTTTGTCATGGAACACGAATAGTACGAATTGAGAATTTTCAAGGATGGCGATACTTTCATTTCCGTACAAATGCTTAATTCGTACAATTTAGCCACAATTTCTTTATTGTTATCGATTGTACGAAATGCTGATTTTTGTACAAATCGAATTTGATAAACAAAGAAACAGCACAACATTTTTGTACGAATTGATAATATGTCACCAAAATTCTGTACAAACTACTACATAAACACGAATTGCACGAATTGAACATTTGCACGGATGGCGATGCTTTCAACGTGTCTACGCACAGCGGCAACAACGTGCGGACAGTTTCGCTGGTCGGTGCCTGTTATAAAAGCTTTTATTTAAGAGGATAGGGCACACACGCGGCTTCTACAGGTTTTGCCAAGCATTTGCGTTTTGTGAGAAAACGTTTCTACCATACTAACCCATAACCAAATCTAATAATTCTGGTCTCTTTTTATTAATCACAGAATAAACTATATTTGTAGCTTTTTTATTTTTATCATAATTTGTAAACAATTAATTAGTGATTTAATACCGATATTTTCTCTCAAGTTTGTGTTTAAATGAAAAATTATAATAAATTAAGAAAAAATAAAATCTACAAACGTAGTTTATTCTGTGATTAATAAAAAGAGACCGGAGTTATTAGATTTGGTTATGGTTTAATATGGTAGAAACGTTTTCTCCCAAAACGCATATTTCACTGAAATGTAAGGCAAAACCTGCAGAAGATGCGTGTGCCCTTCGGTCTTAACTTCACTTGTATGTATGTATGTATGTATGTATGTATTTCTGTCTGTCATGGAATCTTGCCTTTCAAATTTCGAGCACTTTCTGATTAGCTATCCGGCTGAAACTTTCAGGGTAGCTAACAAACAGATGACAAAGCAATAAAAAAAAAGAGTAATGACGTAAAAAGTGACAAAGCAACAAAGAAAAAAATAATATATAATGACTTCATTAAAAAATACCTCTTTTTTTTTTTTAGCTACACTTATTTGTAGAAATCACCAGCTTACAGTGAGCTCCTCCGTCGCGGGAGCCCGCTTAACGGTGCGGAAGGCCTAAATGTATAGATAATCTGTGTGTAAATAAACCTCCATATAGCAAGTAGTATCGAGGAGGTACCTACATAATTTGTAGTTATAAACATTCAAAATGTTTGAAACTGACCTTACTTAACATTTTAAATGTGAGGAACAACATGACTGTGTGGAGTTGCGTCACAGAATAAATAATAGTACTGCGTAGTTGGGTCAAGGCCAAAAGCCACAGTTGCAACAATGCTTGAAGATCGCAGGCCTATAGCTGCTATCGATAGATTTTGACTAGAAAACCACAACAACGATGTTTTGACGTTGTGCTTGATTGGAAGCTATTATCAATTTTATTTCAGTGGCAACACACAGTGGGATTTTCGGAAGCCGTAGAACATCCGTGCTACTGCGTCGCTTTTGCTATAAAACTGCGATAGTGCACTTGATTTAGCAGACTACCAAATTTGACACTATATACAGTTCAATAGCAATGTATCGCAGTAGCAAGGCTTTTTGTCAATAGCTAACAGAATTGGGACCAAGATCTTGTGGTAGCTTTTTGTTTAGACCTCCCGGCTTAAGGCTTGTTTTACACGCACCACAACCACAACGACATCAAGTGGGCGAGTCCTACTTTGTATGAAAATGAATAGTTACATTCACACGGACCACATTATGCCGTCAAATTCAACCGTGTGGGCGATACCGACCACATCGCTACATCGACACCGCGCACTAGCAGCCGGCCACATCGCAAACACAACGTCACCACATCGCAACAGCTAACGACAACGCAACTACATCGATATTTTGTAGTTACCACAACGTAACCATTGCTTCAGCACATTTTGTCGCTGCGATGTGGTGTGGTTGTGGTACGTCTGAATAGGCCCTAAGGCTCAATTTACATTGCCGCAGAACGGAATGGAAGCGTAAATTTTGCCTCGCTGTTCACAAGAAGCCACCAATGATGGAAGACGCGCGGCCCGTTTTCCGTCTCATATCTAGTTCGTGCGTTACACAATGTAATATGTATTACATTGCCGCGGAACGGAATGGAAGCCTCGAAATTGCACATAGTTTAATGAACTTTATGTCAAACAAACTACAAACAAACTAGATGTGAGCCATAAAACTGTCTGCGCGTCTTTCAGACAATTCTCACGCATTCGCAGCTTCCATCATCGGTGGCTTCTTGGGAACAACGAGTCAAAATTTATGCTTCCATTCCATTCCGTTCCGCGGCAATGTAAATTGAGCCTAAGGCAGGCCAGTCGCACTCCGCAACAAGTACAAATATTATACCTACACTTTGCGGCCGCGATATTGCGGTTCATTCTGTAGTGTCAAGCGTGCGCTCGATGAGTCGCGCGCCGTGTGCTTACTATAAAGTATCTACTTGCGTAAAGTTTTTGTCAAATTTTATTATTTTCTTGATTACTCAACCAAGAAGAAACCTAGAATGTACTGCATAGCATTCGGTCTGACAAGTCTCGTAAAATACCTACATACTGACATTTTATTTCTTTTTCATTTATTATTAAGCATGGAATTCAGACAAGCACCTTTTATTCATCAAAGTGCAATTAGTTATAATTACCTATTAAGTTATAATCAAATAATGAGGTATTAGGTCTATTCTGATAAGAATGTCATTATATGTAGTTAATAGAACTATCAACATTTGCATTACATTTTTTTTAATAATAAGTTAAAAAATAATACATTATTACATAATTGTTTATTCTGTTACAATATCTAAGTCATATCATATCACATAATAATTAATAGTGCAAGTACCTAGTTACATCTTGATACAACCCTGCCGAGCGGAAAAGTGACAGAGCGATTCTGAAACGGTTAGAGCAATGGAAGCTCTCGCGCGTTGTGATACGGTACATTCTAGCATGCACGCAATGGGCCTTCTAGGTAAATATAATTCAAGGATCGCAGCGTTCTGTGAGTTAAATTGCACTTTATTGCGTTGTAGCGAGAGTTGCAATGTATTTAAATGACTTTACTCAGTTATCCTTCTGTACTTGTACTATTATTTATTCTGTGCCTAAGGCGCGGAAAAGTGGGGACGGGGATATAATTAGTATTATTATATGACTTAACGTACTTGATACTTTAGCCGGCGGGGCGGGCCCAGTCGCCGCGATGCCGGCGCCCTACGCCGCCGCCGGCTCCTCCGCGGCCTACAACGCGGCCTCGCTGCTCGCGCAGAGTGAGTCACACTCCAGTAGCTAGTACAGTACCTGGCCAATGGAACTATCCTAAAGGAATGCTTGTACAAGTAACATATGTTCACTAAATAATCCTGTAATGATGTCAAATGTGATGCACTCTGGCATTAGTCTACTTGAAATTATCGGCGCGTAATTAAAGCTTCGAAAAATATATTAAAAATAAACTTGTGAGTAGCCTCCTCAGAAGCCAAACTCCTTGGCATTTTAACCCAATTTTGGCTTCGAGAGTTTCGGTATCGGCGCCAACGGTTTAGAATTATTATGTACCTAAATCTCAGTACCTTACATTCAAAGCTTTCAATATTTTTATTCCCCTACTAGTACTAGAAATCGAACTATACTGACCTAACCACAGTTACTTGTACACATATTTATATTAAATAAATGATTATTGTTATTAAACAATCTAAGTCGAAATAGCCGAAGTCGAAACAGCTGAATCCCAAATCCAAACCCGTTGAATCCGGTCTAGCGTGTCGTCAGAACTGAACTGCATACAACGTTAGTCAAGTCAAAACGATCAAAACAATAAAAACCAAGTTTTATCCAAGAAATATTGGTACACAGTTCTAGCAAAAAAATGTAAAGATATGCCACGTTTTACGGGAATAACAATGCATTATTTAAATTATCCGATCTAAGTGTACGAAAACAACGCGTCATCTTATTGGGATTCCTATCTATTCGCGGCGTATCCGTCGTACTTTTGGCCAGGTACTGCGAAATAAACATTGTTTTTGTAGATGCTATGACCGTTTTAATTTGCATAGACTTTTTAACCCCTGTTTTATGTTGTAATATTTAACTAGGGGTGTCCCACATGGGCGATGCCCAGTTTCCGGATCCGGAGCGATCGGTTCGCGCGCCGCACCGTTTGGTCGCTCGAGCGAATTATCGCTGGTTTAATTGGAAACGTAAATGGCGAAGGCCATCGGCCATTTATTCAGCGACCGACGGGAATTCGGCGATCGCGAAGACACTGGACACGCCCTTGTGTGGGTAACTCTTAAAACTATATCTGGTTAATCCTGTCCTTCTTATTTATTAGCCAATCTCCTTTTTAACATTATGTAGTTTATGAATTCTTGTAGTTTTTATTGTAGTAGAGTAATTTTCTTGTAGTTATTTTTTTATAACAGTAACCTTTAAGTGTGTGTGAGTTCTGGTACAAAAACTTCCTATATCGTAGTTTATTTCGATCTATTTAGTTCTGCTTTATGAAAACACCTACGAGAGTGGATTGAAAAGTACTCGGCCAACATTATTTAGTTCAGTTCAGTCTAGTTAATTGTGTGAAGTTCGAAACGTGTGTGATAATTAGTTGTGATTTTATAAATTTATTAACAAAGCAATCGGGCATAATTTCCGCGAATGGAGCAAATCGAGCAGCGTGCCGTCATTAAGTACCTCCATAAGAAGGGGCTATCATCAAAAGCCATCCATGATATGCTCAGTAAATTAGGGGATTCAGCTCTGTCATATTCATCCGTCAAAAAATGGATAGTAGAATTTAAGCGTGGTAGAGAGAGTGTGAAAGATGAATCCCGCTCTGGAAGGCCTTCGACGTCCACTACTGACGAAAATATTAAAAAAGTACTTGATTTAATAATGGGAGACCGCAGATTAAAAATTACAGAGACAGCCGAGATTATAGGCATATCTTATGAATGAACTCAAAACATCTTATGTAGAAAAATAAAAATATATCTGATTTAGTATGTGTTTATTTTCTTGGTTAGGCCGACTACTTTTCAATCCACCTTCGTATTAAGACCCATGTAACGTTCCACGTTATAATCGTAGGCTTTTTAAAATTACGATTGTTTAAAAGTATCTGCTGTAAGGTTTATAGTCTTATGTATATTTAAGTGTACTTAAAAAATGTTTTTTTTTGATAAATGCTTGTGTAAAGCTGTATTCAATGGATTTATAGTCGCAGGTAAACCCAACTTTTCGTATTCAACTCGAAACAGGCGAAAACCCTGCACCAGCAATACTGGATGCAAATCATTCAAATTGATAATCGATGAGAGTGGATCGGTTGAGAGACTTATTGACTGAGTTTCATATTAATTCACGTACTTTCTTTGTAGCATACAAAGAAAGTGCTTTATATTGCATCTCCAATTACTGTGAACCTTAAGCAGATGGAATTAGACTCCAAATTGTCACTGAGAAATTTGTGGCTTGGAAATAAAGTTGTAAACATGGTCACACGGTCACAATTTCATTAGTGGCATCGCATGAATGCGTTGCATGAATTAACATTAAACATAAAACTTTATATTTTACTTGTTAACTTTCCATCATATTTTGGTTTTCTATCAAAATACATTTTGGGGACATCCTCATCGACTCATCGGTGTTATAACACAGATAATCACAATAAAAACGTAATGCATGTCCGCAGATAATCTTTGAAAGGTAATAAATCTAGCTGAAATTATGTTAGGCATTTTGCTCTGACGTAAAAAAACGATTGATGTGGAATAGTGTAGGACACCCTCCGGCTAGAATAAGCTCGAAGTCGCTAGCAGCAATTACCTACAAGAAAAGAGCCGAAGATCGAGCTCATTGGTCTTGCGCATTAGGAAAGGCCTATACCAGTCCAGCAGTCAAATGTCTCTGTCTTGTCCGCGGTGCTTACACCATTAGGGGCTTTGTTGAAGTGTCATTCTCTGCAATCTAATAGACCATGACTTTATATTGTCTGCCTGGCCGGTCCTATGGTTGCGTGTTAGTGTCGTCTACCGGATCGTCACTGAACACCATGTGAAATAGTAGTCTAGCTTAAACCAAGAAAACAAGCGAACTACTAATAAAACCCGACTGCGACAAAAACATTGCATGTTTCATGAGCACGTGCAACGGGGCGAGATCACATACAAAAATTAAAATATTGTTCTGCATCATACTTTGTTGTCACATCTATATATATAAAAATGAATGTATGTATGTTTGTCTGTGCGCGATGCGCTCCTAAACCATTGAATGGATTGCGACGAAACTTTTATGGCTAAGAAAATCATCACAATTTAGAAAAAAAAAAATGCTTTTGAAGCTTTCGTCAAAATGAAAGGAGTCAAAGAGGTATTTGTATACTTCTGAAGAAGTCCACGAGGGTTTATTGTTAAAAAAAGATTCAAATAAAAAAACAAAAGATTACCATATTGTCATGTTTGAAGATTGCACGCGGGCAAAGCCGCGGGGCGTTTTATATAATTTCTAATGGTGTATTAAAGCTCTTGAATTGGATACCTATCATGATGGAATCCCTTGATTTTAAGAGCACCACCGAAGTCATATTATACATTGTTAAAAAACACTAAAGAGGCCATAATGTACTTTGTTAAAAATAAGAGCATCACCATGGCAATATTGTACATAGTTAAAAATAAGAGCTTCACCATGGCAATATTATACATAGTTAAAAATAAGAGCATTACCATGGCAATATTGTACATAGTTAAAAAAAGAGCACAACAGAGGCAATATCGTTATTTGTTAAAAACATGCTAACTAGCCTGTATAACCCGGACAGTCGAGACGAATACAGCGCTACCTTATAAATTAAAATCGGTTCGAAAGTTTAGGCGCTGTGAGAGAATAAACAAACATACATAAAAAAGTACGTATAATACATATGCTAAAATCATAACCCTCCTACTTTTGCTGTCGGATAAACAATGCGGATAATCTGTAGCATCACCAATAGCCGTACAATACAAATGCCATATGTCCTTAGATATACAAGAACCGCCGCAGAAACCGTTTTGTGTAATAATATTGAATAATGAATTATTTCTTCACCTTGATCCTGTTTCTTTGATCCTTTGCATCGTGATCTAAATGTTTGCACGCTGTATATTCTATTCTACCTATTTTAGAGTTTAGATTTGTATATTTTGTACGTTGTGTTGCTGTTATATTTATTTTGCTTGTGATTTGAACTATTACTCGTATTTATTAATATTTTCGGAGTAGCCATGGCTCACAATTCCGTGTAAAAAATATTAAGGGACATTACAATTCTGATACAATTTGTTTAGCAGTATTGAAGATCTGGTTGATTTTTGGAATTCATAGACTATTATTTATTCTGTGTTCTTACTCGAAAATAGTTTAATGGAAGAGAGCTGAACAATCATCCAAACCGATTGAAAATAAGTTGGTATTCAATGGTATTGATAAACTAGCTGTAAATATGGTACTGATAAATATAGTTACTATGAAAACGAGACATAACTCTTTGACGTATTGTTCACCTTTAGTCTATGAATTCGGCGGTTAGACCTCTGTAGTACATAAATGTGTTCAATATCAACAATATAATTATTTACCAAAATTATCATAGTTATATATGTAAACGGGACTTAATCGCGCTGTAAATTTATTTTTAAAATAATAATAATAATAAATAAAAAATATCATACCGGTATAACAGGTCCCCAAGTCTGTTAGGCTATTGAACCGCGTAACGCAAGTCGATTGCATGAAAATCGCTGATTTTGACAGTTTTCGTAGTCAGCTCGCTATTTAGGCTCGATTGCGGGCGACAGCTGCTATCGATAGATATTGACAGAAAACCACAATAATCATGTTTGACGCTGATGCTTGATTAAACAGATTTATCAATTTTATTTCAGTGGCAACACTTAAAGGGATTTTCAGAAGCCGTAGCACATCCGTGGTTACTGCGTTGCTTTTGCTATAAACTGCAATATTATATATAATTGATTTAGCAGACTACCAAATTTGACACTGTTGACAGTTTAATCGCAGAGGCTTCGCATTGGCAAGGCTTTTTGTCATTAGCTAACAAACTTGGGGCCCAGTGCTGGTGATTAAGACACTGGCATATATCCATCAGGCAGCGGGCAAATTGCCGGGGCGGGCAGCACGCCTATTTGTATTGCATGCACAGTAGATATAACTTTGCCTCTTTTAACTTAGCAGCAAGTAGTGGGCAGCTAGATGTACCAATAGGCGACTTGCCCGCTAAATAGGCGGCTTGCTCGCTAAATAGGCGGCTTGCCCGCTAAATAGGCGGCTTGCCCGCTACACGTGCCCGCACTCTTTGTGCCGAGAGCTATAAACAAGAAAGTGATCAGTGACTGCGGACAAAATTTCTATAATTCAATAAAAGATTTGTCAGCGGAATATTTAGTTGTTGATTCTAGACATATCTTAAAATGTTCTATCGTCAAATTGTAAATTAATCATATTGATTACTCCACAGTGGAAATGGCGGGTATGGGGAGCATGAACTCATACTTGATGCAGAACCTGAACCACATATTGGCGTCGGGCATGGGCGGGGCGCTAGCGGGCATGCTCGGGCAGTTCGGGCAGCTGCCGCCCGCCTGGGGACAACCGAAGCCGGGCATGTGGCAGCAAGACAAAGTAACATTTTTATATTAATCGATGAGTTGATTCTGTAGGACCTGATAGTGCATTATCTTCTGTACATGTATAACAGTACTATGGCATCTCTATTGATTGACTGACAGACATAGACGTATCTTAAAAGTGCACTAAGGAAGATTTTTTGAAACTCCTTCCCTAATGGGGTGTACGGGGGTGGCAAAGTTTGCACACGGGCAAACCTGCTGGCCACAGCTAGTTGAATTGTTGTTAAGGAATACGTTACGAAATAAGAAAGTAAACTAGTCGGCGAAAATGAGACCTCACAACCTATTTTATTTTCTTATTCGAAAGGGGGATAGTAACTGCACTGACGTCCCGCTTGGGGTGCAATTATCCCTGCTAGTCTCTACCCAAGCTATCCCAACTCCTTTATATAGCGGAGTGTGGTCTTGGGTCACTGGCACAACAAGTCGTTAAGCCATATCAGTAGCCCTCGGGCAGCCTGACATACTCTGACGCCAGAGGCCAGCACTACTTCATACGACAACAAGCACGCTGGCACAACTTTTCCTGTGGCAATTATGTTGGTGGGGGAAATGAAGATGATGCCGATATCAATAATCTTTAAGAAAATCATGTAAATCTGATTTGTTCCGTGGCTGGACAGTGCTGTAGTATGTGCTGCATAATCTCGGTCTTTTGCGAGCAGCCAAGACAGGACTATCTGGGGTTCCAGCCTAAAGCACAATACAATTGAAATCGAAGTGATATGTAATAAACCCTATTACAGGGCATAGATTCTGCCACTGCAACTTTAGTAAGTTACTTTTTTGTTAAGCGTCGAAAACCTTCCATGTTTATTTAACACAGAAAGCTTAAAATGTTAATTGCATTGTTACAGATGCCTGGATACGAAGAGGAAGTAGATGACGAAGAAATGGGCGTCGCTGAAACGTACGCAGACTATATGCCTCCCAAATGTAAGTTATTTCTCTCTTGTCCATTGTTCTTTGTCTAATTCTCCTCCTCGTGGTCATTTGTAACGTACCCACAACTTCCCACTTGAAACTACCCATCTTCCTATCACTGTTTTATAATACGCGTGGATTATGATGATGAAAAGTATCCTATGTGTTAATCCAGGATATAAGCTATCCTGGTACCAAATTTCATCCAAATCCGTTCAGCCGTTTGAGCGTGGAGGAGTAACAAACATACATACACAGACACACACACACTTCTAAAGATAAAATATAGATGCCGCTAATCGTTTTTTATGCATTTTATGACGTTTTGTATGGACTGTCAGTTGTAATGTAGGGAGTTCTGCATCGCGCATACGAAGTTTTCCGCTCGATAAGAAAGAATTCATTTTTAAAACTATGCTCTGATGGGCCTGTTTACAACAGTGGCTATACACTTCTCTGATTTATAATATTAGTGTGATTAGTGTGATTAGAAGTGATTTCGCTAAATGTCATATTTAGATGCGTTTGCTATCCAGATATCGATCCAGAGCCAGATGTTGATTCTGTCTTTGCTAATTATTAAGCTACCCACATGACATACAGTGCCGAGACTTGGACCCGCATGAGGCCGTGCAAGATCAAAGTAGCACAGAGCGCCCTGGAGAGGTCTATGCTCGGCATTAAACTTCAAGATCGACTCTGTAATGTTAAGATCCGACGAAGAACTAAAGTTCGGGACGTCGGAACCAAAATAACGAGCTAAGATGGAGGACACATAGCCAGGCGAAGTGACGACAGGTGGAGGGCTGCGGTAACTCAGGTGGAGGGCGGCGGTAACTCAAGTGGTGGCCGAGATGGAAAGCGAAGCGTTTGTCGTCCAGCAACAAGACTTGCCGACGATGTTGTTAAGATCGCGGGTCGAACCTGGATGCGATCGGCAAAGACCGATTGACCGATGCGAACGGCGTGCCAAAAAGAGGCCTATACCCAGCACTGGGACGAGACAGTCTGTGGACGACGATGATGAATTATTATTTACACAAATAGCGATCCGCCCCTGACTCGCACGGGTGTAACTTAGAAAAAAAATAGAGGAGAAAAATGTGAAGTTCGCGCTCACTCGACCTTCACTCCGCTTGAGGGATCGGCGGCTCGCTTCGCTCGCGTCTCCCCCCTCTACGTTCCAGTCTCCTATGCTCGTATTATATATATTTAAATAAACCTTCCGTGACAAATTAACTAACTGATGATGAAAACTGCATCAAAATCCGTTGCGTGGTTTAAGAAGAGTTAGAGGCCAAACAGACACAGAGACAGATAGACAGACAGATGTTTTATACTATGTATATATTTCTGTCTGCCCTGGAATCAAATTTGCAAATTCAAATTTCAAGCACTTCCCGATTAGCTACCCGGCTGAAAGTTTCAGGGTAGCTCAAAAATCGACATGCAACTTAAAAAAACTTAAAAACAAAATGTTCCATTTTTTTATTTCTACTAATATTTAATCTAAAAACTGATATTGAACGGCAACTGTTATGAACTTCCAGTGAAACTGGGTCGCAAGCACCCCGACCCTGTGGTGGAGACGGCGTCGCTGTCATCCGTGGAGCCGGTGGACGTGACGTATCAGGTCAGCCTCCCCGACGAGACCATCCGCAACGGTCTACTGTCGGCGCTGCAGCTGGAGGCGGTGGTGTACGCGTCGCAGGCGCACGAGAACGTGCTGCCCGACAAGACGAGGGCGGGCTTTCTCATTGGTATGGTCTTTTTAGTCTGGGATTGACTATTTGTACTTTTTACTTTGTTTTTTATACGACTGCCCAAAAAAGGAGTGTAATGTTTTCAGGGTTCATGTACGAGTATGTATGTTTGTATGTATGTATATGAGTTTCTTTAATCCACTATTACTTTTTGGCTGGGCTGTCATATTTTTTCTCTTCCTTTGATGATAGATTTGTTTTCTTTAAGCTCGAAATTTCCTGAACGGATTGAATTTATAAAAAAAAAGTTCTTTGACCACATCCTCTGGTAATTTTTTAATGCATCTCTGTTTGTGTTATTCGAAATGTAACATAACTACGCTAGTTTTCATATTAAAATGAAGCACAAAACGAGGAGGATAATGAGGAATAGTAATAAAACGCTTATAATCAATAAAATAACTTGGTTGTTCAACAGGCGACGGCGCCGGAGTGGGCAAAGGCCGTACCATCGCCGGCATCATATTCGAGAACTATCTGAGAGGACGAAAGCGCGCCGTGTGGGTGTCCGTCTCCAACGACCTCAAGTACGACGCCGAACGGGACCTGAGAGACATCGGCGCCGGGAAGATAGAGGTGCATCCGCTGAACAAGGTACGGAGACGTTTGGTCAAAATACAGAGTAGTTAGGCTTAGGTATCGAGCAGTTTGGTTCAAGTACAAAAACGTTGGCTAAGGTACAAAGCCGTTTGGTCAAACGGTTTAAGTACGAAAAAGTTTGGTAGAAGTACAAAAATGATTAGCTAAAGTACATAGCCGATAGGTTAAAGTACAAAAACGTTTAGCTATGGTACGGAGACGTTTGGTTAAAGTACAAGTACGTTTGGTATAGAGACGTTTGTGTGTATATATATATATATATATATCCTATGATGCCTACTTTTTCGATGTAAAATTTCATCGAAATAGATTCAGCCGTTTAGTCGTGAAATGGTATCAAACAGGTACAGAGTTACTTTCGCATCCATACCAATATATAAAAGTGAAACGTTGTCTGTTTGTTTGTTTGGGGTGCTTTCACGCGATAACGGCTTGACGGATTTTGATGAAATTTGGAATGCAGTTAGCTTATACCCTGGAAACAAACATAGGATACTTTTTATCCCGGAAAATTGTAAGTTTCCACGTGAAAACTGGAAAAACTAGAAAAATGTTGATTACTCGCTGTAAGAAACGGTTGCCATGGAAACGAAATAAGTATGTCAAAAAACTTCAAGAGTGGTGCTATACCTACATTTGTATTGGTTTTTAATATCCTATAAGAACATATGCTTTTTTTTCGCGATAAACAGTAGTCTGCGCGGACGAAATTGCGGGCGGGAAAACTAGTAATAAATAATATTCTAAGGATAAGCAAGCTGTAGTGGCAGTGGGCTGGTCACATTTCCCGAAGAACCGATAACCATCGGGGTAGACGAGTTCTCGAGTGGAGACCACGTTTAATCAAACGTAGTGTAGGACGCCTTGTGGCCAGGTGGAGTGACGACCTGCAAGCAGCGGCTGGAAGCAAATGGATGAGGAGAGCTGAAGACCGAACTCAGTGGAGTGCATTAGTGGGCAAGCATAGTCTGTTGATGATGATAATCTATACTTATAATAAAGGAGTAAGTTCCATAAAGTCTTTACAAAGAAGCTAATAAAAAATGCTCTTGGGTACTTAAAATAAGTTAATGAACAAGAATATAACAGTTTTTTAAATCATGTATGTCTGTTCGCGTATCACGTGAAAACTAATGAACCGACCGCGATGCGGTTTTCACTGTAAGATAGCTTAGGGTTTGACTTAAGAACAAGTGTACTTGGCATCTTAATCCGATGACTATAAGCCGAGCAATGGAAAATAAACCCCTTGATGTCTGAACGATGTTCGATGATATGGTACTTTTGATTCTGAAGCAACACTTAGGATCGTTATATCTCGGAAAAATGACCATGCGGCGAAAGTTAGTGTAATTACACGACTGCCCAAAAAGGGGTTTGTAATGTTTTCATTTCAGGGTTCATGTATGTACGTATGTGATTTTCTTTGTTCCACCATAAGTTTCGAAAGCCTGAACAGATTTGGATGTATGGGATATAGTTACGAGTCCTTAAACTATAAAAAAAATGTTTTTTTGGTCCTCCGAGATTGGGATTTTACTTCCCCCAAAAATATATATATTTCCGCCGTATTAGATCCGATTTCGATGGTTTTTTTTTGCTTTTGAAATTTAGTAATTTTAAGTTGATCTCAGATTCAGATTCATTTATTTGCTTAAAATACAGGTAAAAAAGATGTCAAAATTATAACAATTAAATAGATCTCCGTATTTAGTCTATGAAGACGTGCAAACATTAATACAAAGAAAAATAATAAAAATTACATAACATGCACATGTCACTTATATACGAGTCAATTTTTCTCATAAAAACATTGTGAAGATCTGATGAGTAATTTACTGCATTTCGAGGAGCTATTCGGCGTGATGAGCAGAATATCTCCTCAAAATGCAGTGAATTGCTCACTTTTAGGTTTCTACCAGTGGAATCAGGCCTTTACCTACTAGGTAAGGATTGATGGAGCACCTTGGTTTACTATTAATGTTAGTTGTACAATAAGGTAACTAGATGGCGCTACTGTGCACCGCTAGATTGTTTGCAAAAAAGTTGTTCTCGCGAGGTCTACAGGTCACAGAGCAAATAGTTTTAAATGTTTTTAAATATGTTTAAATGAATGTATTTATCTTACTTTGATGTTTTCCTTGTTATGCCCCACAGTTCAAGTACGCCAAGATCTCGTCGGCCATCAACGGCAACGTGAAGAAGGGCGTGGTGTTCAGCACGTATTCCGCGCTCATCGGGGAGACCTCCTCCACCAGCACCAAGTACCGCACGCGGCTGAAGCAGCTGCTACAGTGGTGCGGGGAAGACTTCGACGGATGTGTATCCTTTTCAACGATAACCGTTATTAAAAAAAAAAGCGTTATCAACGATAACCGTTATAAAAAAAGAAAGCGTTATCAACGATAACCGTTATAAAGAAAAGAAAGCGTTATCAACGATAACCGTTATAATAAAAAGAAAGCTTTATCAACGATAACTGTTATGAAAAAAAGCGTTATCAACGATAACCGTTATTAAAAAAAAGCGTTATCGTAGTCGCATATGATGCGACTACGACGAACTTGTCTTTTACGACTTTTGTAAAAGTGTGACATTGTTACACATTGTCACACTTTTAACGAAATCACTATTACAAAAGGGCGCGCTTCCCAGGCTTCCTGTTACACAGTTACACATGGTTAAACTTTTCATGAAATAACTCCCATAGATTTCAAGAAAGCGAGGAGAATTTTTTTCGGCATTTTTTTTTTAATTTTTTACCCCAGATAAACCCTCCCCTCCCCCTTATAGCTAAAACCATCTCGATCACATCGGCTTTCAAACAGAAAATACCGCATCATAATCAGCCATTCGTTTGAGAGCAACCACAGACACACACACTGATACATACCCTAAACGTATAATACCACACTCATTATGCGTAGGGTTAAAAAAATATGTATTGCTTTTTATTTAAGTATAAGCACTTGTTATTTTTCGTTATCTCGTAATTTTTAAACTACCTTAGTCTTTAACTCCCGTTTTTGCCTTTTAAAATCTTTTAAACTGCCTTATATTTTCAAAAAAATTGATAATGAAATCAATTACTTACAACCAAACATTCTTGCCGACATGACGCGGATTATGTTTTTTTTGCGTCACTTCCTGAAAATAATAAACTCCGACAACTGAATGAAAAAAATGGAACCCTTATAGAGTCACTTTTGTCTGTCTGCCTGTCTGTCACAGACAGTTTGCTCCGAATCTACAGGACCAATTAAGATGTTTTTTTTTCATTTTTTTAAATTTCTATGGTTAAATACTGACTGACTGACTGACTGACTGACTGACTGAATACTGACTTGTAACGTACAGACCGTTCACTATAACTTGTCCCTTTCATACAATGTTGGCACTACTGACTATCAATGTAATGATAGTTGCCGCCATTACAGGTAAGTAAAATAGAGTTGCCATATCTCGAAATCGATACGAAAGGTAATTAATTATAAATTATATTTGTTTGGATGATGATGATGATATTTTTTTTTTGTTATTGGGCATAACTAAAAAACTAAGGGGTATAAAGTTAAACAAAAATAACCCTTTCAAGTGTTGTTCACCAAACCTGATCTGACTGATATGATAACGCCTATCAGTTATCTACTCAATTATAAATTATATTAGGAATAGGATATATTGTTTACATTATAAAAGCTTGTCTTATTCTATAATCTATCTCATCTACCTTAATTTTTGTAGTTGTGATAAATCTGGCAGCCCCACTACTCAGGGCTACCAATTCCAAACTAAGGGACTTTTTATAGTGAACTGATTGTAAATAAATGAATTTTGAATATGGGGGTCACTCTTCGGGGTATAATAAATGAATTTTGAATATGGGGGTCACTCTTCGGGGTATAATAAAAAAAAAGTGTGACAGTGCGACATATCAAATGAAGGGCTGGTTGTGAGGGTCTATTTTGTTTTGTTTACAGAATTTAGTTCTGTACTAGAAGTCTATGGCCTAAAATAACATGGTGAATCTCCCAATATTGTGAGATTATATATTCATCGTACGGAACCCTCTCCACGCGAGTTCAACACGCACTTGTCCGGTTTTTTACACGCTGCCCAAAAAAGGGATGTAATGGTTTTAGGGTTCATGTGTGAATGTGAGTTTCTTTATTCCACCATAACTTTTTAATGCCTGAACAGATTTGGATGTATGGAGTATCGTTGGAATCCTTACATCATCCCGAGTGACATAGGCTTTTTTTATAGTTAGTTTTTTTGGATGGTCAGTCATGTTATTATCTTACCTTGGATTGTGTAATTTAAGTTTATTTTGTTATTACATCGTCATTGGTTTGTGAGCTACCCTAAAAGAATCAGCCGGATAGCTAATCAGGAAGTGCTCGTAATTTGAATTGCAAGATTCCAGGAAAGACAAATACATAGATACATACATCGCACAAGAACGAAGCGTTACGCTTCTTCATTTATTATAAGAACTGCAAAGGAGTGAAATGCCCTGCCCTCGTAAGTGTTTCCGGTAAATTATAACCCAGGTGTGTTCAAGTCAAGAGTGAATAGGTATCTACTAGGCAAGCGTGCTACACCTTTGACCACATCACTGCTTTCCATCAGGTGAGATCGTTGTCAAACAATTGCCTAGCACGCAATAATAAATAAAAAAAACCATAGGTACATTCATAGATACAAATGAAGTTAAATAAAAGGTTTTAAAAAATATATGGGAAAAAAGAGTTTTGAGTAAAGAGTCTACTATGTATATCCCTAACTCGCCGCTCCCAGATCGTATTCGACGAGTGCCACAAAGCCAAGAACCTGTGCCCCGTGGGGTCGGGCAAGGCCACTAAGACGGGCCTCACCGCCCTGGAGCTGCAGAACAAGCTGCCCAAAGCCCGGGTGGTGTACGCGTCGGCGACCGGCGCCTCGGAGCCGCGGAACATGGCCTACATGGTGCGGCTCGGCATATGGGGCGAGGGGACTCCCTTCCCGACCTTCATGGACTTCATCAACGCTGTGGAGAAGAGGTCAGTCTGTAAAAAGTCTAGCTAACTAAATCTAGTCCATCTAATGTTTAAAATAAAAAACCTTTAGAAAATTGTTAGTTATGTTCTCGCTAAGCAGGTGTTAAGGCCAAGCTCCAAGGTTACATTTTCCCACTCCCCACTCCCCTGCCACCTTCTCTACACTCTGCACCCGCTACCCGCAATAAGCACTGAAGTGCCTGCGTAACAAGGTTGAATATCGCAAGTGCTGTATGAACACACAAGTTAGCTCGGAAGTAAATGACGTATGTCTCAAAAGTTATTTATTTCATTGGCAGGCTAATAATTTAGTTAAGTAAATTTTATTTTTAAATAAGATAATAAACTATATTTTCTTGCTGTGAGATTTATTTTAGAGATAAAATTTAAGCCGTTGAGTAGAAAAATGAAAATAACGTAATTTTAATATAAGCCGTGTTCGGTTGGTCAGTTCAGAATACTGCCAATAGATGGCGTTGCCGTCCCCGTCAGTAATTGAGTGAAAAATTTGGATGATGATGTACAACGGGTCCCGGTAGCCGAATTGATTAAAGGCAAGTGCCGCGCAGAGGCCCGGATGATGCTGGTTCGAGTCCCGTCCGTGATCCAAATTTTTTCTTCAGAAAATTATTATATAATTTCTCGATAGCAGGCGTTAATGCTAAAATCATCATCATCAGCAGCCTGTTGTACTTATTCACTGCTGGATATAGGCCTACTGAGCCCGATCTTCGGATCTTCTCATGTAATTGCTGCCAGCTACTTTAAGCAGGTCGTCGCTCCATCTAGCCGGAAGGTGTCCTACACTACGTTTGCCTACACCAAACCTAAAACCTTGTTTGCCTTAAATCATATAATATTTTTATTTTGTATTGTCATATTTATAAATTATGACGTGATCTCCGCAGAGGCGTGGGCGCCATGGAGATCGTAGCAATGGACATGAAGCTGCGAGGCATGTACATCGCGCGGCAGCTCTCCTTCCACGGCGTCACGTTCAAGATAGAAGAGGTGCCGCTCAACGAGGCCTTCCGGGAGACTTACGACAAAGCGGTGGCGCTGGTGAGTTTTATGTCCAGACATTATATTATTAGCTTTTGTCATCATCCACAGCCTATATTTGTTCACTGCTAAACGCAGGCCTCCTAGTAAACTCCACTGAGCCCGATTTCTCGAACTCATCCATTCGCAGCCAGCCGTTTTTCACAAATTGTCGCTCCACTTGCCAGCGAGCGTCTACACTACGTTTGCTTGAACTCGATCCCCTCTTTAGAACTCGAACTTTTGTCAATGACCTGGAAAGGGAATTAAAAAATAATTAACAAGTGTTGTGCCACTTGGGCTGCGCTCGGCGCTAATTAAACCTAGTTCAAACTTAAACTCATTTATTTGTTGAAAATTTTCTAACATTTTACGAGTCAAAATCTTAGAAGCATGGAGAAAAAATATCATAATAGAAACAGATTAAATAAACACATATTAGATAAACTTTGAATACTTTGTTTGAAAACGAAATTTCCCTTTCATGGGCTGACTCAGAGTTGAATCACGGAAAAGGGAATAACCTTCTGACTCTACCTGTGCTTCAGAAATACGCCAAGTGCACCAAGAGACTACGGGGATGTCATTTTTGTTGTCAATGTCTATTTATAGAAATTATAATAATAATACAAATTTATATATCAAATTCATAAGTGCCAATGAAATTCCCACAATCATAAAATCTGGGAAAAAACATAAAGTACATTGAGTAATAAGAAACCAGACTGGTCCCGTTCACGATAATGAGTTATGTACCAGTCATCAGTTGGATGTGGTTCGTTATTAATATTAAAATGTAAATGTTCCCTGTAGTGGGTGGAAGCGATGCAGCGGTTCACGGAAGCGGCCGAGCTGATCGACGCGGAGTCGCGCATGCGGAAAACCATGTGGGGGCAGTTCTGGTCGGCGCACCAGAGGTTCTTCAAGTACCTCTGCATCGCTGCTAAGGTATGCCATGAGACTGCTCATTCACGTCACCGTTCACTAAAGTGTTGGACGATATACAGAAACTTCGTAGGGAGTTTTGGAGAAAACACGAACTGGCACGTTTTTTAGCGTTTGTATCATTTTCGACTAATATTATACATATTACACTCGATATAGATATTCTAAGACTCGAAATACAAGGTTGATATAAAAAAAATACAAATTCAACAACGTCACATTTTCACTTTCCCTTCAAAACTCAATTATTGAGTTTATGGCGACCTCAACCGCAACATTGAAATCAGCGCCATCTAGCCCAGTATTGGACGAACTATACATACCGATCACACATGGCGCGCATAGGCGCATACATCAAGTTCATGCAAGGCCTGCATCGCGCAAACGAAATTCTCGCCGTGATGTAGCATATCATATAGAATTTACAAAGAGGAATTCTACCTCAGCTGCCCTTGTGCTAACAACACCTGGCTCGGTCGGAAGTACTTCCCTTAATGATGGAGTCTGGGAGCCTAACAGGTAGGTAGGCATAGGTTATCTAATGGATATAACCTATACCTATCTACCTACCTATCCCCAGTCCCACACCTTTATCTCCACAAATTCATCAACAAAATGTATCAAATATTTCCATGTAGGTGAACCACGCCGTGGTGACAGCGCGCGAAGCCGTCAAATGCGGCAAGTGTGTGGTGATAGGTCTGCAGTCCACCGGCGAAGCGAGGACGCTGGACCAGCTGGAGCGTGATGATGGAGAGCTTTCGGACTTCGTGTCCACCGCCAAGTGAGTTTCAAATGCGGCAAGTGTGTTGTGATCGGTCTGCAGTTTACCGGCGAAGCGTGGAGGTTGGACCAGATGGAGCGTGATGATGGAGAGCTTTAAGACTTCGTGTCCACCGCCAAGTGAGTTTAAAATGCGAAGTGTGTTGTGATCGGTCTGCAGTTTACCGGCGAAGCGTGGAGGTTGGACCAGCTGGAGCGTGATGATGGAGAGCTTTCGGATTTCGTGTCCACCGCCAAGTGAGAGTCAATGCGCCAAGTGTGTTGTGATCGGTCTGCAGTTTACCGGCGAAGCGTGGAGGTTGGACCAGCTGGAGCGTGATGATGGAGAGCTTTCAGACTTCGTGTCCACCGCCAAGTGAGTTTCAAATGCGGCAAGTGTGTTGTGATCGGTCTGCAGTTTACCGGCGAAGCGTGTAGGTTAGACCAGTTGGAGCGTGATGATGGAGAGCTTTCCACCGCTATGTGAGTTTTATCAGCTTCTAAGTGAGTGTGGATTCTTTCCCTTCTTGAAAACTAGCGTTTGACCGCGTGGACTTAAATTTATCGAGACAAAAAAAAAACACGTCTGCCCTGCCAAAAACACTTATGCCAATAAATTATTATATTGTTGCAATGTGCTCATCAAGGCCTTCAATTTGATACCCTTTGTAAAAATAAAAAATATATATATTTCGCATTTAAATATAGAGAGAGCCATACAAACGAAAACAGATTTTTTCAAAAATAATATAGCCTGTGTTACTTAATATAAGATGATATAAGGATTCTAAAGATACCCCATATATCTAAATCTGTTTAGGCATTTTAAAGTTATGGTGGAATAAAGAAACTCACATACATACATACATACATGAACCATGAAAACATTTCACTTCTTTTTTGGTCAATCGTGCGATAAGCATCCCTTCAGACATCTTCGTTTCACTTCATGCAACTTAACGAATACTGTAAGCACTAGGGAGCATTAGTGTCACGATTTCCAATTTTTATATTTAAAATGAAGGGATTTTCAGTTGATTTAGATTTTGATTTGACTACTACTTCATAAAAAATAAAAGCATAGCTAGTAGCCATGCTATTTTTCATGCGCGTTTCCGGTCTCTCCAAGATGACGGTAGTTTGTTGGAGGGAAAATATTGTGAGGGCGGGAAGTTAGGGAGCGAGCGGCATTCCTTGTTGAGCGTCGGAACGATGATGTCAAAATGTAAAGTAATATATCTGAAGAAAATGTTAATCTAGTTTAATCTGGGTTATGTCCACAGAGGCGTGTTCCAAACGCTGGTGGAGAAGCACTTCCCGGCGCCCGACCGCGACCGCATCAACCGGCTGCTGGGCCTGGAGGCGCCGCCGCCGGTGGCGAAGCCCCGCGTGCCGCCGCCGGTGCAGCACAACGGAAACGGACACGACGACAGCAACGCTAACAAACGGAAGTGTAAGAAACCTTTATGTCATAGCATTTATGCTAATTAGCATCGCACTGATATTTAGAAATTTGGTACTATACATATTTTTTTAAACTAATAGCAAAGTCTCTATTTTAGCAAAAAAATACATTGAGAAAAAAACAAACGAAAGTCATTTTGCACTTCTGAGAGTTGTTAAATGTTATTAAATGGAATCGCACTAAAACTACCATCGCAGTCATAACGACGGCGCGACCGTAAGACGTCACTATTTACAAAAACGCAAGCCAACCGCGAATTTAGAAAGAATGACGTCAGGCGTACTGCTCAGTGTTTTAGTCCAAAGGCATTTTTTTGTTCTTTTCTTAATTGTTTTAACACAACTGCCCAAAGCAGGATTGTAATGTTTCTAGGGTTCATGTATATATCTAATAATTTGCTATACGAAAATTTAAAATCAAGGACAGGGTTATGTTCTCGCTAAGCATGCGTTAATGCTAAAATGATATTATCATTTCATGTACATATATATGTATGTATGTGGGTTTATTTATTCTACCATAACTTTTAAATGTCTGAATAGATTTAGATGTATGGGGTATCGTTAGTAGAATGATCATCCCGAGTAACGTGGGCAATATTATTTTTTTAATCAATATTGCGGAAGTATGGCTCCATTATCAAATGCGAAAAAAAAACTTTGAAATTTGCATTATGGGTGGCCTTGTTTAGATTCAAAAGCTGTCCCGGTGTGAAGTACCGCCTAACCTTAGACAAAATACCAAGTTTTTTTGCAGCTACCTTGGCTTTGGATTCAATATAAGACCCAAAATTCAGGTTTGATGTGAGTTCGACACCCAAAAGCATACATGAACATATAACATTGATGAACATATTGCAACAATATGATATATAATTTACTGCTATAAAAACTTTTTAGTTCGTTTTTTTGCAGGCAGTCGTTTTTTTTTTTACTTTGATGATGTACTTGTTTTCTCTTAATTTGATGATGTACTTGTTTTCGTTCACTGTCAACAACAAAGTTATTTAATTTAATTTCAAATATAACGTGTGACAGTGACAGCGCGGCAGCAGGCCAACGTGGCGGCCAAGCGCGCGCGCGGCGGCTCTTCGTCGGACGAGTTCGTGCGCGGCTCGGAGGACGAGCTGGAGCTGGACTCGGAGGACGAGGCGCGGCGGCAGGGCTCCGACTCCGAGCTCAGCGACTTCAACCCGTTCAAGGCCGGCAGCGACAGCGATGACGGTAAGATATATATATAATGTGTGACAGTAACAGCGCGGCAGCAGGCCAATGTGGCGGCGAAGCGCGCGCGTGGAGGCTCGTCGTCCGACGAGTTCGTGCGCGGCTCGGAGGACGAGCTGGACTCGGAGGACGAGGCGCGGCGGCAGGGCTCCGACTCCGAGCTCAGCAACTTCGACCCGTTCAAGGCCGGCAGCGACAGTGATGACGGTAATATATATATGTGTGACAGTGACAGCGCGGCAGCAGGTCAACGTGGCGGCCATGCGCGCGCGCGGCGGCTCCTCGTCGGACGAGCTCGTGCGCGGCTCGGAGGATGAGCTGGAGCTGGACTCGGAGGACGAGGCGCGGTGGCAGGGCTCCGACTCCCGAGCTCAGCGACTTCAACCCGTTCAAGGCCGGCAGCGACTGTGATGACGGTAAGATATATATAATGTGTGACAGTGACAGCGCGGCAGCAGGCCAACGTGGCGGCCAAGCGCGCGCGCGGCGGCTCCTCGTCGGACGAGCTCGTGCGCGGCTCGGAGGACGAGCTGGAGCTGGACTCGGAGGACGAGGCGCGGCGGCAGGGCTCCGACTCCGAGCTCAGCGACTTCAACCCGTTCAGGGCCGGCAGCGACAGTGATGACGGTAATATCAGTACCATCCCCGTCCACACTAATATATAGGGTTTTTTTATTATATAGCTATGACAACCGTCAAAGATAAGAAAATGAGGAAAATGTATGATGAGAAAACCATCTAGATGTTAGTAGATGTTATGTTGTAGATATGTATATAAATCTATAAGTGTTACATAGTTGTATTTGGGTAGGGTTTGTTTAGCGTGTTTTTTTTATTACTATTTTTGTTGTTTTTTCATTTCTGGTTTTCATTTCTTACAATAGTTCAATTTGGGTAGGATTTGTTTAGCGTGGGGTTTTACTTTTGTTAATTTTACCATTTATCATTTGTCTGACTTACAGTTTTGGCGGAAGTAAGCTACATATTTTTATTTTGTTCATTTTAAAGAATCTATCAACTATATAAAAATAACTATCTTTGTATCTAATTTACATATTTTTTTCCAGACCCATGGGTAGGGCGGCAAAAGAAGCCAGTAAAGAAGAAAAAGAAGGCGGCGACAGCAGCCGCCGCAGCCGCCGCCTCGCCGAAGAAGAAGCCATCTACAACGCAAGACAAGATAGAGACAATGTTTGAACGCAAAAACAGTGCCACCACAAGCGCGGTGACGGTCACCACCAACAGCGGCCAGAGTGTCACTGGAACCCCGGTCGGCACTAATGGATTATATTTAGGTAAAAACACATTCACTACTCAGTCATGATAGATACCATATTAGTAATAGTGCAACCACCAGTGTGGTGGCGGTCACCACCAACATCATCCAGAGTGTCACTGGGACCCCGGTCGGCACCAATGGATTATATTTAGGTAAAAACACATTCACAACTCAGTCATGATGGAGACCATATTAGTAATAGTGCAACCACCAGTGTGGTGACTGTCACCACCAACATCGGCCAGAGTGTCACTGGGACCCCGGTCGGCACCAATGGATTTTATTTAGGTAAAAACACATTCACAACTCAGTCATGATGGAGACCATATTAGTAACAGTGCAACCACTAGTGTGGTGACGGTCACCACCAACATCGCCCACCAAGAGCGTCACTGGGACTTTGGTTGGTCGGCAACTCGGCACCAATGGATTATAATGATTTAAGGTAATAATACAAACTAAAAAATTATATAACTTCAGCCTCCGTGACAACTAAAACTCTATCCAAATTATCCCTCAGTTTCTAAAGCCGTCTTACGGAGACGATAAATACATCTATTGGTAGCTCAGTTGAACTAACCAACCCACACGGCTAATGCTAAGACAACTTTAGAAACTGAGAAAAAAATGGACAGCGTTGTAGTGGTCACTGATTGATGAACTGGGTGCATCAATCAGTGACCATTGACAGTAACAGTACAGAGTATTGGTGCAATATGTTCTCGCTAAGCAGGCTTTAATGCTTAAATCATAAATACATTACGATTCTAAGCAATTAGGTAAAAACAAGATAATCCTACCGACTGCGCCACACTTCAAAGAAAATTAAAATTACAGGGTTGAGTGCATTGGTCTTCCTACTTCCTAAGACAGTTACCCTATGCGCCTAATTACAAAGTAATATAATTTGATTGTTGTTATATTGAAGCTACAATATAGTGTTTGTTTCCCAGGCCCCACCCGCAACCAGCCGCCGCCGCGTTCGGCGATCGAGCGCGCATGCAGCATGAAGGAAGAGTTGCTCGCTGCCATCGAGCGGCTCGGCAAGCGGCTGCCGCCCAACACGCTCGACCAACTTGTTGACGAGCTCGGCGGCACGGAGAACGTGGCTGAGGTGAGTTCCTACGTTGCTAAACGACATAGTCACTAAGGCCCATTTACGCAACAAGTTTTCTAAGAACTCTATCTAGCGATTTGCGAACGATAGTGAACGTGCTGAACTCGTGTGTGAAAAATGCGAGGCGATTTCGTCGCGTGAGTGATCAACGTTGTGAACAGAACATTTAAAATATGGATTCAGACGAAGAAACACGGTTGCTAGCATTGTTGCTTCGAAGACTTCGTCGTAGGAAATAATGGTAGCGGTTCAGACATCCCCTGAACTAAACTCAATTTCTTCAAATGTAATATAAACCTTGTTAGCTTCGTAACAAGGTATTTTTTCCCCTGGCATCTAAGCTTCTCTCACTAAACTATCACTAAAGCCCGTCAGCGTAAAATCAACTTTGTTTCCACGCGGCTAGAGTCCAGATTTGTCCAAACGCTGTCTCAGAACGTGTCTGAATTTATCCAAACACACGGTGTTACACGGCGTACAAAATAACGTAACTAAAACAGGTTAACAACCTGTTTTAGTTACGTTATTTTAAGCGGTGAAGCATAAATTGACGTAAGTTTAGAATAGATGCCAGGGGCAAAAATACCTTGTTACAAAGTCGACAAGGTTAAAATTATATTTGAAGAAATTTAGTCTAGTTTAGTTTAAAGAGTAAAATTACCAATTTGCTGCCAATGGCAAATAAAACGGCGGATTTGAAGGATCCTTTTTTAAGTAATCGTCTGATAGAGAGCGTCTACTTTACTGTTTTTCCGCAAAAGATCCGAGAATATTTCATGCCTACCTGCGCACGCGATTGTACAAAATGGCGAGATCGCTGCGATCACATTCACTAATCGCATCGCTCGAAATAATTTGCAAATAGCTAGTGTGGTAGAGCCCTAAGGCACATTTACCCAACAAATTTGTTAGCTTCAGGAGATACCGAGTCGCTATTGGCGCAATTTTCTTTTTAAGTGGCTATCATTGGCTAAAAACCAATGCCTTAGCCTCTGGTCTGAAAACTAGAGTCATGCAATTCAACAAAAATAAATAAATTTTTAAATGTTTACTTTAATAATAAGAATAAGAATAATTTATTTGCATAAAATGGAGTACATATCAGATGTTAGGTAATTATTAAATTCGATCTTACACATTTTGCCAATAAAATAGCATGCAAAAACTTATATTAGGTAATAACAATTTGACATTTATTTAAATTTAACTATTTAATTTTTCCATGCATCATGCAACAAATAATAGGAACCAATAAATTAATTCCAAAAAATTAAGTTATTTGTATGTTAAATAATCATTAATAGAATAAAAACAGTGATCCAGCAACCAGACCTTTAGCTCTTTTTTCAATTTAGATAATGTCATTGTTTTAAAATGTTGTGGTAATTTGTAGTAATATGTCACAACGCAAGATGGTTAGCTTCAGAGGTAAGCTAAATGTTTATATAGTTCTAGGTACACACATCCAAGCATTTCTCCTTGTTATGACGTCATCAATCCACTGCGTATCTCACAACATTAATCATCATCATCAGCCTATACTTCTCCACTGCTGGACGCAGACCTCTCCTAATGCACGCCACTGAGCTCGATCTTCAACTCTCTGCATCCAGTTTCCGCATCCACACTGCGTTTGCCTGAGCGCGGTCTCCACTCGAGAACTCGTCTATCCCAACAGTTATCGGTTCTTCGCGAAATGTGACCAACCCACTGCAACTTCAGCTTGTTTATCCTTAGAGCTATGTCTCTCTGTCGGATCAGTTCATTACGAATCTTGTCCTTCAGATAACCCGTTAACTGTCCTAACATTATCCCTTCTCATTTTCCAAGATGACGGGCCGCAAGGGGCGCGTGGTACAGACGGAAGACGGACAGATTCTATACGAGAGCCGTTCAGAGGCTGACGTGCCCTTGGAGACCCTCAACTTGACTGAGAAGCAGCGGTTCATGGACGGAGAGAAGGACGTGGCCATCATTTCCGAGGCAGCATCCAGCGGAATCTCTCTACAGAGCGACAGGAGGTACGTGAGGGATTATGTCTGATGGAGACGGCGAGACCTCCTAGAGAAGCATCGGTTTATCTCATTTATTGTTCACAGGAAAATATTACATTAAATAAAAAAACATGACTTTAAATGGATTAACTAAAAAACTGCTGAACCAATTATGATGAAATTAATAAGAGGCCACTATGAAGTTCTACCCTATCAAATAAAAAAGAATCATGCCAATTGGTTGAGAAAATTTGGAGATAAATATAAAACGGTCATTCAACTTAATACGAGTACTCTTCTAAAGCACGGCCGCGATAGATGAAGAAATTCGTACAATTACCCCTCACTACTCACACTTCGCACATTAATGTGCGAGCGAGACGACAATACACATTTAGGCGCGAGCGATAGAGATAACTAATGAGGGAGGGTCATTGTACGGATTTCTTCATCTATCGCGGCCGTGATTTAGTATTTGAATTCGATCAAAATAGTAGTTTATGAAACGTTTGCATAATAATGAGTATTAAATCACTCGAGTGTTTTAATTTATTTATTTATTTGCTTCAATTAAAACGCTTTCATAACCAATAATATTAAATGAAGACCAAATAACAATATTTACAGTTTCAATAATATTTACAATATTTACACAGAGAAAACCAAAATATATTAATAAAATGATTAAATAATAGTTACAACTCCATTCACTCTCTCTCACAAAAACGCAAACACACTGAAAATATATTCGACCATCCATCCGCAAACAAGTCACAATCTGGATTGGTGACCAGGAGAGCGTTGAGTGCAGAGAGGGTGCGAGGTATAGGGGATTAAACCCAATCGCCTGAAAGATTCTTTCGCCAGCGTAATTATGTGATCATGAAAAGTCAACTTCCGATCAAATATGACACCCAAATCCTTCATAGTTCGCGAACGAGTTACGCTATCACCATTTAATTTGTAGTCATAACTTATTGGGTGCCACATTCTACCGAAAGTGATAACGTAGCACTTAGAGACATTGAATTCCATCTCGTTCCCGATACTCCATTGGAAAACTGCATCAACGTCACGTTGAAGAACTTGGCAGTCTATTTCTGACCTCACCTCACTGAAGAGCTTCAAGTCATCCGCGTAGAGCAAACAATGCGAGCTTTGTAGAACGGTGGGGAGGTCATTAACCATAAGTAAAAACAAAAGAGGCCGAAGTATCGAGCCCTGACTCACTCCGGAACGCGTATGATAGGGTCTAGACTCGTACAAACCAAGTCTGACAAACTGCTGGCGATCGCGGAGGTAGTCCGCAAGAAGCCGGAGCAGTCCCGGGGCAAAGCCGATGTTGCAAAGTTTTGCCAGCAGTATGTCATTATTGACTCTGTCAAACGCCTTCCGGAAGTCAAAGTAGAGCACGTCTACCTGAGAACCTCTGTCAAGCTTAGTTGAAATAAACTCTACAAGAGTGTCAGAAGGTTAGTATCTACAGATCTCTTTGGTCGAAAGCCATGCTGCTCGTTGCAAAGATATTTATCCACCTGCGTATAAATGTATGTGTGGAGTATACTCTCGAACACCTTTGCTGGAGAAGACGAAACAGCAATTGGCCGATATTCTTCTACATTGGATTTATCTCAGGTTTTAGGTATAGGGCTGACTCTTGAAAGTTTCCAATGGTGTGGGTATTTTGCTGTTGCCAACGCAAGATTGAAAATATGGCTAAGAGGTAGGCATAAACATTTTTTCACCTGTTTAAGAACTGTAGGGGGAATACTGTCGGGACCTATAGAAATACTCGGCTTCAGCTTATTTATTCCATAGATTACATCACCGGGTGTTATTTTAAATATATTTATATAGTTACTATTACAACTTGTATCAGAGGTGTATGCTATTTCGGCATTTAGGAGTGGTATGTCAGGCAAAAAAATGCTAGCGAAAAAGCTTGCGAAAGCCTCCGCTGCGTGAACCCCAGAGAAAGTTTGACCTCTATACGATATATTGGGTTCGAATCCTCCCTTCGAACGCAAGCTAGCAATGTGACGCCAAAATTCACGGGGATTACTTTTTATATTTTTTTTTCAATACATCCCATATACGAGGCGTAGGCGGATGCGGTACGTGATTTAAGGCTTGCTCTAAGATCCGAGAATAGTTTGTGTTTTGTTACAATTTGTCCGCTTCCATGATGAATGCAATTTATATTTAAGTTTAGTATCACGGATGATTTCATTGGAAAACCAGACGGGATAGCGCCTACCTAAACTATTCTGGCGACACTTTTTGGGTATGCAAGAGTCAAATATACTATAAATGATTTTGTATAAGTTATCCGTCGCAGAGCAAACATCATTAGCTTGTAATACTGCAGCCCAGGAAGTCTCAGAAAGTGATGAAATAAGCGTTCGAAATCGCACTTCCTAAAGTTCCAATCTTTGGAGGAATTAATGTTAATCGGCTCGAGAAAATCTGAATGTTGAGCCGTATCGATTTTTACCTCAATATCCAGCGGTGGGTGGTATGCATCAGGAGATACTATACCGTCAATATCTGTGACTCGAACCTCGCGCAAGTCATCGCTCTCCTGGACCAATACGACGTCTAACATTCCTCCATGCAAATTTGTCACTCCATTCTTTTCAGACAGACTACAATAAGACAAAAAATAACAATAATTATTATTAATGTTTACAGTTGTATGTTACTATTTAGATTCAGGTCACCTAAGATCAAAACAGGTGCCTTTAACATAATAATAGAATTTTCAACTTTAGAAAACCATTGCATAAAGTCGCTTTAACTTGCACTTGGCTTTACATATACCACACAAACATAAAATGGGCGATTGTGCCATAAGAAGGAGGCCCACAAATTTTCGCCGGAGACAGTTTCTAGGTCTTTACGGCGGCGCAGTACAATGGGAGCCCGCGCCGCGAGCGCGACGCCTCCGCACGGCGTGCATCGATCCCTACGTAATATTCTCCAGTCACCGCATTCGAGTTCTGAATCTTCCACAGAGTTGTCAAGAAAGGTCTCTGTTACAGCTACAATGTTGTGTTCTGTCAAAGAATAAATTGATTCGCCATAGTTTTGTCTTCAAACCACGAACATTCTGATAGAACAGATCCAAACTAACAATCTTGCCGTTACGCTTTTTTGAGACCATGAAAGGGCTGCTTATTGCCTGTAACAGCCATACTCTTCCGGGAGACATCAATATTTGCAATTTTTTAATACCTAGTTATGTGCCGTTTCATACACTACTTTATCTACACTCATGCAATAGGAACTTACTTTTAATGAAAAAAAAAGTCGTAATCTTATCTTGATTTTGCTGGTAAAAGCTCTTTCCTCATGTTCGTTGCTGTTCCGTGATGTCAGGTGGAGTCAAATTCTCACCAATTCCTAACGAACACTGTTTTCACATGTTTAACAACACTATCACATTTTTAATCAGGATAAAACATTTGATCAACATAATAAATCCCAGAAAATTGGTTAGGTACTAATGTAAAGTAAATTATGGAGCTAAAATCCAGTCCACAGTCTTACACGCGCCGCCATAGACAATAAATAATGAAAACTAGAGTTGCCGCGAATAGTTGTTATAGCGAATAGTCGAATACCGATTAATCGCCATTCACTTTGGCGAATAGTCGAATAACTCGACATTACTATTCGACATAAATAAGGCACATTAAAAATATTTCTAATTTCTTCTAAGGTTGTGAGAAAAGAAAACAATAAAGTTAAAGAAATCTGTTTCATGTTATACATATCTACATATATATTAGTATTTTAATTTTTAAATGCTGGCAACCCTTTTCTTGTACATATTTTACAGGGAATACCCCGTTTTGTATTACCCAGCGTTTACTATTGTAGGAGATTTCCTGCTCAATCAATACGTTTGTGTTTAGGGTAGGCGGCACGCATTTATAATTTGATTTTCGACATCGGTTGACGTTTTTTATTTTTTCTTTCTATACTTATTTGAAAATTGCTATTGAATTAAAGACTTGAATACTTAATTAGTTAAAGTGTTACTTAAAAAGAAGAACAATCATGCCAAACCCAGGAAAAAAATCTCATGTTTGGCTACATTTTGAAGAGGAAGAAAACAGTGCAATATGTAATTTATGTGGTGTAAAAATAAGTAGAGCAGCAAAAAAAGCAGGAACGACGGCTTTGCAGAATCATTTGAAATTCAAACACCCAGATGAGTATGGTAAAATTTATGGAAGCTCAAGTAGTCATGCTCAACATAATGCTCCCGTAGAATCATCTCAAAGTACTTCCTCATCCACCCAGTTGCCCATTCAGCCTTTGGTGCAACCGTCACTGCAACAACTACTTGAAAAAAATAAGCTCTGGGACATCAACGATAGCCGAGCAAAAAAATATCACTACTTGATTGGTGAAATGATCGCTATTGACAACGAGACACTTTCCATCGTCGATCATCATGTGGGCTTTAAACGTCTTATTAATAATGCTTTGCCGCAATACACTATTCCTGGCAGGACATATTTCACCGAGAAAATAATTCCAGACATGTATGAGTGGTTAGCAAACTAAAAAACGAGTTAGAAAGGGCTGAAGCTATAGCATTCACTACCGATCTTTGGACTTCTTCTGTAAATAATGCTGCATTTCTGAGTTTAACAGCACACTGGATATCAGAAAACTTTAAACTGAATCATGCCGTTCTAAACATGGCTCATTTTCCTGAATCACACACATCAGAAAATATCAAAAGATAACTGTTACAGTGTGTAACGAAATGAGACATACCCATCTCTAAAATTCAAGCGATTGTTCACGATAATGGGGCGAATATGGTTAAAGGGGTTAAGGAAACTCTACTTCCTTCAGAGTGTTGCTTCATAAATACTCTCCAGCTGGTGATAAATAATGCATTAGATAACAGTTTTCCAATAAAATAAATTCTTACTAGTGCCCGCCGCATAATGACACATTTTAATCATTCAGGATATATAAAACTTGAAAGTATTCAATCTGAGCTCGGACTTCCTAAGCATAAACTGATTCAAGATATTCAAACTCGCTGGAACTCAACATATTACCTACTGGAGCGTCTATTTGAGCAAAAAAGAGCAATTTCGGTGTATATTTCAGAATCAAGGAGCGTGAATTTTGAAAATTTGACCAGTGATCAGTGGGAGGTTATAGAACATCTGTTAAAGCTCTTAAAACCTTTCGAAGAGATAACAAAAATCACGAGTTCCACATATGCATCTATATCAGATGTGATACCTAGCACTGTTTCATTAACCAGATACCTAATGAAAGATGCGCTGATTCAACAAACTTCACACGTTGATGATTTTAGAAAGGCGTTAATAGAAAATATGCAAGCCCGTTTTAACTTGGACGATCTATGCTTCAGGAAGACATATTACTTGTCGACATTTTTGCACCCCCGCTACAAGGACTTTTACTTTGACGCTACCCAAGCTGAACGGATCCGTAGAGCTGCGCTCAGAGAAGGTCTTAGGCTTTCTTTAGATGACAATAATGATGATTCGGATCCAGAAACGGCATCCAAAAGGTCTCGTTTAGACAATGAAAGTGAGCATGTCGATTCAGAAACTCATAAACTATTTTGGGCATGTTTTGAAGAATCATCTATAGAGCAGCCTACTGAAGAGCAACCCAAGAATGCCACTGCTGAAGAAATCACCCACTACATCGCATTAGCAAAGGCTGACAGAAAAATAAACCCATATGAATGGTGGGCTTTGAGTACCAATAAGAATAGATTTCCTACTTTAAGTAAGCTTGCTAAACAATACATAATCACACCAGCAAGCTCTGTTTATTCAGAAAGACTATTTTCCGAGGCAGGTTTAGTTTATGAGGAAAAGCGAAACCGACTTGCTCCCGAACGTGCAGAAAAAATAGTTTTATTGCACCACAATCTGCCTCTGTTGGATTTTAAATATTAATTAAAAAGCCTAACTAATTTAATTTCATTAATATGATAGGCACAGGCACATATTATTACAGATAATAATTGATACTGTGTATTGTTTTATTAAGGAAAATAATAAAAATTGATTATTTTTAACTCATTCGTTTTTTTGTTCGTTAAAAGTTTATTTTAGACTATTCGCCGAATGCCGAATAATACTAGCTATTATTCGGTATTCGACGAATATCAAAAAAATGTTGAGTAATGCCGAATACCGAATAACAGCGAGTATTCGCGGCAACTCTATGAAAACCCTCATTGGTGCGGAGCGTTAATGGTGCTTTAATGATAAAAAAATATAAGTTATAACATGGTTTAGTTCAAAAAACATTTTAAAATTTATTTAATTTTCTTATTAGAGACGTGCCGTGTGTAACATATATCATTATGCCACCCTTTTTTGAGTTCATAATTCGGATTCTACAATATGAGTGTAGATAGAATATATTATAACATCGTTTAGTTAAAAAAACAAGTGTTATTTTGTATATTTTTTTTTATTAGTGATTTGCCGTGCGTAATGTCTGTCATTATGCCACAATTTTTGAGTTCATAATCCGGATTTTACGATATGAGTGTAGATAAATATCATTACGGTCCTGACGTCAGCAAAACCATTGCCAAAATATTTCGTGACAATAGAACATCACAAATTATACTGTAGTGCCCCCCTGCACTACTGGGGAAGTTAGACGAGACGAGAATATCTAAGAATTTCTCGTGGTACTTCGCCTCACCGGATGTCTTGGATGACTTCCGTTTGGGGTGATTTTTAATCGACTTCACAAAAGAAGGAGGTTCTATGTTCAAATGTTTTTTTTTGTATGTTCTCTGATTTCTCCGTCAATTGCGGATCGATTTTGAAAATTTCCTTTTTTAAAGGGAATACTCTCGAGGTGGTCCCATATAAATTGTATCAAAATTGTTATGAGGTAATCCATTTGAAGTAAATTTGTTTGTACCATGGTATTTAGTACAGTACTGTTTGATTGCAGAGCGCGAAACCAAAGGCGAAGAGTTCACATAACGTTAGAACTGCCGTGGTCAGCCGACAGAGCCGTACAACAATTTGGTAAGAGAATTTACGTTGTTTTTTGAATATTTCAACCTATATCTCATGTGACAATGCGGTTCAGGCCCGGTTGCAGTAAAAATAACCGCGTGAAAGTTCAGGGGATAAATAAATATGGAGTAAATTTTAAAATTTTTAGACGTTTTTTTTACGATATCGTCCTGATGGCGGAATCGCTGCAAGAGTCTCAACAAATGCTGACCAGCCTGGCAGACGTCTCCCAACGTATTGGCCTACGCATGAACATTGTCAAAACCAAAGAAACTACATACTTTGATAGGGAAACTTCGTCATGTCTTCTCGTCGCCCAACCCACAATACCAAAAGACTAAAGTCTTTAACCAATGTGTACCTGTAAAGACATACGGAGCCGAAATTTGGATAGTGACTGTGAGACTGATCCACAAATTTGAAGTCTCAGCGAGCTATGGAACGGGCTATGCTCGGGGTTACCCTGAGGGATCGCATCCGAAACGAGGTGATCCGGCAGAGAACGAAAGTCGCCGACATAGCTCAAAGAATAAGCATACATAAGATAACTACCTGCACAATATAATACAATACAATATAATAACCTACACGTGAGAAAGGAGCGAGTTGAAAACCAGCGTTGCGAGACTTGTCTTGTCTTGGCAGCATTTATGCTGAACTCGCTCCTTTTGTGCACAACCTAAGCGTTAATGTTTATTCAGTTAAGTACCTAATAGTTTTACTTTAATATCTTAAGTACCATGTATGTTGTTTGTGCACTATAAACGTCTTTTCTTTCTTTATATGTCGAAGAACCTAGACCACGTGTAGGCAAACGAAGTGCAAAAGTAGCTGGCAGCAATTACATGTAACGAGCCGAAGATCGCGCTCAGTGGCGCGCATTAGAAGAGGCCATGTCCAGCAGTGGACTAGTGCAGGCTGTTGATGATGAGGAGAGGTTTTTATTTGTGGGAAAACACAACTACTCGGCAGTTTAATATCTGACAGGGATGTTATTTCCTCTGGCCGATTGTTTTACTACCTACAGCTCGTATACAAATTGTATCAATTCTTGTAATACTGATTGTTTCCCCAGGCCGTACCCACCGATCTAACCAGGTGAACGCGCCGGAGTACATATTCCTGATCTCGGACCTGGCCGGCGAGAGGCGCTTCGCGTCAACAGTGGCGAAGCGCCTCGAGTCACTCGGCGCCCTCACTCACGGCGACCGCCGCGCCACTGAGACTCGGGACCTCAGCCAGTTCAACATAGACAACAAATACGGTCAGTGAGAGATTACAGGTCGCACCTAAAGATCTGAACCTCTGCCATGGCGAAGCGCCTCGAATCACTCGGGGCCCTCACGCACTGTCGCGGCGTACTCTAAGTCGATTGGTACGCCGCGAATATATATTTATATACTCCGTACACCCGTCAAGTCTGATCACTGATCACGTTCAACTCTAATATTAAGTACTACATTTCCCGCCCGCGACTTCGCCCGCGTGGACTGCCGTTTATCGCAAAAAAAAGCATGCTATGTTCTTCTTGGATATTGAAAACCAATGCAAAAGTAGGTATAGCACCAATGCTCTTGATGTATTTTGACAGACCTGTTATTGCGTTTCCATGGCAACCGTTCCTTACAGCGAGTAATCAACATTTTCCAGTTAACCCGTGGAGCCTTACAATTTTCCGGGATAAAAAGTATCCTATGTTTTATTCTAGGGTATAAGCTATATCCATTCCAAATTTCATCAAAATCCGTCCAGCCGCTATCGCGTGAAAGCTCCCCAAACAAACAAACAGACAACGTTTCTCTTTTATATATTGGTATGGATGTCACACAATAAATAATATACATAATTTGAAGGTTACCCCCCAATGGCCTCCAACCTCACCTTATAGCCATCTCAAGCCTCGCAACACCTGATCTGAAATTGATCTGTCCGAGTCTAATAGCTTAACTGCTATGTTCCCAATACATACTATTTGATCCGCATTTGATCACCTCATCAATCTACATCTGCATCTGCTACTTCACGCCGGCGGGCCATCACGTTCCTCTCGTGCAATATCTTGTTCTACAGGTTATCTAAATAAGCTATTATGAGGTTTCTTGGGTGAAGTGATGAGTCGACTTATTCTTCTCTTAATTTCTCCAGGCTAACAGGTGACATTCTCTAGTTTGTTCTCTTTGGCCTCGTCTTTGAGCGGTTAATCGATAAGTTTGCCCTGGGTATCTGGTCCATGGACCGCCCGCAGGGACCCCGAGAACCGCTAGTCACTCATGCTCGGGGCCATCCACGTGGCCATGGATCAACATGCTCACCTAGGACGTCTTCCGTCTCCTCGCCTCTCAGGGTCGCCCCGATCGTGCTCGGAGCCAGTTGACGTAGCACAACTTAGCAGAACCGTCCACGTGGACACTTTGGGCCGCGAGAACCATACGGACGGCACCCCGAGACACCTGGACTAGAAGTCAACAAATCCACGATCTCTTAGCCCCCTGCTGCCAAAGTCAAAGCCAAAGTATTTTATTGTAAATAGGCAAAAATAATATCTGCCATTATCTTTATCGGAATAATATCCTATGCCCCAGGCGCCGGCCTGAGGCGGTAGGGTCTAAACTCTGAGCTTCCGGTTCAATTCCTCGGTCTCATCATCACTTCACCTCATCTAGGGCAAATACCGAATAGTGATCACTATTATATATATATTGGAAAGGTCTCACCCGATTGCTTGTTACGTTCTTTGACTCTCCTCGACGTCCCTCTGGTCGAATCTCATCGCAATCTCTCCGCACCGAAGCACGTGGCACCAAAAACTCGTAGCCACACCGAAGTGTGGCCCCTCAGAGCTCACGGAGGCCATAGTCTCCTTTCCATGCTGTCCAATGCTCGATCGCGCCGTCCATGACCAGCCGCGTCGCGTTCCCGCCGAAAGTGAAGTCTTGTCAGTGCCTGTCAAGACGTGCACCCACAACGCCACAGACCATCCTACCCAGACTATACTATCCTACCACAGACAATCATACCACAATGATGTCATGACGCGAAACTGACACGTCATAATAGTGTGTCAGTTGACAGCTGACACCTCCAGAATTCCATGATAGAACTCGCGCTGCGCGCCACGCACGGCGACCGCCGTGCGACCGAGACTCGGGACCTCAGCCAGTTCAACATAGACAACAAATATGGTCAGTGACTGATCGTGTCGAGCCCAAAAGATGTGCAAGAGGGCCCCAGTGGGGCCCTAACGCGCACGCTATGTTTCTTGCCTGCTTAAGAGGACAGGAAAACAACGCGTCTTCTACAGGTTTTGCCTTAGATTTTCCTTGAAATTTGCATTTTGGGAGTTAATGTCTAATGATGTGTTTACACTTTTTCATTCTTCATGTTTTCTGAACCTGTTTGAATGTTTCATGAAAGACTAGACTCTGGAAGTCTCTGTGGTCCAAAAGTCCCAGTTTTTTTAATTTAAATAATTATAATAATATGGAAATATTGCAGGACGCACTGCGCTGGAGGCTGTGATGCGCGCCATCATGAAGTACGAGACGCCGCTGGTAGCGCCCCCGCGGGACTACAAAGGAGACTTCTTCCAGGACGTGGCGTCCGCCCTCGTCGGCGTCGGGCTCATCGTCAACAGCGAGGCGCAGCCCGGTGTGCTGTCGCTAGACAAGGTACTGCGTGCGGCTTGCTGTCGCTAGGCAAGTACTATAGCAGTGTGCTGTCGCTAGACAAGGTACTACGAGCGGCGTGCTATCGTTAGACAAGGTACTACGTGCTGTGATTCTGTCGCTAGAAAAGGTTGCTTTCGCTAGGCATATTAGAAGTGAAACACTCTATCCGTTCCATTTCTAGTTGTTATTCATGCCGATTTTCTACGATACTTTCAGCGTATCCAAACGTGACAGAAGTGAACTAACAATGATAATGTTTGTTGCAGGACTACAACAACATGTCCAAGTTCCTGAACAGGATATTGGGCATGCCGGTGGATCTACAGAATAGGCTTTTCAAATACTTCACCGACACGCTTGCGGCCGTCATGGAACAAGGTGAATTGAACTTTTTTATTATTATCTATACTCATAATAAAGCAGTAACAAAAAGTCTGTACAAAGAACATAATAAAAAATCGAGGATACGCATCGCTTCACTCTGTCATGTTGTATTATAGTATCACATGAATGCGCTTGAGATGCTCTTTCCAACCGTATACGATCTCTATATTTTGATTTAGCTATTTGACGAGTATATGCCGACATAGCATTATTTATTTTACCTCCACCGCGCGCGATGCGTCACAGTCCTCACTCAACATAATAAATTCTATGATCCTTTAGCTATCGAGTGGTGTAATTAAATTTTGCGTATCGATATATATATTTGGAGCTGCAACACCAAATTGTATCCCCCGATTTCGTTATCATCAGTTTTATAGAAGCAAATTTATAGACGATATCCATGTTAAAAAATATCGTCTAGATTGCTAAAATAAGCTACCGAATAAGAATATAACGATTTTAAAATCTTGTTTGTCTGTCTGTTGGTTCGCGCAACACTTAAAAACTACTGTACCTATTGAAGTGCACTTTTTTTGATGACTGTCCATACAATATGCTTCAGTGCACTTTTTAAATGACTGTCCATACTATATATTTTAGTGCATTTATTTAGATGATTGTCCATACAATAATGTTTCTGTGCATTTATTTAGATGATTGTCCACACAATAATCTTTCAGTGAGTTTTTTTTTTGATGATTGTCGATACAATATGTTTCAATGCACTTTTTTAGATGATTGTCTATACAATATGTTTCAGTACACTCTTTCAGATGATTATCCATACAGTATATTTCAATGCATTTATTTAGATGATTGTCCATACAATAATGTTTAAGTGCACCTTTTTAGATGATTGTCGATACAATATATTTCAGTGCATTTGTTTAGATGATTGTCCATACAATATATTTCAGTACACTCTTGTAGATGATTGTCCAGTCTATTTGTAAATAGTTCACTGAGGGAGCACTTATCACAGTTTCCAGTAATTTGTTCCAGTCTTTCACTACACGGATAAGCAAGTGTTTTTTTCGGACTGCTTGTACACTGAACACGGGATCAGCGGAGGATGAATTGATGAAACGTAATACAAAAATCATTTGTAATTGAACTATATTTACACCTTTTTATGATATTACTATCTGTACCCGCGTGGTATTTCTCTGGAATAAAAGTATCCTAAATGTTATTCTGATCCTTACAGTCGTTTCTTAACTTAGTACTTAGTAGAGCCATTCAAAAACTTCAGTGTATGTAACAATGAAACTAAATGGATTCTCTGTTAATTTGCAGCGAAGCGAAGTGGTCGGTTCGACCTCGGTATCCTCGACCTGGGCAGCGCGAGCGAGTGTGTGCGGCGCGTGCGCTGCGTGCGCTTCCTGCGGAGACACGCCACCGGCAACGCGCCCGTCGAGCTACATACAGTGCACTCTGAGGTACTGTTCAGTTTGATGAATGTGGGACGTCTCATTGGCACTTTTTTATGTATTTGACATTTAAAAGTGTATTATTATAATTTGTGACATTTAAAATATATATATATATAAAGAATTGTCAACAATGGAGCAGATGACATCCCCGTAGTGTTTATTCTCTAACGGGCGTATTTCCGAATCACGATAAAGCTATCTTAAAACTTTTTATTTACCATGTAAAATTAAAAGAAAACAAAGAATTTCAATATAGATATGCGACTGTTAATGTTTCCAACAAGACCTTGCATCGAAATAATCCCAAATTATCATCTAAATATTTTGTTGCTTTTCTAGCGAGGCATGGATTGGGGTGAAGCTCTCGAGAAGTGGTCAGAACTGAATAGCGCCAAAGAAGGATTCTACCTATCTGTTCAACCGCGCAACAACAAATACACCGCTGTGCTGTGTGTCGCCGCTCACAACAACAACAACAAGAACAAGCTCACCAAGAAGGAGGTCATGTTCCAAATATACAGGTGAGGTTTAGTCTGATCATCCCACTTCTGATGACAAAAACATATCTTTGTTCCACATTCTCTCACTCTCTCTCTTCAACCGCGAAACAACAAATACAGCGCTGTGCTGTGTGTCGCCGCTCACAACAACTACAAGAACAAGCTCACCAAGAAGGAGGTCATGTTCCAAATATACAGGTGAGGTTTAGTCTGAACATTCCACTTCTGATGACAAAAACATATCTTTGTTCCACATTCTCTTATTTCTCATAACAATAACAACAACAACAACAAGAACAAGTTCAATAAAATGGAGGTCATGTTCCAAATATACAGGTGAGTATATCCAATTTCTGATGACAATAGTCTAATCAAAACATTGTCCCACTACCTCTCGCCATCACGCAAAAAGGGCCGACATACGGCCTAATTGCGGAAAAGTGCCCGCGCATCAAGTATCCCACTACCTCTCACTCTCTCTTCAACCGAGCAACAACAAATATGCTGCCGTGCTGTATCTCGCCGCTCATAAAAACTACAACAAGAACAAGCTCACCAAGGAGGTCATGTTCCAGATATAAAGCTGAGGTCTAGCCTGATCATCCCACTTCTGATAACAATAAAAATTTCTTTGATTCACATTTTCGGTGGGAAAAGTGTAATATTGGTGGAATATTAACCATTAGGTGTTCGTTATCGTGCACGAGTGTGGGTAAATGATCGTGTTCTCTCCGGAACTCCATGAGAAATTTCAGTAAAGCTCCACCATTTTACTGATTCGTGTCTGACTGTTACTTGACTAGACTTTTGTCTAACTGACTGACTGTGACTCCTCATTTTGACTATTTAGTGAAAAAAGGGAACTTTTAATATCTCTTGACGCTCGCTAAATGCACTAGTCGCGCAGAGACAGTAAGAACAATTAAAACAAAAGTAGCCCTTGCTCCAATACCAAATATAAAGGTGAGATCTAGCCCTATCATCCCACTTCTGATGATATGAACAGACTTGTACTTTTTTGGATATGGTTTTTATGCTATATTCTGCGTATACATTATCTTTAGAACATTTCATCCATTGCAGGCCAAACACGGGGCTCCAATTGCGCCAGGAGTCGCTCGCAGAAATAGAGAAGAAGTACAAGAAAGTGGAGAGCGCCGAGGCGAAGACCTCGTGGGAGGCGCAGTACAGTTCCTCGCTGCGAGTCTGCAGCCACGCGTACTGGCGGGCCGTGTGCAGGAACGCCGCGGAGTGTGAGGTGCGTAGTATTGTGGAGAATGTGGTCTATAAAACATTACTGTGACATACTGACTGACTGACAGACAACGCACGGCCTAACCGATGGACCTGGAACCTGACTTGGTGGAGATGAAATTCAAATGAAGAAATGGTCCTAACTAGTAAAACGCCCCGGCTTAGCACGGGTGAAATTATGAAAAAAAATAGTTGAAAATGAATTTGACTACGCGGGCAAAACCGCGGGCACAGAGATATATATATATATATATATATATATAAATAAAACTTCCGTGAAAAATAATGTAACTGATGGTGAAAACCGCATTAAATTCCGTTACGTAGTTTAAAAGATTAAGCGTTACAAACAGACGGCGGAAAGCGACTTTGTTTTATACTGTGTATTGAAGTACCCTAGGGATGAAATAAGAAGGGTTTTTTTAAATTCTACCCCTAAGGGGGTGAACGAGAGTGGCAAAATTTGCGCACGGGCATAGCCGCGAGGACAATTTTTTGTTTCCACCAAACAAAAAATCGTTCATCCGTCAAATAGTTTTTATCGGTTGCTCGAGTAAAAACTATTGCTTCGATTCTCGCCCCATTGAGATGCAAAGTAAATAAGATTAAGTCAAATCCTAAGCTATCCAACAGCGAAAACCGCATTACAGTCAGTCCTGTAGTTTTAACCTAATGCGAAATCACACAGAAAAACAAGTTAATTTTAAAAACATTTAAATAATAAGCTTTTATGCAGTAGCCATGTCATGGTAAAACTTGGACTGGGCTATCGCAATTCAATGCGTATACAATATTTCGTGTGTGTGCTGTTAAACGTTGAAGAGTTCGCTAGTCCTGACTGGGTCCTGACCCAACCCTGAGTGCAGCAACCATATCATGGTAAAACTTAAAACCGGCTATCTTAATAAAATGCGTGCACAAAATTTCGTGTATGTGCTGTTGACCGTTGAAGAGTTCTGCTATCTGGAGCTAATCCTGGATGTCGATTCAGGTCATGTTTACTATAAAAACATTGTCCTCAGAACTGAACCAACTTGTAAAAATTCAATTCCGTAGGATAAGAGCAAGTGGTTCTAATTCAGCTTGCAAGATTTGACCTAAACAAACATACATACAAAAATTTAATGTTTAATAAAAACTTTTAATGATAAACGATTTACACGGCCTTTAAATAGCGCAGTCTGGTAAAAAATAGCTTTGTTCAGTAGCAAATTGTAAGCTCCCTAGAACTATCTTCATTGTACAGACTTTTTGTTAATTACTTACTGCTTTGTTATAAGTATGTAAATTGTGTGGTAGGTGGGGTTACGCGTGCGCACGTACCACGTGCTGTCGGGCTCCGTGCTGGCGGTGTGGGCGCGCGTGGAGTCCGTGCTGGCGGCGCGTTCCATGCTCAACAAGATGCAGGTCGTGCGCATCAAGACTGACGACGGACTCAAGATCGTCGGTGAGTGTACACACACACACTTTAGCGAAGTGTTAATACCGTACGAAAAGTAACCTATCTCTGTCCAACACAATTCTCTGGTCAGAATTTCTATACATTCGAAAAGGCCAGAGATATTAAATGGTGAACTTTCATACTAAAACCCCGATTATGCGGTCGAGCGCATAATAAGAAGGCACGAACGCTCTTCACACAAGTCCGCATAATATTCTAAAGTCATACTCTTTTACACAAGGCCCGCATAATATTCTTAAGCCATACTCATTTACACATAGACCGCATAATAATCAAAAGTCATACCCTTTTACACAATGCCCGCATAATATTCATAAGTCATACTCATTTACACACTGACCGCATAATAATCAAAAGTCATACTCTTTTACACACTGTCCCCATATTATTCGAAAGTACTCTCGTATTTAACACACAGTCCGCTTAGTATTCTAAAGTCGTACTTACTATTTAACAAACACTGACCGCATAATATTCTGCCATGTTCTATTACACAGTAAAACCTTAAATCCCGATTATGCGGACCGTATAAGAAAAAGCCACGAATGCTCTGAACACACTGTTTGCATAATATTGTAAAATCAGACACTTTATAACACTTTCTGAATAATTATAGTAATATAGATAAATTTGCATACACAAAATCGTCCTTAACGACAATAATATTTTTCAAAATCATACGTTGCGCGTTGTTTTGGTCACGCACTGACAAAACGCAAGATTCAAATCGCCCGCTAGTTTTCCGACCCGTCCCGTACCTGACAATTTTGTGACTATCGTCAGCTTTTAAATTTGTAATCGACTTCACAAAAGGAGACTGTTATAAGTTATAATTATGTTCGATTGTATGTTTTTTTTAGTGTATTTTCTCCGATTTCTCCGTCAATAACGTTCCGATATTGTTTTTTTTTTTTTTTTAAATTGTATACTCTCATATAAATTGCATCAAAATTGGTTAAAATTGTTTTTTGAAATTAAATAGATTATTCTTAAATTGTGTTTATATTAGCTTTAATCTCCAAGATTTTATTCATTAGGGTAGAATTTCAGTGTAGTCTCATATAAACTTCATCAAAATTGGTTAAGTAGTTTTTTTATTAGAAAATCTATTTGTTTTATTTTTTTATGTTTTCTCATATCTTCAGAATTTCTGAACTAGAAGATTATTTTTACTTGAAAAAAGAGGACATACTGTATAACATAGTTAAGTAGCTTTTTACAAGCTTTTATTCAATACACTGAGTTGGGACAAGTTTGCAAGTCAATTAACGACGTCCAATTAAGTTGAAGTTTTGCTCACGGGTGTAGTTCTGATGAGAATACTGCTGAGCTGGACTGATGATGGAGCCGGAAGGAAGTCACAGGAACTCCACAACAAGATGATGAAACCCCTTCGAGTTTAGGCTTATTTGATTGGTCTCGATGAGTTTTCAGGTCTTAGTGGTACTGGTGTGGTATCTCGTAGAATAATGTTTTAAAAAAGTTTTTATACACTCGTATTTAAAACTTAACAATGTATATAGTAAGGTACTCCTGACATGAGGTATACTGTAAATTATACTAGGTACAAGTAATATAAATAGTAGATTTTATTCAAAAATATATCCATTTTTTGTTTATGTTTTCTCATATCTACGAGATGTGTAACCATTTTTTTAAAGAGTTCTATTCCAGTGAAATCATAGATAGTTTTCGTAAAAACTGAATCAATTGTTTTATATGTAGGTTATTCATCCTCAGTTTTAATTTACTAAGGTCGAGTCTAAAGTGAGTTTAATTATTTTCTTTGGCATCATTTTATTTCTTCCGATGTTTGCTTAGGTCACTTAAAATCAAGAAATAAAAATACTTTTCAAAAAAATTAAATAGTCTTCATATTAAAAATGATCTTTCGTAAACAACCACTAAAAAGAATAACATAATTACGATTGAGCCAGAACAACATGACTTTTTCTAAATTACCAATGTTTTAATAATGCAAAAATACAACATAAGATAAGAAAGAGTTTATTGAAGGTGTAGAATATTGGTACATATTTCAAAAAAAGGATTAAACATTTGTGATATTATTTCCAAACGTAATTCACGCTTGGAAATAATGTCACAAATCTTTAATAAGAAAAACAAACCCTTCTGCCATGTCTAAGTTAACGATTAAATAAAAAAGTTCTTGCATGTTCTTGCATTTTAAATCTTAATAAAGGATGCACATTTTTTTATATAGTTTGCAAACATATAGTACAACATAATAGGCAATGTAGTTTATTAATAAAATTTCAATATTTGATGATCAAAATTAGATTGACATCGATTTTATGATTACAACACCGTAATAATCAATTAAAAATATTTTACTTAGCACATTATAATGTGCAACTAATTGGGATTACTACCTACACTGAAAACAGAATTCATAAAAAAACTTATTTTTTAGTAATGTCACCCAAGTTAGTGATCAAGGGGGGTTTAACGATTATTCGAATAAAATAAAAGTTGCCATATCTAAAAACTAGTCAACTTTTAAATGTGTTAAGTTGTGATCATCTGAACTGAACTGAACTGGTGCATAAACCAGGTGGTGGTCTTTTAACGTTTGGATGTTGACTTTCGTTTTTGGGATAACTTATCCACTTACTTTTTCATTGTCCCTAAAAGTGTTCGCCATTTACAAAATTCTTTTATTTAAGCTAAACATCCGTGTTTAATCATCATCAGCCTATATTAGTCCACTGGTAGACGTAGGCCTCTCCTACTGCACTTCACTGAGCTCACTGAGTCTTCAGCTCTCCTCATCCATTTTCTTTCAGCCACTTTTCGCAGTTCATCACTCCACCTGGCCACAAGGCGTCCTACATTATGTTTGCCTAAACGTGGTCTCCACTCGAGTACTCGTCTACCCCAACGGTTATCGGTTCTTCGGGAAATGTGACCACCACCACTTTAGCTTGCTTATTCTTAGATGCTATGTAATTAACCTTGGTTCTCCGTCGGATATCTTCATTACCAATCTTGTCCTTCAGAGAAACTCCAAGCATAGCTCTCTCTATAGCTCGCTGAGAGACCTAACATTTGTGGACTAGTTCGACCGTGATTGTCCACGTTTCGGCTCCGTAGGTCATAACTGGTAGGACGCACTGATTGAAGACTTTTGTTTTCTTCTCAAAGTTGTTCTTACCTAATTGCAATATTTGCGCAAGGTTAACATATTGCTGGACAACTTCAAGAGGTACACCATTGACTGCAATCAGTTCCGGGTCAATAAGATCGTTAAACATAATCTTGGTCTTATCTTGGTTCACTTCGAGACCGATACGTTCAGAAGCATCAACTAGGTTGGACAGCATACTTTGCAAGTCTTGCAGCGACTCCGCTATTAGGACGATATAATCGTCAAATCGTATGTGTGAGATGTTCTCGCCATTGATATAAATGCCCGTGCCCGTATAAACGTCCGTGTTTGGATCTCATAAATTCATATGTGTACCAAATTTCAACTTCATCGGTCCAGTAGATTCAGAGCACATTTATTGTGACAGACGGACAGACAGACAGCACACGAGTGATCCTATGATTGTTCAGTTTTTATTTGGACGTACGGAACCCTAAAAAACAATTTCAAGACATAAGTAGTTACCTAACTAAAATAAATAAAACATATTTTAATAAAACTACCTATAAAATTCATAGTTTACAGGCGCGCAACTGCATTTTAGTTCTGGTTCTAATCCGGGAATTCAAGATAAACTTAAAAGCATGTAAATACTGGTACTTTTATTGGCACACAAATCCAAATAGATAAAATTATGAATTTAATAATCTATGGAAGCGCGGTGCAAATGGCGTTGTCACAACTGTCAGTAGCTCTCCGTGCTGCCTGCGCTCATCCCGCTGCAACAGAGCATACGCTCCAACAAACGTTAAACGTAAAGGGCGCATTTTATAATGAAACGTTTGTATTTTAATTACACACAATCAAGTCCGCATTTTGCAACACCTACGTAATTTAACACAGGGCGAGCGCATAATCAATCGCAGACTAACATACACAGGACAAGGTCCGCATTTTACATCACATACATACTTTAACACAGGGCGAGCGCATAATCAATTGCAGACTAACATACACACCTCGAGGTCCGCATTATAATAACGTACTAACTCTTACACAACTAGGACTGGTGGCGCTACGTGGCGGTTACACACTGAACTAAAACACTAACGGATGTTAAGTAAAGTTGTCAAATATCCCTAATATGCGGTCATTTTTCATATTTTGCTAAGATTTCACCAGTCAACCAATCTCATCGCGACGAATTCAAAGATATATTTGAGACCTCGTCAAATTATTATGCGGACGTCCTCACAACCGGGTAAGTCCGCACAATCGTGGTTCCTGTCACGGTAAAGACCGCATAATGTTAAAGCCGTAAATACACACACACACACACTCACACATACACACACACACACCCACACACACCCACACACACACACACACACACATCCACACACACACACATGACACACACATATACACACATATACACACATACACACACACACAAACACAAACACATACATACACACACACACACACACACTATACACACAGTCGCACTAATAAACATATACATTCCTTTATTGACACATCTACTGAACCAGATTGCCGTCATCCGAAGGTCGATGCCGTTTTTTTCTGTTTGAAAGCTGATGTGATCGAGATGTTTCTTGGCTATAAAAGAGGGAAGGGATGGGGTTGAGGATCGTAGCTTCCAAACGAATGGACCGATTTTGATACAGTTTTTCTATTTGAAAGCTAATGTGATCGAGATGCTTCTTAGATATAATGAGGGGTCGGGGGTTATATTATTTTTAATGTATGCTTGTAAATTGGATTCCAGGTACGTTAATTCCAAAGAACTGCGTCGAGCCGCTAAAGGAGGCGCTGTCCTACGACGCAGTGCAAGTCAACGAGCAGACATTCGAGGAGACGGACGCACTCAAATGAACTCTACACCGATAGGTATAAAGCATAGATTAGCGCGGACCCCACTATAGTTCCTCTATCTCTCTTATTTTTCGTTCGGGACCATTGCTGTCGGCAAGTCGGGTGGTGATGTCCGAACGGGGCGGGACGGGTCTCGGACTTAGTCAATTATGGTAATGGATGACGTAACAACGAAGTTTGCGAGCGGTAACCTTGGCAGACGTTGTAAGCGGTGACCTTAGTAAAAGTTGTAAGCGACAACCTTAGCATACGTTGCTAGTGATAGCTGTCGCCTTTGAGCGGAGGTTGCTAGTTATAACCTTGTCTTTATGTAACTTGACAACTTAAATCTAAATTTGTAAGCGACAACCATAAAAAAGTTTACAAGCTATAAAGTTATAACCTTGTCCTTTATGTAACAGTTGCACTTGACAACCTAAATCTGAAATTGTAAGTGACAACCTTAGAAAAATTTGCAAGCGCCTTTGAGCGAAGGTTGCTAGTTATAACCTTGTCTTTATGTAACAGTCGCACTTGACAACCTAAACTTAAAGTTTTAAGCGACAACCTTAGCATACTTTGCTAGTGATAGCGGGTTGCCTTTGAGCGAAGGTTGCTAGTTATAACCTTGTCTTTATGTTACAGTCGCATCAACCTAAATCTTTTAAAGTCAGTTGCACCTGCAAACCTAATTAACAAAGTTACTCCTAACAACCTAAGGTATTTTAGACAAGGTTGCCACTGACAACCTCACTTCAAAGGAGGCCGCGAAAGAGTTTGATATTAGAGTAGGCACCACCGAAGGAGTGGTTATATAGATGTAAGAAACTGAGTGATCTTGTATGCGATGCATAAGCCGATTTTTAACACTTGCTATTTTTATTATATCCATGTGATGTTAGTACTTCGAATTCATAAGCTTTTTGTTTATTTTAGTTTAAATAAGCGTTTGGATCGGAACCTAGCGAGACTCTTGGATATTTGGATCAATACAGTTGATATATTTGTGCATCACTGTAAGGAAATTCATACGTCCTTTTGGTCGTTTTCAATAACTTAACTGCACTGTGCCATAATAAACCTTAAAAGATTGAGAAAAGCTTCTTAAAACTAATGTACTTTCTATCAGTAGTAGTAAACAGTGGATAGGTTTACACGAACAATTCATTAAAATGCCTATTTAGATGACACCTGGTTTAATTTGGCTAGTAAATGTGACAGGCTACATCACTACATTTCTTACATTCACGAGGAAATCTCTTGAAATAAAAGTAGATACTTAATTTAAGCATTTTAGTTTGTATCATGCAAAACTGACCAATTATAACAAGTCTTGAAAAGGTGCACACGACGACGGGTATACACGATGTATGATTCTGTAGCAACTTGCATCTGGATAGATGTGGTCGAGCTTGACCGTCACTGGTTAAACCGTCTGTAACAGACTGCAGACACTGTTTAGACCATCTGTAACAGACTGCAGACACTGCTTAGACATTCTATAACAGACTACTAACACTGCCCGGACCTTCCGTAACAAACTGCAGACACTGCTTAGACAGTCTGTAACAGGCTACAAACACTGCTCGGACTGTCCGAAACAGACAGCAGACACTGCTTAGACCATCTGTAACAGACTACAAACACTGCTCAGACCGTCTGTAACAGACTACAGACACTGCTTTGACTTTCTACAACATACTATAAGACAAAACATCTCGCTGGGTTTCGAGCATCATTCAGCTTAACATAGGGAGTCGTATACGAGCAGTCGAATTTTATTTTTTGTACAAATATCGTAGTGTATTATTTAAATTCAATGTTATAGTTGAATGGTTTATGAATGCGGTTTCTGGATAAATCTGATTTACTGTAATATAGCATTATGGAAACTGATAATTATATATTAGCCAAGTATATTTATATCGAATATTATATGCATGATCGTGCAATAAATATTTATGTAGGGTTAACTATGAAATTTAAACATCAACAGATACCATGTCAAAATAATATTAACGTATTTAAAAAATAAAAATAAAATATGAATAGCGGTATATTTATTGAGACAAGGTAGTATAGTTTTGTGTATTTATTTATAACTACTCAATGTTACTAGTGGATGTCGATTATTCTTATAGTAATAAGTTAATAATTATGTTGATTTTAGAATTTCTCTTTGTAAAATTTGTTTCATATTTTTTGACGTGGATTGTACTTATTTAAACTATTTTTGGCGTCTTATTAATCTCCTCCCATTGTTTGGATTGGATTTCATGTGAGTATTATGTTCAGGGCAAACTGTTATGCTAGCTCTTCACTCTCGTAGTATCCAGGCGAGGCTGCGCGGGTACAAGAAGGCGAGTCACCTCGCCTTGTCTCGCCTCACTTGCGTTCCGCTTTAAGGTGCTAGGGTAGGTGAGGCGAGTCACAGCGACTATGCTTTCGCGCTCTCAAGTTGTGAGACAATTAAGAACGAGTGGAACTAAGACATTTTATAATTTGTCGAGTTGTACCGAGAGCAACCACTATGGGATCAATCACAATCTAAATTAAATTTGACCACGTCCATCGTGCTGGTGGTCAAAGCAAGAAATGGCAAGAGTTTGGATGGAAACTAACTTGCGTCGCCTCGGCTCGCCTAAATCTTCGGGTCACGCCTCGCCTAGCCTCCATGAGAGTGTACAGCTAGCATTCTACACAACTTGACGAAATCTCAGTTCTGTTTTCAGACACGATTAAAACATTGTCGTAATATAAAATAATGACTAGGATGACACCAACAGATGACTTGCACGTTGTTAAACCAAATTGTACATTTCAAATGATATTATAATAAGTGTAGTAAGTGACGTCGAAATAAAATTATAAATAAACTTGCCATGGCGTCTACGAGTATTTTTGTTAGTTTGTAATCATCACGGCATGCCTCGGTATAGACAGGGAACATAATATCGACGCTTATATAGGGTGTATCATTCATTTCATCGACGTCACATAAAATCATCTTTCGGGCATTCATCAAAACTTATTTCTAGACATTAGCTTTTATAATTTAATAACTAATTAGAATTGTCAAATAATAATTAATTCTGATTCGACGGTTTGGAAAAATAGAAAAAATATGACAAAAATATAAGGCGTCCTACACATGGATACGTTTTTGTATCAATACAATCATGATACATGTATTATGTAGTTTTTTTGCTCCTACTGCTATGTGACTCAAAATTACAACTTTTAATTTATTTATTTTTAATCTAGTTGTGCGTTTGACCAGTATCTCACCTGATGTAAGATGATGATGCGGTCTACGATTGGTAATTTGTTACACGCTTCTAGATGCAACCTATTTATTTAATTTTATCATTAAACTTTAAGCTGACGCTTATATAGGTATTCTATTGCTAACGTTTTTGCTTTTTTTGCACTTGTTCTGGTATTCAATGTTCAATCACAATTGTATCGTCACTTTATTATTACTTTGAATGACGAGTCGAGCAGGTCGCTCGTCTGGTGGTAATAGTCACGCCTGCCCATAAATGTAGCAGTGCCCCCCAGAACTTTGGTTGCAAAATCTTGCGCGCCACTGCACTGCGCTCGTCATCCTGAGACAGGGTTTTAAGTCTCATTGTCCAGTAAATTCACTGGAAAAATTTCCCTTCAAAACGAAACAGCATTTCTGTTTCGTTTTGAAGGGCAATTTTTACTACTGCTTAGTGGTTGAATATCTGACTAAGGTGTGGTACTTCTACAGGCGGTCTCTTGCGTTAGAGGCCTACCATCAAGAAATGATATACGATACAAAAAGGTATCCGTGTGTAGAGAACCTAACATTCACTATTTAAATAGATGGTTCATATAACCTGTAAGGTTTGCGATAGAGCAGATATTATTATGTGTATTATGTAAACTGTCACACACGTTCTAAGTCTTGACTCTACATCTTTCTTTGTATAAATTAAAACAGATAATAAATGTATATAAAATATTTTTGTTTTAATTTAATGTGTCCCATACAAAGTAGCGTACAGTATAGACAGAATTACTAGAGTATAGACTATGCGACTAAAGCGCCTCGGTTCTCAAAGTTAATTGTTACCAATTTTTAACCGATTTCAAAAAGGAGGAGGTTCTCAATTCGACCCGTATGTTTTTTTTTGTTTTTTTTTTTATGTTTGTTACCTCAGAACTCCGTGATTTGTGAACGAATTTTGTAAATTATTTTATTGTTTGCAAGGACTTCGAAAATTATGTTATTGTTAACCAGTTCCAATAATAAGAAAAAATTGGTTCGAGTGTTCGCGAAGTACGAGCGTTATGACAAAATTAATTAAACCAGTGTTATATGTAAAATCAAAACGTCCTGGTACATTTCTATGAAAATTCAAGAAGAATACGGTTTCGACCGATTTGGCTGCTTTTGCGAAGAAAATATTAAGTGATTATGAATATGTACCTACTACCTTTTATGCGTTCGTTTCTCCATCTGTCAGTAGCCATATAAATGGTGGTAAATCACCTCTAACGTAGGCGTCGTTGTGTGACATTTAGATAAAACGAAACGGGTTTTGCGGCTCAATTTGCGTATTTTGCGTTTTGATTTTGGATATTTTCGGAGTTACTCCATTTTTTGAATTTTCTTCACAAAATTCCAGATTTAACACATACTTAATTTTGACCCAACCCAACTAACAATAGTATATAATAAAATTATTAAAAAAACATTAAAAACAAAAGAATAACTTTAAATATAATTGCCACTGAGTGGCGCTGGACCGCTGGGAGGACAGAATGGAAAGTTCGAAAGGGACCTTACTCCCTCCCCCCCTTTCCCATTCAGAACCCTTCGATAACTCAGTTGTCGATCGATATGGTATTATTTATTCTGTGGATTCGGTTTGAAATCATTCAATTACAACACACAACAACAACAACAACAAACAACACACACACACACACATGTTGTGGGGGGTAACACTTTTAACCCCCGACCCGTAGACAGAGAAACCATTAGACACTTGGTTGTCGTGCCTCTTGTGAGATAGAAAGATAGCTGGGTGTGCTGCCATGTCAAAACTTTTAACCTGATTTTATGCTATCTCAGATTCACTGTTTCACTCCCTTTTTTTTTCTATCAACTTCCATATTTTTTTTACATATTGGCTATAACTTATCAATAATACTTTAAACAAATAGTGTATGTCGTCTGTCATGATTCGAAATCAGAAGTTGTATAAACAAAAGACCCTCTGAAGTGCTCATAATTTTTTTTTGTTTACCTTACGTCGTGGGTATCATTTGTATTGCCGGTCAAGTGCGTGAATATGAGGGAGGCGAGGGGAAGGCGCGCACGTGACACTGGTACAGTATAATAATATACCAGCCTTCCTCAGCATAAAATAAATAGATTAAATATGGTGTATCATGCATGAAAAATTGTACATACGTATTGGTGACATGCACAAATATATACCATGGTCATCTATGATGGACCATGTGCTTCATAAAAAAAAATGGTGCAAAATGATCCATCATGGTGACCATGGTCTAAAATAGTGCGTGTCAAAATAAGAACGCGGTGTCGCGGCGAACACATTGCAAAAATACACCCATAATTAAAAATATTATATAAATAAATAAATAAATAAAATAAATATATTCGGGACAATTCCACACCAATTAACTAGCCCCAAACTAGGATACCCTGTACTATGGGTACTAGATAACGGATAAACATACATATATACGAATATTTTAACATCCAATATTATCACTTTTTTTTTGCACACTGTTTTATTTCAAAATCTTTATATTTTAATCAATATGTCTACTAAATCTACGGAACGTCTTCTCCCACAGTTAGTTTGTTTATCGTATGAGGTAATGCTGGGCCTCTGGTGTCAAAGTTTGTCCAATCCACCCGAACGGCCTCTGACATGGCTCACACAGTTTTTATGTATGTAGCTATAATGGTTAAGGCATTTAAGTAGTTGTAGGTGCCCTTGGTCTCTCGAATAAACTTTTTATTCTGTATAAATATTAACAACATCGTACGATATTACATTAAATTGAATTTACTATAGATACAAAAGAGAACCAATGAAATCAAATCATTTTATTATTAAAAAATGTGTAGTTTAGGCACATAATACTAAAAGGGAAAAGGGAAAAAGGAAACATTCATTTCGAATACAGGCAACACACCAAGCTGAATTAATTTTCTCACAAACCATACAAAACTGTTAAAATTGTTTAGCACAGAGGTGTGCTGACCTTGAAAAAACCGGCACGCAACCTGCAACAAAAGATCATATAGTTCTGTCTCATTTCTTCACAAGACCTATGTATAAGTTGTTCTCTTTCTTGTATGAGTGCGATGGAAGCTATCTAGTTTATTGGTTTCTCTGTCTACGCCCCGAACAAAAAGGCGGGTGTATCACTGTGTGTGTATGTACGTGTTTGTGTGTGTGTGTGTCTGGCTGTGTCATCGTAGCTCCCAAACAAATGGACCTATTTTGATGCGGTTTTTCCGTTTGTAAGCTTATGTGATAGAGATGGTTCTTAGCTATAATGGGGGGTGGGGGGCCGGGGGTTATATAAATTTTTAATCTATGCTTGTTCATTCATAATATCGAGTCGAATTGATTCGGTTCGTTATCGAAAGGTTCTGAATCGGGTGGCAGGCCTTTATTAAATATGTTTTATTCTTAAATAATGTTTTCTTATGGAATTAAATTTTCCATTGTCACAAATATTAAACATTAAAATAGGGCACCTATCCTATACAATTTTGGTGACGTAGAAAATCTGATCATTACATCAATTAATCAATCTTTTTATTTATTTACTTACAGGATAAATATTTTTTGTGAAACACCGACTCATGATAAATTTGGAAGCGAAATGCTTTGTGCGTGTAGTTGGAATATTCACCATATAGCGGTGACGCATCGCCGTCCGTCTGATTGTCTGATGAACTAGTTATTCTAGTGAAAATAAAATTTAACACAGCACCAGTTCTCTAATCTCGGTTATTTACAAGGAACAAACAATCATTCTTAATGCTGCCCAGGCTCAGCACGTAGTATTTATATACTCTTTGGGCTCAGCTACCTAAGCATTTGTGTGTGTACTTGCAACGCTTTCAAAGTACTCTGTGGCAACGCTGTTTGATATCTACTTTGGTCTGCTACTGTATATACTATATATATATATATATATATATATAGTCTGTGGTTAAACATGCTAAATATGTTTCTATCAGCGTTCGCTTTGGACATGACAGTTAAATTTGACATCGGAAAAGCGACTTTATTTTTTACTAGCTTTACCAGCGCGGAAAAGAGTTTATCGCGAAAAAAAAATACCTGTGTTTATAGTGGATATTAATAACCAATACAAAAGTAGATATAGTATCAATGCTCTTGATGTTTTTTGACATACTTGTTATTTCGTTTCCATGGCAATCGTTTCTTACAGCAAGTAATCAATTTTTTTCATTTTTCCCGTGGAAACTTACAATTTTCCGGGATAAAAAGTATCCCATGTTTTATTCCACGGTATAAGCTATCTCCATTCCAAATTTCATCAAATTCCGTCCAGCTGTTATCGCGTGAAAGCTCCCCAAACAAACAAACAGACAACGTTTCACTTTCATATATTGGTATGGATATGTTAGGGTCGTTTTTCGTTCGGTTTGGAAAGGATTGTTAGTGTCAATAATGGCAATCTATTCTGCCCAAAACACCACTGCTTCATCTCGAACTCAGGGCATGAGCACATAATAAATAATAGCATGGCATGAGTTCGTTAACGCAGAAAAAAGAGCCATTTTTTGTTCTCTACGGAACTCCTCAGGAAGTTTCAGTAAAGCTCCACTCCTTTTGACTACCTGACTGACTGGGACTCGATATTTTGACTATTTGTTGAAAAAACATACAACTTATAATATTGCTTTACTTGTGAAAGGGGTTCTTCTTCAAAGGAAACTATTTATCTTGTTTCAATCCATAACATTAAATAGATATCTTTAACTCCTATGAGTACACATAATTACTTATAATATTGCTTTACTTGTGAAAGGGGTTCTTCTTCAAAGGAAACTATTTATCTTGTTTCAATACATAACATTAAATAGATATCTTTAACTCTTATGAGTACACATAATTGTCCTTCCCAACTAGAATGCTATTATCTAATATATCTATATATTTCTTGAAGCATGTCTTTGACTTCCTTTTGAGTCATAATAGAAAAAAACATCGCGATTTTAACTCAGGAAATTATTAAACATCGATACGATTTTTCACAACGATGAATTTTCCGTACGCAAGTACATAGAACTTCCTTAATTTTTACATACCTGGGCCCCAATTCTACTAAAACAATGGTAATGACACAACAACCAAACAAACAACAACAACAATTCTCAAATTTTTTCGCTTCTACCTCTTTTCAGAGCTAAAAGCGAAAATTTTGCGAAAATTGTTGATAAATGTCATTACAATTGTTTTAGTAGAATTGGGGCCCTGTACCATTACACTGCCAGTATTAAATTTATATTTTAAATTACAAAGAGATTACCAGTATGTAAAATTGAAAGTTAAAGAAGTCTCATTCTCTATTAAACATTTCTTACTGTCGTTGAAGATTAAAGAAGACAAATACATAATTTTGCTAGTTGGGTTGCCCTATTCATATAAAAATACTATTCTAATAAAATATATCTAACACTTGACACTGGCTAAATACACTGGTTGTGCGGAGCCAAACAATAAAAACAAATAAAATTTATCAAAACAAGGCATCGTTTGACAATTCTGACATTTCATAATTTCATTCATTCGGAAAATTCATCGTGAAAAATCGTATCGATGTTTAATAATTTCCTGAGTTAAAATCGTGAAGTTTTTTTCTATTATGACTCAAAAGGAAGTCACAATGGAAGACCTGGAAGAGACAGTAAGTAAGCCGTTGTTTCCCATTTAAAATAGATCCTTAACAGTTATGCGCGGTGTTTAAATGTGGAATGTAGGTCACCCAGCCGCTTCTTATAAATAATAAACTGTTCAATACCAGGTCTGGGAAAAGGCTGAGCCTCCCGCTCATTAGCTTAAATGCTAGTTATCCTTAGAAGTTAGAAGCTCTAATCCGCATGCAGGTTTATTTTATGCTGCTATGCTAGTCGGAGAAGTGATCAAATATTTACTTAGGCTAAACAAGCGAGGCTCCTATTTGTACCTATTTACTTGAACAAACATATTATGAGGCTTGTTGTATGCGTTTCCTCATTGTTAAAGTGAGGGAAAAAGCGGTGAAAAGACTTCTGCAAAACATTCTTCCTGCGTTCTCTCTATCATATACATGACTTAAAAACATTATTAAGCTATATTTTAAAACTAACTTTAGAATCTTTAAATTACAACCTATGCCTCTTGTAACACAGGAATGTCTCATTCTGTATTGTACATGAAGTACTGAGGAATTCATAAGAATGCTGATAGTAACTTATATCCCCAGATATTAAATCCCCAACAGCATTACTGTAAATGAATAATGGTGTGATACTAAATTGAGTGGATTCTATTTACATATTGATAACTGGCTCCAATCAATGAAACTCCAGGTGAAACATACAGATGAGCAGCTAGACTTGATGGAGTGGAAGATGGACAGTGTGGAGAAGGAGCTGGTGGTACCTCATGACACCTGTGTCATGAACCTGCTCAAGTCTGTCTCAGAGGTAAGTTGGTATTATATAGGCAGAGTTATGGACAATTAGGACCTTTCTACTGCTATGTTGCTATGATTTCATGAAGTCAGCTTCTACTGAATGGATTTTGGTACAAAATCTGCACTAAGTAATTGATTTAATTAATCAGAACGACTGTGTGTACCATTTATTAACATAATTATTCTGCAGTAGTTGATTGTGGATAACTGCTTACTTAAACTAGTATAACCTTTATATTAATTGTAATATATTAGGTGGAATTTGGTAATCACTGCATTGCAACTGAAATCCTTTCCTTTCTTTCCCATAAACAAGCAGTAGTTTTAAATTTAATACTGTTTTTTTAATATTTATTTTATTTGACCAAGTTCTTAATTAAAATAAACATCTATGACAAAGTATTAGATAAAATATTAATTTACAGTGTAGACATATTCTGAAATGGCAAAACGACATTGGATGATACACTAATATTTACATTGGTATGAACAAATAATTCTTAGAAAGACATAAAAAGGAAATGACAAAAGAATTTCCTCTAATCACTATTTATTACAAAGCACATAGAGTACTACAAACAGAGTGACTCAGTTGGAAACAATCTAGTGTGACCTCACTAACAACCATGTGTTAGTAATTCAATAAGCTCAATGAGCTCATGAATGATAACAAGGGGAGCACTCGTTGTATGATAATCGGAGACAATTTGCATGGTGTAATAACTATTGTCTCATGTAACAACTATTGTCTCATATAATAAGACTGTTTTGTATCAGGCTACTGACAATATGCTACTGCTATTGTTATGTTATCATTTCAAAACTATTGTTTACAATAACTGCACTCATAATGGTCAATTAACGCTAATCAAGCATTAAATTGTCAAAATCCGTACAGAACAAGTGATTTCATGCTTGGTTAGCATTAATTGATGATTATTAATGCAGCAGTAAATGATTAAATACATTAATTAGTTTAAAAAAAATACATTGATTATGTTTAAAAACAAGTAAAACACGACTATGAACAAAATTATTGAATACAAGCTGACCGCCCGCAAAAATAATCACACTAATATTATAAAGGCGAAAGATTGTATGTATGTAAGGGTGTGTGTGTGTGTATGTTTCCTTTTTACTTACATATTTTACTTTACTTTAATAGTTGCAATTGCAACATTAGACTATAGTATTAACATTAACTTGAATAATCTAAAATTGAAATTTTGAAGAAGCTGAAAAGAAAATTGCTACTGTTTATATGAGTTATATATTTTAAAAAATGGTATTTTAAAGACCTGTATTTTGATACCTCACTCAATAGGTTTTGGTCATTTTTTGTTCCGTCAGAAGTACAATATGGCAACTGTAAGCCACTATATTAGTTATCTTGACATTTCATATATCCTATAGCACTCTCATGATCAAGACAAATCCAATGATACCTCATTCATCAAAATCCATCAAGCCAATTATTTAAATAAAAACAAAAACTGTTCAAATGGAAGAAATTGAATCTCATTGCTATAGTGTGGGATTGAGGGACAACCACTAATTGAATCTCGTTGCCATAGTGTGTGATTGAGGGACAACCACTAATTTAATCTCATTGCCATAGTGTGGGATTGAGGGACAACCACTAATTGAATCTCGTTGCCATAGTGTGTGATTGAGGGACAACCACTAATTTAATCTCATTGCCATAGTGTGGGATTGAGGGACAGCCACTAATTGATTTTACAACTATACTGCACTTTATTTGTAGTTACCTGGATTTTTGTTAAAAACACATTAATAAACCTTTACTTGTAATAAAGCACTAAGTAACAAAAAAACGGAATGAAGATATTTAAAAAAATGCTCTTAGGGGACTTAATAAGCCACTAAACAAGTTTTTAAATGGTGTCCGCATCACATAAAGACTACTGGACTGATTTTAATGCACTCACTGTCAGATAGCTTAGATTTTGATTTAAAATCTGTTGTACTTTGTATCTCAATCCAATGAGTAAAAGCCTAGCAATTAATAAAAAACTAATTGACGGTTGAAAAAAAAACAATTAAATTACATTTGTACTTTTAATCCTCGAAAAAAAAAACTGTTTACTTGGTTACTTTTTACCAAAAGGAATTATCACGCGGGCAAAGCCGCGGTCACAGCTAGTATATAATAAAACACCAAGTTTGACATAGAGGATAGACATCCATGTTATCTAGTCTAAAATATCTAAAAATAATTTTAATATTTGGTACCCTAACTTTAGCTCCTTAATTAACACAAATCTCAAATGATACTGTTTATATATTTTTATGTTGAATTTATAAAAATATTATATATTTATGTTTTCAGCCTGTTGCGTAGTAGTGTTGATATAACAGGTCAGACTAACAATATGTACCAACTTTACTAATCAACTACTAAAGTCCGTGTCGATTATAGCTTGTCATTTTTCTACTAATATATTTAGTTACATTATAAAATAAGTAGTATGGAACAGGGGGAAATACTCATGGGACGTTTCATTTATTTATTCTGCTATTTCATGTAAAACATTTCAAGCTGTGAAAAGATTTTGTGACGTGCCCCTACCTCAAAGTTGGAAGTCCATCCAAAGAAAAAATACTTTTCGGTCTTGGAACGTAATTTAGATGTAAATAAATATATGTAAAAAAAAAGAAGGGGACATATATAGAAACGAGAGGCAGGAGTTGAAGAGCGAGGGAGAGAAGGGCTGCCCCATGGTACCCCTCTCTCCCCGCAGGTGACGATAGTTTATGAGATATTTCAGTTTTATGTTTATAACAAAAACGGTTGTTTGGTCGCCTTTGGCGACAATAAAGCCCTAACAGTTTATTAAAGTAAGTTAACTTCGTTAGTTCGTTAGTTATTAAAGTAAGTAAGTTAACTATGTGTAGTCATGTTCAAACCTAACCTACCCTAGTTTTTGGAGCCATACATAACACTGCACTCTTTCTTACGAAAGTAGCGGAAACATATACATTCTACTAATTTTTAATGTAATTTACGGCGACCAAACAGTTGATTTTTAATAAACTTAAAACTGCACTAAGCGTCTCCGCACCTCCCCCACTAGTGTCTTCAAATTAGAGGTATTTTAAAACATTGACCCCCTTTTTAAACTCCATGAAATGCATTTTTATTCATCTTCTCGTGTACTTTGTTACCTCTATAAAAACACGCTCTCCAAATATAAAGACTACATTCAGCGGTTAACAATATACGTTGTTCCGGCATTGGACCATATTTAGTAAAGATGTTTTTTCGCTTCTTGTAACTGTTCACCTATAAGACTTACAGAACAACTGTGAATGCAAAAAATGTTGCAAATATTGTCTTCTTTATACTTTTCATAGACACTTTTGCCATAAAGCTAACTGTTAAAGAACAACATAGAAAAAAAAAATTGGCCTCTCCAATTCAAGATGACGGCACACTCCCAAGCTTCGAAAACTTGTATTTTTCATCAGAGTCTAGGCCTAAACAACATATTATGTGAAAATCATTACTACACCACCTTTTGCAAGGCAAATTTCTCTACTTACTGGCCTAGTAATTTTAGCACCATCTTACCTAGCTCAAACTCAAAGTTGGTCCAAAGTCCATAAATATCTCGGTTTTCAAGTTTTTATTGTGTTGAACACAAATTATTTTACAAGTACAGTACAAAAACAAGAACACATTAAAAACAAAACAAATAAAAAGTAAGAAAAATGACTAGCTATAATTAATCATGCTTATTGACATAATTAGCTAAACCGTGGCTTGAATGTGGTACGGAGTTTAAGCCCTTCTTTCCAAAGCCCTACAAACAGGGCCCAGTGTGAATAACGCTTTATAGGGCTTCAAACGTATACTTTGCCGAGGCTAGCAGTGTCAAAATAACATAGTAACATGTATATTTATATTTTTCCACTTTGTTTTTTTTAATGTTCTCCCTTTAAGTTATTTTTCTGTGTCCATTGTCCATTTGAATACTTCAATGGGTTACCATTTCATAATCACGGTAGATTGTCTTCTTCTCGTGTGGAGTTGATGCAGCCGAAAATATCTAGCTAGTCAAGGAATACCTACCTAATTTTAGAATTTTATTACTATATTATTTCAAGTACCTAAAATTGGATTTAGAAATGTCTCATAGTTGGTGACGGTGACCTATCGTGATGGCGTATTTAGAAATGTCTCATAGTTGGTGACGGTGACCTGACCTATCGAGATGGCGTATTTGAATTAAAGCATTAAATAATATAGCATAATTGTTTGCACTGCAAAAGTAAATGGTCCAAACTAATTTATAACCTACAGCTCTAAGGTTTAAAAAGTTAACTTGCAACCCAAAATACGATTACGCTAGAAAATTTCGGCTGCATCAATTTAAATACAATTTTAAACTGGTCCCAACTCTGACTGGTTTTGGGTGATAGTGGACTTAACAGTTCTTTACTTGGCACCTATTCGTCCAACATTTGCTGACTGCATAATTGGATCTCTTTGTACCTCGCAAATATTGGGCTAATAATACCAAATGAAGAGTCTCTCATGATCTAATAAAGCATGGTTGTCCTTTTTGTGGCAACTAGAGTTCAAGTCATATGATAAAGACTACGTCACCACGCAATGCGCAACTATCATTGGTTAACATTGCGTAGTGACGTAGTCTTGTGCCTATGACGTAACGCTACATCCCATTTAAGTAAAATCCCATTTGAGTAACATCTCATTTGGGTAACCATAGAAAATACCTACGGAACTTTAAAAAAATGACTAGCAGAATAAACATACGAATACTGGACGGCTTAGTAATAGGGCTCCATTTTAAAATGTAATGTTAAAGCGCGCTACGCCCCGTTTCTCCTGCGTGGATGACGATGACGAAATCCTATGTGATATTCCAAGACCAAAAATAATACCAAGTTTCATCAAAATCCGTTCAGCCGTTTTAGCGCTGAGCGGTAACAAACATTTTGACATTTGAAACCGGGGCATAGCGCGCGGGTCGCTTTTACATTATTTTTAGGGTCTCGTACTCAAAGGGTTCCAATCTAAATGGAGCCCTATTACTAAGCCTTCGCGCCATCCAGTATTCGTCTGTCTATTCTACCTTCAAAGGGCTGTTGGTATTTTCTATGGTTACCCAATTGGGATGTTACCCAAATGGAATGCTATCCAAATGGGATGTTACCCAAATGGGATGTTACCCAAATGGGATATTACCCAAATGGGATGTAAGCGACGTGACTTGCCGGACGGACAAACTTTGTTTTATTAATCCATGACCAGTCCAAAACCGTCAGAGTGGCCAAGGCTGTCCACCACTGACCACCCCCGTCGGTGCAGGTCCGCTCCGACTACCAGCAGCTCCGCCGCGAGCTGGTGGAAGTGCAGGCTCTGCAGCGGGAGCTGTCCACCAAGCTGCGGAGCCAGCTCAGGCTGGTGCACGGGAAGTTCGCGCGGCTACGGCAACGCATCGCGGCCGCCTCGCCGCCTCGCTAAGCTTCTATAAGTACCTCTCATGTCTTTGGAACTAGATGCTCTTAGGAATAGCTCGACAGCTCCCACTAGCTGTAACCGACTGGTTTGTCATAGAGAATACTGAAGATTCTATTATAGAGCCACACGCAGAGACGTCAATTATATTTTTCAATTAAAAGGTTACTAAATTTTTGTGGGGATTTAGGCGTGATTAAAGAAAGTTTACTTGAAGGCTAAGTTTTAAATTATGGTAGAAGTTACTTTTAATGTGTTGTTAAGAATCTTAAGTTAGAGATTCTTGTTAGCTCGTTGATAAGGATATAATGAATGATTTTCAGAAATTTAATACGTTCGAAATAATTGAAATTTAAGGTGTACATTTGTGGCCTAAAGTTTAGTTAGCAATGTATCTGAATCCTTTAAAAGGCATGAGGGGAAATTAGGAAATTCTAAATATTCATAATAAAATATGAAAATTGTTCGTTTACGTCGATCCAGCAAAACACTAGAATCGAAATATGTGATCGTTCACACATATCCAGTTATGTAGAGAGTTAATGTCCTGTGTAACGGTCTAATTACTGTCTTTTATGAAAAGTTTAAAAAACGCTTTTGGGTCAGACTATTTGACCAAAACGTTTTTTTTACCTACAAGTTTTTGCCCCAAATAGTCACTTAATCGAATACTAAATGTGCCAAATTATCCATTAACTTAGAAGTACCTAATTAATAAATATACTCGAAATAACCACAATACATGACGGCACGTTTAAACTATGATAGATAAAATATATTAAATTTAGCGTTTTAAAAATAGTTAAATAGATTTTGATCTCATATAATGGGAGTGTGGGGTTGGGAAGTCTTTTCTATTTGTAAATTATTAAATCGTTTATAAAATTATTAAAAAAATATGTTTATAATATTATGTTGTATTTTATGTAATGTGCATACAGTTTACTTAATATTTTGCACAAACAATCTATAGTTATGTATTTGAATAGTCTGTATTGTTAGGTTAGGTCTGATAAACATTATCTTAGTATGTAGCAGAGTGCTTGCACTGCTTCGTAGAGTATGTTAGGAGAGTCGTTTAATGACTAGTTATAATCGCCTTTCACTAAAGAGGTTTACCCCACTCCACTAAATACTAAGGTAATGTAAATCAAACAAAATTTACTTAAAAATTGTGTATGTATTTAAATTGAAATCGCCCAGCACGCCCCAGTGACTAGTCTATTCTAAAGTGACTGTTTAGTTGTTTTAGTGTCGTTCACGTTTAATTGTTCGACTAATAGTCGTAGTTGTATAATAGTTTCGATGGATAATCGTAAGATGGTGCTATAAGGGACTTGGGTAATGTCTGAACAAGAATATGTTTGCTTCGGAAATGTTAATTAGCGTTGGGATTACACTGTGACAGTAACTGGCTCTCCAATGGGAAAGTTTCCATTTTTTTTCTTTTATTCTTATAAAAATCACACTAAACTTTGCAATGCAGCGTGGTGAAACAATTATTTAAATTTCTTGAAAAATGAGGAAGTTATCCGTTTTTGCTGCAGCCTAACATAACTCGCGGCTCATTTGTGGTGTGACGCCCACAAAAGCTCGTCATGAAAAAGTTTTATGATGAAAATGACAATTTAATGCATTAAAATAATTTCAAACTAACTGAATCGTGGAACGAAATACTTTCATAATTTGTTGTAATAACTTGGTGTTAGTTTTCTAGTTACTTGCGCAGTGTAATCTCAGCATATAATTTCAACAGTACGATCGAATTTACGCAAGGAAATTTGATAATAATTGTGGATGTTCGTAATTTTGTAGGTGATTTTATGTTCGCTTCTTTCTTAGACTGAATTGTTTACGTAGAATTTCTTAATGCACATTAATTTTGTAGGTGATTTTATGTTCGCTTCTTTCTTAGACTGAATTGTTTACGTAGAATTTCTTAATGCACATTAATTTTGTAGGTGATTTTATGTTCGCTTCTTTCTTAGACTGAATTGTTTACGTAGAATTTCTTAATGCACATTAATTTTGTAGGTGATTTTATGTTCGCTTCTTTCTTAGACTGAATTGTTTACGTAGAATTTCTTAATGCACATTAATTTTGTAGGTGATTTTATGTTCGCTTCTTTCTTAGACTGAATTGTTTACGTAGAATTTCTTAATGCACATTAATTTTGTAGGTGATTTTATGTTCGCTTCTTTCTTAGACTGAATTGTTTACGTAGAATTTCTTAATGCACATTAATTTTGTAGGTGATTTTATGTTCGCTTCTTTCTTAGACTGAATTGTTTACGTAGAATTTCTTAATGCACATTAATTTTGTAGGTGATTTTATGTTCGCTTCTTTCTTAGACTGAATTGTTTACGTAGAATTTCTTAATGCACATTAATTTTGTAGGTGATTTTATGTTCGCTTCTTTCTTAGACTGAATTGTTTACGTAGAATTTCTTAATGCACATTAATTTTGTAGGTGATTTTATGTTCGCTTCTTTCTTAGACTGAATTGTTTACGTAGAATTTCTTAATGCACATTAATTTTGTAGGTGATTTTATGTTCGCTTCTTTCTTAGACTGAATTGTTTACGTAGAATTTCTTAATGCACATTAATTTTGTAGGTGATTTTATGTTCGCTTCTTTCTTAGACTGAATTGTTTACGTAGAATTTCTTAATGCACATTAATTTTGTAGGTGATTTTATGTTCGCTTCTTTCTTAGACTGAATTGTTTACGTAGAATTTCTTAATGCACATTAATTTTGTAGGTGATTTTATGTTCGCTTCTTTCTTAGACTGAATTGTTTACGTAGAATTTCTTAATGCACATTAATTTTGGTTTTCATTTACGAAAGCTGTTTTAGAGCAAAAATAACTCGAATGGCGTTTTTATTCGTTTTTCAAAGTACTTAGTGTAGATATTTAGATAATAAAGGAGATGTTGTTTTTTCAACGATGCATTTACTCGCATTTATAGCGCTAGTTCTTAACATAATTTAAGATAGGGCTTGGACTTAAAAACTTTTTTTCTCTACTGGACGCATCGCATAGCATCTATACAGTTTTTAATACGGCACAATAGTTTCATCATTAGTATCAGTAGCAAGTCAACCATATAATAGCTATGTCTTTAGAAAGTATGTATTTTACAAGAATGTTTATAAAAATGACGGATCCGACAAATCGAAACTGAAGCACCCAAGATATGCCGTTCGCTCGTACACACAAGCCTCACGCACACACACCATGTTATGCCGATCGGCCGCCACATCGCAGCAAGATCTCGTATCCGTTAGTCGTGTTAATTCTGTCAATTTCTCACGGAAAATCAAAAACAATGCAGTGTTTTATAATGAAATTGTGTATCAGCCACAAAAATAACACAAATTTTCCAGTCATGAACACATACGCAGCCGCCTTTGCGATGATTCATTCGCTTGTTTGGTGGTGTAGACTACCGTATTTTTTATACCTTGGTATTTTATACCGTGTTATTTTATACCTTGGTATTTTACTCCTTGGTATTTTACACCTTGGTATTTTACACCTTGGTATTTTACACCTTGGTATTTTACACCTTGGCATTTTATACCTTGGTATTTTACTTCTGTAATTTTACACACCTACTGCGTTTTTTTGCCGTTTACAAATGAAATGGTCATTTCCCGAAAGCATGAATATTTTGAAAACAAAATAGGTTATTGATTAAAAAGATTTTTAAGTACCAGCCTTAATTAAGTAATCGATAGAGCACATTAAAATTAAATTATGGCACATATCACGCACCTGCATGTTTCTAATGTAATGTTTTTGGTCGAATTAGTAAGTAAAGTAGAGAATGGTTAAATTATGTATCTTAAAACACGGTTTCACAAATACCTAAAGTGTCTTCATGTAGAAATGAATAATAAAATGATATCACCAATTTGTAAAGAAAAATATAGAAGCGTTATAGTCACTTAATATGACACTTATAATGAGTTCTACGGGTTATTTGAATATTATGACGTAAAATGGACGAAAAATTTCCCAAAAATTATAATAAACTGACCTAAATATGTAACACAAAACCATTATGAATCTATAGATACATAGGACCTACTAAAATCTGTGTTTTACGAGCTAGAAATAAGTTTTTTATTCGTGCGCAACTGGAAACAATTCAACCTCGCGCACCGAGGGTTCCTACAAACTTAACTTTGCCGTTGGAAAAACTGTTGTCCCCATACATCATAAGTTTTTTTTGTGAATTATCTCTTATTGCCAAATTTTATGATTCTAGGTCAACGGGAAGTACCCTATAGGTTTTGATTCCCTTCATGGTCTTCATCAGCCCGTGTCAGTCCACTGCTGGACATAGGCCTCTCCCAGAGCACGCCACTGAGCCCGATCTTCGGCTCTTCTCTTCCAACTGCTGCCAGCCACTTTGCGTATATCGTCGCTCCACCTAGCTGGAGAGCGGTCTCTACTCAGGAACACGTATACCCCAACAGTTAAAAGTCCTTCGACAGATATGACCAGCCCACTGCCACTTCAGCTTACTAATCTTAAGGGCTGTGTCGACAACTTTGGTTCTCTGCCGGATCACTTTATTTCGGACACGATTTTACAGAGAAACTCCGAGCATAGCCCTTTCCATAGTCCGCTGAGTCCCTTGCGAGTGTTAAAATATCCACGCGTTCTTGAGAAAAAGGTTTTGACAGACAGACAGACAAACAACGAAGTGATACTTTAAGGGTTCCTTTTTTCATTTTGGGTTCCGTAGAACCCATAAAAACATAAAATTTCTCACAAAATTACCATAGTTACTTTGCAGTTTAATAACTTTACTGAATCGTAAAGGAAGAGTAATAACGACTGTGAAACCGTGTTTTGAAATACAACAATATATACTTTAGCCACTGCCTGTACCCGCGTCGATTAGTTTAGTAGTCGTAAGGAAATACATGTCTGAAACTATGTCTAAGTCGTATGTCTAAACTAAATCGTATACCTGATCGTAGGCTAGGTTCGTGATAGGCCCCACGATGATTTTGATATGGTTTTTACATATTTGTTGTCTTTGAGGAAATTTTAGATTCTATTGCACTATAAAATCTTGCTACTATGTCCGTAATATAAAAAAACCCAGTAAATCGTTAAAATCGTAAAGATATCAACAATAATTATTAAATAAAAAAATCGACTTCAAATGACTTAATTTTCAAAAAATACTACATATGGGTTTTTTTTTTAATACGTACTAGGCAATCGTTTGACCACGATCTCACCTGATGGAAAGCGATGATGTGGTCGAAGGTGTAGCACGCTTGCCTAGTAGATACCTATTCACTCTTGACTTGAACACACCGGGGTTATAATTTACCGGAAACACTGACGAGGGCAGGGCATTCCTCTCCTTTGCAGTTCTTATAATAAATGAAGAAGCGTAACCCTTCGTTCTTGTGCGAGGTATTTCAACCATGAAAGGGTGGCGCTTTGGTGATCGTCTAGTCGTACGGTGATGGAAAGGTGATGGGGAAATCAGGTTGTGCAGTTCTTGTGCACACTCTCCATAGTGCAATCTGTAGAATACCGATTGTGTATTAGTACTCTGGCAGTAGTACTCCATACAAGATCGGACCTGGGCTTGATAAAGATTCAAAAGCTGTCTCGGAGTGAAGTACCGCCTAACCTTAGACAAAATACCAAGTTTTTTTGCAGCTACCTTGGCTTTGGATTCAATATAAGACCCAAAATTCAGGTTTGATGTGAGTTCGACACCCAAAAGCTCCAAATGGTCGCCTATTGGTATTGTTACACTTTGGAAAGACGGAGATCGGTGTAGAGGACTCTTTTTAGCAGAAAACAAACACGCTTGCGTTTTAGTAGCATTAAACTTAACCAGGTTAGCATCGCCCCAATCAGACACGGCTTCTAAGGCTAAATTTAAACGGTCTACCATAGCCTCTCTCTGAAACTGGACAGCGTCACAGCTGGCTTGAGCATTGGAAGTGTATCTCTCAACTACAGTACTGTCATCAGCATACCCAAAGGTACCGGGCTTCAGAAGGTCATTAATGTGCAGTAAAAACAGTGTAGCCGAGAGATCCGATCCCTGAGGTACACCGGCATTGATAGCCATTTGATCAGACGAGCAGCCCTCTAGGACTACTCGAATAGATCGTTCCCTCAAGAAATCAACTATCCAATTGCATAAGCCAACAGGTAAACCAAATGAGGGAAGCTTGTTTAAAAGGCCATCGTGCCAGACCCGATCAAATGCCTTCGATATGTCAAGGGAGACGGCAAGCGCCTTACCATGCATCTCTATGGCTTCGCTCAGTATGTGAGTGGCATACGCGAGAAGATCCCCAGTAGACCGGTTTCGGCGAAATCCGTATTGCCGGTCACTGAGAAGATCATTGTCTTCAAGGTATGCCAAGAGCCTAATGTTTATGACACGCTCCATACACTTACAGAGTAAGGAGGTAATCGAGATGGGACGATCATTGGCCAGATCAGCACGACTACCCTTCTTTGGTACTGGTTGTACATTGGCAAGCTTCCAGCTCTTCGGAACTTTACCTGAGTGAAGAGAGAGGCGGTACAAACGCGTTAAGATGGGAGACAATTCGGGCGCACAGTTTTTCAACACAATCGCTGGAATACCATCAGGACCACTGGCCTTGTTCATATCTAGAGCTCGAAGCCTTCTGAGAACCTCCTTGTGGCGAATGCAAATTTCGGGCATAAAAACCCCGCAATGAGGAAGGCAGGAAGGTGTCTTGACAGAAGCATCTAGATGTGAGGATTCTGCAAAAAAAGAAGCAAACAAATTCGCTTTGTCTCCAGCAGTGGCAGTGAGGGGCGGCAGAAGTTTACTTCGACCGACTTGGCCAGGGACCAAAAAGCTTTGCTACCCGCGGGGTAAGAAGCCAGTTCGGCCCCAATTCGACTTACGTGATCAAAATGGGCCTTCCTAAGTATCTTCTTACAGGTCTTAGCGGCAACGTTAAATTTTCTCTTCTTAGCCCGAATATCAGAAGACTTGCGCTTTTGAGCATCAACCCAGTCTAGATATGCCGCACGCTTTAGAGCCACAGCATGACAACAGCTGGATCCAAACCAAGGCTGAGCTTTGCTGGAAAGAGTATTGTCACTGAATGGAATGAAATATTCCATTGCCTGACATATTACCTCTGTAACAGCAGACGCGCAAGTCGACGGGTCCTGGGAGATGAAGCATGTTTGCCGCCAAGGGTACGATGCAAGGAATTGCCGCATCTAGTCCCAATCTGCTGAGTTGTATCTCCACACGCGCCTATTTCCCTTAAGGCTAGGATCAGGTGGGGAATACACTGAGACGGACTTAACCAGGCAGTGATCAGAGCTACCAAGAGGTGGGGATACTGATACGGAGTATCGGTCTGGTTCAGTCGTCATCAACAGGTCGAGACAGTTGGCAGTGTCACCGTCACTGTCAGGTACCCGTGTCGGCTCCTGCACAAGCTGAGAGAGATCTAACGCCAGAGCAAGCTTCCGCGTCTCTCTACCAACGTGGTCGGTTTTTTGGTATGGGACAAGCCACTCCTTGTGGTGGGCGTTAAAATCCCCCAAAAACACCAATTGAGCAGACGGGTAACGCTGTTGGGCCACACTTGCCGCCACACCTAGATAGTCTACCAATAAAGTCGTCCCCCGATCTCCGCTGTGTGAGCGGTACACACAAGCATACATAATTTTCTCTATGCCCGTGTCCACCAGCACCCAAATCACTGAGAAGTTAGGGTGCTCAAGATTTCGGAGACGCAGACAGCAAATGTCATCACGGGCGTATACACAAACGCCGGCATTTGGGATAAATAGATGCTCCAAGTATAGCCTGGGTAATCCAAGTACGCCGTATCAGCTGGACATCCTATCTGCGTCTCCGACAAGAAGAACAAGTGGGGCTTAGAGGTCTCCAGATGATAATGGACCGGTTGGAGATTGGAGTGAATCCCGCGAATATTCCCTTGCAAATAAAAAGAATTATCCATTTCGGTTCCGAAATCATAAAAAATATGAATTGAGTACCTACCAGCTCTTTTTTGAAGTCGGTTAAAAATAACTTAAAAATAAACCAGTAGGTACTTTAAACGTCGTCGGTCTTTCAAAAGCTCAAAATGTAGTGCATGTCTTGACTGCATGTATGTGGTTTAATAGTAACGCTTGGCTCACACGAGGATCAACTTGTATAAACTATAATTTATTCTGTGGTTATACTCTGTTCACACGAGGATCAACTTTTTTAAACTATAATTTATTCTGTGGTTATGCTCTGTTCACACGAGGATCAAATTGTATAAACTATAATTTATTCTGGTTATGCTCTGTTCACACGAGGATCAACTTGTATGAACTATAATTTATTCTGCGGTTATGCTCTGTTCACGCTAGGATCAACGTGTATAAACTATAATTTTCTTGAATTTTGCAACTTGAATGTGAGCTCGAAATAGTGGTACGTTGACGTCGGTTGAAATAACTATTTGCTACTAGCTTTTGCCCGCGGTTTCGCGCATACTACAGTTAAGCGCGATGTCCTTCCCCAGGGTTAAAATTTCATTAAAATCGGTACAGCCGTTCAGTTGTGTAAAGGTAATACTCAGACAGAAAGGAGTTAGTGTCTCGTTTTTAATAGTATGGAAGTATAAATTCTGTACGAGCACTATAACTCATATATCCAAATCATTGTCATGCTTCACTTTTAAGATAGTTAGGTACCATGAATGGGGAAGGAATGGGATGATATTCAAGAATCACCAGTATGTACAAAGGCCAGCATCCTACTAATATTATAATGTTAAAGTGCGTTTGTTTGTTTGTTTGTTCCGCTTTAACTATTCAACCGAAGATCATTCAATTTTGCACACACGTTGTCAGGGGTACAGAAAATTACATAGGGTACCACCATTCATCCCGAATTAGGTTTTTTTTCTATAGAAAAATAAAGTTTTTTATTATTTTTAATTTGCTTCTGCTGAGGCACTAGCCTATTAGTAATGTAGCCAATTTCAAGTTTTGTGAAGAAAAAGTAAAAATTAACAACATGACAGCTTTCTAAAAACTCTCCAAAATACTCATCGAAATTGTTAATTTTGTATGGGAAATGCAACTTCGGTGTCAAAGTGACAGGTGTCAACCCTAGGGGTGCAATAAAAAGGGGATTTTTGAATTTTCATTCCTAATGGGGTGCGGGGGGCATAGTTTGCACGCGCGCGATTCCTCGGGCGCAGCTAGTTGAAAATAAGGCTCAGATTCGTCCGGCCGGAGTCTCGGGATGATGTGATTGTGGTACTGAGCCGCCGACCGCGACGGCGTACGTACTTGGCGACGTGCAGCTGACGTTAGCGTGCAGCAACTTCTTAAATGTCCTCGTGTGAACGGTGAATGTCTAGTGCATACTTGCAATTTTATGTTGTCTTAGATAAACTATTTATTTTTAGATTTTATTGTTTGTGGATTGCATGATTATAGTTAAACTACGATTTTATTTTATACGCACACGAAGTAAAATTAAAGCAATAGTTGACCTAGTAGTAGGTCAATAACATGGTCAAAATACATCTAGAAATATATAAAACTAAACGTGATTGAAACTTCAATCTTAAATTGTTGCTGTCATAGCTTTCTTATTTATAAAGAAATAAAATAATGTTACGCCGTTTCTCCGCCAATGTTGTGGTTAGTTAAAGTTCTAAACAATATTGTTAGTAATTTTCTGCAAAAGTCAATCTTAAGGAGCGCGGATGTACTACGTAAACTGTTTTTGCGGGCAACTGTAGCCATCGACTTGTCGGCTGGTTGACTCTGAGCTGCCCATCGGAGACAAACTAACTGTGCAGTGAGTCTTCCAGCGACTGAATCACTACGGCCGCTGTGCTCCAGCCGCTGACTGAACGAGTCAGCGAGAGACGCCTCACGCCGCTAACTGCGCGCTGTATGCGTAGTGTGAACTTTCTATTCAAGATTACTATCTAAACCGCTAAATCGAGGCAAACAGTCAGCCACAAATTGGTTGCTTAGTACGTCAGTGCCCTAAAGCTTTAAAATATAGTAAAGAACAAGTAAGCAGTGGTGTTTAGAACGATGTAAAAGTCATAACGTATTTTTATGTCCGCCTGCGAAATACTTATAACATTTTAGATACGAGTACATAAAACAAAAAAAAACTTGTTGCTGTAAACACTGAGCACGTCCACTTCAAAAGCACATAAATGTATTATTTTTATCAATATGTCAGCGTTGTGATTTATATTATATTATACAAAACAAACTCATTTTTGATTGTATTACGAACTCCATTTAGATAGAAACAGTTACGCATATCCACTGAGTAGGTATTGCTCAGGGCATGTTGCGCATTTTGTTGCTGTAATTTCATTTTGAGTTATAGATGTATATCTATTATGTTTCCCTGCTGCTGTATACCAGCCGCTGACTGAACGAGTCGGCGAGACACGCCGCTAACTGCGCGCTGTTTTTTTTCAGAGACACCTGTATTGCGCAACAAATGTAATGATTTCTGAACATTGGATGCAATGTTAATAATGTTTTAAATATCTATAACATTTGAAGCTATTAGGTACAATTACATAATATTGGAGGTAGGTTATACGTCCTGGTAGCAGATAGGTATCGTAACAATAATTCTTGCAACAATTGTATATATACAGTTACATTAGTATTTGATTTGATTGGTCTTCATCAATCAGCCTTTACTTTCCCACTGGTGGAAAACAGGCCTCTCCGATAGAGAGATCTCTCTCACTCAAGAGAGAAAGTATGGGCTATGGACTATATGGTATGTGGTGGACTACGGTCCACCACGCTGATCCAGTAGCACTAGTGGATTGCATTGATATTAACGGTTAAATTATCTAAATGGAGTTCAATAAGTTGACTATAAACTATTACTTTTCCAAATATTTTGATGAATACTTACTGATATTATTTTTTAAGATATCGCTAGCGCCTCAATTTCGACTTATTAAAAACTCGAAGTCCAATATATGACAATATGTAATGCCCTATTCCTATTTACTCGTAGATTTGTTTATTCTATATTTGTATCAGCACAGTTTTTATCGATGTCAAAGGTCAAGTGATGTTCAAGTCAATACTCAATTCAAAGGTTACTCAATGATCGATCAATGATTGAAATGAATACCTACTCGAAATCAATAGATATGTAGTTTGTCCTCTTTACATTTTCTTTAAACATGCCTCGGAAGTAATTGTGACAAAAATACCTGTTTACTCAAAACTTATTAAGGTTGGAGGGTTGGGGATTGTCACCCTTGAGAGACCATACGACAAGACGCATTTTTATGTTAGCATATCTACTTGCGCCTACCTAAATAACTTTAAGTAGGAAATAAAATGAACAAACCTGTCTCCTGACATCATTGACAAATCCTATGCTGTCTATACAAACTGTTTGATTCGTTAATTTATTTGTTTATAGTGAATGTAGAAAACAACTGCGATACCTTTTATCGGTGCCCTGTTTCGAATTTGTTTTTGAATAAATAATATTTTACGGTTTGTGTTTGTTTCATTTCAAATCACATAATTAATGGGGGTAAATGATTTCAAAATCTACTTCAAATGGATTTAGGTAGGTACTTACTTAAACCACTGAACCAATGTTTGTGTAGTTTATCTGGAATAGTAGCCCTGGAATAATGGGGACGATTGAAACATATTTTCTCTGAAAATAGCACTCCATGAACTAAAATAGTATTATAGGTAGGTAGCCCTTTTGCAGTTAGAAACACGCTATTGAATTTGACATCAATCATCGTCGCTTGGCTTATAAACAACAATATTATGAACGATAAAAGTTTCAACCGAGCCCATCTACCTTATTAGTTCAGCAGTCATTTTTTTTGTAATTAAATTGTTCTATAAAAAATGGTACTACTAGTTTTTTCGGAATCCGACCAAGTGCTATTAACTAGAATCCGACAAAGTGAGAACAAACACTTTCCACTTCTAAACGGCTGAACCGATCACGATCAAATTTGAAACGGGAGTAGTTCGTATCATGAGGATGAACAGACGCTTATTAATTTTACTTTTTACCTCGAAAAAAAATTCAAACCGTGTCTCAACTTCTGTGTAGATAAAAAGTCTACTACTCAATAGTTTCACCTAGGTATTTAATGGATATAAGTGGGCTAGTGTCAAAATCCCCGTTAGATTTCCCCATCAACGTTAGTGCTGCATGTTTATGACGGGGATTTTGACGCTATTAGTCTCAAAATCCCCATGGAGAAATAATGTAAAATAATATGATTTTCCCTTATCCTGGGTGATTGCATGACCAGATGGAAAGTTTTTATTCATCACTTATGGCAGTAGAATTTTCTATCTGGGCATTCAATTACTCAGGATAATGGAAAATCATATTATTTTACATTACTTGTAAATTAATATGATTTTCCCCATAATAGGGATTTTGAGACTAATAGCGTCAAAATCCCCATCAGCATGAATTTGCAGCACTAACGGGGATTATTAGACTAAAAGTCTCTATAGCCCGGATACAGTTCCTTAAGCAGTTTTTAACTTACCTATTAGATAAGGTTAGAAAATAAAACTTGAAATATCGAATATATTCAATTTATTTGTTCATAAAAACAAATACAGAAACCAATGCATGGAATGCAGGAGACGGAATAATCGTTGTTACGAGGTTAACGTGTTAAATGTATTTCTTACAGCTACGGCCGTTAGCGCCTAATACTTAGTTATTGCAGCGTTACGAACTTAATGTATCACAGATAATGTAAAACATGAGCGACCTATTGTCATGAATCTATGTATGACACCGGCCAATAAAAAAACGATTTCAAATTGTCAAAAAATTTAAAAGAAAATTTCTTGTTTAGATCAGTTTGGCGGAGGTCATGAAATTACAGATCATAACTAAATCTATATGGGACATATAAAATACATCAAAATCGGTTTAGTAATGCCGGAGTTTTAAACGCTGTTTCACCTCAGGCAGAAATCATCATCATTGTCAGCTCAATCCACTGCAGGGCATAGCCTCCTCTATTTGACGCCAATCACGAAGACATATTCAACTAAAACCTCCTCCTTTTTCAAGACAATATATAAATAAATACAAAATGAGATTGATGAAGATTCAACAAATTATATTAACACAATGCTAAATTACACAATCACTAAACATACGTCAAAATAACACCCTGTGTAAAGTATATTTTCAGACTTTAAAATCGCAATGTCTTTTAAACTTAGCACTAACAAAAGTATTAAAAACCGAAACGCTATATATCGAATGTTAATGTATTAATTTAGTTAAAAAAACTAAAATTACCTAATCTAAGTAATCGTTGGAAGTTGAGATTATTTAGCCATGATTTTGACTGACGAGAATCGTACCTAACAGTTTTATTTACCAATAGATGAAAAAACAAATATTTCCAATAATGAGATTCTCAAGTATTCTTAAATGTAGGCGATTATAACTTAAAATTAAGAAAAATATACATTAATGGCACTGAATTACTAAATATTTTATAAACAATGTTTTTTATTATATTATTAATATAAATTTAACAAATTTCCAAATTGTCTAATTAGGATATCATTAAACTATTCATTATATAATATTAATTTATAAAATGGTATATAAGTACGTATAATAACTTGTGTATATTTTTATTGCAAAAGGCAGACTGTGCAACTAAGAAACGATCTAAAAATGGCGTCTGATCGAATCCCTTACAAAAACAATTAAAAAGATAGCACGCGAAATGATGCCATTTACAGATCTTTTCTTACCAAGCGCGTGCTATTATACTATTTGGCAGCAATACAGGTTCGTATCTAGGGTGAAAGTTTAGTGGGTACTTGCTTTCATACGATTATACAAACGTGATGTAGGTATCTATTACCTTAAATCTGTGCCCCCATCCACTTATATGCCACCAAAATCAATGTTATTGTAAAAAATGTGTAATAATTAAATCTATACTTTAAACGCTACCGCTGAAATAACTACTAAAAGAAACCACAATTGGAATGTACTAATATCATTACAAACGAAAGCGATAAGACAAATTGACGCGCACTCGACTACCGCAGTCTTGTCACAAAGGCACGTGTCCACACTTCACTGGAAACTAAAGTGCGAAGCAGCCACTCTTGTGCCAACAAACACCGTATAAAAAGCACCAAAATACTAAGCACTAAATGTAATGAAACTCTTCAAATTATGATAACTAGTGTCTAAAGCCCGGTTCATAGGTACAGAGAGAATTTCGTACAATGACTCCTCATTACCTATCTTTGGCTGGCGCATAAATATATTGCCGTCGCAAGCGAGACGGCAATACATTTATGCGCGAGCGACAAAGACAAGTAATTAGTGGTCATTGTACGAAATTCTCTCTGTATAGTGACTGGGCTTTAGACGTAAATATATAAAAAAAAAACACTGTCTGAAACTAAATGTAAACTAGCTCGTCTATGGTCAGGAATTGATAAAACTCTGCCATTAATTTTCAGTTTTGAAATCTTGCAAATACACGCTATCTGTAATTGCATCAATACTTACAAAAACTGTTTAATCTTGAGCTTAAACTTCAAACAATATTTATAAGCGTCAGTAAAAGAGGGGCTATAACATCTTAGAGCTAGCAAAGCACTTACTTGCCCCTCCCTGATCCTTAATCCGTCCCTGGATACATACGAATAACAACTGTATATAACTACATGTTTAACATGGCAAGAGTATACTTGGTTATTTTATGATACAACTAACGTAGTGGATAATTCGTTTTGTACGTGGAACCTTTCATTGTAAACAACCTTACTGAGATTTTTATCAAGCCCAAAAATACAAAGTTATTAGGTGAACTGCTCAAACGCCTCCTGGTGACTACAAAATTACTTAGTTTTGCCGTAAACAATTATGGCGGTCGTTTTGAGCTAAATGCCAAAAATAACAGCTAAAACGGTAAATATTGGCGGTAAATTTGGCGTTCGGTTTGGAATTTTGTGGAAATCTATTACTTATAATAAAGCAGTAAGTAACAAAACAAGCCAAATTAAAAAAAAAAACTTTTACTTAAAATAACTAATAAGCTACTGAACAAAAATATAACATCTTTAAAAAATAGTATGTATTTTTGTTTATGAGTTCGCGCATCAGGTAAAAAAATCTGGACCGATTTTGACTTAAAATCTGGTGTACTTGGTATCGCACTATCAGATGAGTAGAAGCTGAGCAATTGTTAAACAACTATTTGACGGCTGAGCAAATTTTGATGAAATAGTATATTGAGGGTACTTTTGGTCCTGGAATAACACATAGGCTATTTTTAGCCCAGATGCGTACTGGCGTAGTTACCCATGGGAGTAGTTAGTTATTTTTTTATAGGAGAAATTCACCTTTTACTACAATAACTAACGCAGGCTTGTTAAAAACCCCAGCGAGTATATTAAGTCATTTTATGTAATAAGTATTTTAATGGTTTAATTTTGTGACATTTTGCAATGAACACCATTTTTAAGTACCAGAGGAATGATCCTAAATTTCAATTGAGGGGCCTTAAAGACTAAAGCAAAAATTACCTTCTAACGGGATATTTACCATGTATTTTATTTGTTTTGAGTTCACTATATTATATTGAGATTTTTTCATGTCGACCATACAAAACGTGAGAGAAAAGGGGTAGATCGCACTTAAAACTACCCGCGCGCTAGAACATAAGTTTGCTCGTGTCATGGCGTATGCAACGGACCCGAAATACCGAGAATTCAAAGAAAATACTTGGTAAATATCCCGTTTCTAATGATAATAATAATGTTGACCATAACTTAAACCGTTATAGTCAACATTAGTATTTTATTAAAGTTGACCATAACTTAAACTTATGGTCAACATTAGTATTTTTACTAACAAAGGTTTATATAACTCGTTCAATTGTTTGGTCTTTTAATTCTTCTCTAGGCTTGTCTGCGTCCAATTCCTTCTTGCTATTTATTTTCAAGTTAGCGAGACTCACATAATTGCTCCTCGAAATACCAGGCTCGCGTTTTTTGGAATTATCGCCCGTCGGCTCCGTGGCTTTCAACAATGGTTGGAACGGCGACAGGGGCGGCATATTCTGCGCGCTGCGAATTTTTTTCTCGACAGAAGACATCGGCGCTTTTATCCTGTTTCGGCCGACGTCGATAAACTTCGGTTCTTGGCTCTTCGGCTCGTATTTAGTCCTTCGTTCTCTACAGCTGAATCTTCCGTCCGCAAAGTCCGGCCTCTCGGACGGTAGGTGCCGTCTGAAGGTGGGCGTCATCGGCTTTCCCATGCTAGCTAACTTCAGATCGCTCTTAAGGACGTCGCTGTCGTCCTTCTTGTTGATGCGCGTGTCCATGCCGTCGACCGGCCGCACTCTGTAGGCGGACCGCGCCTGGCTCGGCGAGGCCGGCCTTTGAATAAAGAACTTGCTTCTCGACTTCTCATCAGTCTCGACCTTGTTTCTCACAACCTCCGTCGTGTTAGGTTTGAACAGTCTACTAAACTTCGGCGACAGCAACTTCTTGGAGAAGAAATTAGTTTTCTCCGCCTTTTGAGGCTCCATGTTTTTCGGAATGTTTTTTACACCCTTCGCTATAACCGGGTTCTTCGTCAGATAGTCTATGTTGTACCTCCTGCGGTCTTCTTCAGGAATCTTTCTTTCACTCGTCAAGCATTCAGGGTTTCTGAGCATTACGTCAGCGACGTCGTAGCTGGACTTCTTCGTCGTGAGTAAACTCTCTCCTTTCTTGATCAAACTCTTCGTGTTGGCGATGAGGTTCTTGTCGACGTCCATTTTCTTGGAGTTGGTGACGTTTCGGTACCAGGCACAGTCGATGTCGTCGTCGGAAGAGTCGCTGTTGACCTGACAGGACTGACAGGACTGCCCATTCTGACAGGGTTGACCAGCCTGACAGGATTGACCAGTCTGACAAGACTGACACAGTTCACAGTCCGGTATGCTGCTATGTCGGCAGAGGACCGGCGCGTCGATTTGTTCCTTGTACGTCGTGTCGAGTCCCTCCGCTGACTGGTTGCGCAGGAACGGCGGCAGTTCCTGGGAAGCCAGCCGGGGCGCCTTGTGGTCGGTCAGGTCTCCCCGGGTGGCCGTGGGAGACGTGCGCTTAAGAGGCGGCGGGGACTCCAGCCATTCTGTTATGTCGTCCACCTAGAGAGGGAAATTGAGATGAGATAGTGACAGATTTGATGAAGGCCTCGTCGGCACAAAAGCTGTTTGTTTGATAACGCATCGAGCCCAAAAGTGATCTTCTTTACCAGACAAATAAGTAATATCAAAACAGCTGTGGAAAGTTATTAGTAAAGTTGTAATAAAATTCTATTAATGTAAAAAAAAAACATACATATGGGACCGAAGCGTCCAATCGAATGAACCTCTCTTGATGCGGTATTTTTCTGTTTGACAGCTGATGTTATCAAGATGGTTCTTCTCTTTAAAGCAGGGGGTCAAAAGTTGAATAATTTTTTTATTTGTGCTTGTTGGCTAAAGCCACCCTTCTGAACCCTTTTCATTAGTCAAGTACCCTATTGGTGGGTGTTTGTTCAACAATGTTCCGTACCTTGGTGATGTTGATGCTCTTGCCGACAGCTCGCAGGATGAACCCAGGGTTGGCGAGCGCGTTCTGGCTGCGGCTCAGCGACGTTACGGTGACCAGGGGCCGCCGCGCGCAGATGTGGCTGGCGGACACGCACTTGCCCAGCGCGAGCCCACGCGTGGATAGGCTGCGGCACAAGCCGTGCTCGATAGTCGCGTTGGATTTAGACTGGAACGATACAAAATGTGGATTTAGACTGGATCCATAAAAATGTGTACTAAGACTGGATACATAAAAAAAGTTAATTTCGAATGAAACCATACAAAATTTGGATTTAGACTGGAACCATACAGAATGGTTGTTGATGCCACTTTCAAACCGAATGAAAACGAAAGGTACAATCATAACTTGATCGGATTTATAAAGCTAAATCTGGGAAGCAATAGCATAAGTTTTAAATAGAAAATGTTACCAAAGTAATACCTTCACGACCCCAGTATCAGGCTCAGCCAGGTCCTCACTCCCAGCGTTGCTGGGCATTCTTCTCACCGCGCACAGGCACCGCCTCTCCACCTCCTGACAGCATATCTGACAGCTGCCGTCGCTCTGACAGCCGTGCGGACAGGAGCCGCTGTCCAGGTTGGAACTGCTCTGGTGGTGAGAATCGTCTTCGTGACAAGGACTCTTACCATCTTCGTAGCCTCTGTAATTTTGTGTGCTGTCCTGTAATGGAATTACTGTTAACAACTGGAAGTACTGTTACTGTAAGACACCCAAACGAATGCACCGATTTTGATGCAGTTTTTTTTTATTTGGAAACTGATGATATAACAGGGAGGGGGCCCCTCTCGATCACATCGGTTGAGGATCGTAGCTCCTTAACGAATGGATCGATTTTGATGTGTTTTTTTATGTTTGAAATCTGATGTGATCGAGATGGTTCTTAGCTACAAAGGGGGGAAGGGGGTGAAGATCGTAGCTCCCAATGGAATGGACCAATTTAGATGCGCTTTTTCATGTTTGAAAGCTGATGTGATAATATGGTTCTTAACTATAATAGGGGGAGGGGAGGAGGTTATATATTTAATTTATAATTGTTGCTTGTATACACAGTGGTTAATTTTTTATTAGTAAGGCTATATAAGTTTACACACCCGTAGTTTAGGGTATAGTCAATAGGTAGGTACAACTATAACATGTCTAGTTTGGATGGACTAACAGATGGAGGAGGCTCGTCGCTGGGACTCAAAGATCACATTATGCCGGATATAACATATTTACAACTGCCCAAGGTAAGTCCTCAGACAGTATGTTAAATAGTTTTATAATATATGGAGATTTTGCGTAAAACCTATTACGGAATGTAAAACTTGAACGAACTTGTCGAACTTGTTAAACGTCTTTAAATCAGGTTCTCAAGTCGTCGGTATTTTTAGCTAATGAAGTCTTAGTATCTTTTTTGACTAGCTGTAGAAAGGTATTAAATGTTTTAATGCTTTTGTTTGTGGAATGAAATGAAAGCTTTTCTTTTGAAATCTAATTCACTGGACACTACACCTACCTATAAGCGTCACACCAGGCTGTAGGTAGGTTATGTTACCTCTATTTCACTTTGGTCTTAACTGCAGATTCCCTAAACCATGGACTTCGACGAGATCCTAGAAGACGTTGGGAGTTTCGGGCGCTACCAGAAGCTGGTGATCTTCTTAGTGCTCCTTCCAGCTGTGATTCCAGGCGGGTTCCATGCCTACGCACAGCTGTTCATGGCTCCTAGCATGCCGCACTGGTGCCGCGTGCCCGAGCTCGATCTGCTGCCAGATCAAGAGCTTGTGAAGAATCTAAGGTACCGACCACATTTAGGGCTGATTTTTAAAAGCTTTTATTTAACTTCACTTGTATCTATCTATGTATGTATGTATCTATTTATGTATTTTGTCTATCCTGGAATCTTGCAATTCAAATTTCGAGCACTTCCCGATTCTGGATGGTCGATCTGGCAGAAACTTTCAAGGTAGCTCACAAACCGATGACAATGTTTTTTTTTTATTAAAAACTTATTAATGTTAAAGTAAAAAAACTTTAGGAAAACAGAATAAAAACAATTTAAAAACGTAAAAGTTATAAAGCCAAAAAAAAAGAACCCGTAAAAGCTTATTTTTTTTATTAAAAACTTATTAATGTTAAAAGTAAAAAACCAAAAAGAAAAAAAGGAAAAAAACTTTAGGAAAATAGAATAAAAACAACTTAAAAACGTAAAAGTTATAAAGCCAAAAAAAAAAGAACCCGTAAAAGCTTATTTTTTTAAGTTATACTTATGAAATGCTCAGATAAACGGGCTAATAACTTTTCGAGGAATTTTATTAGACTGTTTAACGGTCTGATATTTAGTTACCTATTTTCCTATTGTCATTCATTCCATGGATAGCATTGATTTATATGGATTCATGGATTTGCTTTGCCGTACTTTCATTTGAGCTGATTAAAAGCATCCTCACCGAGGGTCCATGGAACTAATATTGTCATTCTTTCATCTCCTGACGTTAGTCACAGAATAAATAATATATACAAGTGCCTTAGTTCCGTGGACACTACTGCCTCCACTACTGCTTTCAGTGCCGAAATCATCATCAACAGCCTATATCTGCCCACTGCTGGACGTAGTCCACTCTTAATGCACGCCACTGAGCTCGTTCTTCAGCTCCCCTCGTCCATTCTCTTCCAGCCTCTTTTAGCAGGTTGTCACTCCACAGGGCGTTCTACACTACGTTTGCTTTAACGTGGTCTCCACTCGAGAACTCGTCTATCCCAACGGTTCTTCTGGAAATGTGACCAGCCCACTGCCACTTTAGCTTGTAGTGTTGGGTTAGTATTGAGCGGGAATCATCTGTGTTGGATTCGGGTCTAGAAGCATGAGAGTCTTACAATCTCTCATAGAAGTCTTCAATCTCGGAAAGGATCTCCGGCGTAGAGACGACGGCTGTGCCATTATTAGTCTTGAGCTTCGTCCGATGGGATCTACTCAATTGCTGGGCAAAGACTTTTAACCCCCGATATTGCTGAATTGCCTTTTCTATCCGGCGTGTATTTGATCATAGGAGGTCACGTCGCAACAGCTTACTGATTTTTTGATTGAACTCCCTTTTTTCTGAAGGAGCGGCTTGATGTTGCTCCCGTCGCACCATAAGCCGAAGAGCCTCATCGGAGATTTTAGACTTCATGCACGTAAGCTGCAGCTGACAAAATCTAGTGCCTTCCTCCGTAAGGATTCTCACAACTATTTGGAGATCCGCGTTCACGTCATTTGTGGTTTCCAAAGCAGCGAATCGATTTTCTAACTTGAGTTGGAACTGTTCTGATCCAACAGCGGCCTGGAGCAGGTTGGGTCGGAGCGTAGACTTCACCAGAAGGCATCTTTCAAGCTTGTGGTCGATATTCAAAGAGCCTCGGACAAGTCGGTGATCACTACCGGTATTAAACCTGCTGATGTGCTTATTGACCGTCATGATGAAGTCGAATCTAATTTTAAGTCAAAGTGTCGGAGCTTTGCCAAGTCCAATTCCTCTGGGGTTGATTTTGAAGAATTCATCAAAAATAACCCTTTTTTTTCCAAAAATATGTAACTAGCATTTGCTCCCTGGATGCAAATATGAACTTCTACTTTGGCGTTAAAGCCTCCCATGATATCGTTGTAGTGGGCCCTCGTGTTATGTATGGCTGAAGATATGTCATCAAACATGTCTTCTACCTCATCATCCGATTGTGCAGAGGACAGAGCTAAACCTGTACGACCTTAAGATATAAATTTCGGTCAGCTTAAGAATCAGGTACGCTACCCTGGTCGAAACACTGGATATTTCTCAACATTATCAATGAGGACCTTATGGACGAGGAACCTGAGACTGCTGATCGCCCTCTCGGAAATAGAACAGGTAGCCCGATTCCAGGGTAATTGTGTCCTCCCCCTCTCTTCGGACTTCACTTAACCATAGAGCATGCCACCTGATATTTGTAAGCTCCGTCTCGAGTTGCGCCACGTGTTCATCAAGCCTAATCGTTCGTCCGTTGTATGTAGCCAGGGTCATTTGTTTTGTCAGGGTCATTAGCGCCAAAATGGCGATAATCAAATACTGTCATTGCTACGTTCGTCAACAGCCTGTATAGAGTACCTACGGAGTAATATGCAGTTGTCTATGATGGATAGCTAACTATCTGGCCGAGTCCCTCTACGGGCCGAATAAAGCAAATCAGGCGTTACTAACTTCAGAGAGGCGGAACAAATATATTGATAACACGAATTATATTGATAGAACGGATTCGGAGCGGATTTCTGTCAATCAATCAAAATTCATTGTTTTGTTTGACATTAATTTCGAGGTTATGTTTAGTTGTTTGTACTGCGGCCAGTAAGCGTAATTCAACCTCCTTGGCACTGTGGTGATGGTTAATGTTTGTTTGTTGTGCTTGAGATACATCAACGTATCAATGTCAAATAGACAGTCGAATAAGCACTTATCAAGCCTATCTGACGGTTAAAAAATTCAGTCTTATTGCTTACTGGAGAGTTGAGAATCGGCCTTAAAGAAAACAACTGCACCATAGAACCTAGTATTGGTTGGGACATAAATTGCTTTCGAGCCCGCTCCTGGGCATCAGTTATAGAGCGATGAATGCATATTACCAGCTCTATAATTTCTCGCGAACGCTAATAAATCCTAAGCACCTGCTGTGCCATATATCTAGACTATACATCTTCATCACCTACTGTTTCTTTTTTCGTAAGTGGTGGTGAAATAGTAGGTAAAGAAGAGTGTGTAGTGAGGCAAGCCTCGAGACAATGAGTAAACCCATCAGTAGTTGATCATAGCCACATAATAAAATCGACACTTCTACGTTTTTCCAGCATACCCCTGGAACTCAAAAACGGAGAGCTGCAGTACTCCCAATGCACCATGTATAACCTGAACTACAGCGATATCGTGAAGAGATATCAGGATCTCGAAAAAGCTGTGCTAAAAGAAATTCCAGCAGACATCATCGCTTGCAAAAAGGGCTGGGCCTATGATAACAGTATTTATAAAAACACTGTTGTAAATGAGGTAAGTGTGAAGATATTTAATTACAGCTCGCGTTAAATTTCAAAATGTCCATTTAAAAAGATTAATTACTTATAAGCATATTAGGCACTAACATGAACACTGCGCGCTTGCGTTTTACATTCTAGAACAAAAGGTCGTCTTATTATTAAGGCCGATTTACACTTCTCCAGAATTTAGTACAGTGAAGAGTAAAATTCAGAGAGTTTTAGTAAGTGATAACGTGCAAACAATAATGTATTATAAGTAGTTAGGAGACATTCCAGTATCCAGTAACAATTTAGTTACAAGTTCCAGTAGATAAATAGAGTTGCGTACTATTTCTCGTTCGAAAAACCGCCCCTCCCGCACCACACTCTTCCCCTCTCCGAACTCGACTCAACATTAGAAGTTAGAAGACATTCCAGTAGAGAAATAGAGTGGCGTTCTATTTCTCGTTCAAGTAACCGCCCTTCCCGCACCGCACTCTTCCCCCTCTCCGAACTTCTCTCAATACTAGAAGTTAGGAGACATTCCAGTAACAATTTAGTTTAGAGTTCCAGTGGAGAAATAGAGTGACGTTCTATTTCTCCTTTGAATAACCGCCTCTACCGCACCACAGTCTTCCCCCGCTCCGAACTTGTCTCAATTCTAGAAGTTAGGAGACATTCCAGTAACAATTTAGTTTAGTTCCAGTGGAAAAATAGACTGGCGTTCTATTAATCGATCGAATAACCGCCATTCCCGCACCGCACTCTTCCCCCTCTCCGAACTCGTCTCAACACTAGAAGTTAGGAGACATTCCAGTAACAATTTAGTTAAGAGTTCCAGTAGAGAATTAAGCTACATAGTTTTTGTTCCTTCAAATGGACGAAATGATCATAAAAATATATATAAAAAAAAAACAATAATGTACTGAAACTCTACTAAATGGTTGTGACCTGTAAATCAGCCTTTACAGACAAACATTCAATGGTACTAGGAACTTATTTTTTTTTTGTAAATCTTCCTGCAGTGGAACTTAGTCTGCGATCACGACTTCTACCCCGCCCTTGCGCTGGTCTTTCTAGCAGTTGGAGGCATCGTGGGGACGTACGTCTTCGGCTATCTACAAGACAGCATCGGCAGGAAACCCTCCTTCTTCATTTATCTGTTCGTGCAGTGCGTGTTCGGAGTCGCCACGGCTTTCGCGCAAAACTATGTCGTATGGAGCATCTGTAGAGTTGGAGTCGGGTTTACGGTGCCGGCTATCATGGCAACTCCATATGTTTTAGGTAAGTTTTTAATTTATTTATTCTATGGATTGGTCGTTAAATGTCTTTAAGAAGTATAAAAAACTGATAAGAAAATATTTATTCAGAATAGCAACACAAATTATTCAATGAGGGCAATTTAACTAAAACTAACAACTTTTCCATATACAGGATTATTGGTAATTCGACGTATTCCCGTTAGGAGGTGATAGGGGTGACTATTTGCGATAATTTTAACCCCCATATGCATTATACAAAAGTGAACCATTTTTGAATTATCATGTTTTTTTAAATTTTTTCAAAATAAGTCAAAAAGGGAAAATAAACAATTTTTATCAAAAAAAAAGTATCAATATAAATCTCATTTTTTCTTCTCATTTAAAAAAACGATTAAAAACTGGTTATTTATCAATATCAACAACAATTATCGGTCCAAATTAAAAAATGCGACACGAAAAACAATATTATTTCAATACTTTTGAGTTTTTTCCACTAAAATGCCTTAAAAACAAAAAAAAACGTTGTGAAACTTGGCTAGCAGATCATTTTTAAAACATAACCGTTTTCTTAGCTCTCCAACAATGCATAACCACTAGGAACTTATTTCAAAGAAACTGAAAAAAAAACACAAAGGAAGCAGGCGGAAATTCGTATTCGAACTAAACTTAAAATTGCTGTTTGAATATCTTGCAAATAGGTTTAATGCGTAGCTAAGCCAATGCAGAAAGCAAACTGGCAGGTTAAAAATACAAAGTTTTCAAAGAGTTCTTTTTTCAAAAACTTTCACGCGTGCCTTGGTTTTGTTTTACAAATTGGCGCCGTGTTTTTTGAAGTAACGATAATATTACAATAACCATATGGGATTAATTAATAGTAAGTCACAATTGTAGTTTAATTTTTAATTTGAATTGTAATATGGAAGAGCGTGATCAAAATGAACAGCGTATGTTTCAAAATTACACAAATGAAGAATACGTCAATATTGTGTTTTGTTACGGCTTTTGCAATGGTAACAGTGAAGCTGCTAGTCAAGATTATTCGTGTCGGTTTCCAAATCGCCGGTTACCCCATGTATCAGTTTTTAATGGAATGTATAGGCGAATACAAGAAACTGGTAGTGTTCAGAGACGACAAATTAATGCCGGAAGACCCCCAGTCTATGGTGTTAATTACGAAGAGGATATTCTGCAAGAATTTAATCCTGTTTATTCGATTCCAGCAATAGAACTGGTGGGACCCCGCCACCGGACGTTGTGTAATATTCTCTCTAACATCGCCTACTCCTTGGGCCTGATCCTCCTGGCTGGATTGGTTTACCTGGTCCGAGACTGGCGGCACCTGGCACTGGTCACAACGCTGCCATTCCTGTACTTCTTCTTATTTATCTGGCTCATGCCAGAGAGCCCCCGGTGGCTGCTGGCGAGGGGACAGTTCGACAAGGCTGAAATTATCTTGAAGAATATGGCCAGGTCAGTCTTTTGAACCATTTTCAGGAGGTATAACATCTAGACTCTTGTTTCAAAGTCCCACCCATCCCATATGGTTATTACAACTGCAGAAAAATAAAATCACAATGATTTCTTGTATTTTCGATTCGAATTTTCCAACAGAACAGCAAAGTAAAGGGAATCTTACCGATATTTTATTAATTTCACAGAATCAACGGCAAATCTCTGCCAGGGAACTACATGTTGCAGCTTCACCGGAAATACGAGACCGACAACCTGAACCAAAATAACGAAAACACTGAGTCTCGCAAGTACGGGATCTCAGACCTTTTCCGAACACCAAACTTGAGGAAGAAAACCATCATCATTAGCTTCATCTGCTTTACGAACACAAGTGTCTATGTTGGTCTGTCGTATTACGCGCCAGTGTTGGCAGGTGATGAGTTCCTGAACTTCTTGTTGGCGGGCCTCGTGGAGCTGCCGACGTACCTGCTCGTGTGGCCGGCGATGGAGTGGCTCGGCAGGAGGTGGACGCTGTGCTTGAGCATGGGGGTCGGAGGCGTCGCGTGTTTGACCACGTACATTGTGCAGCACAGTGAGTTTCCAGATCTGGTATCAGCTTGTTTAACGATCAGATTTTGGAAAATCCTCGAGCTAGATCCAACATGGTTTATTATTTTGAACTAAGACTCTCTCTATAGCTTTGTGCGATGCTTTTTCTTACTACGAAAAATAAATTTAACTATTGTTCATCTAGAACGTAAGCAGAAAGCACCTTGTTAATGCTCATAATAAAAACAGTGCAGAAAGTAAGTATGAAAATCCATTATACGCCAGTTTTTTTAATTAAAAGCTGTAAAGAGGCACTTAAAAAAAAAACTTACTAAATATGTATATATTTTTTTGGCTGTATCCCAGTTTTGTTTTTATTTTATAATATTTGCAGTGTTAAAAAATATATGTTTGTTGTTGTTTTGGCTAAAGTTTTCGCTGTAGTGGATAGAAAAACATTTTACAACCCTCGCTCAAGCGACTTCTTGCTGCACACGTGTTTTTAGAGCCCTCGCTGAAGCTCGGGCTCACTCTAACACTCGTTGCAGCAAGAAGTCACTTTCCGCTCGATGCAACAATCTACAATAACTTCTTCTGTTTCAGAAACCTACATAACTCTAGCTTTATTTTGCGTTAGCAAGATGGCGATAACATCCTCGTACGTGGTCTTTCCTCTAATGGCTTCGGAGCTGTACCCCACAGTAGTAAGAGGACTCGGTTGGAGCTTGGGCTTAGTTCTGGGCTCGCTGGGACCTATTTTTATACCACTCGTTAATTATATGGTAATTTCAAGAGATCAGCGTTCCGATCCATTAATACCTACTCGTCATACCTATTCGTCATTGGATACAGAGTTGCGGATCAACGAAGGACCTTTAGTGTAAAGCAAAAAAACTTTAAATTAATTTATTTATTTACACACTTGCTATACTCGCGGCTTTGCTCGTTTTCAAAAGTATCCTACATTATACAAAATTTCGTTCAGCAGTCAAATCGTTTTTTAGCAATTGCTCGGCTTCTACTCATCGGATTGTGATACCAAGTTTTAAGTCAAACCCAAAGCTATCCATCAAAGAGAATCGCATCGCAATCGGTCTCGTAGTTTTTACTTGATGCCCGAACAAACAGACAAACACAATTTAAAAAAATGTTATTTTCTTTTACAGTAGCATATTTTAAGTCACCTATACCATTATTTTTTAAATTGTTTTCCATGTACTATGTACTTACTACTTTACTATAAGTATAGATAGATCTTACATACTAACAATCTTTTGGTGACACACGACCAAACATTGCCTCTGAAATAGAACACCTGCAGCGTGCAACACACCGTGCTAATGGTGTCGATTCTGAGTGCACCAATTACGAGTAAAACTAAAACTAAATTTAACAGCTCTAAAATTGGCAGTCCCTTTCGTTTCCAAAAGGTTTGAAAGTGACGGCAATAATTTTAGAGCTGTCAAATTAAGTTTTAGGTTTAATTGGTGCACCCAGAATCGATACCAATGTCTCGCTACGTCACCACATTGACAATGACAGTTTTTTTTTCAATTTAAAATGTATCGCATCATCGATTTCTAAGAGCTTTAAGTTAAACTAGCTGTGCCCGCCGCTTTGCCCGCGTGGTCATTTCATTTAAAATTAGCCCAGGAGCAAAAGTAGTACAATTGACTACATTTATTCAAAATTCGTTTAGCCGACAAATAGTTTTTTATCGATTGCTCTGCATCTAATGAACGAATTAAGATACCCAGTACTCCAATTTTTAAGTTAAGCCCTAAGCTATCCAACAGTGAAAACAGCATCGCATTCAGTCCAGTCGTTTTTACGTGATGCGCGAACAAAAACATACAGACAAACAGACACACACGATTTAAAAAAAAGGTTACTCTAAGTACTCTAGACCATTTAAAAAAAATATCTTCTTTGTACAGAATTTTTCGTACTTATTGCTTTATTATAAGTATAGATAGATAAATAAACTTTTTATTTCTAGAGTTCCGACATAACGGGCCTGCCTCTGGTAATGATGGGAGCGCTGCTGGTAGCTGGCGGCATTGCTAGCCTGCTCCTTCCAGAAACATTGAACCAACACCTGCCGCAGTCCTTGCAAGATGGCGAGAAGGTGGGCCTCAGCACTGCCTTCTGCTGCAGCCCACCGGTCAAAAAAAACACTACAAATATTAATAAGAATGAAATTGAACTTTCTTTTATAAATAGTTCAAACGCATGCAAACCATTACGAACTTGCGAAATGGTGAACGCGGATTTTGTGGCGAAGAAGGAACGATTATGAAAAAGGAGATTTCTTATAGAAGAATACATCGTTTCAAATAAATTTGTTTTGTTTCACGTATCGGCTATGTCAGCTATGTGACGCTCCTTACCTTTAGGAGTTCTATTTAACGCTAGGTCTAGGCAATGTAATCGATTGAGACTAATCTCAATCGCAATATCAAGTTACGAGTTAAATGTACGGAAACGATAGCTAATACAGTTTACTAAAGGCTCAATGCCTTCACGGGATGTGAATGGTTGACGATCTGTAATAAGCGGCTGGCAGAAAATGGATGAGGAGAGCTGAAGACTGACCTCAGTGGCGTGCATTAGGAGAGGCCTACGTCCAGCAGTGGACAAGTATAGGCTTACGATGAAAGGCTCAATAAGTGCGGCTGCTGTGGTAACCAAAACTCAGTACAAAAACCGGTTTATGCGCGCGCGCACGTACTGATAACTAATAAATAATATTAAAAAAAAAGCATAAAATATGTGAGCAAAGATAAAACAATGTACACATAAAACGCGGAATTATAAAACCAGTGGAAGTGCAACGTGTGCGGGCGATCAGTTCCCACTAGTTCTATTGGTTGTGCCATTGATACTACTTTTATGTCCAAGTTGTTCCAAGAGGGCGAGGATCGTAAACGAATGGACCGATTTTGATGCGGTTTTATATGTTTGAAAGCTGATGCGATTGAGATGGTTCTTAGCTATTTAAAGGTGATTATGTAGAAAAATAAAAACATAACTGATTTAGTATGTGTTTATTTTCTTGGTTAGGCCGACAATTTTTCAATCCACCCTCGTATAATGGGGTGAGGGGATGAGGATCGTTGCTCACAAACGAATGGACCGATTTAGATGCGGTATTTTTTGTAGTTTAAAAGCTAATGTGATCGAAATAGTTCTTGGCTATAATGCGGGGAGGGGAGGGGGTTATATATATATTTATAATTTGTGCTTGTATACACAGTGGCTAAAACTTTATTAGTAAAGCTATATAAGTGTACACCCCGATAGTTTAGAGTACAGTAAATAGGTACAACTACAACATACCTAGTTTGGATGGCCTAGCAGTTGGAGGAGGCTCGCTGGGACTCAAAGGTCACATTATGTCGGATATAACAATATACTCGTAGTATATATACAACTGCCCAAGGCATATCCTCAGACAGTATGTGCAATAGTTTTAATATATGAAAAGTTTATGCGTTATAACTGAATGTCAAACACCGGGCACCGCGCTCGAACGTGTTAAACTACTTAAAATCAGGTTCTCAATTCGTCTGTGTTTTTATCTAATGGAGTCTAGTTTCCTTTTTGACTAGGTTTAGTAAGGTATTAATTAATGTTTTAATAATTTGGCTTGTGGACCGAAATTAAAGCTTCTCTTTTGAAATCAAATTCACTGGATATAGTACTCAACACCGATCTATAACCGTCATGCCAGGCTGTAGGTAGGTACTATTTCACTTTGTTGTAAACCATGGACTTCGATGAGATCCTAGAAGACGTTGGGAGTTTCGGGCGCTACCAGAAGCTGGTGATCTTCTTGATGCTGTTGCCAGCTGTGATCCCTTGCGGGTTCCATGCCTACGCACAGCTGTTCATGGCTCCAGGCATGCCGCACTGGTGCCGCGTGCCCGAGTTGGATCTGCTGCCAGATCAAGGGCTCGTGAAGAATCTCAGGTACCTACCATATTTAGACTGGTTTTTCAATACTCAGATAAACGGGCTAATAACTATTCGAGAAATAAATGTATCATCATGATCCTTAGCCCGTATCAATCCACTGCTGGACATAAGCATCTTCTTTATTGCGCCATTAATAAAGGTCCTGAGCCAACCTACCTACTACCTATTTAGTTAGGTACCTATTTTCCAATTGTAATTAATTCCATAGATTCTCATCTGGACGAATAAAGCAAATCAGGTGTCACTAACTTCAGAGAGGTGAAACAAATATATTATATCGTGATAACACGAATGTGAGCAGGACACATTTCTGTATATCAATCAAATGTCATTGTTTTGTTTGTCATTTTTTTTCGAGGTTATGTTTAGTTTTTTGTACTGTGGTCATTTATTTCGAGGTTATGTTTAGTTTTTTGTACTGTGGCCAGTAAACGTAATTCAACCTTCTTTGTACTGTGGTGACATTTACTTTTTTTGTTGTCTTGTAACATCAATGTCAAATGAACAGTCGAATTGAAGTCGCCGTCGAACGGGTAGACAATCTATTCCTCAGTTAAGTGTGTTGTTCTTCGAATAAAGCCTATCTGAAGATTGAAAAATTCAGTCTTATGCTATTAGTCGAATAAACGCTATCTGACTGCTTATCTGAGCATTGAAAAATCTGCCCTAAAGATAACTACTGCACCGAAGTACCTGTATAAGTGTATAGAAATGAATTGGATTTCGAGCTCGGTCCTGGGCACTAGTTATAGACCGTTGATTGCATATTACCACATCTCTATATATTCGGTGCCCATTGATATGGGATCAATTCTCCAGGTCGCGGACGAGGGAAACCTGGAGAATACAAAACATAAGTGGCTCAAAATCCGAGATAGAAAGAATGACAAATTACTCAGTTTACTTGTTTTTCTCAATTATAAATGATTCCAAAACGACATTTTCCTAGACTCCTTTAGCTTCCTATCCGATTCACACGATCGCCACCTTAGCTCTATCGGCGCCCTAACCCTTTGTACCTCTTAGCATGGAACCTCTTTCAAAGATAACTCTTTCTGCCACAGTCCGTCTTTGGAATATGCTATCTGTAAAAACTAGAAAAGCTTCCGAAATTGTTTTCAACAAGTTTGTCGGAGGTCATTATTTTAAAGCTTTTCTTTTATTATTTTTAATTATATGGATGAAAACATTATAATTATTATGATATTATATGTATTAGCTTATTTAATTCAATATAGTGTATATTTTGTATGTTTTACTTTTATTAATATTTTGCAATTTTATGAACACTTTTATTTGGACACCTACAATCCCTCTCTCTCACATATTGTTTGGTTGACTGATAGATAATGCTTTTAGTATTAAGTCCGCCATTTGTACTATATTAATTGTGCAAAAAAGTATATTTAAACAAGGGTTGGACTTGAAATCCAGTCAATCAAAAGCTAATAAATCCTAGGCGCCTGCTATGGCATCTATCTACTGTCTACTTACATCAGCTGCTGTTTCTTCGTTCTCAACTGGTGGTGAAATAGTAAAGTAAAGTAGTGAGTGAGGCAAGCCTCGAGACGATGTGTAAACCCAGCAGTAGTTCATGGCCACATAATAAAATTGACACTTCTACGTTTGTCCAGCATACCTGTGGAACTCAAAAATGGAGAGCTGCAGTACTCCCAATGCACCATGTACAACCTGAACTACAGCGATATCGCGAAGAGCTACCAAGATCTCGAAAAAGCTGTGCTAAAAGAAAGTCCAGCAGACATCATCCCTTGCAAATACGGCTGGGCATATGATAACAGTATTTATAAAAACACTGTTGTAAATGAGGTAAAAGTGTGAGGATCTTTATTTAGATGGTACCTACATCGCTAGTAATAATAATTTAAAAATGTCCAACTAACAATATATAAGTTCGAAAACTAAAAGCAGACTACGATCGGATAAAAATAGCCTATGACACTCAATGCCTGGTGACAAAAGTCTTCAACCAGTGCGTCCTACCCGTATGACATACGGAGCTGAAACGTGGACACTGACGGTGCGACTGATCCACAGGCTCAGCGACCTATGGAACGAGCTAACCTCGGTGTTTCTCTGAGAGATCGATTCTGAAATGAAGTGATTCGGCAGAGAACTAAAGTAACTGACAAAGCTCAGAGAATAAGCAAGCTGAAGTGGCAATGGGCTGGTCACATTTGTCGTAGAACAGATAACCGTTGGGGTAGACGAGTTCTAGAGTGGAGACCGCGAATCGGCAAACGTAGTGTAGGACGCTCTCCGGCTAGATGGAGCGACGATCTGCGCAATATAGCTGGCAGTCATTGGAAGAGAAGAGCCGAAGATCGGGCACCGTGCACGCTGCGGGAGAGGCCTGTGTCCAGCAGTGGACTAGTGTAGGTTGTTCATGATGATGACTCTAAACCTGAAGACGAATCGATTGACACCTCGCTTGTCAAAATCGAACCAATAGGGGCGACGTTATGGTGGAACATCCACATAATCACATACATAGATTGTTAAACTCATTACCCTTCCCTTGCTTTGATGTAGTCAGGTTTTACAGTCAAGACAATGGCCAGTCTTATTCTTAAGGCCGATTTACGCGTAATAATTATTATATTATTATTTTTCCCGTAATAATTTAGTTAAGAGTTCCAGTAGATAAATAGAGTGGCGTTCTATTTCTCGTTCCAATAACCGCCCCTACCGCACCACACTCTTCCCCCTCTCCGAACTCGTCTCAACACTAGAAGTTACAAGACATTCCAGTAACAATTTAGTTAAAGAGTTCCAGTAGATAAATAGAGTGGCGTTCTATTCTATTTCTCGTTCGAATAACCGCTTCTCCCGCACCGCTCTTTCCCCTCTCCAAACTCGTCTCAACACTAGAACTTAGGAGACATTCCAGTAACAATTTAGTTAAAAGAGTTCTAGTAGAGAAATAAGCTACATAGTTTTTGTACGTCTAAATGAACGAAATTATCATAAAAAAATATACAAACTTATAATAATGTACTGAAATATTCCTGAAAAAAAAAGCTCTTCACTCTACTAAATGGTTGTGACCTGTAAATCAGCCTTTACATAAACAAACATTCAAAGGAACTAGGAATTAATAAATTGTTTTGTAAATCTTCCTGCAGTGGAACTTGGTCTGCGATCACGACTTCTACCCCGCCCTTGGGCTGGTCTTTCTAGCAGTTGGAGGCATCGTGGGGAATTACGTCTTCGGCTATCTACAAGACAGCATCGGCAGGAAACCCTCCTTCTTCATTTATCTGTTCGTGCAGTGCGTGTTCGGAGTCGCCACGGCATTCGCGCAAAACTATGTCGTGTGGAGCGTCTGTAGAGTTGGAGTCGGGTTTACGGTGCCGGCTATCATGGCAACTCCATATGTTTTAAGTAAGTATTGTAATTTAAATGCATTTTGATAATTATTGGTGGTTAAAGATAAGAAATCCTTTATTCAGACATCCTGTACACAGCATTCAAAGATGGCATATTAACTAAAACTGACAAGTAACTGTTTATGTAAAAGGAACGACAAACAAAAATTGAAAGAAGCTATCCTTTCTACATATTTAGTTGGGCATAAAAACAAGAATGAAAGAAAAATCTCCGCGCACAAAGCTAATATTAAATGTGCCAAAGTGCAATTTCGTGCAGCTACATTTTTGTAAATTGTCTAGCTACCTCAGTCAGGCTCAAAGCTTGCGCTCGTGGAGAGGTTTTTTGTAGCCTTTTGTCTTCATAGTATTTTTTGAATGATTCCAGCAATAGAACTGGTGGGAACCCGCCACCGGACTTTCTGTAATATTCTCTGTAACATCGCCTTCTCCTTGGGCATGATCCTCTTGGCTGGACTGGTTTACCTCGTCCGAGACTGGCGGCACCTGGCGCTGGTCACAACGCTGCCATTCCTGTACTTCTTCTTATTTATCTGGCTCATGCCAGAGAGCCCCCGGTGGCTGCTGGCGAGGGGACAGTTCGACAAGGCTGAAATTATCTTGAAGAATATGGCCAGGTCAGTCTTTTGAACCTGTTTCAGGATGTAATATCTAGACACTTGATTCAAGGTCCCATCCCATATGGTTATTACAACTGCAAGAAAACAAAATCCCAATGATTTCTTGTTTTTTCGATTCGAATTTTTCAACAGAACAGCAAAGTAAAGGTCTTCTTACCGTCATTTTATTAATTTCACAGAATCAACGGCAAATCTCTGCCAGGGAACTACATGTTGCAGCTTCACGGGAAATACGAGACCGAAAACCTGAACCAAAATAACGAAAACACCGAGTCTCGAAAATACGGGATCTCAGACCTTTTCCGCACCCCAAACTTGAGGAAGAAAACCATCATCATTAGCTTCATCTGCTTTACGAATACAAGTGTCTATGTTGGTCTGTCGTATTACGCGCCAGTGTTGGGAGGTGATGAGATCCTGAACTTCCTGTTGGCGGGCCTCGTGGAGCTGCCGACGTACCTGCTCGTGTGGCCAGCGATGGAGAGGCTCGGCAGGAGGTGGACGCTGTGCTTGAGCATGGGGGTTGGAGGTGTCGCGTGTTTGACCACGTTCTTTGTGCAGCAAAGTGAGTTTCCGGATCTGATATCAGCTTGTTTAAATCTGATTTTGGAAAATCCTCGAGCTAGATCCAACATGGTTTATTATTTTGAAAGACTCTCTGTACAGTTTTGTGCAAAGGCTACCAAGCTTTTTCTTTCCACGAAAAGCTAATATAACAATTGTTCACCTAAAATTTAAGCAGAAAGCGCCTTGTTTAAGCTTTTAAGCTCATAATAAAAACAGTGCAGAAAGTATGGAAATCCATTATATGCCTGTTTTTTTAATTAAGAGCAGCAGGAAGACGCATATTATTTTTATAAAAAACTTACTAAGTTTTCTGTTTCAGAAACGTACATAACTCTAGCTATATATTGCGTTGGCAAGATGGCGATTACATCCTCGTACGTGGTTCATCCTCTGATGGCTTCGGAACTGTACCCCACAGTAGTAAGAGGACTTGGTTGGAGCCTGGGCTTAGTTCTGGGCTCGTTGGGACCTATTTTTATACCACTCCTTAATTATATGGTAAGTTCGTCAGCTTTCCAGCAATCATCTATTACTCATCATCATAATCAGCATGTGTTTGTCCACTGCTGGACGTAGGCCTCTCGTAATGCACGCCACTGAGTCGCTCTTCAGTTTTCCTCGTCCATGCCGCTTTCCATAGGTCGTCACTCCACGCTGCGACAGGGCGTCCTACACTACTTTTGCCTAACCGCGGTCTCCACTCGAGAACTCGTGTACCCAACGGTTCTTTGGGAAATGTGACTGTCCCACTGCCACTTTAGCTTGCTTATCCTTAACGTGTCACACAGATGTCTCGCAACATTGACAATGACAGTTTTTTTCCACTTTACAATGTACCGTATCTCATCTATTTCTAAGCGCTCAATGTTAACTTTTTATTCCTAGAGTTCCGAGATAATGGGCCTGCCTCTGGTAATCATGGGAGCGCTGCTGGTAGCTAGCAGCATAGCCAGCCTGCTCCTTCCAGAAACATTGAACCAGCACCTGCCGCAGTCCTTACAAGATGGGGAGAAGGTGGGTCTCAGCACTGCCTTCTGCTGCAGCCCACCGGTCAGAGAAACCACTACAGAAATACTTGATAATAATGAAATTGAACTACCTTGTATAACTAGCTCAAGCGCATACAAAGCACTAGGAACTCGCGAAATGGCGAACAAGTCTTTAGTCGATAAGGAAGGATTGTGAAAAATTGAGATTTTTCTATAGAAGAGTATATTGTTCCAAATAAATTTGTTTTCTTTCAATAATCAGCTATGTCAGCTACCTATGTGACGCTCCTTATAGGAGCTCTATTTTTCGCTAGGTCTAGGCAATGTAATGTAATCGCTTGAGGCTAATCTCAATCGCAATATTCGTAGGTAATTGAATTATAAGGAACTTACAGCGCCCTGCGGTTTCACCAGCGTGGATTATGATGATGGATGATGATGATGATGAAAAGTATACTATGTGTTAATCCAGGATATAAGCTATCCTGGTACCAAATTTCATCCAAATCCGTTCAGCCATTTGAATGTGAAGGAGTAACAAACATATACACACACATTTCTAAAGATATAAGATAGATGGCGCTAATCGGTTTTTATGCATTTTATTAAATTTTGTATGGACTGTCAGTTCTAAAGTAGGGAGTTCTGCATCACGCATACGAAGTTTTCCGCTCGATAAGAGAGTATTCATTTTTAAACTCTAAGCTCTGATTGGTATGTTTACGACAGTGGCTAACTTATCTGATTTGTAATTTAGTGTGATGTGATAACGTATACGTTCAAGTACGGAAACGATATCTAATACAGTTTACAAACAAATAAATAAAATAAAACATTTAATGCATAATAAGGCCAACGTGGGCAAAGATAAAACATTCTACAGTAGGGGGTATATAATATACCACTTAAGACTAAAGAATTAATCGCGACAAATGAGACCAAACTCAATGGGGTTTCATCATTGTGTTGTTGAATTTATGTGTCAACCTTCCAGCTCCATCATGTATTCGTGTATTTCTGTTCTAATGGTATTATTAGAAATACACACATACTGGTATTGTCATCAGAACACGTGCATGCTCGGAAGTTGATAAGTGGATTGAGATTGACTTGCCAGATTTGCCTCAAACATAGGTACCACTAGGTAGGAGGTAGATAGGTACATACATAGGCTAACACAATGAAAAATGAACAAGGAAAATATAATACGTAATAATAATAATAACGTTTAAATGTGGATTTCCGCAAAGTAACGCCTGAATCTATCAACTATCTAACACAAAGAGTTAAGTAAAAGCTAGTAAAAGAACTTCGCATTGAAAACCTGTTTCTGTTAGAACCTGAATTAAAACACAAATATTCGTAGGTTAACAAACTCGCAGAGACGCGATGCAAGCCGGTAGACGTCCGGAATAATTTAACGCCGACACAGTGTAAGGGAGAAAAGGAGATAAGGGAGGTAATTGGGATGTAAGAGAGTACGAACACCTCAGTACTGCGAGTCAACCTCACCCCGTGGTACATCCTGCCGAACAACGAACGAGGCTCTGTCACCGACAAATGGCGGTATAACCATTCAGTATTGGCGCAGTTAAATTCTACAGACCGGTGAAGGGCAGCAGAGTCATCGGTGCAAGAAACTGCGCTCTGAGTTCACCAACCCGCCTGCCCAGCGTGGCGATTAGGGACATAAAATTCCAAAAATGCGTGCTTTGGTAGAGGCCTCCAGCAGTAGACTGACACGTGCTGATGATGACAGAATAAATAAGCGCGTGCTGTCGGCCAGGAGACAACACTCACCTGACTGCACGTCCTCCTATACAGGCAGTGGGCGCCGGTGCCGCCGCAGCAGTGATGCTGGCAGCTGTCGGGACAGTCGGGCGCGGCGGCGCGGCAGTAGCGCGCGATGTCGGCGAGCAGGGACGGCGGCAGGGGCCCCGGCCGCGACAGGTGCATCACTAAGGACTCCAGCCAGATCTCCATTACCTCGAACGGGGGCCTGCAAGTCATAATGCACAATATTTTAGCGGGTTGATGTTTAGCACGTACGTACCGTGCGTCGAGGTCGTGATGGCAGGCGCGGAAGACGACACTGTAGAAGGGCTCGGGTCAGGGCGGGGCGCCGCGGCACAACTTAGTCCGGCCTCATACGTACCGTGCGTCGGGGTCGAGGTGGCAGGCGCGGAAGGCGACCCTGTAGAAGGGCTCGGGGCAGGGCGGGGCGCCGCGGCAGAACTTTTCTACGAACGACGCCTCGTTGAGGCCGAAGTCGGAGCGCCGCGGGAGGAAGTCCGGGTCAGCCGACACGCGTCCTATTATCTGAAGGAAGATACCAGTTAGATTAGACTGATATAAACTTAAGTGGCCGACGGAGGTAGAATTCTCCATACAAACGCAATTCAAAATAACTCGCTAAACTACTGAATCAGATATTTTTTTCTCAGTAGATGGATCAGTTTTTTTAGTTATGGAAGGTGAGGATCTGGCGGCATGAGCTGGATCTCGGTTCCTACTAAAGGTATGATTTTGTTTTCCAATACTTGGTGCATTTTCTACAACCAACATTTTGAAGGTCTGAAAGTCTATACTAAAACTGGTTCAGTAGTTTTTGAGCGTTAAACAGCAGACTGAGATTACTCCATAGGTTTCCTCAGATTACAACAAGACCAGCAAAAGTTGAACAACTTCATAACTATTCTTGATGCCTGCGGCTTCGCACGCGTGGTCATTTCTCTAAATTAAAAGTACCCTATGTGCTATCACAAAAATATTAAGAAGCATTCAACAGGACATGAAGGAACAAAAAGAAGAAATTAAAGCTATGAAGGAAGACATAACAAGATCTATAAATGTGAATATAAACGATAAGTTTAAGAACATTGAGGCAGAAATGCGCTTTTAGAAGAAAAACTTGCAAAACAAAAACAACATTACACACACAGAAGAAAAAATGTTTTATTTTTCGGAGTTAGCGAAGATGAAAAAGGATATCATGAAATTGAAAAAACTGTCTTGGAAATTATAAGTGCACAAATGAAGATCAACTGTAGAGCTACTAACATAGAGTACATCAGACGATTGGGTAGAAAAAGTGAAAAAGTTAGACCGCTTATTGTAACTTTTACCACGATGGGAGTGAAGATAGAGAATTATAGTCCTTCAAATACGAACAAAAGATACCTATCAGCATCCCCAGAGTCGGCTGAACCGGTACAAAGCATCAACACCAAAAACAAGCAACCATCGAAAAACATAAGATCAATGTAAAACAGTATCTTACACATAAAAACAGAGAACCTGAAAACTCTACTCAAACTAACTACGATACAGCATACCAACCACCTGCGACCCCTCTCCTACTCCCAATAAGGCTGGTCTTCCGGGGGAAAATGAGTATAACCCTCCATCATTACAAAAACTATTTATCTGCACATACACCGTGCGGTCACTACTCTCACCGGAAAGAATGCAGTTACTTAGAAACTCTATAGACCACATGAAGTATGATTTGATTGGATTATCAGAAGTACGTAGAGACGGAAATAATATAATAGAGGTCGAGGGACACATATTTTGTCATAAAGGAACTAAAGGAGGCTATCATGGTGTGAGATTTCTGATTAAAAAGAAATATAAGAATAATATTCAAAGCTACACAGGACTTTCTGACAGAGTATGTGTACTTAACCTTTTATTTGATAGAATGGAACTCTCCGTCATTCAAGTCTATGCACATACTCTAGATGCCCCTGATCACAAGGTGAATTTGTTCTACGACACAATTCGGAGAGCTCAAAGTATTGCTTCGAAGACTGTAATTCTAATGGGGGATTTCCATTCAAAAATTGGACAACAACAATGTGATGAAGACAGGGTTATGGGGCCGTTCTGCTATGGGAAAAGAAATCATAGAGGTGAACAACTACTAGAAGATGCACTGGAAAACAAATTTAATTTAATAAATACACTATTAAAAAAAATGAGTTAAACCTTTGGACATGGATATCTCCCGACAAAAAGACTAAGAATCAAATCGATTTTATCTTAAGTAACAATCCAAAACAATTCATGAATATTGAACTGTTAAATAACAATATTTTCCCATCAGACCATAGATTGGTACGCGGCACATTCTAACAAATTAATACAAACAAATTAATACTGAGAATTAATAGAAATGCAAATACGGATAAACCTCAAACGAGAAAGAACATAGTAAATATTGCCACATAATTTTATAAAAACCTGTATGAAGACGAGAATAATTACGACTTTGAACCTACAGAAATACACGACGAAGGAATTTAATTTATTGATTGTTTTAAGGAAGGGGAAGTATTACGGAACAAAGAGAAACTAAAGAAACAAAAAAGCCCTGGCCCAGACAACATACCTAATGAGGCTCTAAAAGTTGGCAAACATTATTTGGTTACACCACTTACTACATTATTCAACAAAATTTTCGAACAACGTAAAGTTCCTAAAAACGGACAGAATCAAGGATCACTGCTATACAAAAAAGGGGACCCCACAGCTGTAGGGAACTATCGTCCCATTACTCTGTTGCCTGTAATTTACAAGCTTTTAGTGTGTTGCTTGGAGAAGCGAATAGCAAAACAAATAGAACAACACCAACCAGTAGAGCAGGCGGGATTTCGTAAGGGTTTCTGTTCCATAGATCATATTTACACTTTAGAACAGATCATCGAAAAATATGAAGAGTTCAGACAACCGCTATATCTTGCATTTATTGATTACGCGAAAGCTTTTGACTCAATAGATCATAAAAGTATATGGAAAGCTCTAACATACCAAAATGTACCACAAACATATATAAACATCTTGAAAATCATCTATGTACAAAGCACGAGCAGAGTAAAACTAGATCGCATAGGGCCAGAAATCAAGATTCGCAGGTGTGTTAAACAGGGGGATCCTGTATCTCCAAAACTTCTTATAGCTGTACTACAATATATTATGAAAGATCTAAACTGGAATCAGAAAGGAATCAACATAAACAACCACTACTTGAGCAATCTCCGATTCGCGGATGATATCGTTACATTTCGGAATTACCTGAAAATCTTGAAGAGATGATAAACGAGCTTAACAAGGTAAGCGTCAGCGTAGGCTTAAAATTAAACGCTTTAAAAGCTAAGATAGTTACAAACTGCATACAGATTCCTGTGAAGGTAGTTAAAACCCTGCTTGAATATGTAGAAAAATATATATATATATCTTGGAAAACAAACATCTTTTAGAAGTTTCGGAAACCAAGATGAAATAAAAAGAAGAATTGCAGTAACCTGGAATAAGTTCTGGAGCCACAAAGAAGTACTAAAATCTTAATTGCCACTACACCTAAAAAGAAAGTCATGGATTCTTGCATACTACCTTGTCTAACATACGCCTGCCAAACATGGATTTACAACTAAGACACGCAGACCAGAATACAGACTTGTCAACGAGCACTGGAGAGAATCCTATTAAGTATTAAACTAAAAGACAAACAAAGGAATACTACAATACGTTACAAAACTAAACTAATAGATGCATTACAACACGCACAAAGGCTGAAATGGAAATGGGCAGGCCATAAAGCAAGAACCGATGAAGCAAATTGGAGTAAACGAGTAGCCATGTGGCCAGGCCCAGAAGGCAAGAGAAAACGAGGACGACCTAATGAAAGATGGGTAGACGAGATCGAGAAAACGGCGAACAAAAACTGGATCACGGTGGCTCAACAAGGAAAATATGGATTCAGATGGAGGAGGCCTTTACCCAAAGAGCGGTTCTTAATTAAACTAAATTATTGCTAAATGTTAAATTAAGGAATAAAGAGGCTTTATTATTATTATTATGTGCTATTCCAGGACCTAAAATACCAATATACCAACATTTGATTAAAATTCCTTCAGCCGTCCTAAAGTTTTTATCGATTGCTCGGTTTCTATTCATCGGATTGAGATACCAAGTATACCAGTTATTAAGTCAAACCACAAGCTATCCAACAGTGAAAACTGCATCGTAATCGATCTAGTATTTTTTGCGTGATGCTCGAACAAACATACAGACAAACAGACTAACACGAATTTTAAAAATGTTATATTCCTGTTGTGTAGCTTATTTTAAGTACCCTAGACCATTCTTTTTTAATTATCTCTGGTACAGAATTTTTCGTTCTTTTTGCTTTATTATAAGTATATATTTTTCACCACTTTTAATTTTGTAGATGTACATAAAAATAAACTGTTTTCGTTCCAAAGGAAACTGTCTCAAGGTATCAAACATAAAGAGTACATTGTGCATCAGTTTTGTAAAAGCATATTCTTCTATCCTACTATATATATGCGAAAATGTGTGTCTATGTCTATGTATGGCCTTCACACTGAAACGACAACAGATTTTGATGAAAGGTATGAAGATATTTTAGGTTGTGGAATAACACATGATACTTTCATCATCATGAACGCGTGTAAACCGTGAGGCGCAGCTAGTTGGACACAATTGGATGATTACTTTATTTTGAGGAATATTATAATGTTTACTTAAATTAGAAAACCAAAATGTTTACATGTTATTTATTACCCTAGATATGTTCTCGGTAAGCAGGCGTTAAAGATAAATAATTAAAAAAATATTTTAATCGTTTTCTTTACAACGTGTAGTTAATTGAAATATTAGCTGCGTTCTATTGGTAGTATTCTGAATTGACCAACCGGTCAATTCAGAATACTACCAATAGATGGCGTTACCGTCCCCGTAAGATGGTTTTAGAAACTGAGGGAGAAATTTGGATGATGATGTAGCGGTCACGGTAGCAGAATTGATTAAAGCCATGTGCCGCTCAGAGGCACGGATGATGCGGGTTCAAATCTCATCTGTGATTCAAACTTTTCTTTTAGTAAATTAATAGACATGTTCTCGCTAAGCATGAGGCGTTACTGCTAATTGATACAAACATGACATGTTATACTCCTGACTGTACATAGTGGAGTGGCTCACCTCGCACAGAATGATGCCGAAGGAGAACACGTCCACTTTATGATAAAAACATCACATGTTATTCTCCTGACTGTACACAGTGGAACGGCTCACCTCGCACAGAATGATGCCAAAGGAGAACACGTCCACTTTATGATAAAAACATTACATGTTATTCTTCTGACTGTACACAGTGGAGCGGCTCACCTCGCACAGAATGATGCCGAAGGAGAACACATCCACTTTCTCATCGTACACGTTGCCGTTCATCATCTCCGGAGCCATCCAGTACGGGTTGCCGACCACCTGTGGGCAAACAACTAAATTAGTTATTTGTAGTACAAACAAAAAATTGTTAATACAACAATAGTTTAAGCCAGTTAATAGGTATTTTTGCCCTACAAAAGGTGGAGTAGTAATGTTTTGATTTGTTGCGCGTTCCGTTTCCGCTCGAGCGTGCTGCTCGCCGTGCGCTGCAGTATCCACGCCAGCCCAAAGTACACTCACGCGCGTGATACCGCGGGGCGCAGCTAGTATATAACAACAGTAAACGACTGACCGTATATCGTTTCCTCCGCAGCGTGGAGTGCGTGTTCCGCTTCCGCTCGAGCGTGCTGCTCGCCGTGCGCTGCACTATCCGCGCCAGCCCGAAGTCAGCCACTATCACCGTCTTGTCCTGGAATGCAGTGAAAACGTTATAGAAACAAATAAATACAGTTATTCAACACTCACCAATACAAAATAATTTCAATAATGAAGGATTGCGTCTCATCATTTTATGATGCTCTTTTCTACAAATGTGAGTTGAGGTCCCTGTGTATGACGTTCATGCGGTACATAGCCCACCCCGACCGCCACTTCCCGCATTAGGCGCGCGCGGGATCTCCACGATAAAGTGTCCTACCTCTCTGACCAGGCAGTTGTGTGAGTTGAGGTCCCTGTGTATGACGTTCATGCGGTGCAGATAGCCCACCCCGGCCGCTACGTCCCGCGCTAGTCGCGCCCGGTCACTCCACGATAAAGGTACGTTCGCGTCCTGAAACATGAAAAAATTTGACAACACAACATAGACATTTTCATTTCCGCTAAAATAGTAAAAATCCTAGTTCTAGACCATCCAAAGTAGTTTTTTTCTGATGACTAGATGTCAAACCAGTGAGATATATTCTCGACACTTCTTATTCGATATTACAAATTTGTTTACTATAAACATTTTTACCCCTCAGCATTGTTTTAAAATTGCTACGTGTCATGCTCACTTATGATTATGAAATCTATAAGCACATTTAAATATACAGAAGATTCAGAATGGCGGTCACGTACTCCGCGACGTACTCTGTCACTAAATGTAGTCGTTCGTCCTTGTACAGCACGCCTATAAACCGCAGCACGTTGGGGTGATTTGTACTGACCTGAATTACTTGATAGAGGGTGCCCCCCGCGACGTACTCCGTCACTAAATGTAGTCGTTTGTCCTTGTACAGCACGCCTATAAACCGCAGCACGTTGGGGTGATTTAACGACCGAAGCACCGCCACCTATAAGGAATGACAATGCATCAGATGCGTTCTTTATTTTTGAATGGAAAAGCTATGTAATATTTTTTAATATTCCAGAAGGATAAGGAATAAAGTTTTTTTACTAGAAGAAACTATAAGAAATAGTTAACTATACAAATAAATAAAATATAAGTGTGTTTGTAATGTCAAAATAACAGCTTTTTATGCATATGAATTATATACGGTACAAATAAGAAAAAAAAAATTTGTCTTTCAATTTGTTCCGGCTATTCTCCGAAACAGCTGGACCAATTTTGAAGGGACTTAGATTGGCATATAGCGGATGTTTTAGGGAGTCACTTATGCTACTTTTATTTTAGAAAAAGGGTTCCGTGCAAATAATGTAAAACCCATGATTTTTTGTCAAGCCAGCTAGTTTATTATTATAAATAGTGTGTCATATTCACCTCTTTGAGGAAGTTCTTCTGCGCGTCGTCGTCCACCCTGTACAGCTGTTTGAGCACCATCACCTCGTTGGTGTCCCGCTGGGTGACCTTGTACACCTCACCGAAGAAACCCGACCCCAGCAGCTCGCCCTGCGAATGCAATGTATTTCATCAGTATCTTCTGATTAGCATAGAGCAATGCTTAATGCTTAAAATGCTTCAACGAGCGGTTGTGAGCTGTGACTCCAACCAGGGCCAACCAGGTTATAGATTGTTGGTAAATTGAGTAAACATTTCACTTTAGCTACTTTTGGTATTCTACTTTAATGATTTTTCATCAATTGTTGCATAATAATCCAAAATTCAAAACAAAAAAAAACGGCAAATGAAAACGGCAAATGAAAACCATTGTCTCTCACTATGGAATTTGTCCAGAGTTTACGCCGACACAAAATAATTATATAGATACATCATTAATACATAATTATTGTAATAATACTCAATAAATACAAAATATTTTATTGAAATAAAATATGGTTCATTACAGTTATGTATTTTTTACTTCGTCGGACATACTGACTTGACGAAACTATAAAGGTTCCTAGTTTCACTACGGAACCCCGAAAACAAACAAAATTATAGATTGTCTGGAAGATATCCTTTTACAGTCATTATTTTTCAGTACATTTTTGGTGTACAATGGTAGCGATTCGGATATCCCCTGAACTTGTTGGCTTCGTAATAAGGTATTTTATCCCCTGGCATATAACCCTCACTCACTAAACTATCACTAAAGTTTGTCAGCGTAAAATCAATTTTATTTCCACGCGTCGAGAGTCCCGATTTGTCCAAACGCTGTCTCAGAATATGTCTGAATTTATCCAAACGCTGTTAGACAGCCTGTTAAAAACCTGCTTTAATTACGTTATTTGAAGCGGTGCCGCTGAAATTGACGTAAGTTTAGAATAGATGTCAGGGCAAAAAGACCTTGTTACAAAGTCGATAAGGTTTAAATTACATTTGAAGAAATTTAGTCTAGTTTAGTTTAATGAGTAAAATTACCAAATTGCTGCCAATAAAGAGGTATCAAAATATTCATATATATTTTTATTGTCACTTTACAGTCCCGTAGGGTCCGTACACTTAAGTAGAATTGGGTGCGGTTGGAAAAGAGATGACTCTATTAAATTACTGTTTATTCAATACTAGCGAACCACTCCGGCTTCGCACGGATAGCTAAAGGTTTCTCTTTTTCTGTACACTAGCGACTCGCTCCGGCTTCGCCCCGTGTTACCCGTGTAACACGGGGGTTCTCTAAATAATACATGATACAAAATTTCGGTTCTATCAGTGTTTTGTTTGACTAATTTGAACAAAAAACAGTTATTGCAACTATAACATTAGACATATAGCCTAGCGTACTTTATGTGGGTCATCATCATCATAATGTCAGCCTTTAGGACTCCACTGCTGAACATAGGCCTCCCCCAAAAAGGGGGGGTTTTCCGTAGTCACTACGCTTGGCAGGCGGATTGGTGACCGCAGTGTAACAAATATGTGCTCGGAGGCTCTGCTGCCCATCTTCCGGCGTATATTCCCTTAGTCGCCTCTTACAGCATCCACGGGAGGATTGGAGGGGTCTTATTCTAAGCCGAGACCGCCACGGGTAATGATGAGAGATATAAGTAAACATGTAGTACATTATTTTATGTATCATCGCAGCGCACGCCAAATAATGACTTTTGTAGACATTGGTAACTTAGGTTACATTATTGCAATTTTCATACGATTCTCTAATTCTTTGAAAAATAATTACAGTTCATGTTATCCGCTGATAATGTGACTTTCTGTAGGTGAAACAATTTTTAACATTGGTTATGTATTTTTTGAGTTTATCCATTACAAACAAACATACAAAAAAAAAACTATTCTGTTTATAATATTAGTGTAGACTTGGATTGTTCGCGCAAGTATTCTACAGACTGCACTGCACTATGGAGAGTGTGCACAAGAACTGCACAACCTGATTCCCCCATCACCTTTCCATCTCCGTACGACTAGACGATCGGCAAAGCGCCATCCTTTTATGGATGAAATACCTCGCACGAAGCGTTACGCTTCTTCATTTATTATAAGAACTGCAAAGGAGTGGAATGCTCTGCCCTCGTTAGTTTTTCCGGTAAATTATAACCCAGGTGTGTTCAAGTCAAATTGAATAGGTATCTACTAGGCAAGTGTGCTACACCTTCGACCGCATCATCGCTCTTCATCAGATGAGATTGCGGTCAAACGATTACCTAGGAAGTAATAAAAAAGCAATAACTACTGGACCGATTTTGATGCAATTTTCACTGTTCGATAGCTTAGAATATGACTTAGAATCTGGTGTTCTTTGCTTATCAATGCATGAGAAGAAGCAGAGTAAGTGATGAAAAACTGACGACAGAACGAATTTTGATCTGATTTGGTTAGATTGTATTTAGGTCTTGGAATAACAGAAGATACTTTAAAATAACCACGCGGCCTAAGCAGCGAGCACAGCTGCTCAAATAATTTGTTATTTTATAATCGGACACGGGTAGTTAAACCACAATTACCTGTTTGTTTGTCGTTTGAGGTAGTGCTGGCCTCTGGTGTCAGAGTATGTCAGGCCACCCAAGGGCCTATGACATGGCTTAAAGACTGCTATTAATCAAACACCGGGACCGATAGCTGAACGTGCCCTCCGAAGCACAGATCGCTGGAAAACCGCACATAACTTAAGTCTTTGGTGCGGAGCCTAGGACCGAACCCGGTATCGTTGGATTCTAAGTTGCACTATTGAACCGTTAGGCTACCATCGCTCTTTAGGCTACAACAATTACCTGTAATAGATCGCAGGCGCGGAACACCTTGGCTCCCGGGTCGGGCTCGGCTCTGAACGAGCGCGCGCGGCTCAAGTCGCACAGCACGCCGCTTGGCTCTTCTCCGTCCACGCTGCTGGTACAAACAAATGGAAATTTACAATCAATAGTAATCTATATCTATCTATCTATCTATCTATATATATTATATATATAAATAAATATGTGCATGTAGTTAGGGGAAATGGGGGCAGAACGGGGTCGCGGGGCAGAACGGGGTACTCTCCCTGTAGCCGCAACAGCAAGCGCTTCATCCACCGTCGGGCGGCATTTTGCATCGGCGCTTAGTACGTAAGTGACTGGTGAGCAGAGTGCATGCGTTCATTTTTAGCGGCAATAATATTTAATCGCAACATTTGATCTAATTTTGTGCCGTGACTGAATTGCTTGTAAAGAGGTGCGTTTTTATGGTAATTGTATGGTTTAATTCCTATGATATCTTGAGTCCTTTGTTGTTGTCAAGTTGAGGACGAAAATACTCCATCTGTTCATTTATTAGAAAAATAAACATCGGGGCATAACGGGGACATAGCTACGGGGCATAATGGGAAAAATAAACATCGGGGCATAACGGGGACATAGCCCTTCCCCATTATGCCCGTCTACTAGGTTAGGTAAAAAAAACATGTTTAATTGAATTTCCATTGTTTTAGCTATGCGAAATGGTGCGTACTGTTGTGTGGGCTATTAGTTTGTCTTAAAAAATAACTTTTCGGGGACACACTAACATTTATTTTTCTTCTACCCAAATAGACACTTCTGTCTATTTGGTCTGTCAGAGGTTCCACCTGACTGTGCTTAGTCCAAGCTGACCGGTAGGCCTAAGACCGGGCCCGTAGTCAGGTGGCTTCAGAGAGCGATTAAAGAAAAAGCCTCGTTTACTATAGATCGCGGATTATATACCTTTGCATATTGCTGATAGTGTATTGAATGGTTATTGGGGGTTATCCCTTAGGTCAGCCATATGCGCAGTGTAACAGTACGTACAAGAAAAAAACTACGCGAATTTTGCTGCCACTACACCAACCCAAGAACACCTGCATCTGAGCCGCAACCAAGAACGTCATCCAGAGAAAGCAGAGTAATTGATAGTCCAGTAAGCACAGTATGTCGCGATTTGACATCTCAGTCTGAGAATGCTTCTTCAAAAGATATCATGCCTATCCCATCTGTTGAAATGAGAGCCCAAAGTAGGAAAAACTATCAACGTGGAAATACTGAAATCCTCACTTCAACGCCTTATAAAATGAGCTAGAGGCTCAAAATTCCAAAACATGTGCAGATCCGAATGATCTTCGACTAAAAAGAAATTGTCAAAAGAAGAAGACACAGAAGACTGCTCCCAAAGCACAGAAGGAGCACAAATACACAATGTCATTACTGTATTGATGTTAATAACACTTTTTTGAAATTAACAGACGATTGGGTCGGTTGCCATCTGTGCGGACGTTGGTCTCATACGGCCTGTGCTGGCGTTAATGATGATGACGCTGAAGAGATTCACATTTGCATAAATTGTGAGAATAATTAGAACATTATTAGGTACCCCATTGGGCCCTAATTTCAGTACCCCGTTATGCCCCGGGGTAGGAGCATAATGGGGTTTAAGAAAGGTTTTAGTTAAAAATACAAAAACAAACTATTTTGTTGTTATTGTTACTGAAGAATATGCCAAATGCTACTTGAAAAATTGCCAAAGAGGCTGTGTGGGATATGTTCTGTAGTAAATAGTCTAGTCCTTTAGGCTCATGTGGATTGCCTATATCAAAAGGTCTATAGTTCTAGTAGGGTGTTTACTAATGGGGAGCTCCAATCCGAACTCTAAATAAATATTAATACCTTTTATTAGGTTCACACGCAATACATATTATTACAATGACTATTGCAAGTTACATGCGCGGGAGTTGAGAGATGTATCTATTCAACGAATGCCCTGCGCTGGTGTTGGGAGACGACTGTCGGTGCTAGGGGCGGTGTCGATGCCGCACGCGAAATCTGCTTCACTGGCATTACCGACAATCGCCTACAGCTGTGATTAATGTTTTTATTTTAATATAATTTTTTATTACTTATATCGTTGTTGTTACTTTGCGTCCCCGTTATGCCCCTCCTTCCCCTACTCTATGCGCTCCTAAACCATTAATCGGATTTTGACAAAACTTTGGTAGGGTCTTCTGATGACGCCCGGGATAGCTTATGGCTAAAAAAACTCATCACAATTTAGAAAATAAAACACGTAAAATTCGATATTGATATATATTTTTAATAAGATTTTGAAGGATATGAAGGATATGAAGCATTTGAATCAAATTTGACTAAAAATCCTATGACGAAGCTTTTGTCAAAATAACAGGAGTCAAAGAGGTAGGGACTTCTTAAGGGGGTTTATGGCCAAAAAAATGTGTGTATGTATGTAACACGTTTTTGTAAGACTAAGTTTATTAATTGTATGTTTCTATGTTGCGATGTTTCAATAAAGAGTTCAAATATCTATCATCTATCAATGTCGCTATAAACATTTTTTAACATAAATCTATATAGGGGTGCCCAATGAATGGATAATCCTGCTTGTACTTATGGAGGGGAGCAAGGCAAACTAGAAAAAAAAGAAAAACATGTAGTGGACCTATGTAATTATTTGTAAACTTGGGAAAATTCGTACCCTTGTTCACAGTTTTGGGTTTTTATTTTTGAATGTTAAGTTAGAGTATCTGTGGTGTAAAGAAAATATATGAGACCTGGGGTTGCCAACAATTTTTAAAACCAGTCTAATTCAAGAGGATGACTGGTACGTTTTTTAATAAAAAAAAACTTTTCTTTATTTTTCCCTGGTCTGCCTTGTCCTCTACAAGTACCTGCAAAGATTACTCATAACGGGACATTCCGTATAAATAAAAATTAATCACGTCTAAAAAAATGGGTAACGGGAAAACTACGGGCCGAGCCGCAGGGCAGAGCAGGCTATTCTTTGACTGATAGAAAGCTACACCATCCCAGATGGACTTGGACACAGGCAACATTTTTCCCGGGAAAATGCAGTGGGATACCGGTAATTTTGATCATATGTTGGTATATTGGTATTTTAGGCCTTAAAATAGCACATAGAGTAGTTTTAACCTGGAAAAATGACCACGCGTGTGAAGCCACGGGCACAGCTTGTACAAATATATAAGGGAATGTATGTATGTTTGTCCTCTATGCGTACCTAAACCATTGATCAGATATCAGATAAAACTATGGTAGGGTCTTCTGAGGATGCAAAAAAAAATGTTTTAGAAGGGTACGGGGGTGGGGAAATTTGTACGAGTGCAAAGCCGCGGGGCGCAGCTAGTAACTAAATAATGCCTTCTAACCTTTATGGCGTATCCATAATACCGACTTTTTGAAAAAATCGCGAGTTTGCGGCTGCTGTTCAATCCTTAACACTTTGAAGATGACTTCAATACTGCGGTCAATAATAAATATATACTATCAATATGCGGGCAAAGCCGCGGGAGCAGCTGGTATTGAACCAATTCTAACTGAAAAGGTATATAGGTACTCACACATCAAGCAACTTGGACATGCTGCTACTTCTCTCTTTCTCGCCCAGAAGCGGCGACGTCGGCGTCTGTCTTCTCTTAATTACCCTGCCCCTCCCATCCTCACCCTTCCTTTTGAAGAGCCTCTCTTTTTTACCCTCCCTCTCTAGCACACCCTCCGTGTGTGTTCTGTCACCCTCCGTGTATAGTCTGTCACCCTCCGTGTGTAGCCTGTCGCCCTCCGTGTGTAGTCTGTCACCCTCTCGTTTCAGTCTCACATCACCCTCCCTTCTGAACCTCAACTCTTCTTTGGTCCGCCGCTCTATGGGTGCTTTGTTGTGCGTTTGGCTGGGGTCATTGTTGTCGGAGATAATGTTGCACATTATTCTGTTGTTGTTGTTTGTTGTCTCCGGGTTGTGTTCGATGGTTAACTGCGAAGAGAAAGTTATTTTGGTATAATTCAGGTAGGTTTCATAGTCAACATTTAAATGCTCCAGTCTAAACATAGTTCCTTAACGTTGTTATAATGTTCAAAACTCTATTTCTAAGTGTTTTGATGCCACAGATCCTCTCGGTTCATGTCTTCATTCGTTTTTGAGTATCAGACCCTTATAAATGCTTGTCGTTCATGCACATGAAGAACTACGATGGGAATGTGCCTGTAGTTGTATCTATCTAAGCCAGGTTTTTTTTACGTTTTTGTTTACGTGATATTAAAGCGTGCCGTATCTAGCTTCCTTTGACTAGATCTATGAATAACACCCCACTTTTTGCATCGGGAGTTAAAAACAATAAATAAAAAGATGTTAAACAAGGCTTTACCTGTACGAGTGCGGTAGGATGCGCGTCTTCCAAGGTGCGCCCCCTGGCGGGAGTTCCGTTGATCTCCAAGATCTTGTCACCGATGTGGAGGGTCACCACGCCGCACATCGAATCGATCCTGGACATAGATATTTATTTATTTATAAGCTTGGACCACCCATTGTACTTATTTAAAGAAATGTTTTTTATGTAATAATGACAGCTATTCGGTCATTTTACTCCTAAAACTAAACTAGATTAAATTTCTTCAAATGTAATTTAATCGTTGTTGACTTCGTAAAAGGACTTTTTCCCCTGCATCTATTCTAAACAAACTTACGTTAATTTAAGCTGCACCGCTTAGAATAACGTTATCAAAACAGGTTTTTAACAAGCTGTCTAACAGCGTTTGGATAAATTCGGACACGTTCCGAGACAGCGTTTGGACAAATCGGGACTCTCGCCGAGTGGAAACAAATTTTACGCTGATAGGCTTTAGTGATAGTTAGTGAGTGAGGGATAGATGCCAGGGACAAAAATACCTTGTTACGAGGCCAATAAGGTTTAAATTACATTTGAAGAAATTAAGTTTAGTTTAGGTTTGTCCAAATCGCCACCAATGTCTTTCTAAGTGCAATAAAGTATTATCTATCTATCTTGTTATGTTTGTTTACAGCAACGCTATGACTATAAGGACGAGGTTTTCTCGATCGCGTGAAACGCGACACAATCGCGATGCAATTGCAGCTTGTTTATCATTTTTACACGTTAATTATTCAGTCACGTGTTTGTATCGCGGTTCAGAATCGATGCAATCGCGCTATCAATATAAAAAAATATTCTAACGCAATATTAGAGCGCGTTTAAAACGCAAATAAACTGTTTTAAGGCGGGGTAGGCTCTCAATAGTTTGTCCTGCTCGTCCAGGTGCAGTGTGAGCGGGAGAGACGATGCAGCTCGGGAGTCGATTTTAGAAAAAAATATGGTTATCTATCGATATTTCAATATATAAAACTCAATTAAAAAAGGGTTCGGTAATTTGTCTAGTTTAATAGGGTAGCTATATAAAAATTAAAAAAAAAAGTTGCTGTCGCTGAAAATAATAACCGTGTTTTTTTACTACGATACTGAGCAATTTCTGAAAATTTTGTTCGGTTATTTGTTTAGGTAGTATACTTTTCGATCCACAGTATTTTGTGGTTTGCATTAAATTGTTTCATTACGTCGCTCTCGACGTTTTACTATTCGACTTTTTGCTGCTTTCGGGAGCTGACCCCGCCTTAAGGACCTTGCGTGGCACTAAAAACGAGCCGCTCACGCGCGCCTCACACGCGTTACAGAAACGTGTCGTAAAAAGACGCACAACAAGCCGATTTCATGCAACTAACATACAATATAAAAATAAAATAGAGAAACAAACTAACATTCCATAAGGAAAAATTACAATAATTACCGCCTGACCAAACATGCGCACAATTAAACACAACACAATTAAATTACAATACATTTTATAAAAGTGACAGAATGTCTCTGTCTGTCTATCTTTTCACGAGTAAACGGCTGAACTGATTTTGATGAAATTTGGTATGGAAAGAGTTTGAACCCTGGGAAACGACATGGGATACTTTTTATCCCGATAAACTGAAGTCCGCGCGGACGAAGTCGAGGACAAAAGCTACTTATACCGTTACGAAATTTCATCAAGATCTTAATAAACAGACAGACAGAGTTACTTACGCAGTCTTAACACAAGAACGGCTTGCAAAACTAACTGTGGAACAATTTAACAATTTATCGACAAGTCTATACCTACTCCTACTAATTCACATTTAAAACCACAGAATCGTTTGCACAGTAACAAATCACAAGCGTCTACACTGCGTGACCACAATAATGACTGATCCAGCTCATACAGCTGACACTGTGAGTTCACATTTTATTTTTTATTTGTTCCTATATGTAGTATGGATTCTTTAAAAATGTTTTTTTTTTAATCTTTTTTTTGTCATTCTTGATATTAGTGTATTACTTATAATAGTTTTAGTTTTATTTATTCTTAATGTTTTTGGTTATAGCTACCTATTTCTTATCACGTTTTTTTTTACTGCACCGCTTCCATTTTTCTTGCACTTCCAGGTTGACTGGTAGAAAATGCTACTTAGCATTAAGTATTCCTTGTGTATTGTATTTGTGTGCTAAAGAATATATAAATAAATAAACCAAATGCCTCGTGCTAATAGAATAACTTTAAACATTGCGTCTACCCGCACGCTGATTGCTACTATATGAGGGAAAGAGAATGCAGTAGTTGCCATTTTTACCCGACTACGGCGAAGCAAGGGAAGGGTAATGAGTTTAACAGTCTATGTATGTATGTATACATGTATGTATGTATACGTAGATGTTCCGCTATGGCATCGCCAATGTTGGACCGATTTTGACAAGCGATGTAGGTAGGTATCTATCGATTCGTCTTCAGGTATAGAATGTGATATCCAATTTTTTACCCGACTACGGCGAAGCACAGGGAGGGTTCAAACTAAAAACTTGGTCCGATTTTGACAAGTGAGGTAACAATCGATTCGTCTTAGTTGCAAGCGTGTCACAGGCTGACGGGAGTCGGGTTTTTGTTTTTGTACTTATGTCTTGTTAAATAATATAATGGTGTTTTTCATATCTATTATATACTGAATCATATATAAAAGTGAAACATTGTCTGTTTGTTTGGGGAGCTTTCACGCAATAACGGCTGGACGGATTTTGATGAAACTTGGAATGGAGCTAGCTGAAAACTGTAATTTTCCAAGGGAAAACTGTAATTTTCCAAGGGAAAACTGTAATTTTCCAAGGGAAAACTGGAAAAATGTTGATTACTCGCTGTAAGAAACGGTTGCCATGGAGACGAAATAACAAGTATGTAAAGCATCAAGAGTGGTGCTATTCTTACTTTTGCATTGGTTTTTAATATCCTAGAAGAACATAGGATGCATTTTTTCGCGATAAACTGTGGTCCGCGCGGACGAAGTAGCGGGCGAGTAAGCTAGTAGGTAAATAAACTATATAAATAGGTACCTCAATACAGGAACAACAAGTAGATACATACACGTTCATCCATACCAATATATAAAAGTGAAACGTTGTTTGTTTGTTTGTTTGTTTGTTTGGGGAGCTTTCACGCGATAACCGCTGGACGGATTTTGATGAAATTTGAAATGGAGATAGCTTAATATATCCTAGAATAAGGTTTTAAACCGTTGCTCTGTGAGGTGGTAAACCTTAAAACAAAAAGCTGACAGACATTTGTTAATATGGGCCCAACATTACTGCCATTTAGAAAAAAAACGAAAAACTGAATCGACAATAAAAACATATAATTATCGAACCTGCTCACAAAATTTCACGAAAATCGGTTGAGAAATACGACCAAATGTTTCATTCACGAAAGAATGTGCTCTAGTTTGCTACGAACGAATGCTTCCGCTGAGTACATTCCTTTACGTGAATGATGACGTGTAATCAACACTGGACGATGTCGTCAAATTCGTCATCATTATTAGTAATAATGTAACAGCAATACTGGTGACGTCAGCGTCAGTCGGGAGGGATGGGTCGTTTTACTAAGAAAGTACCTTAACACATTCAATGCTGACCTTAAAGTACTTTTCCCTCGGAATTCTGAATATTACGCGCTGGGCTAAAATTACGTCTAGTAAAAACACATCTATCTATACTATAATATATTATAAAGAGGTAAAGTTTGTGAGGTTGTAGGGGGTAATCTCTGGATCAACTGAACTGATTTTGAAAATTCTTTTACCAATAGAAGGCCACGTTATTTGTGAGTGTCATAGGCTATATATTAAAAACCACGCAAGCGAAGCCGCGGGCATCAGCTAGTCCTATATATTTTGCCACACTGGCGGCGTCCTACTTTCAAAAACACAACATATAAGTTTTCAGCAGTGAAAGTGTTGATTATACTTTTCGACACAACATATAAGTTTTCACAGTGAAAGTGTTGATTATACTTTTCGACACAACATATAAGTTTTCACAGTGAAAGTGTTGATTATACTTTTCGACACAACATATAAGTTTTCACAGTGAAAGTGTTGATTATACTTTTCGACACAACATATAAGTTTTCACTGTGAAAGTGTTGATTATACTTTTCGACACAACATATAAGTTTTCACTGTGAAAGTGTTGATTATACTTTTCGACACAACATATAAGTTTTCACAGTGAAAGTGTTGATTATACTTTTCGACACAACATATAAGTTTTCACTGTGAAAGTGTTGATTATACTTTTCGACACAACATATAAGTTTTCACAGTGAAAGTGTTGATTATACTTTTCGACACAACATATAAGTTTTCACTGTGAAAGTGTTGATTATACTTTTCGACACAACATATAAGTTTTCACTGTGAAAGTGTTGATTATACTTTTCGACACAACATATAAGTTTTCACAGTGAAAGTGTTGATTATACTTTTCGACACAACATATAAGTTTTCACAGTGAAAGTGTTGATTATACTTTTCGACACAACATATAAGTTTTCACAGTGAAAGTGTTGATTATACTTTTCGACACAACATATAAGTTTTCACAGTGAAAGTGTTGATTATACTTTTCGACACAACATATAAGTTTTCACAGTGAAAGTGTTGATTATACTTTTCGACACAACATATAAGTTTTCACAGTGAAAGTGTTGATTATACTTTTCGACACAACATATAAGTTTTCACTGTGAAAGTGTTGATTATACTTTTCGACACAACATATAAGTTTTCACAGTGAAAGTGTTGATTATACTTTTCGACACAACATATAAGTTTTCACTGTGAAAGTGTTGATTATACTTTTCGACACAACATATAAGTTTTCACAGTGAAAGTGTTGATTATACTTTTCGACACAACATATAAGTTTTCACTGTGAAAGTGTTGATTATACTTTTCGACACAACATATAAGTTTTCACTGTGAAAGTGTTGATTATACTTTTCGACACAACATATAAGTTTTCACTGTGAAAGTGTTGATTATACTTTTCGACACAACATATAAGTTTTCACAGTGAAAGTGTTGATTATACTTTTCGACACAACATATAAGTTTTCACAGTGAAAGTGTTGATTATACTTTTCGACACAACATATAAGTTTTCACAGTGAAAGTGTTGATTATACTTTTCGACACAACATATAAGTTTTCACAGTGAAAGTGTTGATTATACTTTTCGACACAACATATAAGTTTTCACTGTGAAAGTGTTGATTATACTTTTCGACACAACATATAAGTTTTCACTGTGAAAGTGTTGATTATACTTTTCGATCACATTAGACCTCGAGTTTAGTGTCTTCTTTTTAATGGACTCCAAAACTGGGAGATTTTCAATTTGACAGTATTTTTAATGTTTAATAAGTATCTACGGGACTTAATTCTTAGTTATTTGAAAGAATAGAACTCCGGTGTGGTCCCGTATAAATTTAATAAAATTTGGTTCGAAGTCGATTCTTATACTGTACTGTACAGGCACGTTATTCGCCTGCGGGAACTGGCGTTGGCCGAGAATTGCAATGTTATCGCAGAATTAATAATAGTACGAGTTATTCTGAACTTTGTATTATAATATCTTGCGCGGTACTGCAATGCCTTTGTCAACTAGTTACATTGGTTTTAATGTTTAACATTTAAAAACATAAACATACATTTAAAATATGTTCAGTTCTCATAGTTTTGATGTTAACTTGACTTTCGGTACTAGTCCGTTCAAGTTCCACAAATTTTTGATACTTTAGGAAAACAATTAATTAATGGATTATCACTCGTGGAACGCGAAAGATTAATTCATAAAACATTAGTCAGGTCGTAAACAGTTTCAAAAACAAAAACAATGTGAGTTGGTTTTATAACCGACCCCCATTGACGGTGTTACATTGAAAACATGGCCGTAGATATGATGCCATGGAAATATTATTAACTAGCTTCCCCGCACGTGACTTCGTCAGCGCAGACTACTATCGCGAAAAAAAGAATACCTATGTTCTTTTAGGATATTAAAAACCAATGCAAAAGTAGGTATAGCACCAATACTCTTGCAGTTTTTTGACAGACTTGTTATTTCGTTTCCATAGCAACCGTTCCTTACAGTGAGTAATTAGTGATGCAACGAATACGAATACGAATATTCGTATTCGCCGAATAGTAGACATTTACCGAATATTCGTATTCGGCGAATACTAATACGAATGGCCATAGTTTGTACAGTACCGCAGCTCCGGGAGTTTCCCTATCATTACAATTACGAACCATTGATTGATTGATTCATTTCTTTCACTTCATTTGTTAGTCGAAAGCAGAACTCAAGCAAGAGAGTATTGTTTTTTTTTCTGAGGTTGCTGCGAAGTAAAAGAAGTTAAAGTTGAATTGAAAATGTCTTCTCGTAAACGAGATCAAAGTGACATATGGAAACACTTCGATAAATTACCGAGTAAGTAGTTATATGGTCTGTATGTCTTTGGTATCAACAAAAGGTAGGATAGTAAGTAAGTAACTTAGACGAACGTTGGTAGTTAATGGCTGCGTCAATGTAGTACTAGACTTTGCCCGCGACTTCGTCCGCGCAGACATCGGTTTTACTTTCACATGTAATATTATAGTGGGATAGGATTTTAAATTGTGTTGTTTTTATTTTAGACAATGAAAGCAAAGCTAGATGCAGATATTGTGCTTGTGAATTGTCTCGGGGAGGGAAAAATGCATATGTTAAAGGATTTACTACGACCGCACTGTGGACTCATGTGAAGAGATTTCACGAAAATGAGCTTACTGCCAGTATAAGTACTGTAGACGAAACAAGCACTGAAGTTGAAGTAACTCCAGCGAAGAAACAAGCGTCCTTAAAAGAAATATGGGAAAAGCGAACTACGTATGAAACGGGTGATCCTCGGGCTGTCAAAATCACATATTTGATTGCTGAACAAGTTTGTCTAGACATGGAGCCCCTGAATTTGGTAAATAAACAGGGATACCGTCATTTGCTCAGTGAACTAGCTCCAAGGTTTGTTTGCTTTTATTAAAATGCTATACATTTGTTCATTCATATATATCAATGGGATTTTCTTTCAACTTTCACAAAACCCTTTTTAATTCCTGACTGCTATTTTTCTTTATAGATATAATATTATATCTAGAACCCACCTTACAGAAAAAAATCTGCCGGATATTAATGAACGTGTTAAAATAAAATTGAAGGAGCAGTTAACAAAGACCCCATATCTCTCTGTCACAACAGACATGATTTTATAAGTCTTACTGGACATGGTGTCAATGAAGATTTCCAGCTCAAATCTTATTGTCTGGAAGTGTTTCCCTTTGAAGGTGACTCACATTCAGGAGAAAATATTGCCCACAATATGCATATGATGTTTCTGGAATGGCAGCTATTGGGTAAAGTTGCAGCAGTTGTAACGGACAACGCACGGAATATGGTTAAAGCAAATGATGAGCTTGATCTTAGTATTAAACATATTTCTTGTTTGGTACACAGCATCCAATTAGCGCTGAAAAAAAGTTTATTTGGTCAAGAACGCTTGACCGAAATGTTAACCACATGCAGGGGAGTTCTTACTCATTTTAATCACTCAACCTCCGCACTCAAACAACTGAAAGATTCTCAACAAGCTAACAATATACCGAAACATGTTTTGTTTCAAGATGTTGAAACTAGATGGGACTCAACATATCAGATGTTGAAGAGATTACATGAACAACGCATAGCGATTCAAGATGTTTTACCATCTCTACCAAATTGTCGTCATGAAATCACAGCAAGGCAATGGGCTCTTATGAGCCAAATCATTGATATTCTGGCCAATTTTGAAGAAGCTACTAAAGAGCTAAGCAAAGAATCAATGACGTTATCTCAAGCAATCCCAATAATACGAACTCTAAAATCTTGCCTCAATAAAATTTCAAATGATCCTTCTTCTCATCCTGATGTAAATGATCTGGCAAACTCCCTATTCAGTGGACTTTCGAATAGATTTGCCTTTATGGAAAGTGCTTGCTTTTGATGGCAGAGAGGCCGTAAGACCGACAAGACCTCCAGAAGAACCTCAACCGTCGACAAGTAGAGGAATTTGGCAAGTATGGCAAGAAATAATTGAAGAGGCTGAAATGGAAGAGCCAATTTCAATATTTTCTGGTGAGTATGAAAAAAGTTAGAAAAGTTATTAATAGGTAATAGGTACCCTTTGTCATCTACATAGTATACTAAAAGTTAAATTTAATTTCAAAATGTCTTTTTACAGGGGATTCGCAAACTAAAAACGAAATAGATGCTTATCTAAAGCTCCCAAATTTATAGCCGACTGCTGATCCACTGGCCTTTTGGCGAGAAGATGTCCATTTTCCAAGTCTGAAAAAACTTGCCCAAAAATATTTTTCACTGAAACCATGTACAGTCGCCTCAGAAAGACTTTTTTCAACGGCTGGGAACATTCAGACTGAAAAAAGAAATCGCCTTAAACCAGAAAATCTACAATTTTATGTTTTTTAAATAAAAATTTGCCTGTTGTAAATTTTAATTATTAGAAGAATAGAAATTTATCAAATAAATTAGTCTTTTATTACCATGGCGAGATATTCGTATTCGTATTCGTATTCGCCGAATAGTAGGTTTGATATCCGTATTCGTATTCGTAAAAGTTCTATTCGTTGCATCACTATGAGTAATCAACATTTGCCAGTTTTCCCGTGGAAGCTTACAATTTTCCGGGATAATATGTATACTATGTTTTAATCCAGGGTATAAGCTATCTCCATTCCAAATTTCATCAAAATCCGTCCAGCCGTTATCGCGTGAAAGCTCCCCAAATAAACAAATAGACAACGTTTCATTTTTATATATTGGTATGGATTTCATACACCTATGTACATACTCGTATAACTACTTAGTAACATTGACTGCAAGCGCACTCCTATTAAACACTGTCTAGAAATTAATATCTGTGATCGTGTTGTGTAATGTTTTGCAATAATTATTTTTTGGGTAATTTAAAACTATGTATAGCTGATAGATTCAGGCGTTACTTTGCGGAAATCCATATTTAAAATGCATGAAGTAAAAATATTACGCTTTCTTCCACCAAAATGTTAGTCAGACAAATGATAAATGGAAAAATATAATATATAAAAACCCCTTACCAAAAATGAAATTTGCTTAGTAACTTTTTTACGTTCTACAGTTTTATTTAACTTTACACATTTTTAACTTATTTCTATTTATTGTTTTTTTTTGCTTTGTGATGGAACGTCACTTCCCCCAAAAAGGGGGCTACTGCATATCCACCTTATTAGATCGGATTTCAATGGTTCTTTTTTTAAATGGAAGGTAGTATATAAAATTTATCTCATAAAAATTTGATGAAGGATTTGATGAGGATCTTCAGCGTGATGAGCAGAATAGCTCCTCAAAATGCAGTAAATTGCTCACTTTTAGGTTTCTACCAGTGGAATCAGCCCTTTGCCCACTAGGTAGGGATTGATGGTGCACCTTGGTTATTAATGTGAGTTTTACATTAAGGTAACTAGATGGCGCTACTGTGGACCGCTAGAATGTTTGCAAAAAAGTTTGTACGCGCGAGGTCTACAGCTCACAGAGCCACTAGTTTTAAAGCTTTTATTTAAAATCACATGTATGTATGTATGTATGTATGAATCTATGTATTTCTGTCTTATATATTGTACTTATGGTATTTATAAGTAATATTTTATCGTATTTATATTCTAAAAATACAAATTTATTCATCTCAGTAAATGTATACTTGCATATGCACACTATCGTTCACTGATGTACATGTTCTCGCTTTCTAATCTAAGTTTGCCTGGAAGAGATCGCTGCTTAGTGATAAGGCCGCCGATTGTACTATTTTAAGGTCTTTGTTGATGTGCCATAATTTAAGTTTTTTAGTGCAATAAAGAGTTCTCTATCTATCTATCTATCTTTAACTTAGAAAAGTCATTGGTGCGGAGCCTAGGATTGAACCCGGCATTGTTTGCTTCTAAGATGCACTATTGAACAGTTAGGCTACCATCGGTACATATTTATATACATACATATTTATTTATAGCCACCTATACAATATTAGTGTACAAAACGTATACCATAGTATACGTTTTCCTTACGTACCAGCTATTAAAATAGTGTCCTGCGCTGCGACGTAGTGACTGCAGGTTTCCTATAGAATATATTATTAATAGCATATTGTTCAAGTCCTGTGGACGTTTAATAACAAGCTCACGTCATCTGAAATGGAACGGGCGTACCTACGGCTTGTTTTAATGAAATAATTACTATGATTCCTTGAGTGGCCTTAGTAAATCGAACCCTATGATTTTGAAACTCTTTTTTTTTAATTGTAATTAGGCAACATTAACACAGAATAAATAATAGTAATACGTTTCTAGCAATTTTTTAAGCCAACATTTTAAATGTCTCCTAAACAAGGAGAAAAAAGTATATTCTAATCTAATAGACTAAATCAATAAATTAGTTCAACCATACTTTGAGTTTGAAAAGGAAATACCCTTCTGACTGTACCGGTGCTTCGGAATACACCCGTTAGAGAAGAGAGTACCAAGAAACACTACGGGGATGTATTTTTTTATTCGATATTGTTTTTTGAAGAAAATGATAGTAGTCAATGACCGCTAGCCAGAACGATGTTTCTCAACTAAACAGACTTAATAACCAAAACAGACCATAATATTCCCTAGGTATTAAGGCGCTCTTCTAGGGCAGTATGTAGGTATGAAAACATTTCCTCAGCCCCCGCAAATGTTTCGAGCGTAAACACGCAGCGAGCGAAAAACACGGCGCGAGTCGCGAGGCCCCGGGGCTTTTGGGCATGCCACAGTATAGTAAATGCAGAAGATATGAAGATCTGGTTAGGGTATAAACTGGCTTAGCTTTTCGCTATATTGGGTGGGTACGAAAGAGAAAATAAATTTGCTTTTCTACTGAGTACGTTTAATTGTTATGTAGGTACCTAGGTCTGAATTATTATTGTAATTGCAATCTAATCTTATAATTAATATTCGAAAGTTTGTGTGCATTTATGTATATTCAATTTGATTTATTTCAGATAAAAACATTCATATTTGTTAGTATACCTATATATATTCGGGACAATTCCACACCACCTATGTGTATCTGTTACCATTAAGTGCTGATATGGCTGAATGGATTTTGATGAAATTGTGTAAATGTTATCATTATCATTTCTCCACGCAGGTAAAACCACTGGGCGCAGCTAATAAACGTATAGCTGTAATAATATCATACTAACAAAGTTTGTGTGCCTATTTATGATTGAAACTATGTTATCTATATCGGCTGAACGGATTTGGAAGAACGGCTAAAATTAGAAAAAGTGTCATATGGCATATTATTTTTATTGTATGTATAAACTAAAATGTTTCACAATATTTTCACTCTGTAATGTCGTACGGGACAATGCTGCCGACACACCAATAGAATTTATGTATTACAGAAACGAGCTGTAAGGGATATCTATAGGCTTAGCCCTAGACAATCGCTAAGAAACGTCTTTTCACAAGTGAACATTTTAACATTAGATATTCTGTACGCTCGGAAACATTTAAACAGGATTACAACATGCGGACAACGTCACAACTATGAGACAAGGCACAAGTACAAACTTGTGCTGCCAAAAACTAGGCTATCAAAAATTTACCGATCCTTTTTTAAAAACTATATTCGTTTTTATAATTCACATGGAGTGAATAATTTGTGTGAGTGGATAATTTGTGATTGATATACAATTTTATCACAAAATACTGCATTGTTTTTGATGTTTCATGAGAACTTGACAGAATTGAAACGACGACCAAGGTCTAGCTGCGAATAATTGCATTGTAACAGATTTGTATTTTATGTTTTCTCTGTTGACGCTCATAAGTGTACCGTGTTGTATCTATATTGAAATAAATGAATTGAAATTGAAAATCATACTCAAATATAAAAACAGAAACAAAAGTAATCAAATTAGAATGACATGGAAACTAAAATCAGAGTTCACAACAATGGTCTGCTGATGGTATTTATTTCTTCTCATCAAAGCATAGCATTTTTTTTGTGTTATGCTCGCCATTTATACGGCAATTTTTCGACCTTCTGATGTTTCATTATCAATCAAAGACAAAAAGAATAAATATTGACATATATACTTTAAAAATATGTGTTTTTGTAGCAATCATCTTAGCAGCACAAACACATATACACAAAATCAATTGCGCAGGCGTATTATTGAAAAAAAAAACCAAAACAAACTATGGTATGAAACGAACGTGTGTAGATACAGCAATGCCATCTAAACTCAAGGGTCTCGTGTACAGGTTGTCCCAGAAAGTGATGAGATTCTGTCTGAGAACGTATACTTCTATGGCGAATTGTATGACTCGCATGCTTCTAGACCTGAACCCAGCAAAGAGGATTCCCATGCAATGACCCGTCACTAAACTGACGAACTGCCCGACGTCAGCCTAGACGAGACTGAGATGGCGCTCAATTAATTTAAGAATAGAAAGGCCCCCGGCAAGGATGGTATAACTTCAGAGCTCTTGCAAGTAGGGGGAAACCCGTACTTCGGGGGCTTCAGGGGTTATTAAGCACCATTCTTAACAGTGGAAGAAATCCAGAGGCGTCGAGCAGAACTTTGGTAGTACGCTTCTTTAAAAAAGGGGATAAAACCCTTTTAAAGAACTACCGACCTATTGTATTCTTGAGCCACGTCTATAAGTTGTTTTTGAGGCTCTCAAATCGTCTCGCAAGAAGACTTGACGAATTCCAGCATCCTGAACAGGCTGGGTTTCGCAGAGGATTTAGCACCATAGACCGCATACACACGGTGAGGCAGGTAAAATAGAAGTCTGAAGAGTATAACCAGGCGTTTTGTCTTGCTTTTGTAGACTATGAGAAGGCCTTTGACTCCGTTGAAACCTGGGCCTTCCTGAGGCCTAATTCACTAATTTTAAGACGCCGATTCTACGCCAATACCACGCCGCCTGCGTGGAATTTGTTCGTGATGCCACGCAGGCAGCGTGGAATCGGCGTGGAATTCGCATGGAATTGGCGTGAGTGGTCATACAGAACTCCAGGCCCTGGAGTCTTTGCAGCGTTATCAAGTGGACTTACGATACACCGAAGTGATGAGATTTCAGTATTACGCCGCGACTATGAGTGTCCAACTACAAAACCAGCAGTCTAAACATATCCAACTGCGCAGGGGAGTGAGACAGGGGGATTTTATATCCCCGAAACTGTTCACTAATGCCTTGAAAGATATGTTTAAAGCACTGGATTGGCAAGGAATTTGAATTAATATCAATGGCAAGAACATTTCACACTAACGATTTGCCGATGACATAGACGATGACCTAATTACGGAGTCACTGCAAGACTTGTAAAGTTTTCTGACCAACCTAGATGAAGCTTTTCGACGCATCGGTCTCAAAATGAACATAGATGAGACCAAGATCATGTTGGATGATCTTTCTGAGCCGAAACCGATTGCAGTGAATGGTGTTTATTTTTGAAGTTTTCCGATAATATGTTTATCTTGGGCAAATATTGCAATTAGGTAAGAATAACTTTGAGAAGGACGCCAACAGAAGAATTCAGCTGGGTAAGGCAGCATTCGGCAAGCTTTGTCAGGTCTTCTCGTCGTCCATACCACATTGCCTGAAGGCAAAAGTATTCAATCAGTTTGTCCTACCAGTCATAACCTACGGAGCCGAAATGTGGACACTCATGGTCAAACTAGTCCACAAATTTAAGGTCGTTCAGAGGTCACATTTCCCGAAGAACCGATAACTTTAGGGGTACATGAGTTCTCGAGTGCAGACCACGTTTCGGCAAACTTAGTGTAGGAAGCTCTGTGGCCAGGTGGAGTAACGACTTGTGAAAAGCGTCTGGAAGAAAATGGATGAGGAGAGCTGAAGACCGAACTCAGTGGCGAGCCTTAGGAGATGAAATTTTTGCCTAAACGGCTTGATAGATTTTGATAAATGAGGTATCATTGGATTCGTATGAATCAATTCTTTTTCCTTAATAGTAACAAATGTCTTTTAAGCTTCTTACAAAATTTTCAATTTTAGATTATTCACGTTAGTACTATAGTCCAATATTGCAATTGCAACTATTAAAGTAAAATATGTAAGTAAATATGAAACTTTAAAATTATATTACTATCATTTTTGCAGGTCCGTCCGCTAGCGCGGCTGAAAAGAAAAAACACGAGCATATGTTTGCGTCGTGTGTTGCGCGCCCCACGCCTGCACGCCATTCGGGTTTTTTGTATTTTTATAACATTTTTTACTTGTTAATTACCTACGTCTATCAAAACATTGTTTCTACTTTATCCTTGATTTCAGAGATTGGTCGAAAACTAGTCAGCAGGTGGACGAAACTGGATTTAGGGTCTAAAACTAGCGAAATGTGCATATTCAGTTATATATCAAATAAAAAAACACCTTTACTAGCAATTGGCCTAGAATTGGCGAACTTACCACACTACTTTTTCATTTTCCATCGTTTCAATTCTACTGAATTACTGACCTAAGTAATGACAAGTAGTTTAGTTTTGGGGTAATTAAGCAAAGAAATTTAATCTGTTCAGAAAATCTTACCTACTGTACTTTTTTATACTGTGGCAGGCTTGCCTAAACCTATTATTTATTCTCTGCCTAAACAATGTAGGTCGTCAACGTAAATCATATACTGTTAATAAATGAGTTAGGTAATTGATTATGTATCGGTAAGTATTTTTGGTTATTTTTAGTAACAAACTTTTTATCTACATAATTAAAAATCAAAATACTTACCTACAAATTATTAAAATAAAAAAAAATTACCTGCTTACAACTTTTCAAGTATTGACATACCTATTTTAGATAGAGATAGGTAAGTATATATTATATTTATTTAATATATAATTTTTATTTTCAGTTCCAATCTGAATTATTTTATTATTCTTACCCATTTTGGAAAATATAAATCAACATCAATGAATAGAAATACGTTACTCACAATTTTTGCCTATACAATCAACACAATTTTTGTTTTCTATACAAGATAATTTTAAATTATTTTATAAAGGATCATTATTTGCAGTGGGTGCGCCATCTGGACATTGTGCGGTTTTTTTTCAGTGTACATTGTAAATATGATAACAAAACATAAATAACATTAACAAATGGACATAAAAAATCTGATTGACATAGGCCCAGGCGGCGGCGGGGGGGGGGGGGGGGGGGGGTCATAACCCCCGTGACCCCCCCCCCTGGATGCGCGCTTGGCGGGTGGGTGACTGAATTGTATTCCTGGGCCACTGGTTTGAATTCCACTTCGTAGTCAAGTGATTATTGTTACAATGTCAACTATATGGGACTAGTTATTGAAGATACCTAATCACTCTGGGAAATTGCTTACAGGGAATTGTTCTTCCAGGAAAGCGTATTCTTTCCTTTACCACATTAATTTTAGTGTCATTATTTATTCCTAGATAGAGTTGAGTTGTGTTTCTAGATATTTTAAGTATGTTTTATAATTCGTAAAATGACTTACACAACATATCGAGCGCTCAACATTTCACACAGAGAACACTGACGTCCACATCATAGCCCTCCCTTTGGTCCCTCCGTCGTCAGGTAAAAAATATACTAACAAAACACACTTCACATCCCTACTAGTTCAAAGATTCAAACATCACACGTATATAAATAAAAATATACAAAAATCCAGCCGCAAGCTTACGAAGAGATTTTAATCAAAATATTATCTCTCTCAAACTAATAACAGTGAATTATCCACGCACAAGTAGCATCTAACGAGGAAAATATATGCAAATAATAAAATAGGCCAATGACAAATATTTGTTAACAGGACATGCGCGCGCGCTGCTCTGTACAATCACCGACACTGGTATGAGCAAGTGAGTTGAGTTATGTGCGGCTCATTTAGGAGGGAAACCCGAATACTGCAGTATACTGAACGCACTATACTATTAACTCAGTACACAAGGTAACCACGGGCCAAACAACATAACTTGTCACACAGAGGGCTGGTTTCAAGGGAATCATCGTAATCTGTTCAGAAGTTTCGGTAATGTGAGCATAAATACAAAGAAACTGAAATTCTGAACTTCCTAAGTTTTGAAGCAGATTCAAAAAGGCTACTGCGCTGGCTTGCCACCACTTGGGCCTTTCTATATTAAGTTATCATGTAATGACAATGCATTTAATTTTATTAACCCCGAAATTTAACGAGAGGGATGTTATAAGTGTAGGGTGTGTATGTATCACTCACTGTGTGTATCCGCGTGTCTGTCTGTGGCATCGTAGCTCCCAAACGAATGGACCGATTTTTATGCGTTTTTTTCTCATTGAAAGCTGATGTCATCGAGATGGGTCTCAGCTATAATAGGGCGGGGTCAGTGGTTATATATATTTTTAAATCTAAATAATTGAAGTGGCTAGCACATGGCCACTACCTCACGTATCTGACAATAATATGGTCTACGAACACTATATTATTACTAAACTAAACCCGCCCGCGGTTTTATCCCGGGACCTAAAGTATCTAATATATATATATATATATACGAAACTTCTATAAAATCAGTTTAGCCGCTTCAGCGTGAAGTGACAAACATTCACACACACTCACAAACTTTCGCGTTTATAATAATTAATTGTGATAATGCGATGAATCCATAGACTCCTTAAATGTAGTGTAGTAGTATTTCACATGCTGAGTTCAAGAAGTTAAGGCCCGGTTCTTCCCGGTTGTACTTTTAGCAATTTTCGATCATTTTTGAACGTCCGTATCTTGTTTTTTAATTAACCCAGAACTATGAAATTGGTATCACATCAAATTTTACATATTATCTCGTACTTTGTAAACACAGAAACATGATTAGTATAAATTAACTCGATAGAAAATAAAATCAAAGGTAACACTACTTTAGGCTTAGAACATTGATTGGAACGAGACCCCGTCACTAACTGATATCAAAGTTAAACCAAGAGAAAGAGCTTATCATTAAGGTGAAAATGACTAGACACTTTTTAACTCAAAGCTTAATTTTTCCTACAAATAAATAAACCCTTAAATTTTACTCCCGAGATGTATCATCTTTCCCGCTCTATTTGACCACGGATGACAGGGACAAAAAAAAAAACTGACACCCGGCCTTAACTTCTTGGACACCGAGTTTCTACAAAATGTACGCAGATTGTATGAAGGTTACGTACTGGTGATTGGTATGTTATTTACACAACCAACGGCACTACACTCGGAAGTTTAGTTTGACACACGAGTAAAAACCGCGGCATTATCAATATAGCAACAATGGCAAAATTATTCAACAGCTCGCATGTATTTTAAAAGCTTTTATTTAACTTCACTTGTATCTATCTATGTATGTATTTTGTCTGTTCTGGAATCTTTCATTTAAAAGTTCGAGCATTTCCCGATATGGCTATCCGGCTGAAACTTTCAGGTTAGCTCATAAACCAATGACAATGCATTAAAAATATATATGAAAAAATGAAAAAACAAACGATTTTTTTTAAAATAAAATATAAAATTGAGAAGGAAAAGAAAGGAAAAAAGAAAATAATAATAATAAAATTTACAAAGCAAAAAAAAATAACCCAAAAGCTTCTTTTTTTATATACTCATTCATAAGTAACTGAACGACAAACGTAATCTAAGATGTTATTATGAAAACGAACGTGGCTTCTATACATTTTATAAGACAAAAACTGGAGTTACTCACGTATAGCAGTAGAATTACTTCAACTATAGTTTCAACCACATCCGGAGGTCTTTCTCATGTGCGAGGCGAGACACGTTGGCGAGCGTTCCGGGGGTCTAGTACCAGTTTTATAGTTTTCGAAAACGAAATGTAGTTTCATTTAGTTTCATAAATTTACTGGCAGTAAATGTATGGAATGGAACTAAATGAAACTACATTTCGTTTTCGTAAACTATAAAAACTCGTAGTACTGCACTCCCCTTGAGCTGGAATGATTCAACTTCTATAGAATAAAATAAATAAATATATTCGAGACATTTCCACAACAATTATCTAGCCTTTTAACTAGGATACCCTGTACTATGGGCACTAGATAACGGATAAATATATACATAGATAGGAATATTACATCCATGACTCGGAAACAATCATTTCTTCTCATCACACAAATGATTGCACCTTGCAGGATTCTAACCCGCGACCGTTCGATTTCGTACCTAGGATCTGTAGCCACTAGACCAACCGGTCGTCAAACCGCTATACGTGAATAACTCCCGTGTTTGTTTTTAAAATGTTATTTAGTTTTTATTTAAGTCATTGGTCTATTAAGTCAGGGGCGAGCTTTTGAACCGGGTGCCTTTGGATTGTCATATGCACATGTTACCGCTCGGCCTCTACTAGTGTCTTCTTTTTCGAGATGGAGTTCGGTTAGGCAAGCCAAGCGGGACGTCAGTACTAACTGACGTCCCGCTTGGCGAGTATTGTGCATTATTGTGCGTTTTAGTGCCTATAATTGGATGGAATAGGTAAGTAGGAAAGATGTATACGTGATCAATCTTAGCTGAGTAGACGAGTCGGTTAATCACCTGTGAGTCAGAGGCGCGGTCGCCACCGGGTCCGGTCACTGAATGCAATACCTATAATTAGTTATGCACTTCCACCGTATGTAAGTTCTGCCTAGTGCCGAATTCGGCCGAAAGGTTTAAATATCTGCCGAGGCCAAAGTTCGGTTGAATTCGGCGATGGCTGGTACACAAGTCATACTGGTGAACGGGTGCTGCTTGTGGGGACTGGTTCGGCCTGGTTTCTTATTAGTCATTTGTATTTTTAACCGACTTCAAAAAAGAGGAGGTTCTCAATTCGACCCGTATGTTTTTTTGTGTGTTACGCGATATCTCCGGCAATTGTGGATCGATTTAAAAAAAAAAATATTATTGGATAGTTTATGCCTCAGGGGTAGTCCCATTTAAATTTCATTAAAATATTCCATGTCTTTGGGTGAAAAATTAGAGGTGATTTAATTTTATTAACTTTCACCCACTTTATACGCAATATCTCCGTCAAATGTGGGTTCGATTTCTTTTTTTTTTTTATAGAATAGGTCGCCAAGGAGGAAGTGCCGTTGGTTGTACTTTAGGTATGGTCCCATATACATAATTTTTCGAAGGTCTGAAGAAGACCTTCGGAGATACAAAGGAACTCCTCAATGGATAACAGCAAGTCACTTGGGTTGCTGTAATCGCATGTTCATGTATTGTTCACGCCACTCAAAATAGGGAAATAAAATAAACTACAAAAAAAAGTAAAAACCGACTTCAAAATGAATAAAATAATCTTATGTGGGAAACAGTTCAGGAAGTCGGCGCCCAATTTTGTTAAATCTAACCAAATCAACGGCACAGACTTCCTTAACTGTTTCCCACATAAGATTATTTTATTCATTTTGAAGTCGGTTTTAACATTGTTTAAAGTCTTTTTGTGATGATTGTGGGACGTCTCATTGGCACTTTTATCTTTTGTATTTGACATTTACGTGTATATATAATATCTGTCCTGAAAAAATATTTATAATGAATTGTCAAAAATGGAGAAAATTACATCCGTAGAGTCAGAACGGTATTTTCTTTTCCGGTGCGAGATTCAACTCTGAGTCGGCAGATGAAAGGGACATTTCCTTTTCAAGTTCAAAGCATACTTAAATTACCACAGAGCATACTTAGTTATACAGAGCCGCCGCAAGTCAAGGTATTTTGTGAGCAGGATCATAAAACCTAGTTTCGCTGATCCCTTGGTATGTCGTATGAAAAGTCTTGAGCCATCTAATATTATTATAGGAGAGTGATAACATACTTCGCACGGGTAGAAGGGTTCCTAAATATTTCTCCGTACAAAACGTTATATTGACCCCCTTGCACTAATAGACCACCGAAAAACTAATAGTAGGTATGAACGAAAGACGGCCAGAGTTATTTTAAACACTTATTCAAAAACATCGTCATAATTTCGCATCTACTCGTCAAAAAGTATAGTGTAGGTAATAGGAAAAAAATATCGTATTTAATTTATTTATATTGAACTAGCTGTACCCGCGGCTTTGCCCATTTCATTTAAAAGTAGCCCATACGTGTTATTACAGGACCAAAAGTACCTATAAAGTACAATATACTACATTTCTTCGAAGTTAATAGTTTTTTATCGATTACTTGGCCTCTAATCGTCAGATTAAGATACCAAGCTCTCAAGTTTTTAAATCAAACCCTAAGCTATCCAACAGTGAAAACCAATCGGCACATCCAATATCGCAATCAGTCCAGAAGTTTACGTGATACACGAACAAAAATACAGACAAACAAACAAACAAACATACAGGATTTAAAACAAAAAAAAAGTTTATGTTCAGTAGATTATTTTAAGTAACCCCCTAGACCATTTCTTTTTTAATTATCTTCTTTGTACAGACTATTTCGTTCCTATTGCTTTATTATAGGTATAGATTCGATAAAGGTTCATACAGTTTAGCACAAAGAGATTAAAAATAATGGAGTAGCAACTTACTATAGTAATCGCGTGCAGAGGGTTCCGTACGATGAATATAATTATCTCACAACAATAACAACTAGTAACTAGCAATACTTAAAAACTAGTACCCCTCTCTTTTCGCGTCAGGGGTTAAAAAATGAAGGATTCCTCACGAAGGATTTCATACTACTGAGTATTGTGTGGATTTGTGATGTCATCACAAAAAACGAAATCGTATTTTATTTTTCGTGAGAACAATCTCACATATTTTTTTGACAGAATTATCTTGTAACACGAACGAGGTCTCGCTGCGATGTGGCGGCCGATCGGCACAACGTGATGTAAATGTGTACGTGCTGTGTAATGTGGCTTGTGCGTAAGAACGAATCAGCATATCTTGAATGCTTGATTCTTGAATTAGTGAGGAAGCCTTCTTTTTTAAGCATTCTTGATCTGAGATAGGATTTTGTGTGTTGTTCAGACTATGCACCCACAAACGCATGTGCATGTGTGAGTTACGTGCAGGGTTGGATGCAGATCTTCAGAAAATTATTGTCTATGGAAATCAAAAATATACTACTAGTACTAAAATTATACTACGTTTATTTTTTGTCAGAGCTTCAGCTCTACTTCCTTGTCTCTTTTTACTAATTAGTTTTCAAGGTCAAATAATTGATACCTCCTAACCCGCTTATACTTTGAAAAAGTCGTTCCTGTTGTACTAGAAGTAGATACATGCTACTTCTTTGGTCCCAGCCAATTCGTCAATCGGAACTTCGTCCTTGGCTTTGTCACGACGCAGCAACGTAACATGTCATCCGTAGAGGTAAGCGTAATTCAAAATCGATGATGTCATCAGGGGCCTAATTCCCTAAACCAATGCGATTTCTACTCTACTCTAACGTGCCGCATTAAGTGCACGTGATAATGATTATTTGATTGCAACAAGACATGTTGCATTACTTCGATGCAATTATTATCTACAATCGCTATTTAGTTTTCCCACCCCGACTTCGTCCGCGCGGACTACTGTTTATCGCGATAAAAAGCATCCTATGGTCTTCTATATCTATAGGATATTTAAAACCAATGCAAAAGTAGGTAAGTATATATAGCACTAATGCTCTTGCTGTTTTTTTGACATACTTGTTATTTCGTTTCCGTGGCAACCGTTTCTTACGGCGACTAATCAATATTTTTCCAGTTTTCCCGTGGAAACTTACAATTTCCCGGGATATAAAGTATCCTATGTTTTATTCCAGGGTAAAAGATTTCTCCATTCCAAATTTCATCAAAATCCGTCCAGCCGTTATCGCGTGAAAGCTCGCCAAACAAACAGACAACATTTCACTTTTATATATTGGTATGGATGTAGATTGTCGTTGCCTGATTCGATGTTGCCATAAATACAGAAATATTGTCTGGGAAATATTAAAAAGCAAAAGGACCCAATAAAACAAGTCGGTCGACCTGATGATAAAATTATGGTATTTTAGCGTAATATACTGATATTACGATACTAAATAATACACATCATGAAATAATGGTACAAATAGTAGAAGTATACTACGAAATCCAACACTAGTTACGTGCCATTATATCTTGGTTTAATGATGCATTAGCGTGACATAACCTCTCTCTTAGGTAGAAACTAACATAAACGGCACGAGACTACCAGACTACACAACTGGCAGCCTACAAAATGTTATAATAGTCAAAAAGACATTCTGATGGCCACCTAATAAAGCACATTTATGTAAGAAGGTCTACCAAACAGAGTGAAGTGAAGGATTTGCTAAGCAATTTTAAGCGTTATTTACTAATTACAACCATGCTACTAATTAATAATCCAATATTGTTACCAATACATAAGTTTGTTACTAAATGAATACTCGGCTTGGATGTTGGGTTATAATGGTACAGCACGCGCGACGGATATTGGCCGCTCTTCTTAACTTATACGCATGTTCACACACACATGGGCACACTCAACGATGAATGTATTTAGAAAGAAGATAAAAACAGGAACATAACAAAATGAAAATCCAGAAGAACGATAGATATGATAATTATAAATATTGATCGATATATATACAGATATTATTGCCAAGTAGCCATTTGTAAACTATAAATGATAAAAAATCTGATTATTTAATCCATACTTGTTAAGTAACAATTTGTCGCAAACGAACTGTTTTTTTAATATATTTTTAGGTACATAGGTATCGATTTCTGTTTAATATTTTTCAGGAAAATGAACTTATTCCAGGCAACTGGAACATTCCTGATCTACCATTCTTATCTGAAGGAAAAAATAAAAATAAAAAAACGACAGCCCTGCTAAAACAGGAACTTTTCACTTACTTTATGTCACTCGGGATGATGTAAGGATTCTAAGGATACCCCATACATCCAAATCTGTTAAGGCATTTAAAAGTTAATACGGAACAAAGAAACTCACTATATGAACCCTGAAAACATTACCCTCTTTTTTTTGGGCAGTCGTGTAAAAATAAAAATAAATACGAAGCAGCGAAAAATACTACAGAATTGGGAGTTTGGAGTGTGAATGACCAAGTGCTTTTTCATTGCCTCGGAAACAGGCAAAAAGTCTGTGAAGCAGGGTGACTTCACCAGAACTTCACGGCGGCCGAGGTCCGTCGCGCGTACTGTACACGGTGAACCAGTAGTTAGTACCTATGACAAGTGATGTGTATGCAGAGCGCCAGCGCGGCCCGCAGCAGCGCCCGCGCCACGCACGACAACTTGCCGCCGCACGAACTGCCCACACGTGGGAATATTAGTCATTAATAATTAAAAAAAAGCTTTTATGTATTCATGTCATGATGAAACTTAAAACGGGCTATCACAATGAAATGCGTACACAACATTTCGTTGAGGCGTTCCCTAGTCAGTAGCCAACCCGGAGTAAAGCAGCCATGTCATGGTAATACTTCAAACCGGCTAGCATAATAAATTATAATGCGTACACAAAATTTTGTGACCGTGATGTTGACCGTTGAAGAGTTCCTTTATCTGGAGCTGTCTCTGGATGTCGATTCAGGTCATGCTTACCATAAAAATGCATTGTCATCGGAACTGAACCAACAAGTAAAAATTCAACTCCGCAGGATAAGTGGAAGTGGTCCTAATTCAGCTTTCAAGATTTGACCTATATAAACAGTCATATAATCGTAAACAAACATACATCAGCATGGTTCAATGATGACGACGGATATGACATCTCAGCCGCTTTAGACAGGACTGAGCTGCAGCATGGTTCAATGATGACGACGGCTGATGATATGACATCTCAGCCGTTTTAGACAGGACTGAGCTTCAGCATGGTTCAATGATGACGACGGCTGATGATATGACATCTCAGCCGCTTTAGACAGGACTGAGCTGCAGCATGGTTCAATGATGACGACGGCTGATGATATGACATCTCAGCCGCTTTAGACAGGACTAAGCTGCAGCATGGTTCAATGATGACGACGGCTGATGATATGACATCTCAGCCGCTTTAGACAGGACTGAGCTGCAGCATGGTTCAATGATGACGACGGCTGATGATATGACATCTCAGCCGCTTTAGACATGACTGAGCTGCAGCATGGTTCAATGATGACGACGGCTGATGATATGACATCTCAGCCGCTTTAGACAGGACTGAGCTGCAGCATGGTTCAATGATGACGACGGCTGATGATATGACATCTCAGCCGCTTTAGACAGGACTGAGCTGCAGCATGGTTCAATGATGACGACGGCTGATGATATGACATCTCAGCCGCTTTAGACAGTACTGAGCTGCAGCATGGTTCAATGATGACGACGGCTGATGATATGACATCTCAGCTGCTTTAGACAGGACTGAGCTGCAGCATGGTTCAATGATGACGATGGCTGATGATATAACATCTCAGCCGCTTTAGACAGAACTGAGCTTCAGCATGGTTCAATGATAAAATGAACAGGGCCCGATTCTTGTGCAATAGACAGGGTTGAAAACCAATTTCATATCATTGACATGGTTTACGAAATAGTCTACGGTAAAAATGTCTACTGGTACTGAGATTACAGATCTAGAAGCAACTTATATCCTTTTGTTTTTTTTTACTGGCTAGTTTTTGGCTACTAATAGCCGGTATCTTAAAACGAACCCTTTTCGCTTACTTACATAAAGCTTTTTCCGTCAGCTTTTGACATAAACGCCATACAAAAAAAACGTCTAAAAGTAACGAGACGTTGGAAAAACGACTCGTTTAATTTTTATAGGAATGGGGGTTATACTGCTATCTCACTTGCAGGGCGGGAATATTCGAAACACTCATCTCTATCGCGACCGTTTGATTAATAAAAACGCAAGAAAGCTCTATTGCGTAACTTTTTTGACCTATAAAACGCAAGAAAGCTCTTATCACGTGACCCTTTTGACGAAGAATACGCAAGAACGCTTTATCACGTGACTCTTTTGACCAATAAAACGCAAGAAAGCATAACCACGTGACCCTTTCCAGCAATGATTTTATTATAGTAGACGAGCAGTACTCACTCGGTGACGGTGAGCGCGGCGGGGTCGGAGGGCGCGGGCGCCGCTTTGACGGCGGCGGGCGGCACAGTCACCGCGCGGATGGAGTGGGTGCCGGCGCAGGCGCCGAACGCGTGGTAGCAACCGTCGCTGGAAATTAAAACAGGACGTTCTAGGATAACAATTTTTTTTCCCGACTACGGCAAAGGAAGGCATGGGTAATGAGTTTAACAGTCTAATTATGTATGGATATTCCACCATAGCGTCGCTTCTATTGGTCCGGTTTTGACGAGCGAGGTATCAATCGATTCGTTTTATATCGATTTTGACCAGTACAGACGGGCATAGTGTGTAAAAGTGCATAGGGCTCCCCGTCCTCGATGTGCGCGCCGCACGCGACTCACGCAAAGCACTTCGGGTGTAACCAGTGCTCGCACGCGTACATCGCCGGCCTCGTTATCTAATAATGTCGACACTCACCAGTACAGTTTGGACCGTTCTAGCAGCGCATAGGGCTCCCCGTCCTCGATGTGCGCGCCGCAAGCAACGCACGCAAAGCACTCCGGGTGGAACCGGTGCTCGCCCGCGGACATCACCGGGCCCGTTATCACCTGAAACGTTTTGATGAAGGTCAATAGACATTTACATTTCTGCCATTCTGAATTCAAATAGTGACCTGACTGTGGTATTAGTGTTAAGTGTAAACCCACAAAAATAAACAACATAATTCTTAGATTTTCTTTTGTTTATGCTCATACATGAAGATTAGTACCAGCTCCTCGGGAGTGGACCGCATTCATTAGGTGCAAAGCACACAATTGGCTTTCTTTAGCATTAGCTACAATATGAGTGGGGTTTGTGTAGCACGTGTTAGCAGTGACACTCATTCGCGCTAAGTCTGCGTATGTATATCTTTGTTGTTGATGCACGAGACGTGAGAATGTAGCTGTGTGGGTGTGTTTTCCAGTAGGTTTATCTAGGCCAGTTTTTATTTACGTATCACTAAAGCGTACAGTATTCTCCCACTTTAACTAGATCTTTGCCTGTAAACGATAATTTGCAGCTTCACTTCAGCTTCAATTTCCTTTGCACCTCAAACTTATTGAAGCCACTTTAGTTGATTGACAGATTTTGTTCACTGTCCGTTTGATTTGACCTCACAAGCTTCAATAAAAGTTAGTGGATCCACTAAAGCCATACTTGCCTCTAAAACTTAAAATACTATTGTGACGGGTGACTTTAACGTGAAGCTGGACAAATAAGCGAAAATGAACTCAGAATTGGTTATTTTAGTGTTGAGCATCGAAACTCCAGGGGCCAAAAGTTGGGGGGTTTTGTGGTGAAGGAAGGCCTGTGGGGTAGATTCTTCCAGAATCTGCCCCACAGGACCTGTGTCCTGCATGAGCACAAACATGCAGGACACAGTATGTGTGTGCAGCTATATAAAAAATTAGGTTGCATAAGAACAGAAGGAGAGAAGGGCCTCCTGCGATCCAGCTGCCCGAGACGAGTTGTTGGCAGGGAAGCTCAGCCTCAGAAAGTGCGGGTGGTCAGCAACGCCACCGAACCGGCCCAGGGAAACGAGTAAACGCCAGGACCGCGCGGGGCGGGTGCTGGCTGGAATTGAAAAAGCCACCAGAATTTTAATCTCGCAAGCTCACGACGGGAACAGCCTGATCATCAAGGGTGAAGTCAACGGGATACCATGTAAACTGACTTTAGACACGGGTGCTTCTCGAACCGTGATCAGTTCCAAGCTTAGAAATAGTGTTCTTGGGGACTTCTTCGGGAACTGCAAGCCAATCAGACTACTAACAGCTACTGGTCAGCACATACCCGTCCAAGGCGAAAAGCAGGTGGAGATGAAACTCGGTGATAGGATTTTCCGACATAAAGCCATCGTGGCCGACATAGTCGATGATTGCATTCTTAGCTTGGATTTCATGAGAGAACATCATTGTGAGATCCACGTGAAGCAAGGAATTTTGAAATGCGGCAGCGAGGAAATTTTCATGGAAGGAGGAACATCGGGAAAGATTTACTGCCTTAAGAAAATAGTCCTTGCTCCCAGGTCTGAAAACATCGTGCCAGTGAGTCTGCCACGAGATTTTACGCAAAAACATCGATGCGTATTACTAGAAAAATCAGAAAATGACCAGCCTTGGGTGGTGGCACGGACTTTGGTGAGGGCCACCAACACTTCAGCAGTGCGCGTATTGAACCCAAGTAATGAAGAACATCTCATTAGCAAAGGGACGTTGATGGGTACCTGCGAGAAAGTAGACTGGATGCGACATTTCCAAGAATCATCCAATGACATTAAACAAAATGTCAGATTTAATGTGTCGAAACTACTAGAAGACTGCAGAAATGATCTTTCCAAAGAGGAATTTGTGAAGGCTGAGAAGATGTTACTTCGGTACGCGGACATCTTCTCTTCAAATGATGCTGACATTGGGAAGACGGGATTAGTTCGGCATAAGATAAACACAGGGAACGAGTTACCGATCCGTCAAAGACCAAGGAGGCTGCCAGTTGCAAGAGAAAAGGAGGTGGAAACCATGATTGACGGGATGGTGAAGGACGGCATAATAGAACCTTCATCCAGTCCGTGGTGCGCTCCTGTGGTGCTGGTCAAAAAGAAGGATGGCAGTTTACGTTTCTGTGTGGATTATCGTCGGCTCAACGATGTCACCAAGAAGGACAGTTATCCCCTACCAAGGATCGACGACACCCTGGATACGCTGACGGGGATGAAATGGTTTACAACGCTGGACCTAAAAACTGGCTACTGGCAAGTGGAGATAGACCCAAAGGACAAAGAGAAAACAGCGTTTTCTACGGGGAAGGGTCTATGGCAATTTAATGTAATGCCATTTGGATTGTTTTGGAGTACCCCTTGAAATTCACAGCGATCAACGGCGGAATTTTGAGTCACAAGTGTTCCAGGAGACCTGCCGAGTAATGGGTGCACATAAAACCAGAACAACTTCCTATCACCTCAATCTGATGGAATGGTAGAACGATTCAACCAGACCTTGGAGAGATATCTAGCAAAAGTGGTGGAAACCAGGCAAAGGGATTGGGACAAGCACATCCAACCGTTTCTTTTGTCATACCGAAGTGCAGTTCATGAGAGTACAACAGTCACTCCTGCCTTCGCGAATTTCGGAAGAGAATTGCGGTTGCCTGCAGACCTGATAACTGGCATTCCACCGGATTCTCCACGCAACGTTACAGATTATGCAAATGACTTGCGCTGTAAGATGGATGAAGTTTACCAAGAAGTCAGAGAATCGGGACAACAAATGTCTGAAAAGATGAAGACCCGATACGACCGGAAGTTGAATAATCTGGGATTTGAAGAAGGTTTACTTGTTTGGTTACATAATCCAGTGCGCAGCAAAGGGAAGTCCCCAAAGTTGCAGGCGAAATGAGACGGACCATACCGCGTTGTGACCAAGATAAACGACGTCACTTACCGGATTCAAAAGGGGCAGAGAAGTGCTCCTAAAATTGTTCATGTTGATCGACTAGCCCAATATTACGGGACTAACACTGCTCGGGACGAGCATGTCTTAGGAGGGGATAGTGTTACGCCGGTCGATTCTTAGAAAAACAGTAGGTACTAAAATGACGCAATACCTACATTTAAAGGAACATTCTGGAACACACTAGTAGAGCGTAGGTACCTACAGAAGTTTCCAGAGCGCGCGGTAGGTATATACCTACGGGCGCGGCGACATCAAAGGTGCCGCCGGCCTTGAAAGTTCAAAGACCTACCGACTACTACTAGTACATACGAGTAGTTATGAGTACATTCTGGAAACTTACGTCGCGGTATAAATAGGGCGCACATCGACTGTCTGGGACAGTACTGATTTGGCTGACGAAACGAAACGATCAAAGTGATTCAAAGCGAGTATTCAGTGATAATTGATAAGAGTGTACAGTCAAGTTAAAGAGTGTTTGAGCATTATTTGTTGGATTAATTTCTTTTTGTGGTTTTTCGAATAAAGGTTTTAATTTTTGGTGTAATTAGCGTACAATTATTTTATCCGAACCCCAGCTCGTAACAGTAATTTCAATGATTCGTTTTCTTAATTTGAAACGTTTTTTTCGAAAGTGTCTGCAATTAGTTCACTGTCGGGCGTTAGTCCTTTTACCTTAGGTATCTCTAGGCTCGAGTACTACACCTTCAATTCGACCACATCATCGATTTCCATCAGGAGAGATCGTGGTCAAACGATTGCCTAGCAATACCGAAATAAAAAAATACTTAATCGCGCTGAAAACTTAATAATTATTTACCTCGACGTTTCGATCAAGTTGCATTGATCGTGGTCACGAGAAGACTTAAGTAGCGGGCGTCAGCGTTGAGAAGGGCGAGAGTTGTCTCCAACTATTTGTGTACTCCAACGCATTTGGTTTTGTAAAAATTCAGAATTGTCACGACACACAACACTAACGATGTCTGCAGATTTCTTCTGACATAAACCGCGACGCAAACACTTTTTTATCACGCGTTTCCACGTACAAAGGCAATTTGAAACCAATCCTCCCGATTGAAATTGGGATACTTATTAATTTAAACCGCTTCACGTACAATCCTGGAGAGGGTCTTCGGGTCGTGGAGTTCAATCCAGTGAACTATGTGTTCGAATCGTGAAAGATTAAAATTACAAATATATTTGTTCTTCAAAGTCGTATCGCCCTTGCCGTGGTCGTAAGGTTTAAAGTTACCTGGGTACATTGCTGGCAGCTCTCTCCGAAGCGCGCCCAGTAGTCTCCCTGGCAGAACAGGAGCCCACACTTCTCAAAGTACCACGTCGAGAGCAGCGCGTCGCACACTGAGCATCTGTGGAAAAGGTATCAATGACGCCAGTATCTGTCACCGGTTTATTGTTAGAACCGATAGATTATAATCTGATGGATTCTAATCAGTTTTATTACAGACGAAAAATTGTAAACGAACATGCACGATCGAATATTACCGACCAATCAGTGCACGCAGTTTTACAATACGATTTCTGCGATTCATCAAAGTTGTGAACCTGCTCTTCATTGGTCAGACTCGTGTTTATCACCAAAGAGTTACCAATCGAAGACTAAAATTGATCGTGCTCTCCCTAGAACTCTCGCATCGTTGACCCTTTTTTGCGAGCTTTTGGCTCCGCGTTTTAGAATTACATCCGAGGGTAGGGCAAGGTCGGACCACGTGAGGGTCGGGCTGCTCCGTTTCCGTTTCGTGAGCTTGTATTAAATTTGTAGCTCTATTGTGGCATAACTAGACCGACCAATCAGGAAAAGGTTTACAATATAACAGGCGATAGTATCTGTAAAATTGAAAAACTGCGCACTGATTGGTCCTTCAGCTACCGAATAGCATGTCTGTTCACGATTTTTCATTTGCATACAATCTATCTAACGGTGATATATCCATTGGGCATCAAATTGTTGTGCGTCACTATAAGCAACAAACAAAAAACAATGACAACAAAGTATTGTACAGATTGCACTGCACTTTGGAGAGTGTGCACAAGAACTGCACAACCTGATTCCCCCATCACCGTACGACTAGTCGATCAGCAAAGCGGCACCCTTTTATGGTTAAAATACCTCGCACAAGAACGAAGCGTTACGCTTCTACATTTACTATAAGAACTGCAAAGGAGTGGAATGCCCTGCCCTCGTCAGTGTTTCCGGTAAATTATAACCCAGGTGTGTTCAAGTCAAGAGTGAATAGGTATCTACTAGGCAACTTGTCCACGTTCGACCACATCATCGCTTTCTAACAGATGAGATCGTGGTTAAACGATTGCCTAGAGAGCAACAAAAAAAAAAACAACATGAGACGTTATCGCAAATATTCGTGCGTATAGTCCGCGCACAACTGCTTGATTTCGCCTAAGGTATGGGAGCGGCGCGCGGGGCGGAGGGGGAAGCTAGCAGCGCGCAGACACAAGTTACTTGAAGAGACTCTAAATAGCGCCCTTGTCCATACAAAAAATAAAAAGCACTTTACTACCCCTAAATAATAATAAATTTTCAACTTTTTTAGGTATATAGTTGTCTGATTACTTAACTATGTATGTAAATCTTCGTTTTAAGAAAAAAACAATTGCTTCAAAGTTAAAAGCTAACTGGCGGTATTTTGCGCTGAAATCGAAACTATGACAAATTAAAAATGTGTTTTATTATATTTATTTATATAATAACACTTTAGTGTTAATGACCATATCAGAACTTTAACATTTATTAATATACCTCCACAAAAATTTACTTCTTGCTGGAGTCTGTTCATCATCATCATCATCATCATGTCAGCCTTTAGAAGTCCACTGCTGAACATAGGCCTCTGGAGTCTGTTACCCGACAGTAATGATAACCAGGTGTCTTCAAGTTACGAATGAATAGGTTACTTGTAGGCAAGCAGGTATCTTTGGAATATCACCAGTTATCATCAGGTAAGATAGTGGTCAAAAGTAAAACTATCCATACTTTAACTATCTATGCCCCACAGCTTCGCCACATCCCAAATTTGTCACCCCTATTTGTGACGTATTTTCAGAAAAATCCTCCTTACGCACCCTTAGGGTACTTAGAGAATATTACATCCAAATTTCCGATTCCGGATTCCGGTCTACCGATTTAGGCTGTGAATTGTCTGTAGTAATAAGGTATGTCACAGAACTGTTATACATATAAGTACAGATAAAAAAGTAACAAAAAGTCTGTACAATGAAGATAATAAACAAGACATAAGTTCAAAGACTAAAACCTGATTACGGTTTAAAAAAAAAACCTGTGACACTTCTGATGAAGACAAATTGTGATATTTTAAAATCAGACCATGTTTTTAGTTTGAACACTTAACCCTTCATTTGCTTCACTGTAGTTAGGAAAAAATAGCTTATGACACTATCAATGAAGGTGTAACAATTATGATACTTTGCTTGTCAAAATCAGATCAATAGGGGTGACACTATGGCGGAACATCCACATTCATACATATACTGTTAAACTCATTACCCTTCCCTTCTTTCGCCGTACTTAGGTAAAAAAAGAATTTGTCTATACACATACACATAAAATAATACAGAGAACATAAAATAATCTACAGAAATGAAAAAAAAAACCTGTTTGCGTTGTCTCGTATCACAACTGGACCGATTTTAATGCTTTATTCACTGTTGGATAGCCTAGGGTTTGAATTAAAATCTGGTGTTTTTTGTATTTCAATCTGATGAGTAGAAGCAGAGCTATAGCTATATATATATATATATATATATACATATATATATATATATATATATATATATATATATACATATATATATATATATATATATATATTTGTCATCTAAAATAATTTTGATGTGTAATTGTATTTTCCAAGTACTTTTGGTCGTAATATAGCCCATAGGGTAAAAATTACAATGCGGGGAAAGCCGAGGGTGCAGCTAGTACGATATTTAAAAAAAAACTAAATTATAAGATTGCTGATTAAAATGTTTACCTAAAGCAGTCTTTATGCCAGTCTTGTTGTAGCGCAGTGACATAGTCGTCATCACCAATGTCATTCAGGCACCCCGCACACTTGAGGGCTTCTGAAAATTAGCAGTATTTGGTTACATTTCCCCTGGTTTGGGTTGTCTGGAATATATAACTCTGGCCCATAAGACACACATTGTAACATTTGTTTTGTCACATATTATATTTACATGATTACTTAATTAATCTTACCATATTGTGATGTTTTAATGAAGAGAAAATTTATCAAAACTATTTTCAACTTATGAACTGGTATATATTCAGATTAAGACAATTTGGGGGTCATTATTTAGTTATATATCTCTGGGGGTATATATCTCTGCATCATGATAGCAGTTCAAATGTTAACCAAGCACTAGTTAACAACAACAAACCTGTTAGAGAAGTAAGTACATAATTACACTTTGTTATCTTCATTACAAGCTTCAATCTACTCATAACAAAGCAAAATTATAATAAATGCTCAATTGCACAATAGTAAGAAGGCAATTCATAAATCCTTCATTAAATAATGAGAAACTGAGAGGTAAATTTTAATAAGAAAATCATTTATAGTGTTTCAAAATTAGTTCACTAAATTGTCAAATAATGTCTTAAGGTACGGCACAGCCTTAATTTACAAAATATTGTATTCTATGAGACAATAGCTAAGCACGGTTTATCAAACAAAAGATATTTTAGAGAAACATGTATCGCCCACACAAGTTAGCAATGACAAATGCACTCAAAACATGACTATAACTTCGACAAATTTAAATTATTTAGTACTTTAACTATTGAAAGAGCATACCTTTGTTTTTTGATCCCTCCATTTCATTTCAGAATTATTGAGTTTCATTAATTTGATTCAAAAACATACAAAAATAATAAATATCCACTGCGACTTCATATATTAAGTTTAAGTACGTACGTACACTAGTGGTTGACAATAAATCTTTTGAGTTTTAGTGAATGTATCGATAATCGATATGTATTGATTTAATCGAAAAGCTAAAACTATTAGTCTCTTTTGGGATGTTTCCAAATGTATTGTAAATAATAATAATTTAAAAAATTAAATATAAATAACCTTTTCTTTTTTTTATGTTTCTTTTTTCATTCATTGTCATCGTGTTGTGAGCCACCCTGAAAGTTTCAGCTAATCGGGAAGTGCTCATAATATACTAATATACTTAATAAATAAATGTAGTTTTTAATTTATCTATCTATAACTTGTGGACACGCGCTAGCCCGTACGGGACAAATACGACTTATTTTGCAAACACTGAAAATGAAAAATATTATAGATTTTTAATTTATTTTAATGTTGTCGTTAATAATTAACTACTTATAGATGGGTTGGAATTTCATGTTTATGATTCGTTTTGCTAACTTACTTTAAATTTAGTTTTTCAGTGGTTCAATCTATACTAAAAATTGGCACAGAGACATACCTAATGACTGACAGACTTATGGCCGGTTCCTATATCTTAAAACGAACGTTTTCGCGAACTGTCCGTCAGCTTTTGACATAAACGCCATAGAAAATACGTAATTTTTATAGGAAACAGTCCATGAATATTCTAGAGGAGCTATATAAAGATTTTTGATAATACATCTCTAAAAGGGTGAATGGGGCTAAGTTTGCACGCGGGCTTTAGAAATGGGTTACAGCTTTGGATACAGAAGGTTCATATTACAGTGTTTGCGAGAAAGAGAAAAGAAGATTTATCGTGATATTATCTGTTATATATAGTTTAAAACTATATGTAGAACACTAGAAGTATACACATTAGAAACGGGATATTTACCATGAATACTATATGTCTTAAGTTTCCGATATTATGCAATGTTATATTTTGTTTTATTTTTAAACTTCTAGTATCACTGTGTTGAATAAAACTATTATTTTTCACATTTGAATGTAAATAATAAAATGACTTTACCTGTATTTCATTAGTTTTACCAAAGAAAATTGTGAGTGCTAATTTATACCTACGTTTGTCCCCAACCTCATGTGATGGGAAGCTACGATGTGGCTGAAGGCGAAGCACTGTGTTGTATTGTAGTGAAGCCTTTTTCTTATGTGGACGATTCTGAAAATTTTAAAACATTTTTTAAATAATTTGAGTAGCCAATTCGTAGTTAATGGAACTTTTTACGTTGGATGATACCGACAGCACCAACACCAAGTAAATGGCACTAGTGGTAATGGCAAAATTAATATTTTTAATTTCTCTAACGGGATTATTATAAAATATACTATTTGAGTAACTCATTTTCACTGTCGTTTGTCAATGTCAGCCAATAGAAAATGAATAATTTAATTAAAAAAAAAACTTAAAATCTACCATTATACCCAGTTTCGCATACTTTAACAAAAAAAAACTTGTAATCCACCGTTTTACCCGGTTTCGCAGTATTTGCTTTGGCGCTAAAGCTACCAGCTGCGAACAAGTGTAAAGCGTAAAAAAGTTTATTTTTAGCATGATCTTAAAAAACGAGGGTTATCTATATACACTTTCGTTTTAGATGGCGTTAGTATACATATACAAAATGTGACTTGGCCTGCCTACCATAACTCTTATACAGGTCCTCCCAATTTAACTAAGTAGTTTTAATTTTTAAACTTTCATTTCACTGGGCCGCGTTTGCAGAGCCGCTACTAGCTTATTATGGTAGCTAGTTGAAATCAAAAGCGTGAATGCTAAATTGCACTCAGATGCTGTGCACGCTTTTTGACTTCAAATAACTTTCGGAAATAGCTGATGGTGGCACATGAGTTAAGGAAAAGTTAGACTACGTGGTCTAGCTCGCTTATATCTACAATGTTTCAACCAAAACAGCCCATCACACGCAGGTGGTTTACATATCGACATGAAAATGGAAGAAAATGAAGATAGTGTCCCATCTCTACTTTATCCATGTTCCATTACGTCATTCTTTGACATTACTGAAAAGTTGCCACTATAGAAAAAGGGGATTTGATGTTTTTTATATTCTTTGGCTCCACACGGCTAGTGCATTGAGCCAGTGTAAGTAATCATCATCATCAGCCTATATCTGTCCACTGCTGGACGTAGGCTTCTCCTAATGCAAGCCTCTGAGCTCGGTTTTCCGCTCTCCTTATCCACTTTCTTCCAGCCGCTTTTCGCAGGTCGTCACTCCACCTGGCCGCAGGGCATCCTACACTGCGTTTGCCTAAACGTGGTCTCCACTCGAGAACTCGTCTACCGCAACATTTATCGGTTCTTTGGGAAATGTGACTAGCCCACAGCCACTTAAGCTTGCTTATCCACCTATGTCGGTCACTTTGGTTCTCCGTCGGATATCTTCATTACGAATCTTGTCCTTCAGAGAAACTCCAAGCATAGCGCTCTCCATAGCTCGCTAAGCGACCTTGCATATGTGGGCTAGTATGACCGTGAGTGTCCACGTTTCGGCTCAGTAACGCACTAGTTGAAGACTTTTTTCTTCCGGCACTGTGGTATTGACGACGAGAAGACTTGACGCAGCTTGCCGAATGCTGCCCAACCCAGCTGAATTCTTCAGTTGGCTTCCTTCTCAAAATTGTTCTTTCCTAATTGCAATATTTACCCAAGGTAAACATATTGTTTGACAACTTCAGATCGAGATGCGTCATCTTGGGTGGACAGCACACTTTGCAAGTCTTGCAACGACTCCGCCACTAGGAACAGATGCTCCAAGATCTCACCACGACAAGCCTCAGGGTTGGACTAATGATGAGCCGATCAAAAACACATACAATGACCAATAGCGTGAAGTGAAGTGGAGTTGGGCGGTCACGCGAATGCATGGGCCAAGATCGTAACGCAGTGGGCGCCACAAGATGGGCAGCGACGCCGAGGGAGGCCGAGAAAGTGCTGGCGTGACGATCTGGATGCATACTTACCTGCTGGACTGCTGGTTGGATCTGGTATGGTTCCATGTATCTCGATCACCCGATGGACATGGAAGAAAATGCAGGAGACCTTTGCCTAGCAGTGGGACAGTAAAGGTAAAGAAATAAAAACTCCTATAGGCTAAATACGAGCCTAGAATGTAGAATCCTCCACATTGCATGTTTTCTCGCTTGGCTGAGCAGCGTACCGCCGCACCGTCGCCCGACCGTTCGGTATTAGCTGACTAGTGACAGACGTGACGGCAAGCACCCAGACAAGTACCAATACACTACACGGAGAATAAACCACTGATAACATACCGAGTGCCGGAGAACCACTCATAACATGTCATATCAAGAGCCAGCGAACTACTGATAACAAACCAAGAGCTGGCGGACCACTGAAAACAAACCAAGAGCCGGCGGACCACTGATAACAAACCAAGAGCCGGCGAACCAGTGATAACATACCGAGTGTCGGCGAACCACTGATAACATGTCATATCAAGAGCCAGCGAACCACTGATAACAAACCAAGAGCCGGCGAACCACTGATAACATTTAGCTATTTGTTGAGGCATCATTAAGTGGGCACTCTAGGTAAAAACAACGCAATTCCCAGTTATTTGGTAAGTATACCTAATCAAACACTGGGGTAAGTATACGTAAGTGTTTGACCCACATAAAATATATCAAGATATTTTTTATTATTTCCAGTGCACGCGTGCACTCTATTCTTAAATTGTAACTATTTTTATATAAAACTGGGTGTGCCAAGGCTTTGCCCGCTTTGCTTTGGCTTTGTTATTCCAGAACCAAAAGCACAGAATAAATAATAATAGGTAGTACGCCAAACCAAACGTACCAATATCACCAAACTTCGTTCAGACGTGCTGGACGATGTTATTGTTATCGATTGCTCGACTGCTACTCATAGGATTGAGATACAAAGTTCACCAGTTTTTAAGTCAACCCTTTCCAACAGTGAAAATCGCATCGCAATCAGTCCAGTAGTTTTTACGTAATACGCAAACAAACAGACTAAAAGACACCGATAAAAAAACATTTATATCTAATTCTTGTTCAGTAGCTCATTCGAAGTCCCCTAGACAAATTTTATTTTATTTACTTCATTGTACATACTTTTTGATGCCTACTCCTTTCTAAGTAGGTATAGATAAAAACAAATTAAACAAGCACAAAAAAAAAACAAAAATCCTAACCCTTAGACTGGGATGGTTCTTTTAAAGCGAAGAACCATATCGATCACATCAGCTTGTTTAATGCTGTAAGCATAGAAGTTAAGGTTTACCTACTTTGCTTTAATGGAACGGAGTGAATTATTAATAATAAATGCTCTCGCTTTAAGAGTTTATTTTGTACAACAACGATAAGTTAACTTAAGTATTGGACATACCGCCCACCAAAAACAATAGATTTCATCAACAATTTATAATGGACTGTATACGAGTACATTGAGGTAGGTATCGGTAGTAAAATTTAGTTCTTATATATCAGGTTTTTCACTCATGCCAAAATAATTCATCACTTTACTTCTTAAATTGCATTTCAAAATATTGTTCATTGATTGATTATATATGACCACCCATCATAACTCACTTATTTTTTGTTTCTCTCGGTAGTGATATAAGCTTTGACAAAGGTCTTTTAAGTTCATGGTTGTCCCATTGTTAGCTAATAGTTCTGCTACTTCTCTGGCCAAATTATCTTTACCTACCCGAAACAGCTCTTTTAATTCTTTGGCAGCTCCAACAAAAACGCCGTCATTGACACTATAAATTCAGGCAACTTCCCCTAAAAATTCGCGTGTGAATAAAAGTGCGCCATAAATATTCGAAAAGCTGCTCTGCTACTGATGCATTTTGAAGTCTTCCTCTCATTATTATCAATCCCTTATCATCCAAAAATGGATAAAATGTGATGCGTGAACTTCCTTGTTTTACCTTTCTATCTTTCTTTAGCTCTTGGACTTCCTTTTCATACACTACGCTTTGATAATATCATAAAAAATCTTCTAATGTTCTTTTAATTTTATTTGATGTTAGATATAGGTATCTATTTTTTTTCTGTTTCACTCTTCAACATTCTTCTTAGGCTTAGGCAGCGGCCGGCAAGCGCCAAAGTTAATTTAATTTTTAATAACCTTAAAACTGAAATATCTCATAAACTAAGCATCTCCGCGGGGGGAGAGAGGTACCAGGGGGGTAGCCCAGTACTTCCCTCCTCTATCCCCCTTTAACCAATGGCATTAGAAGTAAATTTGAAAGTAAGGACGAAAAAAAAATATTTAAAAAAACGGAAAGTCTCTGCGCAACTTTTCCTTCAAAGGGGGTTCCTACATCCCCTCCCCCCTACCCCCTTCATCCCTCCGCCCCCCAAAATCTACGGTATAGCAACTACATTCCTGCCTTCTTCTTACTCGTTTCATCCTTGACATTGTCGAAAATCTTTGTTTGCCATATTGGTTTCTCTTCAGAATCCTGCAGAGTTGTGTGAAAATAACTTTTAATTTCTAGTTCTGTTTGTGGTACATCACATTTGTTAAATTCTACATTTTCTTGGTTTAACCATTTTGGTCCAGTCCACTATAACTCTTGAGTTAGCTACTCAAGAGTTACGGCTTGCTTGGATGCCTCTAGTTGCTATATTAGCAGGATTTTTGGCAGACTGAACATGTCCCCACCTGTCGCTGTCTAAAACACGCGTAATATCTGCAACTATGTTTGCAACAAATGTTCGCCAACGATTTGGTTGAGATTGTAACCAAGATAGAACAACCGTTGAGTCTGTCCAGGCAAAGATTTGATTATTAGGAATATCCAGTAGTTCCATAATGTCACTGATTAATTCTGCAAGCAATGCTGCAGCAATAAGAAAAAAGCAAAAAAAAAGAAAGAAAAACACTTATAAAAAATAGTAGCAAATTAATCACACTTATAAATCTAAGTGTTGAAAGGGTCCAGCATAATGACAAGCGTCTTCGACACTTGACGCTGATTTTCAATCACGGCCCAGACGGACCAATCACGATTATTAGCTTGGTTCGGGATGAAATCAGCGTCACATTTACGTGCACCATGCCCGTGGTCCACCTACATAGTTCACCTGGTTGTACCAGGGGCAATATTTTCTTCCCGTAAACCACCTCAAAAAGTTCTGGGTGTACCAGGGGTTTTTATTTCTGTCCATAGTCTACTTTAGTTCACCTGGCTGTACCAAGGGCACCGCCCTAGAAAATAGCGTTTGTTTTCAATAGTTCCGTGAGAGCAGTTCCATGACGAAACTAGTCGACTAGTAATAACTAGGCGTTTTTCTCCACTAGTTCCGTGGGACAAAGAACATATTAAATGTAGTATTTTACAATTTTAATGATAACCATGTGGCATTGTCCCCCACTACTTCATTATTGTAATATTACTGTTTCATATCTTTAATTAAAAATGTAAAAGTTACAGATGTCAAAGTGACAGGTATCAAAGTGACAGGTGTCAAAGTGACAGGTGTCAAAGTGACAGATGTTAAATTGACAGGTGATCGGGAATTTGAGGGGAGGATGGAGCAAGTTGGGAAAAAGTGAGGGGAGATTGGAGGAAGTGGGGGGAGGATGAGGGAAGTTGGGGGAAGTGAGAGGAGGGTGAGGGAAGTTGGGGAAAAGGTGTGGTAAGTTGGGAAAAGGTGAGAGGAGGTTGGAGAAGGTGAGGAGGGAGTAGGTGAAGTTGAGGATGGAGTGAGGTAATTTAGAAAAAATGTGATGGGAGGGTGAGGGAAATTAGGGGAGGGTAAATTGAAAAACTTAAGGAGAGGGTGTGGGGAAGTTCGGAAAGTTGGGGGAGGGTAGGAGGATGTGAGGGATAGATAGAGGGGATGGTAGGGGAAGGTGGGGGATTGTGAGGGATGGTAGGGGAAGGTGGGGGATGGTGAGGAAAGTGGACAAAGCCAAATGTCAAAAGTCGTAAGTAACGAGTCGCAAATCAAAATACGCAAGTGAAAAAGTCGCAAATCAAAAGTCGCAATCTATCGCAAGTCATAAGTTATGAAGCTTTGTACATTACAAAAGTTAGCGATAGATAGATTTTGAATCTTATTAACATTAATCAGATTTAGTCGGATTCAGCATTTACTGCGTTCATTTAGTCAAAGGTACTTAGGTCATGTCAATGAGGTCGAAACCTTTAAATGATTTTGGAGCAATTTATAAAAATTTGCGTCACAATTGTGACTTAACTTTTACTTTCTGTGAATGACTTTATTTTTTCGTGTCGTACAAAAAAATTAATAAATAGTTTGTATGTATCCTCTAAGGTGGACCACGGGAAGAAAATATTGCCCTTGGTACAGCCAGGTGAACTAAGGTGGACTATGGAAATAAATAAAAACCTCTGGAACACCCAGAAATCTGGAGGTGGACCACGGGAAGAAAAAATTGCCCCTGGTACAACCAGGTGAATTATGTAGGTGGACCGCAGGCAGGGCGCGCATTTACGGTATCATCTTCAACGATTCTAAGGTAAGTTGCTGCGGCTATTCCCAGAGTAGACGCATCTGCAAAACCATGTAATTAACGTTTTCAATATATGTTGAAATAGTTTTTAACCATCGTGGTATCTTTATGTTTTGCAAATGTGTCAATTCCTTTCTGTATCTCATCCACTCCTCGCACAAATTCGAAGGTACTTCATCCCATTCCAAGCTTTACATCCACAATTTCTGAATTAGAATCTCGGCCGTGATAACGACTGGTGTCAGCCATCCAAATGGATCAAACAGACAAGCAACATCAGAAATAATACTTCTCTTCGTTATAGGATATCTCATTTCAGGTAAGTATACCGTGATTTTAAAAATGTTATCATTCCTATACCATGTCAATCCGAAATTTTTTATAACCTTGTTCAGTTTAATCTTTATTGTGTGCTTTGTAATGTTCTCTCCTTTAAATATTCTAATACCTATTCAGAATTACTCGACCACTTTTGCTTGTTAAATTCTCCCTATTTTAGTCATTACCGGTCATCAAATCATCTAATATAAAATGCGTTTTTAATTATAGGTCCAATATCTTGATACTTTGTGTTTTATCGTTGGCTAACTGGCTTAACGTTCGTACAGCTAGATAAGGAACTACTGCCGCTGTACCAAACATTACTGTCGTCAGGTTGTAGCTTTTGAGTTCTTCATCAGGTGTATCTCGCCAGACAATGCGTTGTAAATTTGTGTGTTCTTTCGTCATCATAATCATTCGAAACGTCTGCACTATATCTCCTACTACACACATATTATGTTTTCGCCAAGATATAATTAAATTTCTTAAATCAAGCTGTAATACAGGTCCAACCATCATTGCTTCATTCGAACCCTTCGCACTAGCATCGTAGACAACTCTGACGCAACTGGTTTCCTTGTCTTCCCGAATTACAGCGTGATGGACCAGAAATATTGAATTTTCATCATCTGATGTGTCGGATCTTTCCATATGACCCATTTCTTGATATTCATGAATGACCTTAGTATTTAATTTAGTTTTTTTTTTCAAATTTCCTTTCTTACTGTTTGAATCTTGTTATTGCTTGTTGTTTTTTATCTCCACACATATTGACTGTTTCTTCAATGTTTTGTTTTAAAGGCAAATTTACTATGTATTTTCGAGTTTCATCTCTCATAGTTGTACCCTTGTCTATTTCTTCACACTTCTCTTCTTTTTTTGTTAGTATCTTCTTTTTGTACAAATCAGTTTCTATTTCCTAGAACTTTCTTATCATGTCATTATCTTCCGCAACCATCCTTGTGATATGTAGTGTGATTACGTTGTGTTGCTTGCTGATCACTTTGTCTTCTCTTTAACCCGAAAGAATCCATCCCAAACATGTTTTCTGAGCCACTACACCGTCGGGCATTTTAATCAAGCCATCTTCAATAATTTTACTAAACACTTCGGTACCGAGTAATATGTCAACGGGTCTTGGGTCTTTGATAGGTAGGGTCAGCCAATTCTGATGTATGGAGCTGTGGCCAGTTCATCACGACGTGTTTCTATGGTAAGCTTGTTGAGATTTTCTTTGAAAAGTAAGCATTAACTTGTATCGCAATTTTCCTTCATTAAATCGCAATGTAACTTACAGGTCAACTAAGTATTTTATAGTTATTTGAGTTCCTTATCCCACTCCAAGAGACTACGCCGTTGATATTGGTTCTCGTCAGGCTCAATAGTTAAATTACTCTTGCAGACTCGAACAAAACCTCCGAACCTTGGTCAATTAAAGCACGAAGTATGTGTATATCTCCTTTACTCGACTTAACTCCTACTTGTGCTATGGCAAGTAACTCGTTATGACCATGTTGTTCTTGAAAGAGGTGTGCGGTTGTGATTTTTATGTTCTGGTTGTGGTGGTGCATCTCTCTCCTGATTTTTGTCTTACTTCATGTAAGAGAGAGTGGTGTTTTCTTCTGCAGACTGGACATGAGATTCTTTGTTTACATGTGTATACAGTATGATTCGGAACTAGGCAGTTGTAGCATAAATTATTCTTCTTCACATAAACTCGTCTCTGTTCTAATTGTTTCGCAAATTCCTTACAACTGAATATGTAGTGATTGCCCTTGCAGTAGGTACATAACGGCTGTGAATTACTGACACTTGCATGGACAGACTGAAATACATCGTCATTAATCTCTTTAGCTGTGTCGTGAAATGATTTTTGTGGTTGAGGATTCTCTCGCGAAGATGATGAAAGCGGAGCAATTAGTTCTAGTGTATGCAACCTTGATTTGAGAAATCTTTTCATCTCCAGCCATGTGAACATCTCCTCGCTATTCTCTATGTGCGCATATTGTTCCCAGTCCTTCATAGACTCTGTGTCCAATCTTTGTGATACCAGAAATATAATTACAGGATCCCAAGAGTCAATGCTTCAAATTATTCAAGCTGTTAATACATTCGGTAGTTGTATCCAATATTGATTTAATTTGACCAGCAGACGGGTTCATTATTTGCTTTTGACCAAATAATCGTTTGAGAAGAGAAGTCACAATCATTTTCTTGTTCCCGAAGCGTCCTTTAAGTAGGTAGGTACCTAGTTCTCATGCCTGTTCATAATTTGTACTCGTATCTGTTATTTGGATGTGACTTAATAACGTTTCAGATTCTACAGAAACACTCGTTTTTGACCCCCGAACAAAGAGACAGGTGTTATAAGTTTAGGGTATGTATCACTGTGTGTGTGCGTGTGTGTGTTAGTGTGTGTGTGTCTGTCTGTGGCATCGTAGCTCCTAAACGAATGGACCGATTTTGATGCGGTTTTTTTCTGTTCGAAAGCTGATGTGATTGAGATGATTCTTAGATATATAAGGAGGAGGACAGGGGAGTGGGGAGGTGAGAAAAGGGGGGATGAAAATCGGTTATAGTATTAGCTGTGGTTTTTTTATGTTTGAAAGTTGGGGTAAACGAGATGGTTCATAGCTATAATGAGCGGATGGTAGAGGGGGGGGGGAGAAGGGGGATGAGGATTGTAGCTCCCAAATGAATGGACCGATGTTGATGCGGTTTTTTATGTTTGAAAACTGATGTGATCGAGATGATTCTTAGCTATATGGGGGGGGGGGGAGGGGGGAGTCAGAAAAGGGGGGATGAGAAGCGTATTTTCCCTACAAATGCACCAATTTAGCTGCGGTTTCTCATGTTTCAAAGCTGAGGTAAACAAGATGGTTCTTAGCTATAATGAGGGGGGGGGGAGGGATAGGGGTGACGACCGTAGCTCTCAAACGGATGGAACTATTTTTATGTTTGAAAATTGATGTGGTCGAGATGCTTCTTAGCTATAATGGGGGGTGGGAAGTCGGGGGTTACATACGTTATTAATCTGTGCTTGTTAAGTAATGTAGTTTCTGTACCTTGCCTAAAGATTTGTTGTGAACGAGTGCCGTATACAAATCTTGGTAGGTGGACCAGTCTTCATAGCGACCTGCGAAAGTCGGCAGCAGGACTTGCGGGAGCCTGGATAGTGATAACTGACCTTCCTGTCATTCACCTGACATGTTTGAAGCATCTGCGTCCTTATTCCGTGCCTCAGACGTTGCTAAGAGATCGGTCATATCACCTTGTGAACAGAGGTACAGCTCCTCATATTTGTAGAAATCTTTGTTTAGAAAATACGGCAAAACTCTCGTTTGTTCCCGTGGTGTACATCTGTGAAGAGCGTTAAAGATAAAGATAAAGATAATTTATTAATTAAAACATGGTATACATACAAATCAGCATGCAAGATCTTATTATAATAAGTTGTTCACATGTTTTTGCCTTTAGGGCATACAAATATTAAAATACAAATGAATGAAAAAAAAAACATGCAATTTATAAATCAAATAATATAATAATATGTCAATTAATTAAATCAGTCGTTATTAATGAAAAAAACAAAATGCAATTTATAAATCAAATAATATAAAAATATGTCAATTAAATAAATTAGTCGTTTAAAAGGCTTATTCCATAAATGCCTTTCCACAATTCCCTGCGAAGGGGTTTTTTTTGACATATTGTCCAGAAATCCCCTATGCGTCTTCTTTGCATGGCGGAAGGTGATTATTGGAGGTAAAGTCTATCTATCAAGTGAGTTATCTTTATCTTTATCTTTATTATACACATATTTACACTTTATACTTTGTTATACTTTACATTTTTCATACTTTATTTATATATAGCGTAGATATTAGATGAAAAATCCCCTATGCGTCTTCTTTGCATGGCGGAAGGTTATTATTGGAGGTAAAGTCTATCTATCAAGTGAGTTATCTTTATCTTAGTATACACATATTTACACTTTATACTTTGTTATACTTTACATTTTTCATACTTTATTTATATACTAGCTGTGCCCGCGGCTTTGCCCGCGTGGTCATTTCATTTAAAAGTAGCCCACACGTTTTATTCCAGGACCAAAAGCCAAACCACCACCAGGCCAGTTGTAGGTTTGGTCCAGGTCCAGAGGACCAGGAGGACCAGGACCAAACCTACAAAGTACAATATTATACTACATTTCTTCAAAATTCGTTCAGCCGTCAAATAGTTTTTTATCGATTGCTCGGCATCTAATCATCGGAATAAGGCACTGCCTTGCCTTTTTATAACGCATATTCTGTGAAGTACGGCACTCCGTACTACACAGAATATGCGTTATAACAGTTAATTTTATTTTTTTTATTAATAAATTACTATTTTACTATAAATAATTAGCTTAATTTCGCTGCGCGTTTTACAACTGAAGTCGACTTATTCTATCAAAAAACACAAAAAACATGTCATTGAGTAGAGAAAATTATCTCCGAAGGCTTGTACTATTATTTATTCTGTGTCGAAGGTAAGGTGGCACAGATTAGAGAGTAATTAAGGTGGTGAGGTAAATTGTATGGGGCATCAAGGGTAGGTCATTATTGTGAGGTCCATACGAACAAATTTTAATGCATCGAAACATTGTGTTCTTAGTACAAATTATTTTTTATGATGTTTCACAGAACTACGTACCTACTTACTGGCACTTTAACTGGCTCTTAATAATTACCTACCCTACCTACCTACTTTTTGAGCTTTTTCAACACGATATGAGGATTGATTTGTAACTATTTTTTTACTTTCATTTCAAAAGAGCGATGGTGGCCTAATGGTTCTATAGTACAATTTAGAATCCAACGATACCGGGTTCAAAACCTAGGCTCCCGCACCAATGACTTTTCGAAGTTACGTGCGGTTATCCATCGCTCCGTGCTTCGGAGGGCACGTTAAGCTGTCGGTCCCTGCTGTTATTGGTTAATAGCAGTCGTTAAGCCATTTCAGAGGCCCTCGGGCGGCCTGACAAACTCTGACATCAGAAGCCAGCACTACCTCATACGACAAACAAACAAACAATTTCAAGGCTTTAGAGTACTTTTTCACACACGCGATAGTGCTCCTTTTATATATAGAGACAAAGATCAATTTGCTATGCAAGTATTTTCTACTTTCAAGGCTTTAATCTGTTTCTACAGAAAGCACTTGAAAGTATTTTGAACCCTGGTTTTTCGCCCTGGTGTTTGAAGATAGACGTACTTGAAAGCCCTGGTGCTGGATATTGCGAAAATGACCCATGCCTACGTGGAATTTGTTCGTGATTGATTCCAATTTCCCGCAGGCAGCGAGGAATTGGGGTCTTAAAATTAGAGAATTAGGCCCCTGGAGGTCGTGCTAGTGCTAGTGTGAGCCGAATCCCAAAAACCTGATAAATTTGAATTTACCGGCACCCTTGGTTGCAGGAATGAAATGATTGCGTGTTTTAAGGTCAATCAGCGCCATTTAGTTAAATCGGAGGCAGAACTTTGATGCCTTTGGTTTATTCGCTTGAGTTGTTGATGCCATTGTGCTATCTTTACTCGTACCAAACTCGTACCATCTCGATTACCTCAGCTTGCAAACATAAAAAACCGCACCTAAGTCGGACGATTCGTTTGGATAGATCCCATTATATATATTGTTTTTAAACAAAACTTGACGGTTTACTTCAGGAAATTACATAAGCCTTAAAAAAATCAAAGAAAATGTAATAAAAGGCACAAAATATGTAAATGCTTATAAATATTGAGGCAAAACATTCATAGCAGCGCGTGGATTCGATCCATGTGCCTCTGGGTTGCAAGGCGGACACAGCTTCTACTGTGCCACTCTGACTTGTGGCATAGGAGCCGAATTCACGGTACCGCTTTATAAACGGATGTGCAATTATTATTCCTTTCAAATTGACATAACTTTAGGCTCATATCCCGCAGGAATCTCGTATTTATTCGTGATTAAAAGTATCATTCATTTTAACACATACTATAAACTTTGACTGTGCCAAGTTACTTGAAAATCCATACGTTAGTTTCAGCGTGATATGTGTTTTTTTAAATAACTTTCATCCCCTATCCTGCGGGAACCATTGTTTTTTTCGGGATAGAAAGTATTCTAAATGTTAATCCATAACATAAGCTATGATTGTGCCAAATTGCATCAAAATCCGTCGGGTAGTTTCTCCGTGATGCGTGTTCAAAGAGACAGACAGACAGACAGACAGACAGACAGACAAAAAATAATAAAAAAACCTTTTTGCACTCCATATCGATTTTGAAGTTCATCTCAATTAAAATTTTCAAAAAATATTTAATGTACAGATTTAGCCCAGTTACAGTTTTATTATAGTATAGATAGCGTAGATATTAGATGAAAAAGGAATATTACTGTTAATGTTTCTTTAATTACTGGCATTAGGAATAACGAATTTATTGAGTAGCTAATGCCAGAATTATTACCAACTATTGCCCACGACTTGCACTGCTCGAGTATACAGTGGTGGTCCTAATTATTGGGGCATCAAGGTGAGGTACCTTATCTTGTGTAGTAAATAAAGCTTTTGTTATTAGGAATCATGCGGTCTATTTAATATTCAAAACCTTTACACTACTCTGTCACACTGGCGTGATGGTTAGCAATAAAATTTACTATTATAACCTTCATACTATTCGTATCACATAGACCGCATGTTTGGATTTTTAATAAACATTTTGGTCTCCATCAACACTGTTTCCCACCAGGATATCTTCTCGTTACTTACAAAACCAACTAGTATTTTTTTTAAATCAATTAACCAGTAAAAAACAGCCCTATTATTTTGCCCCATCTTGTACCTTTATTTGGTAGTTTTAGTTGCATAGTAATACTACTCCGATGGTATTCCGTGGCCTCTTGTGAATATCATTAATTGTACTCACAAAAAAGAAAAACATATTAAGAAGTCCAATTTGTATTTAAAACAATAATATATTTATTTAATTTGATTGTTTATACAGCACAATATTATTACATTTTATTTAACGCACTTTCGTGATTTAATTTTAGCTTATTTTTCACTGGATTTTAACGTTGTTGTTAACCTTAACCTTGAGTTTAACTTTCACTTGTTTATTGCCAAACTCCGATTCCTCTCTAGATTCTGAGCCGTCTGAGTCATTAGAATTCTCGTCGTACTCATCGCTGTCTGGTTCAGGCGCTTCAGTGGTTGGAGGCTCAGGCGCTTCAGTAGTCGGAGGCTCAGGCGCTTCAGTGGTCGGAGGCTCAGGCGTTTCAGTGGTCGGAAGCTCCGGCGCTTCAGTGGTCGGAGGCTCAGGTGTTTCAGTGGTCGGAGGCTCAGGCACTTCAGTGGCTGGAGGCTCAGGCGCTTCAGTGGTCGGTGGCTCAGGCACTTCAGTGGTCGGAGGCTCAGGCGCTTCAGTGGTCAGTGGCTCAGGCGCTTCAGTGGTTGGAGGCTCAGGCACTTCAGTGGTCGGAGGCTCAGGCGCTTTAGTGGTCGGAGGCTCAGGCGCTTCAGTGGTCGGAGGCTCAGGCGTTTCAGTGGTCGGAGGCTCCGGCGCTTCAGTGGCCGGAGGCTCAGGCATTTCAGAGGTCGGAGTCTCAGGCACTTCAGTAGCCGGAGGCTCAGGCGTTTCAGTGGTCGGAGGCTTAGGCGCTTCAGTGGTCGGTGGTTTAGGCACCTCAGTGATCGTAGATACAGACGCTTCAGTAGTCGGAGGTTCAGTCACTTCAGAGGTTGGAAGCACGGTCACTTCAGTGGTCGTAGTCTCTGACCCTTTATCAAAATCGATGCCGGTGACTTTATACAGCCAGCTGAGGTAAGGGCCGGGTCGCGTAAAGGCTGAAATCAGTAGAATTCGTTAGTGACTTTTCCGCATTGAACTTATTTACACTCTCTTACAAACGTATATAGCACAGAAAAAAACAATGGTTCCTTTAAAACTAGGCACATTGAGACTGAAATTTCGGCCATTGCAACTTTGCAACAACAAAGTTATTTTTCAAAGTGCTGCAATCATCACCAACCGCCTGTATTTCTCCACTGCTGGACATAGGCCTCTCCTAAGGCGTGAAAAGAAAAAGCTCTCCTCATCCAATCACTGGCATTATTTACTCTATCTAGCCGGAGAATGTCCTAAACTATGTCAAAACGCAGTGAATGACCTGCCCTGGCCACTTCAACTTGCATAATATTAGTACTGTGCTGGTTAACTAACTTCTCTCTCGGATTACCTTGTTTCGGATTCAATCCTTTAGTCAAACCCTGAGCATAACTGATTCCATAGCTCGCTGTAAGCTTGTGGTGTGGATCATTCTCACAGTCAGTGTCCACGTTTCAGTTTCGTATCTCATTACTGCTAGGACCGCCAATTGTAACAAGTTTTTTTAGACTACGTTTATTAATTGTATGTCACTATATTGTGGTGTTTCAATAAATAGTTCATCGATCTATCAATATATCTACTGGTAGCACACATCAGTTGAATAACTTTGTTTTTAGACGTTGTTGGATGGTCGACGAGAAGGTATGACGACGTTTTCCAAATGTAGCCCGGCACAGCTAAATCCTTAAGTTCCCTCTTAAATTGTTTCTACTCAATTTAATTGCACACATTATTATTGGACTACTTTGAGAAGAGGCACACCATTGATGACTACTGGAAAGGAATAACTCCGAAAATACCAGAAATGGTGGAAACAATATGGGAGTGATTCCGGTAGGCTTTAGAGTGCCGTATCTTCCATTCCATTTCATTCGTTTGTACTTTGTTATTGGGACAACCTTTATTGTATATTGGTTTATATCAATACTAACTGTTTAAGTAACGTTCATAAGCTAGGAGGTAAAATATTATTACCTGCAGCATTGCCGGAGCTGCCGCAACTATACCCGGTAATTATGGTGGCTATACCAACAAGCACCGGCTCTCCGTCACGGCCTACATGCGCCAGAGGACCACCGTTGTCTTCCTGCAAACCAGTTTAAATTAATATGTCATTGTCAATAGTTTAATACTTTATTGGTTTGTATGTGGACCTGTTATCTCTACAACAAAATTATAAACCAGCCAATTCTCCTAGACGGACGATAGCATTAACTTGGGAGTCTTCAAGTCACAAAATGCGATAAAATAATAAGAAATACGTAAGTTACTTAAGTGAATATCTGCTATTTCTAATCTGATTAGAGAGATTGATGATCAACTGTCATCTAGACAGTTGATCGATATTTACTTAACTTAGGTTAGATACCTAATTGTCAAAGAAAGTTAAACTAACCACAAAAAAAGTTATACCTATTTAATTAAAAAAATTATAATAATAATTGATAGATTCAGGCGTTACTTTGCGGAAATCCATATTTAAAATGAACAAAATAAAAATATGTAGCTTACTTCCGCCAAAACTGTAAGTCAGACAAATGATAAATGGTAAAATTAACACAAGTAAAACCCCACGCTAAACAAAACCCAACCCCAGATTGAACTAACGAAAAAAAAAAAAAAAAACACTTATATACAAATAATAATAATAATTTTATACTTAATTGAAAAGTTAACACGGGCCCTTGGCACCGTTAAAGTGGTGACTATTTTAGAGCCGAACGGTCTTTTACGTGTCGATGGCAAGAGGCCTGACGGTATGACTTTAATTCCTTGGAGTCGTGGGAGGCCGCTGGTGTGGAACGCAACTTGTGCCGACACTCTAGCGGCTTCTCACCTACAAAATAATTCTAGGGTGGCGGATGCAGCGGCAGCCTCAGCAGAGAGCCTCAAGCGGATGAAATATGTATCTATCGGTGATGGATTATTTATTATTTATTCCGTTTGGAGTAGAAACTATGGGGCCCTGGGGTCCGGAAGCGCGGGGTTTTGTCAGGGCGATGTCGAGACGCTTAGTGGAAACTACAGGTGACCAAAGAGCTGGCGCTTACCTCGGTCAAAGAATTAGTTTAGCTATTCAACGAGGTAACGTCGCCAGCTTTTTGGGCACCTCACCTGCAGACGGCGACCTACATTCTGTATTTTATTTGTAAATAGTTATCATTTAAGGTTTTGTATATAATTAGTTTTAATTGTAAATTAGATTCTTAGTTATGTTGTATTATAGTATGATTTGTAAAAAACAATAATAAATATAAAGCAATAATAACAAAAAAGACTACAAAGAAAATAATAAAAAAATATGTAGTGGACTTAAAATAAGCTACAGAACAAGAATATAACATTTTTTTAAATCGTGTTTCTCTGTTTGTTTATCTGTATGTTTGTTCGCAAATCAAGTAAAAACTACGAGATCGATTGCGATGTAGTTTTCACTTTTTCACTTTTGGATAGCTTAGGGCTTAACCTAAAAATTAAAAAATAGCAATTTATACATATATAGGTAGGTTCTTAATCATCTTCGTATAGATAGTTATACTTAGTTGTACATTTCACGAATATGGGTTGCTGGTTACTGTTTTTGGTTAGTAGCTCTGAAATTACCTACTCCTTACGGCTTAGTAATCGGGTACATGAATCTACTGTCGATATTGTCGTGAGGTAAATGATATGGGTTAAACTGTTTTGAATGTCAGTGACAGTAATCTTACAGTACAAGTAGACTGCGAGGTGACATTGAATCCCCTGGTGCAGATGAAGTTCTCGTTGAGTCTGGACTGGTCCCCCGAGCATTCCTGGTTGGAGATGGCACGAAGGTACACCCAGTTCAGTACATCAGGAGTATTAAGAACTGGAAAACATTACAGATTGAAGGTTAAACGTTATGCTATTCAGAAACATATCCACTGGGCTGTCTTGGTTCGCATCATGATGGTAGCTATACTGGTAAGTAGTAGGTACTCGAATGAAAAGACAATCAATCAATGAGGTTTGCAAGGATAGGTACTAATATAAAATAATCTCCATGCATGAACAAAAAAATGACCAAAACCTATCGAGTGAGGTATCAAAATGAAGGTCTTTTAAATGCCATCCAAAAATAATAATAATCAACTAAAAAGTTTAAAAGAAATCCTTACAAAAATAAAACCCGACTGCGAACAAAACTAAAAGGAGGCAAACCAACTTTAGATTCTTGATTTCGTAACACAAGATGCTCGGAGGCGTAATGCATTTTATTTCAGCTAGAACCTGGCTAGCTTCTCCTCTTCTTCAAAATCAAGAAGCTTGCTTGCCTCTTTTTAGTTTTGTTCTTTGTCTTTTATTTTAATCATTTATTTTTATTACCAGTACTCGACCGGCTGCCCCAACCGCTGGCAACGACCACCTCGTTTTCGTAGTCCGCGAATGCGTCAGCCCAAGGCTGAATACGGATGGGCTGCACCAGTACTGAAAATATATATTATGTTTCAGTGAGTATTTATTCCATAAATCAGATCAGAACATTTCCATCAATATCAAGTTGGAAAATCGATTCACTGCCTTGGAAACCACAAAAGACGTAAATGAGGAACTCCAATAAGTTGTGGGAATACTTAGGGAGGAAGGCACTAGATTTTGTCAGCTGCTGCGTACGGGCACGAAGTCTAAAATCTCGGATGAGGCTCTTCTGCTTATGGACGAGTGACGGGAGCAACAGCAAGCCACACCGTCAGAAAAAAGGGCATTCAATAAAAAAAAAAACAGTAAGCTCGTGTGACGTGACCTCCGATGCTCAAATATTCGCCGAATAGAAAAGGCAATTGAGCAAAATCGGGGGACAAAAGGTTTCGTCCATCAATTGACGAAGCTCAAGACCAATAATGGCACAAACGTACGTCGTCTCTAAGCCGGAGATCCTTTCTGAGATCGAAGACTTCTTTGGCCAATTGTACGAATCGATATGCTTCTAGACCCGAACCCAGCACAAAGGATTCCTGCGCAATACTGACCCGCAACTACACTGACGAACTGCCTTACGGCAGCCTAGACGAAACTAAGATGGCGCTAATAGAGAGGTCCCCGGTAAGGATGGTATAACTTCAGAGCTTTTGAAAGTATGAGGAAAGCCCGTACTTCAAGAGCTTCAGGGGTTGTTTACCACCGTTCTTAACAGTGGGAGAACTCCAAAGGCGTGGAGAAGGAGTTCGGTAGTACTTTTTTTTTTAAAAAGGGAAAAAAATATTTAAAGAACTACCGACCTATTTTACTCTAGAGCAATGACTGTAAGTTGTTTTCGAGGGTAATTTCAAATCGTCTAGCAAGAAGATTTGAAGAATTCCAGCCTCTTGAATTTACTGCTTTATTTTAAGTAGATATAGATATAAATAGATCTAGATAGATTGCCCGCCAATACACGATTCCCTAAGTACTTACATTATATAAAACCTTCTCGACCTTGCCGAGCCGAATGCAAACATTGTGTTTAGTATTGCAAGAACACAAAAAATGCCTTATTAGATTCTCGATTTTATCACTTGACTTCGTCGTTTGTTTTTTACTTTCATGGCACGGCTGCCAGCACCTAGCCTATGACTCATAAAAAATTTGAATGAAATCTGACCGTTTAAAGTGGGTCAAAATAGGGACCAAAGGAGTCGGTTACAAACATACAAATATATAAGTGAAGCTAATATAAAGCGTAAAAAGATTATACACGAAATCATTTGTGACATTTAAATCATACTAGCTGTACCCGTGGCTTCGCACGCGTGGTGTTTTCCTTAGGTTCAAAGTACCATAATGTGCTATTCAAGGACGAATATTCCAACACTTGATCAAAATTTATTTAGCCGTCAAAAATACTTTTATCAATTTCTCGGCTTCTAACTCACCAGATTGAGATACCAATTACACCAGTTTTTAAATCAAACCTTAAGCTATCTTACAATAAAATCCGCATTGCAATCGGTCCAATAGTTTTAACGTGATGCGTGAACAAACAAACATATAGACAAACAGACAGAGCGAGACGATTAAAAAATAATAATATTCGTGTTTAATACCCTTTTTAATCATACCAAGTTTCATTTGAATTCATTCAGTAGTTTCTGTGCGATGCGCGGTCAAGATACGGACAAACAGACAGACAAAAATAAAAAGTAAAACAGTTTTGGCTTGAGCTTCAGTATCTAATATAGAGAACCATCCAAAAAATATTATTTATTTCTTAAATATTAACATAACTTTGGACCCATATCCCGCAGAAGGTCTTTAATTTTTCGGGACGAAACGTATCCTCAATTTTAACCCATCATATAACTTAAGACGATGCCAAGTTGCATCAAAACCCGTCCATTAGTTTCAGCTTGTTACGTGTTCTTTGAAATAATTTTCAACCCCTATCCTGCGAGAACCCATTAATTTTTCGGGATGTAAAGTATTCTATGTCCTACCTCGTAGTATGAACTCAAATCATACCAAATTTCATTTGAATTCATCCTGTAGGCCAAGATACAGACTGACAGTCATATAGACAGAAATGAAAAAAAAAACAGTTTAGCTTCATTATGAAATATAGAGTAACCTCCAAATAAAAATTTCACAATATCTTTAATGTACAGAATTTGATATATTTCGCAGGAACCCTTTATTTTTTCGGGATAAAAATTATCCTTAATTTTTACTCATTATATAAACTATGACTGTGCCAAGTTGCAACAAAATCCGTCCAGTAGTTTCAGCGTGATAAGTGTTCTTTTAAATAACTTTCAACGCCTATCCTGCGGGAACCCTTAAATTTTTCGGGATGAAAAGTATCCAGTGTCCTGCCTCATAGTAGAACTCAAATCATACCAAGTTTAATTTAAATTCATTCAATAGTTTTGGCGTGATGCCTAGCCAAGATACAGACATACAGACAGACAGACAGACAGACAGACAAAAATGAAAAAAAATACAGTTTTGGCTTTAGTATCGAATATAGAGTACCCTCCAAAAGAAAATTTCTAAATATCTTCAATGTACAGAATTGGACTCGTTACAGTTTTATTATAAGTATAGATTATAACTATTTGATTTCAAACATATTAACATATGAGTACTAACCTATATACCCACCTACTGCTAAGCGGTTGCCGTGAATGTTACCACCGTTAAAACATCAAAAATGTGGCGATGGTGTGCCAGGCTACTTACTGCTGTAAGAGAGAGTAAGCTGCAGTTTCAAGATGGCGATGTTGTTAAAACCGTGACTGTTGCTGTATTCAGGGTGACCCCACCACTCCATGGTCTCGGAGATGTACTCAGGAGTGGTGGTGAGGTCGGTGACGCCAGCGCGGACCATCACGGAGACACGGCTGCAAAGAGAAAGAGTCAACGAACAGAAATGAACACATTTTCTTATCATATTTTTTTCTTTTTGAGGCTGACATAGCGATCGTTTGACCACGACCTTACGTGATGGAAAGCGATGATGTGGTCGAAGGAGTAGGAATCCTCTGCGTTGGGTTCGGGTCTAGAAGCATGCGAGTCGTATAATCGGCCATAAAAGTCTTTGTTCTCAGAAAGGATCTCCGGCTTAGAGACGACGGTTGTGTCATTATTGGTCTTTAGCTTCGTCAGATGGGATCTTCTCATTTGCTGGGCGAAGACTTTTTACCCGCGTGTTTGCTCCATTGACTTTTCTATTCGTGCGTGTTTTGAGCATCGGAGGTCACGTCGCATCAGCTTACTGTTTTTTTACGGAGCTAGCTGTTGCTAATAATAAATAAATCAAACAGCGTAACACTTCGTTCTTTTGCGTGGCAACTTCTTTGTTGTGGATGTCATTTATTATTGTTTAAATTTTCCCATAAATTACAATTTAATAAGTAAAGACGTTATAAGTACGAAGCAAGTAACTCATATCGGGCGTAGATGGCCGAGTTGAATGAAGACTCACATTTACGGGTTTCACTTACGTGAGGATGCAAAACGCAGAAGTGAGGATCCAGTTGAGGTGCACCACGGACCCTGCACAGGGGCGCACAGCACCTGCCGCAGTGACACCGCGGAGTGACGCCACGTACGGGAACTGCCCGGGATACGCCTCCCACCCAGAGATGATGCGTTCGCTGGTGGACGAAGCTAGTGAGAAAAAGCTCTGTTAATTACTTCGAAAAATAATTTGTCTATTGTGACACAAACTTAAACTAAAAAAACGTTTATTTTCTCAATATTATAGCACATATTATAAACAGGAATTTCCGAAAAGTTGTGCATTTCATAAAGGTAGGTAAATCAAGAGAAGAGGAAAAAATGCAAGTTGATGTGTTTCCACTCACCTTCAGCATCTTCAATGATGGCTCCTGGTTTCGCGAGCCCAGTTGGCACCTGTAAATAATTACAAATATATTTCACACAATAGGAACTAGAAAATAAACAAACAAATTGTGTTAATGGTTTTCAAACATAAAGTGACTACAGAGCAGGATTTAGTTTTCAGCACCAAACTTAAAGCAGCTGTAGCTTTTTATGTCTGATTATTTCAAAACATAAATAACTAAGTTTTAAAGATTGATATACGATAGTTCAATCTAAGTATCTAAAAAGTTTGGTTTTGATTTGACTTTTACTTTTTTTATTAATTACGTGAATTCAAGGAATTTATATACTTACCCCCATACTCGTACTTATATAAAAATATGCAATGATTATTTAATGATTAATAATACAGTACAATATTGTACAATATTGTACTGCGCAGTATTACTAATCACAACCATTGCATCACTTTTTATAAGTAAGGGGGTTAGTATATATACTTAGTATATAAATTCCTTGCGTGAATTTAGGGCACAGAATAAATATAAGACATAATTTTAAAAACTAAAACCCGACTACGGCTGGGTAAAAATAGCCACTTGCGATGAAGACGAATCGATTGATGCCTCACTTATAATATAATTTAGCGTCGACAGCATTTAATTATTTATTAAAAAAAACACAGCATCAATGGAGACAACGGGAACTATTTTAACATATTTATTCAATTCCCACTGTCTCCATTGATGGGGACTATTTTTAATGATAACGTGAGAATTATTACGGAAGAGGGCCAAAAGTTTTGCAGATCGCAATATAAGGGGCCAAAATCCAAGCTCTCCGACGACACTCTCAAGCTTATGACACAAAGGCGGAGGAAGACACACAAGCCTCTTTATCAGAGCAGATGACATTCAACAAAAAGATCACGAAACTGTCACGACGCGGAACTATTTTAACATATTTATTCAATTCCCATTGTCCTCATCAACGGGAATAAACTTCAAACTCGTACCAAGTCTTTAGTTGGAACACATAATCCTAATTTTGCTTCGCCGTAGTCGATTAAAAAATACCTGTCTGTGGAATCCGTATTTTTTAAACAATTTTGTTATTTCCCAGCTGATTTCTAGGGTTGAAAGACAGTCAATTTTCGAAAAACTTTTACTTTTTACTAGTTATAACTCGTAATTTTAACTACTTACTGATGCTCAGTGCTAACAGACAAATTTTGAATTAACATCTGCGTGGTTCAGTATTGCTACAACTGTTTTGACATGAATGAATTATATTCTCATTGCCCAGAAATTGGGCAATGAGATTTAACAACCAATGTCTCGGGGTGTCGGGTGTTCTGTTGTACAGTGATGCGCAACATTTCGCAACCAAAGTTCTGGGTGGCACTGCAACTGTTATGGGCAGGCGTGACGCTTACCATCAGGTGAGCGACCTGCCTGTCTCGAAACTCAAAGAAAAAAATCAAAATTTCTTCAGCCATCATAAAGTTTTTATCGATTGCTCGGCTACTACTCATCGCATTGAGATACTAAGTACACCAGTTTTTAATTCAAACCCTAAGCTATCCAAGAGTGAAAACCAAATCGCAATCGGCCCAGTAGTTTCTACGTGATGCGTGAACAAACAAACAAACAAACATACAGACAGAGAGACACATTTTTTTTAATGTTATATTTCTGTTCAGTAGCTTATTTTAAGTTTCTGTCATGTAACTGTGGCATTACCAATAAATAATTTGTATTAAGTACTTTAATATTAACATGATATTTAAATGGTCTCTTACCTGGACAAGAGTCAGCGCCACTAGTACTATGCGAGCTGTCCAAAACATGTTCGCTGCCATTGAAAGTTGCATATTTGGTAAAATTTTATATATAGGTATTTGTTATCAATATTATCTAGAAACTAGCTGATACCCGTGATATAGCCCGCGTGGATATAATATACGATTTTTAATGAGTTTTTTTCTTGAGTCCCTAAAAAGGGTAGCCCGTTTAAATTTAATTATAAGATTATAGGGCGATGCGTTATTTTCATGACCATTTATGATAATTTATTGGATGTTTATTTATTGGTTTCAACCCAAGGGTCAATATGGCTTTTGCTTCCAACGTACAAAAAAAACGAATAGAATGTATTCAGTGGACGCGGGCAGAACTACACAAAATAAATAATTGTACAGGGCGGTACCAACAAATTCCATAGTGAGCGATAAAATCCATCCATAAAAAAAATTTTGTTTGAGCTGAACGTAAAAACTACTAGACCGATTGCAGTGCGATTTTCTTTATTGCTATGGAATAATTTGGCTTTTGAGATGTTAATATTTTGTAGTTTGGTCGGTCAACGCGACAAGCCCGATAATGTTATGTATGGTACTTACGAAGATTGATTTTTATAAATGGCGGAGACTGGTCTGGAATGTTAGTTTATATCCTACATTAAAATACATTAATTATTATGATAGCAAATAAGTACTATACAGTTTTCATATAAATTAAGTATATAAAAACAAATATGCATTAAAAAACTAAATAATAATAATGTACTAAATATATTTTTCTTCTTTTTTTTTATTACTGTCTTGGCATTCGTTTGACCACGATCTCACTTGATGGAAAGCGATGATGTGGTCGAAGGTGTTGCCTAGTAGATACCTATTCACTCTTGATATCTACCTTCCTTTTATGTACGGGAGCCATTCAAAAATATATTTTTCCAATATTTTTGTACGGTTGTAGCGGTTATACAATCTGTCTGGTTACAGATTACCATAACCACAGTAAAAATAATAGTACAACAGACAGATTGTATATTTTCTTGTGCCAAATTTCATTTTATTTTTTTTCAGTTATTAGTTTCTGAATAAAATGTCTGTGACATAAAGACTGACGGACGGTCACGAAGAAACTCTAATAGTTCCTGTTTTAGTCTATGGAACCCTAAAAATACTTCTTAGAATAATATTCGTACAAACGGACACGCAACAGAACATTCAATTTAGTTTATTAGGTCATGAGTCATGACATCTGGAAAGCAATCTAATCGTTAGTTTTAAAAGAATCGGCATTTTGCGGCAATAAAACATGCCAAAAGGTACATTTTTATTGCATGGTAGACAAAGGAAGCGCACTTTTCATTTAGATAAGCATGTCATAAAAACAAAATTATAGTAACAGTAAAGTGATTTTAATTTAAATTGGATTGATCTATACTTATCTACATACCTACTCAAAATTTACAAATGTGTGATGACATAGGACGGGGCAGGGGTGACCAAACACGCGCCCACAAACATTAACAGGGGTGACCAAACACGCGCCCACAAACATTAACATGCATGAAACTATAACAGCAACAACTATAGTTTTTTTTATTTCTTTGAGTCAAGCAGGTCGCCTACCTGATGCTAAGCATCACGCCTGCCCAAAACAGTTGCAGTTCCATTCAGCTCAGCTTTGGCTGCAAAATCTTGTGCGTCACTGCACTGCTGACCGTGCTCGACACCCATTGCTTTCATTGCGCAATAATTTAGCTGGAAACATTGCCCTTCTAACTGAAACAGAAATTTTTAAACAGTTTTTTTGCAAATAAACCCGTAATTCCCTTCCCTAGTTATTCTATCTGTTATTAAAATAAATAGATATTTAGAATGCTCAAAGCGAGCATTCGTGTAGAATCGTCCTTATGCCGGAGTCGCTGCAAGACCTGCGACACATGCTGACTAGCCTAGCTGACGCATCATGGCAAATTGGTCTCCACATGAAACAAAACTAAAATAATGATAATTGACAATATTATACCGGCACCAAAAGTAGTCAATGGCATGCCTCGAAATTGTAAAGGAGTATATTTAGCTGGAACAAATTGTTAAACTAGGTAGGAACAATTTTGAGAGAGAAGCCTATAGGAAGATTCAGCTGGGCTGGGCCTTCCATTATGCCTGAAGACATAAGTCTACAATCATTGCGTCCTACCCGTAATGACATACGAAGCTGAAACGTGGACACTGACTGTGAAACTAGTCCACAAGCTTAAGGTTGCTTAGCGAGCTATGGAACGAGCTATTTTGTGTTTCTCTGAATCCGAAATGAGGTGATTCGGCAGAGAACTAAGGTAACTGACATAGCTCAGAGAATTAGCAAGCTGAAGTGGTAATGGGCTGGTCAAATTTGTCGTAGAAGCGATAACCGTTGGGGTAGACGGGTTCTAGAGTGGAGACCGCAGTAGTGTAGGACGCCCTCCGGCTAGATGGAGCAATGATCTGCGCAATGTAGCTGGCAGTCATTGGAAGAGAAGAATCAAAGATCGGTCTCAGTGGCGCGCCTTGGGAGAGGCCTGTGTCCAGCAGTGGAATAGCATATTAATATGTTGATGATGATAATGATATGCTTTATTTTATTATGACAGTATCCCGCAAGTTCATTTTTTCCGGCCGTTAAATAAAAATAAACGCTTTCAAAACAATGAAAATATAACAATAGTAGATTGTATTACTAGGGAGCGAAGTAATATTTTGCCGGCGAGGGCGCTATTTTGAATCCAGAGCGGAGTGAAGGATTCTAGAGTAGAATCCTGAACGTAGAGAGGGATTCAATATACGTCGCCCGAGGGAAAATAATTTTGCGCCCGAGTGATACTCTACTTTTCATCCCCCTTAATGAGAAAAAGAAATAAAAGGCGCATGTAGATACTTTACAGCTATATATTCATTTACAAGCACAAATTAAAAATGTACATAACTCTGACAACAGAGGCCAACACTACCTCATACGACAAACAAACAACATTTTCCAGTTTTCCCGTGGAAACTTACAATTTTCCGGGATAAAAAGTATTATATGTTTTATTCCAGGGTATAAGCTATCTCTATTCTAAATTTCATCAAAATCCGTTCAGCCGTTATAACGTGAAAGCTCCCCGAAAAAACAAACAAACAGAAAACGTTTCACTTTTATATATTGGTATGGATACCTGCCATCGAGGGTACTTACTAAGTATATTTGCGCCTTTTGCATTTTTGATTTAATTTTTGGGCATCTTAATATGCATGACGACTTTTGAATTCGAAACAACGTTTTGCAATATTTATTGAATGAAATGCATTATAGCACTTAGGTACAGCGCACTCATAATCGTCGATTAATGTTAACCAGGTATTAAATCACTTGTTTATTATGAATTTTGACCAATTTTATGCTAGATTAGCATCAGTTAGTATTATTAGATTTTACTTAGCGCACTTGATTCATTTTTCGCATGATCTTGACGTTGTTGTTAACCTTAACCATGACTTTGATTTTCTATTGAAAAAAAATCCCGAGCTCTGATGTTACTCGGTCCAAGAATCTGTTCAGCCGCATAGTGTTTCCAAATGACAGGACGGTTGACTGCGGAGCTGTCAAAATGTAGGCGGGAAACCCATCTGCCGGCAGCTACCTTGCGTAAACAACCAGTTTTTATGACCGCTTCATACGGTTGCTTATTAAACAAAGTATACTCTTCTATGTAGCTAAAATAATATACAATAGATTTGCAATGTTATTTTAGTACATCTCTACTTTCTTTACAATAATCTATGCAAGTTTTCATACAAATTTTAACATTCAAATTAAAATCACTTGAATCGTTGTATTACATATACATGGTAGACTCATTTAACTTTCATTAGTGCACTTTGAGTCCATGTAAACAATGTTATCATTTTGAATGTGAACCTGCCGCCCGCACACTTCACCCCGAGTGAAGTACCGAGCGGAGATTCACCGGCCAATTAACATTTTATTCTAAGCCCAAGCACAGAATAAATAATATGAATAAAACTACGTCACCCAAGGTCCTAACTAATGGACACCACATATAGCTTCACAAACTTAGATAATTACTATTATTGCTGAATCTGCATGTATAGAAAGATAACACTTTATTGCACCAAATAAAACACTTACAAACAAAAATGAACTTAAAAAATATATCTCTTCCAGGCAACTGTAGGCTATATTGAGACACATGACTATATAATAGAAGCAGTTGTTGGTGTGCAAAGTTTGAGTATAATACCCAAAAAGAAAGAAAAGAAGATTACAAACAAACAAAACAAAAATGAATTTGAACAAAATATAAATAGCAAGATAATACTAATAAATATGTAAATAGCAAATACTAGTAAATATATAAACAATATAATAAACTAATAAATATTTTAGGTACATAAATAATATACATGAGGTATAGATAGTTTCAGCCAAAAGTGAAAAAATCCAATGATGACAAGTAAAAATTCTTAACCTGATGTTTGAAACTTTGCAACGATTGTGCTTTTCTTACAGGAACCGGTAAAGAGTTCCACAGTCGTACTGCATGCATGGTGAAAGACTTATCATAGTAAGAGCTTTTATGCAAAGGAAACTTTAGGAGGAGATTTTCTGATGACCGTACGAAGCGGGAGCAATATTGAGCAATGCAGAAATTCAAATCGTTCCTGAAGATGTCTTGGAGAAGAGGGATTAAACAATATATTGTAGAGAAGAGAAAGGATATGAGTATTCCGGCGAAGGCGAATAGGGAGCCACTTGAGCTTAATACGAAATTGAGACACATGATCATACTTGCGTAAGCCAAATATGAACCTGATACAAAAGTTTTGAAGTCGCTCAAGCTATTTAATTGCTCTTCAGTGAGATCAAGATAGCTGGCATATCTAGTATGGGAAGAAGAAGAGATTGTGCAAGTGCAACTTTAGTGCCCGTCGGTAAAAAGTTTCGAAGCCGTCGAAGTGATCCTGCTGAAGCAAAAATATTGCAGCTAATAGCTCCGATATGAGGAGTCCAAGTTAATTGCCGATCAATTATAACACCAAGGTTCTTGACTACGTCACTATAAGAGACTTTAACGTCATCAAAAACTACAGGCGGGAGATTCAACCAAACAATCTTAGAGATCATATGCGAGCCCTACTATGATTGCCCTACTTGAGTGTTGAAAATTATAAATAAAAATTAAAGCTCTTGACAACTAAAACTAGTAAACAAAGTGCGGAGCCGTTTTGGCGAGAAGATGTTTTCGTACGTGAGTATATTTTTAGATTATTACTGTTTAGTATATTTTCGAGGTTCTTTATTGTTTTATCTATAATGGTATAATAACTATAATACATTATGTAATTTATTGTAATAAGCTATTAACAAAAAAAATGTTTTGTTCGGCGAGTCCCCGCCAATATCTTTGGGTGCTGATATTAGAATTATTATAATGATTGCATATATTTTTTTACTTACTTTAGAGAGGAATCGTTATAAAAAAAAGGAGAAAAAAACAAAATTGAAAATATTGTGTTTATTTAATGTACCATTACGTAAATAAAGCATGAAAACCCGGCTCAACCCGGATAACTGCTGGTTACCGCTAACCCGTCACACACGTTTTAGGCGCGCGTATAGGCTTGAACTTGTAAGGGTTTAACAATAGACTGTACCAGAGCGGATGGCACTTGGAATGGAATGAAAGTCAAATGGAAAATAATCAGTCTTTACAGGATGTAACAAAATTACATATTAAGTACCGGGGTGGGGTATTTCAAACGTCATGACGAACAACTTTAGTTTTACGACGTTTGAGATTTGAAGTTTTTCATGTATTAAAAGTATTACAGATTCCTCTAGAAAATACACAAAATTTGAATATATTTTTATTCTCCAAAAACGGATATATCTCCGAAAATTGTTTTTTTATTTCTACTTCTAATTTCAACTTTTAATTTTTATAAAATTGAGTGCGTTTTACTTATACGCATTTTTATTCTTTTTCCATTGTTTAGGATACCTCCAACGTGGCTAAAAAAGTATTCTGTATATCCATAAATAATGGCGCATGACGATAACCGAAACCCAAAGTTTTTATATGCGCATGGGAGGGGATTCCCTGAGAGAATTTAAATGAGTGACAGAATAAATAATAAAAACTGAACAAGTGCGATACGTGTCTTATGCATTCAGGGTTCCGTATCAAGTACCTCTTATGATCCAGCCATTTTCAAAATATTCGAAAGCATTATAGGTATATGACCGACTACTAAGAAGCTTTTTAGACAGAAACATTATCCTTTTTCATTATTCTTTTTTCTTTTTTTTCTTTTTTTTATTTCAGTTTGGATTTTAGAATGGAAGATCAATAACCGTGACAATTTATTATACTTATGTCAAGAAAGGTATGGGAATCCCTAAAAAGTACTGCAAGAGCCTTGGATTGCGTAGTACCACCTACCATTCTGCTATAACAAATTTATCGTATACGGGGCTCAGCGTACAAGCTCTTTCGCTCGTACTTCAGTGAAGAAAACTGAACAAAGAACTGTTTTAAATAATTGTAATATAATGTGACCATGAAAACAGTGGGGAGTGTTAAATTTATTTCTGGAATTGTAGTCCTATTATGAAGTCGATTTATTGTTTTTGGAAAATATTTTATTTTTTTATTTTTAGTGGCATATGTAAACATCGTTTTGTTGTTGCGTTCCTGTGACTACCTTCCATCATCAGACCCTGGATAGCACATAAAACTAGAGAACTCATCAAGACAAACGAAATGAGCCCAAACTCGAATGGGTTCCATCATTTTGTAGTTGAGTTCCAGTGACTACCTTCCGGCTCCATCATCAAACACTGGATACCACATTGTTTGTTTGTCGTATGAGTTAGTGCTGGCCTCTGATGTCAGAGTTTGTCAGGCCGCCCGAGGGCCTCATATCATATAATACCACATAAAACTAGAGATTTCACCAAGACAAACCAAATTAACCCAAACTCGAAGGGTTTCCATCATTTTGTTGTTGAGTTCCTGTGACTACCTTCCGGCTCCATCATCAGACCCTTGATACCACATAAAACAAGACATAATCTCCTCAAGATAAACCAAATGAGCTCAAACTCGATGGGATTCCATCATCCGATTGTGTAGTTCTTTTAACTACTACTACTACTACTACTACTACTGCTGCTGCTGCTGCTGCTGCTGCTTCTGCTGCTGCTGCTGCTGCTGCTGCTGCTGCTGCTGCTGCTGCTGCTGCTGCTGCTGCTGCTGCTGCTGCTCCTGCTGCTACTGCTGCTACTGCTGCTACTACTACTACTACTACTACTACTGCTACTGCTGCTGCTGCTGCTGCTTCTGCTGCTGCTGCTGCTGCTGCTGCTGCTGCTGCTACTGCTGCTGCTGCTGCTGCTTCTGCTGCTGCTACTGCTGCTGCTGCTGCTGCTGCTGCTGCTGCTGCTACTACTACTACCTTAGTTTTCAATTGTCATCAGAACTACACCCAGGTGCAAAACTTCAGCATCTTTGGACGTCCTTAAATTGTTCAAAATTGACTTGCAATCCAGTCCCAAACATTATAACACAGTGAATTAAATTAAAGCTTGTTTAAAGCTACTCAACCGATTTTGATGAAATTTATACAGTTTCACACTAGAGGTTTTCTTACTCAAGCAAAAACAATCATCTAATTCGGTTCAGAAATCCCAAGATATTAGAGAACATAAACTATAAAACAAATTGTTTTTCTAATAAAACTACTGAACCAATTTTGATGAAAATTATATGAGACTACACGGAAAGTTTACCGTTTTGAATAAAAAACCAATCATCTAAATTGGTTTAGAAATCTTAGAGATAAAGCCAAAAAAAAAAGGCAATATAAACACAAAATCGAATGCATTTACTCAACAAAACTGTTTATTCTCGAAAAACTGCTAAATCAATTTTAATAAAATTTATATGGAACCACCTGGAAAGTATAAGCTTTCAAACAAACAGAATTTTTTAAAATCGGTCCACAATTGACGGAAATATCGACTGACATACATTAAAAAAAAAACAAAAAAAACATACATTTAGCCGAACATATAACCGTCTCCTTTTGTGAAGTCGATTAAAAAAGGTACCTAACTTTAGCAGGGATTAAATAATATTGGAGCTGTCCTTGTTTGGAAGGAAAATATGCATCTCTTTAAAAGGCAATCTGAAATGAAATTGAGGAGCGTCCCTAAGAGAGGATTAATTTACTTGCATTTACTTAGTATTAGATCCATGATATAAAAATACGACAAGAGCACCTATGTTAGTTGTTTAGCGCTATTCGAATTTATAATTAACTAGCTGATGCCCGTGGCTTCGCACGCCTGGTCATTTTAATATAAAGCTTTTGACACTCAAAAATTACGTGGCTTTTTATTGGTAAAACAATTTTCAAAGTCGGTTAAGTAGATCCAGAGATTACCCCCTAAAACCTCACAAACTTACAAACTTCACCTCTTTATAATATTATAGCATAGATAACTGCGTTTTAAATAGGCAGCGAACAAACGAGTTTAAATGGTATTATATAGTATAAAAGTAAAGATTAACAAATAAAATTAAGGAAATTTCCGATACGAATATATTCAAGACAAATCTAACACGGCGGCTATTAAGAAATGCGTTTTATGATTTAAAATATTTTTTGAACAGGAATAATATTATATAAGCTGACATTGATGATCTTGGTAATTGAAATTTTGGCTAAGTTGATTGTAATTCATATGTCAGATATAAAATTCATTATTATTGATTATTGACATTATCATTATCTTAAACTATTTCACTGACATTATTTTCTATCTTTATTATGATTCATTTATATTGATGTATGTTTAAAATACCGGACCGTAATGTATATTTTGTAATGCATTGAATCTGAAATTAATTTTATTAAAATTGTACGTAAAACAATTGTTGAATGCTTGATGGAAACGAACTGATGTAACTGACACTGACATACATACAAACATACATAGCATAAATTAATGTTATGTATCAGTTATTCAATAAATTATTCTAATTCTGATAAACAATTTAATTTACCTTGCAGGGTTCTGTAGACTGTCGTCCGTCTGCTTTCCATTTCAATTGCAATAAAATTATTGTTTTCTTGTATATGTACCTATTTAAACATATTTCTTGAAAAGGCACAAAATTATTATTCACTTGGATTATCATATATTTTTCATTTGGACTCCAAATGAAAAAAATAATCCGAGTAAATAATAATTTTGTGCCTTTTCAAGAAATATGTTTAAATAGGCCCGACTTCAAAAAAAGTTACTGTATAAACAATAAAATTAATTTTTACTTTGTAGTGGCACTTACTTTTTATTTCCAAACATTGGACGATGAAAATTATTGTTTTCTTGTATATGTACCTATTTAAACATATTTCTTGAAAAGGCACAAAATTATTATTCACTTGGATTATCATATATTTTTCATTTGGACTCCAAATGAAAAAAATAATCCGAGTAAATAATAATTTTGTGCCTTTTCAAGAAATATGTTTAAATAGGCCCGACTTCAAAAAAAGTTACTGTATAAACAATAAAATTAATTTTTACTTTGTAGTGGCACTTACTTTTTATTTCCAAACATTGGATTTTTGAAGTCCGTTCTAAAATAGTTTTTATTTAGTGCGTCAAATTGTTCACATTGTTAATAAATTAACAAAAATCTTACAGAATCAATATAGTCAAAATTACTTAATCCTATTATTGAAGTTGTTTATAAAACTACTCAACCGAAATAATTTGTGGGACCAATTTGACAGCTTTCGCTATCGATTAAATATAACAATCATAGACCCACAAATCTTGGGAAAATCAGTGTAAAAACATATTAAGTCCAAAGTCATATTTAGACGGTTAAATGACAACTGTGAATGTAACAAAAATAGACCGGTTACACGATCTGATAAGTGAACCTACAGAACGGTTTTGAAGCTACGGTTTGGACTACGGAACCTTAAAAACCTCAATAACCACTCCACTCGATAATCTAGTAGATGCCATTGAACTTTGTGTTCGGTTATACTCGTACCAAAAATGTAAACGATTGAGAAGTCACGTGGCACAATACAATACTTCCATTGCTTTCTGCCCGCAGCTTCGCTTGCATGATTAAAGAATAAAGGCACACTATTTGAACTAATATGTTACAATGATCTGAGTATTGAAGAAATATACACACGTGCAGAAGCTTTATATTTCGAAATGTTACAAAAAAACCGGGTGGGACTGTGTCGGGGCGCACGGCCGTTTGTTTGTCGTGAAAGTTCTACGCCTCATACTATTTGATCCGGTCTTGGAACCCTCTCGTTCACTCTGTGCTGGAGTTTAGGGCCCGTCATGAGCTGTAAACTTCTTATTTCCAACAATGTGCCTAATTTGATTTTGAAAACTAACGCGAGTGATATTCATATTAAATATAAATAAAACGGCAAAAAACTCAAAAAAAACTCTCTCTCTAAAAACTCTTCTTTTTCGTGAGTTATTAGCCGTTTTATTTATATTTAATGTGCCTAATGTTTATTTTAATACGGACTTTCCCACCGCTGCAGACAGATTTGTGATTCTTTTTTTTACCATCCCTTTTTTGTAAACTTTATCAAATTGAATTGAATTTTCTCGACGAGATCTTTACAACAACATCCAAATCAATATTCTACCCTATCTAAATCGCGAGATATACAGAATCAAATATCCCAAAAACATCAATTTTGCTGATTTTCTTCTGTGTCCTGCTCCCTCCCCTGCTCCTCCCGCTGTTCTGTCTTTTGACAGAACATAAATATTACATCATGAGCTGACTATACAAGCTACAACATTGCACTAATATATGATCTCTGGAGCTTATAGTTACTGAGTTATAAAAGCGAGACGATAGAAACCTTTTCGTTACGATAAGTATTTTAGTCCTGGTAAGCATCGGTACGATTTTAAAGACGTTATAAGTCAAAAAATAAATAATAAAAACCTCGTCCAACCCTGTTGCATCCTGCTATTTGACTAATGAAGCTCTGGAAAACAACAGATGGCGGTATAATCATCCAACACAGGTTTAACGAAATGGTGCAGGCCGGTGACGGGCAGCAGCTTTACCGGCGCGAAAAGCTAATCGTACATCCTGTGATTGCCATCCCGTATGTCCAGCGTGGCGATTATAAGAAAAACCCTCAAATGAAAGACACGAACAAAATATGGCATCTCTTCTCTATCCCTTAACCAATTTTGTTGAAATTAAGTTATAAGGTACCGAAGGTAACTTTTTTCTTATTACTGTATACAAATCTATTAAGTATTTTCGTGAACCCCGGACAGACAGGCTTATGATTTTGTGTTCTACTACCATCATAACTATTAAACTAAGATAAAAACTTTTTCTCGATTTTCTTCAGAGAGTCAAAATAATACTTAAAAAAAAGATTCTAAAATATCTTCAATAAACAGACAGACATTACCCTCGCTTGCACATTATACGGACCTAATAGATTTTTACACACAAGAGGTACGCTTAGTGAACGTGCTAACTTATAAGCTTTTTTTGCCACTATTTATTGGTATATAAACAAGAAGCTTCTCTATTATTATTTTTATTCTGAACCAACCAGCGAATGTCGAATTACAAACTTTAAAATGTACATCAAATATTTTGTTTTAATCTTATTTAATGTTTATTTTTGTTTAACTTTCGAGAAAAGTGATAACAAAGTTGATCAGCCAAATCCACAAGGAATATTAAACCAATTGGAAAAAATAAAGGTGCTATTCTCCATTTGGAAAACAGAAACAAATCAAAAGCTTAAATCTATAGAACTAATGATGCCACATTTGGAAGATAACTTAAACCAAAAATTATTAAATTTGAGAAATAGTATTCTTGACAAACTGGAAAAATTCAGTGACAGCAAATTAAACAATTTAGAAACAAACATTATTGAAAAGAAAAAAGAAAACTGCAATTCACATATCGTAGATAATAAAACAGTTGAGAAATTTGAAGACAATATGAACTTCAAGTTAGATTTACTAGTCAAAAATATGTCAAATCTGTTAAAAGGGAACGAAAACTGTAAATGTGAAGCTGAGAAGAAGATTATAGATTCAGAAGAGAAAATTAACAGACAATTAGAAGTCTTAGATAAGAAAATATCTTCGAAATTCGAAAAGAATGTCAGCTTACTAGATGCTTTGGTCAAAAATGTTTCCAAAGAGTTCGTAGAAAACCAGGACTACAAATCAGATGTTTTGAATAATATAACTAAAATGCAAGATAATATTAACCGACAAATAGAAATCTTAGATATGAAAATACCTGCAAACTTTGAAGAGAACATCAAATTAAATTTTGAAACTTTGACCAAAAACATTTCAAAGGAATTTGAAAGAAACGTCAACTACAATGCTATAAAGATCGCAACTGACGTTGAAGATAAACTCCACAAATTGGATGGAAATGAATATAACCCAATAAACGCTTTGGCATCATCTATGGAGAAAATACCGGAAAACCCCAGTGAGTTTTGTATTAACTAAATAAATTGGTTAAAAACCTATTTAATTTTTTATGTAATGTAATTTAGGGAAAATTTCGTTCTACGACGAAAGAGGCCTGGTTCCTATCTCATGGGTCTCGAGCCTAGTTTAGGAACCAGGTGCTCCACCACTGAATAAATAATGGTACAAATCCACTGTAATATTACTCAATCTTTTTTAATAAATTATTATTATTACTCATGTTACATATTTTATGTACACAGACTAACTTAGTGCATATTATGCATTATCAACAATAATATCTACTACAGAATAGATAGGCGCAGAATAAATAATAGTACCAGGTGCAGGTCAAATTAAGAACCACCTTTTTAGAAGTTAGTAAATACTACAGTTTCAATATTTCTAAGTGCTTGTAATAAAAGCTTGGTAAGACAATGGTAAGCCTCTTACACAAGAGCCCACGTAGTTGTACTACCTTTGTCAGATAGGTAGGTATTCAACCTCTAAGCAGTATTTATGTGTTTTGGTTTAAAGGGCAATGTCTCCAGCAAAGTTACTGGGCAATGAGATTTAAAACCAATGTCTCAGGGTGACGAGCGCAGTGCACTGACGCGCAAGATTTGGCAACCAAAGTTCTGGGTGGCACTGCAACTGTTATGGGCAGACGTGACGATTAATTGTAATCACGCAAGTGATTACAATTAATCGTCACGATTGATCAAATCACGATTAATCGTCCTGATTGCAGGCAAGCAAGTTGCTCGTCTAGTCGGAATAAAAAAAGTCTATATGTAAATAAAAAGCATGAATTTGTTTTACAGAGTTGCTGTGTAAGGAGTTCTCAGTTAGCAGTGGCAACTGCACTCCGTGGTACTCGATGAACAATATGACTCTCTTCCCCAACGTGACGGCGAAGAGGAACTCCACTGGACACCTCACGTACTTCGAGTTACACTTCGCTGCACAAACGGACGGATGGGTGCGTATCCACCTGTCGGAGAAAGAAGACTTCTCGGTGGGCTCGGGAGTTCGATGTGCACTATGTAAGTGCATACATCTACGAGTACGTGATAACACTGCAGTATTGCTTGCTAGCTTATCGCATGAAGTAGTGCTGGCCTCTGGTGCACAGTTTGTCAGGTCAATCAAGGGCCTCTGACATGGTTTAACGGCTGCTTAACGTGCACAGAAAACCGCACAATACTCAGAAGTCATTAGAGCGGAGCCTAGAATCGAACCCGTTATCGTTGGATTCTAATTCTCACTAGTTTGTAAACTGCTAAGCTACCAATTTGGTTAAAAGACAATCGTGTTAATAGATTACTGGCTGCGCTCTATCGCTTCACCCGTTACTATTATAAAACGTGTTGTGTTGTGAATTGATATGACCTCAAGTGTTTATGTATCTGGAAGATAATGCTTGCTAACATTAAGTTCGCCTATGTACCTAATCCTAGTCAGCCGTTTCAGTGCTAAGTGGCAACAATTATACTAAGGTATATACTTACACACAGTTTGGCATTTATGGTACCTAATAGTGGGACTAGGTTATTTTTTTTTAAAGTTTGAGTGTCGAGGCGAGCGACCAGCACGATAGACGTCACGCCTGCACGTAACGGTTACAGTGCCACCCATAAGTATTGTTGCAAAATCTTGCGTGTCTCTGTACTGGGCTCCTCACACTGTGACATTGGTTATTAAGACTCATTGCTCACTAATTTCGCTAGAAACATTGCCTTTCAAACCGAAACGGAAATGTTTACACACTACTGCTTGGCGGTTGAATTTCTGGCAAAGATAAGTGACTTGACCAGCGGACTCTTGCGTAAGAGGTGTACAACAACAAAAAATATATATTTATATCTTGTTTTTTGATCATTGTCAACAGGGGTTGGAGAGGACAATAACAAATATACGAGACTATTTTATATGACAGACCTTGTTAAGACCGTTTACTCTCCCGGCATACTTTCCTCTACTCATTTTATGTCCTTTTACATCAAAATAGATAATGGTAAGTAACACATAATATTAAAATGTTGTGTAATTATATAACAAATATTACGTTGGTATTTTCAACAATATTGCGTTCATACGGGTCCACACGACAAGCTCCTTTGTTTAGAACTGATTACACTTTTGAAGTCAGTTTATGCTAGGGGGCCGCTTTACAAAGTCGTATCTGAAACTAGCTGCGCTCCGCGGCTATGCCTGATTGCCCATTTTTCAGTATCTTGTTTTATTTCAGTACCTATAGGTATTAATTATACTAAATATAATTAAAATTAGTTCAGCCTTCATATATATATTTATCCATTGTTCCACGAATAGCACTGCAGTGGAATTCCTTAAGCCAAAGCGATTTGTTGCAATCAGATTTTCAAAGTAATATCGACAGTCAACGCGCCGCATGAAGTGCACGTGATAGTGAAAATCTGATTGCAACCAGATAGCTAATTGCCCCGCTGATGTACAAAGAAGATCAGATTTTAAATCTGTCGAATTCGAGACTATGTTTAATTCTAAAAACTAAATGCAATTTGTCGTCAAAAAGTCTACTGCCTAATTGCAATGATTAGATATTATTTAGGACGATGCATGAAAATATTTCAACATGATCTCTATGACGTGTGAATTGGCTTTCATGATTAGAATTTGATGTCGCAAGTAACCTGTGTCGTCTCGTCCATTTTGTCTAATAGATACATAATGAATTATATCCCAGAACTATCGTGCAACAATGAGTGTTTAATTTAGTCGAACATTGATAAAAATATGCATAGTGATTATGTCGCACAAGAGAGAATTGCCCCCTGTTTTGCTGGTCTAATAGCTCTCATATAATGGACTCAGGAATGCTGCAGTTTGGCAAGGATGGTGACAGCGCTCCACTTATATCCTTCTCTGACGCCAGCCTTGGGTCACTCACCTACTACAGATTCTGTGCCAATGATTTATGCGATGGCGCAAAGTTCCGTTTCTGCCCTGTTCCTGTTGGAGGTAATATACAAACATAGTTCATTTATTAATCAATTTAAATCCTGTAATGTTAAATATGCTCAGTTATGAAAAAAGGCCCATATCCAGGTAGTAAGAATATAGCAGCTATATGTTTATGATTCACCTAGCAAGCTGTTTTATGTATAAAGCGCGGTGACTGCTATCTAATTACGAAGACCGCAGCCGGAGGATGCAAAGAAACCTTAAATATTTTTTCTATAATTAAATTACATTTTAAGTCCAACCTTAAATAATATGTACTTGCGGCCCAATGCTAGGTACCGAGAAGTGCCAGAATAGTGAGATGCGCCATGGAGCAGCAGTGCTGCATCAACACCTCGTTGCCTGCATTAAGGTCAATGAGACAACGGAGAAATAATGCAGGGTAGCACTTATTTACGTAGAGCTATCCAAAGCCAAGGTAGCTGCAAAAAAACATGGTATTTTGTCTAAGGTTAGGCGGTACTTCACACCGGGACAGCTTTTGAATCTTTATCAAGCACAGGTCCGATCTTGTATGAAGTACTGCTGCCACCTCTGGGACGGTTCTGCCAAGTATCAACTCGAGTCTTTGGATTCAATTGAGAGACTTGCTATCAGGCTCATTGGGGATGACACTCTGGTAAAGAGTAAGCTTCAAAGTCTGGCGCATCGACGTGAGGTAGCAAGCCTGGCGGTATTCTACAGATTGCACTATGGAGAGCGTGCACAAGAACTGCACAACCTGATTTCCCCATCACCTTTCCATCACCGTACGACTAGACGATCACCAAAGCGCCACCCTTTCATGGTTGAAATACCTCGCACAAGAACGAAGCGTTACGCTTCTTCATTTATTATAAGAACTGCAAAGGAGTGGAATGCCCTGCCCTCGTCAGTGTTTCCGGTAAATTATAACCCCGGTGTGTTCAAGTCAAGAGTGAATAGGTATCTACTAGGCAAGCGTGCTACACCTTCGACCACATCATCGCTTTCCATCAGGTGAGATCGTGGTCAAACGATTGTCTAGTCCGTAATAAAAAAAAAAAAAAAAAAACTGCCCCATATAATAATCACGCAGCACTATATCCTGTCGTTGGACAGACAGCGCGGAATAAGAACATTTTGTTGTTATTTTTGTTGTGGACCTAATAAGATACAAAGGAGCAGTAAAATAAATCAATGAACTTTCCTAAATACTTTGGTATTTGTAGTTTCAGGCGTATTTAAAAGTTAATCGAGTGTATGTTAAAAAGTCAACTGTGTACATGATATCACTTTTGTATGTTGTTGTTGTATTAACAATGAAAAAAATATACTGTTCTGGTACATTTATATCCACTTTTTGTAAATCAGTACATTTAGATATTTTTGTTCATTCGTTATACATTTGGTTATACATATTTACAAATCACAGCCTCATACTGCGCGTTCCGTCACAGATTCACTAAATAAACGAAAAAAAGCACGAGCAAACTTGCGCAGGCTAATTACGTGAGCCTGCCGAAATTGCGGGCTACTGACTGACTGACTGACAGACAAACAACACACAGCCCAAATAAGTGGATCTAGGGATTTTAAATTTGGAGGAATATTCCTTTATTATCCTAGAGGTGCACTACTGATGTAACTATAAACTAGAAAACTTGAATACAAACTCCAAAGGAAATACCCCTTTCTGCGGGAACCCTTTAATTTTTCGGGATAAAAAGTATTTAATGTTCTACCTCGTAGTAAGAACTCAAATTATGCCAAGTTTCATTTGAATTAATTCAGTATTATGGACGTGACGCGCTGCCAAGATACAGACTGACAGACAAAAATGAAAAAATACACAGTTTTGGCTTCACACAGAACAGACTACAAAAAAAACTAATTTTCGTCAATGTACGGAAATTGCACCCATATTCCGCAGGAACCTTTTTATTTTTCGGGATAAAAAGTATCCTCAATGTTCACCCATTATATAAACTATGACTGTGCCAAGTTGCATCATAAACCATGCAGTAGTTTCAGCGTCATACGTGTTCTATTAAAGAACTTTCAATCCCTATTCTGCGGGAACCCTTAAATTTTTCGGGATGAAAAGGATCCAGTGTCCTACCTCGTAGTATGAACTCAAATCATCCCAAGTTTAATTTGAATTCATTCAGTAGTTACAAACAGATAGACAGACAAATATGAAAAATAAAAAACAGTTTTGGCTTCAGTACCGAATAAAAACAGCCTCCAAAAAAAATACTAAAAAATATCTTCATTATACAGAATTGGGCCTGTTATAGTTTTATTAAATGAAGATTGTGACGGTGCTTTAGGATGATTTATACTTTATCCACCTCATACACACACGCATTGCTGCATGCATACAAACATACATACATTTACGTTTGAATTATTCGTTTAATTGCCGAGATAGTTTTGAAATCGTTTAATAATACATTTTTTTATAATTTCTGAATTATGTTATTATTGCTATGAAATATTATTGTTTCCAGGATTTCCTTGTAAGGAGGAGTCACTTGCCTATAACAGCTACACTCCGTACTATTCGATGAACGAAGATAGTCTCAACCACGTCACGCTGAAAAGAAACTCGACCGGACACCGCACCTACTTCGAATTGCACTTCGCCGTACAAACGAGCGGATGGCTGGGTATCACGCTGTCGGAGAAAGATTCTTTCTCGGGTAATGGATATGAACTAAGTAAGTACATTCACCTAAGTAATATCAATAATCTTAGTGTAATAGTAGAATATGGTCAAAAAGTAATAAAGGGCAACTTTCCGAAGAGATAAAGCGGAAAAAAAGCTAAGATAAGATAAGAAACAATTTATTCTCACATATTGTACACAGCAACACATAAATCAACAGAGAAACTTAACCAAAAACAAGCAACTAAGCTCCTGTGTACAAAGATCGCTGCCATGTACAGTGCTGCCAGAAAAGGCCTAAGCTCAGCAAAAAAGCACACATTGACATAATACGCATTCTACCAATGGCGCTCAGACATGGGTATTCCTTACCATGTTCGAAACACCAAGCTGCGCTCCAAGACTGAAATTGCCGACGTAACTGAAAAACCCGCCAAACTGAAATGGACCTGCGCTGTCACGTCTGCCGCATGCCGGAAGAGCTGTGGCCCAAAATAGCTATCATGTGGCGTCAGGATATAGCGAGGCCTCGTCCTGGGTGACCACGCAGTAGATGACGGAACTGTTATCCGGGATCCGGGACTTTATGTTTTTTAAAAAAGAAAACTATAAATCACTAAACAAATAAATTATTTTATTTCGAATAAAATACAAATTAAATTAGATTTAGTAAAGTACGAGTACTCCGAGGAAAGGTTTTAGATCGTCTGTCTGTTTCTAATTATGAACTGATGACCTACTTATGCAAAGATGCTAATGAAGCACCTTTCATCTACTATCTCATACAAAAGCAAAGGTATAACAGAACGAACTAGATTCTTCAGTCATCTATTCCATAGCCCAAGATCGTAAAGCCTGGAGTCATAGTGGGAGGCATTTGCCCAGCATTGGGACACTACATATATTATTGCATCACCAACTAAAAGGTATTTAATCTCTTATTCTCTCCACACTAAGGTTGTCTGAAAGAAATCACTCTTTAGCGATAAGACCGCCAATTGTACTCTTTAATTTATATCTTTGTTTGTATTATTTTTTGGTGTGCAATAAAGTGTATTGTGTACATGCTGACTGTAACTGTAATGGTTTAAAACAACAATTGTGTTTATAGCTTATAGTAGTGACCGCGGTTTACTTGCGTGGACAATGACAAGAATATAATATCTGCTAGTAATGATACTAGGTTACTCGTATAATAGCATAACCTTAAGTATCCATCCGTGCCGTGGTGATCTCGGCTTGGAATAAGACCCCTCCCAATCCTCCCGTGACGACTAAGGGAATATACACCAGAAGATGGGCAGCAGCGTCCTCCCTCCGAGTATATATTTATAACACTGCGGTCACCAATGTGCCTGCCAAGGGTGGTGACTATGGAAAACCACCACGAGGGCGTAGTATCTACCAATATGATACACACACTGCCCCCGGCGCCTCCGTTATTCCTGGCACTGGTAGCAGCCACGGTAACGGTAGAACAGGAGGTGCTAAAGATACCAACCCCCACGATCTCTGGATCTGGCAACTTACGCAAAAAATAACTCACGCACGCACCTTGAGGACCGGTGATAGAGCTGGAAGAAGTAGTAAGTAAGTTGCGCTGGGATATTATAGGTTTATCATAAGTCGGGAGAGGATACGATGACCCTCAATTTCGGTAACTTACTCTAATACCGGGAGGGCAACCAGCAGTCCCAACAAGGTATCTGGTTTCTCTTCCACAAGTCCCTCGTCAACAACATTGTGAAGATCGAAAGCGTTTTGATCATGGTGGCATACTTTATACTCGGAATTACCGAACGATAAGTTCTTCTTCTAGCGTGTCAATGATTCGATAGTTGTAACTTATATACAGTTGGACCAGAAAGTTGCCACCTCGATCGCGCTATCTGTGGCCTCCATTAGGTCCTTTCTAGTGCAGGTGTTCGGGCACGCGGGGCTTTCGAGCAAATGCGGCATGGTTTGAGTTGGGGCACCACAACCGCAATGCACTTTGGATGGATTAATGATGCCCCATTTACTCATATTATATCTACACCGCCCCACACCAGCTCGGAGCCGATTTAGGCAGCTCCACACAGGCCAAGACTGGTCATAACCGGGAGGAAGAGCTTCTTTTTGAGCTACGTAGTCAGGTGGTGTGGGGTGATTATTCTGCCACAGTTGGACTTTGGCTTTGAATGGGTGGAGTTTTGCTGACTCTGTAGACCGCATGAAGCTATTACGGCTTTTCAGTCTAGCTGGAGGTATTTTATGACTGAAGAAGGGATGCCGGTTATCAGTCTCTGGCTTAAGCTTTTCTGTTGTGCACGCGACATCCCGTCTTACGTCAGGTGGTGCTATACCTGCCAAAGGATAGAGCATATCCAACGGTGTTGGTTTTAAGCAGCCAGTAATTATCCGGCAAGTCTCGTTCAAGGCTGTATCGACGTGTTTGACATGGGCGGATCGGTGCCACACGGGACACGCAAATTCACCTGTGGAATAGCACAACGACATGCCAGTTGTGCGAAGCACATGTGGTGATGCTCCCCACTTAGTTGTTGTTAGGCGACGAAGCAAGTTGTTGCTTCGTCAAATGGGTTGGCGGAAATTGTTCACGCGGTCAATTCGGAGTTACTTTAGACCCACAGCAAAAATAGAACACAGAAACCCTCTGAGTATACAATCAAACTTATGGCAGAACGAGGCGAGATGAGGCTGCAGTCTTTAGTGGATATCCACTGATCTCCAAGTGGATGCGACACCATTTACGTTCTTGTAATCAGAGTACTAATTGTATTAAGAACATAATAGAGTACAACAAGGGCTTCAAAGTGCTCGCAAGAGATCTGTCTATTAGGCAAAGCTTGCTGACGAAGCTGAAGACTGACAGTGGCAGAATCGTTTCATCGAAGCTAGAGATTTTGAGTGAGCTTGAAAAGTTCTATGGGCAATTATACACCTCATCGAGTAGTCCTCGCAGCATGACTAACGATGCAAGAGCCTGTTTGACTTGACATTATACCGAAGATATTCTGGACGTCAGCTTATACGAGATCAGAATGGCTCTCAAACAGCTTAAGAGCAACAGTACGCAGTAACGCTTTCAGTAGCTCTGTCGTTATTCCATTCTCACCTAGTGCCCTAGAGCCTGGTGAGAATGGAATAACGACAGAAATGACTGAAAGAGACTGAAAGCGGACGGAACACTGGTACTTAAAGTCCTTCAGAAGCGGTTTAACTCCGTCATCCTCGAGGGTACTACACCAGAGGCATGGCACAGGAGTCTAGTGGTGTTGTTCTTTAAAAAAGGTGATAACAACCTTTTGAAGAATTATAGGCCCACTTCGCTGCTGAGCCACGTCTGTAAGCTATTTTCGTGAGTAGTTACAAACCGTCTCGCTTATAGGTTTGATGAATTTCAGCCTCCCGAACAAGCTGGATTCCAGAAAGGCTTAAGCCCCGCAGATGTATTTGGCCTAAATTCAGCAGTGGACTTCTAAAGGTTCACATGATGATCATGATGAAGTATCCATCTGGACAATAACGCTTCCTAGCATTCGGTTCGCCTAGCTACCTCTAGTTTCGTTTGTGCAATTAAGAATATTCTATTATACCAAGTTCCATAAACCAGTTCAAACGTTTCGGAGGTTATACAAAACATACACACATAGGTACTACTAACACAGAGTTTCACATTTATAATATCAGTATGACTAAGTACTTGTTAATAAATAGCTTGTTTTGTGATTATTGTCAACAGCTATTGGAGAGGATCAACAAACGATATTGTATTATAAAGGACCCCGTGTTCAGGAGGTTGACACACCCGGCATACTTTCCTCGACTGAATTCAGGGCCTTCTACATAAAAATAGATGATGGTAAGTTGTGCCTATTCTTATGTTTTTGTATTAAAAAAATATCACTAAGAAATTTAATGCATTTTTTCGCTTTGTGTGATGCAAAAACACACAGAAAAACAGAGTTTTTTATATAAAGCAAAACCCCTTTATTTTTCTTCATTGTTAGACTTATTGTTACTTAATGCTTTCTTATAACTATTTAATATAAACTTAGAATAATTTACTGTGACCCGTTTTGCAAAGCATTATTTTAAGCCTTTATTTCACATGCATTTGTACGCTCTGAAGCCGCATGTTTGCAGAAAATTACATCGAAATCGGCTTAGCCGTTTTGACGTTCAAGCGAGCAGCAGCAACCTACCAAAATTATTCCGATTTCCGTGTGAAGTTACCATTTTCCGAGATAAATATATTTTGTTGGTCTCTGTACTGTACAGGTATGCATATATGCATTATACTTACATCATATCCATATTCTGTGCCTATTTACAAAATTTCATTATAATACGTTAAGCTGTTTTGGATTTACGATCTCTCTGCGGGAGCTTTTGTTTTCCCAGTATTAAAAAGTATTCTATGTGTGCCTTTAAAAGCCTCAGATTGAAACTATTATAGAGTTTACTAGCAGTACCCGCGGCTTTAAATGCATGATCATTTCTGAAATTTGATCAAATTTCCTTCAGCCGTCAAAAAGATTTTATCGATTGCTCAGCTTCTACTCATCGGACTGAGATACCACGTAGGTACACAATTTTTTTAGTCAAACCGTAAGCTTTCCAACAATGAAAATTGCATCACATTATGTGATGCCTGAACAAACATAAAGACAAACAGACTTATTTAATAATGTTATATTCTTGTTCAGTAGCTTATTTCAAGTACCTTAGAACTTTTTTTTTAATTCTCCTTTTGTATTGCCTTTTTGTATTTATTTTTTATTCTAATTATAGATATTTATTGCTTCAAAATTAACATAATTTTGGAACCCTAACCTGCAGGAACCCTTTATTTTTTCGGGATAAAAGGCTTATTTTATTTAACGCATCATATAAACTATGTCTGTGTCAAGTTGCATCAAAATCTGTTCAGTAGTTTCAGCGTGATAATACGTGTTCTTTTAAATAACTTTCATCCCCTATAATGCCGGAAATGTTTCATTTATCGGGATGAAAATTATCCAGTTTTCATTTGATTTCATTACAGTGTCCCACCTCGTAGAATGTACTCAAATCATACCAAGTTTCATTTGAATTCATTCTGTATTTTCGGCGTGATGCGTGGTTTCAAATAATGAATGACAAAACAATTTTAATTTAAAAATCATACCAGTAATAAATATTTTACTGTAATAAATACAATAAAGCAAAATAAAACGTCAAAAAACTATTGAAATAAAATTACACACATAATTATTCAAATTTAACAATGTCATCATATGTATAGAATGATTGGTCAACAAGCCAACATTTGAATTTGTATTTAAATGATTCCTTTGACGGTTGTAGACCGCCAGCACCATCACGTGCACTAGTTTGGACGTCTTGGCCAGCTGCTGCGGCACCGCTCGCAGCTGGTGTATATTCCGCGTGCTATACTTGTGCCCGTCCCCGAGCCTAGAGTATTCGTCCAGGTGGTCTCTAGCATACAGAGCCGTCTGAAGGCATAATAGTGATGGGAGGGTCAGTATCTTCTTGGACCGGAATAATGGAAGTGCCGATTCATTTTGTGCTACTCCCACTTTGGCCCTAGTTGCTCTTTTATGCATTGTGAAAACGAGCTGCCAATATGCTGCCTGTCCCCAGAGCTCGACGCCATATTGAGCACTCCCGCACATATGCAAAATAGCAGTTCTGGACCATGCTACAAAGCGGATATGCCACAGCGCGAAGCAAGCACGTCCGATTTATTCACATAATGTGTTTATGTGGCCCTCCCAGATGAGACTGCTATAGACCTGGAAACCCAAAAACATGGTAGTTTTTACCTGATCTATCTCAGAGTTCCCAATTTTGACTGTGAGTTGCCTGTATGTACGGCCTGACAGGTTAAAGTGCATGAAGCGGGTCTTGTTTAGGTTCAAAATCAATCCGTTGATTTTGCACCAATAGCTCAGGTCACTTGTTACTTCAACTTTCGCTCCAGCTGGTCTATTGTTGGAGCGGAGACGATTGCCGCGACATCATCCACATACATTAGTATGTAGCCTTAACGAACATTCTCTGGCAGTCGTTGAGGAGAAGGGACAGCATAATGTTGGAGAGCGATGAGCCCTGCGCTACTCCAATCACGGTTTTTCGCGACTGTGATTTAACCGTGGCACGGTAACAAGTCATTCCGTTCTGTATTTTTGATACATTGTGTTAAATTATTGTAATTTACGTAGAAAACTCAAACTTTTTGAAATGTAAAATACTGCCCATGTTACTCGCTGACAATGAAACATTAAAAACAATTTTTAAAATTGGTTCTGTATTTTTTGAGTTTTTCCATTACAAACAAACAAACACTTAAACACACAATGAAATTTATTCCTCTTTATACTATTAGTGTAGACATCTATCCGCCCGAGCCGTAGGCGAGGGTAGATAGATATTGAAGTCATAAAATGCCTTGTTTTATAAACAAGCTATACACTCTGATTTGCACTTCGATTACGAGGAAATGAAAGAGTGATATTGTAAACCAAATATTTAAATACTGCTAAGAAAAGGCGAGGGTTTCTATTCCAACCCTATTTTTTTATACTTTCTACCATGTGACATTAAGCTTGTCAAGGAGACCTTAGAATTAGAGAAGGAAATTTAGTTATGCACTAGCTAGAGCATACAATGCAGTTTTTAACAAGGGAGGTCCTATGTAATAAAACAGCAAATAGCCGTGATATTCTCGACCTATCTAAGGCTACGTAAATTGCAATAATTTAACACAATGTATCAAAATACAGAACGGAATGACTTGTTGCCATGGAAACGAACTAATAACAAGTCTGTCAAGTATGTCAGTAATAATGCAGTTGTCTATGGTCAAAAAAGACCACGATTGTTGCTGCCAAAGATTTTGAATTACGCTTACTGAAGTATTTTTTTAGAAGTTACAGCGGGTTTATAAATACTAAAACTAAGAAAAATGCCACGGTGTGAGCGCTCTCCGTGCAAAGCCGGTATGAGTCACTAGTTTAGGATAAAATAGCTTGTTTTATGCCCTTGTGCCGTACCTATTCATAACTATTTTTCGTATATGCACTTGTTGTACAATCTACTATTTCATGAAAATAGAATCTGCTGTTTACGAATACATTTTTTGTTTCGTGTTTTGCAGCTTTAGAAAATAGTGCTATATAACTTTTTGTTCGTTATAAGCATTATAACTTATTTGACGAAAAATATACACAAAGTTGTTATACTTTTGAATACATCTAGATGGATTTCCCACAAATATTGCATTTTTAACAGTTCCCTTATCTAGCACATAGATCCGTAATAAAAAACTCACTCTGTAATCACTGTAGTCTAATAGAGATTAAAATATGCATAGAGATTAAGTCGCACACAAGGGTGTTTTTCGATCTCAAACAGCCTTCAAATTAATTATTCAGGACATCTTCAGTTTGGCAAGGAAAATGACAGCGCGCCACTTATAACGTTTCCCGACGCCGACCTCGGGTTGCTCAACTACTACAAAATCTACTCCAGTTTTTATAGCAAAGGTGCACAGATCAGTTATTGCCCTGCTCCTATTTAAGGTAAGATACAAATTGTTCAGTTAATGAACATTTGAATACTCTAATGTAAATTAGAAACTAATATTTGTAACAAATAAAATAAACCGCATAGTCGTCGTATGTGAAAACGTAGTCATAGATTTTCCTCCAAAACTGCAAAATATTTTCATCTCAATATACAATTTTATAAAAAGTAGTTTCTTGAACATGATTAAAAGTGCTAACTATGCACGTACGTATTTAACGTCAATAATTGCCACTCGGTAACATTAGCGGTTCGAACATTGGGCGTCGGCCCTGCAACAATTACTTGAGTCCGGAATTCGATGCGACCGCTCCTACGAATAATAATATTTGTAGGATCGCTCAAACTCGGTAAAGGGAAGTCGTGAAGAAGTCAGCAAGAAACACAGATCAGAAAACCATACACACACATACTCGCCTTCACACACACCCTCACACACACATACCCACCCTCGCACAAACGAGATACACACGCAAACACACACACACACACACAAAGAGAGACAAACACACATTCAAACAAAGAGAGAGAGAGAGAGAGAGAGAGAGAGAGAGAGAGAGAGAGAGAGAGAGAGAGAGAGAAGAGCTAGTTTTGTTCACCTGAGTTACGAGACGAGCAGGTTGTTCACCTGATGGTAAGCGCTGCACATAGCAATGAACTACGTGGTGGATTATGGCTCTTTTTTTCTCTCTGTCGCTCTCTCTCCCTCTTTCAATGAAAGAAAGCCCGTGTCCCAACCGTGGGTACGTAATAGGTTGATGATAATTATTCAACGACATCCTACAAAAGTTTTTTTTGACTGAGATTTTTGGTAGGTCTCATTGTAAACAAATAACCCTAAAAACTTTTTTTTATGTTTTTCAGGTTCTTCATGAACGATCAAAAAGATCGTTAACTTATCGCCATCCCATACAACGTGTCCAACTCTCCTTGCTACCCCAAGACACATACATGCTGCAGCAACTGACGTCACATTGTCTCCCTCCTGCCACGAGGCACATACGTACTGCTGCTACTGACGTCACCTTGTCTCCCTCCTGCCACGAGGCGCATACGTACTGCAGCTACTGACGTCAACTTGTTTCGCTCCTGCCACGAGGCGCACACGTACTGCAGCTACAGACGACACATTGTCTTCCTCCTGCCACGAGGCGCACAAATGTTGTTGTTTTGTTTGTAGGTTTTATTTTGAATTACCCTTTTGTATATAGTATTATTCTGTTCATCGCAAGAAGGTTGAAGGTTGAAAGGTTGAAAAGTACTGGTTTAACGCCAGTAAGCGTAATTCAACCTCCTTTGTTTGTTTGTAAAAGCGGGTGGGAAGTATACGAGTATTATGTTGAAGATTCTGACATCGTCCGACCCGGAAACCTCATTGTATTATTATATATTTTTCATCCTTTGGGCAGTCAACAAGGCCGGTAAAATATTGTAGGAAGGAAATTAAGTTTCAATTTCGTGCTGCAGCACTAAACTAAATCCCGGGAAAATATTTGAGAGCTAATAATTTTATCTAGTAGGAAATTCAAAAGAAGCGATTTCTTTTTCGAAAACCTGTACCTATCTCATATATATATGTCTAGGAGATAACATAATTCTTGAAGATAGGTCATAGAATATATATATGAGATAGGTACACGTTTTCGAAAAAGACATCGCTTCTTTTTCTATGACCTAACTTCAAGAATTATGTACCCAAATAAGCAACCTTCACATGATGGCAACCAGTACCAATAATGACATTCAATTCAAGATCTTTACAAAAGAACAATGGCGAACTCCCATACTCATTTTTATGTCATCAAAATTCACGGCATCTTTAGACAAAAAATATTGCTAGTATTATTACGAAATTACAAAACAATATGTTTAGATATGTTGCTGCTGTTTCACTGTGCAGGGAAACAGTTGTCCAATATTAGCACAAATATTTTGCATCAATTCTCTGCACCAAATACTTTAATTACACAAACCTTTGTGTCTTTTGTATTTAATGTTCAATACTTTAATCCACACGCCCTAAGTACTAGTATTTCTTTCACGACCTGGATGACTGGTATATAATGCTGTTTAACATTCTTCCTTGTACATTATTTTTGTGCAAAACAATTAAATAAATAAATAAACACAAGTAACCTATCAACATTTCCATACATTTCCATTATATTCTCTTTGCTATAATGTTTTGTTTGTAGGTTTTATTTTGAATTACCCTTTTGTATATAGTATTATTCTGTTCATCGCAAGAAGGTTGAAGGTTGAAAGGTTGAAAAGTACTGGTTTAACGCCAGTAAGCGTAATTCAACCTCTTTTGTTTGTTTGTAAAAGCGGGTGGGAAGTATACGAGTATTATGTTGAAGATTCTGACATCGGCCGACCCGGAAACCTCATTGTATTATTATATATTTTTCATCCTTTGGGCAGTCAACAAGGCCGGTAAAATATTGTAGGAAGGAAATAAGTTTCAATTTCATGATATTTTAAATTGATTTTTTAACCAGGCTTTTCCTAGCTTACATGCTATGTTGAAAAACGTAGCAAAATAATTACTTAAGTTCTGTAGAAAAGATATTTCAAGACGCTGCAAGATTTAACAAATAAAATTTCGCCGATGTTTTTTAGACACTAAAAATACCTTAAACAATAGCATAGCAGAACTTTTAATATAACAAGTTCCACAGTGAGCGATAAAATCCATCCGTAAAATCATTTTTGTTTGAGCATAACGTAAAAACTACGAGACCGACTGCACTGCCGTTTTCTTTATTGCCCAAGCTATAGAATAATGAAGTGTTTCAAATGTTAATATTTTGTTGTTTTCTTGGTCAACGCGAAAAGCCCGATAATGTTATGGAATTACGAAGTTAGGTTAATATAAATGGCGTAGATTGTATAGTGTGGAATGTTAGTTTGATGTCCTACATTTATAAATGGCGTAGATTGTATAGTCTGGAATTTTATTTTGATGTCCTACATTTATAAATGGCGTAGATTGTATAGTGTGGAATGTTAATTAGATGTACAAGATTTATAAATGGCATAGATTGTATAGTCTGGAATATTACACATACACATTTAAAGTATTTTTATTTTTATTTTACCAATTAAATAATAAGCAATTTTCATATAAATTATGTTAAAGTAGCTGTACCCGCAGCTTTGAACGCTTGGTTTTTTCTTTAGGTTAAAAGCACTATATGTGCTATTCCAGGTTCTAAAATACCAACATTTGATCAAAATGTCTTGAGCCGTGAAAAATATATTTATCGATTGCTCGGCGAATACTCATTGGATTGCAATACCAATTACACCCGTTTTTAAATCAAACCCGAAGCTATCCAACAGTGATAATCGTATTGCAATCGGTCCAGTAGTTAATGCGTGATGTGCCAATACACAAACAGGAAAGTAAGAAAAAAAAAGCTGTTGCTTATGTTAAGTACCGTAAACTATATATTTTTACTTATATTCTTTGCTCAGTCTTTTTGTACCTATTGCTTTATTATAAGTATAGACAGGCCAGTCGCACTCCGCAATAAGTACAAATATTAAACCTACACTTTGCGGCCGCAATATTAGGGTTGAATCAGTAGTGTCAAGCGTGCGCTCGATGAGTACCGCGCGCCGTTTGCTTACGATAAAGTACCTACTTACGTAAAGTTTTGTCAAATGTTATTTAATTATGAGTACCAAGAAGAAACTTAGAATGTACTGCATAGCATTCGGTCTGACAAGTGTCGTAAAATACCCAAACACTGTAATTTTATTATGTAGGTAGACATTTTTTTTCCTTCATTATTCAGACCGGCATTATTTATTCCTAAAAATGCAATACCTATTAATTTATAATCAAATAATGAAGTACTAGGTCAATTCTGATAAGAATGTCATTATATGTAGTTAATAGAACTACATATCAACATTTATAATAATAAGTAAAAAAAATATACATTATTACGTCATTGTTTATTCTGTTACAATATCTAAGTCATATCATATCACAGAATAATTACTAGTACAAAACCTAGTCATATCTTGATACAACCCTGCCATGTGAAAAAGTGACAGAGCGATTCTGAAACGGTTAGAGCAATGGAAGCTGTCGCGCGTTGTGATACGGTACATTTCTAGCCTGCACGCAATGGGTGAGCGCCTTCTAGGTAAATATAATTGAAAGATCGCAGCGCTGTGCAAGTTAAATTACACTTTATTGCGTTGTAGCTAGAGTTGCTATGTATTTAAATGACTTTACTCAGTTATCTTTTTGTACTTGTAATATTATTTATCCTGTGATATAGATTAAATATGTAACATAATAGATAGATGGACTAACTCTTTATTGAACACCACATGTACAACAAGACATTATATCTAAAAATACAGTTTAACAAAGAGTGTCACAAGGGGCGGTCTTATTGCTCAGAGCGATCTCTTCCAGACAACCATGCACGGAGAGGAATAACGGGACAGGGGACGTAAGGGACGGTGGTTATCAATACTAAACATTCATACTAATATATGTAAACACATAAACATATATATGTATTAATATATATATACCTACACAAATAACAATAACAGAATTGAGACGTAGCAGCTCAGCTAGTGCGATAAATAAAACATTTTAACATGAAGTTTTTTTTATGATTTTATAGCAGTTAACGCCTGCTTAGCTTAAATATATATAATAATTTTCTAATGGAAAAATTTGGATCACGGACGAGATTCGAACTCGCATACTGTGCCTCAGCGCAGCACATGCCTTTGAGTTCGAATCTCGTCCGTGGTCTAAATTTTTCCATTAGAAAATTATTATGAAGTTTAAAGACGTTGAGTGAAGGTATGATATCTACAGGTAGGGCATTCTACAACCGAACAGCTTTGACTGAATAGGACCAATCATAGAAATTAGTTCTGTGGATAGGTGTATTTAAGATAAGATTCTCCGATAACCTTACTCTACTATTTCTGGAAGTGAGGAGGAAGTCAAAACGTTCCTGGAGGTAGCGCGGGGAAGAGGGGTTGAACAGAATACTGTAAAGGAGGGACAATATATGAGCATTCCGGTGACGTAGAATGGGAAGCCAGTTAAGTTTAGCGCGATATTCAGAAACATGGTCACATTTACTTAGGCCAAATATGAACCTGATACAGAAATTTTGGAGGCGCTCAAGTTTATTTAGCTGGTCCTCGGTTAGGTCAATATAACAGGCGTCAGCGTAATCGAGAATAGGAAGCAAGTGAGGGCGCCAATAGTTCGAGGGACGAGGTTCGAGATGAAAAATTGAGTGAATATTATTTTACGTAAACCAACAACTTTGGTGAGATATTTATTTAAAGTTTATGGTAAAATAAGAGCAATTAGTTAAAGTGTGTGAAAGGTTTTTCCGGATATGTTGATATTAAATATTTTCTGGGAAACTTCAGTTTCTACAGTATCCAGGGATTCCTGGGTGAATGTTGGGGAGATATTTGTCTATTTTCTTCAGCTGTTACAGTAATATTTTTGGATTGCAACGGATAATCTTTTGAAGTACTCTGTTGTGGAGAGTCAGTGGAATGCAGATTTATCATTTCTGCTACTCTATGTGATATCTTAGTATTATTTTCCACTGACTTTTCTATGTAGCCTTCATGCCATCCATGCCTTTTAGTGACAGTTAAATCGGCACCAGAATCAGCTAGCAAAGTTGCTGATGTTCTGCAAAAGTAGTGACCCGAATATGGATTTGAGTTCGGCAAATTAAAGTAGTTAGCTATCTCTTTAGGAATACTTGAAATCTTGTTTTTGCCGATAACTTACAACGAAGGTTTGCTCAACTTTGGCTTAAGAGCCACGTAACTTCACCAGTATTATATCACCTTGTGTCTCAATGACATCAACCTTCATTTTACAGGTTCGATACTTCTGCAAGCACCACTTATTGCCAATATCAATATTACCTGAAATAAAGTACTCTTTAATTAGTGTATAAAATATTGAAAGTTACAATTTGATATAAATTTCTTATATGAGAATAACATTAAAAAGATTTGCTTACCTTCATTACTAGGTATATTTCATCAAGCGCTTGGTTTAAGGTTTTTACCTCTTGAGAAGTGAAAACTTTGGATTTTTTCCATTTAAATCCATCACATTGCCTTTTGAGAATCGATATGTCTCAAGAAATACTTTAAATGTACATTGTGTTTGCTACTTAATGTTGTATTTAGCATATAATACACGCTCTATGACGTTAAAGGTTTGTAAGTCTTTGATAATTCATTGAAATATATCACCAAAACGTTTTCTGATAACGATTTCACTTTTTTCTCAGCGCGCCATTTCATGAAATCGTCGTACGATTTTGGGTATCTTTGTTTTGATTTAGGCGGTAAAAGGTTTTCCACTACTGCTTTAGCCTCTTCTTCTATAAAAGCAAGCGTTAAATCCATATCTGAATCAGATGAACTCGTTGTGTTAATACAAATCTCTGCTATACGGAAGTCTAAACAAAACTCTATAAATTAAAAAAACGGAATAAAAGGATTGCCGCTTTCCCACCTATTTTGTTTTATTTTATGTGGCCGGCCAGGTATTCAGCCATTATTTTTCATTTTCATCATTGAAAAAATGGTAAAAAATATGTTGCCCAAATCTATATTATTAAAAAAAAAATAGTTTAGTTAACTCAATTTTAGATAGCGCTGTGATTGAGTCGCAATATAGAAAGTTGGAACATGGTTCAATAGAAATTTGAAAATAGAACTAGTTTTTTTAAAAATAAACTGCCTGTGACATATTGACATACGGACGGACAGACGGACACAAGGATCCCTTTTTTAGACTAAGGAACCCTCAAAATACTTCTTAGAATAATATTAGATAGATAGATGAACTCTTTATTGAAACACCGCAATACAGAAATATACAATTAATAAACTTAATCTAACAAAAAAAACATGTTACAATTGGCGGTCTTATCGCTTAAAGCGATCTATTCCAGACAACCGTGCATGGAGAGGATTATAACATAAATAAATTACGAACGGTGGTTTTTCTTACAACAATAACATAACTATATCTACTTTAATAGAAATGACAAATAAATACCAAAACATAACAACCATACAGATATATACATATAAATATACACATTATACATACATTATATATATAATATATATAAATATACCCATTATACATACATAATCATATATACTTGTTTATGTATATTTTTATTATAATATTCCACCAAACGGACACGCAACGGAACATTCAATTTAGTTTAGGTCGTGCTCATGACTCATGACATAAAAGCAATCTAATCGTTAGTTTAAAAATCGGTAAATTGCGACAATAAACATGCCGTAAGATATATATTTATTGCATGGAAGACAAAGGAAGCGAACTTTTCAAGTTATATGCTTCGACCAAAGTGAAACGTTGTCTGTTTGTTTGTTTGTTTGTTCGGGGAGCTTTCACGCGATAACGGCTGGACGGATTTAGATGAAATTTGGAATAAAGATAACTTATACCCTGGAATAATGCATAGGATATTTTTTTTATCCCGGAAAATGGTAAGTTTCCACGGGAAAACTGGGAAATGTTGATTACTCGCTGTAAGGAACGGTTTTCATGGAAACGAAATAACAAGTCTGTAAATAAAGATCAAGAGCGTTGGTCCTACACCTACTTTTGCATTGGTTTTTTAATATCCTAGAAGAATAAAGGATGCCCTTTTTCGCGATAAACTGTAGTCTGAGTGGACGAAATCACGGCCGGGTAAACTATTATGTCATAAAAATAACATTATTGTAACATTAATGTGATTTCAATTAAAAATGGGTTTATTTATAGGTACTTATCTACCTATACTAATGTGTGATGCCACAGGACGTAGGGGTGACCAAACACGTGCCTATTAATGGACAAACATTAACAGGCATTACACTATAACGTTTTTTTTATTCCGTTGATTGTCGAGTCAAGCAGGTCGCTCACCTGATGGTAAGCGTCACGCCTGCCCATAACAGTAGCAGTGCCTTGATTCCCTTGGTTGGGGGACCAAGTGTAATAGAGAGTATCCGTGGACCCTTCAGGGGTTCCAAAAGGGGGGTTCAAGTGGAAAGCACGGTGCCACTCAGAACTTTGATTGCAAAATCTTGCGCGTCACTGCACTGCGCGCTCGTCACCCTGAGACATTGGTTGTTAAGTTTCATTGCCCAATAATTTCGCTGGAAACATTGCCCTTCAAACCGAAACAGATATGTTTACACAATACTACTTGGCGGTTGAAGGACAAAGAAATAAAACCATCCTTTCCTTCCCAAGCCCTTATGTCTCTTATTAAAACTAGCTTAAAAGCTAAAACAACACGCCTGCCCTGCCAAAAAAGAACTTAAGCCAATAAATTATATACTGTTGAAATGTGCTTATCAAGGCCTTCAATTTGGATACCCATATTGTAAAACAAGAAGTTTTTTTTTCGCCTTTGTCTATGGGGCCATCCTGCCATAATGAATCTTTTAAATAAAAATATAGCCTGTTACTCGGGGGGATGTAAGGATTCTCACAATACCCCATACGTCTAAGTCTAAACCGTCTGTTCATTAATTTAAAAGTTATGGTGGAATAAAGAAACTCACATACATACATAAATCCTAAAAACAATACACACCTTTTTTGGGCAGTCGTGTAATAAATAGGTATTTATAAGACACAAAGCGAGGGCTCGTGCAGCAACCGGTTTTTTGTATAGTGTAACGGTATCTACAGTTACCGCTCGTATTCAACTGTTAATACCTCTTTATATTCAGTTTGCTATCAAGGGCCCAATACATTTTTTATCTTTTAGAATGCTGTTTTTTTTAGGTTTCCGTACCCAAAGGGTCCAAACAGAGCATTATTACTAGGTAAGTTGACGCCCCGTCCCATGAAATTTAAAATCTTATTATGGTGTTTAAAAAGTCGATTGATATCTTACCAAACGGGTATCTATACTTATAATAAAGCAGTAAGTACCAAACAATCTTACAATGAAGATAAGTAAAAAAATGGTCTAGTGTACTTAATTTTGATGATCGGACCTCTTTTAGTATTTCGTCGCGAGTGCTTTTTGTTCTAACTACCAATTTTTACGAAAATCAACTTTGAATGCAGATTGTTAAGACTTAAATTTCAATCCTGGTGTCTTAGGAATTAGAAACAAAATTTTACAATATGTCTAAGAAGCTACTGCTACTTAGGTATTGCTGTACTCATAATAGCTTTGGATTTTGACCAATTTAATGCTTGATTAGCGTTAACTGACGTTTATTAGTGCGGCAGTTAGTATTATTAGATTTTATTTATCGCACTTTATTCATGGTTTCACTTGATCTTGACGTTGTTATTAAACTTAACACTAACTTTGATTTTCAATTGCAACTATTTCCCGAGCTCTGATGGTCTCCAGAGTCTGTTCAGAAAGAGACCTTTCGTGGCCAAATCGGGAACTAACGTTCCGGACCAAAAACTATGATCATAGTTAGGAACTGTTTTTTTCCGTCGGCATTTTGAATAATAAATTAAAGAAATCCTTACAGTTGTAAAAGGATTAAAAGGGAACAGACGCGCTATTATATTGCCCGCTAAACATAACAGTTAAGTAGGCACAGCTGCACCCTCCAATCCCACGACGGGTCTCTTTCTGAACAGACTCTATTTAGATTTTGATCCGTCTGAGTCATTGGAATTGACTTCGTTCTCTTCACTGTCTGGTTCAGGCCCTTCAGTAATCTGAGGTTTAGGTCTCAGATCAGTTGCTGCAGAGGTAGGATCGGTTGCCTCTGTGGTCGGAGGCTTGGGAAATACTAACAAAACGCAGTCACCCACGATCACCTACGCACATCCTGCTTTAAAAAACTCTATAGGGGTAAGGCAGACAACACCACGTGGAATCAGGGTGGGCCGATGTGGGTCTGGACTAGCTTTGGTAAATCACATAACCTAGTCTTTGCTTTCCTAATCAAAATGTACTATTCGATTGATGGATTCATGATGGGAACTAGTAAATAGAACCCGAAATACCTCTGGTACACCGTTGAATGGATTTGAGTACCTGTGGGTGCCAGGGGTCCGAATTCAAGTTCCCATGGCACCTCTAAGAATGTCCTGGTAAGGGCATACGTCAATGTTTTTTTCTTATTTTCCATGAACTCATAATAAGACTGGTGTGGCAGCTGGACCAGCGGAGAACCTCAAAAGGTGCCAAAATAGCATGATTTACCCTTTCTATTAGATATACAACATCAGATTACCAAATTACATTAAATAAAGATAAAATAAACAATGTAATTCTATTTAGATAATGTTTAATGTGTTAAATAACGCTTAAGTTATTTCCTGCCCAAAGAAATTAGTCAACGCACGAGTTCTACACATATAAGTATAAAATTCAAGGTGGTGTGTTTGTAATTTAGAATTAAATTGCGTCTGAACCATATTTTTTTGTTTACGCGTGAAGTGACCATAATTATTATTCTCATGGATCCGCGGAACATACAATTTGTAGCTTTTTTCAACCAGTACAATGGAATAACACTTATCCATTGTTGCGGCCTCGGCGATCACGATCTGCGATTCTTCACGGATTGTCCGTCACAATCAGCAGACGGTACCTACGTATTCTTAAGGACGGAAATCCGGCAACAGCTTGCTGCATAATGATGATGCACTTCTGTTAAGAATGTTTATCTATACTTATATATATTACTAGCTGTGCCTGCGGATTCGCACGCGTGTTCATTTCTCGAGGTTAAAAGTACTCTATGTGCTATTCCAGGACCTAAAATACCAATATACCAACATTTAATCAATATTCCTTCAGCCGCCGAAAAGATTTTTATTGATTGCTCGGCTTCTACACATTATTTTGAGATACCACTACACCAGTTTTTAAGTCTAACCCTAAGCTATCCATCAGTGAAATCGCATCACAATCGGTGTAGTAGTTTTTACGTGATGTGCGAACAAACAAACAGACGCAGATAAACAGACAAACACGATTTAAAAAAATGTTATATGTAGGTATGATGCACTAAAAATAAATCAAATTTATTAATTTGATGTCATTTTAATAACATAACAATAGATTACTATGCAATACTAATAACAATTTACATTTCTTGAAAAATCCGATTTCTTTCTTTTTTTTTTGGTTTGTCCAGATTACAGGGGAACTTTTAGTCCTACAAAGTTTCACTTGTACTTATATTAAAGTTAAATAACTGGTCTACATTTTTTTTCATGTTTTTTCACGTAGAATGATTATTATATCCGATAATCTGCTCAGAAGTTGGCTAAAATTATAATTTCGAACTTTTTAGGAATATGGCCAATGTTTGAAGTACTGTAACTCGGGTTTTTCATAAAATAACAGAGCTGCGGTTGAACTCAAATTATAGAAAAAAGACTTTATAAATGTTATTGATAACTTTTCCGTGGGAAGCATCTTTTAGAAGTTATAAGCCAAAGTTCGAAAAAAGACCAAAAATTTCGATGATTTTCGAGCACCATGAAGTTAGCTCAGGTCTTTCGAAGCTGTAAATTTAGTTTTACACTACTGGTATCTATCTTATCAACGTCCCAAAAAGCAGTACGGTACAGATTTTTGCGACCTAACCACAGAATAAGCCTAACGCGAGTTTTGTGTCTATAAAATCATCATCAACATCTATACCAGTCCACTGTTGGACGTAGGCCTTGTAGCGTTGACAAAACGCTACTTAAATAAAAAACAATAAACCTATAAAAACAACAATTCGACAAGTAAAAGTAGGAATAATAAAGTTCAATTGATGAACACGGAGACAGGTGGTGACATCTAGCGGAAATTTTACTTATCTTTGCATCGATTAGCTGGCAAAGCAAAAGGGCGCGTTCCGTTGTTCGGCACGGCCCCGCGATGTCAGCAAATAGAAATAAATTAAACAAAGCAATTAAATGCAACAAATGCTAAATTTAGGAACGTAGATTTTTTCCAAAGCAAACCCATACAATATCATAATTTAATAGTCACGATATATAGTTTTACGAGGATAGGACGGTGGCGGAGCAAAGAATCCGCGTTCCGTACCTTTCGTCTGAAACGGAACGCTTTTATAGAATATAGTTTATAACAATTCTTGACGTTTGGCAGTTGTTTAGCTGTCAAAAGTAGTTGAAAAAAGGATAAATAAACAAAAGAAAGAGAAATTTAAAAATAAAAATAAAACCCGATTATATGTCCAAAGCCAATGTGTAAACGCCGATAGGCTTCCTGGTGAAACGAAATGTATCCCCGAGAGATTTCGAAAAGAAAAAAACTAGATCCGGCGAGACAGAAAGACACCGGCAATGGAGACGTGTCCTTTCTTTTTTTGGTGCCGAAGATCCTAACAGGACTGACAGGATTTTTCCCTGCGTACCACAAAACCCGTAAAAAAAGGTGAAAGCATTTGTCGGTGTTATTTTCGTAGTAATGATTGCGATTGTGAGATCACTTTTATCCATTTTTCGAGACGCCATTTTAGCGAGCCGAAAGCGGTGGCGTTTGCGGGAGTCTCGAATTCTAAAAAACGTTGTGCCTATCCATTCACAGCGGGTTTTCCCACCCGGACTAAAGACACCCCACGAAGGAGGCTTCCCCGGATTTGAGTAAAAAAAGGCGCCGTGTTGCAATCCGTCACGCCACGCCGACATTATACCCAACGATTCCTGCCACATACTTGGCTGCTGAGTTGGATCTGCAGGCTAGGATCCTTAGATCTTAAGTAAATAAGCAAGATTAAACCAAGCATAATAAATATTGTATTGGAGAATTTAAATTGCATGTTTTGTCTTCAACTTTACATGCTAGCTTGAGTGACCGTCCGAAGTACCTACGGCACGGTTCCTTAGATTTTAAGTAAGTAAGCAGAATTAAAACCAAGGATAATAAATGTTGTATTGGTGAATTTAAATTGCATGTTTTGTCCTCAACTTTACATGCTAGCTCGAGTGACCGTCCAACGTACCGACGGCACGGTTCCTTAGATTTTAAGTACATGAGCAAGATTAAACCAAAGGTAATAATGATTATATTGGTGAATTTGAGTTGTATGTTTTATCTTCCACTATGGTACCCACTAGCTAGTACATTACCGAACGGTCTTGATCCAATAGTTCTTGAAGCTCGTTCCGGTCTAAGTTTATCCAGGTAATTTTATTAATTTCAAAATAGTAGCGAGTATTTTTAGTTTCGAGTGATTCTGAGGAAAGGTATAGCGTCCTCGCGTACAGGGCGACCGAATGGGGCAAGAATCCCGACTCACCCCACTTTTGGTCCGACTTGCCCCAGTTTATTTTTTGTTACCTTTACTTTTGGAAATCACCGTTACACCGTTTTATAGTGTTACAACACCCTAATTATCGTTACAATATGGCGCCCGAACAAATTTGTACTAACTAGTGGTTTTTATAGAGAAAAAATTATATATGTGGAAATGAACAAATAAATTTGTGATACAACATAATAATCACACTTGTTGTATATAAAAACTATAGTGTACTTTAGCATTATTTAAGCGAAATAAAATTGTATAGAAGGACAATTTTGGTAATATCAGTTTGGAACTGATCCAGCATTAAAGTTTATATAAATTAAAAAAAAACACATATCGACAATGTCGGATCCTATTGAACCTCGTTCAGATGAAGAATTATGTTACGCTTCACCACGACGTTTTAGTAATGTCACAGGTCCAGAGGCCGGTATTCCACAGGAAGTTTACACTCCTGTCAACGCGGTCAACACTCAGCGACGAGTTAACCTAAACATTTCTACAAATGTTGGTCAGCAAACTTCCCCATCAATGCAGACTATTGCTCACACTAGCGCCGCATCGCCGTTTACACATGGACAATACGCGGATAAAATAAATTTTGAGCAGGAAACAACAAATAGAAATAAAACAGAATATAGAACACAAGCTTCCATAACCACCCCGCATTGCGCGAGTATACATTATAAGCCACTTAACTTGTCATCATTAAATTTGAAGTTTACAGGAGAATCCGATATAGACGAATTTTTGTTGAGAGTTAACGAAACGAGACTAGCACGACAAATCGACGACGTAACCTTAGTGCGTGGTTTCTCGGAGTTACTAACAGGCACAGCACTAAAGTTCTACAGAACAGTACGTCACCGTTTAAATTCATGGGCAGATATATGCTCAGAATTTAGGAAATACTTTCAAGCAAAGAACTACGGCTATGATATTGAGAGGAAAATAAGGGAAACAAAACAACGACCTGGACAGTCAGTGTCATTTTTTGTATTAGACATCCAGGACTTAAATTCAAGACTTGAAATACCAATTCCTCAAAGGAATTTATTAGAAATAGTGAAGCACGGTTTATTAAGTTCGCACGCACAGCTGTTGGCGATAAATGACATAACGTCATTCAACCAATTAATCAATATTAGCAAAAATTATGAAGCGTACTCAGGAGTTCTAACTCGGACTCAAACAAATGGTAGGCGTGAAATAAATGCGGTAGCTGCTACATCATATCCACTTAAATATGACAGACAACAAACATGCCTAAAATGCAAAAGGATAGGACACAGCTACAAGCAGTGTAGGACAATACCAGGTATGGTATGTTTCAAGTGCGGGGCTAGGGATGTGACAGTGAGAACATGTTCCAAGTGCAACAACACATATCACACGCCACCAACAAGGGAACAATACCAAAAAAAACTAATTAAGCCCCAGAGCAATACTCAGAATATACAAATCAAACCGTGTACGATACCAGCTCCGGAATTATCATCATTCGTAGGAGATTCACGTTTATTTGTTAAATTCAAAATTACAAACAATGAGTATGAAGCATTGCTAGACCCCGGGGCGCATTTATCAGTACTAGGTGCGGGACAGCACCAACATTTTGAAACACTAGGATTTCAAATAGAAAAAAAAAACTCAAAAGTATACTTAGCGAATCTATCGGAGATCAAAGTGATAGGTACGATGCAATTGCCAATTTCGTGCAACGGCACTACAAATTACTTTAAATTTCTGGTATGCCCAGCTATACACCACAAACTGCTATGTGGTATGGATTTTGCAGATACTTACAATTTAATCGATATTTTTAAATTCGGAGATGTTATAAGAAAAGGTAGTTCCATTGAAAATAACTCAAGTTTACAGACAGAAACCTGCGAAATCAAAGCATTAATACCAAGAGATGATCTAACTTATGACCAATCAGCTCACCTAGAAAGTATTATAGGAAAATATGAGTCAATTTCATCAGAAAAAGTAGGGTTAGGCAAAACGCATCTGGTGACACACGAAATAATAACTCAAGGTCAGCCAATTAAACAAAGGTACCCTTTGTCCCCCGTAAAGTTAAAAGCGTTAAACGAAGAGGTGGACGAGATGTTGAGGCTTGGCGTCATAGCTCCGTCGAGATCCCCATGGTCCAACCCGGTTGTTATGACACCGAAAAAGGATGGATCATGGAGATTTTGCTTGGATGCTCGCAAGCTTAACGACGTTACGGTAAAAGACTCGTACCCCCTCCCGTTCATCACCTCAATACTGGACAACTTACTTGGCGTTCACTATCTGACTTCCATCGATTTATCATCCTCATTCTGGCAGATAGGGTTATCAGACAAAAACAGGGGCATAGGTAGTGGTAGTTCTTGCGAAAAGACCGCATTTGTTGTACCAAATCGCGGACTTTTTGAATTCAAAAGAATGCCTTTCGGATTATCCAACGCTGGTGCGGAGTTACAAAGGCTAATAGACTCACTGTTTGATCACAAATTCGATGGTAGGGTTTACGGATACTTGGATGACTTGCTGATTGCCACAGATACGTTTGAAGAGCATCTATCGATACTCTCGGCAGTCTGCAAGGCGCTCAAGGAAGCAGGCTTAACCGTAAACTTAAAAAAATGAGATTTTTGCAAAGGAGAGTTAAAATACCTAGGTTATATAATAAATTCAGAAGGTTTGCGTACAGACCCTGATAAATTGGATTGCGTAGAAAACTATCCACAACCAGTAACCGCTAAACAGTTACGTGGCTTTATAGGGCTCTGTTCGTACTACCGTAAGTTCGTCAAGGATTTTTCATTTCCGCGCCTATATCGAAGGAACAAAATTTACCGTCGTGACAGATCGTATGAGTTTGAAATGGTTGAAGAATCTTGACAATCCATCAGGTAGATTGGCAAGATGGGCTATGCAGATATCATCGTTCAATTTCGACGTTTGCCATAAGGCAGGAAAACTACACGTAGTTCCAGACGTACTCTCCAGAATTAGCATAAATGCCATATCTTATGATGCAGGATCCCAAGGATCACAAGACGAGTGGTACAATAAAATTTATAAAGGTTGCCATACAGCGCCAGCATATTATAGAAATTATCAAATTAAGGACAATAGATTGTATCGTTTTTGTAAAGTAAATGGCAGCTTAAAGAAAAACGCATGGAAAATGGTAATACCAAAAGAAATAGTTGAAACATGTATAACGGAAAACCATAGCTCATTTTGTTGTGTTCACCCAGGAATTCAAAAGACGTACCTTAAAATAAGAGAAACCTATTATTGGAAAAATATATTCAATGACGTAAAAACTTATATCGCAAAGTGCGACAAGTGTAGAGCATACAAACACCCCAATACAGCGCCTCACGGCCTAATGACCAACCAAAAACAAGTAGATGCCCCATTACACACTTTGTCCCTAGACATCATCGGACCACTTCCAAAATCATACTCCGGTCATGTCTACATCTTGTCTATCGTGGACGTCTTCTCAAAATACGTTTGGCTTCACCCTCTTAAAACGGCAACTACGCAAACAGTTGCGTCATTTATAGAAAAGGAGATAATTATGAAATGGGGAACGCCAGCTATCTTAATTTGTGACAATGCAACGATTTTTAAAAGTAAAAACTTCAAGAGTTTCTGTGATAAGTATTCAATACCAAAAATATTGTATAATGCTTATTACACACCACAGTCGAATACTGTAGAAAGATATAACAAGACAGTAGAAGTATGCTTATCAATCCTAGTAGAACAGGATCACAGAAACTGGTCAAAGTACATACAACAAATACAAGTATCACTAAATAGTACAGTCAACTTAGCTACCGGATACGTACCATACTTCCTAGCAACCGGACGGGATATTATTACTGACGGCATACTCCATTCAATAATGAGGGGTGTACCTGCTTCGGATAGTGATATCGCGATCGGGGACAGAAATAAAACAGCTACAGCATTGACAGAACTATCAGGTGTATTTAATAAAGTAGGAGACGCTTTGACTAAGGGCTATCAGAAGAATGCGCAACACTACAATTTAAGACGAAAGCGTTTTTCTGCAAATGTAGGTGATATAGTCTGGAGAAAAAATTTCACACAGTCAAACGCCACAAGATTCTTCTCAGCGAAATTAGCCCCAAAATTTATAAAATGCAAAGCCATAAAGAAAATATCGGAGGTTGTATATGAACTTCAAGAGCTGGGATCGACCACGGTGGGTAAATATCACGTGAAAGATATCCTTCGCGTGAATTAGATAAAAGTTGAAACAAATAAAGGTGAAATAGGTATAATATTGAATGACAGTAATTAACATAAATTTCCAACAAATAGAAGGGCAAAAGGATAGGTTTGATAGAATACAGTATATTTTAAGAATGCAGAGGATTAATGTGAGAGGACTACAGTGGCTAGAATGAAAGTTAGTTTGAATAGAGAGAACACGGTAAATATGAATGTAGAGTGTAGGATATAATAATTAATAGGTGTATGAGAGGTTCAAAAAAGTATAAAACAAGTGGAAGATGAAGAATAATAGAAAGAAAATAGCGCATAATGATTGCAAGCAAACTTATCACCCAAATAAAAACTAACGGAATCAGGAAATTACTAGGTCAATCAAACCTTACAACCCAATATCGTTAAAAAATAAATAAAAATCAAATATTTAAATTTTTAACTGTACGACCTCTAAAATGAAATATTATACGGTTGTAACAGTTACCACAGTCGTTCAACCGCTGATTAGCTAATTATGTGCTACGGTTGTCACGACTACTTTTTCGATTAACGTAGTACAATTAGTAGAACAAATGTTTCTCTCCGTTTCCAAGTTGGTTCGGTTAACTGCGTTAACCTCTTTTCCGAAAAAGGGGGTATTGTAGCGTTGACAAAACGCTACTTAAATAAAAAACAATAAACCTATAAAAACAACAATTCGACAAGTAAAAGTAGGAATAATAAAGTTCAATTGATGAACACGGAGACAGGTGGTGACATCTAGCGGAAATTTTACTTATCTTTGCATCGATTAGCTGGCAAAGCAAAAGGGCGCGTTCCGTTGTTCGGCACGGCCCCGCGATGTCAGCAAATAGAAATAAATTAAACAAAGCAATTAAATGCAACAAATGCTAAATTTAGGAACGTAGATTTTTTCCAAAGCAAACCCATACAATATCATAATTTAATAGTCACGATATATAGTTTTACGAGGATAGGACGGTGGCGGAGCAAAGAAACCGCGTTCCGTACCTTTCGTCTGAAACGGAACGCTTTTATAGAATATAGTTTATAACAATTCTTGACGTTTGGCAGTTGTTTAGCTGTCAAAAGTAGTTGAAAAAAGGATAAATAAACAAAAGAAAGATAAATTTAAAAATAAAAATAAAACCCGATTATTTGTCCAAAGCCAATGTGTAAACGCCGATAGGCTTCCTGGTGAAACGAAATGTATCCCCGAGAGATTTCGAAAAGAAAAAAACTAGATCCGGCGAGACAGAAAGACACCGGCAATGGAGACGTGTCCTTTCTTTTTTTGGTGCCGAAGATCCTAACAGGACTGACAGGATTTTTCCCTGCGTACCACAAAACCCGTAAAAAAAGGTGAAAGCATTTGTCGATGTTATTTTCGTAGTAATGATTGCGATTGTGAGATCACTTTTATCCATTTTTCGAGACGCCATTTTAGCGAGCCGAAAGCGGTGGCGTTTGCGGGAGTCTCGAATTCTAAAAAACGTTGTGCCTATCCATTCCCAGCGGGTTTTCCCCCCCGGACTAAAGACACCCCACGAAGGAGGCTTCCCCGATTTGAGTAAAAAAAGGCGCCGTGTTACAATCCGTCACGCCACGCCGACATTATACCCAACGATTCCTGCCACATACTTGGGATGCGGTATCGTATTTAATCCATATATTTCGTTAACCGGAGTGTTGAACTTTGGTTCCCCACCGACCTGCTGGACACCTGCAACGCCTGAGGGGTCTAGCCTGGCTACCTCTCACGCGAATTGGACATTGCTGAAACGTCGAATGGAGAATTGCCTTCACCAACATAACGGGTAAACCCTATAGAAAAAGGTAAATAAGTAGACTGTACTGCCGGCCGGCAAATTCATCAGTGTTCTGTTAGAGTAAATACTTAATTTTGTCAATTCTATATCGACCCTAATTATAGCAGGGTGATCTTAGATCTTGGTATTTCTTGGCTGCTGAGTTGGATCTGCAGGCTAGGATTATTTGCACCTTAAGTAAATAAGCAAGATAAACCAAGCATAATAAATATTGTATTGGAGAATTTAAATTGCATGTTTTGTCCTCAACTTTACATGCTAGCTTGAGTGACCGTCCGACGTACCTACGGCACGGTTCCTTAGATTTTAAGTAAGTAAGCAGAATTATAACCAAGGATAACAAATATTGTATTAGAGAATTTAAATTGCATGTTTTGTCCTCAACTTTACATGCTAGCTTGAGTGACCGTTCAACGTACCGACGGCACGGTTCCTTAGATTTTAAGTACATGAGCAAGATTAAACCAAGGTAATAAAGATTATATTGGTGAATTCGAGTTGTATGTTTTATCTTCCACTATAGTACCCACTAGCTAGTACATTACCGAACGGTCTTGATCCATTAGTTCTTGAAGCTCGTTCCGGTCTAAGTTTATCCAGGTAATTTTATTAATTTCAAAATAGTAGCGAGTATTTTTAGTTTCGAGTGATTCTGAGGAAAGGTATAGCGTCCTCGCGTACAGGGCGACCTAATGGGGCAAGAATCCCGACTCACCCCACTTTTGGTCCGACTTGCCCCAGTTTATTTTTTGTTACCTTTACTTTCGGAAATCACCGTTACACCGTTTTATAGTGTTACAATACCCTTTTTCTCGTTACAGCCTCTAACAATGAACGCCACTGAGGCCGATCATCGGCTCTTCTCATTCAGTCGCTGCCAGCTGTCTTTCGCAAGATGTTTCTTCACCTGGCTGGCGGGCGTCCTACACTAAGTTCTGTTTGTGTCTATGGTGACCGGTAATCCTTTATGATAAAGGGCGAAGGCCAGCTCTTAAGCTGGCCTTCGCCAGCCCACGGCTCATCCTAATTATCATGCGGGAACACTTTAATTTTTTTGGTATGAAAAGTATCCTATGTACTACCTATGTATGAACTCAAATCATACCAAGTGTTATTCAAATTCATTCAGTACATTCAGACAGACAGACAGAAAGACAGACAAAAAAACAGTTTTGGCTTCAGTACCTTCCAAAAAAAAACTAAATATCTTCAATGTACGGAATTGGACCCGTTACAGTTTTTATTATAAGTATAGATACTATATATTACTATTACTTTATTACTATACTACTATATATTACTATTACTATATATATATATATATATATATATATATAAATATACAATATTATAACGAGGTAAAGTTTGTGATTTTGTGAGGTTGTATAGGAGGTTATATCTGGATCTACTGAACCGATATAGAAAATAATTTTTCCAATAGAAATCTACGTTATTTGTGAGTGTCATATGCTATATATTAAAATGACCACGCGTGCGAAGCCGCGCATAGCTAGTCATAAATAATGTAAATATTAGGATTCGGCCGATTACTTTGAATATAATATCACATTTCGAGGTGAAACCTTAATTTGGGGTTTCACCTCGAAATGTAACATAATAAGCTGAAAACTTGTATAAACCTTTATTTTGGCATTCTAAAAGTTGTCTCAAAAGTCTCATAAAATGTCGTGTCAAGGTCAAAGTACGAAAAAAACGTTTTTTTGCAAATATCTCAGAAGTAAAAATTGCAGTGGGATTGTGCTGGAACTAAAACGGTTCATGGTTCTTGGTTCTTTCAGGATCTGAATATAGAGTAAATGTAGAAAACAGTAGAAGCCACAGATTTAAGACATGACTAGTACATGAAGCAGATAAATACTTGGCATCAACTAATATAATAATTATAAAACTTAGAAGTATAAATATTAGGTTTTATGGGCAGAAGTATGAATATCTGCCCGTAAAAACTAATCCACCCGCAATCAATGATGTTATAATATATCCCGCAATTACTTCCGTTACCCATGATCATGGCGCTTGCAACAGTGTTGAAATATCGGGAACTAATAGTATCCATGGTAAATATCCCATTTCTAATGTTCATACTTCTAGTTTTTGTGACCATTTAGTTTTTAACCATATAATTATAAAAAACTGAGGCTGCATGTCGGAAATAAAGTTAATTTTATTAACAACGGATGTAGGTATTTTAAGAAGGCAGCTATGGTGTAGCCTGATTTATTAAAATTGCAGCTTAACCTGCTTAACATTAGAGTTTGTCAGGCCACCCGAGGGCTTCTGACATGACTGAACGACTCCTAATATAAACAGCTGGGACCGAACGCTTAACATGCCCTCCGAAGCACGAAGTGATGAAAATCCGTAATAATTACTCGATTATAGTTTCAGTAATAATTACTCGTGTAGAAATAAAAAAGGCTTAGGTGGAGTTTAGGGGCGTTTTCTGTATTTTTCAGCTCCCATCAACGGGAGGATGTTGCTCGCCATTCTTTGTAGTGGCTCGTCTTATTAAGGAGTGAAAAGAATGAAGCGTATCTGCGCGGGCAATGTCATGGGCAATAGCTAGTACTAGATAATTTAGATAAGAAACGCCTATATAAATTTTACTGAATGTGCAATTGTCAGTTGCAGCAAAGATGTTTTGGACAACAGGCTTAGTGCTAGTTGCCCTGACTTTTGGCCAGGTAAGAGTCCAGTTATATATCACTAGCTGATGCCCGCGGCTTCGTACGCGTGGTCATTTCTGAAGGTTAAAAGTACTCTTTGTGCTATTCCCGGACCTAAAATACCATTATACCAATATTTGATCAAAATTCATTCAGCCGTCAAAAATATTTTTATCATTTGCTTGGTTCTTTCAGGAACCAAACGTTTTTTTTTTTTTTTGTTCTACTCATCGGATTGAGAAAGTACCCCAGTTTGTAAGTCAAAACATAAGCTATCCGACAGTGAAAACCGCATCGCAATCGGTCCAGCAGTTTTAAGTGATGCGCGAACAAACAAAAAGACACGAATTTAAAAAATGTTACGTTCTTGTTTTATGTACCATAGATTTATTATCTTCTTTGTACAGACTAGCGGTTCTTTGTTTCGTTCTTATTGCTTTGTTATAAGTATAGATAGATTTATTATCTAGATATTTAAGTTGTTTGTCCTTAACTAATCAATGTTCTGTATTTTTTCACACATCGACTATAATATAAATCAAAAAATATGAAGCCTAAAATTAAACAAAAAATATTTTTGAAAAATGTAGAAATGAAAAACAACATGTCATTTTTTTCCAAATTTCTTGGCTATCGTATCACCGGCTTGACATCAAAGTATTGTCGACCATAATGTAGCAATTATAAGGCAGAAACTAGGTAAGACTCATAAACAAGGAGAAAAGCTAAAATTCTAATTTATAAGTTATATTAACTAATAATCCCATGAGTTCGAAACGGAAGTATCCTTTAAGTTTTATTTCCGACAAGATGCTCCGGCGGATTTGCCCGTGTGGTCATTTCATTTAAAAGTAGCCAATACGTTTTTTTCCAGGACTTTAAAGTAAAATATTCTACATTTATTCAAAATTCGTCCAGCCGTCAATTAGTTTTTATCGATTGCTCGATTATTTTAAGTGATGCGCAAATAGACAAACAGACAGACACCATTTATTTATCTTTATATTAATTTTCAATACATTATTTTAAGTGATGCGCAAACAGACAAACACCAGACATCATTTAAAAAATATATTATATTCTTGTTCAATCGATTATTTTAAGTCCCTTATAAGGGTTCCGTAAGTCAGAATGAAACAACGGAACCCTTATTTATAGGATCACTTGTGTGTCTGTTTGTTCGTCTGTCTGTCTGTCTGTCACAGCCAATTGCTCCGTATCTACTGGACCGTTTAAGTTGAAATTTAGTACACATCATATGAAACACGTATACTTACGTGTCACGTAATTAAATCAATTTTGAATACAGGGGTCACGTTTGGGGGCATAATAGAAAAAAATAAGTTTTGAAATCTTCACCGTGTGACACATAATTTTAGTATAACTTAATTATATACGAGTATACATAGCTTTACGCAGTTATTAAAGCAAATGGATCAAAATTTATCATTCCCTCCGCGCATATCTCCGAAATTACTGAGCCTAAAATTTTAATAAATATACAGTAAAAAGTTCTATACTTATAAATTATTTACAGAACAAATAATATAATAAATCTATAGTCATAAAATAACTTGGTGAATCTCCCAATATTGTGATATAATACATTTATCTTACGGAACCCTCTCCACGACAATACAACTCGCACACGACCGCGGTTTTGTTTTAATTATCTTCTCTGTTATTATATTTTGTTACTTATTACTTTATTATAAGTATAGATAGAAGATATACATAGTTTAAAAAAATTAGGTTTAATTTGTTTTGATATTTTTGGCCAAAATGTAAAAAAATAAAACGGTGCAGCACTAGGTTCTCGTTCGGGCAAACTACTTGTTAAAAACACAAAAAGTCACATAAGAAACCTTTTTTCTGAGACCTATCAAATGATACCACACTCGTGTGCGAAAAGTGTATTGTAACATACTCGCGTCTACGATTGTAACACTCAGCTTCAAACTTTTATCTATGGCGCCATAACCCCACGAAAAATGTACTTATGTACCTACTTTGATTACTATAGGTACCTACTTACTTTGTTATTAATTTATTTGCAACTCAACAGGTGCCAGCAGGCCTCGTGAAACCAGGATTCTTCATCGAAAATGGGATAACTAAAGGTACAGTACTCTTAACCTTGTACAATAGTTTTTTTAGTGTTCCCTGCCTTATAAGGAAAAAATCTAACCCTTATAGGATCACTTAATTGTAAGTCCTTCTGTATGTCTGTCAAGTCGCTTATTCTCAGGAAAGCGTGGAGGTATTAAGTAGAAATTAATATCAAATACCGTAGGTAATGATCTTGATTGATACTGATCCTACTCTGCAATCCCTTAGAGCTGTGAAAAAATCAAACATCTAAGTCAAAGCAATCAAAAGACACGGCCGTTTATGCCGTATATTTTGACACTCGCAAGGGAATCAAAACATATAGGGTACTTCCCGTTGACCTAGAATCATGAAATTTAGCAAGAAAGAATGTCTTACAGCATGGGTAAATCAAAAAACCCGAAAACCATAAATATGTAGTAAAAATACAAAAAAAAACTTTTTCTAAAAAACACTTCGGCCTCTCGTTTTCCTTGATGGACGAACCATTTACATACCTATTAGTTTGTACGGAACCCTCGGTGCGTGAGTCCGACTTGCACTTGGCCGGTTTTTCCTCTTCCCGAGAGCTATAAATATGAAATACAAGACTTTGTCCAAGTTTCCTGCAACTTGTAAAGTTATCATCATATCCACATTATCACACTTCATTTCACACACTAATATTATAAATCACAGAAGTTATTTATTATATTAGTGCCACTGTCGTAAACAGGCCAATCAAAGCTTAGAGTTTTAAGAATGATTACTCTCTTATCAAGCGGAAAACTTTGTATGCGCGATGCAGAACTCTATACATTAGGACTGACAGTCCATACAAAAAGTCATATAATGTATAAAAACCGATTAGCGCCATCTAGATTTTGAAGTGTGTGTGTGTGTGTATGTTTGTGACTTCTTCACGCTCAAATGGCTGAACAGATTTGAATGAAGTTTGGTACCATGATACCTTATAATCTGGATTAACACATCCATGCGGGTGAAATCGCGGAGCGCAGCTAATAATATATACAGGTTGAATTTTTCAAGTGGGCGTGGTTGGCTAAATCAGAAATTATGAGGAATAGCGAAAAGTACTAAAAGGAGTCTCGGGCCCAATTTTGATGAAAACCAAAACTGCATCTTTGGATTTTTGAAAAAAAAAACAATATTCAGGCAGGAATCGAACACGTTGATTTTGGAAAAAAAAGCACACACTGTATTATTACACCATTCGATAGTGTCGCTAATAAGGATTGAATTCTGGGAAGAAATGACTTACGGTAAACTTAAGGAAAATGTTGTATTTTAATAAACTGATTGATATTTTAAAGTACTTACTGTTCTAATTCATACCTGCATTACATTGTCCGAAATGATGCTCAATATTTTTCTCAACACAGACCCGCAGCGCAGTCATCTTCACAACATTATGTTCTAATTTCAAATTTTTATTATGTCTTCGCGGTTAAAGGAAGAGTAAAAAAAAGAAGTAAAAAATGATAAAAGAAAAAAATGTAAACAATTGAAATTAGAACGTAGAGTAAATTGGCGCCAATAATTTAGATTTTGTTCCACGTTTCGTTGATTATTACTAACTGTTTGCGTACTGTTTCGTATTAATAGTTGTATAGTAAAAGAGATGTTGATTCAGCAGTTTGGTGAACATTTTATTGCAATTTATGGTCCTGTGCCGTGGTCAGCGAGGTCACCGTATCTTACCCCCTTAGATTATTTTCTCTGGGGGCATGTAAAAAACGAAATGTACAAAGACACTTATAATGCAATTGATGACTTGAAACGAACTTTGGAAAATATTCTAAGTGGAATCAATAATATTTTAATACTGAATGCAGTACAATCCTTGAGACGTTGAATCCAGCTATGTATTGAAAACAACGGTCATCATTTTGAACAAATAATCAGTACGCCTAGTACGGGTTTGCACATTAAGAAAACGGAAAAAAGTTTCGTAACTAAACTAACAGTTTTGGGTGTAATCGGTAGGACGAGTTCATGTTTTCAAATAAAGTTCACACGATAAAAAAAAACGAAGAGGTCGATTGAACGAACTTCACTCTACATGTTTCTATCTCTCTTCCCCGCAAGCAAAAAAAAGAGACAAAATATATAGTCCACCGTATTGGTGTTTGAAGTTTTGTTTTTCGTATGTTGTTTTTATCTGTGGTTTTATTGCGAAATTAATGATAATCGATTTACGTTAAATTGATGTGATAAATAGAAAGAACGTATTTTTCTGATTCTTCCGGTACCTTTGGTCTTTAATTTCGTTCAGTATTAACGAAGTTACGGACCAAAGTAATCCAACACAGCCTAGTTATTTTATATTGATTTTATGCCTCAACTACGACATCTAGCTTCAATGTAATACTTGATTTTTGATAATTACTAGTTGGGAATCCTGAACTAGGTCACAGAATAAATAATAGTACAGGACTAGGTGTTTGTTTCATATTTGGCGAAATAGAAATGACATCACGACGTGACGTCATCACGACATTGAAATTGTAAAGTAGGTAGATTGGTAGTGATTCGCACTAAAATTCATGTATTTTTTTTTGAAGTATTATTGTTGGTACCTAGGTGCTTTATTAACTTACCGTGGTCTCTAGAGAGATTCTTTGAGAGTTCCTGAGATTTGTATTTTCCCGCAGAGTATTAAGAGATAGACAAAACCTTCTTTAGTGAGCCCGTGAGCCGATACCGTTGCACAAAGTTAGTGTAACAGATGTGACTGGGTGTAATTAATCTCCGCCTACGTCAATCTCCTGTCGCTCCCCTTCTAACGAGTAACAATACTTCGAAAATGATCGAATTCGTCAAAGTTTACTACGACTAACTTGTCAAAGTGGCAAGACTGCTAAAATGCAAACAATACTCGAAAACTTTATTTCGAATTCGAATACTTACCATTTGATAAAACCCGTCCTACCAATTTTAGTTCCTACAAGTTTCCGCAAGAGGCGCTGACAGTAAATGTATGGAACTAGGCGAAACTACATTTCGTTTTCAAAAACTATAAAAACTTGTACTAGGGCTACAGTTATGGTTTAACTATTTTCGTAAAAAATTTGCTCTTTCCTTAAGTTTGCTGTATGTCATTTCTTCCCAGAATTCAATCCTTATTAGCGACACTACCGAATCGTGTAATAATACAGTGTGTGCAATTTTTTCCAAAATCAACGTGTTCGATTCCTGCCTAGGAATATTGTATTTTTTCAAAAATCCAAAGATGCAGTTTTAGTTTTCATCAAAATCGGGCCCGAGACTTCTTTGAGTACTTTTTGCTATTCCTCATAGTTTCTGATTTAGCCATCCACGCCCACTTGAAAAATTCACCTGTATAGTGCTCCAGTAACACGAAATCCAAATGGCAATGTGTGTTAGAATAAAGTTAGGGTTCCGTACGTCAAAATGAAAAAAAGGGAACCGTTGTAGGATCACTTGTGTGTCTCTCTGTCTGTCAAAGGAACCGTTGTAGGATCACTTGTGTGTCTCTCTGTCTGACAAAGGAACCGTTGTAGGATCACTTGTGTATCTCTCTGTCTGTCAAAGGAACCGTTGTAGGATCACTTGTGTGTCTCTCTGTCTGTCAAATGAACCGTTGTAGAATCACTCGTGTATGTCTCTCTGCCTGTCAAAGGAACCGTTGTAGGATCACGTGTGTGTCTCTCTGTCTGTCAAAGGAGCTGTTGTAGAATCACTTGTGTGTCTCTCTGTCTGTCAAAGGAGCCGTTGTAGAATCACTCGTGTGTGTCTCTCTGTCTGTCAAACCGAATTTGTTTCGCATGTACTGGACAAACACGGACATATACCTAACGTAAATAAATGAATTTTAAATATGTGGGTCACATTTGGGGACAAAAAGAAAATAAAAAAAAACGCGTAGGTACTGTACAGTGTGATATTTAAAGGGCTTGTTCTGAGGGTCCCATTAACCGTCTGTGGCGAAGCAAAAAGGAGGGTTATTATTTTGACCAGTATGTATGTATGTATGTATGTGGGTATGTTTTTATATATGTTCATCTGTTCCCTCATAACTTCTAAACTACTTATATTAATTTGTCAAATGAGGTATGTTTGGAAGCGTCCTCTTCGTCCGCTAGTTAGGCGGACGTTTTTATGTGACGTCACATTAAATTGAATAGATATGGCACTCAACAAAAAAAAAAGACTATCTGTACCCGCGGCTTCGCACGCCTGGTCATTTCTGTAGGTTAAAAGTACTCTATGTGCTATTCCAGGACATAAAATACAAATACGTAAACGAGTACATTTGATCAAAATTGCTTCCACCCCGTCAATTTTTTTTTATTGATTGCTCGGCTTCTACTCATTGGCTGGGGATTAGTACCCCAGCTCTTAAGATAAACCCTAGCTATCCAACAGTGAAAACTGCATCGTAATCGGTCCATTAGTGTTTACGTGATGCGAGAACTTACAAACATACAGACAGACTTTTTCGTACTTATTGCTTTATTATAGATATTCATTACTTTAAAATTAACATAACTTTGGACACCTATCCCGCAGGAACCCTTTATTTGTTTGGGAACCCTAGGAACGAAATCAAACGGTCGCAGGTTCGAATCCTGCAAGGTGCAATCATTTGTGTGATGAGTCATGGATGTTGATATTCGTATTTATGTATGTTTATCCGTTATCTAGTGCCCATATTACAGGGTATCCTAGTTTGGGGCTAGGTAATTGGTGTGGAATTGTCCCGAATATATTATATATTATTATTATTCTCAATTTTAACCCATCATATAAGCTATGACTGTGTCTAGTTGCATCAAAATCCGACCAGTAGTTTCATCGTGATACGTGTTCTTTTAAATAAATTTCAACCAATATCCTGCGGGGACCCTTTAATTTTTCGAAATGAAAAGTATGCAATGGCTTACCTCGTAGTATAAACTCAAAGCATATCAAGTTTCAGTTGAATTCATTCAGTAGTTTCGGTGTGATGCACGGTCAAGATATAGACAGACAAAGAGACAAAAATTAATATAAGTTAAAAAAAACCTTTAAAACAAATGTTTTTATGTGGTAACCATGTCACGGTGAAACTTAGAATGGGCTATCACAATTAAATGCGTATAAGTACAACATTTCAAGTCTAGCACATACAGCCGTTGTGGAGTTCCCTAGTCAGGATCTAACCCTGAGTACAGCAGCCATGTCATGGTAAAAACTTAAAACCAGCTATCATAATAAGATGCGTACACAACATTTCATGTCTTTGCTGTTGACCGTTGAAGAGTTCCTTTATATGGAGACCATGTCATCGTAAAATTTAAATCAGCTTTAATAATACAATGCGTATACAAAATTTCGTGTCTGTACTGTTAACCGTTAAAGAATTCCTTTGTCTGGAGCTAATCGTGGATCTCGATTCAGGTCATGCTTACCATAAAAATGCATTGTCATTTGAAATTAACCCACAAGTAAAAATTCCACTTCATGGGATAATAGGAAGTGGTTCTAATTCAGCTTGCAAGATTTGACCCAAAAACATACATACATACATACAGACATTGCAAGTTAAATAAAAGCTTTAAAAAAATGACTTCTTGAATATAGAATATAGAGTCTGTAGGTACACTCCAAACATTTTATTTATTACTTCAAAATTAACATAACTTACAAAATTAACATTAACTTAGCAGGATAGGGGTCCACCCCTATCCTGCAGATATACTTTATTTTAATTGGAAAAAAGTAACCTCAATGTTACACATCATATAAATTATGACTGTGACAAGTTGCATCAAAATCCGTCCAGTAGTTTCAGCATGATACGTGTTCTTTTAAATAACTTTTAATCAATATCCGCAACAATAGTGGATCCAAAGGGTTCAATAACGGGAACCCTTTAATTTTTTGGGATGATTGTCCTACCTCATAGTATGAACTCAAATCATACCAAGTTTCAGTAGAATTCATTCAGCAGTTTCAGCACGATGCGCGGTCAAGTTACAGACAGGCAGACAGGCAATTTTTTTTTAAAAATAATTTCAGTATCAAATAAAAAGTAACCTCCAAAAAGCATATTGATAACATCAAAATTAGCAAAAATTTAGACCCCTATCCCGCAAGAACCCTTAATTTTTTCGGGATAAAAAAGTATCCTCAATTTCAACCCATCATAATTGTACTACGACTTTGCCAAGTTGTATTAAAATCCCTCTTGTAGTTTCAGCGTGGTAGGTGTTCTTTTAAATAAATTTCAACCCCTATCCTGGGGGAACCCTTAAGTTTTTAGGGATTAAAAGGATCCGTTGTCCTACCTCGTAGTATTAACTCATATCATATCAAGTTTTATTTGAATTCATACTGTAGTTTTAGCGTAATGCGCGGTCATGATACAGACCTACAAAAAAAAAACAGTTTTGGCTTTAGTATCAAATATAGAGTACATTCCAAAAATTCAAAATATCTTCAATGTACAGAATTGGACCTGTTACAGTTTTATATTATAAGTTTATAGATACCGTTATTTTATTACGTAGGTTCTGCCTAAGTGAATGGGCTTAGTTATCACATTTCTTATCTATCTTTACTAATAATAAATAGTCTGTACAAAGAAGATAATTTTAAAGAAAATAGTCTAGTCTAGGGTACTTAAAATAAGCTTATGAGAACCAGTTTTTTTTTTAAATAGTGTCTTTCTGTTTATTTGTCTGTATGTTTATTCTCGTATCACGTAAAAACTTCTGGACCGATTGCGATGCGGTTTTCACTGTTGGATAGCTTAGGGGTTGTCTTAAAAACTGGCGTACTTAGTATCAGAAGCCATCTAAAAGTTTTTATCGATTGCTCAATTGATAAAAACTTTTTGACGGCTGGTCGAATTTTGAAGAAATGTAGTATACTCGTATTGTAATCTATAGGTACTTTTGGTCCTGGAATAAAACGTATGGGCTACTTTTAAATGAAGTGCAGGCAAAGCCACAGGCATAGCTAAAATATATATATATATATATATATATTATAACAACAAAATAAATCAAATAATAAATAAGTTCAAAAACTAATACCCGACGACGGTCTTAGTAGACTAAAAAGTCACAAACAATAATATTCAAACTTTTCGTGTTTTAGAACTTTAAAACTTTAGGGCCTTAGGAGAGCAATTTAAATTTACCATTATTAAACCACTATGGTTTAATACTGGTAAATTTAGAAACTACTATGGTTTAATACCGGTAAATTTAGAAACTACTATGGTTTAATACCGGTAAATTTAGAAAGTACTATGGTTTAATACTGGTAAATTTAGAAACTACTATGGTTTAATACCGGTAAATTTAGAAACTACCATGGTTTAATACCGGTAAATTTAAATCGCACTCCTACGGCCCTAGAGTTTTAAAGTTATTAAAACACGAAATGTTTGAATATTATTGCTTGTGACTTTTTAGTCCACTAAGACCGTCGTCGGGTTTTACTTTTTGAACTTTTACTATTATAATACTTATTATAAAATGCATATAAATGGTTGATGGAGCCTTCAAAAAACTGGCCTCTGGGATGTTGTCGGATGTTTGTATTAGTTCATTCTTACCACCACAATGTAATTTTATGTATTTGTATGTATTTCTTGTTTTTGTATTTGTTGCATCATCATCATCATTATCATCATGTCAGCCTTTAGAATTTATTTGACATGATGTTTGTCTTACCCATGTTCATTTTAAGGGTCACCTGTTGGGAAACAATATTGAAGTCACTGAGCATTGTGCCGAGGTCTTCCAGGGTTTCTGCCATGATGACTATATGATTAGAACGTCGAAGGTGAGTGATGCATTCACCATTGATTTTAACACCATATCCGTTCCAGTCCGCACCTATTTTGCATTGTGAAAATTGTTTGTATTAAAATATTAACGTTTTCTAGCGTCAACTGTCAGCGAACGCATCATCGGCGGTTGGGTGGCGTCCCCCGGCCAGTTCCCGTACATAGTTGCACTTCGACTCACCAACGCGGCAGGTAACGTGCGCCAATGCGCAGGGTCCGTCGTGCACCGCAGCTGGGTGCTCACTACCGCGCACTGCACTTTCAAGTAAGTGAAATTCTGTAATTTAACAATATCATAAAACATGGGATGTTATGTCTTTTCCAATCATTATATATCACGACATTAAATTAATATTGTAAACCTTGTCGGTTGCTTAATTCAGCTTGAATGCATTAGATGGCGCTACCACCCCCATAATACGGTAATTGACGGATAAAAAAATAAAAAATAAAAGAAGAATTAGTTCTTCGTAGGGACACAGATTATGCGGGTTCGAATCCCATCAATAATCCAAAATTGGACGTGAATACGTCTATTAATTTGCTTTCAGAGGGAAGCAATCGAAAAAACTGATGAACTGATTGATAGTTAAATGATCAAATAATTTATTACGTTGAGTGAGGACTGTGACGAATCACGTGGATTGGAGGGAGAAGTGCCGCAGTAAAGAAGAATTTCGCAGCGTCAAAATTATTGTTTCGTATAAATATTGACTTGGATAAGCTACGACATTCGTTTGTTTCAATCGTTAGCTCTCGTCAAGATCTATCGACTGCGTAAAAACCATTTGTGTGAAATAGATATAGTGAAAATCATGGCATAAAAAGAAAAAAAATGCAATGTCAGCCTACATCACTCGTCGAAAAACTAAATCATTTAGTACGGTTGGAAAGAGCTTCTCAAGAGCAAACCAGTGATACCCATAACACACAACATATGACAGAGTTTACCGGTGTCAGGAACGTAAAAGAATGAAGGCGTCTGAGGGGAACGATATATCGTATACCAAGTGTGATAGGCCGCGAAAAGAGCTGACATACGTATTTTTCAAATAACGGTAGAGAACCGTCATCTGTAATTGTAGAAAATCACCTACTAGTTTATGCCTATAAGCAGCCAAAATTATCGGAGGATTTTATAAGTTTTAACGATGTTAACGAAAGGGGAACAAGATTTCGTATACCAGGTGTGATAGCACTCGCAAAGAGCTTACATACGAATGTATCAAATATAGTTACTGTCATCTGTGGAGGAAATCACCTACTAGTTTATGCCTATAAGCGGCCAAAATTTTCGAAGGATTTTATAGGATTTGACGATGTTAACGAAAGAGGAACAAAATGCCGTATACCAGGGTCCTTATTTGCTATAACCTTTCGACCACGTAACGCGCTGCGTTTCGTGGTGCGTTAAGGTGGAGATATACGCCGTTGGCCTTGCTCTATTGGGCGTTACCGATGAAAATGCCCCGCGCAGGCCACGCACCCCCTGACAAAAGTTACGCCAGCCGCGCGCTCTCTACCATAGCTTTTGTAGATAGCATACTCTATCGAATAGTACCTACCAAATTTTTATTTTTTTGTTACGGACTAGGCAATCGTTTCACCGCAATCTCACCTGAAGGAAAGCGATGATGTGGTCGAAGGTGTAGCACGCTTGCCTAGTAGATACCTATTCAGTCTTGACTTGAACACACCGGGGTTATAATTTACCGGAAACACTGACGAGGGCATTCCACTCCTTTCCAGTTCTTATAATAAATGAAGAAGCGTAACGCTTCTTTCTTGTGCGAGGTATTACGACTATGAAAGGGCCACCCTTTCATAGTCGTAATACGTAATGCGTTGCTGATCGTCTAGTCGTACGGTGATGGAAAGGTGATGGGTGAATCAGGTTGTGCTGTTCTTGTGCACGCTCTCCATTATTATGTTTACGATATATAGCGTTTTGTAGTATTTCTTTTACACATATGAATCATGCTTTCGTACATACCTATGCCTAAACACATATAAAACACGCATTCTCTTACATTACTGGCATTGTAATTGACTCAATAAGATTTTACTATATGTACTACTATTACATTCCATTATTCCTGAGACTTATGGACTTGGATATAAATTATTTTAGTCAACTTGGAATCAGGGCTTGAAATACCGCTATTTTTTTAAACCGGTTCCACTGACTTTGGGACGGTACCGGTACTGTTTTGGTATTTTAACTAACAAATAGGTATAACTTAATAAAGTGGTATCTTATGTAGGTTCTAAAACCGGTTTCCGTAGTACCTACTTTTCATAAGTGTGAGAAAAAGAGTACAGTAGGCGAATAATGCCAGTAGAGAGGCGCACAGCGCAAGTGTCTCGCCCCATGTAACACGCGAGCCTTTAAGTCCACGAAATTTTCTTTTTGCATTTCCAGTAAATATGAAAAAGTAAATTTTCAATAAAGTTGCTTGAAATGTGTTTTGTTAAGGCCTTGTGGTCTTGAAACTTTATCTTACCTTGCTAGTGCGATTTATTTACAGTTTTTTTTATTTCTGCATGTCCAACCAACTTTACTTGCAAGGAGGTTTATTTATCTATACTTATAATAAAGCAGTGAGTAGATACTTGATGGGCTTCATAAGTAGTGAATTCAAAATTAACATCACCCGTCATTTTTAATAAGGCGCAAATCGTTTTTTTTCTCTCGCTATAGTACGATAATTTTAAATCGTGGAAGAAAGAAGACATTAAAAAACAAGTCGTTCTCGAAGAATATTTTGATGGCTCATTTCCGTGAATGCAGCAACCAGTCCTCAATATTCTATCCCGATGCAATAATAAGTAAAATTAGAAAACGGAGAAAAAAAAATATTTTTTCAAAATTTCTAGACACAAATTGCTGAGAGTTTTGTTGTAGCACATGATAGGCAATATTATTGCCAACAACAAAAAATCATATCAATACATCTCTCCAACTTATGGCTAGAAATTTTCTAAATACATTTACATATTATTGCATCGCAATACTGACCTGCCACTACTCTGACAAACTGCCCAACGTCAGCCTAGACGAGATTGAGATAGCGCTCAAACAACTTAAGAATCGAAAGGCCCCCACGGTGAGGATGGTATAACTGAGGAGCTTTTAAAAGCAGGGTGGAAGCCCGTACTTCGGGAGCTTCTGGGGTTATTTAGCACCGTTCTTAATAGTGGGAGAACTCCAGAGGTGTGGAGCAGGAGTTTGGTAGTACTATTCTTTAAAACAGGGTATAAAACTCTTTTAAAGAACTAATGACCTGCTTCACTCTTGAGCCACGTCTATAAGTTGTTTTCGAGGGACATCTCAAATCGTCTCGCTAGAAGACCTATTCAGGAGACTGGATCAATCCAGTCTCCTGATTAGGCCGGGTTTCGCGGAGGATTTAGCACCATAGACCACATACACTCAGGGAGGCAGGTTATACAGAAGTCTGAAGAGTATAACCAGCCCCTGTGTCTTGCTTTTGTGGCTTATGAGAAGGCCTTTGACTCAATTGAAACCTGGGCGGTTCTGGAGTCTTTGCAGCGGATTGACACCGCTGCAAAGATACATCGAAATGCTGAGGTTTCTGTATGACGCCGAAACTATGAGTGTCCAAGTGCAAAACCAGCAGTCTAAGCATATCCAACTGACAGGGGTGTGAGACAGGGGGATGTTATATCTAAAACTGTTCACTAATGCCCTGGAAGATAAATATGTTTAAGATGCTGGAATGGAATGCCTATTCCTTTTCAATCCAGCATCTTATACATATCTTATTAATATAAATTGGGAGAATATCTCACACTTACAATTTGCCGATGATATTGTCCTAATGGCCTAGTCGCTGCAAAACTGGCAAGCATACTTTGCCAGTTGTCCAACCCAGTAGACGCTTCTCGACGTCAGTCTTGGAATGAACACAGACAAGACCAAGATCATGTTTATCCTATCTTGTTGACCCTGAACCGATTGCAGTCAATGGTGTATCTATTGACAATATGTTTACCAAGGTATGTTTACCAAGGTAATTGCAATAATTTCCCAAAAAAACAACTTTGAGAAGGAATCCAACAGAAAAACTCAGCCAGGTTGGGCAGCATGCGGCAAGCTCCGTCAAGTCTTCTCGTCGTCCATGCCACAGTGCCTGAAGACAAAAGTCTTTAATCAGTGCGTCCTACCAGTCATAACCTACGGAGCCGAAACGTGGACACTCACGGTCAAACTAGTCCACAAATTCAAAGTCGATCAGCAAGCTATGGAGAAAGCTATGCTTGGAGATTCTCTGGACAAGATTCGTAATGAAGATATCCGACGGAGAACTAAGGTAACTGACATAGCTCTAAGGTTAAGCAAGCTAAAGTGGCAGTGGGCTGGTCACATTTCCCAAAGAACCAATAACCTTTGGGGTAGACGAGTCCTCGAGTGGAGACTACGTTTAGGCAAACGTAGTGTAGGACGCCCTGTGGTCAGGTGAACTGACGAGCTGCGAAAAGTGTCTGGAAGAAAGTGGATGAAGAGTTTTGATGACTGAGCTTAGTGGCGTGCATTAGAAGAGACCTAGGTCTAGCTATAGGAACAGATATAAGCTGATGATGATGATGATGATTATTGCATCAGGGTGAATAAAATATTAATTATCGTTGGTAACCACAAGCTGACTTGCCTTCGGTCAATGAGTTTGTAATAATCTGTTACGCACATGCATTATACGAAGTTTTTCAATACAAGTGTGAGAAAACCGGAAAATATAAATAATCATTTTTTTTTAATCAAATCAAGTTTTTGTATAAAATAATAATTATGTTTCCAATAAAAAATACATGTCACCGATTTACTTTATTAGTGCGCGTTTTTAGTAAATAATGTTTCATCAAAATACAATAAATTACAATCTCTGATGTTTCAAAAGTCTGGAGTTCAGTGTGACAAAGAACCTAATTTAAAAAAAAAAAGATTTATTATTATTATCCGACCGTGAAACACACCAAACATTGGAATACCTACCTATAATATTTGGGTTTCAAAACAATTTAGTATCTTAACTGATTTGAAAGCAAAATATCGACTAAATTTTAGGTCTTAAGAAAGATGAGTCAAGTATTCAAAAAAACAGTACCAACGGTTAACTTTAGAATTTTAGCACTGATAATGAACAATGAGGTTTCAGATGAATAATACAAAGTCCCTACTCCCTTATCATTATCATACACATGATTTGTATTTTCGTCTCATCATTCAAAACAAAAAGTGCTTGTGGTGGTGATTGTCAAATCTGAGGCTGAAATCCCGTGAATCATGATGTATTATTCATTTTATAACTGTGATAGAACACTGTGTAACTCAAATAGTTCGTGTGAAGGCACAACGTCGCAATCCGTAGACATCTGCTGCGTTAGCACGAGTGTATGGTGGCATTCTAGCATTGTAGCATAAGAACCTGAATTATCTACCGGTACCTTGAGGGGAAAATACCGGTTCTTAGCGCTATGATACTAGTATTGTTCGTACCGATGTCAAGCCCTGATTGGGACAATAGAATTGCTACCATATCATACAGAAACCAAAAACTAGTTATTGAAAAAATATTATTATTTCATAAACTCACGCATAGAATTAAATAATTTAATTAAATAATAATTACTATAATGTGAGTATAATTAACTATAATAATAAAAATACTATATAAGGAACCAGTACTATTTATTTATATAATTTATAAACATTATTTGATACTCAATTAAATAATAATTACTATAATCTGACTGTAATTGACTATAATAATTACTATAATATCATCATCGTCATCATGACTTTAATACGAATAGGTAAATTAATAACTAAAATAAAAGACTATACTATTATGTACAGCCTTATTACAAAAAACTAAAAATATATCATTATTATTATATTTACACACTCAAATAATCCCGTCTACAACTAAAAATCGACATAATATACGATTTCCAAATTGGTTATGCGCAAGACAAGCCACAGATTAATAATAGGTGCCTTTTGCGTAGAAAAGTGTCGCAGATCCGTTCAGCACAAAGTCTCGTCCCGCACTGATTTACTGGGCGACAGAGGGGTTGCCCATGCGTTAACGAGTATAGATTACGTAAAACAAATGTTAAAAATAATTAGGAAAGATATTTGCAAAACTAATTCCAAGGTTCCCTCAGCGTTTCATTATTGAATATGCTAAAGGAAATAAAAAATATATGTGATTGTTAGTTTAGAAGAAAAACGGTAATAACTACAAAAACAGAGGGTACTTTGCGTATTTATTATTGATATTTTTAAATTGTATTTTCAATTTTTTAAGCTGAAGAAGAGATCTGTATGATGTAAATTAACATATATTTTATTTGAAGTTTTTTCTATAAAGATTACGGAGAAAAAGGTTTTAATGTCCCCAAATTGAGCCCAATTCACATATATCTCGGCCTTAAATGACGGTAGAGATATTTGAAGCATTTTTATGAAAGGTCTATGCGAGGACTGCCACTTCTGATATATGGCATCTTGTACTCCTTTTTTGAACAACGGCAAATTATATGAAATCCTCTGATAATATTCAAAGTCAAAGTCAAAGTATTTTATTGTAAATAGGCAAAAATAATAGCACTTTTACAAGTCAAAATTAACATCTCCTGAACAAATCCAAATTTAGATAAACTAAGTATTCTTTGAGTTTGAAAAGGAATTTTCCCTTTCATGTGCCAACAGAGTTTAATCTCACACTGGAAAAGGAAATACCCTTCTGACTCTACCGGTGCTTCGGAAATACGCCCGTTAGAGAAGAGAGCACCAAGAAACTCTACGGGGATGTATTTTTTCCATATTTGTTCATTCTTTATAGAAAAAAAATATGTCACAATAATAACAAAATATGTAAACTACAAATATAAAAGGTAAAAGTGACAATGAGATATCCCACAAACATCAAAAAATCATACTGGAAAAAATAAGGTAAAAAATTCTAACTCGATAATTATGTTGTATAAAACATCGTGATCTCATGGTATGTTTGAGACATCTCACAAAGGACTTTGAACATTTCATTCACTTAACGTTAACATCGAAGCTATCACTTATTATTATCATGGAGCTTGGAGACATCAGGCCATGCATTTCTGTCATTAATATAATCATTTCCATTGTAATACGCTTTCTTTATGAGATTTACTTTAACAAAAGTTTTAAACCTATGCATTGGTAATTGATCAATGCCGTCAGGTAACTTATAAAAAAATCGTATACAGTTCCCCATATATGAACCACTAACTTTCTTTAACCGAAATCCAGACACTTTTAGTTTATTTTTATTTCTAGTATTAAAATTATGAACATCCCTATTTTTAACAAAGGTATTGATATTCTTCCGGACATACATAATATTTTCATATATATATATATTGACAAGCCACTGTAAGAATAAGAATATTGATCTCTTTAAAACGTTCCCTAAGAGAATCTCGGGATTTCATATTGTAAATGGAACGAATTGCTCTCTTCTGTAGCACAAATATTGATTGAATTTCCGCGGCCTTACCCCACAGCAAAATGCCATATGACATAATACTGTGAAAGTAACTAAAATATACTAATCTTGCAGTAGCTATATCGGTAAACTGTCTAATTTTACGTACTGCATAGGCTGCAGAGCTCAATCTACCAGCTAACAACGATATGTGAGGACCCCACTGTAATTTTGAATCTACAGTAATACCCAAAAATGTGGTTGACTGCACAAGGTCTACAGGCTCACTATTTATTAAAATACTTGAATTCGTAGGAACCCTTCTGACGTTGGGTAGTGAAAATTTGATACATTTAGTTTTCTCAGGATTTAACATTAAATTGTTAGTTGTAAACCAACTAAGAACTAGCGCGATTGCCTTGTTAACGTCGTCAAAATAATTCAAAGTTCTGTCAATCTTAAAAATTAGAGAAGTATCATCTGCAAACAAAACAATATCACATAAGTTCTTTAAGAAAAAGGAAAGATCGTTAATGTAAACCAAGAAAAAGAATGGCCCAAGTATTGAACCCTGTGGGACTCCCATTGTAATGAGAGATCCTGATGACCTCGCACCATTTACATCTACTTTTTGGATTCTATTGCTAAGATACGAGGATAAAAGATTGAGAGCTTTCCCATTAACTCCGTAATTATTCAATTTAAAAATTAATGTTTCGTGGCAAACGCAGTCAAATGCTTTGGATAAATCACAGAAAACGCCAATTGCGTCCTGTGACTCCTCCCAAGCATTGAATATATGCTTTAAGAGCCCTGTGCCTGCGTCTGTAGTTGAACGGCCTTTAGTGAAGCCATATTGTTTATTGAAACAGACCATTGAGATTGAAATGTGTTAATACCTGATTTAATATTACTTTCTCAAAAAATTTACTTAGAGCGGGAAGTATAGAAATGGGTCTGTAGTTAGTCGGATCATTTTTACTGCCAGACTTGAATAAGGGAATAAGTTTACTATTTTTCATAATGTCGGGAAAAACTCCTTCATCAACACAATTATTAAAAATAATTACTAAGTATGGAGCAATTATACAAATAATGGAACTTAAAATTTTCGTATATATTCCCCAGAGATCCTCTGTATTTTTTATGTTAAGCAATTTAAATGTCTTAACAATCGAATTAACATTAATATGTTTAAATTTAAATGTAACATCACACTTTTCAACGTTGCTTGAGACTTGAGAGCATACAAGAAGCCTCAACTGAGGAAGATTTTAAAGACTGGGTAGTAACTATTGGTATTTTTGTAAAGAAATCTTCAAATGCATTGGCAACTTCGTGATCTTTGGAAATTAATTTATTGCCGATGTTTAGGATAAAATTTCGGTCTCGAGGTTTAATTTTGCCGGTTTCGGTATTTATTATTTTCCATGTTGTTTTGATTTTATCTTCCGATTGTTTAATTTTCCTACTCAAATGAAGAGATTTCGCGGTATTACACACGGATTTTAATGTCTTACAATATTGTTTTAAGTATTCAACAAATTTCGTGTCATTAAAATTCTTTTTTTTTGAGAATATAAATCGTATAATTTGTTTCTACTTTTGTAAATACCTGTTGTAGCCCAGTCATCAAATCCCACCCTTATGCCCCCCTTACATTTTTTTAATTTAAATATATCGTTAAACTCTTTATCCATTATATTAAACAAGGAATTGCAAAGGTCATCAGAATTCCCATCAAACTGCAAGTAACTAAGTTGATTATCAATGTTATCTGCAAACCGTTCCAAACGCTTGCAAGTAATAGGCCTGTAAGTGAACTCCTGAGAGTTTTTACCTGATTTACATTGAAACACAACACTTTGCCCACTATGATCAGAGCTAAGCTTATCACTTATAGCCCTGCTACGAGGTTCACAGTTGCAAAAAACATTGTCTAAATAGGTCGCAGAAGTGCTAGTGATTCTGGTTGGCTGATTAAAAAGATTTTCTAAGTTGAAGCACAAAAACAAATTTAGAAATTTATCGCTTAATGGATATTTAACAGGTATATCTACATTGAAATCACCACATACAACAAGGAATTTTGAATTGTTAGAACATTTCTTCAGAACATCCTCCATAACAGACTCAAACACATTGAAATCAGCCAGTGGGGGTCTGTATACACATACAATTATATGATGCTCCAGCTCAACACATGATAACTCAATAGTCCGTTCAACAGACAAGGCCACAATGTCTTTCCTCTCCTTAAATTTACATGTATTCACTAAATAAATTAAAGAACCACCATGAAACTTCGCTTTTCTTCTATTGAACGAACCACCAATCACATAGTTTCTAATGGATGGTTTCAAAGTACCTATCGTGAACCAATGCTCAGTTACACACATAACATCGACCTTAGAAAAATCTAAAAAAAGTTCTAACTCTAATGCTTTTCTGGAAAGACCCTGTATATTGTTATGAAAAATATGTAAGTTACCAGGCCTTTCCATTGTCTTAACAGTCAGTTTAAATTAACAGATAAATTTGGCTCCGCTGTACCACGTCTAATACTGCTATTAACCGTGGCACCGTCAGAGTGATCCATTATACCATGTACAACTGGATCATGTATATTAAATGCTAACAATTTAGCGATGGTCACCTTGTCATTTTTGCTGAGATACAATGTATTCTTTGTCAAAATAAATTTTCTAACAAAATTTTTAGTTTCAAAATACAAAACGTCACTTTGACGACAAGTCAAATTATATAATGTCAAATTCAGATCATAGGCATGATCTTTTTGCGTTTGCGTCATTTTATTAGAATATGGAAATGAGCAGGCAATAATCCTGCCCACACCTATATTTTCTATATCTACTAGGGTCTCAACAAGATTAATAATATCATTTTTTTTACAGCTAGACTGTTACCTAATTGTAATACAATTGTGGTATTTTTGTCAAAAGTACAGTTTTTTATTTTTGACTGAAAACCTTTAAGTGGCAAACCGGAGAAGCTATTATTGGCCGCTTAAAGGCAAAATCTATTAGGTCATTTCCTCTATTCACAAATGACGGTTGATATATTTGAAATATACGTATAAAAGCTCTATGCGAGAGCTATCAAATGCAGCATACCCGTTTGATTTTTCTGGTGTCTAAAATTCCAAAACTCGTCCAAAACTTCTAGCGGTCTGATAATGATTGGTAGCGATATCGGAATTGATGTGCATTAAAGGTATTTGTGGGCAATATCTTTCCCAACAATTATTTTTTTAACTTGTTTGCCATAATGGCTAGATCTTGTTCATTAAGGCGCTCTTCTAGGGCAGTATGTATGTATGAAATTATTTCCTCACTCCCCGCAAATGTTTCGAGCGTAGAAACGCAGCGAGCGAGAAACGCTGCGTGAGTCGGGAGGCCCCGGTGCGTTTGGGCATGCCACAGTATAGTAAATGCAGTAGATATGTAGATCGAGTTAGGGTATAATCTGGTTTAGCTTTTCGCTATATTGGGTGGGTACGAAAGAGAAAATAAATTTGCTTTATTTTTTCTTGTATCGGTAAGTATTTTGTTATTTTTTCTAACAATAATTTTATCTACATAATTAAAAATCAAAATATTTACTTACTGTTTATTATTATAAAAAAATATTTTTTAATCATTACTTACAACTTTTCAAGTATCTACATACCTATTTTAGATAGAGATCGGTAAGTACTTATTATATTTATTTACTATATAAATTTTATTTTCAGTTCTAATCTGAATTATTTTATTATTCTTACCCATTTAGGAAAATACAAATCAACATCTATATCTATATCTATATTGGTGTGGAATTGTCCCGAATAATATTATTATTATTATTATCTATCTATACTATAATAAAACTGTATAAGAATAAGACTAAGAATAAATTTATTGTTTAAAACTGGAACATTGAGATCTTAAAATATAAATTTGTTTCAACAGTTTGGCCATTCCGGACGTACAATATTAAGTAAAGTATAACCGTTTATTATTACACTCCTACGTTAAACTAAATCTACACACATTATAGATATACAGTAGACACAGAGTAAATTTATTCATATTTGGAGATCTAGTTGATATCAAAGAACTCATTTAAATTGTAATGGACTTTATTCAATAGCCATTCCTTGAGTTGATTTTTAAATTGAATGCCATTTATAGATTTTAAATGCGTTGGTAAATGATTGTAAATTCGGATGGCACTGACAAAGGCACTTTTGTAATACATTGTATTATTAATTCTAGGAATACATATGTTAAACTTATATTTACTGCGAAGATTACCAGCACGACTGGATTGTATGTTAAAGAAGTATTCATCGTTATTTTTTACAAAAGTACAAATTTGTAAGATTTAAATTTCTGTTATGGCAGGGCGGTCGCACTCCGCAACAAGTACAATAAATTCGAGGACCCAATATTCGGGTCCGTTCAGTCGAGTGTCAAGCGTGCGCTTGATGAGTCGCGCGCCTTGTACTAAGCGATAGAGCACCTACTTACGTAAAGTTATTGACAAACTTTATTCGTGTTTTAATTATGAGTACCAAGAAGAAAGCTAGAAAGTACTGCATAGCATTCGGCTGTTTGAATAGTGATAGAAATGACGAATTTTCAATATCCTTTGGAAGCGCCAAAGGATATTGAAAGGTAATAAATTGTAATACCTATAATAGGTCCTAGTTATGTAGTTAGATATTGATATTTTTTTATTACGTAGTTCCTATAGTTTTATGTTATTTCATTTGTATTCCATACCGAAACTACGCATATTTAAGGTTTTCCCGCGCAGAAATAAAGTCGTTTATTAAATCGATCAACGTAATTTTATAATAGATTATAGTAGGTATTGTTGATCGGAAAATGAATTACTGTGCTGACTTAGTAAGTAGCCTAGATACTTTTAATACCTTTTATTACGTAGGTTGCAATTTATTTTTCACTCATTAATAAGCATGGAATTCAGACAGGCACCTTTATTCATCAAAGTGCAATACCTATAGGATATAATCATAATCAACCAACGTAGGTAGGTATCTCACTAAACTTATCGGCGGTCTGAAAACGGGATAGGTAGGTAGTAAAAATGAGGTAGTAGGTCTATTCTGATAAGAATATCATTGTATGTAATAGAACTATTTTAATTTGTAATAATAAGTAATAACATAATACATTATTACTTATTTATTCTGTTACAATATCTAAGTCATAACATATCACAGAATAATTAGTAGTACAAGTACCTAGTCATCTCTTAATACAACCCTACCGAGCGAAAAAGGGACAGAGCGATTCTGAAACGGTTATAGCAATGGAAGTTCTCGCGCGTTGTGATACGGTACATTCTAGCATGCACGCGGTGGGCGAGCGCCTTCTAGGTAAATATAATTGAAAGCTCGCAGCGCCGTGCGAGTTAAATTGCACTTTATAGCGTTGTAGCGAGAGTCGCTATTTATTTAAATGACTTTACTCAGTTAGCCTTCTGTACTTGTTCTATTATTTATTCTGTGGTTAAGGTAAGAATTTTCTTATCCTTAAAATAGCTTCGAAGAGAATCTGTCCTCTTTAAATGAAATATACTTCTTATGCAACGTTTTTGCATAACAAATGTTGACTGCACATTAACAGAATTGCCCCAGAAGATTATACCGTAGCTTAACTGAGGATATACATAACCATAGTAAGCATTTGTTGCAATGGCTTTGGATGCTATACAATTCAGCATTGATAGGGCATAGCAGTATTTTGATATTTTTTTATTTACTTTGCCTAAATGAGCTTTCCAATTTAAGTGGGAATCTAGCGTTACTCCTAAAGTTTGTTTCGTCAATCATTTTAATATTGTTACCTTTGTTTTATATATCAAGTTGCAAAGGAGCCATTTTTACATTTTTAAATTGTATGAATTTAGTTTTTTCTATATTTACCGTAAGATTAATTGATTTAAGCCAATTCGTAACAGTTTCTAAAGTGTTGTTGATTTCTGTTTCTAAATTATAAGTTTCGTTATTTTGAGGAATGAAAATGGTGGCGTCATCGGCAAACATGATGCATAGGTGTTTAGTGACAAGAGGTAATTCATTAACATATATTAGGAACAGAATACTATCTTGTGGGACTCCTAAGGTAATATTTTGGAAGGCAGATTGTACTTGTTCCACAGTTTTGGTGTTTTTATTGTAAATTTCCAACAATGTTGATTGACTTGTATTACTTAGGTAAGATTTTAGTAAATTTAAGGGCGTTCCACGTATCCCAATTGCTTCTAATTTGTTGAGTAAAATGTTATGAACTACACAATCGAATGCTTTTGATAGATCTTATAATAAAGCAATCCCTGTTCTTTTATTGTTAACTTCCTCCCAAACTTGTTTTAACATTTTGAAAATAACTAGTGATGTACTTTTCCCCTTACGGAAGCCGAATTGGTTGTTATTGAGTAAATTATTCTGGTCTAGAAATGATATTATTCTATTATAAATAACCCTCTCAAATACTTTGGAGAAACTGGGTAATATGGCTATAGGTCTGTAGTTTCCTACATCTTTTTAGAGCCTTTTTTATGGAGAGGTTTAACTAATGCTTTTTTGAGGTTTTGAGGAAAACATCCAGTTTCAATTGTCAAGTTTATAATATATGTTAGTGGTTCTGCAATGTAATTTACGCTCATTTTTATTAGTTACATGGATATATCATCATAACCAGTACTCTTTTTATTTTTTATCAATTTCACTATATTTGTAACTTCCTGGACAGAAACCGGATTTATGAAAATGCTCTTACAACAATGATTTTTACAATTTTGTTGTGGTATATTTTCATCGATCATTTTATTAAGTTCGACAAAGTAATTGTTTATAGCCGAGGCCATAGACAATGGTTCCACTATATTCTCATTTTTTATATTTATGCATTCTGTTGTTGTTTTAATTGTATTTGTTTGTGATGTATGCTTTTTATAATTCCCCACGTAGCTTTACTTTTATTAGCACTTCTGTTTATGTATCTAATGTTAGCAATTTTTCTAGACATATATATAATTTTATTAAGCCCTTTACAGTATTTTTTATACTCTTCATATTTTTCTTTATTTCTGTTATTTTGTAATTGTACGTTAAGTTTTCTTTTATTCTTACTTGCAATTTTAATTCCCGTAGTTTTCCAGTTGGGTTGTTTCTTGTATGTTTTTTTTTTTTAATTTAAATATCAAACTATATAATTCAATAAATTATTTGTATGCTTCGTTTGGATCATCACAAGCAAACACATTAGAGAATTTTATTTGAGCTAAATATTAAATGAATTAATCTAAATAACCCACGTCCACATTTCTTCTTTCAATGAACCAAAATTTCTCTCGAAAACTTAAATTTGATGGGATATTAATTAAATGTGCTGTATGGTCAGATAAACCCAAATTTAATACTTTAGATGTATATTTTTTAACGTTCGTTAATATATTATCGATGCATGATTTAAAGTTTGCAGTTATTCTAGTTGCTTCTCTTATTGTTGCCTGTACATCAAATAATTGTATCGTGTTTGTAAATAATTCACTATTTTTATTTTTTACTAATAAATTGACATTAAAGTCTCCTAAAAGTATTACTTTTTTCTTATTAGCTCTGGTTCTCAGTGTAAGTTTGTGTAGTTTATTATCAAGATTTTGAATAAATAAATCTAAATTACTATCAGGTGTTCTGTACATACATATTACAACATAGTTTAATTCGGTTAAAACTATTCCACAACACTCAAAGTGTTTTTCTATGCCCATATCCATTATCCAGTCTAATTTCTTGTATTCAATAGTATTCTTTACAAAAATACATACACCTCCTCGAGATTCATTTTTCCTACTACAATGTGCAGCTTTCGTATAACCATTAATTTGTAATGTATCTATTTCATTATTAATTATGAATGTTTCACTGAAATAACAGATATCTATGTTTTGTTCTTCAGTCAGTATTTCTAAATAGTCTATTTTATTTTTAGACCTAATACCTTGAGTATTCATGTGCATAATACTTAAGTTGTTTGTTTCTTCAGTTACGAAAAAACTGTGACGAGTTTTAGTCAGACTAAGTTTATCTGGACTATTGTTTATAGTTTTCTTAAAATAAAATGGTATCGTTCCTGGTTTTGGTGTGTTGTCTGTTATTTGGTTCATACTGATGTTTTGCAAGTTAGATTTGCTTGTAGTCGTATTTTTTCTATATTAGTCTTATTTTTGTGGGTTTTACTTTTGTTTATTTTATAAAATAAGAAAGGAATCGTTCCTAGTTTTATTCCGAATAAGTTAAGGGTTTCTGCGGGATATGGGTCCAAAGTTATGTTAATATTTAAGTAATAAAAAATATTTTTTGGATGGTTCTCTATATTCGATACTGAAGCCAAACTGGTTTATTTTTTAATTTTGTCTTTCTGTTTGTCCGTATCTTGACCGCGCATCGCACCCAACCTATTAAATGAATTCAAATGAAAAAAATGCTCTTGTGTGCTTAAAAAAGGTATTGAACAATGTTTTTTTTTTTTGTTAATCGTGCCTTTTTTCTGTTTTCTGTATGTTTGTTTGTTCACGCATCACGTAAAAACTTCTGGACCGATTGCAATGCGGTTTTCATTGTTAGATAGCTTAGGGTTTGATTTAAATCTGGTGTAATTGGTATCTCAATCCGGTGAGTTAGAAGCCGAGCAATTGATAAAGTATTTTTGACGGCTGAAGAAATTTTGATCATTTCAGTACCAATATACCAACATTTGTTGGTATATTGTTCCTTGATTAGCACATTATGGTACTTTGAACCTAAAGAAAAGACCACGCGTGCGAAGCCGCGAGTACAGCTAGTACCTAATAAATATAAACTGATTACTTTATTCAAAACTTTTTATTATTTGCTTTGCTTCCTTGTTGTCTAATTTGATTTTGTAATTAATAATATATACTGTTAATTATAAAAGTACTTATCTCTCCTTTTATTTATTTCTATTGGCTATAATATTAATATCACCGGGGACGATGGTACTTTTTTTTTCCCAACCTCCCCGGTACCGGGGCAGAATCCAAAGAGAGCATGCTGCCGGGGCCGATGAAACATTGTTAGATAGCTGGTTTGATTTAAAAACTGGTGTAATTGGTATCTCAATCTGGTGAATTAGAAGCCGAGCAATTGATAAAAGTATTTTTGACGACTAAATAAATGTTGATCAAATGTTGGCATATTGGTCCTGGAATAGCACATTATGGTACTTTGAACCTAAAGAAAAGACCACGCGTGCGAAGCCGCGGGTACAGCTAGTCAATGAATATAATTACGTTACTCACAATTTTTACCTATACGATAACTTTACTACGCCAAACATTTGTATACGGCTCTATGCTACAATGATCATTCATGTACCTAATGCGTAAGCGCAAGGGGTTTTTTGCGGAGACAAACGACACCCGTCCTTCTTTGAAGAAGCCTTGGTGGACACTGACCGACGCTAGCTAGCGCTTGAAGTGCTAAATTTTGGTTGTTTTTCCTTCTTGGAGAAAAATAAGAACGAAATAAGAATATTTTTTTACCCATTTCCTTAAGAATAAAAAGCCTCGTCTATTGGTATAACTTTCACATGGCTTTATGATGGTATATCTTAGCAGGACTCGCTTAAACTACCGATTTAAAGTCATCTATGGAGCCAAAAATTCTCAATCACGTTTCTATTATATCTAATTTCTAGAGTATATATTAAAATTTAATAAAACATATTTTTTTCATTGTAATTTTTATATTTAAATCGATTTACAGAGGTTCAAAAATCTTCAAATGTAGTTAGTATAAGCTCGCCTTAAAGCCTGGTCATCCTCAACCTTCGACAACAAGGCAGATGTATGTTATATTTTTATTAAACATGGTTTCTAACAAGTTTCCACTAAATCTTGTTTGTAGTCCACATAATAATTCCTGGTGATCATTTCGTCACTAATGGAGGTTAACTATTCAGCACCATGTGCCTCAAAATTAAAATATTCCTTTGATTTATTGAAACAAATTGCGAACTTCTTTAGTTGGAAGACTTATAATTCGCCGCTAAGTTTGGGCCACAAACTTTACATCCGTAATTAACCTTGTCGGTTGCATAATTATGCCTATAATTAAAAATACCTGCAATTAAATATAAATTAAAAGATGACACTACTGTCCGCATAAACCGATAAAATAAGAAACTGAAGAAAGACTTTGGGATGCGATGTTGTGGTTAAGGAGGCTGAACTGGCAAAGCATGTGTGGCACAAAGGCACGGGTGATGCGGCTTCGAATCATTTTTTTCTCAGAAAGAATATAACCTAAGAAATAATATAAGGTTTTGCAAGCAGGCGCTAGGTACTGCTAAAATAATAAAACAGCTGTCCAGTGTCCACACCAGAAATGCATGCCTTGCTTCCTAGCTATTTCGCTCCAGCAAGATATACTCCAACCATAGATTATCTATTAATGTGTCTAAGATTTTTTTCATCCTCCTGCTGCCAGTTTAACTCAAATTTTAATCATTTAAGATTGTAATGTGGGCGTTTTCTCGTGCTCCTACTGGAATTCCCTACCGTAGACAACACGAAATCATGTTGTTCCTAGTGGTTCTACCACTTAGAAGGAGCAGGAGGAACTTCATTTTATGTCATTGTGCTACCAGCTACCACCATACACCATGAAAAGAAAAGCAGTAATGACCAAACCACGCCTGCGTTCTTCTGTTGTCAGATTGTGAACTTAATTTTCCACAATAACAACAAACTTTATCACAATAGTTATGAACATCCTTGAGATTGTTCCTTTTTGCTGTATATTTTTGTAACCTGGTTTACAATAGGGTATTATCTATCTATCTTTAACCATCCATACAATATAGTAGATTATACATTTGACTCATTTTTCTTTGCAGTCGCATCTCTGCGGTGGTCCGCGCTGGCGTTACAGACCTCACTACCACCATACCTGAGTACATCTCCGAGACCGCAGAGTGGTGGATTCACCCTGCATACCCCGGTGCAGGCCTTAGCCCAAACGATATTTCCATCATGAAGTTACAGCAACTTCTCACTTACAGCAGTAAGTAGCCTATTAGATAATTATGATGCCACTTGTTTGATTAAAAACTCATTTCTTATAACTCGATGCACAATTTATCCGGTTATTATATTGAAATACTAGTGACTCACCCCAGCTTCGCACGGTTAGCGCTCAATTTCCTTACTTTTAGCATTTTTATACCCGTCGTAAAATTTAAAAAATATACGCCCGTAAGCTTAGGTAATTCAAAATCATTGGCAGCAATGCTTTTTGACCAAAGACAACTGTATTATTACTAACGTACTTAACACACTTGCTATTATTTTGTTTCCATGGCAACGTCATTATATTACTCACGTACCTACTTGGCATACGTGTTATTATTTCGTTTCCATGGTAACGTCATTTCATTCTATATTTTTGATACCTTGGGTATTTATTGCAATTTTCGTAAGCATCTCTAATTTTTTACAAAATAATGCCCATGTTACTCATGTTAGCTTTTATTAGGTGAAATATTTTTTTAAATTGAATCTTTACTTTTTGAGTTTATACATTACAAACAAACATACAAACAATCAAATCTTTCCTCGTTATAATATTAGCGTAGATTTGAGAAACAAAAGAATCGAGGTTTAACCCCAGAATACCTAACAATGTATTAACCGAAGGAATACATATATAGTTAGTATATAAATTCCTTGGTACTATCTATATACTTATAATAAAACTATTTGGTCCAATTCTGTACATTGAAGATATTTAGAAATATTTTTTGGACCTTGCTGTAGATTCGATACTGAAGCCAAAACTGTATTTCTTTTCATTGTTGTCTGTCTGTCTGTCTGTATGTCTGTATCTTGGCTAGGCATCACGCCGAAACTACTAAATGAATTTAAATGAAACTTGGTATGATTTGAGTTCATACTACGAGTTAGGACATAGGCTACTTTTCATCCCGAAAAATGAAAGGGTTCCCGCAGGATTGGGGTTGAAAGGTTTTTCAAAACAGCACTCTGAAACTACTGGACGGATTTTGATGCAACTTGGCACAGTCATAGCTTATATGTTGAGTTAAAATTGAGGATACTTTTTATCCGGAAAAAATAAAGAGTTCCTGCGGGATAATGTCCCAAATTCTTTAAATTAAGGATATTTTGTAAAAAAAATTAAGGGCCGTTCTATATTCAATACTAAAGCAGGGCGGTCGCACTCCGCAACAAGTACAAATAAATTCGAAGACCCAATATTCGGGTCCGTTCAGTCGAGTGTCAAGAGTGCGCTCGATGAGTCGCGCGCCTTATACTTAGCGATAGAGCACCTACTTACGTAAAGTTATTGACAAACTTTATTCGTGTTTTAATTATGAGTACCAAGAAGAAAGCTAGAAAGTACTGCATAGCATTCGGCTGTTTGAATAGTAATAGAAATGACGAATTGTCATTCTTTACGTTTCCAAAGTATATTGAAAGGTAATAAATTGTAATACCTATAATAGGTCCTAGTTATGTAGTTAGATATTGATATTTTTTTATTACGTAGGTTCCTATAGTTTTATGTTATTTCATTTGTGTTCCATACCGAAGCTACGCATATTTAAGGATTTTCAGCGCAGAAATAAAGTCGTTTATTAAATCGATCAACGTAATTTAATAATTGATTATAGTAGGTATTGTTGATCGGAAAATGAATTACTGTGCTGACTTAGTAAGTAGCCAACAACTAATTAGGAATTTATATAATATATGTCTCGTATAATACCTACATACTTTTAATACCTTTTATTACGTAGGTTGCAATTTATTTTTCACTCATTAAAAAGCATGGAATTCAGACAGGCACCTTTATTCATCAAAGTGCAATACCTATAGGATATAATCATAATCAACCAACGACACGTAGGTAGGTATCTCACTAAACTTATCGGCGGTCTGAAAACGGGATAGGTAGGTAGTAAAAATGAGGTAGTAGGTCTATTCTGATAAGAATGTCATTGTATGTAATAGAACTATTTTAATTTATAATAATAAGTAATAACATAATACATTATTACTTATTTATTCTGTTACAATATCTAAGTCATAACATATCACAGAATAATTAGTAGTACAAGTACCTAGTCATATCTTAATACAACCCTACCGAGCGAAAAAGGGACAGAGCGATTCTGAAACGGTTATAGCAATGGAAGTTCTCGCGCGTTGTGATACGGTACATTCTAGCATGCACGCGGTGGGCGAGCGCCTTCTAGGTAAATATAATTGAAAGCTCGCAGCGCCGTGCGAGTTAAATTGCACTTTATAGCGTTGTAGCGAGAGTCGCTATTTATTTAAATGACTTTAGTCAGTTAGCCTTCTGTACTTGTACTATTATTTATTCTATGACTAAAGTCAAAACTGTATTTTTTTTATTTTTGTCGCTCTGTCTGTCTGTCCGACTATCTGTCTGTACCTTGGAAGTGCATCACGCCGAAAACACTCAATAAATTCAAATGAAATTTGATATGATTTGAGTTCATACTTCGAGGTACGACAAAGGAAACTTTTCATCCCAAAAAATGAAAGGGTTCCTGCTGGGATAGGGGTGCAAAATTATTTAAAAGAACACTTAGCACGCTGAAACTATTGGACGGATGCAACTTGGCACAGACATAGTTTATAAGATAGGTGAAAATTATGGATACATTTTGTCCCGAAAAAATAAATGGTTCCTGTGGGATATGGGTCTAAATTCTGTACATCAAAGATAGTTTTTTTTTTGAAGTTACTCTATATTCGATTATGAAGCCTAAACTCTATGTTTTTCATTTTTGTCTGTATGTCTGTCATTCTGTATCTTAGCCGCGCACCACGCCGCTGGAACTACTGGATGAATTCAAAAGAAACTTGGTATGATTTAAGTTCGCACTACGAGGTAGGACATAGGATACTTTACATATCGAAAAATTTATGGTTTATTATTTAGGGGTTGAAACTTATTTAAAATAACACGTTCCACGCTGAAAGTAATGGACGGGTTTTGAAGCAACTTGGCACTGTCGTAAGTTATATGATGGGTTAGAATTGAGGACACGTTTTATCCCGAAAAAGTAAAGGGGTTCTGCGGGATATGGGTTCAAAGTTATGATAATATTTAAGTAATAAAAAATATTTTTTGGATGGTTCTCTATATTCGATACTGAAGCCAAACTGGTTTATTTTTTTATTTTGTCTTTCTGTTTGTCCGTATCTTGACCGCGCATCGCACCCAACCTATTAAATGAATTCAAATGAAAAAAATGCTCTTGGGTGCTTAAAAAAGGTATTGAACAATGTTTTTTTTTGTTAATCGTGTCTTTGTTTCTGTTTTTCTGTATGTTTGTTTGTTCACGCATCACGTAAAAACTACTGGACCGATTGCAATGCGGTTTTCATTGTTAGATAGCTTAGGGTTTGATTTAAATCTGGTGTAATTGGTATCTCAATTCGGTGAGTTAGATGCCGAGCAATTGATAAAGTATTTTTGACGGCTGAATAAATTTTGTTCAAATGTTGGTATATGGGTCCTGGAATAGCATATTAGGGGACTTTGAACCTAAGAACAAAGAAAAGGAAAAGAACACGCGTGCGAAGCCGCGGGTACAGCTAGTTATAACTAAAACAGAAAGGTTGCTCAACTTTTCATTCAAATGAACTTTCAGTTTGACAGAACAATACAAAAGTACAATGAGCAGTTTTCCATTAGGCATTGTCAGTTTAGTTCTTTCATCTTCAAGAGATGGCGCTCGCGTAACTTTTGGTATTTACTCAACTGAACGCAGTAATTGAAAGCAGGTAAAAACAGCGTTTTACCGTAGAAATACACAAACCACGAGCGAACCAAACGAATGCCAAGTTGTTTGTGTAGTGAAATTTGTTATTTGGTTTTTTTATTATGACATTGGCAGTTTTGACACATTCAGATTTTGTTTACCCCTTTATTAAAGCAGATAAATTAAATCTATATATAACGGTCCATTTTCTTTGTATCATTGGCTGTAATTTATAATATAGAATATCAAGGAGGTGGAAAATACTACCAATAAATACCATAGGTAATGAATTTCTTACAAAACTGACGCACAACTTGCCATAAACAAGTCATACATGCCAGTAAGCGTAATTCAAAATCTTTGGTCATACCCAAGGAAGTTCTATGTACTTATAGAACTTCCTTGGTCATACCAAACTACAGTACTGTTACCAAAACTGTCGTCAACGCGAGAGATAAATAATGCTAAAATGACACTTGGAAAATCGCTCATTGTCCAAGGAAGTTCTATGTACTTACTTTACAACTACTTAGAATAGTACATACAACTTCCTTGCTATTGTCAGGCATCCATTTTGAAAGATTGACTTCTTTTTCCAATGCTAGCGATGGACCGTAGTCCCAGTAAGCGTAATTAAAATCTTTGCGATGGACCTAAGAATATTATGAAGGTGCCTGATGGGGTTTCCCATTGGCAATATCTCGAAAATGGCAACGCACTCCCCATACTTTTTTACTTTTCTTACTAATGGGGGGTGAATTTTCAAAAATCCTTTTAATGACGTTATAGGACAAAACCCAGGCAAGTTTTTACTATGTTTCTACTCGTAGATTATGAATCAACAAATAAACTTCTACTGATCACAATACCTCAAGGAAGTTATATATACTTACGAGGAAGTTATATGTACTTACCTACAACTGGAAAGATATCTCTATGGTACAAAAGTGGTCGTACCGAAACGTTCACGAGAGCGGGAAGTCTCTTTCTCTCACGTACGTTTCACATTTTTCGCTCAGACTTTAAAATAAACTTGCTGTCACTTGAGATTGGCACTATAAATAAGAAAAAGACAATAACGGCTTCCGTTAACTTCCTTGTCTCTTTTTCTTTTTAATTATTTTTCAGGGTCAAATAATCGAAACCGCGTTTTTACCCAAGAATACTCTTTAATCAATAAATACTACGTAAGAAGAGACGGGACTGACTGACGGTATATTGGAACGGATGTTGTGAATTTTTAAAACGTGCGCTGAGAATAAGTGAAACATAACAAAACTAATGACCATAGGTAATAACACTCTATATCGAGCATGTTAACCAACATGAGAAACAGAAAAGGATGTCTCCAAACATAGCACATTTTTATCGATATCGATATTTCGAAAAAAAAACCGTAATAAGACTATTTTAATTTATATGGGGTTTATAATAATAATGTTTTTTCTAAGCATGTGGGTTTTTATTACATACAAAAATAATACAGTACACAACACAATTCATGTCTTTTTACACGCTTTATATTAGCTTCACTTGTATGTTTGTATGTTTGTAACCGACTCCTTTGGACGCTATTTTGACCCACTTTAAACGGTCAGATTTCATTCAAATTTTGCACACCTGTCAAAGACCGATGAAAATGCAATAATTCGATTAAAATATCCGTTTATCCTGATTAGATTCGCCAGGATTCATGAATTTCTTTCCGGATACTTTGCATGAGAGTAAGAGAGATACGAGCTAGTGCGTAAAAAAACGCTCTTATAAATAAACCAAACTAAAAAGTAGAAAATAAATAATAGTTTGAAAAAACTAAAAAACACGCTTTATATAGAAAACCAAACTAAAAAATAGAAAATAAATTTTAATAATTTTGAATTAAGAATAGTGTAAAAAATTCTAATAAATATAAATGAATAATAGTGTAAATAAGAAAAAAATGTGGGGTGCATGGGTCAGTGGGTTTGTTTTTTCATGTAGAAACAAACACTTTCAAAGCATTAAATACATCAACATACGGTAATTATCACAAAAGAAACCTGCCTAATAATTATGTAAACTAAGTTAAACTACAAATGTGTTCACATTGGGTGCATTCCGAGACGCGCAAATATCGATAAAATCGATATTATCGCGCTAAAACGCGTACCGAGTCATCGTGAGCGCAACAACGATATCCCTTGTGACGTCACGGATTACGTCATTACATCCGCCATTTTGCGATTACACCGACCATGCCCCAAACCGATATCACCGTGAGCGCTACTGTCAAAGTGATAGACTGACGGTTGTTTACAAAGAAAACTGTTGTTTGAATTCAGTTGTGTGTGATTTTCGTACAGTTTTCCAAATATTTAGACAGACAATTGACCAATTTTTAGACAGACTACTTTGCACACGAGTAATACTTTGTATTTTGAGCAAATTTTGAGGTTATGTTGTTGTGATCTTGTAATCACGCTCACGAGCGTTTCGAATCAACTGCAGCACTCAACTGCCGCGAGCGCGATATCTGAATCGGTACGCAAATTAGCACTGTGATCGCTCACAGCAATATTATCGTGAATCGGAATGCACCCATTCATAGCGAAGGCGTGCAAGCAAGAAGGTCGTGCATAAAGTGAAGTAGAAAAGATAGCCGCCATAGAAATTAGCTCACGTTTGATTCAACAGTTTTTTATTAAGCTGTTGCGCATGACTGGTTTTTACTTTGAAGAAGTCATTCCAGTTGTACGCAAGTACATAGAACTTCCTTGCAATACCTATGTAAAATACAGATAATAGGCAAACTCAAATTTATAGGCCATTGTCACCATTCATTGTAGGTATTCTGTTTTAGGTAAACTAAAATTGTATTCATCAAACGTTTTAGACATTCTACTTCTTAGCCATTGACTATTTATGGTCCCAATGCATTGTAGGTAGTAGGCAGCGGGTTCACTACGCCGCTTCGAATGACATTGTAGGTAGTACAGCGGGTTCACTACGCCGCTTCGAATGACATTGTAGGTAGTAGGCAGCGGGTTTACTACGCCGCTTCGAATGACATTGTAGGTAGTACAGCGGGTTCACTACGCCGCTTCGAATGACATTGTAGGTAGTACAGCGGGTTCACTACGACGCTTCGAATGACATTGTAGGTAGTAGGCAGCGGGTTCACTACGCCGCTTCGAATGACAATGTAGGTAGTACAGCGGGTTCACTACGCCGCTTCGAATGACATTGTAGGTAGTACAGCGAGTTCACTACGCCGCTTCGAATGACATTGTAGGTAGTAGGCAGCGGGTTCACTACGCCGCTTCGAATGACATTGTAGGTAGTACAGCGGGTTCACTACGCCGCTTCGAATGACATTGTAGGTAGTAGGCAGCGGGTTCACTACGCCGCTTCGAATCACTTTGCAGCAGTGGTATTTTTAATTTAAGGTAGGTAGTGTGCTCATAACCAGAAAAATGCAGTGGTTTTAAATGAGTTTACCATCTAAGGTATTTATCTAAATAATAATGATACTATGTATTTCTCGATATTTTCAGAGCTAGTGCAGCCTGTCCGTATTCAGCCATCAGCCGAAGCGTTCGCGGATTATAGCAACGAGATGGTAATCGCAAGCGGCTGGGGCAGGCGGTCCCCTACTGGTAAATCATTCCACATCGTCATGAGATTGTACACTCTTTATCCTTACAAATCCCTGTAGTTGATATATAAATTTATAATTTATGCTTGTGTAGGACACTTGTTGATTTTGTCTTCGCACAAAGTTTATTCTTTAATCTGAAATGTTTTCCAGGGGGTGACTCCAATGTCCTGAACTGGGTGTATCTTCAAGCCATCTCCAACCGAGAATGCAGAACAACCCCAGTTGACGACAACTTCATCTGCACCAGGGGATACAACGACACCTCGCAGTCTACTTGCTTTGTAAGATTACTGCCATTGAAGCATAAAATCTTCTGGTGTCTTTTTAATTGGCGTCTCAAGTGACAATCCTTGGCTAGCAGTGAAACTATCCACCTTAGCATAGCGTGCAAAATTGTAGTATTTAATACAACACTAAACTTGTGGTGATGGTCCAGCGGTATAGCAAGTCTGGCTCACAATCCAATGGCACCAGGTTCAAATCCTTGGCTTTGAACCAATGACTTATAGTTAATTTTGTGCGGATTTCGATCTAAAACGGTGAAGGAAGAATCTGAAGAAACCTGCATGTCCTAGAACCTCAAATTTCAAGGACACAAGAGAATGGCCCATCCTTTCTCTATGAGACAAGGCCTTTGTATGTAATAGGCTGGTGATATTGATGAATACAACACTTATAGCTTGAGATACATACCTAGTAACCGCTATATATCAGTCTCTTACATGCATGTTGTTTTCCGGATACAGGTTTGAATAAACAGGCAAGTTCTATACAAAATAAGTAATAGGTATTTGTCACTATACGAGTATAATTGTAGTAAACGTAAAGCATGCACTTCAATGGACATTAGTGTTTTTTTTCTCCACAAATCTCCGCCCACAGCTCAACTGCTTGATGGGGCAATTCATTGGGGATTTGTGGAATTATCGTGGTGTAGGACGCCCACCGATCCGGTGATGTGCAGATCTGCGAAAGGCGGCCGTCAGAAACTGGATGAGCCATAGACCGGGCTCGGTTTCGTTCATTGGGAGAGGCCTATCTCCAGCAGTGGACGAATACAGGCTGATGATGTGTACAGTAAACCATAAGGCCTTTCCTTGGGTCCATTTAATAAGTTTCTGTTTGCAGGATGACAACGGAGGTCCTTTGGTGCATCCAGGACGTGACGGAGAGCCGGTACTTGTGGGTATCGCCGCCTTCTGGCGTACATCAGGCTGCAACTCTCTTCCCGCTGGTGATCATGTTTTACCATTTACATCCTTACTTCTAAATCGTTAGATTAGATGATCCTGAATCCTACTATCTGGGTAAAAGTAACGGTCAACCGATGTCAAAAAAATATAACAGACGCTAAACAACATCATAATATTAAAACGTCTAATCTTTGCTTCTGATATTGAAAATATACATAATGATGTTTTGTTAATTAATGAAAAATGATCGTTTTCATAAATTTTGCGTGTAGAATTTGGCCTGAGCGTATATTTAACAAGCGTGTACAAAATACCCTGGTACAAAAAAAATACTTCAAATGGATTAAGCAATAACTAAAAACTATGCTACTTATCCAATTTTGATACAATTTATTTAGGATGAACTTGGCGGTTCACTACGTCAAATAAGAAATGGTCCGCAATTGACGTATGAATTGGTGAACGTACATAAAAAATACATACAGTTGAACATAGAACCTCCACCTTTTCTTTTGAAGTAGATTAAAAAAGGCAACATTTTTTAATTTTTTTTAATATTATTATAGCAAACCAGTTCAATGCTCCGGCCACAACGTCCAGCACGTTGTCAGAAGTGCCACAAAAGAACAAACATACATACATACATACATACATACATACATACATACATACATACATACATACATACATACATACATACATACATACATACATACATACATACATACATACATACATACATACATACATACATACATAGACTGATAAACACAATACCCTCCGCTTAGTCAGGTAAAAAGATGGTTTGCTTATTAGATCTATCATTCAACTAGATTCCGAAAATCAGTCGGAAAATATCGATGGGTAAATATCGTTGGCTATTTGCTCCAAGCGCCACTATGGCAACTTTACAGGAGAGGGATATAAAGATAAAAAAAACAGAAAAAAAACATTGTTCTTAAACTATAACTTAAGCTTAACTTACTTAGTCGACAGTCAAAAAAACTATGTCTAACGGACTACTATTTCATACACATTGCATTAATTTTTAAGTATTACTTGCTAAGTTAGCTGTCACTGGAGTCCACCCATATTATTTTCCGTTCAAGGCAAAGTGATTCAAAAACAAGAAAAGTCATTAACAGACTAAGGTAAAGAGATATATATATATATATATATATACACATATATATAACACATCGTTCAGGGCAAAATGGCTTAAATCATAAAGGGATCCCGTAACGGAATGAGGCAAAATAGCCTGTATACAAGACTTGTGGAAAATAGATCACGGCAAAATAACATAACGGTGAAAGTATATTTTAGTTATAAGGGTGAGGAAAAATGACTTCAAATACAACCATATCTTTAACAAATTAGTTACGATGCCTAACGGTTCTATAGTGTAATTTAGAATCCAACGATACCGGGTTCAAAACCTAGGCTCCGCACCAATGACTTTTCTAAGTTATGTGCGGTTTTCCATCGCTCCGTGCTTCGGAGGGCACGTTAAGCTGTCAGTCCCGCTGTTATTGATTAATAGCAGTCGTTAAGCCATGTCAGAGGCCCTCGGGCGGCTTGACAAACTCTGACATCAGAGGCCAGCACTACCTCATACGACAAACAACAACAACAACAAATTAGTTCAGTTCATAGACTTTATGATATTTTTTGGGCATTTAAATCTTTGATCTATTGTTTTAAAATGATACTTACCTACAAAGCACCTGTACACTTTATGAATAAATGAAATAAAAGATCATTTTGACTATCAACATTTATTTTAACTCTGCATTGTGTCATAACATATTAATCTGATCATTAATAAACAAATTGTACATTACTATACTTATACTATAGGTAGTATTATTATTTTTGGTTAAAATAAGGAACTTAAAGGAACACAAAATACCTATTGTAGTATTAGGAATAAAAAGCTTATTTATCTATTAACATTATTATAATTATAATTATTATTCTAACTATATATGAGATTGACAAACACTTCTATGTTTCAGTCTTTTAATAAAAAAAATAAAAGTATTTTTGATTGGTTGCTGTGCACATCTTTTGGTGTAATTATCCTTCTCTTCCTATTTTTCTCTCTCTCTCTCTCTCTCTCTCTTTCTTTCTCTCTCTCTCTCTTTTTTATGTCTTATTATTCCATTTATAATAAGGCTTCCTCTTCCGATTCATCCTCCAAGTCAGTCTCAATCAAAGTATCTCTCCTATTTCCCGAAACACGTTGAGCTCAAATATTTGCGGTGGAAAATCTCGGGGATGACACTAGTCTCGCACAGATTCCTTAAATCTTTGTGTTAACTTTTAGTTATCGGTAGTACTGTCTTGTTTAATTAAGGGTTGCCAACTCTTTGTTTTTCTGTGACTGATATCAGCTCTGCTTGAGATCCATCTTTCATTAAGTATTTCACTGAAATATTTTGTAACATCGACTTCTTAAAAGTGGCAATTCGAATTTTGCTTATTATTCCCGAAAAAAAAAACACATAAAATATTTGTTAGAAAACTCTTCAAAGTTTTTGAAATCTGTATGATCAAGCCATTGTACATGGTAAGTTGAAGCCTGTTTTCTGGCAACCTGGCAAACTATCAACCATAGGGAAGGCCCATACGGTAAAATTAATCATTGAGTTTTCAATGACTGAGTGCATGCTGTCGACACTCATCTCAGTTTGACCTGGAAGCAAGTAGTTTAACTGGATGGTCACGACATTTTTGCTTTCGACAGTGCATTATGCAAAGCAGCCATCACGTTCTTGTTCTTGTTTGGACACGAATCAGAGTAGAGTATCAAGTGTTTGCTCATGCCAACCAATTCTTTCGTTTTGATGATATAAAGCTCCAAAAGTAAGCAAATAAGTTCGTTATATATCTTTATCTATCGTTTCTCAGTTATGATCGCATTTATTACCAGAAGATGGCTTCGGTTTCATTTCTTTTACAATAGTTCCATCTTTTATTAAGTATCCTTTTTTCAATTATTATTACATTTTCTTTATTTTTCTTCATACCTACTTTTCCATCTGTTGATCCACTATTTTGTTTAGACTATTTACTCTTTTATTTCAGTACTTCTTCAGTCAATGTAGTTTCATCATCAGTATCTTTCTATGATGTTGTATCCCAGATAAAGTCTTCTTCTTCCGAAAGGAAATCGACGTAACTTCTTTTCATACTTTTGTGTCGTTCTTGTTTTTTTTTCGTATTGTCATTTCCTGCGTCACGTAAGTATATTTCATTGTTTTCGGTAGTGATGTGATCTGATGTCTCAAAGTGAAGTGCGCAATTTGGTGCCGCACAGGAATTAAATATTTTAATTTTAAAGTCTTGCTTGGCACTACAATACTGTTGTGGGCAGGCATGGTGCTTAACATTAGGCGAGCAACCCGCTCCATCTTACCTTATAAAAACAAAAGTCTGTGCAGTAACTAGAAATGATGTTATAGAATATAAGACACAAACGCACAGGTAACTTTTTATGTTACTCCCGTTACAATATTTTTTAATAGTATCTAACTAAGTACAATTATACGGCACTGAGACGTAGTCGTTAACTATTGGGCTTATACACAAGCTCAGAGTTGCGCAGCGCGCAATGGAGAGAGCTATGCTCGGTGTTTCCCTACGTGATAAAATCCGAAACGTGGAAATTCGTAGAAGTACCAAGGTTACCAACATAGCTCTCAGAGTTTGCAAGTTGAAGTGGCAATGGGCAGGCCATATATAGTTCGCAGAACCGACAACCGTTGGAGAATAAAGGTTCTCGAATGACGACCACGAACAAGCAAGCGAAGTGTGGGGAGACCCCTCACACGATGGACCGACAACATTGTAGCCATCGCAGGAAGTCGGTGGATGGAGGTGGCACAAGATCGCTTGTCATGGCGCTCTTTGGGGGAGGCCTATGTTCACTAGTGGACTTCTAAAGGCTGACATGACAATTGGTGTTTAAACTCAGAGGTGTTTAAAATATTATTTTTAAACTTAGTTTAGAAATTAATATTTAGTTTAGATACGTACTTACATTCGTGGGAAATGATTTCTATATTTTCTGACATGATATTTTTTGTGGATTTTAGATTTCGTAGTGTTAGGTAAGTATTTTACCTGTTAATATGATTAAAATATCTAAAAAATGTTTCAAAGCTAAGAATTAACAATGTTATGTAAAGGAAAAACACTGACCATTAGTCGCCGATCAAAATTATTCACAATATTTACTCGCTGTCAGTCAACACAACCGTCACTTTTTGCTGCTCGCCACCAAACAATTGGAATGAACCGCCCGCGTGAAAACGTGTTCCTATAGTAGGTATGTAACTCCTTTGAGTTACACACGGCACGTGATTTGTGAAGAATCGAATGACACACAAAACCATGGCCCTAGAAATTAGCCATGATTTAACGAGCTCTCGTTATTATATTGCAATGTAGGTAGAAAGGTTTAAAGGGCCATTGCACTTACTTAATGTATGTTTCAAACGCAAAACACTGATGAGGGCAAGGCATGTATGTTAGTTTAGGAAGATCTATTTATTATTGGCCATTATTGCGAACATGTTAAACTTGTGTATTTTATGTTTTTGTAAATGCTCTTGATCTTTTGTACAATAAATAAATAAATAAAATCTAAAAGTTAACACTTTAACAACTTTCAGGTTTCATCCGACCCGGACCTTTCCACGACTGGCTAACCGAAGTCACTGAAATCAATTTTGAAAACCTGAACGAAGGAATCGAAGTCACTGAAACGCCTGAGCTTCTGACCACTGAAAATACCGAAACTATCTCAACTGAAGGGACTGAACCTCCCACAACGGAACCACCTAAACCTCCGACTACTGAAGCATCTGAGCCTTCCTCAACCTTAGTGCCTAAACCTCCAACCACTGAAGCGCCTAATCCTCCGACTACTGAAGAGACCGAGGCTACAACCACTGAATCAACTAAGCCTCCCACATCTGAATCACCGAAACCTTCGACCTCTGAGGCACCCGAGCCTCCCACAATCATAATACCTAAACCTCCAACTACTGAAGCGCCTAATGCTCTGACTACTGAAGAGACCGAGGCTCCGACCACTGAATCAACTAAGCCTCCCACATCTGAACCACCTAAACCTCCAACCACTGAAGCACCTGAGCCTACCACAACCATAGTACCTAAACCTCCTTCCACTGAAGCACCTAAGCCTCCGACTACTGAAGAGCCTGAACCAAGCAGCGAAGAGTATGACGATCCAGCCGCATCAAAGCTAGTCAATAAGCTTCATGTGAACAAAGTCAAAGTGATAGTTAACAACAATGTCAACAACTTCAAGTGAAACGAACGTTTTGTGTGAGTTAAATAAACATTTTATGAGACATCATATTTTATTGTCAAGCCCTTGCGTGTCACGCGAACACTTTCATATTCATGTTTAACTCAGAATATTTTTAAGAGGGTAAGAAGGATTATACATTACAAATATAAAGTACGAGTATATATAATGAAAGAAGTGGCCAAAAAAGAAAAACATTTATATTGTATTTTTATCACCAAAGAAGTCTTGTAGAGAGTAGTAGCATTTATAACAACTACAGCAAAGCAAGGGAAGGGTAATGGGTATAACAGTCTATGTATGTATGTATGTATGTATCTACGAGTATGTATGTGGGAATGTGGATGTTCCACCAGTGTGTAGGACTATCAAGCAAGCTCTCTAGCTCAGAAATGGGTAATTTTAAAGAGGGCTACGGCATTACCGCATTTGTTAAGCCAGGAGCAACAACTGAGGAAACTGAAGTCGTGCAGTATTTTCAATAGGGTCGAAGGAGACAGGATGGTACTTTTTATTGGAGAACACGATACAAATCCTATAAAAATATTTCGGAACTTTCTGAAGCTTTTAAGTTTACACGGCCGCAGAGTTTTTTTCTGAGTGGCAAGAAAAACCGACTCTTAAACGAGAAAAAGCTTAATAGTTCATTACAAATGATTTGCGCTCAAAATTCAACATGCAATTTTGTAAATTTGATTAGCAAACAATTAAAAAATAGTAACGAAGTATTAATCAATAACAGACAATAACGACTGCTATTAATCAATAACAGCCGGGACCGACAGCTTAACGTGCCCTCCGAAGCACGGAGCCGTGGAAATCCGCACATAACATAAAAAAGTCATTGGTGCGGAGCCTAGGTTCTGAACCCGGTATCGTTGGATTCTAAATTGCACTATAGAACCGTTAGGCCACCATTCGCTCAACCATCGCCCAACCATCGCTCAACCATATACAATAACGGTAGCAAGGAGAATTCACAAAAAAATTTTTTTCGTGCCTTTCGTTAACAAAGCTGTTTTCAGTTTTTTTTTTACCAATATATTTTTGCCGGACTTCATCCCAAAAAGGACGTACTCAAAATATCACTAACTGGACTACAACTGAATAGACTGATAGACTACCTGATTGTGTTTTTCAAATTTTGAAAATAGTACAGATTTTCTTTAGTTACAAAATAACAAGAAACCCTATAAGAATCCTATAATCTTAAAATGACACGGAAAATCTCTCAATATTGTAAGAGAATATATTCATCATGCAGAACCCTCTCCACGCGCGTTCAACTCGCACTTGTTAGTTTTTTAAAAAAAAAGTGGATCAAATCAATAAATTAGGTAAGTTTTAAATAACTAAACTACTTTAAGGAGGGGCAAAAGTAATGCCATAATGTGAACTTTAGTTTGAAAACAACATTTTCCTTTCATGTGCCGACAGAGTTGAATCACGTACAGTAAAGGAAATGGTGTTGACTCTACCGTTGCTTTGGAAATACATCCGTAAGAGAAGAGAGCACCAAGAAACTCCACGGGGATGACATAATTTGCGAAAAATAATTACATGTTTAAATCATCATCAGTCCGCGTCAGTCCACTGCTTGGTATGGAAATAGACTTCTCCCAAAGCTCGCCACCGTGAGACAGATCTTTGGCTCTTCTTTTCCAACTGCTGCCAGCCATTTTGCGTAAGATCGTCATTCCGCCTAGCCAGAGGGAGTCATTAGAGACCGCGATTCGGCAAACGTATTGGTCATATTTGTCTTTCGACAAATATGACTCATTGCCACCAGCTTGCTAATCCTAAAGTATACGGCGATAGTTTTGGTTCTCTGTCACATCACCTCTTTTCAGGAAAGGTGTTTCAGAATAACTCCGAACAGAGTCTTTTCCATGTTGGGTGACTTTAAATTGGTGGACTATAGTTTCGTGAGTGTCCACGTTTCGGCTCCGTAGGTGAGTCATAACAGGTAGGGCGCATTAGTTGAAGACTCTTCTTCTTCTTTTATTTCTTGTCTTCCAGTCTTTGCAGTTGTATTTTAATAATATTTTTTGTGTCTTAATTAAATGCATAAGGACAGGTTGCACCACCTTACTTTAGCAATAACAAACATCGACATTTCAGTTAAAGTAGCAGTTAGGCAAAAAATTCGTTGCACCATCTAAAATATCATGTTAAATGACGTCATAACTTTAACTGTTAACTGTAACTGCCCACGCTTTGCTGGTTATTGTTATTGCATAGATTTTATAAGTACAACAAGATACCTAGTAGGTGTTTCGTACATACTTAAACTTAAATGAGTGAAAAATTTCACTCATGGTCCGATCCTCCCGTCAGATGCCAATTAACATTTACTGCGAGAGTCGGTGCGATTACATTTAGAAAAAAAACTGTTTATGCAGTGATATCACATAAAAAATATATCACAAAAAAAAGTGCACCAAAAACACTTTCCTAAAAAGTTTTCAACTTTCTCGTGCATTTCTTGGCAAAAAGATAGAAAAATTATTATTACAGTAAATAATAATAATCAATTTTCATATAAATTATATCACATTTGTTAAGGCTTGCAATTCCTTCTTTTCCTCATCCTAGTTCCACCTCGGCCAAACTACACGACGACCGATCTAAGAGCGATTCAAATTGCCCGCCACGACGGGGCATGTTCTTCCCGGTGCTGTTGGCGCTAGTGGACTGAAAATGTGTAACCGTGTGCGTTTGTGAGCAAGCCGCTGTGCTCCTGAATCATTGCATTTACTAAAATATCCCCTCTATACTTTATGGGACCTACATAAACATTGTGAAGTGATTTGAATAAGTACTTTCTATCCGTGTGTGGAAATCCATACCAATATATAACAGTGAAACGTTGTCTGTTTGTTTGTTTGTTTGGGGAGCTTTCACGCGATAACGGCTGGACGGATTTTGATGAAACTTGGAATAGAGATAGCTTATACCCTGGAATAAAACATAGGATCATTTTTATTCCGAAAAATTGAAAGTTTTCACGGGATAACTGGAAAAACTGGAAAAATGTTGATTACAATACAATACAATACAATAACACTTTATTGCACACAAAGAAGAAGGTAATATATGGGATAAACTCATGAAATGAAAGGTACAATGCTATATGGCGGCCTTATTGCTATATGGCAAATTCTTCCAGGCAACCTTTGGATGGAAAGGATTACTTAGATATCAATTTTATTCTCCGTAAGAAACTCTCTCTCTAACTCTCCGAAAGATTACTCTCTGTAAGATATGGTTGCCATGGAAACGAAATAACAAGTATGTCAAAAAACATCAAGATTGGTGCTATATCTACTTTTGTCATCGACCCTATTAAACAAAGGAAGACATGGGACCAACTACTCAGCATGGACCGCGTATATTAGGTGCAACGCACACAATTGGCCTCAGTCGTAATCGGAGTTGCGTTGGTGTAACACGTGCGTGTACTTTACCACATATTATGCCCAGCAAAAGCCTTCCTGTTCTTTTATTAGGTGTACAAATAGCTCAAGAACCAAAACTAAGTTGCACTGCATTACTTTTCACTCGTAAGTACTATAAATCATAATTTTCTTTAAAGTTCTACTGATTGATTTGAAAATCGCCACTTGCCGAAAAGGACAGAAATATACGATTCGTAAGAGTGCGACAAGACAAACGGCGTATAAAAGTTTGATCAAGGCCCTATTTCATAAAACTATAGTACACTGACAAATGTCAATCAAACCGACAATTGTCAGTCAAACTTTAGAAATGTCGTACATTTTTGTTTTATGAAACGTAGGTTTTGCGTATTCGACTGACATTTGTAGGTTTATTAAGATTTGTCGCTTTATGAAATAGGGCCCAGATCTCTTTGTACCGTCAGGAAGAAAAAAATTACGTAGATTTTAGAATTGTTTTTTTTTTATTTTAAAATTGCTTATTTTTATTTAATCTACCTACCTTTAGGTATTTGCGCCTTATTATATTAGAAGCGTCAACATAATAGATACTTTCTAACATGTTCCTGATATTTCTTCACATGTTTATTTTGTCTACTCTACACCCACTGATATGTTAATTGTTATTAATAGGTTTCATAAAGATGAACTGTGGAAACATAAGTGGCTACAAGTTGTCAGAAGACAGAGGGAAGAGCACTGATCTCTTTACCTATATTAAAGAGCATATTACCTTATTGGCATACCTAAACAGCAGCGAATTTGAAAAAAAAGCGACTTTTTGTCCATTAATAAGTTCGTGTCAATCGACTGGAAAAAATATAATAATCATAAAGTGTATTAATACATTTTTTCTGTGGTATTTGGGTATTAAAATTATTTTTTGTCTTTTACATGCATTTGAACATAAAGTTGCAATATTGATTATCAGTCATGATCAGGAAGGGATGAGAAATTAATGTCACAAACAACTAATCTAACATGCTCCATCCCATAATTGCATGACATATTAATATTGCCGTGAAGTTGGACGAAAAATAAACCCAAATATGTCATACACGATTTTTTCATAGAACATTTTTTGTTTCTTATTATTTTCCCTACCGATTGACACTAGTTTCATTTATGGCCAAGAAATCGAGTTTTTTTTCCAAATGTTCATCATATTCTTATCATCAGTCCGAGCGTGATTGTGTAACATAAAAACAAACTTTCGTAAATGGTATTATTGGACGATAAAATGTTCAAATATTGTTACTCACACTAACACCGCTGTTTTAAGTACCTACTACAAAAAATACCAAACTTAACAATTTTTTTTTACATTGGTGATCAAAACCGCGGTAGAAGCTAATATTATTTTATTTCATTGAAACTTATTTGCTGACGGTTCCTTACATTACTTTATGTTTACGGACTAAGACGAACTTACCCAATACCCGAATCGTATTTGGTTCGAGAATTAATGTTGTTATCTCTTTTGCGCTTCTATCTGCGTATGTCTCTCTATCTTTGTTGTTGGTGCATGAAGTGTACGACAGTGCAAATTTAGCCGTGTGGGTGTGTTTTCCTGTAGTTGTATCTAGTCCGGGTGTAGTTTACATGAAGTTCTAGGTTGCCCCGTCCTCCTTTGTTTTATAGGTTCGATGACTTTTGCATTGGTTTTTTTTATTAAAAACCAAAGAAGAACATAAGATGCTTTTTTCCCAATAAACAGTAGTCCGCGTGGACGAAGTCGCGGGCGAGAAAACTGGTATATAATATAAAACGTGAACGACGGACTCAAAAGGTTCGAGACTGAATATCAAAGGCCGGGGTAAGTTTTCCCACTTTTCTGTAATTTTCTCCTATTTTCCTGTAATCCACTTGTCTGCTTCTTTGCTATCTAATTCTTTTTATTCAAGCCTTATTGTTTATACACATAATATTTTCGATTCCAAGTCTAACCAAAATTAATTAGGTAAGTATCAAAAAAAAAAATTTTGGCCCTCTCGATTTGTACCAAATATATGTGCTTCTACCTTCCATGTAAGGGAGCCATTCAAAAATATATTTTTTGAATATCTTTCGTAGGTACGTTTATGTAGGATGGTGGTAGAGACTGCGTCAATAACTTTAAGCCTATTTCTATTTTACCCACGCTATCAAAGATTCTTGAACGTCTAATAAACCGTCATTTAATCAATTACTTAGAATCATACAATCTTGTTTCAGACTCTCAATATGGTTTTTGTCGTGGTAGGTCTACAGATGATGCGGTTCATGAGATGGTCAACTCTGCTTTAACCAACCTGGATGAAAAGAGGAAGTTCTTGGTTGTGTTTCTTGATCTAGCTAAGGCCTTTGACATGGTATCTATCCCACACTTGTTACAGAAATTGCAAATACTTGGTGTCAGAGGCAATCAGTTGCAGTTATTTGATGATTACCTAACCTCAAAGCAGCGAGTCAAAATTGAGAATTGGCTTAGTGGTGAGCAAACTACTAAGTACGGAGTCCCGCAAGGCAGTATATTGGTTCCAACTCTGTTTTGAGTTTATATAAATGGCTTCTGTGAGCTCCTGCTTGATGGTGGCACAACACTCACATTTGCCGACGACACGGCTCTTTTCTTTAGCGGTTATAGCTGGGACGAGGTATTTGATATGGCTCAAAATGGAGTTAACAGGTTTTGTGAATAGTTACAAAATTAGTGTACTGACATTAAATGTCGTTAAAACTAGGTATATCCCGTTTGTCTTAAGGTCAGATTTCCTTTCACCGCCGACTTTATCCATCACCGCCCATGTTTGTGATCCAGGATTTCCTAATTGTTCCTGTCCTGCTCTTCAAAGAACTGACAAAATGAAATACCTAGGTGTTATTATAGATCACACACTTACCTTTGAGCCGCACGTTGACATCCTTGTGACCAGATTACGTAAACTCATTTATATTTTTAAGGGCTTGCGTCATACTGCTGACCGTAAAATTGACAAAATGGTATATTTTGCCCTATGTCAGTCTCTAGTTGACTACTGTATTGTCTCTTGGGGTAGTACCGCCAAATCACATCTGATTGAAGTTGAGAGAGCGCAGCGTGCGATATTTAAAGTCGAAGCTTGTTTACCCTTCCGATATCCTACTGTTGACTTGTACAAAGAATGGGAGGTCCTAACCATCAGGCAACTCTTTATTATTCACACTGTCCTCAAAAAACATTCACAACTCCAATACAACCCTGTATTCGCGAAGAACAAGCGCAGAAAGGGCACTGTATATCAGGCACCTTTACAAAATACTGCCATGTCACATAATTTCTTCTGCTTCCAAGGTCCTTATCTATATATTAAGCTAAACAAAATTCTGAATTTACACCAGCTACACCGCCATAGTTGCTAACAGACTGTCTTTAAATATCTCAAAACTATGGACTATAATGAAACAGAAAAACTACTGAAACCTATAATAATAATAGTTATAGTTTTTCCTCTTTTTGGCAAATAGTGTCTTTAGCGTGCTTCATTTTGATTTGACCTATAGTTATCTCATTTTAGAAAGTCAGCCCTTTTACACCGGAATAATATACCATTCTTCTAAATTTCATAAAGATACAATAAACGATCATTATTTAACATCTAAAAACGCCAACTTTCGGTACATAACGATGTAAATAAGCCTAGGCTCTTCTAATCTACTGTTAGTAACTGAATAGTTCCATTGCTTGCCTTTTGTCTCTTCATTAGATGTATTTTAATGTAAATTTTGAGTCTGCTTGTAATAGGTATGAAATCACTTGCAACTTTACTACTGACTCTCATTTTATATCTCGAATACACAAACACGGACACGTTCACCATACGCACCATAGCTACACTCACGCACATCACTACACAACACTAACACAGCCTTCTCGCCACTCGGAACAAATATGTAGGTATGTTTATTATTTTTCTTCTACCCACAAAATAAAATAATTGTTTATTTAGGATGGGAATGCCAAGATAATTTTCTTCCCGTGAGAGGGGATCCTGGTGACCTGTACTACAAGTTTTTTTAAACCTATTTCAGGCACCAGCTCCTCACAAAACAAGGTTTATTTTGTTACTCCTGTCTGATCGCAATTACTGTGTATATCAGTTTATATATAACATCATTGTGTATATCTATTTGTGAGAAAAATAAATAAACTTTTGATTTGATTTTGATTTGATACCTGCGGGTACTTATGAGCCCAATTTCATTTTTGTCGTGTATTAACACTACAAAAATTAATTTGCGTACCTACCATTACCATTACATTACCATTTTATTCAGAAACTATTAAGTTTTGGAATATCATGGCAGAAACATATAGACAGACTGATGGACAGATCACGAAGAAAATATAAGGGTCCCTTTTTTAGACTATGGAACCCTCAAAATACTTCTTAGAAAAATATTCCAACAAACAGACACGCAACAGAACATTCAATTTAGTTTTTAGGTCATACTCAAGACATCTGAAAAACAATCTAAACGTTAGTTTAAAGAATCGGTAATTTGTGGCAATAAAACATGCCGTAAGGTACATTTTTATTGCATGGAAGACAATGGAAGCGCACTTTTCATTAGATAACATTATCGTGACATTAATGTGGTTTTAATTAAAGTTGGATTCATTGATGCTTATCTATCTACCTACTCAAAATTAAAAAATGTGTGATGCCACAGGTTGACTGAACACGTGACTATTAATGGACAAACATTAACAAGCATTATACATTAAAATATGTACATACATTAATTTTATTTTTTATTCCGTGAGTAGCATGTCGAGCAGGTCACTCGCCTGATTGTAAGCGTCATGGACATGCCTGCCCATAATAGTTACAGTGCCACCCAGAACTTTGGTTGCAAAATCTTGCGCGTCCTTCCCTTCACTGGCATTCTGTCTCTTCTATATCTATTTATCTATACTTACAATGAAACAATATGAATAAAAAAGTCTGTACAAAGAAGATAACGTACTTAAGACCAGGTTCTACTTTTTAAGGGTTTTTTTTTCCATAAATTCCACTGTCTACACTACACTGTCATCTGTATCATTTGTCTGACTTACAGTTTTGGCGGAAGTAAGCTACATATTTTTATTTTGTTCATGTTATCTTTTCTACAACATAGGTTGTGTCAGGGCGTATCTGTTTCAAATATTTTTGAACATCAAATTCTGTAGTAGTAGTCTTGAAATAGCATACATGAATGTATTTCTTCATTTCAATTCCCACAATGTCCGTATTAGTGGCTGTACCGACAATGATTTTATTCCGAGTCATATTGCTCGGCGGCCCTTGTTGTTGACTATTTGCCAGTCCTTCTCGTTATTTTGTTTTGTACATAAAACATTTTGTCTGTCAGTGTTATTTTGTAATGAATCCTGAACATTGTTGACATTAATTTAGGATATATTTAGTGCATTTGATTGTTTACATTGTTTCTGTGCTACAATCAGGTCACACATCAGAAGCAATTTACGTACAACTTCACTGTTAGGTGTTGACATCATTGACGTATTGCGGCTACGTTCACTTACATTTGTCGATGTTGACGTTGCTAACCTAGAGGTCTTTTGTGTGCGTGAGTTAGGGGCCGCGACGATCACCTGTCCTCGTCTTACTCGGCGTTCTTCCCGATCGGACCGTTTCACACTCGAGTCGTCGTCATTCAGCTTGGGGTCAGCTGATCGCGGGTCATTGATCGTTATAGCTGCAGCGCTGTTTAACCCGATTTGCGGTCTCTCTCCTTCATTTTGTGTACTGGTTTTTGATTCACGTATTTCACTTCGAAGTATGATGATGATAATGCTGATGTTGATGATAAAAAGTATCCTATGTGTTAATCCATCAGCTATAAGCTATAGCTATATATGTGTTATAAGCTATCTCCAATCCAAATTTTATCAAAATCCGTTTAGCCGTTTGAGAATGAAGTATCCGGTAACGTGTGGCTCGCTTCTCCAGTTGCGAGTTTGGAAATCCTAACGTGTGGCATGCTTCTACATAAGGGTTTTAAAAAAAATTGCAATGTTTTCGATTTATTTCAAATTTGGGTGGTGTAAAGGCTCTTTATTTTTTTATTTTTTTGTGCTAGTTTAATCGGTTGGTAATCCAATTAAATGCCAAAGTCCAATAAACACAGTCATCCCATTTTTTTTATGTCTCTCGGGAGAAAAAAATGTTTACATTGAAATATTTTGTAAATTCTGCAAATATGCCGTGAAGTTATATGATTACAAGTGTTATAACTGCTCTTTAGAGCGAAACTATCGGTCAAGTTGAAAATATACGTTTTTCTCTGCAACTTTTACTCAATCCAATCTACATGACATACTAAAAACAAAACACACACACCACTCAAAAAGTATAAAAAACATAAATCAATAAAAAGGACAAATATATACAAAAAAGGCCGCAACATCATTGTTCAACTTCTATCGATTAAAACATTCATATGAATAAAGCCCCGATTGTTGCTAAAATTTTACAGCCCGATTGCCGTCTGGTAACAATAGCTGCCAAGCATATTTTTTTTGAGATATTAATGTTTTATCTTTTATTTATTCTTGGGTATTAGTAACAACATGTAGCAACACAATGATATCTTTATATTTCACCTCTATGCTCTAGATTTTCCATAAATAATTTTTAAACGTCACGCGTGATTTTTAGCTCGAATATATTTCGATTTTCATCAATTATTTAAAAAAAAACCCTGACTATTTCGTTTTAATTTTTTTATCTGTTGGAAAGGTACATCTGTAACGGTTCTTAACACAGATACAAAACTATAGGTCGTCGCTGAGGATTTTAAATAAAAAAATATTGATAATACCAAATCCATACATTTTGACGTTTTTTCAACTTCCCACGTTTTTTTTTTTAGTTTTTTTAATTCAGGATCGTCTAAAATTAATTCTAATACGTGTTTTTTATTTATCTCTTTTCAGAAAATAGCCATTTGGTTTCAAACGGTCTGTTTACACAAGGGTCGCCAGGCACAGATGGGCTTCCGGCAGCCGGCACACGTTTCGCACACTTTTTTTTTACTGCTACACGGTAGGTATGATGATAATGATGATGAAAAGTATCGTATGTATTATGTGAAAGTATAAGCTATCTCAATTCCAAATTTAATCAAAATTCGTTCAGCCTTTTGAGAATGAAGTATAATAATGATGATGATGAAAAGTATCCTCTGTGTTAATCCAGGGTATAAGCTACCTCAATTCTAAATTTTATCAAAATCTGTTCAGCCGTTTAAGCGTGAAGGATGATGATGATGATGCAAAGTATCTTATGTGTTATTTCAGGGTATAAGTTATCTCCATTCCAAATTTCATCAAAATCCGTTTAGCTGTTTGAGATTGAAGTATGATGATGATACTTATGATGATGATGATGATGAGGATGATGATGACGATGATGATGATGATGAAAAGTATCCATTGTGTTATTCCAAGGTATGAGCTATCTTCATTCCAAATTTTATCAAAATACGTTCAGCCGTTTGAGAGTGAAGAATGATGATGATGAAAAATATCCTATATTTTATTCCAGGGCTATAAGCTATCTCCATTCCAAATTTCATCAAAATCCGGCCAGCCGCTATCCCGTTAAAAGTCCCCAAACAAACAAACAAACAGACGTTTCACTTTTATATATTGGTATTGATTTCTAGTGTACAATAATTATGGTTTCCATCTAAAAATAATAAAATTCTATGATATTTTTTTATATCAATTTCTTATTTTTTTAATGTTAAGTTATTGTTAACCTTAACCTTGACTTTTACTTTTACTTGCAGCTTATTGAAGAGTTCGGATAATTCTGGGTCTTCTTTAGATTCTGAGCTGTCAGAGTCATTGAAATCCTCGTCGCTCTCTTTGCTGTCAGGCTTAGAAGCTTCAGTGCTCGGAGGCTTAGAAGTTTCAGTGGTCGGAGTCTCAAGATCTTCAGTGGAAGGAGGCTCAGGTACTTCAGTGGTAGAAGGCTTAAAAGTTTCAGTGGTCGGTGTCTCAAGTGCTTCAGTTGTAAGAGGCACAGGCCTTGCAGTGCTTGAAATAATTGGCGCTTTGGTAGTGGAAGGCTCACTCGTTTCAGTGGTCAGAGGCTCTGGCACTTCAGTGACTTCGTCTTCTTCGTTAAGGTTCTCGAAATCCAAGCCTGTTATTTCAGTCAGCCAGCCATGAAACGGCCCGGTTCGAGTGAAACCTGTATAAAAAAAAGACAGTGATTTTGATAATTGATGGACTCAGGCGTTAAGGATTTTCTCGCGCTCAACTCTAATTTATCGCTAAGTGCATTTTAAAAGTAACAGTTGTATTACCGGCGAGACGGGCAGCATTGTTGCATTGGTCGTTTTGCCAAAAAGAGTTGATACCCAAAAGCACCGGCACTCCGTCACTGTCTAAATACCACAAGGAACCGCCGTTGTTTTGAATAGGCTGCAACATAATAATTGAAATAGAAATGAATGATAAAGATTTCATTTAACTTGCAATGTTTGTTTATGTCAAATCTTGCAAGCTGAAATAGAACCACTTCCTCTTCCACTTTCTCTCTCTATAAAGTTTAAGTTCTGATAAAAATGCATTTTTGTGGTAAGCATGGCCTGAATCGACTTCCAGGATTAGCTCCAGATAAATAAACTCTTCAACGGTTAACAGCACATACACGAAATGTTGTGTAGGTACGCATTTTATTATGATAGCCGGGTTTAAGTTTTACCATGACATGATCTCCAGATAAAGGAACTCTTCAACGGTCAACAGCACATACACGAAATTTTGTGTACCAATTTTATAATGATAGGCAGTTTTAAGTTTTACCTGGTAGCTGTATTCAGGGCTGGGTCCTGACTAGAGAACTTTTCAACGGTTTACAGCACAGACACGAAATGTTGTACACGGATTTAATTGTAATAGCCTGTTCTAAGTTTCACCATGACATGACTCCTGCATAAAATATGTTTTTGTAAATGATTTTTAATTAACTTATTTTAAAATACGACATACCACGCTAGGGATTGAGATCGAAAAAAAATCATCCCTACATACACGGGGTCCGTTCGTTATGCCCCCTGTGTCCCTTGCCCCCAGGCTATATGCACTCGATTCTGTTTAGGTACGAGAAATTTACTCAAAGCTATTTTTAATTGAAAGTATACTGGCAGACACAAAATTGTTTTTTCTAAATTATTACTATGACTGCGACTGCGAAAGAAAGTAAAACGTAAACGTATTCATTTTGTAATATTAAAACAATAAACTAGTGACCTCACGCGTACAAACTTTTTTGCAAACAATCTAGCAGTGCACAGTAATCTAGTTACCTTATTTTAAAACTAACATTAATAACCAAGGTGCTCCATCAATCCCTACCTAGTAGGTAAAGGGCTGATTCCACTTGTAAAAACTTAAAAGTTTGAAATTTACTGCATTTTGAGGAGCTATTCTGCTCATCATGCCGAAGATACAATTTTTTATGAAACTAACTTAAAGTTCATCATTATTTCAGCCTTTATAAGTCCGCTGTTGAACATAGGCCTCCCCCAAAGAGCGCCATGATTCATTTTTCGTGATTGGTCGTCCCTCTGGGCCGTGACTGAAAATCAGCGTCAAGTGTCGAAGACGCTTGGCATTATGCTGAGGCATGACCCTGTCAACACTTACATTTATAAGTTAATTTTACTAATTTTTTTATATAAGTGTTGAATAAACGATTTTTCTTTCTTTCTTTCTTTTTTCATTCCATGACGAGAGATCCTGTGCCACCTCCATCCACCGACTTCCTACGAAGGCTACAATGTCGTTGGTCCATCGTGTGGGGGTCTCCCCACACGAATGACCTTTATTCGAAAACCTTTAATCCCCAACGGAAATAACTTTCATTTATCTGTAGAAAAACGAAGGTTACCGACATAACTCTCAGAGTTTGCAAGTTGAAGTGGCAATGAGCAGGCCATATAAGTCGCAGAACTGACTTAAAGTTACTACCATTCAAATAAAAAAAGAACCATTGAAAGCAGATTTAATTAGGCGGAGATATTCAGTAGCCCCCTTTTTAGCCTTTTTTTTTAAATCCAAAATCCCTGACGATTAAAAAATTCTTAGAATTTGCTTAACCTTAATACAAAGTTTCGTCAAGATCGGTTAAAAAATGCGACCTGTAGAGGAGAACAGAAACCGGACTGACATCCGGTCATACTAAAGCATTTTTGCCCAAGCAAAAACGGACAAGCTTCGCTCGCGCTTCGCGCTCACTCGGTCAAAAATTAAGTACTGCAAAATTGACGCGTTTACCAGTGACAGGCGTTACTTTTACATTGATCAACGCTTTTGGGGAAAACTATTGAATGAATGATTTACTAAGGAATAAAAGCAGTTAGTAGTAGTTACTATAGGACCTGTGTTTTTTATTAAATTTCTAAACACTTTTTTATCAACTCAAAACTTTCAAAATATTTATAATAAAATTTATAAAAAACGGGTGCATAAAAAGGCATAGGACACCGGGAGCATAACAAACTGACCCCTTAATGGTTCCCCTGAAATGTAAGTAGTAGGGCATGCAAACCGGATAACCGATTAACCGAAAAACCCGAATAACCGACTGATTTGAAACTCGGATTTTTAAGATAGAAAACCCGGGTTTTTCGAGTTTTTTTTATTGTTGATGGTTTATGTAAAATACCTACTTATTATAACAGTCCCTTTACAACTTGACAGAGGACCTTAATAATAAATTTGCAGCATTTCTACTTTGATTTGATTAGGAATCGTCTTAGTCTATTTTTTTTAAAGATTGTCCCTGATAAATAATTAATTTTTAGTTTAAGTTACTGTATAAACAATAAATAATAATTATTTTATGTGATTTACGATACGATACGATACGAAACACTTTATTGTAACTACCAGTTAGAAAACACACACATAATTATTTGAAAACATTTTATTTCGTTCATTTTGTTTTTAAATGCTACTTAATAGTTAATTATCATCGTCATCATCATGTCGGCCTTTAGAAGTCCACTGCTGAACACAGGCCTCCCCCAAAAAGCGCCATGACGAGCAATCTTGTGCCATCTTCCTTAACAACTTCCTGCGATGGGTACAATGTCGTCGGTCCATCATGTGGGGTGTCTCCCTACACTTCGCTTGCATGTTCTGGTCGCCATTCAAGAACCTTTATTCCCCAGCGGTTGTAGGTTCTGCGAACTATATGGCCTGCCCATTGCCACTTGAACACTCTGAGATCTATGTCGGTAACATTGGTTCTGCTACGGATTTCCTCATTTCGGATTTTGTCACGTAGTGAAACACCAAGCATAGCTCTCTTCATTGCAAGCTGCGCGACTTTGAGCTTATGTATGAGAGCAATAGCTAGCGACCACATTTTAGTGCCGTATGTCATCACCGGCAACACGCACTGATTTTAAACTTTCGTCTTTAGGCTCTGCGGTATCTGCGACGAGAAGATATGGCGCAATTTCCCAAACGCTGCCCATCCTAGATGGATTTGTCGGTTGAACTCTTTGACAAAGTTGGATCTTCCCAGTTGGATCTCTGTCTGACCTAAGTAGACATAGTGATCCACAGCTTCGATAATATCGTTCCCAATTTAAACCGGCATGGTTCGACATGGGCATTTGACATGATGATGGTCTTACCCATGTTCATTTTAAGACCCACCTGTTGGAAAACAATACCGAGGTCACTGAGCATTGTGCTCAGGGTTTCTGACATGATGACTATATCATCGGCAAATCGAAGGGGAGTGATGCATTCGCCATTGATGTTAATACCATATCCGTTCCAGTTCGGAAGCTTGAATATATCTTCCAGGGAACAATTTCGGAGAAATAACTCACCCCTTTTTCAATTCGATAGAATTCGTGCTCCGATCTTGGAGACGACGGACAGTCATATTGGCCTTGCTATACAAACACTTTAACACTCCGATGTATCGGTATTCAATCTGGCACCAATATAAAGACTGTAGTACTGCCCAGGTCTCGACTGAATCAAAGGCTTTCTCGTAGTCCACAAAAGCTAGACGTAGTGGCCAATTATACTCTTCGGTCTTTTGTATAATCTGCCGGAGCGTTTGGATGTGGTCTACGGTGCCTATCCGGAATCCAGCTTGTTCAGGAGGCTGAAAGTGGTTAAACCTACGAGGGAGACGGTTTGTAACTTCTTTCGAAAACAGCTTATAGACGTATCTCAGCAGCGAAATGGGCCTATAATTCTACAAGAGGGTTTTATCACCTTTCTTAAAGACCAACACCACTACGCTCCTATGCCACGCCTCTGGCGTAGTACCCTCGAGGATGAAGGAGTTAAACAGCTTCTGAAGGATTTTAAGTACCGGTGTTCCACCCACTTTCAGTAGCTCTGTCGTTATTCCACCCTCCCCTGGCGCCTTGTTGCTTTTAAGCTGTTTGATTGCCATTCTGATCTTGTATAGGCTAACGGCCGGGATATCTTCGGTATAATGTCGTGTCAAACGGGCTCAGGCATCGCTAGCCGTGCTAGGTGCACTACGAGATGAGGTGTTGTGTAGTGATCAACAGCTTCGATAATACCGTTCCCAAAATAAACCAGCATGGGTGCGACATGGGCATTTGAACTGATGTTCAACTTACCCTTATTCATTTTACTCGTAAGACCCACCTGATGGGATACAATATTGAGGTCACTGAGCATTGTGCTTAGGTAATCCAGGGTTTCTGCCATGTTGACTATATCATCAGAAAATCGAAGGTGAGTGATGCATTCGCCATTGAAGTTATACACATATCTGTTCCAGTTCAGAAGCTTGAATATATATTCCAGTGCAGTGGTGAATAGTTTCGGAGAAATAACGTCTCCCTGTCTCACCCCATTTTGCAATTCAATAGAATTCGTGCTCCGATTATGGATACGGACAGTCAGTTTTTTATTATTACTAGTACCGAATGTTACTTTGACTATTAATACTCGTTTTACATATACCAAATGTTACTTGATTGATCTCTTGGTAAAGCTAGAAAATAAGAACACGAAAGTAAAACATACTTTAATTACCTTTTTTACACACTAATAATAGTTGTTTCAAGCAGCTAAACTTCAATGAAAAAAAGCTCAAAAAAAGATACAAGAAAAAAATAGGTCATAATAAAGAAAAACTCGAAAAACTCGTAAAACTCGTAAAATCCGGTTTTTAAAATTGAAAACTCGAAAAATCCGGGTTTTTTAAACTACCCGAGTTTTGCATGCCCTAGTAAGTAGTGAGTACTTTTTTCCTAAAATTCCTAAAATTTTGCAATCAAAATGTCACCCACTTCCAATGAAGCTATACTATCACTAGTTTGGTTCTTGTGTTAATGCACGATCACATAAATGCCGTCATTTTTAATCCAATAAGGCGGACGTCACAAAACGGCGTATTATAATTTCCATAGTCACTCGTGTGATATGGGTATCAAATGAAAGAGCATGATGATCGAAACACAATAAGCATGGATATTGCATATTTTTTAAATTAAACCCGTTCATTTAATATTTTGACTCGACGTACTGGGCAATCTTATAGCTTTGAACTATGGATCTCTGTTATTGGGACTCCGTACAGGGATAAAGTTGAATCTTACCCGGCAAGAAGACTGCAATGAGACATTGTTCCACTTGGCGCAGACAGCTGTGTTGGTGATCAAGACTGTTCCAAAGACCCCCGAGCATTCTCTGTTGGAGATGCCAAGGAAGTACGCCCAGTTCCGCACCTCGGGACTATCACCTGGGTAACAGAACAGACTGAAGTTTGAGCGCTATGCAGAGACGAATCCACCGTGATTCATGTTGTACAAAATCATGGTATATAAGGTAACACTCAATTCAGACCACCACTACAATTTAGTGTCCACTCAATTTAGTTTAGAATCTATCTATGCTAATATTATTGACCGAGCGAGCGCGGAGCGCGAGCAAAGCATCTCCGTTTCAGCTTGGGCAAAAATGCTTTCGTATGTGCGGCGCATGTCCGGCTGTCCGGCTGTTCTGCTCTACAGGTCGCATTTCTCAACCTATTCTCGTGAAATTTTGTGAGCAGGTTCAATAAGTGTGTTTTTTTGCCGTTGTGTTTTTTTCATTTATTTATTTTTTGTTTTAGGGTGCGCGGTGCACATTTATTCAGTTTTAAGATATGCAAAGACAGACTCGCGAAGTCTACAGCTCACAGAGCCACTAGTTTTACAAGCAGTAAGTAACAAAAGCTATCATCAAAGAAGATAATAATAATAAAAACCGGCCAAGTGCGACTCGGACTCGCGCACCGAGGGTTCGGTACAAACGTGTAATATATATTGTTTATTTTGTAACTACAAATTTAATGTCAACTGTACTTTTGTTCTTCAGAAGCGAAGCCTTAGAATTATGTATAACTAGTTTTAGTAGTGGACGACGGTTGGTCTCGTGGCTAGTGTTTCTAGGTACGTAATCAAACGGTCACGGGTTCGAATCCTGCAAGGTGCAATCATTTGTGTGATGAGCAGAAATGTTCGTTTCAGAGTCATGGATGTTATAATATTCGTATCTATGTATGTTTATCCGTTATCTAGTACCCATAATACAGGGTATAGATAGATAACTCTTTATTGTACACCACATAGAACAAAAAATACAAAAATAACTAAAACATTTATACAAAATAAATGGGACAATGGGCGGTCTTATCGCTAAAAAGCGATCTCTTCCAGACAACCTTCCAGGGTATCCTAGTTTGGGGCTAGGTAATTGGTGTGGAGTTGTCCCGAATATATTTATATTTATTTATTTATATCCCGCACGCGACTTTGTACGCGCGGACTACTGTTTATCGCAAAAAAACATCCTATTTTCTTGTAGGATATTACAAAACCAATGCTATTTTCTTGTAGGATATTACAAACTGTTGTAATTGGTATCTCAATCTGAGAAATAGAAGCCAAGCTACCATTAAACAATATAATGTAATATATTGACGGCTGAACGGAAGGTATTTGTACTCCAATAAATAATCTAATAAAAATAAATTATTGTAAAAAACAAAAGTCCTGGTTGCGAACAAAACTTAAAAGGGGCAAACAAGCTTTAGATTTTGGATTTTGAAAGATGCAGTCGGAGGCTTCGTACATTTCACTTCTCCTTTGACGGGATCAGCTAGAACCTGGTGAGCTAACTCCATGCCTCCGACTGCATATTTATTATATTTTGAAAGATGCAGTCGGAGGCTTCGTACATTTCACTTCTCCTTTGACGGGATCAGCTAGAACCTGGTGAGCTAACTCCATGCCTCCGACTGCATATTTATTATATTTTGAAAGATGCAGTCGGAGGCTTCGTACATTTCACTTCTCCTTTGACGGGATCAGCTAGAACCTGGTGAGCTAACTCCATGCCTCCGACTGCATATTTATTATATTTTGAAAGATGCAGTCGGAGGCTTCGTACATTTCACTTCTCCTTTGACGGGATCAGCTAGAACCTGGTGAGCTAACTCCATGCCTCCGACTGCATATTTATTATATTTTGAAAGATGCAGTCGGAGGCTTCGTACATTTCACTTCTCCTTTGACGGGATCAGCTAGAACCTGGTGAGCTAACTCCATGCCTCCGACTGCATATTTATTATATATTGAAAGATGCAGTCGGAGGCATCGTACATTTCACTTCTCCTTTGACGGGATCAGCTAGAACCTGGTGAGCTAACTCCGTGCCTCCGACTGCATATTTATTATATTTTGAAAGATGCAGTCGGAGGCATCGTACATTTCACTTCTCCTTTGACGGGATCAGCTAGAACCTGGTGAGCTAACTCCATGCCTCCGACTGCATATTTATTATATTTTGAAAGATGCAGTCGGAGGCTTCGTACATTTCACTTCTCCTTTGACGGGATCAGCTAGAACCTGGTGAGCTAACTCCATGCCTCCGACTGCATATTTATTATATTTTGAAAGATGCAGTCGGAGGCTTCGTACATTTCACTTCTCCTTTGACGGGATCAGCTAGAACCTGGTGAGCTAACTCCATGCCTCCGACTGCATATTTATTATATTTTGAAAGATGCAGTCGGAGGCTTCGTACATTTCACTTCTCCTTTGACGGGATCAGCTAGAACCTGGTGAGCTAACTCCATGCCTCCGACTGCATATTTATTATATTTTGAAAGATGCAGTCGGAGGCTTCGTACATTTCACTTCTCCTTTGACGGGATCAGCTAGAACCTGGTGAGCTAACTCCATGCCTCCGACTGCATATTTATTATATATTGAAAGATGCAGTCGGAGGCATCGTACATTTCACTTCTCCTTTGACGGGATCAGCTAGAACCTGGTGAGCTAACTCCGTGCCTCCGACTGCATATTTATTATATTTTGAAAGATGCAGTCGGAGGCATCGTACATTTCACTTCTCCTTTGACGGGATCAGCTAGAACCTGGTGAGCTAACTCCATGCCTCCGACTGCATATTTATTATATTTCAAAAGCAATAATATAAAGCTTGTTTGCCTCATTTTAGTTTTGTTAGTAGTCGGTTTTTTATTTTTTTGTTTTATTTTATATTTATTTATAAGAATAAGTGAGAAATGTTACTAACTAAATTTAAATCATTATAAATCATACATGGTCATTCAAAATGAAAAATCATAAGGGGTTTCTCTTATGATAAAAGATGATTTTCAAATGTTCTAACAGTTCAAAATTCCTTTTTGTGTTATTTCAGTGTAGTTTGTGGTTATTTCAATGTAGATATACTTGTTAAATGTCCATTAAACGATAAATTTCTATTTTTATTTTTGTGCTTTAAAAATCTTTTTAATCAGCCAACCAGAATCACTAGCACATCTGCGACCTGTTTAGACAATGTTTTTTGCAACTGTGAACCTCGTAGCAGGGCTATAAGTGATAAGCTTAGCTCTGATCATAGTGGGCAAAGCGTTGTTTCCATGTAAATCAGGTAAAAACTCTCAGGAGTTCACTTACAGGCCTATTACTTGCAAGCGTTTGGAACGGTTCTCAGATAACATTTATAATCAGCTTAGTCACTGGCCGTTTGATGGGAATTCTGATGACCTTTGCAATTCCTTGTTTAATATAATGGATAAAGAGTTTAACAATAAATTTAAATTAAAAAAATGTAAGGGGGGCATAAGGATGGGATTTGATGACTGGGCTACTACAGGTATTTACAAAAGTAGATACAAATCATACGATATATATTCTCAAAAAAAAAATGAATGCTAATGACACGAAATTTGTTGAATAAGAATACTTATTCAACAAATTTCAATATAATAAATAAAACGATTTCCTAAGACCTTTAAATCCGTGTGTACTCGTAATACCATGAAATCTCTCCATTTGAGTAGGAAAATTAAATAATCGGAATATAAAATCAAAACAACTTATAAAATAATAAATACCGAAACCGGCAAAATTAAACCTTGGGACCGAAATTTTAGCCTAAACATGCAACTTGCACCGTTAGCATCTTTGTTGGAGGATGTCCAATCAATAAAGGATGAGATAAATAGCCTAATAGAATCGCAGGAAATGGCATATCAGCTTATTAACACTTCTCTGGAACAGTTAAGCGTTGGAGTCTCGAGTAATCAATGTAGAAAAAACAATAGTTGAAATCCCTGTTATCCAGGCCAAAATTGACCAACTTCACCAGGAATTAGATGACCAAGATCAATGAACCAGAGCTAATAACATGGAGATAAGAGATATTCCTCAAAAGAAGGCTGAAAAGGTCTATGAAATCACGCAGAAATCTTAATCGCGTTTAACAACCGGCACACTAAAGAGGAGCTGTTAGCACGATCCCGTAAATGCAAGAGGCTTATCTTATCTAACCTAGGCCTTACTGCAGATGGGCTCGTCTACATTACTGACCACCTGACGCAGCGCAACAAGATACTTCTAAGTAAAGCGAGATCTTTGGCGAAGGAGAAAGATTTCAAATATATCTGGGTCAAACGCTGCAAAATAATGGCCAGGAAGACTGACGCATCTCCTGTATTATTTTTTATAAAATGCGAGAAAGATCTTTCCAAGATATTATAATTTTTACATTAAAATATGTTTATCAGTTCTAAACTTTTACTATTAGCTCGTCGCGGGTTTATGGCGGTCGACCGTCCGGAATGGTCGTCATCTGCTGAAGATTTGTGAGTTACTTTCACTATCAAAAATGAAAGGTACTGACCCTTTTAAAGTACATTTTTGCACTGTTTACTTATGTAGCCAAAATCTAGGTAACTCCTTTAACTCACAAGTTTCTAATTTTACAGATAAATTATCATTCATTGTAAATTCATGTCCAAACGATTATTTTGTCATTACGGGTGATTTTAATTTAGGTAACATCCAATGGTCAACTGACAGTAATATTCAAAGATATACAGGAGTTACTGGTGAACCACAAATTAACTTTGTTGATACCTTGTCTGCATGTGACTTGACACAGTTTAACTTTTGTCACAATACTAACAACAGAATCTTAGGCCTGGTATTATGTAACATTGACTTACAGGTATCAGCATGTGATGACCCTTTAGTACCCGAAGATCTTCATCACAAGTCGCTGGATATTATTTTATACATGATGGCCTCGGATACATTAATTAGAGGTCAAGACAATACTTAAACACTTATATGAATTAGGAGATTACGTTAACATTATATCTTCCTTGAATGAGATAAATTGGGATGAGTGTTTGCTGAATATTCCACTAAAGGATGCTACAAACAAATTTTACACACACTTACGTGACGTCATAGAAAAGTACATACCCCGCAAGTTAATGCAAAGTACTTCTACTTTCCCAACATGGTATAATGCTCCATTGAAGAAGGTAAATACTTAAAGAAAAATATAAATTAAATAAAAACGTAGATATGACAATACTTCAGACTATGATACATTTTCCCTTCTACGTCATAGAGTTAAGAATGTGGAAGCGAAATGTTACGCTTGTTATTTAGATAAATATGAAGACTCCATAATTAAAAACCATAAAATGTTTTGGTCATTTGTAAAGTCCAACAAAAAAGGCTCTAATACTCTCCCCTCCTCTCTTTCGTATGAAGGGCAAGTATTGGATTCAGGTAAAGTCGTTTGTGGTCTTTTTGCGACGTATTTTCAATGAACTTTTCTTCCAGCCTCCTCCACTTCGGCTTCTACAGGCTCTCAATCTATGACTCACGAGCAATGTTGCAATTATATTAACTTAATAAATTACATTGAAATTGCTCCCAATAGAATTAATAATTTGCTGAAATCTATAGATCTAACAAAAGGTGCAGGACCACATCAAATATGTAACGCCTCTAATTATTAATAAATGTTCAGATGCCTTGACGGTCTGTAAAAGAAGGTATTGTTCCTTAAATATAGAAATCTACTTTTATAACGCCAGTTTATAAGAGTGGCATAAATAATGATGTAAAAAAATACAGACCAATTTCTAAACTATGTATTTTTGCACAATTATTTGAAAGAGTAGTTTACACACAAGTTTACAATAGCCTTTCAGCCTTTTTTATTCCCGAACAACATGGTTTCCAGAAAAAAAAACGCTCAACAAAATCTAATCTATTATCATTCACATGATTACATAACCTCACACATGGATTCAGGTGGGCAGGTTGATTCCGTATTTACAGATTACAGTAAATATTTCGATCGTATTGATCACACTTTACTTTTGCAGAAGCTATTCAATGCCGGAATCCATGGCAATTTATACAGGTGGTTTACGTCATACATCGAAAATAGATCCCAAGCTGTTGTACTTAATGGTTATTCATCCACATGTAAGTTAGTGCCATCAGGTGTACCTCAGGGCTCCTTATTAGGCCCGCTCTTATTTAACTTATTTGTTAATGATGTAACTTTTTGTTTCAAACACTCTAAATTTGTCTTATACGCTGACGATATAATTTTTTTTAAACATATTAGTAATATTAGTAATTGTTATCTCTGACAACAAGATTTAGTAAGATTTGAGAATTACTGTAATCTAAACAAACTTGATCTTAATGTAGCAAAATGTTACGTAATACCCTTCACGCGTAAAGCTAAACCAACAGATTTTATATACACAGTTAAAGGACAGAAGCTTAAAAGAGTAGATACAATTCGTGATTTAGGGGTAATCCATGACTCGAAACTAACATGAGAAACATATAGATAACATAGCCAATAGGGCCAACAAAGCCATGGGATTTGTCATCAGATCAATCAATCAATTTAATAGTATAAAATTAATCTAGATTCTATTCTGTTCGTATGTGCGTAGTATACTTGAGTATTGTTCACAAATTTGGAATCCACAATATAATATTTACATTAATAGACTAGAATCTATTCAAAAAAGATTCATGAGACATTTACAGTACAAATGCAAAATATATGATGATAATTATAAATAAAGATGCAGAAGGCAACACATGCTACCTCTTCACGAAAGACGCAAGATTGCTGATATAATTATGTTAATTAAAATAGCGCAGTCTCTAATTGATTCCCCAGATCTCCTCTTCAAGATAGGCATAATCACACTTATAAAATCTGTCAGGCACCCTAAGTGTCTAAACGTTTCCCGATGTGCCACAAATTACAGGCAAAATTCTTTTTTATTAGGTCCCCTAAAACTGTTAATAGTCAGGACTTGCCTAAATTTGACCTGTTCAACATATCTCCAAATAAAGTTCGCAATATAATATCCAAAGATTGGTTTAATGTGGCTTCCTAACTGTCGAGTTTCGTTGATGAATATTTCTGTTGATTTTTTCTTTAGGAGCAAACTTGCTAATTAGATGCAATATGCGAAAACTGTTAAATAGTGATTAGATATATTTTTAAGGTTAAGCTAGGTTTATAAAACACTGTAAGTATTCAGAATAAATAAAAAATAAATTAATTTCCAAAGATCACGAAGTTGCCAATGCATTTGAAGATTTCTTTACAAAAATACCAATAGTAGCTACCCAGTCTTTAAAATCATCATCAGTTGAGGCTTCTTGTATGCTCGTTGAAAAGAGTGATTTTATATTTAAATTTAAACATATTAATGTTAATTCGATTGTTAAGACATTTAAATTGCTTAACATAAAAAATACAGAGAATCTCTGGGGAATATCTACTAAAATTTTAAGTTCTATTATTGGTATAATTGCTCCATATTTAGTAATTATTTTTAATAAATATGTTGATGATGGGGTTTTTCCCGATATAATGAAAAATTGTAAACTTATTCCCTTATTCAAGTCTGGCAGTAAAAATGATCAGACTAACTACAGACCCATTTCTATACTTCCCGCTCTAAGTCAAATTTTTGAGAAAGTAATATTAAACCAGTTATTGACACACTTCAATCTCAATGGTCTGTTTCATAATGAACAATATGGCTTCACTAAAGGCCGTTCAACTACAGACGCAGGCACAGGGCTCTTAAAGCATATATTCTATGCTTGAGAGAAGTCACAGGACGCAATTGGCGTTTACTGTTTATCCAAAGCATTTGACCGCGTTTGCCACGAAACATTAATTTTTAAATTGAAGCATTACGGAGTTCATGGGAAAGCTCTCGATCTTTTATCCTCGTATCTTAGCAATAGAATCCAAAAAGTAGATGTAAATGGTGCGAGGTCACCTGGATCCACTCCCCCCCTGGACTCCCATTGTAATGAGAGCATTACAATGGGAGTCCAACAGGGTTCAATAATGGGGCCATTCTTGTTCTTGGTTTACATTAACGATCTTCCCTTTTTCATAGAGAACTTACGAGCATGTGATATTGTTTTGTTTGCAGATGATACATCTCTAATTTTTAAGATTGACAGTACAGAATAAATGTTCAAAGTACTTTGTGAGATATCTCACAATATACCATGAGATCATGACATGATGGCACGTAGTTTCATACAACATAATTATCTAGTTAGATTGTTTTTACTTTAATTTTCCCAGTTTGATTCTTTGATGATTGTGGGACATCTCATTGACATTTTTTTTATATTTGTAGTTGACATGTTTTGTTATAATTGTGACATTTGAAAAATATATAAATAATTAACAAATATGGGGGAAAAATACATCCCCGTAGAGTTTCTTGGTGCTCTCTTCTCTAACGGGCGTATTTCCGAAGCACCGGTAGAGTCAGAAAGGTATTTCCTTTTCCAGTGTGAGATTTAACTCTGTTAGCACACGAAAGGGAAATTTCCTTTTCAAACTCAAGGACTACTTAGTTAACCTAAATTTTTATTGATTTGATCACTTTATAATATTTTATGTATATCTCCTTGTTCATGTTAATGAGATGTTAATTTTGACCTGTAAAAGTGCTATTATTTTTGCCTATTTACAATAAGATACTTTGACTTTGACTTAATGATGAGCGTAAGAATGATCAAAATCGGTCCACGCATTTGGTCTATATAGTGCCACAAAGGAACAGACATACATACATACATACATACATACATACATACATACATACATACATACATACATACATACATACATACATACATACATACATACATACATACATACATACATACATACATGCATAGACTGATAAACACATTACCGGGCCTTTGCCACCCCGTCGACACCCCGACGGCGCACCCCGTCAAGGCCAGGGTTTCAATAATAGTGTAAATAATCTTCTGTCTTCTTTAAACATATAAATGAAATGCTGATCGTTGGCAGTACACCATTTGAGAACGGCTGGACGGATTTCCTATTTATTTTATAAATAATATTCGTAATAGCCTGAGTAATATATTTTTATTGAAAAAATGAGAAAAGTTTCTCGAAAAAAAACTTATTTGGGAGAAATATTTTTGTATGAACTCAAACTTGATTTGGATGCTTCGTTCGAAATTCAAGGCTAAACAAAAGACGTCTGTCAGTCATGCTTCTCTCCTATAGCGGGCCTCATGGCACGTCTCGGATAAACAAAAAAAGCTTCGAACGATGGGTGTTCGTACATTTCATCATCATTTCATAATACAGCGGGTGGAACCGCTAGGCGCAGCTAGTATAATATAAATACTAACCGTCAGTCCACCGCAGTCCGTTGGCGATGAACACCACGTTATCGTAGTCCGCGAACGCCTCAGCTGAGGGTTGCAGACGGATGGGCTGCACCAGTTCTGAAACATCAAAAACATGTACTTACTTAGAAGACAGCTATTAATTAAAAAAAATATCTAAATAATATATTTGAGAGATAGTAGCCTAGCGGTTCTATAGTGCAACTCAGAATCCAACAATACCGGGTTCGGTGCTAGGCTTACCAATCACTTTACACTAAGTTATGTGCGGGTTTTCATCGCTCCGTGCTACGGAAGCCATGTTAAGCTTTCGGTCCCGGCTGTTATAGATTAATAGCAGTCGTTAAGCCATGCTCTCGGGCGGCCTGACAAACTCTGCCATTAGAGGCCAGCACTATATCATACGGCAAACAAACATTATAAAATTTATACCTGCTTATAATAAAACTGTAACAGGTCCAATTCTGAAATAAATTGAAATATTTTTTTGGAGGGTACTCTATATTCGATACTGAAGCCAAAACTGTATTTTTTTTCATTTTGTCTGTGTCTGTCTGTATCATGGCCGCGCATCATGCCGAAACTACTCATTGAATTCAAATGAAACTTGGTATGATTTGAACTTATACTTATAAGTAGTGCATTGGATAATTTTCATCCCGAAAAATTAAAGGGTTCCCGCAGGATAGGGGTTGAAATTTATTTAAAAGAACACTTACCACGCTGAAACTAATGGATGTATTTTAACTTGCAATGTTTGTGTGTATGTATGTATGGATATATATATATATATATCCATACATACATACACACAAACAATTAGGTCAAGGTATATTTATTTAGGTCAAATCTTGCAAGCTGAATTAAAACCACTTCGTCTTCTCCTACGGAGTTGAATTTGTATATGTTGGTTCATTTCGAATGACAATGCATTTTTATGGTAAGCATGACCTGAATAGACATTTAGGATTAGCTCCAGGCAAAGGAACTCTTTAATGGTTAACAGCACAGACACGAAATTATGTGTACTCATCTTATTATGATAGCTGGTCTTAAGTTTTACCATGACATGGTTCACAGTCACGAAATGTACGCCCTTAATTATGAAAGCCCGTTCTAAGTTTTCACCATGACATGACTACTGCATAAAACCAATTTTAATAAAACGTTTTTTAATTTACTCTTTTTCATTTTTGTCTGTCTATCTGTCTGTATCTTGACCGTGCATCACGCCAAAACTACTGAATGAATTCAACTGAAACTTAGTATGATATGACATTGGATACTTTTTAACCCGAAATAATAAAAGGGTTCCTGCAGGATATTGGTTGAAAGTTATTTAAAAGAATATACGTATCATGCTGAATTATAGACGGATTTTGATGCAACTTATACAGTCATAGTGTATATGATGGGTTAAAATTGTGGATAATTTTTATAACGAAAAAAAGAGTTATGTTTATTTTAATGTAAAAAGTATCTATTTTTATAATAAAGCAATATGTATAAAAAAGTCTGTTCAAAGAAGAGTTTTCGTTTTTTTAAAGAATAAAACATTTGTCTGTTTGTACGCGCATCACGTAAAAACTACTGAACTGATTGCAATCTTTGTTAAATAGCTTAAGGTTTGACTTAAAAACTGGAGTACTTGGTATCTCAATCCAATGAGAAAAAGCCGAGCAATCGATAAAAACATTTTAGACGAGGCGAAAGAAATTTTGATCATTTGGTATTTTGGTATTTTAGGTCCTGAAATACATAGAGACACATTAGTACATAGAGTACTTTTAACCTAGAGAAATGACCACGCGTGCGAAGCCGTGGGTACAGCAAGTATTTAAATAAAACTATTTTTACATATTTTATCCACTCACTTTTTTCGGTTTGTCCGATAGAGGATGGCAGAGGATTGCAATTCAAGTTGGAGCCCAATCCTGACTAACAGCCCATATACCGTACGCTGGAATGACGTCATGAAGGCAGAACTGCGTGATCTCTAAGCTGCCAATTGGAGTGTGATGGAAGAGGATCAAAACCAGTGGCTGAGGTACACTTTGGGTAGCTGTGTCAGCGTTATAAGTAAAAGAAAAACAGATTGTGCAATGAACTGCCTTATCACTATGTGCAATTTTTTGTGATCAACCTTTGGATCCGACATCTCAAACATATCAAAGATGTCGGTGACGGTAAGACTGATTACTTACTGCTGTAAGTAAAGGCTCGCTGGAGCTTTATGATGGAGATATCGTTCGCCTGAGACGATGATGGAAAACTGAGGTTGAATCTCGGGTGGACCCACCACTCCGTGGTTTCGTAGATGTAATCAGGAACGGTGGTGAAGTCATTGACTCCAACGCGGACCACCAAAGAGGTGCGGCTACAAAGAATAAAAAACACATTCACGTATCGTAATTTGATCGGTAACATTCATGAAATTGGATAGATTCTCGAAAGACTTGGACGAAAAATAATTATTTTTTGCCAAAAACTTGAACAACCGACTTCAAACGCTCGTACTTCGCGAACGCTTTTCTTATTATTGGAACTGGTTAAAAAACCACTGAACCGATTTTGATAAAATTTCTATGGGACCAATTTGAAAGTATATCCTTGCAAACAACAAAATAATTTTCGAAATCGGTTAACAAATCACGGAGTTCTGAGGTAAAAGACATAAAAAAAACATACGAGTCGAATTGAGAACCTCCTCCTTTTTTTAGTTAGTTAGAAATGCTAAGGATTATTCTATAGCAAAGGTAAGGCGTGCTAGAAGTGAACTATTTTAAAGGTAACAACCCATTTTAGACGTATTGTGACAGAAGGAAGAGTGATCTCGACAACTCGACCGAAATTATACTGGTTCCATTTACCGGGCAGTGCATTTTGCGGCAGTGAGCACCCAGTTGCGGTGCACCACGGATCCTGCGCAGTTACTTTCGATGATACCAGGCGGATTCACGCCGCGAAGCAAAGCCACGTGCGGGTGCCCACTCGTGAGCTGGTCGTGGTATGCTTCCCGACCCGGAGCGACGTGGTTGCTGACGGCTAATGCTAATAAACAGATATTTAAAAGTTCCATTCATGCCATTTATGTTGTAAGGTTACAGAGCCATGTGTGTAATGTGTCTGGTTAGTCCTTATTTTCAATGAGGAAGCTTCTTTATTGCTAGGCGTCGGCAAATCCTAGGGATCCCGAAGACGATCAAAAATATGGACAGTTTAACGGTGGCTCCATACTGTCGTCCAACCCTGTTTTAACCTGACTACAACGAAGCAAAAAGGAGGGTTATAATATTTACAGTTATGTTTTTCGGTGGGTATATAATATGGGTATATGTGTGTTCATCTGTTCCCTCATTACTTCTAGACTTCTTATCATAATTTGACAAATGAGGTATCGTTTGAAGCGCCTTGATTATCCGCTAGTTACAGGGCTATGTGACGTTACATTATATTAAACTACAACTCTAGAAAGCAAAGTCAAGAACAAAAAATATATTTTGTAATGATGCGGTGTTGGTTATCAAATGAAAAGGCATAATTTGCTCATTTCAAAAATATATGTATTATTAGCTGTTACTTGCGGCTTGTACAGCAAATTAGTTAAGTGTTAAGTGTTTGTACAGCAAGTTAGTTAAGTGTTAAGTGTTTGTACAGCAAGGCCACCGTAACTGTCCATCTCCAAGATCGGAGCACGAAATCTATCAATTTGTAAAATGGGGTGAGACAGGGAGACGTTATTTCTCCGAAACTGTTCACCTCTGCACTGGAAGATATATTCAAGCTTCTGAACTGGAACGGATTTGGTGTTAACACCAATGGAGAATACATCACTCACCTTCGATTTGTTGATGATATAGTAATCATGGCAGAAACCCTGGAGGACCTAAACACAATGCTCAGTGACCTCAATATTGTGTCCCAACAGGTGGGTCTTAAAACGAACATGCGTAAGACGAACATCATGTCAAATGCCCATGTCGTACCCATGCCGGTTTATGTTGGGAACGATATTATCGAAGCTGTTGATTACTATGTCTACTTGTGGCTTTGCTTGCATGCACCCGATAATTGGGAATAATTTCTTAAATCGCGCCAAAATAATCCATACCAATATATAAAAGTGAAACGTTGTCTGTTTGTTTGTTTGTTTGCGGAGCTTTCACGCGATAACGGCTGGACGTATTTTGATGAAATTTGGAAAGGAAACAGCTTATAACCTGAAATAAAACATAGGGTATTTTTTATCCCGGAAAATTGTAAGTTTCCACGGGAAAACTGGAAAATGTTGATTACTCGTTGTAAGGGAACGGTTGCCATGGAAACGAAATAACAAGTCTGTCAAAAAACATTAAGAGCATTGGTGCTATATCTACTATTGCATTGATTTTTAATATCGTAGAAGAACATAGGATGCTTTTTTTGCGATAAACAGTAGTCCGCGCGGACGAAGTCGCGCGTGGGAAAACTAGTATAAATATAAAGTAAGTTCAAAAACTAAAACCCGACTACAGTCTTAGTGAACTAAAAAGTCACGAACAAGAATTTTAGAAATTTAAAACTTTAGACTTTTGACTCCGAACCGTCATTACCATGGAAGACGTCGAAGCGATAGGCGCGGCCGCACTGTATCTGATTATGCAGGATTGGACTATAGTAGGTATGGAGCCACCATTATATTGTCCACATATTTGATCGTCTTCGGGACCCCTTAGAAGTAAACAGGGAGCTTATTAGACCACAGTGTAATATAGTTGTTCTGATGTTTATGTCGTGGCGATATCGTACAATTGATCATTTCATGAAATGGTTGACCACATCATGATACATTTTTATTTCATGAAATTATCGACCATTCCATTAAATAATCAATTCTACGATATCGCCACGACATAAGTATACATTATTTTGCTTGGCTTATCAGCTAGTAGCGGTAGCAATATCGCAAAAAGATAATACGTTGTTAATCCGAAACTCTTTGTTTGGATTTCAGTTAGATCCTGTTACGAGATTAGGTAGGTAGGTGCTCTATCATGTGGTAGGTTTGAAACTTTTTATAAGCGTACTCATATACTTCCATACAGGAAAAAAATGAAGTAGGTATAATTGCTTAGATAGGCTCGTCCATGGATGCAGTAGGATTGCTTAGAGCATCCAAGAAGCTTGCATTATAGATTATATGCTAGTATACTATAGGTACAATTTATCGAAGAGAAATGATATCTTTCCTAATGGCAAAGATCCACCTAATTTTTGCTTGTCGTAATACTAATACCAAATAGTTAGCGCTATATTAAAATAGAGTCAATGTGATGTGTTGCTGCTTACAATCATCTAACACAAGAAAATGAAAAAAATTGAGCTTGTATTTTAAACTGATGAGTATTGAGTCTTCTTACCTTCAGTGAACGCATGTTCCTTGTATACTCCTTGTTTCACGAGCCCTGGCACCTGTCAAGTTACAAACACAAGAATAATGTGGAGAAAACACGCAAATATCGAGCAGAGTATTAATGAGAGAACTAGGTACTCAGGCACTTTTAAATTAATTATCCTATACCTGCCCGAAAGTCAGAGCCACTTGTACTAGGAGTGCTATCCAAAACATTTTTGCAGCTACTGAGAATTTGTAAAATTATCATTTTTATCTAAAGTATAAGACTTTCTGTTGCCCACGAATTTGCACGCACAGTTACTGAAAAAAAAACGCAATCTACAGCCCGAACAATCGATAACCGTTGGGGTAGACAAGCTTTTGATTTGAGACCATGTTTAGGCAAACGTAGCGTAGGAAGCCCTGTGGCCAGGTGTGTGACGACCTGCAAAAAGCGGCTGGCAGAAAATGGATGACGAGAGCTGAAGACTCAGCTCAGTGGCGTGCATTAGGAGAGGGCTACGTCCAGCAGTGGACAGATATAGGCTGATGATGACGATAAACATAGAATGTTATAGAAAAAATGTATACGATCGCGATATAGGTAAACAAACACACGACCCCTTTGATATTTTTATTGATGCATTTGTGTGGACTGTGGATTAATTACTTTAATCCGAAATTTAATTATCAGTAGTAATTTAATCTAAAAAAATAATATATTTTGGTAATCTAATCGGATTTTGCGTGTCTAAAAGAAACACGCTGTCAATTTTTGTAATTTTTTCTATTTTTTATTCAATTGAATGACCGGACTTCACGTCGCACATCGCTCGCCTGTTGGTAGACGTCACGCCAATGCCACCCAGAATTTTGGTGGCTATATCTTGCGCATCACTGAACTGCGCTCGTCACTTGACATTGTTTATGTCTCATGTCCAGTGATTTCTCTGGAAACATTGCATTGCCTGAACATAAACCCGAAACATAGAAATATTAGCAAAATATTGCTCGTCGGCCGAATGGTACGAGACTTCCCCATGTGGATGTAGAAGCAGCCTACCATTACCCCAAATACTCGTGAAAATGCTGTTGTGTATTTGCAGGTTCTACATTACCCACGGACGAGAAAGTCTGCTATGCACTAGCATTAAGTTGGAACTACACGGCTTCTGAGCCTACGTATGTTTTGCTTAGAATGCCGTTTCTTGAATGATTTACAGATATCATAAAGTGAGAATGACTGTATTTTTTCAGAAATCCAAATATTATAAAAAACTGCGGAAACAAAACTTGCAAAGTGAATATACGTAAAATATAGTGGAACCATTATCCACCATATTTTTTATAAATATATAATTACTAGCTTTCGCCTGCGATTTCGTCCGCGCGGACTAGTTTTTATCGCGAAAAAAGCATCCTATGTTTTTCTAGGATATTAAAAACCAATGCAAAAGTATAGCACCAACTGTATTCTCTTTGGCACCAACGCTCTTCGCTCTTGATGCTATTTGACAGACTTGTTATTATTTCGTTTCCATGGCATGACATAGCCATTTCTTACAGCTAGTAATCGATATTTTCCAGTTTTCCCATGGAAACATTTTCCGGGATAAAAAGTATTCTGTTAGACTAAAGTATAAGCTATCTCCATTCCAAATTTCATCAAAATCAGTCCAGCCGTTATTGCGTTAAAACTCCCCAAACAACAAACAGACAACGTTTCATTTTTATATATTGGTGTGGATTCTTTGCATGTTTTGTTTACGAAATTATTATTATTTTCTATTCATAAAACGAAAGGTTGACACGCGAAGGTCTAAGGAAAAATTTGGATTACAGACGGGTTTTGAACAAGCAGCCATCCATGCCTATGTAACCACTACCATAGTACATACAATTTCTTTTTCAAACTTAACGAATACCTAGTTTACCAAAAAATTTATTGATTTGATCTTTTTATAACATTTTATGTATATCTCTTTGTTCAGAAGATGTTAATTTTGACTTATAAAAGTGCTATTATTTTTGCCTACTTACAATAAAATACTTTGATTATGTACACATAATTATCATCATCAGCCCGTGTCAGTCCACTGCTGGACATATACCTCTACCAAAGCAAGCCACTGAGCCCGATCTTCGGCTCTTTTTTCTTTCAACTGCTGTCAGACTCTTTGCGTGTATCGTCGTATTTTAAGGACAATATTATGTGTACCAGACGGATAAACTGTTACGTAGTGATGTAGTAGTCCATCCGTCCGGTTCTTGCCAAGCAGGCATTACCGCTAAAAATTGATTTCGAATCACAGTAGTGTAATATTTATAGTTTGCACAGGAAATGCCGCACTACCGTTGTCTAAATCCTTGACAGTTACAGTTCTTATAATTTTTCTAGAAGCAATATTTTGATAACAAAGTGGGATTCGAATCCACATAATCTCTTTTGCCATTTCTTTTTATGGAGTGTCGTCCGTAATAATATTTTCTTTAAACAAAATTATAAGATATTAGCTGTACCCGCGATTTCGCATGCATGTTCATTTCTCTAGGTTAAATTCTCTAGGCAGCTATCAGCCGCCTAATTAGTTTTGTTGATACTCTATAATTATATCCTATATCACTCTTCTAATTAAGACTCACTTATCAAAATCCATCAAGCCGTTCAAGGATGCGTTGTAGGACGCCCCAAAGGAATCATTATCATTTCAGCCTTTAGCAGTCCACTGCTGAACATAGGCCTCCCCCAAAAATAAATAACGGAGCCGCTGGGGACTGGGGGCCGTCTTTGCGGTGTGTCTATCATATATAGGGAGGTTTGCCATAGTCACCACGGTTGGCAGGCGGATTGGTGACCACAGTGTAACATATATATACTCGGAGGACGCTGCTGCCCATCTTCCGGCGTGTAATCCCTTAGTCGCCTCTTACGACATCCACGGGAGGATTGGGAGGGGTCTTATTCTAAGCTGAGACCGTCATGGCTAAAGGAATATACATACCAAAAACATAACCCTCCGCAGTTAGGCAAAAATCAATGTAGTTACTAGTAACACAGTTGCTCCTGTAGCGACTAAGCTGGAGTCAGATTCTGCTAGAAGATTTTCACTCTAAATTTGCCAAGGTCGCGAAAAATAAAACTATTATGCAGGTGCAGAATTCGTACTTTATTTTCGGTACTGCATTACAAATTCGGAAGGTTGTAGAATCATTTTCATGAATATCTTCTTAGGGCCTCGTATGTACCTATAAACATTATGATTTGGAAAAACATAACTAGTATGCAAAATTCATTTTATTTGATATTTGTAATCTGATAAAATAGGAAATAATTTCAAGAAGCACCATAATTATTTACTTTTTACTTGACCTTGACTTTTTTCTTGATGTTGTTATTAACCTTAACCTTGACATTCACTTTCACTCGCAACTTATTGAGCAGCTCAAATGATTCAGGGTCCTCATTAGATTCTGACCCGTCTGAATCTTCGTCGCTTTCTTTGCTATCGAGTTCAGGTGCTTCAGTAATTGAAGGCTCTGGTGGTTCTGTGGTTAAAGGCTCAGGTGTTTCAGTGGTAAGAGGCTCAAGTATTTCCGTAGTCATTGACTCAGGTGCTTCAGAAGTCGAAGACTCAGTCACTTCAGTGGTTGAAGGCTTAGGCGTTGTAGTCAGAGGCGTAGTCACTTCAATTGTGGTTGGGGGCTCAGGTGTTTCAGTGGTATCTTCTTCGTTAAGTTTCTCAAAATCAAGACCGGTGATTTCGTTCAGCCAGCCATGGAAAGGACCGGGTCGGGTGAAAACTGTAATAATAAAATTCGTTATTTTACCACACTAAACTAACTATTCTTATTTCCACGCATGACTATCTTATATATATGTAAATATTTTTTTTTACTTTTTTTAGTTTTATATGTATATATAAAAATATGTATTGTAATTGTCTATATTTATTGTATGTAAGTATTGTATATTATTTAGTTTTTATGTCTATTTAAAGTCCAAATCTTAATTTCACGCAATACACTTCTATATTGCTACATCACTGTCCTTGTCATTCAATCATTTCTGTCCATCAAAAGGTTTTCTGGATGAGATCGCTTTTAGCGATTAGACCGCCCATTGTACCTATAATCTTAGTATTTTCTTATGTCTTTATCTTTTTATTTTCTTGGTGTCAATAAAGATTTAATCTATCTATGTATCCAATTATTTTAATTGTAAAACATTATCACCAGCGGGACTGCCAGAACTGCAGACTAAATGGACTGCGAGACCCACAAGCACCGGCTCTCTGTCACGGCCTACATGCACCAGAGGACCACCGTTGTCTTCCTGCAAACAATAAAATTAATATTTATGCACATTTATAGGCATTTAACTTCTGAACAAAAGAGAGGGACCATCTGTTTCACGTGCACGTTTGTGTTTGTTAGTTTGTACAGGGATCTGTATCATAGCTACAACAAATACGTATTTAGAAGCATTTCTTTATCAGGTATGTATTATCTATAGTGGTTCTTTAATACTTATCGTATATTTGATCAATACTACAAAATCTGTCTGATATATACAAAATACTTGCCTAATACATACATACACATACACCAATGTAAAAAGTGTTAATTTGCGGTTCTTGAGATTTTGTGTACTAAGCTACTAAATATCTAAAGAGCCACATAGCCGAGACAATGAGAAGGTCCGGCCTGCAGTCTTGACATATCGATAGTGATTGCTTTACAACCGAAATCGGTACGTACCGATGACAACTGTTAGGTTTGACAGTTATTATCAAAAAGTATCGATTTTCATCGGTATTTGTACTGACATTGATCAGGATTGACATCTATATTTGGAAAAGACTGCCAAATATCGTTATAATCTGCCATTGTGACGTTTTGGTTGTAAAGCAATCGCCGTCGATGTCAAGACTGCAGACTCAGTTTCGATGGAAAAATAGCTACACGGATTGTTTTCTGAGTAAGATCAGGGAAGATCTGTTGATTTTAGAGATGAAATATGTAAGTTTGGAGCTCAACAGCAGTGGTTTTACCGTGCAAACAGACTGCGAGGTCTCATTGTATCCCCTGGTGCAAATTTGCGTATCACTGATAACGGAAGCTCCGTATTGCCTCCTGCAGTCCTGGTTGGAGATAGCGCGAAGGTACACCCAGTTCAGGACCTCGGGATAATCACCTGGATAAAATAAAAGTATTAACTAAATACTAGATAAGACTGTAGTCAAACGTTGTAGCCAATAATAGCAGAGAATCGTATCAGGCTGTATCGGGACGCACGGCTGTTTGTTTGTCGTGAGACGTCAACACCATGTTTTTATATTTATTCAGACTTTGAGTGACGAGAAGAAAAGCGACAGCTGGTCACTTGCTTTATGGTAAGAGTTATGCCTCTCATAACAGTTACATTGCCACTCAGAACTTTGGTTGCAACATCTCGCGATTCACTGCACTGCACTCGACACAATGAGAAATTGGTTGTTAAGTCTCATCGCCAAGTAATTTCGCTGGAAAAATTGCCTTTAAAACCGAAACACAGAAATGTTTACACGATACTGCTTGGCAGTGGAATATCAGACAAAGGTGTGGTACTTCAGGTGGCTTCTTGAGTAAGAGGCCTACCACTACAAATCGTGAGTTATAACGAGTAAAAGATCACATAACATCCAATTTTCTGATTTTGCTCTGTGCGACCTTTTGACATAAACTATTGTAAGGAGAAAAACAGGAAGTAGGCGGAGCCTAGAGGTGGGGCTTAGCATCACGTGATGACTAGTTTGCACAACACTGGCTGAAACTGGATCCAGTCGGGCAGACCTTTTCCTCGGCGAGGCAGCGAGAGCGGAGCGCCACTTTTCTGCCAGCAGTCGAAGCAGCCGGACGTTCCTAAATATTTCTTGAGTTCCCCCCATCTGATTTTGTAACAGTGATTAGTTTACTTTGTTGAGTTTAATAATGCCTTTGTGTGTGTGATCGTGTATATTTTTTTAATAAACCCACTTCTGTTTGCTAATACTATATAAACAAAACATGACACCATAACTAAATTTCTGGAGCTTATAGCTGCAGAGTTATAAAAGCGAGACAATATAGAACTTTTCGTGACGGTTCACTTTTTAGTCCCAATCTAAATTATATCATGGTATATAATAAACCTTTTAACATTCAACCTACTGCATTTTAAGGGAATTATGACAAGGTTTTTGAAGTGGTACTAATGACGAAAAGCCATAAAGTGCGGAATTTGCAAAAGCCTAAAAAGCATCATTTTCTTATTCTCAACAAAAAGGTACGCACCTGACTCTGGCCTACTGCTTATTTGCTATGCCACACGAAATACCTAGTCATAGCGAATAAGGGTCGTGATAGGAAAATAAATGAGAAAAGGAGGATTTGTTCTTAGAAATTTATCTAGATCTTTCAAACGTATTATAACTGAATTTAGGCATTTATTTAAAATCTAAGAAATTCTATATCGTATAGACTACAGATTTTAAACCCACAACTTAAAGCTCCATAAAAGTTAAGTATCGAGAAGGGTTATCTAATTTGTAATAAAATAAAACTGCGCCTTTACTTGCTGATATTTTGACTCGGAATGAATTTTTTGATAGTCTTCAAGCCCATCCCATAACCGACTCCATTTGAAAGGAGTTGGTTGGTTGGTTTGTTGGTTGATTTGTTGGACCTAATGAGCCGTTATAGATTTGTTGACACGTGTCATCTGAGTTTTGTTTAGTTTAAGTTACTTAACAAAGGTTTTTGGTTAAAAATCTCAAGGTATGTGGAGCTGTTTACCCACCACTCCACAGCCTGCCCCAGCCGCTGGCGATTACCACCTCGTCAGCGTAGTCCGCGAATGCGTCGGCCGAAGGCTGGATACCAATCGGCTGCACCAGTTCTGGAAATATATTTTTTGTGTAAATATTCACTTTTTTATGTACTTCATTTTAAGATCTTCAGGTATAATGTATAGGCATATGTTAGAGATAATAATAAATGAATACGAATGTACGACGTCATAAATTTCAGTGGTCATTTAATTTATTCGAGCAGCAACACCACGTAAACGTCATATACAGCACAACCACAGAATACCTTTCTTTTCGCTTCTTTTTGATTGCTTTCTGCGGGCATGCAAGTCACATTCACCAACGAAGCATATTAAAGCAGCGCGTATTGGACACGAGTAAGAACATTGCCGCGGTGTGAGCGATACCAGTGCGAAGCTGGGGTGAGTCACTAGTGTTTTAATAAGGCGGTTCAATCGAAACGCCAATCAAACATGTAAAATATCCGTATAATTGACGTGTGTTCCAATTCATGGTTTCTTTTACGGTGTAAAATCGCATCAGTCATTAATGCGTACTGCGTAGCACATGCTACAAGCGTACAGGCTACGAAGTACAAAGTAGCTACAGAGGCGCATCGTAGGGAGTGAGGCGTAGTTGAATTATATAAACTTCCAACAAACACACTAGTGGAAATTGCAGCCTATTTTGTAACTTTAAGACGTATAATAAGCTGCATTAGAGTTCAGGAAGCAGTTTTAAGTTGCATAACTTAAGCGTTTGCTACAAACGTCTGTAGGTACAAAATTTTCCAAAAGTAGTAGTTTTACAAATACCATCCTTGTTTTTATAATAGTTTATTTTAGAACCAATTTACCACTTACACCTATTATAGAGAGTTACGAAGAGCATTTGTCACTGAAAGTTTTATAATGGCTTCTCATGTTACTGTTATATGCACTCAACTGCATAAAAAAGTTAAGTGTTGGCCATATAAAGCAGTTAGCAGTAAACGAGTTCAAATAACCACTCTTGTTCTACTAGAAGTTATGGGGTAATAATTTACTCTAATACAGACTCAAGTCCAAAAAGACAATTCTACTTGAGGTTTTTAAAATGGAACAAGAGCCACAAAGAAAAAACAAAACATCGAAAGAAGAGATCGCTTTAAGCGATAAGACCGCCAATTGTGTTACCTTATTTAAGTTTTGATATTGTTTGTTCTTTGTTTTGGTATACAATAAAGTATTTCGTATCGTATCGTATCGTATCGTATCGTATTGAGTAATACAATAAGGATTATTTGCACCGTTGTCAGTTACAGGCTTAGTCAATCCGCCATTTCTCAAGAAAATTGCCAATTTTTTTTGCAAAATGTAGATGAAATAATGATGTGTTTCATTGAAATTACTTTCGTGTTTGTCAATACACAAACGACGAATTGCAGATAGTAAATAAACTGTCGATACGAAATAAAAATGTGAAATCAGTTTATTTGAAAAAGTCAATAGATGTCATTTCGAAAGCGCTTAAAAATTACTGGAAAAACACTATATGTACAGAATTTTGAATATTATGTATGTATGCCCCCGTAAGTGTGTGGAAAACACACCTACCGGGACTTCTGAATTCATATGATGCAATGGTCACGGTAGCCGAATTAGTAAGGGGCATCTGCCGCTCAGAGGCATGGATGTATGAGGGTTCGAATCCCGCCCGTGATACAAATTTTATCTTTAGAAAAATATTTTAAAATTATTATAAATGGAAAATGTTTTTAAATGGTTTGTTTTTCTGTTTGCCTATAATTTAGGTTTTGACATAAAAATTGGTGCACTCGGTATCTCAATCTTATGAGTAGAAGCCGAGAAAACGTTAAATAACTATTTGACGTAATACGAAGTTTTATAACATTTGATATTTGGAAATTTTGATTTTGGAATAACATAGATATAGAGGATCCTAAAAACCCGGAAAAATAACCACGCGGGCAAAGCCGCGGGCACAGCTAGTTATAAGTATATCCCTAGATAGTGATCAGTAACAGAAGATCATTGATTTATAACAGGATCAAATAATAATCTCCTATTTCTTTTAGTGTGGTCGTGGAAAATTACATTAGAACTATCATTATGGGACATGATATTTACCATGTATTTTATATCCACTAATATAAGCTGCAATGATCTCGGCTTAGAATAAGACCCCTCCTAATCCTCCCATGGATGTCGTAAGAGGCGACTAAGAGAATACACACCGGAAGATGGGCAGCAGCGACCTCCGAGTACATATTTGTAACACTGCGGTCACCAATCTGCCTGCCAAGCGTGGTGACTATGGCAACCCCCCCAATATGATAAACACACCACAAAGACGGCCCCCAGTCCCCAGCGGCTCCGTTATTCCTGGCACCGGTAGCAGCCATGGTAACGGTGGAGCAGGGGGTGCTAAGAATCCCCGGCCGAGACCCAGCTACGGATCTGGCAACATATAACGCACGAACCTTGAGGACCGATGAGAAGTTGATAGAGCTGGAAGAAGTAGTAAGTAAGTTGCGCTGGGATATTATAGGGTTATCAGAAGTCCGAAGAGAGGGAGATGATACGATGTCCCTGAATTCCGGCCTGATTTTATTACCGGGAGGGCGACCAGCAGTCCCAACACGGTATCGGGTTTCTCGTCCACAAGTTCCTCGTCAACAACGTTGTGAAGATCGAAAGCGTTTCGAGCAGGGTGGCATACTTTATACTCAGAATTACTGAACGGTAGTCGTTAAAGGTCATACAGGTGTGTACGCCCCACCCTCGAAACGCCCGGACGATGAAGTGGAGGCTATGTATGACGACATTTCTAATGCCATATATGCCCCGAAAACACACTTCACAGTGGTGGTGGGGGACTTCAACGCACGGCTGGGCATGAAGAATGGCGATGAACTGAGAGTAGGGCAGTTTGGATTTGGACAGCGGAACCCAAAGGATCAGCAATTGTCCAACTTTATGAAGAAGGAGGGAGTTTTTAAGATGAACTCCTTTTCTTCTTTATTTTTTTTAAATTTTTTTAAGAAGCGCTCGGCCAGGAAATTGACTTGGCTGCACCCCAGCGGTCATAAACACGAGATAGATTTCATTTTGACGACCAATCGGCATATATTCAATGATGTCTCTGTGATCAACAAGGTTAAGACCGGCAGTAAGATAAGATAAGAGGCTCATTGAATATCAACGTAAAGTTCGAGAGGTCTCGTTAGATGGGATCTACTCATCGTCCAAGTTCTGCCCAAATCCAAAACCCCGAGATTATTCAGTTGGAGCTCCAAAATTGCTTCCAAATCCTTACCGAATGCAATACAGTGGACGAACTAAAAAACGGGCTGGTGGACATTGTTCAAGCGGTCAGATTGGAGTTCTTTAAGATCCACCGCAAAAATAGAACACAGAAACTCTCTGAGCATACACTGAAACTTATGGCAGAACGAGGCGAGATGAGCCTGAAGTCTTCAGTGGATATGTCGAGTTACAGTTTGCTTAATAAACAGATCACCAAGTCGATGCGACACGATGTGCGTTCCTATAATACTACTTGTATTAAGAACGCAATAGAGCGGAACAAGGGCTCCACAAAGTGTTCGCAACAGATCTGTCTATTGGGAAAAGCCTGTTGATGAAGCTGAAAACCGACAGTGGCAGCATCGTTAAATCGAAGCCGGAGATTTTGAGTGAGCTCGAGAAGTTCTATGGACAATTATACACCTCATTGCGTAGTCTTCTTAGCACAACTAGCAATGCAAGAGCCTGTTTGACCCGACATTATACCGAGGATATCCCAGACGTCAGCTTATACGAGATTAGAATGGCTCTCAAGAAGCTTAAGAGCAACAAGGCACCAGGGAACCAGGGACGGAATAGCGACAAGGCTACTGAAAGAGGGTGGAACACCGGTACTTAAAGTCCTTCAGAGGCTGTTTAACTCTGTTATCCTCGAGGGTAGTGAGCGCACAGAAGCGTAGTGGTGTTGTTCTTTAAAAAGGGTAATAACACCCTTTTGAAAAATTACAGGCTCAGTTTGCTGCTAAGTCACGTCTATAAGCTGTTTTGGAGAGTAATTACAAATCGTCTTGCTCGTAGGTTTAACGACTTTCAGCCTCCCGAACAAGCTGGATTTCAGAAAGGCTTTAGCACCGTAGACCACATCCATACGCTCCGGAAAATTATACAGAAGACCGAAGAGTATAATCGGACAGTATGTCTAGCGGTTGTGGACTACGAGAAAGCCTTTGATTCAGTCGAGACGTGGGCAGTGCTACAGTAATTAGAGCGGTGCCAGATTGACTACCGGTATATCGAAGTGTTGAAGTGTTTGTACAGCAAGGCCACCATGACTGTTCGTCTCCAAGATCGGAGCACGAATTCTATCGACTTGCAAAAAGGGGTGAGACAGGGAGACGTTATTTCTCCGAAACTGTTCACCTCTTCACTGGAAGATATATTCAAGCTTCTGAAGTGGAACGGATATGGTATTAACATCGATGCCGAATGCACCAATCGCCTTCGATTTGCCGATGATATATCATCGGCAAAACGAATGGGTTTCTGCCATTATGATTATAGTCATCCTCAATATTGTTTCCCAACAGGTGGGTCTTAAAATGAACATGGGTAAGACGAACGTCATGTCAAATGCCCATGTCGAACCCATGCCGGTTTATGTTGGGAACGATATTATCGAAGCTGTTGATCACTATGTCTACTTGGGTCAGATGATCCGGGAACTGGGAAGATCTAAGTTCGACAATTAGGTCAACCGATGAATCCAACTCGGACGGGCAGCGTTCGGGAAATTGCGCCGTATCTTCTCTACCGTACCGCAGATCCTCTAGACGATAGTTTATAATCAGTGCGTGTTGCCTGTGATGACATATGGCACTGAGACTATTGGTTATTGGTTATTGGCAACTACTGGTCTCATTCACAAGCTCAAAGTCACTCAGGTTGCAATGGAGAGAGCTATGCTCGGTGTTTCACTACGTGATAAAATCCGAAACGTGGAAATTCGTAGAAGAACCAAGGTTACCGACATATCTCTCAGAGTTTGTAAGTAGAAGTGGCAATGGGCAGGCCATATAGTTCGCAGAACCGACAACCACTGGAAAATAAAGGTTCACGAATGGCGACCACGAACAAGCAAGCGAAGTTTAGGGAGAACCCCCACACGTTGGACCAACGACATTGTAGCCATCGCGGGAAGTCGATGGATGGAAGTGGTACAAGATCGCTTGTCATAGTGCTCTTTGGGTTGGTTGTTTGGGGATAGTGCCTATGTTCAGCAGTGGACTTCTAAAGGCTGACATAATGATGAAGATGACCAATATAATAAAAGTGAAACCTTTTCTGTTTGTTTGGGGAGTTTTAACGCAAAAAGGGCTTATCCGATTTTGATGAAACTTTGTTAATAAGTATTCTATAATTTAGAGGCCAACATATGATACTTTTTATACCGGAAAATTGTATAATTCCTCGGGAAAACTGGAAAATGTCGATAACTCGCTAAGGAACGGTTGCCATAAAAACGAAATAACAAGTCTATCAACAAACATCAGGAGCATTGGTGCAATACTTTTGCATTGGTTTTTTATATCTTAAAAGAACATAGGATGTTTTTTCGCGATAAACTGTAGTCCACGCGGACGAAGTCGCGGGTGAAACCTATTGTTAGATAATAACTATATTGAGACATTTACTTTAGATGTCTTATTTGATCATATTTTAGAGATTTCTTCGCAGATTATGATTCCTATCGCCAGACTCTGTTGGAGGTATTCATGTCTTTTTAGCCCCCGAACAAAGAGACGGGTTTTATAAGTTTAGGGTGTGTATCACTGTGTTTGTGTGTGTGTGTGTGTGTGTGTGTGTGTGTGTGTGTGTGTGTGTGTGTGTGTGTGGCATCGGAGCTCCTAAACGAATGAACCGATTTTGATGCGATTTTTTCGGTTTAAAAGCTGATGGGTCATAGTTATAGTTTATTTTGAAATTTCAAAGAATTCGATTTCCTATCAAAATTGGGGTTGGGACCACCAGTGTAGTACAGGGACCTCGATACCAAATAAGCTATAGGCTGTTGTAGGCTGTAGCTGTGAGTGTCAGGATAGAGATATCGTTACTAGGGTGATAGATGGTTTCGCAGCTACCGACAGCACGTTCAACCATATCGGCGTCTCAAAGATATGATGACAATACTTCGGCTACTTACTGCTGTAAGTTATAATTTGCTGAAGCTTCAGGATGCAGATATTGTTCGACTGGAAGCTGCCAAGAATGTTGACATCGAATGAGGGATGCATCCACCATTCTCTAGTCTCGACGATGTACTCAGGAGTGGTGGTGAGGTCGGTGACGCCAGAACGGACCACTACAGCGAAGGGGCTACAGCCGGATGAAAAGAAAAAGCAAGGGTTATCATGAAATTAATGCTCTAAATTCAAAAAATGATACACTTTTTCTGATCATGATTTTATTGAATACCTTTTTATGTAAGGTAAGCTATAACCATTGTAAATGTGTTGTTTAGTGTGCAGGAAAGAACTTTATCTGCAGACCACCATACTGCTTAGATTAGACTCTTATTATTATTATTTTATTTGATTGAGTATTGAGACTAGCAGATCATTTGCACTATGTCAGTGTCAAGCCTGGCCATAAAAATTGCAGTGCCATCCAGAACCTTGGTTACAAAATATTGGGCGTCACTGCACTGCGCTTGTCACCCTGAGATATTAGTTTTTATGTGTTGCCATTAATTTCGCTGGAAACATTGCCGTTTGAACCAAAACAGAGAAATGTTTACTCACTATTGCTTGGCGTTGAATATCTGATATTTTCATCTGAAAGAGGCATTGATGATGGCGGTTAATTAATTGGAATTAAGTTGGCAGCAGAAGACTAAAGAAGTGGCCAGAAAAGCTAAGGTAAAGTGTTTTAAAAGAGGAATGCGAGGAACTCATCTCATGCATGGCACCTCAGGAAGTTACCTTCCTACGATATTATATTATTTTTACTTACCGAACGAGGCAGGTCGCAGTAGTGAGCACCCAGTTGTGATGCACCACGGAGCCAACGCAGTTACCCACGCCACCAGCCAAGTAAAAGAGGCGGAGTGAGGCCACGTACGGGAACTGCCCGGGGTAAGCCTCCCAACCCGAAGTGATGCGGCTGCTGCTGGTTTTATCTATTCGTTATACAGTATAGTTTTATAACATTATTTTGAATCCGGAACAAGGTGATCCGACAGAGAACCAAATAACTCAGCCCATAGGATTAGAAAGCTGAGGTGGCAGTGAGCTGGTCATGTCAACAGCTTATCGGTTAGGTGGAGCGATGATATACGCAAGGTGGCTGAAAGCAGTAAGAAAGGAATACCCAAACATCGGGCTCAATAGCACACCTTGGGAGAGGCATCAAGCAACAAGCAGTGGACTGATACAGGCTGATGATGAATATGATGATTTCGAATTCAAAGTTCCTACTTTCATCATCATCATCATCAGCCGGTAAATGTCCACTGCTGAATATTTCCAGTAATAAGGGGGGTTTTCACTTATCTTGGTGATACACTGGAAAATACTGCGGCCTATTTCTTGAACTCCCTTAAAATGTTCTTAAAGGACCCGGGGGATGTGAAGGAGAGGTCATATTTTTATGCTGAGCACCAAACAGCATAGAAATTGCAACTGACTAACCTTCACACTGCTCTGTCATACTGGTGTAAAGGTTAGGCAGAAAATTTACTAACCATCATACTGTTCGTATAGCAGTATGAAGTTTAGGAAAATTAGTACCTGTGTGTAGGATACGAGTAGGAAGTCGCTTTCCTTACGTTAACACAGTTGAATTTTAACCTGTTTACTATTTATAATTATGATATCACTGACCATTTGAGGACAAACGATGTTATTATATAGAAAATTAATGGTTAGGTCTCAGTACTATTTTTAATTCGGTGGATAAAGATATTGTAATCAATTACTTAATTACTTCTTTGTCAACGGTAACGATAGGTATCACAAGACGATAATACGTTGCAGGTAATTCAAAGTTCTGGGTATTACTTTACATCCTATAAGTAGTTTTTTTTTATTATTACCTTCTAGGCAATCGTTTGACCACGATCTCACCTGATGTAAAGCGATGATGTGGTCGAAGGTGTCGCTTGCCTAGTAGATACCTATTCACACTTGATTTGAAAACATCTGGGTTATATTTTTCCAGAAACAATGACAAGGGTAGAGTATTCCACTCCTTTGCAGTTCTTATACTAAATTAAGAAGCGTAACGCTTCGTTCTTGTGCGAGAAATTTCAACTATAAAACTGCTTTGCTGATTGTCTAGTCGTACGGTGATGGAAAGGTGATGAGGGAATCATCAGTTTGTGCAGTTCTTGTGCACACTCTCCATAGTGCAATCTGTAGAGTACGGACAGGCTTGCGACCTCATGTCGATGCGCCAGACTTAGAACCTTACTTTTTACCAGAGTTTCATCCCCAATGAACCTGATAGCACGTTTCTCAATTGAATCTAAAGCTTCAAGCTGATACTTGGCAGAACCGTCCCAGAGGTGGCAGCAGTACTCCATACAAGATTGAATCTGTACTTGATAAAGATTCAAAAGCTGTCCCGATGTGAAGTACCACCTAACCTTAGACCAAATACCAAGTTCCTTTGTACCTTGGCTTTCATTCAATGTAAGACCAAAAATTCAAGTTCGATGTGAGTTCGACACCCAAAAGCTCCAGATGGTTGCCTATTGGTATTGTTACACTACGGAAAGATGGAAATCGATTTATAGGTATCTTTTTAGCAGGAAGCAAACACGCCTGCTTTTTAGTAGCATTCAACTTAACTAGGAAAGCATCGCCCCTATCGGACACGGCTTCTCAGGCTACATTCAAACGGTCTACCGTAGCCTCTCTCTGAAGCTGGACAGCGTCGCAGCTGGCTTGAGCATTGGAAGTGTATCTCTCAACTGCAGTGCTGTCATCTGCATACCCAAAGATACCGGGCTTCAGAAGGTCATTAATGTGCAGTAAGAGCAGTGAAGCAGAGAGAACCGAGCCTTGAAGTACACCGGCATTGATAGCCATTTGATAAGACGAGCAGCGCTCTAGGACTACTCAAATAAATCGTTCAAAGTCGGTATTTACTGAACTTAGTAATAAATAAATGGGTACTATACTAATTTTGATAAAATTTAATTATTAGGTACTACAATAAGTTTAACTCTTTCAAATAAAACAATAATGCACACAAATAAAAAGATACGGTCGAATTAAAAATATCTGCTATATAAAAATAGATTAAAAATTATATGGTACTTAACAAGTTGGTGAATAATATTTTATTTAATACTTTTATTTATTAGACCTACCTTCAGTAGTCGTATCTCTGTTGAAAGCTCGTTCCACAAGCCCTGCTGGCACCTGAAATATCACAAATCGAAAGATACAATAGAGAAAATACTCTTCAACCAAACTAATACTGCCAATTGAATAGAATAGAGAAACAGAGGGACTATGTAATTAAAGTTCGATTTAATCCCATACCTGACCAAAAGTCAGCACCACAAGGACAAGAACTATCGTCTTATACATATTTGTAACTACTGAGAGATGACAAAATTATCAAAAAATATTATATTAATACGTATTACTAGTAATCTAGAACCAGTTATTGCCCTCGGATTTGCTTGCGCTGATACTTGTATCAGTTTCTTAACTTCCTACAGTGAAGAGCTCCTAAAATAGCTAATAATCTTCGTTTGATTCCATGAACTTGACTTGAAACAGGTTCAGACCATTTAGGTAAGTAGTTACCTATCTTTTGAAACCTAGCCTAGCTCAGTACAACCTATTGAAATTATAAATTTTTTAAAGGTCTTTTAAGAACGTCTTATCAATAACCAGCCTACACTCAATTGATTTGTGAAACTATCATTCTCTCTAAAAGTATTGTTATAAGAACTAACGTGGTTATTATACAATTTAAAAGGCAGAAACGGGAGTTACGTTTAGTAATTGAAATATTTCATCTTTAGTCGCATTATTATTGTTTTTTTTTAGTATTATTCTGTGCGATAGTTGTTGCCCGCAGTGCGAGGCGAGACAAGTTTGCGAGCGTCCCGCACTCCCTATGAGAAATAACACATCATGTAGTTGAAGCAATAGTTGGAATAATTCACCTGATACGTGATTAACTCCCGTTTTTGTCCCTCTGAAACTATTTTATAATATCGGAATATACACATTTTATAAATTAGAGTTTGTATTTTGCTGTGCCCTACATAACAATATGGTTAGAAAATAATATAGGGAGTGGAGGCCGATAGCCATAAGTGTATTACCGTCTGCTACTGTTTCTCATACGTGGCGGCAGATAGCCATAAGTGTATTACGTCTGCCACTGTTTCTCATACGTGGCGGCAGATAGCCATAAGTGTATTACCGTCTGCCACTGTTTCTCATACGTGGCGGCAGATAGCCATAAGTGAATTACCGTCGGCCACCATTTCTTATACGTGGTGGCCGATAGCCATATTACTGTCTGCCCCCACGCGGTGGCCGTTCGTGGGGGCCGACGGTAATATATCATTAGAAACAATCCACTAATCAAAGGCACCATCGTTATTAATGTTTAAATTAGGTCTAGGATATTTAGTCATGTACAAACACAACTTCTTGTTATTTTTTTCATGTATATTTGAGTGGATTAATTATTTTGGTCCGAGAGATTAGTACTCATTTTATAAAGAATGTCATTTGTTAATCTAATCTGATTCGGTGTGTCTAAATTGGTATTAGCCTTGTGCAACCGTATCTTCTAGTATATTTGAATATTCCTACGGCATCTTTGTAGTGTGTATCTCTATTTTAGGTTTATCCTAATCGTGAAGCTTTATCTAAACTAGAACAGGATTGGGAGCGAACATTTTAAGATAAAAATATGCATTGTCGAAAAGGGCCGTGGTCCACTCTCCCCATCGGTGCTAATTTGATAAAATTTTATGTGGATATCCTTTGGAAGCTATATAGCTCTGCAACGTTCCAGGTATGCACAAACTATACAAGCCCCTTTTTTTATCAAATGGAGTGTGCGGTAAGATGTCACTCTCGCACCCAAGACCTTTACGAATGTATTGATAGAAAATGAAAACACTGGACTGGAGTAAGAGGTTTCAATATTTACGGTAGCCGCATGATGGTAGGTCCCGTTTGTTCCATGGAACATGACAGACAAAATTACTCTACTTTTCCCTTTTTTTGTTCCATAGCACACCATAGCATATTGCTGAATGTATGCTTGACAAGAAGCATCTCTGAGTGTAACCGTGCCCAAGACAACGAACAATATTTTAGAGTCAAAATCTCATGTACTCGTTGGTAGCAACCAGGTTGAAGTACGTACACAAATACCTAGGTAATCTACCTTGCTCAGAAAGCTCATCTTCACGGACAGATCACTCAGGTTGCAGGGATCATGTACCTACTCAGTAGGATGGGCTTCTTTTGGGAAACTTGGCAATCCGCACCAAAATATGAAAGTGAAACGATGCCAGTTTTTTTGGGAGCTTTCACGCCAAAACGGCTGATCCGATTTTGATAACTTAACATTAAAACTTTGTAAATGGGTAGTACTGTACAATATATAGACCAACATACCCGGAAAATGTTAAGTTGCCAAGGGAAAACTGGAAAATGTTAAGTTGCCAAGGGAAAACTGGAAAATGTCGATTACTCGCAGAACTAAATTACATGTTGACGGGGAAACGAAATAATAACAAGTCTGTCAAAAAGCATCAAGAGCATTGGTTACTTTTGGAATGGTTTTAAATATCCTAGATCTGTAGTCCATGCGGATGAAATCGCGGGCGAAAGCTAGTATTATTATAATTATGACTAAAATCCTTGCAAAACTTGAAGACTTTGGCTTTAAACCAGTGCGTTCTTCCCATTCTCTCATTCGCTTCCGAAACATGTCTGCATGAAGAACATCCACGAGATCAAAGTTGCCCATAGAGCAATGAACGCGCCATGCTAAAAATGAAGCTGGTGAAACTACCGAATACCAAAATTCGCCAAAGGACGGAGGTCCAAAGAAAACCGATGTATTTTGATTAAAATCTACTTGCATAAGTAAGAAATAAGTAAAGCATTTTTTCGAATTTTGGTTTGCGGTTCAGTTCGGTATGGGAGCATTGATATTCTTAGGCGGGGAAGGCTGTCTGACAAAGCATCGTTGCATAGAAGTAGCAAGTCCTTATTGACAGCTCTATAAGTGCCTTAACCAAACCTAGCGCTTTGAAATGAAATGAAAGTTATTTATTTGCTAGAAACATGGTAAAATAGATATGGTATAATTATATATTTGTTCAGCACGCAGCGAGGATCACGTGAACTTTTTTTAAATATCGTCTTTGTACATACTTTTTATTACTTACTAGCTGTACCCGCGGCTTCGCACGCGTGTTCTTTTCTTTAGTTTCAAAGTACCATAATATCCAATTTACCAACATTTGAACAAAAATTCTTCAGGCGTCAAAAATACTTTATCAATTTCTCGGCTTCTTACTCACCGGATTGACATACCAATTACACCAGATTTAAATCAAACCCTAAGCTATCTAACAATGAAAACCGCATTGTAATCGGTCCAGCAGTTTTTACGTGATGCGCGAACAAACAAACATACAGACAAACAGAAAGAAAGACACGATTAACAAAAAAAATTGTTCAATACCTCTTCTAATCACCCAAGAGCAATTTTTTCATTTGAATTTATTTAGTAGTTCGGGTGCGATGCGCGTTCAAGATACGGACAAACAGACAAACAAAATTAAAAAGTAAAACAATTTGGCTTCAGTATCGAATATAAAGAACCTTCCAAAAAAATTTTTTTTTTTTTTTTTTTCGATATGTAATGTATCCTATGTCCTACCTCGTAGTACTGTAGTAGTAGTGTGTGTAGTACGAACTCAAATCATACCAAGTTTCTTTTGAATTCATCCAGTAGTTCCGGCGGCGTGATGCGCGGCTAAGATACAGACTGACAGACATACAGACAAAAATGAAAAAACAATGAAAAAATATACAGTTTTGGCTACAGTATCAAATATAGAAAACACTCCAAAAAAATACAAAATATCTTCAATGTAGAGAATTGAACCTGTTAAAGATTTATTATAAGTATATATATAGATAGATAATACTTTAAACTTAAAACTTGTTTTAGCTGCACCCCGCGGGTTCACCCGCGTGAGGGTTAATGATGATGATAATGACGATGATTATGAAAAGTGTCCTTTGTGTTATTCCAGGGTATAAGCTATCTGCATTCCCATCAAAATCCGTTCAGCCGCTTGAGAGTGAAATATGATGATGACGATGATGATGATGAGAAGTATGCGGGGTTATTCCCAGGTATTAGTTATCTCCAATCCAAATTTCATCAAAGCCCGTTCAGACTTTTGAGCGTGAGGGATGATGATGGCGATGATGTTGATGAAAAGTATCCATTGTATTATTCCAAGGCTAATTTATAGCTATCTCCATTCCAAAATTTATCTAAATCCGTCCAGCCGTTATCGCCTGAAAGCTACCCAAACAAACAAATAGACAACGTTACACTTTTATATACATGGTGTGGATTAGAAATCCTAAGAATAAGTAATAACACGTTGTACTATTATTTATTCTGTGGTAACACGTACTAAGAAGGTACGTTATGAAAAAAACAGTTCTTAAAATTAGTTGATGAATTTCGTGCCAGGTCTTCTGGAGGTTACATTCCGATCCAGAGAAAGTTATATGACTAGGATGAGTGCCCAGTAAGCTTAAGTTAAGAATATAAACAACATTTGCAAAATAAGTCTAATTTTATTTTATTTCAAGCATGAGTACTTAACAATTTGTGTATTGTTTGATACTTATTATTCACTCGACCTTGACCTTCTTCTTGACATTATTGTTGACTTTAACTTTCACTTTGACTTTGACTTGCAGCTTATTGAGGAGTTGGGATATATCTGAGTCCTCTTTGAAATCTGAACCTTCTAAGTTATTCGTAACCTTCACTTTGACCTTCACTAGCAGTTTGTTAAAGAGTTCTGATAATTCTGGGTCCTCATTAGATTCTGAACCATCTAAGTCGTTTGAATTGTCATCGCTCTCTTCGCTGTCAGGTTTAGGCGCTTCAGTAGGTAGAGGCCTAGGTACTTCAGTAGTCGTTATCGGTTCAGTGTTAGTACTAGGAGACCAAGTTAATTCAGGCTCTGTCATTGCCGTTTCAGTATCTGCCAACGTTGGCTCAGTCGTGATCGTCCAAGGCAATACAGTAGGCATCGTCGTCGTCTCAGGCGCTTCAGTAGTCATCACTGTGGGCTCAACCGTGCTTGTCCAAGGCAAAAATTCAGTAGTTGGCGTAATCGTCTCAGGCACAGATGGAGACGGTGTCGTTTCAGAATACAGCGTCGTCGGCTGACGTGTGCTCGTCCAAGGCAATACAGTAGTTGGCGTTGTAAACTGAGGCGTAGTCACTTCAGTAGTCATTGTGGTCGGATCAGGAGCTTCAGTGGTGCTTAGCTCTTCAGTGGTAGGAGGGTCGGGAGTTACAGTGACTTCGTCTTCTTCTTTAAGGTTTTCAAAATCGAGGCCGGTGACGTCAGTCAGCCAGCCTTGGAAAGGCCCGGTTCGGGTGAAACCTGAAATCAGTAAAATTCATAAATAAGCTCAAATTATACGCAAACACATTAAAATAATCATAATAATTTATTACCTGCGGGATAGCCGTAATGGCAGCCAGCAGAGTTCCAGAAGGTGGCGAGACCCACAAGCACCGGCTCTCCGTCACGGCTTATATGTACCAATGAACCACCGTTGTCACCCTGCAAAAACATTTTTTTTTTTGTTAGATGTGACAAGATGTTGTCAAAAAGTTAGGGGAGGGTGGGATTAAATGATGGGAGGGAGGAGAAAGTAACATGTGACTTTTGACATTTATCATTTGACTTTAACATTTATCTTTTCCCACCTTCCCTCACCTTCCCCTACCTTTCTCCACCTGCCCCCATCTTCCCTCACGTCCTCCCACCCTCCCTCAAACTTCATCCTCCCCTGCCATCACTTAATCCCACCTTTTCCTAACTGTTTGCAGCCTACACTCTCTGCACATCCCTACCTTCCCCCAACTTACCCCACCCTCCCCTTACTTTCCCCACCCTCCTGTCACTTACCCCACCCTCCTCTTACCCCACCCTCCCCTTACTTTTCCCCCCATCCTCCTCTCAACCACCTGTCACTTTGACACGTGTCACTTTGACATATGTCACATAAATAGAGGTAAAATATTTTTTGTTCAATTTTAGGCTTCATATTTTTTGAGTTATATTATAGACGATGTGTGAAAAAATAAAGAACATCGATTAGTTAGGGGCAAACAACTTAATATCTAGATAATAAATCTGTCTATACTTATAATCAAGCAATAAGAACGAAACAAAGAACCGCTAGTCTGTACAAAGGAGATACACTTACTATGGTACATAAAACAAGAATATACTCGTAACATTTTTAAAATTCCTGTCTTTCTGTTTGTTCGCGCATCACGTAAAAACTGCTGGACCGATTGCGAAATGGTTTTCACTGTTGGATAGCTTATGTTTTGACATAAAACTCTGGTACTTTATATCTCAATCCGATGAGTAGAAGCCAAGCAATAAATAAAAATATTTTTGACGGCTGAAGGAATTTTGATCAAATGTTGGTATATTGGCATTTTAGGTCCTGGAATAGCACAAAGAGTACTTTTAACCTACAGAAATGACCACGCGTGTGAAGCCGCGGGCATCAGCTAGTAATATAATAATTAAGTAGTGATAGTGAGGGACAATGCCACACGGTTAGTTTCGATATCCACCACTAGGGGACAGTGCAACTTGTTATTCCGATGTCCCCCCAGTGGTGTACAAAAATTGGGGGACAACAGGAATAGACTATATTGTTTTCTTCTTCTGTTATTAATTTCCAAACTCTAATGCGGTGTGTTCAAACGTAAATGCGAATTACCCGTGCACCTACCTAGTGGGTGAAGCCGGTTGGTGCACGGGTCGTGGCCCTTTTGTTTAATATCCTACCCTCTAAAGAATATAATACAAGTAAGTATGCCACACTAATTATAATTTGAAAGAAGTATCAGCTGTTGATTCGCCCTAAACTGCAGATAATATTATTAAAAGTTACTAGGATACTTGAACTGAGACCTATCGTTGTACGAGTATTTTTTCTTCATATTATGTATTTATTTGAACAGGGCAAGTTCCTTTATTAACTAACAACTAACTTCTACAAAATAAAACTAGCTAACTACTACATGAAACAGTTGGGCAACCCACATGCCATTACAGGCTTATAGGTACTCCAAGTGTTCCAGCCCACTACTATTTGGCAGCGTACCCAACTTGCTGGCGGCATTGCCCCGTTGAATTGCAATGCTGATTCAATAAGCCAAATATATACGTGCATTATGGTCATGCATCGCATCGACCAGACATTCAGATAAATATTTGAAAATACGATGAGCTCCCAGTCTCCTTTTTTCCGTGCTAGCTCGCATCGTATGGGAGCAGCTGAACCCACAGCTCCTTTCATGACAAAATCATCGGGAAATCGGTATTTGGACGTACCACCCTCCAAATATTCTTAGATTCAGCCAAATAAGCTACATCGAAACTACCTAAAGGTTTTTTCTATTAACTTATATGTACCATGAACGGAGGACAAGAACGCCGGTTAAACAAAACTTGAAACTTTGTGTAGGCCTCCACATCTCACAGGAAGTGAAACCTTCGTCCACACCTTGATGTCCTTGACGTCAGTAAAAACCGATACTAGAGTATCCGTTACGATGTTGTCCATGCGTCGTGAGGAGCTCATCGTGAAAGCCGTTATATGAGCGTTAATTTCAAGTTATCTGTGCGACGAATGCATACACTTTTTTTTCCTTTATGAAATAAGAATGAAAGATTGTGTCGGTGAGCCCAATATAATTCTTAAACAAGCACAAATAAAAAAAAAAGTACTAATTTATGATCTCTAGCCCAATTATGCTGATACAAAAACTGAAACAAAGCAAAAATTATTACACCTGTACCTAATGAAAGTATATGTATTACAATTGCCGATTTGTCAAAGACTACCAAGTTGATTTAGAGACTTAACTTTTTTTGGTGCACAACAATTGCATAGGAATATAATTATGTTGAACCTGCAAGGCAGTAATCTTACCGTGCAATTAGACTGCGAGGTGACACTGTTTCAACTTGCGTTGAATCTAAAGGGCTGTAATCTAACCGTGCAAGTAGACTGCAAGGTGACACTATGCCAACTTGCGGTGAACCTGGAGGGCAGTAATCTTACCGAGCAAGTAGACTGCGAGATAACACTATGCCAACTTCCGTTGACCCTGAAGAGCAGTAATCTTACCGTGCAAGTAGACTGCAAGGTGAAACTATGCCAAGTTGCTTTGAACCTCAAGGGCAGTAATCTTACTGTGCAAGTAGACTGCGAGGTGACACTATGCCAATTTGCATTGAATCTAAAGGGTAGTAATCTTACCGTGCAAGTAGACTGCGAGGTGACACTATGCCAACTTGCGCAGATATGATTTTCGGTGATAGTGGCTGTCCCGTACACCCGGCGGCAATCCAGGTTCGAGACGGCGCGAAGGTACACCCAGTTTAGGACATCGGGATAGCTACCTGGGTAATAGAATATTAATTAAAAAAAGTATGTTTGTATCAGTGTTGTCACTCTGCGTTCGTGATATCACAAAGAGGGCATGCAGAAAGTCAGTGCCAAGACTTATGGCCTTAGCGTTTTGCTGAGTTGGTACCTGTTTGTGACAACACACAGCATTAATTTTTAGTTATATATTTCTTTGTTTTATATTGTTTGTCAGTAAGTATAATGATATGTGTAATTATGAATAAATGTATTTCCTTTCTTTCTACTATATGATTATGGGATATCTCATTGGCACTTACTTTCCCCACCATATTCCGCCTTCCCCATCTTTGCCAACCCTCCCCCATATTGCCTCACTCTCCCCCAACTTCTTCCACCCTCCCCCATCTTTACCCAACACTTATTCTTTTAAACTTTGTTTCAGCTAAATGAGAATCCGACCATGAGTGAATCCGACCAAATGCTAATAAATGACTTATTTTAGCAATATTTAAATGGGTTTAATAAAAATTTCGGTAAATATACAAATACATACAAACATACATCTTACATGTTTCTATAATGTACATTTAAATATATGACAAAGCTCTTACTCATATATTTTGGGCTAAGAATAAATGCTGTCTATTAGTTGAATTGGCCCAAACAATTACCCCATATCTTAATATGGAAACAACACTTCCGGGATATGCAGTTAATGAATTTACACTTCTCCTTTCTCATGAGTTGGTTTTTAAACGGGAATGAAGTCATATGTACCCGTTAAGTTGTTATAAATACTTAATTCTAACTAACTCAACAGCCACAGATGTGATATAGAGAGCATTTTAAATAACTAATTTTGAAAACGTGGAGTTATTTACCAGTAGTCCACAACATGCCCCAGCCGCTGGCGATTACCACCTCGTTAGAGTAGTCCCTGAACGCCTCGGCTGAGGGCTGGATACGAATGGGCTGCACTAGTGCTGAAAAAGGTAAATACTCTGTTTATGGGTAGTTTTTATTAGATGTTTTTTGTTATTATAGTTCCATAAAACAAGGCCACGAGAAGACGAGGTTGGTTCTTCTTAGATTTGCTTCCAGGTTGGTTGATACTATTAGTAACGGTGCTCAATAGCCCCTGATTTCCAAAGTACAGGTTCCCTTACTGCATTCAAAAGCTGCGAAGCTCCCTTTTTTCTTACGGTGTGGCTTTTTTTTGCTCTCGTGACGTTTTTTTATGACGGTAGAGCGTAGAGCCTCATCCGAGATTTTAGACTTCGTGCCCGTACACTGCAGCTGACAATATTTTATGCCTTCTTCCGTTAGGATTCCCACAACTTTTTGAAGTTCCTCATTCGCGTTCTTCTAGAGCAAGTATTAATTCTATAATAACTGTTCTGAGGTGGCTCTTCTTCTTCTTCTTCTCCTTCTTCTTCTTCGTCTTATTCTTCTTCATCATCTTGTTCTGGCGTATCGAAGTTTAGGCCACTGATTGCTTGTCGTATGTGGAAGTGGCCTCTTATGTCAATTTGTCAGGCCACCCAAGGGCCTCTGCTAAGGCTTAACGACTGCAATCAATAACAGCCGCCGGGACCGACAGCGTAACGTGATACCCTTGGGAGTTCGGAGCAATATTTTATGATATACTTTATCTATATGTGCTTTTTTGCATCATGTGGACATCGCGTAGCGTAGCAGGACAGTGGGGGCACTATTTTGCTCCCCCAAGATGTGGTAATGGTAAGATTCTACCTACACATACACTGATCTACTTACTGCTGTAAACGAGAGGATGCTGCAGCTTCAGAACGGATAAATCATTAGGCTGGACGTCGTTTGGACGGTTGATGTTGAATGTGGGGTAAACCCACCACTCCCTGGTTTCAAAGATGTATTCGGGTGTGGCGGTGAGGTCAATGATCCCAGCGCGGACAACCACGGCGACGCGGCTATACAGAAAATAGATTCAATTAAAAACTTGTACTTACCTATCGTAGTTAGTAGTATCTAGTTGGTATTAAATTGAAAAATCAGCGCTGAGGTGAGCGATCTTTACTTTTTCAGAGTGTTCTTCGGTGAAATTTACTCATGTTTGCCCTTAGATGCGTTGATCGGATAAAAAAAACAACATAATATAAACAAAAAAAAAACTTAAAAATTATAAATACTTAATTCTAACTAACTCAACAGCCACAGATGTGATATAGAGAGCATTTTAAACAAGTAATTTTGAAAACGTGGAGTTATTTACCAGTAGTCCACAACATGACACTAATCACTAGATGGAATTAAGTATATTACCCACTTCTTAAGGAATAGAAGGCAACCATCTGGTCATTATCAACTTTAGTCGGTGTGGAAAGTCGTAATCTGTACAGTACCGGGCATTTTTATAACAAAAGAATAAAAATTTAACAATCTTCAGTGGTGTATTTTTATTTAAGTCTATTGTAAACTGTTTGTGCCTTAATAAAATTAAATAAGTACTCCATATAGAGTTCACACATAGAGTGTAGTCGGTACTGGAAGCGTTAAATAGACTCCGTTCCCGTGCAATTTATGTCACACTTGCTGGAGTGTCCTTCATGTCCTATCGCTGCACATTGGAAGAACTTTATCGATGTACTGGTAAAGCCATAGAAATTGCCACTAACTGTTTAAATTGGAGAAAAAAAAATACTATCGACACGAAAAAGAACAAGAAGGAAAGATAATGTTCGAATGAAGAAACCCTGGTATATCAATAGCAACTTATTTCCTTACCCAGCTGTGCAAACTGCAGCAGTGAGCACCCACGTGCGGTGCACCACTGATCCTGCGCAGTTCCGCACGTCACCCCCCAGGTTTATGGAGCGGAGGGCGGTAACATGCGGGAACTGGCCGGGGTATGCCTCCCATCCCGAAACGATGCGGCTGCTAACGCCTGTTACTAAACGAAACAATCATTATGGCATAATTATTATTGTACTAGCTTACCCGCCCGCGACTTCGTCCGCGCGGTCAAAGCATCGTATGTTCTTCTAGGATATTTAAAACCAGTCCAAATTTCATCAAAGCCCGTTCAGACGTTTGAGCGTGAAGGATGATGATGGTGATAATGTTGATGAAAAGTACTATGTTTTATTCCAGGGTATAAGCTATCTCCATTTCAAATTTCTTCAAAATCCGTCGAGCCCTTATCGCGTGATAGGTGCCCAAACAAACAAACAAACGGACAACGTTTCACTTTTATACATTGGTTTGGTATGGATCACAAGTATCACAACAGAGAGAAATAAAAATAAATAGAGATATATAAAAGTATTGCGTCAGAAAAAAAACGAAGTCTCTTGCTTTAATTATAACTTATTTAATTCACACCAAGTTATTCGATGTCAAACGATTTCACAAAAAGATAACCCGTACATTGACATTAATTCAATGTACTCGCAGGACCTATTTTTCTTTGTAGTCCGAACTTGGGGAAGATAACATTGTTCGAGTATTACTCTGACAGATAACTTTAACGTCTGATGGCGTGATGGGGGAAGTTCCGGGCTGAACGTTGAAGTCTTATGACTTCAACGTTCAGCCCGGATAGGATTGGAGGCATCCAAGTACCTCTAGCTGAGATATTCCTAGTAGATAATTATAAAATAAAAGAGATGAAAACAGGATCCATACCAATATAATATATAAAAGTGAAACGTTGTCTGTTTGTTTGTTTGAGGAGCTTTCACGCGATAACAGCTAGACGAATTTTGATAAAATTTAGAGTGGAGATAAAACATAGGATACTTTTTATCCCGGGAAATTGTAAGTTTCCACTGGGTGACTGAAAAAACTTGATGATGATTAGTTGCTGTGAGAAACGGTTGCCATGGAAAGGAAATAACAAGTATGTCAAAAAACATTAAGAGCTTGGTGCATATAATTAAATATAAATATACATGTAACTATATGGCTTGGAGCTAACTGCTAACTTACTTTTGCATTGGTTTTTAATATCCTAGAAGAACATAGGATGCTTTTTCGCGATAAACAGTAGTCCGCGCGGACGAAGCCGCGGGCGGGAAAACTAGTGATAAATAAAGCATTATACTAGTCGTATATGAGTCTCCATACCATTAGTGATCACATCTTCGTTGAAAACTTCTTTAGTACTTTGTGCTTCTGGTATCACGAGCCCTGCAGACACCTTTCAAGTTACAAATAGATAAGATAGACAAAAGCGTAAATACTAAAAATAGTAACTTAATATGTCAGGTATTTTTATTACAATACTTATTACATGACCAAAAAAAGGAGTGTTATGTTTTTAGCATTCATGTATGTTTGTGTGTGAGTTTTTTTAATTCCACCATAACTTTGAAATGCCTGAACAGATTTAAACGTATGGGGTATTGTTAGGATCCTTACATTCCCCCGAGTAACATAGGCCATATTTTTATTGAAAAAATTCACTGTGGTGTCCGTATAGCTCCATTTTCAATTGCATTTTTTTTATTCTTGGAATTTTTCAATATGGGTATCAAATTGAAGGCTTTGATTAATATAATTGATAATTTGATTAAGCACATTCCAATAGTGTATTTTTTTTAGTTTATTAAGCTAGTTATTATAATCAAGTACCTGGCCAAACGTCAGAGTCACTAGAACTACTATCCAAAACATGTTTTCGACTAATGAGTGTTGGCAAAATTATCACTAAATAAATGTGTTATCGCCAATAATCTCGAACTTGCTGTTGCCCATGGATTTGCCCGCGTGAACAAACATCAGCTTCTTAATTCTCGAATAGCTGCTAGAATAGCAAATATCCTCTCACTCAATTATTTGAACTCTTGGTGGCGTAACTGTGGATGGAGACTGGAAAATGTGAAACAATTTAACACAATTTTATTAAACAGTACGGCATTGTTTTTAATAATTTTGGGAGAAATGTGACAGAGTCGACGCGACTAACACGGATGAGGTCTTGCTGCGATGTGGTGGCTGATCGGCATAACATGGTGTAAATGTCTGCGTGAGAATTGTGCAGTACGGAGTGCACTGACATAATTACCTTGAGTGAAAATGTATTTATGAAGAAATATAGAACACAAGACCTTCTTGTTATTATTTTATTTGTTTCAAATGCGTTTGGGGAACGAATTAGTGATGAAAGTTTATCCAAAAATAAATTATTATCTTAATCTGATTTTGTGTTCGGCTTTACGAATTTATCATTGTAGGCGTGCAGATAAGCTGATTTTATGGTATCAAAATAAATACATACATAGATTCCGTAGTCATATGAGAAGCCTGATGTTGAATAATATTTTAAAATTATAATGAGGTTACTTTGAATATTTTTTCTAGAGCGAACATTTTGCTGGAGTTTCATATTTTATCCTCTAACTCGTAAATAAAAGTTAGTAATAATTATTAAAAGCGTTTGGGGCTGTGTCGGGGCGCACGGCCGTTTGTCGTTTAACGTCTATGTGAAACGGTACATATCATAAGTTATACTGAATTATCCCACCTATCCTTATACATCTCCACCAATCCCAACTACCCCCATCCAACCCCACCTACCCCTATCCATCCCAACAAATTCTATCCTCTTACAGACTTACGTTTTACATTTTCCGTATTTTTGGTTTTCTGCAAAGAGGATACAATAATACGGTTTTCTGGTATTTATGCAGAGAAAATTGTTGACAGCTGAACAAAATATCCAGTATTGACAGCTGATGTCAGAAATGACAAGCAATGTCAAAAGTGACAGGCATTGTCAAATTTACATTCAATGTTTAAAATGAGTGCTGATGACAAAAATGACAGGCAATGTCAAACAATGACTGAAAATGTAAAAAAAGACTAGTGATGTCAAAAATTACAGGTGTTAAATAAATATAAACAATGAGAAATTAAGCAATCTAACTTACCTATGGAGAAAATTAATTGCCTATATTAACTACGAATACTTTCGGATAAATCCGTGCACTATGAAATTTTTGACCTTACCTGTAATTTTTGACATCTGCTGTCAATACTGGATGTTTGAGGCTTGACAGCTGTCACCTGTCTATTTCACAGATGTCCTATGAAATGTTAGTATAGGATCAATAGTTTCAGAGTCATAGCCCTATTAAACTTAAAAATATCAATGAGATCTATCACTTCTGTAAATAAACTATTAGTCTAGGATCAATAGTTTCAGAGTAAGAGCTCTTTTAAGTTTGAGAGCTGACATTCAAAACAAAGATATCAATAGGATCTATCACTTCTGTAAAGAAACTACTAGTTTAAGATCATATCAATAGGATCTATCACTTCTGTAAAGAAACTACTAGTTTAAGATCAATCGTTTCAGAGTTATAGCCTTTTAAAGTTTGACAGCTGTCATTCAAAAAGAAGATATATTTGAGATCTATCAATTTTGTAGAGAAACTACTAGTCTAGGATCAATAGTTTCAGAGTTATAGCCCTTTTAAGGTTGACAACTGTCATCCAAAATGATCTATCACTTCTGTAAAAAAACTACTAGTCTAGGATCAATAGTTTCAGAGTTATAGCCCTTTAAAGTTTCACAGCTGTCATCCAAAACGAAGATACCTATGAGATCTATCACTTCTGTAAAGAAACTACTAGTCTAGGATTAATAGTTTCAGAGTTAAAGCCCTTTAAAATTTGACAGCTGTCATCCAAAACGAAGATATCTATGAGATCTATCACTTATGTAGAGAAACTACTAGTCTAAGATCAATAGTTTCCGAGTAATAGCTATTTTAAGTTTGACAGCTTTCATCCGACTTTACGCTATGAAAAATGAAACGGTTACTTGCTCATAAATACGTGTATATAAATATGCACAAGAATCTGGACTATCCTCAGCGCCTAAGTTTTCTCAGAGCAGATTCACTACATGAACGACGTAACAACATTGATTTGATTAACTTTTATAAAATACTTAATGGATTGTTGTTCTCCTAGGTTGTTGTCTGAGATCGTGATTACGGTCCAACGCCCAAATTTTAGGGTTAAAAACCCGTAAAAAAATTAAGCCCGGCAGTGTAAAACAAAATTGGTTCACAATTCGCCGCTAACCCGTACTACTAATAGCTACAATAACTCGTACAAGGATAACCTAAGCCTTGATGTCTTTGATGCTAGTTTGTCTCATTTTATTGAAAAATGTGGCTCATAGAGCCATTTCTCAAGCTTGATTGCTTGACATTAATGTCATATTAATGTTAACTTTTAGATTTATTCTTTATTTCATATTATTTTAGTTATATAATCTAAATAAAAAAAAACTAAATAATATATATATAAGTTTCAAATTAACTAATAATTTATTTTATTAGTTTATTCTTATATTTATATTTAAGTATTATATTAACCAAATGTTGTGGTTTTAGTGTCTTTTAATTTTGAATGGCTTGTGTTCCAGATGTAATTAAATAAGTAAATCACTAAATATATTTCTATTTGTACTATTTTAGTTCCGAGTCAAACCCTAACTTTCCTGGGCTATTATCCGTGATCATGGCGCTTGCAACAGTGCCGAAATATCGGGAGCTCAACACGAATAGCTTAAAAGCTAAAATAGTAACCATATTAAATAACCCGTATATGCTTATACGTCGTATCCGTCGCACTGTCACTACCATTTCCGTTACATTTGCACATTTAGTCATGGTACCCCGTATGCAATCAATTTTAAAGACGTTTTACATTATTACGACTATCTAGTTTTAGAATTCATTCGTTTATGAGATGTTGCTGACTGACCTGGGCCTACAGTTCCAACATAGATAACGAGGCTACTGATCGTTAAATAATCACGACAAACATTGTTTACTTTTCGTGAAATGCAAGTCGCTACAACCGAGGTACCGAGCAAATATTAGTGTAAATCGTGGGCGCCGGGAGGGGCGTGCAAGGGGATGCAGTTCCTTCACTGCCTGTTTTCTTCAATATCTTTCAATGTATTGATATGTTTATTTTACATCACGTAGGCATATTTGCCTGTCTTCTAAAATCAATTAAAATTGATTGAAAAAATGAAAAAACAGTGCAATGAAAAAGCACAGATATGCAAATGACATAACTAGAAATAGGAGGATACGGGAAGGTTTTAATAAAGCAAAGTGTTTTTTAAATTATTTTTTCTCTCATCTTGTGCAAAGTCAAAGTCAAAGTATTTTATTGTTAATAGGCAAAAATAATAACAGTTTTACAAGTCAAAATTAACATCTCCTGAACAGAGAGATATACATAAAATATTGTAACGAGAATAACCGTATTGTAACGATATAAAAGGGTAAGGGTAATAAAAAATAAATTGGGGCAAGTCAGACCAAAAGTGGGGTGAGTCGGGATTTTTGCCCCATTCGGTCGCTCTGTTCGCGAGGACGCTATACCTTTCTTCGGAATCACTCAAAACTAAAAATACTCGTTACTATTTTGAAATTAATAAAATTACCTGGATAAACTTAGACCGGAACGAGCTTCAAGAACTATTGGATCAAGACCGTTCGGTAATGTACTAGCTAGTGGGTATTATAGTGGAAGATAAAACATACAACACAAATTCACCAATATAATCTTAATTACCTTGGTTTAATATTGCTCATGTACTTAAAATCTAAGGAACCGTGCCGTCGGTACGTTGAACGGTCACTCAAGCTAGCATGTAAAGTTGAGGACAAAACATGCAATTTAAATTCTCCAATACAATATTTATTATCCTTGGCTATAATTCTGCTTACTTACTTAAAATCTAAGGAACCGTGCCGTAGGTACGTCGGACGGTCACTCAAGCTAGCATGTAAAGTTGAAGACAAAACATGCAATTTAAATTCTCCAATACAATATTTATTACGCTTGGTTTAATCTTGCTTATTTACTAAGGTGCAAATAATCCTAGCCTGCAGATCCAACTCAGCAGCCAAGAAATACCAAGATCTAAGATTACCCTGTTATAATTAGGGTCAATATAGAATTGTCAAAATTAGGTATTTAGTCTAACAGAACATTGATGAATTTGCCGGCCGGCAGTATAGTCTACTTATTTACCTTTTTCTATAGAATTTAGCCGTTATGTTGGTGAAGGTAATTCTCCATTCGACGTTTCAGCAATGTCCAATTCGCGTGAGAGGTAGCCAGGCTAGACCCCTCAGGCGTTGCAGGTGTCAAGCAGGTCGGTGGGAAACCAAAGTTCAACACTCCGGTTAACGAAATATATGGATAAAATACGATACCGCATCCCAAGAACGTGGCAGGAATCGTTGGATATAATGTCGGCGTGTCGTGACGTATTGTATCGCGACACGGCGCCTTTTCTACTTAAATCCGGGGGAAGAAGCCTCCTTCGTGGTATGTATCAATCCCGGGGGAAAAACCCGCTGTGAACCAATAGACACAACGTTTTTTAGAATTCGTGACTCCGCAAACGCCACCGCTTTCGGCTCGCTAAAATGGCGTCTCGAAAAATGGATAAAAGTGATCTCACAATCGCAATCATTACTGCCGCCAATACGAAAATAACACCGACAAATGCTCTCACCTTTTTTTACGGGTTTTATAATATGCAGGGAAAAATCCTGTCAGTCCTGCTAGGATCTCCATGACGAAAAAGAAAGGACACGTCTCCATTGCCGGTTTCTTTCTGTCTCGCCGGATCTAGTTTTTTTTCCACGAAATCTATTAGAAATACATTTCGTTTCACCAGGAAGCCGATCGGCGCTTACACATTGGCTTTGGACAAATAATCTGGTTTTATTTTTATTTTCAAATTTCTCACCCTAGAAATCACATTTGTTTATTTATCGTTTCTTTAACTACTTTTGACAGCTAAACAACTGCCAAACGTCAAGAATTGTTATAAACTATATTCTATAAAAACGTTTGTTTCAGACGAAAAGTACGGAACGCGGTTTCTTTGCTCCGCCACCGTTATATCCTCATAAAACTATATACCGTGACTATTAAATTATGATATTGTATGGGTTTGCTTTGGAAAAAATCTACGTTCCTAAATTTAACATTTGTTGCATTTAATTGCTTTGTTTAATTTTATTTTCTATTTGCTGACATTGCGGGACCGTGCCGAACAACGGAACGCGCCCTTTTGCTTTGACAGCTAATCGATGCAAAGATAAGTAAAATTTCCGGTAGATGTCACCACCTGTCTCCGTGTTTATCAATTGAACTTTATTAACCATCCATTTATTATTTAATTTCCAGTTATTCCTTGTTCCCTTTCGTATTTATTTCAATCAATTGACCTAATGAGAGTTATCAAGTCGTGATCAGTAGTGCACGAACGTGTTGTATTTATCGAAGTGTTTATAACCTCTGTTTTTGTTATGAAAATAACCGGCGATTGTTTCGTGTTTTGTGTGGTTATATCTCTATTGCTTATTTGGAACTCCGATTTACAGGATTATATTATGTAAGTAAACAACGTATGATAATCTATTCTATGTAGCCGATCGTCTGCTTTCGCTGGTATTCGCCAAATACGAACGATAGTACTGTTTCAATCAACTATGTGCGACTTTAATGTCGTCATCTGATTCTAACAACAAACAATAACATGGCCTGTCTTGTTTATTCCTACTTTTACTTGTCGAACTGCTGCTTTGCATTGCTAGTTATAGGTTTATTGTTTTTTTATTTAAGTAGCGTTTTGTCAACGCTACAATACCCCCTTTTTCGGAAAAAGAGGTTAACGCAGTTAACCGAAACATAGCAGGTAACGGCAATTTTTTTTATCAAAACAACCGTGCAAAGAGGTTGGTTGACTAGAATACTACGTTAACCAATAGTTAGCCGTGACAACCGTACTACCAAATCCAATCAAAAAAAGGTTGCACGACTAAGTTAGCTGAAACAACCCTACCATAAAAACACCCACAAGAGGTTGTTCAGCGTAAAAAAACTTTTTCCACATAAAGGTTTTTGAAAGTAATGGTGATTTTCTGACTCCGTTAGTTTTTATTTGGGTAATAAGTTTGCCTACAATCATTCTGCGCTGTTTCCTTTCTATTATTCTTCATCTTTCACTTGTTTTATACTTTTTTGAACCTTACATACATCTATTAATTATTATATCCTACATTCTACATTCATATTTACCTTGTTCTCTCTATTCAAACTAACTTTCATTCTATCCACTGTAATCCTCTCACATTAATCCTCTGCATTCTTAAAATATACTGTATTCTATCAAACCTATCTTTGCTAGAAATTATAAAGAAAATCAAAGAAAACCGCCTCCAAGCAAAAATTTTCCAATAAACAGTAGCAAATAGTAAAGTCAACGCTGAAGCTTCCATAATCCTATCCTCAATCGTGATGTTACTTCCTGGCAATGGTACATTCCTCATAATTGAAAGGTATGTGCCTCCAGTAATAACACTCCGTTCTGTAGCAAGAAATTAAAGAGCGTATCCAGTGGCTATATTAACTGGACTTTCGAACAAGATTTACTATGAAGAAAAAAAAAAAGTTATTGAAAACCAAAACCATTAGTTTTGCAAAATGATGAATTATTCTCTTCGGTTTGTATTCCAAAAAAAAACGTCGATATTAAATTTTAAAATATGCAAATAAACAATTTAAATATATGCTGTATATGCCTGAATCGTCATTTTGAATCAGCTAAATTTGTAAAAAACTATCAATGTAAACTTGCTGTTCAAAATTTATTTTATACGCGTATTGTCCATGTGTAAACGGCGATGCGGCGCTAGTGTGAGCAATAGTCTGCATTGATGGTGAAGTTTGCTAACCGACATCTGCAGGGACAAGATTATTTGTAGAAATGTTTAGGTTAACTCGTCGCTGAGTGTTGACCGCGTTGACAGGAGTGTAAACTTCCTGTGGAATACCGGCCTCTGGATCTGTGACACTACTAAAACGTCGTGGTGAAGCGTAACATAATTCTTCATCTGAACGAGGTTCAATAGGATCCGACATTGTCGGTATGTGAAATTTTTAAATTTATATAAACTTTAATGCTGGATCAGTTCCAAACTGATATTACCAAAATTGTCCTTTTTTACAATTTTATTTCGCTTAAATAATGCTAAAGTACACTATAGTTTTTATATTCAACAAGTGTAATTATTATGTTGTATCACAAATTTATTTGTTCATTTCCACATATATAATTTTTCTCTATAAAAACCACTAGTTAGTACAAATTTGTTCAGGCGCCATATTGTAACGAGAATAACCGTATTGTAACGATATAAAAGGGTGTTCTAGTGATTTCTGAAAGTAAAGGTAATAAAAAATAAATTGGGGCAAGTCAGACCAAAAGTGGGGTGAGTCGGGATTTTTGCCCCATTCGGTCGCTCTGTTCGCGAGGACGCTATACCTTTCTTCGGAATCACTCAAAACTAAAAATACTCGTTACTATTTTGAAATTAATAAAATTACCTGGATAAACTTAGACCGGAACGAGCTTCAAGAAATATTGGATCAAGACCGTTCGGTAATGTACTAGCTAGTGGGTATTATAATGGAAGATAAAACATACAACACAAATTCAGCAATATAATCTTTATTACCTTGGTTTAATATTGCTCATGTACTTAAAATCTAAGGAACCGTGCCGTCGGTACGTTGAACGGTCACTCAAGCTAGCATGTAAAGTTGAGGACAAAACATGCAATTTAAATTCTCCAATACAATATTTATTATCCTTGGCTATAATTCTGCTTACTTACTTAAAATCTAAGGAACCGTGCCGTAGGTACGTCGGACGGTCACTCAAGCTAGCATGTAAAGTTGAAGACAAAACATGCAATTTAAATTCTCCAATACAATATTTATTACGCTTGGTTTAATCTTGCTTATTTACTAAGGTGCAAATAATCCTAGCCTGCAGATCCAACTCAGCAGCCAAGAAATACCAAGATCTAAGATTACCCTGTTATAATTAGGGTCGATATATAATTTACAAAATTAGGTATTTACTCTAACAGAACATTGATGAATTTGCCGGCCGGCAGTATAGTCTACTTATTTACCTTTTTCTATAGGGTTTAGCCGTTATGTTGGTGAAGGTAATTCTCCATTCGACGTTTTAGCAATGTCCAATTCGCGTGAGAGGTAACCAGGCTAGACCCCTCAGGCGTTGCAGGTGTCCAGCAGGTCGTTGGGAAACCAAAGTTCAACACTCCGGTTAACGAAATATATGGATAAAATACGATACCGCATCCCAAGAACGTGGCAGGAATCGTTGGATATAATGTCGGCGTGTCGTGACGTATTGTATCGCGACACGGCGCCTTTTCTACTTAAATCCGGGGGAAGAAGCCTCCTTCGTGGTATGTATCAATCCCGGGGGAAAAACTCGCTGTGAACCAATAGACACAACGTTTTTTAGAATTCGTGACTCCGCAAACGCCACCGCTTTCGGCTCGCTAAAATGGCGTCTCGAAAAATGGATAAAAGTGATCTCACAATCGCAATCATTACTGCCGCCAATACGAAAATAACACCGACAAATGCTCTCACCTTTTTTTACGGGTTTTATAATATGCAGGGAAAAATCCTGTCAGTCCTGCTAGGATCTCCATGACGAAAAAGAAAGGACACGTCTCCATTGCCGGTTTCTTTCTGTCTCGCCGGATCTAGTTTTTTTTCCACGAAATCTATTAGAAATACATTTCGTTTCACCAGGAAGCCGATCGGCGCTTACACATTGGCTTTGGACAAATAATCTGGTTTTATTTTTATTTTCAAATTTCTCACCCTAGAAATCACATTTGTTTATTTATCGTTTCTTTAACTACTTTTGACAGCTAAACAACTGCCAAACGTCAAGAATTGTTATAAACTATATTCTATAAAAACGTTTGTTTCAGACGAAAAGTACGGAACGCGGTTTCTTTGCTCCGCCACCGTTATATCCTCATAAAACTATATACCGTGACTATTAAATTATGATATTGTATGGGTTTGCTTTGGAAAAAATCTACGTTCCTAAATTTAACATTTGTTGCATTTAATTGCTTTGTTTAATTTTATTTTCTATTTGCTGACATTGCGGGACCGTGCCGAACAACGGAACGCGCCCTTTTGCTTTGACAGCTAATCGATGCAAAGATAAGTAAAATTTCCGGTAGATGTCACCACCTGTCTCCGTGTTTATCAATTGAACTTTATTAACCATCCATTTATTATTTAATTTCCAGTTATTCCTTGTTCCCTTTCGTATTTATTTCAATCAATTGACCTAATGAGAGTTATCAAGTCGTGATCAGTAGTGCACGAACGTGTTGTATTTATCGAAGTGTTTATAACCTCTGTTTTTGTTATGAAAATAACCGGCGATTGTTTTCGTGTTGTGTGTGGTTATATCTCTATTGCTTATTTGGAACTCCGATTTACAGGATTATATCATGTAAGTAAACAACGTACGATAATCTATTCTATGTAGCCGATCGTCTGCTTTCGCTGGTATTCACCAAATACGAACGATAGTACTGTTTCAATCAACTATGTGCGACTTCAATGTCGTCATCTGATTCTAACAACAAACAATAACATGGCCTGTCTTGTTTATTCCTACTTTTACTTGTCGAACTGCTGCTTTGCATTGCTAGTTATAGGTTTATTGTTTTTTTATTTAAGTAGCGTTTTGTCAACGCTACAATATTATAAAAAGATCAAATCAATCCAAATTTAGATAAACTAAGTATTCTTTGAGTTTGAAAAGGAAATTTCCCTTTCATGTGCCAACAGAGTTAAATCTCACACTGGAAAAGGAAATACCCTTCTGACTCTACCGGCGCTTCGGAAATACGCCCGTTAGAGAAGAGGGCACCAAGAAACTCTTCGGAGATGTATTTTTTCCATAGTTGTTATATTTTTTTCAAATGTCACAATTATAACAAAACATGTAAACTACAAATATAAAAGATAAAAGTGACAACGAGATGTTCCACAAACATCAAACAATAATACTGGAAAAAAAGGTAAAAACTTCTTACTCGATAATTATGTTGTATAAAACAACGTGATCTCATGGTATATCTGAAACATCTCGCAAAGTACGTTGAACATTTCATTCACTTAACGTTATCATCGAAGTTATCACTTATTATTATCATAGAGCTTGGAGACATCAGGCCATGCATTTCCGTCATTAATATAATCATTTACCTTGTAATACGCTTTCTTTATGAGATTTACTTTAACAAAAGTTTTAAACCTATGCATTGGTAATTGATCAATGCCGTCAGGTAATTTATTAAAAAATCGTATACAGTTCCCCATATATGAACCACTAACTTTCTTTAACCGAAATCCAGACACTTTTAGTTTATTTTTATTTCTAGTATTAAAATTATGAACATCCCTATTTTTAACAAAGGTATTGATATTCTTCCGAACATACATTAAATTTTCATATATATATTGACAAGCCACTGTAAGAATATTGATCTCTATAAAACGTTCCCTAAGATAATCTCGGGATTTCATATTGTAAATGGAACAAATTGCTCTCTTCTGTAGCACAAATATTGATTAAATTTCCGCGGCCTTACTCCACAACAAAATGCCATATGACATAATACTGTGAAAGTAACTAAAATATACTAATCTTGCAGTGGCTATATCGGTAAACTGTCTAATTTTACGTACTGCATAGGCTGCAGAGCTCAATCTACCAGCTAACAACGATATGTGAGGACCCCACTGTAATTTTGAATCTACAGTAATACCCAAAAATGTGGTTAGTGCACAAGGTCTACAGGCTCACTATTTATTAAAATACTTGAATTCGTAGGAACCCCTCTGACATTGGGTAGTGAAAATTTGATACATTTAGTTTTCTTAGGATTTAACATTAAATTGTTAGTTGTAAACCAACTAAGAACTAGCGCGATTGCCTTGTTAACGTCGTCAAAATTATTCAAGGTTCCGTCAATCTTAAAAATTAGAGAAGTATCATCTGCAAACAAAACAATATCACATAAGTTCTCTATGAAAAAGGGAAGATCATTAATGTAAACCAAGAACAAGAATGGCCTAAGTATTGAACCCTGTGGCACTCCCATTGTAATGAAAGATCCTGGATGACCTCGCACCATTTACATCTACTTTTTGGATTCTATTGCTAAGATACGAGGATAAAAGATCGAGAGCTTTCCCATTAACTCCGTAATGATTCAATTTAAAAAAATAATGTTTCGTGACAAACGCAGTCAAATGCTTTGGATAAATCACAGAAAACGCCAATTGCGTCCTGTGACTCCTCCCAAGCATTGAATATATGCTTTAAGAGCCCTGTGCCTGCGTCTGTAGTTGAACGGCCTTTAGTGAAGCCATATTGTTCATTATGAAACATACCATTGAGATTGAAATGTGTTAATAACTGATTTAATATTACTTTCTCAAAAAATTTACTTAGAGCGGGAAGTATAGAAATGGGTCTGTAGTTAGTCGGATCATTCTTACTGCCAGACTTGAATAAGGGAATAAGTTTACATTTTTTCATTATGTCGGGAAAAACTCCTTCATCAACACAATTATTAAAAATAATTACTAAGTATGGAGCAATTATACCAATAATGGAACTTAAAATTTTAGTAAATATTCCCCAGAGATCCTCTGTATTTTTTATGTTAAGCAATTTAAATGTATTAACAATCGAATTAACATTAATATGTTTAAATTTAAATATAAGATCACACTTTTCAACTCAAGCAACTTCTTACTTCTTGTATGCTCTCATGCGACGGCTTGAGAGCATACAAGAAGCCTCAACTGAGGATGATTTTAAAGACTTGGTAGTAACTATTGGTATTTTTGTAAAGAAATCTTCAAATGCATTGGCAACTTCGTGATCTTTGGAAATTAATTTATTGCCGATGTTTAGGATAAAATTTCGGTCTCGAGGTTTAATTTTCCGGTTTCGGTATTTATTATTTTCCATGTTGTTTTGATTTTATCTTCCGATTGTTTAATTTTCCTACTCAAATGAATAGATTTCGCGGTATTACATACGGATTTAAATGTCTTAGAATATTGTTTTAGGTATTCAACAAATTTCGTGTCATTAGCATTCTTTTTTTTTTTTGAGAATATAAATCGTAAAAAAATGAACAAAATAAAAATATGTAGCTTACTTCCGCCAAAACGGTAGGTCAGACAAATGATAAATGGTAAAATTAACACAAGTAAAACCCCACGCTAAACAAAACCCAACCCCAGATTGAACTAATAAAAAAAAAAAAAAAAAAAAAAACACTTATATACAAATAATATATATAAATATATACACAATAAAAAACCCCCAAGCTAAACAAACCCTACCCAAATACAAGTATCGAAACACTTATATAATCATATACATATAATATAAAAACACAATAAAAAACATATACCTCTATCCAAATACCAAACGTCTGACATCAATACGATATACGATACGATATGTAATAGTATATGTTTTTTATTGTGTTTTTATATTATGTGTATATGATTATATAAGTGTTTCGATACTTGTTTTTGGGTAGGGTTTGTTTAGTTTGGGGGTTTTTTATTGTGTATATATATTTATATATATTATTTGTATATAAGTGTTTTTTTTTTTTTTTTTTTCTTAGTTCAATCTGGGGTTGGGTTTTGTTTAGCGTGGGGTTTTACTTGTGTTAATTTTACCATTTATCATTTGTCTGACTTACAGTTTTGGCGGAAGTAAGCTACATATTTTTATTTTGTTCATTTTAAATATGGATTTCCGCAAAGTAACGCCTGAATCTATCAATTAATATAAATCGTATAATTTGTTTCTACTTTTGTAAATACCTGTTGTAGCCCAGTCATCAAATCCCACCCTTATGCCCCCCTTACATTTTTTTAATTTAAGTATATCGTTAAACTCTTTATCCATTATATTAAACAAGGAATTGCAAAGGTCATCAGAATTCCCATCAAACGGCAAGTAACTAAGTTGATTATCAATGTTATCTGCGAACCGCTCCAAACGCTTGCAAGTAATAGGCCTGTAAGTGAACTCCTGAGAGTTTTTACCTGATTTACATTGAAACATAACACTTTGCCCACTATGATCAGAGCTAAGCTTATCACTTATAGCCATGCTACGAGGTTCACAGTTGCAAAAAACATTGTCTAAACAGGTCGCAGATGTGCTAGTGATTCTGGTTGGCTGATTAAAAAGATTTTTTAAGTTGAAGCACAAAAACAAATTTAGAAATTTATTGCTTAATGGACATTTAACAAGTACATCTACATTGAAATCACCACATACAACAAGGAATTTTGAATTGTTAGAACATTTCCTCAGAACATCCTCCATAACAGACTCAAACACATTGAAATCAGCCAGTGGGGGTCTGTATACACATACAATTGTATGATGCTCCAGCTCAACACATGATAAATCAATAGTCCGTTCAACAGACAAAGCCACAATGTCTTTCCTCTCCTTAAATTTACATGTATTCACTAAATAAATTAAAGAACCACCATGAGACTTAGCTTTTCTTCTATTGAACGAACTACTAATCACATAGTTTCTAATGGATGGTATCAAAGTATCTATCGTGAACCAATGCTCAGTTACACACATAACATCGACCTTAGAAAAATCTAAAAAAAGTTCTAACTCTAATGCTTTGCTGGAAAGACCCTGTATATTGTTATGAAAAATATGTAAGTTACCAGGCCTTTCCATTGTCTTAACAGTCAGTTTAAATTAACAGATAAATTTGCCTCCGCTGTACCACGTATAATACTGCTATTAACCGTGGCACCGTCAGAGTGATCCATTATACCATGTACAACTGTATATTAAATGCTAACAATTTAGCGATGGTCATCTTGTCATTTTTCCTGAGATACAATGCATAAAATCAACACGAATAACAATCATTACTGTAATAGGTAGCGATGTAAATCGTTAGCTTTGCACAATTAATGACAGAAGGTTCCGATTATCATAAGTATCTGAACTTTGCGACCGATTTCAGATGTAAAACTATTGCTAACTACAGAATGTAACATAATTCCCTATTAGAACTTGGGGTGGCGTACGTGGTTCGGCAGGGCGAATAACGTTACTTCTACGACCTTAGAGATTTCGAAAGTTTTCATTTATGTGTTTACTTTTAAAGTTTACGCAACAAAACACTCTATTAAACCCTATAGTAGCACAGAATAAATAATAGTACATCCTAGTAATCAGTTAAGAAAAAAACTACAATCACCTTGACCTTGAATTTACATGGCGCAATCAAAAGCTACGGTGCAGTAGGTAGGTATCAAGATAGTTGCATGTCAATAGAGAAAGACTTAGAGTAACTTATATATGGGAGAAAGACGTCATAGTGAAAATAACGTCGGAATTTTCTACAATGTTGTGTAAAAATGAATCTTATCATAAAATTTGTAGTTTCATGAGAAGAAATAAGAAATTTGAAGTGTGTGTGTGTGTATTGATGTTCAGTGCGTGCAAAAAATAACAAAAAACCCCGTCTCCTACGTGTTCAACATTCATGGATCTGAACCGTCTCCGGTCAGAATGTAAGAGTCTACCTACCCTTGGGGGCTCTATCTCAACTCTACCAGCACACCAGCGAGAGGATCAGATGGAACAGCATTACAAACCTACTTTATGGAGAGACGTGATAATAAACAAATTTTTATGGTTGTCGATAATATCTAAGATTTTACTTTTGTATGGGAATTTTAAATACTATGTATTCAACCATTGCACACGTAAACGAATTTACATGTTTTATCGAAACAAACCTGCTGCGTGTTGCTATTCAGTTACTCCTTGATCCAGCCCCTGACCGTAGACGCGAGTATATACCTACTCCCCTGACCAAGTTGATGCGAGTTATTCTGTCAGTTTCAACTCTGAGTATATTTCGTATTGATAGCACAAAATCTATCTATACTTATAATAAAGCAATAGAAATGAAAAAGTTTGTACAAAGAAGATAATAAAAAAGAAATGGTCTAGGGTACATAAAATAAGCTACTGAACAAGAATATATCATTTTAAAAATTCGTGTTTGTCTGTTTGTCTGTCTGTATATTTGTTCGCGCATCACGTAAAAACTACTGGACCGATTGCGATGCACTTTTCACTGTTCGATAGCTTATGTTTTAAATTAAAAACTGGGGTACTTTATATCTTAATCCGATGAGTGGGAGCTGAGCAATTGAAAAAAATAATTTTTGACTGTTGAAGGAATTTTGATCAAATGTTGGTATATTGGTATTTTAGGTCCTGAAAAAGCACAAAGAGTACTTTTAACCTACAAAAATGACCACGCATGCGAAGCTGCGGGCATCAGCTAGTACTAAATAATACTACGTATTGAGAGACTAGATTTCAACTGTAATAAACACAACTTTGTTAGCATATCAAGTAAAAACTACGGACCCAATTGCAATGCGGTTTTCACTATTGGGTGTATTTCGATCTATATCTCCGTCAATTGCGGACCGATTTTAAAAATTATTTTTTTAGTTTGAAAGGGTATACTCTCCAGGTGGTCCCATATAAATTGTATCAAAATTGGTTTAGCAGTTTTTCGAGAATAAATAGTTTTGTTGAGTAAATCCATTCGATTTTGTGTTTATATTGCCTTTATTTTGTGTTTATCTCTAGTTTCTGAACCAATTTCGATGGTTGTTTTTTTATTCAAAAGGGTACATTTTTCGTAAAGTCCCATATAAACTTCATCAACATTGGTCGAGTAGTTTTATTAGAAAATCAATTTGTTTTATAGTTTATGTTCTCTAATATCTTGGGATTTCTGACCCGAATTAGATTATTGTTTTTACTTGAGTAAGAAGACCTCTAGTGTGGTATTGTATAAATTTCATCAAAATTGGTTTAGTAGCTTTTACAAAGCTTCAATTTAATTTACTGTGTGTTAGAATTGGATTGCAAGCCAATTTTGAAAAATTTAAGTACGTCCTAAGATGCTGAAGTTTTGCACATGGGTGTAGTTGTGATCACAATTAAAAACTATAGTAGTAGTAGCAGCAGCAGCAGCAGCAGCAGCAGCAGCAGCAGCAGCAGCAGCAGCAGCAGCAGCAGCAGCAGCAGCAGCAGCAGCAGCAGCAGCAGCAGCAGTAGCAGTAGTAGCAGTAGCAGCAGCAGCAGCAGCAGCAGCAGCAGCAGCAGCAGCAGCAGCAGCAGCAGCAGCAGCAGCAGCAGCAGCAGTAGCAGTAGCAGTAGTAGTAGTAGTAGTAGTAGTAGTAGTAGTAGTAGTAGTCAAAGGAACTACACAATCGGATGATGGAATCCCTTCGAGTTTGGGCTCATTTGTCTTGATGAGATCATGTCTGGTTTTATGTGGTATCAAGGGTCTGATGATGGAGCCAGAACTCAACAACAAAATGATGATTGTAACCGAATAAACAGTTATTTCTTATTTTATTACTTATTGTTATAAATGTTGATAGTTCTATTAACAAAATAAAATGACATTCTTATCAGAATAGACCTAGTACCTTATTATTTGATTATATCATAATAGGTTACACTTTAATGAATAAAAGGGGCCTGTCTGACTTCAATGCCTAATATATGAAAAAGAAATGGCTACCTACGTAATAAAATCTGGTATGTAGGTATTTTACGAGATTTGTCAGACCGAATGATATGCAGTACCTTCTAGGTTTCTCCTTGGTATTCATAATTAAGAAAATAATAAAATTTGACAAAAACTTTACGTAAGTAGGTACTTTATCGTTAAGCACTCGGCGCGCGACTCATCGAGCGCACGCTTGACACTCTACTGAATGAACCCAAATATTACGGCCCGAAGTTTAGGTATAATATTTGTACTTGTTGCGGAGTGCGACCGCCCTGCCTAAGTGACAGATCGCAAGTGACAGAGGTGAATGGTTGTAGGTTTCTCCAAAACAATATCACTGTGGGAGTTCCACAGGGGTCAATCCTGGGACCGTTATTATTTTTAATTTATATAAATTACATTTCTATCGTATGCAATAATGTTGACATAGTTTTAGTTTCTTGATTTACTTTCCAAAATTGAACAATGGTTTTCCATCAATAATTTACTTCTTAATGTAGAAAAAATGCATACTATTCAATTTGTTCTGGGATCACTTAAACAACCTGCCTGAATGTATACAGGACTCATTTAATGACCTGTCTCTAAGTTGTACTGACCATGTTAAGTTTCTGGGGCTATGGATTGACCGCAAATTAACATGGGCAATACACATAAATGAACTATCAAAAAAGTTAAGTTCAGCAACAAACGCAATAAAAAAAAAAAAGAATTGGGAGGTAAGGCAGCTGCCAGGGATACATATTTTGCATATTTTCATTCGTTGATGACTTATGGAATAATATTCTGGGGAGTGGCAGCAGATGCTGGAAAAAAAATCATACTCCAAAAACGTGCTATCCGGTATATAATAGGATTAAAATGGAGAGAGACTCTTGCAGAGAAAAGTTTAGGGACCTTAAAAGTTTATGACGATGGTAGGGGAATTTATATACCAGAACCTTTTATATGTAAGAGAAAATATATCTAATATGACCCTTCTTAAGAATATACATCAACACAATACAAGACATAAAAATAATTTAGTATTTCCACAAACTAGACTTACAAAAATATCTAAAAGCTATTTATGTATATCAGTTAAATTATATCATAAAATTCCATTGGAAATAAGAAATAAAAATGAAATTGAATTTTTGACTTATATTAAGAATCATTTAAAAGCCAAGAGCTATTACAAACTTGACTAAGCTTTTGCTGACAGAAATATCTTTGATATATAGTGTATTTTTGTGTTGTGTACTTATAATGTTATTTTAATTACTTACAATATTTTGTGTTGACGTTGCTTTTGCAGAAAACTTTATTTGAATCTTAGAATAAATTTGAATATTTTTTACCCAATTCATATTTTGTGATATAATGTTCTGTAAGTGACTTGTCTAAGTACATTTACTATGCCAAAATATGAATAAATGAATTGAATTGAATTGAAGCGTTATTATTGTCACTTTTTTGTTTGTGTCATTCCGGGTGGAATCTTGTAACTCAAATTTCGAGAACATCCTGATTAGCTATCTGGTTGAAAATTTCAGGGTAACTCACAACTCGATGAGAATGCTTTTAAAAACAATAATAAAAATAACGTGGTTTTTATTGTAGTTTTTTTAATCTACATTTGCTGCTTGTTTTCTAGTTTTTACGTAAAATATCTGTAGGTGTTAGAAATAGTTAAAATAAAAAACAATGTTTAAATAAAACGTAAATTAAACATATTAAAAACAACATTTTCTAAATTATTTTATTACCTACTTAATAAATTTAGTTCAAAAAACATTATCTTAATTTTTTCACGTCATTCATATTTATCTATACCTATATTTTTAACTTTCTTCTTCTTTAGTTTTTTCTTGAAATTATTGTTGACCTTAACCTTGACTTTGATTTTTACTTGCAGCTTATTAAGGATTTGAGATATGTCTGGGTCCTCATTGGATCCTGAGTCGTCAAAGTCATTGGAATTCTCATCGCTCTCTTCGCTGTCAGGTTTAGGCGCTTCAGTAGGTGAAGGCCTAGTCACTTCAGTTGTCGTCATCGGCTCAGTGTTAGTACTAGGAGACCAAGTTGATTCAGGATCTGTCATTGCCGTTTCAGTATTTGCCATCGGCGGCTCAGTCGTGCTGGTCCAAGGCAATACAGTAGGCATCGCTGTCATCTCAGGCGCTTCAGTATCCGTTATCGTGGCCTCAGGCGTGTTAGTACCAGGAGGCCAAGAAGTTATTGGCTCAGGCGTGCTTGTCAAAGGCAAAGCAGTAGTTATCGTCGTCGTTTCAGGCAATTCAGTAGTAAGCAGAGGCGGTGTTGTTTCAGAAAACACTGTCGTTGGCTCAGGTGTGCTCGTCCAAGGCAATATAGTAGTTGGCGTCGTCGACTGAGGCATTTCAGTACCCGGAGGCGTAGTCACTTCAGTAGTAGTAGTTGTAGTCGTCATGGTCTGCTCAAAAGCTTCAGTAGTCATGGTCCTCAGCTCTTCAGTGGTCAGAGGATCAGGAGCTACAGTGACTTCATCTTCTTCGTTAAGGTTCTCGAAATCAAGGCCGGTGACTTCAGTCAGCCAGCTTTGGAATGGCCCAGTTCGGGTGAAACCTGAAATCAGTAAAATTCTCTGTGATTCTCCTGCAATAAGCTCAAATTAAAGGTATATTAAATATTAATAAATTATCACCAGCGGGATTGCCGGTATGGCAGCCGGCAGAGTTCCAGAAGGTGGCGATACCCACAAGCACCGGCTCTCCTAAACGGCTTATATGTACCAAAGAACCACCGTTGTCACCCTGCAAAAAGGATATAATTTTTTAGGAACTTTTTAATTACGTTTAATCCCTGACCAAACGAGAGGGGTTTTGTCATAAATAATTGGAATTTGTGATACTCATACCAATACCACATCATAGCTAATAATACTACTTATACCGTACTTATACCTAATACGTTAATGTGTTTGTAGATTTTATTATCTTGATACCACAGATAATGGCCCACAAAATCTGGGTCTGTCTTTGTTTCGTATTATATATGTTGTTATTACGTAGGTGAATATGCGAGAAAGGAAGATGTAACTATTTTAGGTACATGCTTACTTTTCTAGGGATAACAGGGGCCCACCCAAGCTTCCAGACTAAATGATGGCCGATAGTTTGAAGCCGTTAATATATTCATGACATTTGGAATCCGAATTCTAATCGTTAGATGATGATTGATGTGCGCCGAACTTCGAGCAAGCAACCTACTCAAACGGAATTACTTTGGTCTGGAGAAGGACTGACGCCCTACAAAACTAAACCTCCTAATCTTACTAAAATTATTATAAATGCAAATTTCTGTGTGAGGGTGTGAGTGTATAGGTGTGTGTAAGTATATTGTTACGTCGGTCGATTCTTAGAATAACAGTAGGTAGCAAAATGTTCGAGAAGCGTGGCTGGATGACGCAATACCTACATCTAAAGGAACCTTCTGGAATACATCAGTGGAGCGTAGGTACCTACAGAAGTTTCCAGAGCGTGCGGTAGGTATATACCTACGGGCGAGGCAACATCAAAGGCGCCGCCAGCCTTAGGTACCTATGGGTGCGGCGCGCTGCAGCCACTTCAAAGGTGCCACTGACCTTGAAAGTTCAGATACCTACCGACTACTGCTAGTATATACGATTACATACGAGTAACTTCTGGAAACTTCCGTCGCAGTATAAATAGGGCGCACATCGGCTGCCTGGGACAGTTTTGACTTGGTATTTGGAACGAAACGATCATTGTGATTCGAAGCAAGTATTTAGTGATAATTGATTAGTGTGTTTAGTCGAGTTAAAGAGTGTTTGAGTGTTACTTGTCGGTTAAATTTCTTTATGTGATTTTCCCGAATAAAATTGTTTCATATCTATGTATGTTGATAAACAAACATAGATATGAAAATTACGTCTACGACTTGGAAACAATCATGTCTGCTCATCATACAAACTTGCTTTAGAAGTCGGAGTTACGTAATATTGGATACCTTTTATCAATGTCAAAGCGTGCAAAGCAGCGCAGCAATGTAAGTACACACATAAATTACAAACACCTATTCTTCCTTATTAAAACGGAGTCCAGGGTTTAATTTTTTAAACTGAAGGACAGAAGACGTTTAGGAGTACATACTACCAATGTCAATGGCAGTAGGTAATCTTACCGTGCAAGTAGACTGCGAGGTGACACTATGTCCTCTTGCGCAGATATGGTTGTCGGTGATAGTGGATGTTCCATAGACCCGGCGGCAATCCAGGTTGGAGATGGCACGAAGGTACACCCAGTTCAGGACATCGGGATAGTCTCCTGTGTAACATTTCACATGAAATACAGTTTAGGCATTCGTCATCATATTATCAGTCGGTAAGCGTCCAGTTATGAACATCGGCCCCTCAATGAACGCTAGAACGAGGGATTTTTGCCACAACCACCACATTTGTCAGGCGTGGTATTGGTGGCAAAACACAGGAAAATGCTGCTACCTATTTCCTGAAGTCCCGTAGCTGGTTCTCGCAGTACCCAAAGGATCAATAAGGGTGGTTTTAATTCACAGCTTGTCACAGCATGGTCTTCAGTCACAGCATATCACAGTATGTCTTAGCATGTCACAGCATGTCATAGATTGTCACAATATAATAGTTAGTCACTGCATATCACATCATGTCACAGCATGGTCTTCAGTCACAACATGTCAAAGCATGGTATTTAGTCACCGCATGTCACAGCATGGTCTTTAGTCACAGTTTGTTCAGCATATTCATTTTTGTAGTCGTGTTATGTCTGATGTTCGTGAACTACTTTTTCCATCATCTCACATCTCACGATTACGCCATCTTGCTGTATCTTGTTATCTTGTTATCTTGTCTCGTCTTGTAGTGCATCGTAGACAGAGCTGTCGAGACTGATATGGATCTGATCAGACCAACGGTAATGTAGATGCGTTGGTCTGATCCAATCCGGTTGCAGCTTCGTGATCTTTTGCCACCTAATTTTCCAGTAATAACTAAGTATAACTTGCTTAAGCCTTATGCGGACACAAATCATGAAATGGTTATTTGTCATTTAATAGTCGGCAACATCATGAAATGGTTTGACCATATGAATGAATAAAAATGAATAAACAAAAATGTATTTATTGCCACTATCAAACATAATACATCTATTATCTACGAGTATATCTATTATATGACAGGACAGTAGAAAAAATATACGGTCCAGCTACATACATCGAAGACAATATGGCAGTTGGATATCTTTAGCTTGTGCTGCATTCAAATTTTCACGCATCGGCAGCGCTGTTTTTAAATAAAACCCCTTCTTCGGACTGATGTATTTTCCGAAATATGAGCAATGCCAGTTACATTACAACACATCATCATCATCATGTCCGCCTATACAAGTCCACTGCTGAACGTAAGCCACCCCCAAAAAGCACCATGACAAACGGTCTTGTGCCACCTCCATCCACCGACTTCCTGCGATGGCTACACTGACGTCGGTCCATCGTGTGGGGGGTCTCCCCACACTTCGCTTGCTTGTTCGTGGTCGCTATTTGATAACCTTTATTCCCCAGCGTTTGTCGGTTCTGTGAACTATATGGCCTGCCCATTGCGACTTCAACTTGCAAACTCTGAGAGCTATGTTGGTGACCTTCGTTCTTCTACGGATTTCCGATTCTATCACCTAGTGAAACACCGAGCATAGCTCTCTCCATTGCACGCTGCGCAACTCTGAGCTTTTGTATGAGACCAATAGTTAGCGACCACGTTTCAGTGCCGTATGTACTACTACTAGCAACACGCACTGATTATAAACTTTCGTCTTGAGGCTCTGCGGTATCTGCGGCGAGAAGATATGGCGCAATTTCCCGAACGCTGCCCATCCGAGTTGGATTCGTCGGTTGACCTCTTTGTCAAAGTTGGATCTACCCAGTTGGATCGTCTGACCTAAGTAGACATAGTGATCAAAAGCTTCGATAATATCGTTCCCAACATAAACCGGCATGGGTACGACATGGGCATTTGACATGATGTTCGTCTTGCCCATGTTCATTTTAAGACCCACCTGTTGGGAAACAATATTAAGGTCACTGAGCATTGTGCTTAGGTCTTCCAGGGTTTCAGCCATGATGACTATATCATTAGCAAATCGAAGGTAAGTGATGAATTTGCCATTGATGTTTACACCAAATCCGTTCCAGTTCAGAAGCTTGAATATATCTTCCAGTGCAGAGGTGAACAGTTTCGGAGAAATAACGTCTCCCTGTCTCACCCCTTTTTGCAGCTGGATATAATTTGTGCTCCGATCCTGAAGACGAACTGTCATGGTGGCCTTGCTGTACAAACACTTCAACACTTCGATGTACCGCTAATCAATCTGGCACTGCTGTAATGACTGTAGCACTGCCCAGGTCTCGACTGAATCAAAGGCTTTCTCGTAGTCCACAAACGCTAGACATAGTGGCCGATGTATAATCGGCCTTCTGTCTTCTGTTCAGTCTTCTGTATAACCGAGCGTATGGATGTGATCTATGGTGCTAAAGCTTTTCCGGAATCCAGCTTGTTCGGGAGGCTGAAAGTCGTCAAACCTACGAGCGAGACGGTTTGTAACTACTCTCGAAAACAGCTTATAGACGTGGCTCCGCAGCGAAATGGGCCTATAATTCTTCAAAAGGGTTTTATCACCTTTCTTAAAGAACAAAACCACTACGCTCCTGTGCCACGCCTCTGGCGTAGTACCCTCGAGGATGACGGAGTTAAACAGCTTCTGAAGGACTTTAACCAGAGAACTCACCAAGACAAAGCAAATGAGCCCAAACTCAAAGGGGCTCCATCATTTTGTTGTTGAGTTCCTGTGACTACCTTCCGGCTCCATCATCAGACCCTTGATACCACATGAAACCAGACATGATCTCATCAAGACAAGCCAAATGAGCCCAAACTCGAAGGGATTCCATCATCCGATTGTGTAGTTCTTTTATATACTACTACTACTACTGCTGCTGCTGCTGTTGCTGCTGCTGCTACTGCTACTGCTACTGCTACTGCTACTGCTACTACTACTACTACTACTACTACTACTAATACTGTAGTTTTTAATTGTCATCAGAACTACACCCAGGTGCAAAACTTCAGCATCTTTGGAGGTCCTTAAATTGTTCAAAATTGATTTGCAATCCAGTCCTAAACATTATTACACAAAGAATCAAATTAAAGCTTGTTTAAAGCTAATAAACAAATTTTGATGAAATTTATACAGTTCCACACTAGAGGTCTTCTTACTCAAGTAAAAACAATCATCAAATTCAGTTCAGAAATCCCAAGATATTAGAGAACATAAAACAAATTGATTTCATAACAAAACTACTGAACCAATTTTGATGAAATTTGTATGGGACTACACAGAAAGTTTACCCTTTTGAATAAAAAAACAACCATCTAAATCGGTTGAGAAATCTCAGAGATAAACTCAATATAAAGAGATAACAAGAAGGTATGACAGACATGCCCCTCTGAAGCAAAGGAGAATAAGAGAATCCCCGAAACTGTAGTTCACTAGCAATGTAAGGTTATGATGTCTCTTAGAGAAAAAGTTCTAATTAGAGCGCAAAGTAAGAAAATGGACTCCTCTAAAAGTTATTACAAAAATTTTGTTTTTTTTTGTCAGTGGAGCAATAAAAAGAAACCAGCGTTTTTTTTACCTAATATGTTAACAATAACTTATATCAACCAAAAACTATGTGGAATTATTTATAAAAGATTAAGGCTATTGATAGTAATATTTTTATTTCTATACCTGGGCCTGCAGTCTCGACATCGATAGAGATTATTTTTCGACCGAAATTGATCGCAAAGTCCTATTATAAGTATATTTGGTAGTCTCTACTAAATATCGACGTCAATAATGATCAATGTCAGTACATACCGATGACAGTCGATAGCTTTTGACAATAACTGTCAAAAATAACGATTGACAGCGGTATATGGACTGATTTAGGTTGTATAGCAATCACTGTCTGTGTCAAGACTGCAGGCCCAGGTATAGAAATAAAAATATTACTATTAATAGCCTTAATCCTTTATAAATAATTCCACATAAAGACTTAAACTTAATTAATCCTATTTTTTAAGTATTCCTGGTGACGGGCGAACAAATTTAGAAGTCCTTGAATACTTTAACTCTAATAAAAAAACAAATAGTGTATTTTCTTTAGACCCGGTTTCATTGGAGATAGTTGGTACAATGTTTCTGCAGATTCACACAAATGCAACTGGATATGACCACTTAAACACAAAAATGATAAAACTGACATTGTCAGAAACTTGATCATCGCTTTCCATCAGGTGAGATCGTGGTCAAACGATTGCCAAGTCCGTAATAAAAAAAAAACTTTGGGAAGGATCACAGACATTGTTTATTGTTCCATCTTACCTTTTCTTATGCTTGGAAACGAGCCTTGGCTAAGCCAATTCCTAAATCTAGCAAAGTGGAGGAAATTAAAGATTTGCGACCCATTAGCATTCTGCTGGTATTATCTAAGGTGTTATAGAGGACAGTGCTTGCCCAAATGGAAAAATGTATATGTCAAGAAAACATTATACCTAAATATCAGTCAGGTTTCAGAAAGAATCATGGCACAGAAACAGCTCTGCTCCGACTCAGGTTTATGCAGTGAGCGGAGCATTTGACTGTATAAGCCCTGATTTACTTATTTCTTTCCCCCCTGATTAACTTTTGTACTACGGGTTTTCGAAAGATATTTGTAGCTGGTTTAAAAAATTCCTTACATACAGAGAACAGTATGTAGAAATTGAGAATGACAACAGACACAGAATTGTCTCTAGCGTAGAAAAGGTATCAAGAGAAACTCTTCAGGGCTCAATCTTGAGTCCTATTGTCTTTTCTCGTTTCACAGCGGATAAACGCAGTATGTACGTAGATGACATACAAATCTACCACAGTTTTAAAGTAGAGGATACAACAGAAGCGATGATGCAAATCAATCAAGATCTAGACGAGTTTTATAAATGGGCTTGGCGTAATTCTTTAATTCTTAATCCAGCAAAATCTAAAATGATGATCATCGGTTCGAAGACCCAAGTTAAAAAAGTCTTGAGACATATTCCTAAACTAACTACAAGTATTAATGGAATAGATGTACCTATGGAATTGGACGCAAGAAACTTAGGCCTAATAATGAATAGCGAAATGAGGTTCGTTAAACATACTAATGAAAAGATTAAGAATGCCTTCTGGAAGCCTAAAGTTTTATACACAATAAGGAAAAATCTTTCAGAACATATCAGAATATTACTTTGTGACTCAATAGTGCTCTCTCCACATTATTATTGCAGTGCGGTGTACGGGCCTAGGTTATGGGCTAAAACAGAAAGTGCCATTCAACGAGTGCAAAATGTATTCGCTTGGTTCTGTTTAAGTATACATAGGAGAGAGCATGTTACACACTACTTAGTTAATAAAGACATATTTAATATGAAGTCTAAAAGAGAGCTTCATTTAGCATGTACAATTCAAAAGATTATTTGGAATAGGAAGCCGGAATATCTTTTTTTTTTAATTTACATACACTAAAGACGTTTATCAATATAATCTAGCCATCCCCAAGCACAATAGCAAAGGTTTTAAGGGCTCTTTCAAATATGTTAGTGCCTCATAAATCTGGAATAACCTTCCGCCACCATTAAGGTTTTTTTTTATTAGTTCTTTTAAAAATTTACTAAAATGTAACCTATTAGTGCGACAAAAACAATTTTGAGGCAACTTTTAAAACATAGGGCAGATAATTCACACAGTCGTACACTTTCATGCAACCATACACACGAACACGCAACCACACGCACACACGAACTCTCAAAACACACACAGCCTCTCATACACACACCTTCACATAGGTAGGTACTTACACATCACACAGTTTTTGTTTGTTTTGAGTCGCTGGTATTTTTATATGTTTATTTCCATTAATATTATTTCCACTGATATTATTATAAGGATAAGGGATTATATCATTTATTGATCTCTCCGAAACACACCACTGGTTTTCACTTTTTAACTTATTAATCGACTTCACAAAAGGAGACGGTTATATGTTCGGCTGTATGTATGTTTTTTTTTTTTTTTTTTTTTTTTTATTGCGGTTGATATCTCCGTCAATTACGGACCGATTTAAAAAAATATTGTTTTGTTTAAAAGGGTATACTCTCCAAGTGGTCCCATATAAATTGTATCAAAATTGGTTTAGCAGTTTTTCGAGAATAAATAGTTTTGTTGAGTATATCCATTCGATTTTGTGTTTTTATTGCCTTTATTTTGTGTATATCTCTAAGATTTCTAAACCGATTTAAATGGTTGTTTTTTTATTCAAAAGGGTAAATTTTCCGTGTAGTCCCATATAAACGTCATCAAAATAGGTTTAGTAATTTTATTAGAAAATCAATTTGTTTTATAGTTTATGTTCTCTAATATCTTGGGATTTCTGAACCGAATTAGATGATTGTTTTAACTTGAGTTAGAAGACCTCTAGTGTGGTACTGTATAAATTTCATAAAATTGGTTTAGTAGTTTTAATTTAATTCACTGTGTTATAAAGTTTAGGACTGTATTGCAAGTCAATTTTGGTCAATTTAAAGCCGTCCAAAGATGCTGAAGTTTTGCACATGGGTGTAGTTCTAGAGACAATTAAAAACTACAGTAGTAGTAGTAGTAGTAGTCAAAGGAACTACACAATCGGATGATGGAATCCCTTCGAGTTTGGGCTCATTTGGTTTGTCTTGATGAGATCATGTCTGGATTTATGTGGTATCAAAGGTCTGATGATGGAGCCGGAAGGTAGTCACAGGAACTCAACAACAAAATGATGGAGCCCCTTCGAGTTTGGGCTCATTTGGTTTGTCTTGGTGAGTTCTCTGGTGTTATTCAGGGTCTGATGATGGAGCTGGAAGGTACTCACAGGAACTTAACAACAAAATGATGGAACCCTTTCGTGTTTGTGCTCATTTGTTTTGTTTTGGTGAGTTCTCTGGTTATATGTGGTATCCAGGAATGATGGAGCTGGAAGGTAGTCACAGGAAATCAATAACAAAATGATGGAACCCCTTCGAGTTTGGGCTCATTTGGTTTGTCTTGATGAGTTCTCTGGTGTTAGTCCATAGAACTTCTCGAGCTCACTCAAAATCTCTGGCTTCGACTGAAACGATGCTGCCACTGTCGGTTTTCAGCTTTGTCAACAGACTTTGCCCAATAGACAGATCTCTTGTGAACACTTTGGAGCCCTTGTTCCGTTCTATTGCGTTCTCAATACAAGTAGTATTATAGGAACGCAAATCATGTCGCATCGACTTGGAGATCTGTTTATTAAGCAAGCTGTAACTCGACATATCCTCTGAAGACTGCAGTCTCATCTCGCCTCGTTCTGTCATAAGTTTGAGTGTATGCTCAGAGAGTTTCTGTGTTATTTTTTTGCGGGGGGTCTTAAGGAACTCCGACCCGAACGCGTGGACAATTTCCACCTGCCCGTTAGCAGCTTCAACGAATACCGTTCGGTAATTCTGAGTATAAGGTATACCACCCTGCTCGAAACGCTTTCGATCTTCACAATGTTGTTGACGAGGGACTTGTGGACGAGAAACCCAACACCATGTTGGGACTGCTGGTCGCCCTCCCGGTAATAGAGTAAGTTGCCGGTATCGAGGGTCACCGTATCCTCTCTCTCTCTCTCTTCGGACTTCTGATAACCCTATAATACCCCAGCGCAACTTACTTACTAATTCTTTCAGCTTTATCAACTTCTCATCGGTCCTCAAAGTGCGTGCGTTATAAGTTGCCAGGTCCAGAGATCGCAGGGGTTGGTAGCTGGGTCTCTGCTGGGGATTCTTAGCACCCCCTGCTCCGCCGTTACCAAGGCTGCTACTGGTGCCAGGAACAACGGAGCCGCCGGGGACTACGGGCCGTCTTTTTGGTGTGTCTATCATATTGGGAGTGAGACAGTTCTGGCTCAATTGTAATTATTTTATACTTTTTAGTGGTTGTTTACAAAATAACATTTTTATTATGAAGTCGTTTTTTTTTTTTTTGGAAAAATATTTTTTGATTTTTAGGGGCCTAGGCAAACATTGGAAAGAATATATGCCAAAGAAAAAAGTATACAGTCACTCACTTTAGACTCAAAGTGTTGGTAAATTAAAACCAAGGATGAATAAAACCTACATATAAAACAACTGAATTAGTTTTGACCATTTTCCATCATTTTGTTGTTGCGTTCCTGTGACTACCTTCTGGCCCCATCATCAGACCCTCAAAACCACATAGCACCAGAGAACTCAAATTTTATGAAATTTATACAGTACCACACTAGAGGTCTTCTAACTCAAGTTAAAACAATCATCTAATTCGGTTCAGAAATCCCAAGATATTAGAGAACATAAACTATAAAACAAATTGATTTTCTAATAAAACTACTAAACCTATTTTGATGACGTTTATATGGGACTACACGGAAAATTTACCCTTTTGAATAAAAAAACAACCATTTAAATCGGTTTAGAAATCTTAGAGATATACACAAAATAAATGCAATAAAAACACAAAATCGAATGGATATACTCAACAAAACTATTTATTCTCGAAAAACTGCTAAACCAATTTTGATACAATTTATATGGGACCACTTGGAGAGTATACCCTATCAAACAAAACAATATTTTTTTAAATCGGTCCGTAATTGACGGAGATATCAACCGCAATAAATAAAATAAAAAATAATAAAAAAAACATACATACAGCCGAACATATAACCGTCTCCTTTTGTGAAGTCGATTAAAAAGTTAAAAAGTGAAAACCAGTGGTGTGTTTCGGAGAGATCAATAAATGATATAATCCCTTATCCTTATAATAATATCAGTGGAAATAATATTAATGGAAATAAACATATAAAAATACCAGCGACTCAAAACAAACTCAAAAACTGTGTGATGTGTAAGTACCTACCTATGTGAAGATGTGTGTATGAGAGGCTGTGTGTGTTTTGAGAGTTCGTGTGTGCGTGTGGTTGCGTGTTCGTGTGTATGGTTGCATGAAAGTGTACGACTGTGTGAATTATCTGCCCTATGTTTTAAAAGTTGCCTCAAAATTGTTTTTGTCGCACTAATAGGTTACATTTTAGTAAATTTTTAAAAGAACTAATTAAAAAAAACCTTAATGGTGGCGGAAGGTTATTCCAGATTTATGAGGCACTAACATATTTGAAAGAGCCCTTAAAACCTTTGCTATTGTGCTTGGGGATGGCTAGATTATATTGATAAACGTCTTTAGTGTATGTAAATTAAAAAAAAAAGATATTCCGGCTTCCTATTCCAAATAATCTTTTGAATTGTACATGCTAAATGAAGCTCTCTTTTAGACTTCATATTAAGTATGTCTTTATTTACTAAGTAGTGTGTAACATGCTCTCTCCTATGTATACTTAAACAGAACCAAGCGCATACATTTTGCACTCGTTGAATGGCACTTTCTGTTTTATCCCATAACCTAGGCCCGTACACCGCACTGCAATAATAATGTGGAGAGAGCACTATTGAGTCACAAAGTAATATTCTGATATGTTCTGAAAGATTTTTCCTTATTGTGTATAAAACTTTAGGCTTATAGAAGGCATTCTTAATCTTTTCATTAGTATGTTTAACGAACCTCATTTCGCTATTTATTATTAGGCCTAAGTTTCTTGCGTCCAATTCTATAGGTACATCTATTCCATTAATACTTGTAGTTAGTTTAGTAATATGTCTCAAGACTTTTTTAACTTGGGTCTTCGAACCGATGATCATCATTTTAGATTTTCCTGGATTAAGAATTAAAGAATTACGCCAAGCCCATTTATAAAACTCGTCTAGATCTTGATTGATTTGCATCATCGCTTCTGTTGTATCCTCTACTTTAAAACTGTGGTAGATTTGTATGTCATCTACGTACATACTGCGTTTATCCGCTGTGAAACGAGAAAAGACAATAGGACTCAAGATTGAGCCCTGAAGAGTTTCTCTTGATACCTTTTCTACGCTAGAGACAATTCTGTGTCTGTTGTCATTCTCAATTTCTACATACTGTTCTCTGTATGTAAGGATTTTGTTAAACCAGCTACAAATATCTTTCGAAAACCCGTAGTACAAAAGTTAATCAGGGGGGAAAGAAATAAGTAAATCAGGGCTTATACAGTCAAATGCTCCGCTCACTGCATAAACCTGAGTCGGAGCAGAGCTGTTTCTGTGCCATGATTCTTTCTGAAACCTGACTGATATTTAGGTATAATGTTTTCTTGACATATACATTTTTCCATTTGGGCAAGCACTGTCCTCTATAACACCTTAGATAATACCAGCAGAATGCTAATGGGTCGCAAATCTTTAATTTCCTCCACTTTGCTAGATTTAGGAATTGGCTTAGCCAAGGCTCGTTTCCAAGCATAAGAAAAGGTAAGATGGAACAATAAACAATGTCTGTGATCCTTCCCAAAGTTTTTTTTTTTTATTACGGACTTGGCAATCGTTTGACCACGATCTCACCTGATGGAAAGCGATGATCAAGTTTCTGACAATGTCAGTTTTATCATTTTTGCGTTTAAGTGGTCATATCCAGTTGCATTTGTGTGAATCTGCAGAAACATTGTACCAACTATCTCCAATGAAACCGGGTCTAAAGAAAATACACTATTTGTTTTTTTATTAGAGTTAAAGTATTCAAGGACTTCTAAATTTGTTCGCCCGTCACCAGGAATACTTAAAAAATAGGATTAATTAAGTTTAAGTCTTTATGTGGAATTATTTATAAAGGATTAAGGCTATTAATAGTAATATTTTTATTTCTATACCTGGGCCTGCAGTCTTGACACAGACAGTGATTGCTATACAACCTAAATCAGTCCATATACCGCTGTCAATCGTTATTTTTGACAGTTGTTGTCAAAAGCTATCGACTGTCATCGGTATGTACTGACATTGATCATTATTGACGTCGATATTTAGTAGAGACTACCAAATATCCTTATAATAGGACTTTGCGATCAATTTCGGTCGCAAAATAATCTCTATCGATGTCGAGACTGCAGGCCCAGGTATAGAAATAAAAATATAACTAGTAATAGCCTTAATCTTTTATAAATAATTCTACATAGTTTTTGGTTGATATAAGTTATTGTTAACATATTAGGTAAAAAAACGCTGGTTTCTTTTTTATTGCTCCACTGACAAAAATTTTCCAAATTTTATAATAACTTTTAGAGGAGTCCATTTTCTTACTTTGCGCTCTAATTAGAACTTTTTCTCTAAGAGACATCATAACCTTACATTGCTAGTGAACTACAGTTTCGGGGATTCTCTTATTCTCCTTTGCTTCAGAGGGGCATGTCTGTCAAACCTTTTTTTTATCTCTTTATATTGAGTTTATCTCTGAGACTTCTCAACCGATTTAGGTGGTTGTTTTTTTATTCAAAAGGGTAAACTTTCTGTGTAGTCCCATACAAATTTCATCAAAATTGGTTCAGTAGTTTTGTTATGAAATCAATTTGTTTTATGTTCTCTAATATCTTGGGATTTCTGAACTGAATTTGATGATTGTTTTTACTTGAGTAAGAAGACCTCTAGTGTGGAACTGTATAAATTTCATCAAAATTTGTTTATTAGCTTTAAACAAGCTTTAATTTGATTCTTTGTGTAATAATGTTTAGGACTGGATTGCAAATCAATTTTGAACAATTTAAGGACGTCCAAAGATGCTGAAGTTTTGTACCTGGGTGTAGTTCTGATGACAATTAAAAACTTCAGTAGTAGTAGTAGTAGCAGCAGCAGCAGCAGCAGCAGCAGCAGCAGCAGCAGCAGCAGCAGCAGTAGTAGTAGCAGTAGCAGTAGTAGTAGTAGTATATAAAAGAACTACACAATCAGATGATGGAATCCCTTCGAGTTTGGGCTCATTTGGCTTGTCTTGATGAGATCATGTCTGGTTTCATGTGGTATCAAGGGTCTGATGATGGAGCCGGAAGGTAGTCACAGGAACTCAACAAAAAAATGATGGAGCCCCTTTGTTTGGGCTCATTTGGTTTGTCTTGGTGAGTTCTCAAGTGTTCAAGTGGTATTCAGGGTCTGATGATGGAGCCGGAAGATAGTCCCAACAACAAAATGACGGAACCCCTTCGAGTTTGGGCTCATTCGGTTTGTCTTGATAAGTTATCTGGTGTTATGTGGTATCCAGGGTCTGATGATGGAGCTGGAAGGTAGTCACAAGGACTCAACAACAAAATGATGGAACCCTTTCGAGTTTGTGCTCTTTCGGTTTGTCTTGGTGAGTTCTCTGGTGTTATGTGATATCCTGGGATGATGGAGCTGGAAGATAGTCACAGGAACTCAACAACAAAATAATGGAACCCCTTCGAGTTTGGGCTCATTTGGTTTGTCTTGATGAGTTCTCTGGTTTTATGTGGTCTTCAGGGTCTGATGATGGAGCCGGAAGGTAGTCACAGGAACGCAACAACAAAATGATGGAAAATGGACAAAAAAAACAGTTGTTATATATGTAGGTTTTATTCACTAAAGTGAGTGAGTGTCTACTATTATTTTTTTGGCATATTTTCTTTCCAATGTTTTCCTAAGCCACTAAAAATCATAAAATCAAATATTTTCTCAAAAAAAAATTAAATCGACTTCATAATAAAAATGTTATTTTGTAAACAACCACTAAAAATAATGAAATAATTTACAATTGCTAAGCTTTTAAAATAATTATCTACAAAAACTTTATCATTTACTAGATTGCTGTATTCGTGTCAATCGGTTTGTGAACAAGTGAAAGTCAAAATCTGCTCGTGTGAGTCTCTTGTTTTGTCTCTTCTGCGTTTCGTGTTTTGTATGAGGGTGCGTCATAGACAAATGCATATTACTTCGTACGTAGACAGGTATGCATTAATTTTGTAATGATATTAGATATAATTGATGCCTGGGTTTGGCACCGCCTTCAAAAAACTCTTTCTTATCTTATGTCGTATTTATGCATTATTATTACGTTGGTAATTTCGAAAAAGTTATACTGTTCTGGCTCCATTGTAAATTATTTCATTATTTTTAGTGGTTGTTTACAAAATAACATATTTATTATGAAGTCGTTTTTTTGCTCAAATATCTTGTGTTTTTTGTTATATTTTTAAGCTATGTTCCTAATTACGTGATGTAATAAACTTTCAGTCTAATCAGTAATTCTAGTAGGCTCATTGACTAACTGGAAAAAAAACTGCTATGATCAAAACATTGACAGCTCGTGAGCCCTTAGGGAGTCCGGTTTGAGTAAGTCAACGTTAAAATCTGTCAATAGACAAACATTATCACGGTGGATAAATGCACTTGAGACTCACCAAGGGCATCCAAGGCTGTAGCAACTTAAACAGCCTCTGGCCTATAAGCCATACTTAAAGCCATTCTGGCACCTGGCAGTGTTAGCTCCAGCCATAACTGATCCAATTGAGAGTCAGGATGAGCACGGATTACACCACCGCCTTTACTATTCGATTTACGAGCTCTATATTTGAGAATATTACCACGTAGATTGTAGCGATCATTTCTTGTTTTTTTTTGATCCACGTCTCATTTAGTGCCAGAACGCCTGGTCTATTAGTTTCTATACTCCAGCTCATCCCTGCCTGTGTTAAGAGATCATACATTCAAAAGTCCATTCTTCAAACTATTATTATGAAAGGTCGTATTAACCATATTCAATTATTATTTGTGAACAAATGCGAAATAGTTTGAATCCTGAATTTGTTTGCGTGTGTGCAATGTAGTGTAAGAGTGCATAAGTAAAAAGAGAGTAAGTAAGAGAGTAAGTAGTAAGAGAGTGTATGTATAAGGTGTACATGAAGATGTTTTTGCCTGTCGAAAGTCAGTTTCAATATAAGTGAGGACATCATACATTTTTCATTAATAGTACCAATCGATTTTTCGAAATAAATATCCAACACGTTAAAGAATCGTACAGTAATGTTTACTTTGGAATCCACGCAGTACAATAAACAAAAAGTAATACATTTAATTCAAATATTGTAAGAAGTTTATCTAAATAATAGCATAATGCACCGTGTGCCGTTAATGGGGCGCGGCCGCTGCTTGCCATCCTGTCCCACACGAATCGGCTCGACCCAGTGAGCATCCACGATACCGCGCTCGTCCACCGACAAGCCTATTTTTCTCATAATCAGATGACCAGTGTGTAATACACAATTACACACTGGTCATCTTAGTAGGTCAATAAGGTATGAATAAGGTATACTATATATCAAAAGATTGCATCTTCCTAGTCAGGTTCACGGATAGAAACATTTAACTCTCACTGACAGTAATCTCTACGATGTGTATTGTTGAAACTTGATCAAACGAAATGTGCGAAAATTACAAAATTAAAGAAAAAAATCCAAAAAAAAAAACGGATTAACTAGCTATCTCAAGAACCAAGTTTTATTTTTATTTTTGATCTGTAACTTTAAAACTAGCTCATTGAGGTAGACATTTTTTGCAAGTTTTTTTTTTATAATTTAATCTACAAACTCACCTAGATAACTATGGGTCTACCTCTTTTCGTTTTTATGTTATACAACGCCAAAGTAGGCCAAAAAAGTGCAAGCAGTGAGGCTTTACATGCATCGGTAAGCTTTGAGGAAAATAGTGGACATTTTGAAAATGTATTAAATTAATTGAACCAATTTATACATTTTTTTGTTTTATTTCATAATGTCTCTCTGTTTTATGTAATGTACTTATATAAAAGTAAGTAGTAATCAGTTAAGATTCCTGTTGGTTTTGTACTTGAATAAGAGTAAGTACCTAATTTAAATGGTGAATATCTTAACAACGTGAATAGGTATCATAATGCAGCAATTGGTTTATTTGGGCTTACTATAAACCTGTAGGTTTAATGGCTTGTAACTTATAGGTTGTCAGAATATTTTAGTTGGATGTATTTTGTTGTCACCGTATTAAAAATAAATATGAATAGTGTGTTACGATTCATGAGGTTTTAAGGATAGAGATACCTATTAATGTAAACAACTTAATGATAATGTGGAGTTATTTACCATTAGTCCACAACGTGCCCCAGCCACTGGCGATGACCACTTCGTTCGAGTAGTCCCTGAACGCCTCGGCCGAGGGCTGGATACGGATGGGCTGCACCAGCGCTGAAAAACGTAAATACTCTGATAAACGGCAGTATAAAATGTATTTTGTTATTTTATCAAGTTCCATTTATGGTCACAAGAAGATGAAGTTGGGTCTTTTTGTGAACTCGATCAATGCAACTTGATCGGAAACGTCGACTGGCGTCGAGTTTAGACAAACTGATTAAATAGATCAGTTATAATAATAAGTGTAATTTAAAAAAGGTTTTTGGTTTTTGGCTTTAATCATTATTTTATTGTAAAAACTAGCTGTGCTCGCGGCTCTGCCCGCGTAGTTATTTCATTTAAAATTACTACGTATGGGCTACCCATACGTGGTAATCCAGGACCAAAAACTACATTTCTTTAAAATTCGTTCAGCCGTCAAATAGTTTTTTATTACCGATTGCTCGAATCATCGGATTAAGATACCAAACACCCCAGTTTTTAAGTCAAATCCTAAGCTATCTAACAGAATACCGCATCGCAATCTGTCCAGTAGTTTAAACGTGATGCGCGAACAAACATACAGACAAACAGACAGACAGGATTTTCAAAAATGATATATTCTTGTTTAGTAACTTATTTTAAGTACCCTATACCATTTAATTTTTTAATTATCTTCTTTGTACAGACTTTTTCGCTCATACTTGATTATAAGTATAAAGATACTCGTATTGGTGTCATATATTTAATATTACCACTGACATCGTATTAGAGATATCAGAATATCGGATCATGGTCGAGGGTACCTACTTAAAATAAGCTACTGAACCTGAATAAACATTATTTATATGGTGTATGGCCGTTTGTATGTTCGTGCATCACGTAATAACTACTAGACTGATTGAAATGCGGTTTTCACTGTTATTTAGCCGTTGTTAGATAGCTGTTGATTAGCTGTTTTGACTAAAGGCCACGCTCCAAGGTTACATTTTCCACTCCCCACTCTCCTGCCACCTCCCTTACACTCGACCACCCCCTACCCGCAATAAGCACTCAAGTGCCTGAGTAACAAGGTTGAATATCGCGAGCGCTGTTTGAACACACAATGTAGCTCGGAACTAAATGACGTATGTCTCAAAAGTTATTTATTTTATTGGCAGGCTATTAATTTACTTAGTTAAATTTTGTCTAAGCATTAGATAATAAACTATATTTTCTTGCTGTGGAATTTATTTTAGAGATGAAACTTAAGCCGTTGAGTAGAAAAATGTAAATATTACCGAAAATAACGTAATTTTTGATAAGAAAATGTATCTAATGAAATTCTGTTAGTAATGTTTTTGTCTTAGTCTTAGAGAGATAAAGATCTCAAAAACATATATGTTAAGTTTCACATTTATCAGGTTTGTGGTTGACCCAGCATATTTATTGAAAAATCCCTTAAAAGCAGAGCCTGGTCTTGTACTCTTGTATATAGATTGTTAGGAAGAAGCCGTGCTATAAAAACCGGCCAAGTGCAAGTTAGACTCACGCACCGAGGGTTCTGTACAATCTTGTAGGTAGGTACCTATATAATTCGTCCTAACGGTAATCAAGCCACGAAGATTTTTAATTATTTTATGTATTGTAACTACAAATTTACGGTTTTCATTTTTTTTCCAACTTAATAATAATGATAATTTCATGAAATGGTTGGTCATATCATTTTTTTTTATTTCAAGAAATTATCAGTGACATCATGAAATAGTTTGGCCAGATGAATGAATGATTGGTGTTGACAATATGAACAGATATACCCACGGCTACTTCATGATATGGTCAAACATTAGTGATCATAATCTTAAAACAGTAACATTATCCACCGCTAGACGCGCTAGGCGCAAGCCCAATTTGGCCGTGAAGCGTATCGTTTTCGTGTGTTTTTTGCACGACTGCCCAAAAAAGTATTGTAGTGTTTTTAGAATTCATGTATGTTTGTATTTATGTTTGTACGTATACATGTTTATATGTTTGTTTCTATATATGTTTGTATGTATGTGAGTTTCATTATTCCACCTTAACTTGAATAACTCAACTTACTTAACTTTTATATTCCTGAACAGCTTTAGACGTATGGGGTATCGTTAGAGTCCTTTCATCCCCCGAGTAACATAGGCAATTTTTTTATTTCATTTTGGCGGCAATATGGCTCCATTAATAAAAGCGAAAAATATTTATTTCTACCAATTTGTGAGTATGGGTATCAAGACTATCAAGTTGAAGGCCTTGTTAAGCACATTCCTATAGTTTTGGCATAAGTTAATTTTTGGCATGACAGGCGGCATCTTTTCGAACACCTTTGGTATCATGAAAACCTTACATTATTGATATTTAATGGTATGGCCAAACGTGGATTGAAATATCATTAAACGTAGATGTTTCAACGATATGGTTAGTTTTAGCTGGGCATTTCATGAAATTATCAACCCTTACATGAAATAATCAATTCTACTATATCGCCACGACACATCTAAATAAATAATTTGGCATGTTAACTCACTACGCATCACGTTTTGCAGAGGCATGACAACTCCTAGCCGTAAGTGACAGAATGGAAGCATCGTTCTGCGCTAAGGCCGTGCTGTTTACGTGCTCTCTAAATACATTTTGTCACATATGAGCCAAAATCCCCGGACCTCCGATACATTTTATCAGAAATATGACATTTTTGAAAACGCTCCGATGCAGTTGCGGCAGCCAGTTTTTGATTTAAAATTGATTTCGCGTTTTTTACCCATTCTGAGTGATTTATTTGTTTAAGGGATATTTTTCCTATATGGTTAAACACCCAGTAAGTACCAATTACCTTAGTAGGATAAATAAAAAATAAATAAAACAGACCTATAATTTTGACTAAAAAAAAAATATTTCCGGTTTTCTCAAAGATGTTCTGGTCACTTTTTCTATAAGCTGTTTTGATATTTTAATGTTATTAGATAGATAAATTCATGTTATATTTAAATAGAACAAAATAACAGGGTATCATTAATCTTATTTCCAAGATACAGTATTTCTTTCAGAAATAATCCCCATTTCGCCCTCTTCTTAACTTCTTGTCAGCGGCTACATATATTCAGCCAATCACAGGCCGAGTTTTGTACGATTGCGCGAAACCATTGAGCAAGGAATGGAAAATAAGTTTGACGGGACCACAGCGACAACAATATTTCGCGCCATGTTACCCTTTGTGACTATTACTTATTCTGTGTGCCCATGTATACATAGACTTAGACATAAGATTCAAAGTGCTTTTTCCGCAAACATCAGCAAGTTTCAAGTACCTACAGTGGTTCTTATATCGTGTCAAATTTTCAACCATCATTCCTGATATTGACTGTCTTGCATCACGGAGACATCGTAGATATTGGTCAGCCAAACTGCAATGACGCATTGTACTGCCCAGGGTGTACTGCTCTGGATGTTTATAAAACGCCATTCGGGGAGACTTGTCAGTCCTTACCTATTTATACTATTTACTGTGGTCTACTTACTGCTATAAGCGAGTGGTTGCTGCAGCTTCAGAGCGGAGAAATCATTCGGCTGGACGTCGTTTGGACGGTTGACGTTGAACGTGGGGTAAACCCACCACTCTGTGGTTTCGAAGATGTATTCCGGAGCAGTGGTGAGGTCGGTGACGCCAGCGCGGACCACCACGGCGATGCGGCTACGCAGAGAATTATTCTTATGAGTACTTTGACGTAATTTTCGCAAAATAGGTATTGAGAAAATGTATTGCTATCTCACCTGCTCCCCCGATTTCTAATACGAGCGATAGAGAGAGTGAGTTTTAGTAGAACAGTTTTTGATAGAAAAGATGTTTTGGGGGAAAGCACTTTCCACCCCCTAAATTGTAGTGAAATCTTATTTTATTAGTGTCAATGGCTTGAATCCATACCAATATATAAAAATGAAACATTTTCTGTTTGTTTGTTTATTTGTTTGTTTGGGGAGCTTTCACGTGATAACGGCTGGACGGATTTTGATGAAAATTGGAATGGAGATAGCTTATCATCATCATCATCATTTGCAGCTTATTCCGCCCACTGCAGGGCATAAGCCTCCCTCCCTCTTACGCCATTCATCTCTGGTTTGAGCCAGTCTGGTCAGGGCGGTCGCACTCCGCAACAAGTACAAATATTATACCTAAACTTCGGGGCCGTAATATTGGGATTCATTCAGTAGAGTGTCAAGCGTGCGCACGATGAGTCGCGCGCCGTGTGCTTAACGATAAAGTACCTACTTACGTAAAGTTTTTGTCTACTTTTATTCTTTTCTTAATTATGAATACCAAGGAGAAACCTAGAAGGTACTGCATAGCATTCGGTCTGACAAATCTCGTAAAATACCGACATTTTATTACGTAGGTAACCATTTCTTTTTCATTCATTATTAAGCATCGAAGTCAGACAGGCACCTTTTATTCATCAAAGTGTAACATATTATGATATAATCAAATAATAAGGTACTAGGTCCATTCTGATAAGAATGTCATTATATGTAATTAATAGAACTATCAACATTTATAACAATATGTAATAAAATAATACATTTTTACATAATTGTTTATTCGGTTGCAATATCTAAGTCATTTATATCACAGAATAATTACTGGTGCAAGTACCTAGTCATATCTTGATACAACCCTGCCGAGCGTAAAAGTGACAGAGCGATTCTGAAACGATTAGAGCAATGGAATCTCTCGCGCGTTGTGATACGGTACATTCTAGCCTGCACGCAATGGGTGAGCGCCTTCTAGGTAAATATAATTGAAAGCTCGCAGCGCTGTGCGAGTAAAGTTGCACTTTATTGCGTTGTAGCGAGAGTTGCTATGTATGTAAATGACTTTCCTCAGTTATCCTTCTGTACTTGTACTATTATTTATTATGTGGTCTGGTCCAGGTGGAATAAAACATAGGATACATTTTATCCCGGATTTTTTTAAGTTTTTACGGGAAAACTGGAAAACTGGTAAAATGTTGATTACTCGCTGTAAGAAACGGTTGCCATGGAAACGAAATAACAAGTAGGTCAAAAAACATCAAGAGGCTATACCTGTGACGATGTCAAACCTCTTTCATAAATTCTTTCATAATCATACCCATTTGATAGTTTGTCTATGTTAATTCTAAATTCAAATAACCTGTCATTCCTACATTGTCATGGATTGTCTCCTTTTTTGGCATGGCAACTAGAAATGTTTGGAGGAATTGCGATTTTGTAAAACAAGATTTCGTGATAATATAATAATAATTGTGCACATGCATATATGTTTTTATTATTACCTCACGCCGATTCCTGATGGTGAAATTACTTTAATTGGAAATACCATAGTACCAAATCTGTGAGTTCGAAGTAGTGTACCTCAAAGTTATGTCAGTTGTGAGCCTATTATCTTCCTTAAGAGATAAATCTACTACCCATAGCCAAAAGGATGGCTCGCACTACGAAGTTTCTTCTGCACCTACTTTTCATTATTGTGAGCAAGGAGTCCGTTTGAGCTAGACACCCTCGGGGGGATTCGGCCACATACCTACTTTTGCATTGGTTTTTGATATCATAGAAGAACATAGTATGTTTTTTTTCGCGATAAACAGAAGTCCGCGCGGACGAGGTCACGGACGGGAAAACTTGTAGAATAAAATCTACGTTTATTTATACTTTTTTTTTTAAAGAAAACTTTTGTTTTTGATTAAGAGCTTTTTTAATTTGCTTAGTTTCAGCCCAAAAAACCGCCAATTAAGATGCTTTTGAAAAAGTTTTTAAACGAATACGTATAAACGTACCTAAATAATTAACAAAAAATTATACATAAAAATATTTAATTCTGATAATATTTAGGGATGGATAACTACGTGTTTTTTTCTTTTTGTATGGACAAGGGCGCGGTATACTCTATTCATAAGTTAAAAAAAACACATTTTCTGATCGTAGTTGGGATGTGCAAATTTTTCAACACAAATTACTATTAGGTAAGTTTAATGTTTAAAAAAATAAGGATTCCTCACCGCCAATTCAAGAATGAAGCATTCAATATATGCCGATTGCCGATCCACGCATACACACAAGCCTGACGCCCACATTTACACCACGTTATGACGATCAGCCACCATATCCAGCAAGACCTCGTCCGTGTTGGTCGTGTTTATTCAGTCAAGTTCTCACGAAAAATCACAAACAATGCCTTTTTTGTGATGAAAGTGTATCCACGATGTGTATTTTTTCATTATTATCCATTATTGCCATTTATGCTATGCTTCACTCCTGAGCTTTGCGGTGTGGAATCCTTATTTTCTGACATCGGTGTGGAATCCTCTGAATCAAATGGAGTATATATTAAATTCGAGGCCCCTGTGCCCGAAAAGTAAGAATCCTGTAGATTTAACTGTTTATCCAGGGTGAATGAAGAAACCCTGAGAGCACAAAAGTATATTATTTCCTTACCCAGCTGTGCAGACCGCGGCTGTGAGCACCCAGTTCCTGTGCACCACTGATCCTGCACAGTTCCGCACGTCACCTCCTGGGTTTATGGAGCGAAGGGCGGCCACATGCGGGAACTGGCCGGGGTACGCCTCCCATCCCGAAACGATGCGGCTGTTCACGCTTGTTACTAAAGGAAACCATCATTACGACATTTTATTAAAACAATGAAAAATAATGAGGCAAATAAACAAGACCTATGTCTATGACATAAGTTCACAAACTAAACCCGACTATAGCCTAGACACTTTTGCGATGAAGACGAATTGATTGATACCTCGCTTGTCAAGGGTTGAATTCATAACCCTTCATTCGTTTCGCTGTAGTCGGGTAAAAATAATAGCCTATGACAGTCTATACCAGAAGACAATTGAAACCTCGATTGACACCTCGTTTGTCAAAATCGGACAAATAGGGGCACCGCAATTGTGGAACATCCATATACCGACATACTTAGATTTTTATGTTCATTACCCTTGCTTTGCTGTACTCGGGCAAAAAATAAAGCTCGCTTCTCGTATGAGGAAACGAAATAACAAGTAGGTCAAATAACATCAAAAGCATTGGTGCTATACCTACTTTTGCATTGGTTTTTAATATCCTAAAAGAACAAAGGATGCTTTTTTTCGCGTTATACAGTAGTCCGCGCGTAAGTCGCTGGCGGGAAAGCTAGTAAATAAATAAAAACATATATTTAGCACATACCAAAGTTCCGGAGATGAGAAGAAACTTATGCAATAAATTGAGTTAACATCGCACCTAACAGAAAATGAATTGATTAGTAATTAAAAAGATTAACTATAGTGTTTGCGCCATAAGTTCTAAAGCTCTTTGTGCTTACTCTATTAATCCTTAAAGGAAAATTTTAAACATTTATTAATCAAATTGAATATAGCAGTATCTTTTTAATGTCATGTAGATCAGATTTGTCTTTTACACCAAAGTTTTTGACAAGTAGTTTGAATGTAGTTGATAGATTCAGGCGATACTTTGCGGAAATCCATAATTAAAATGAATAAAGTAAAGTAAAAATATGTAGCTTACTTCCGCCAAAATGTTAGTTAGACAGATGTCAGTTAGCCTACTAACCAACCCTTACCAAAAGTGAAATTCTCGCGGCGTGAACTCCTGAAAAAGAGCGTGTTGTGATATATATATATATATATATATATATATATTTATATATATATATATATATATATATATATATATATATATATATATATTTATATATATATATATATATATATATATATATATATATATATATATAAACATATACCTCTAACACAAAAAACAACAAAAACAAAAACAAAATAAAAACATATACCTCTTTCCAAATACCAACGTCTGACAGCTATACGACATTTATATTTATTTGACGACCGGTTGGTCTAGTGGCTAGAGATCCTAGGTACGAAATCGTACTGTCGTGAGTTCGAATCCTGCAAGGTGCAATTATTTGTGTAATGTGCAGAAATGTTTGTTTCCGAGTCATGGATGTAATATTCTTATCTATGTATGTTTATCCGTTATTTAGTGCCCATAGTACAGGGTATCCTAGTTTGGGGCTAGGTAATTGGTGTGGAAATGTCCCGAATATATTATTTATTTATTTATTTATTTAATATTTTCTTATAATTGAATTTACGATAATTTCATTTTTGGTAAGGGTTGGTTAGTAGGGGTTTTTAAATATTATATTTTTATTTTTCCATTATCATTTGTCCGACTAACATTTTGGCGGAAGTAAGCTACATATTTTTACTTTATTCATATTAGTTTGAATGTTATTAGGTTTTTTTACCCGAGTGCGACAAAGCAAGGGAAGAGTAATGAGTTTAACAGACTATGTATATAATAATTGTACGTGGGTATGTGGATGTTTCGTTGCCATCCAATTTTGGCAAACGAGGTATCAATCGATTCGTCTTCAGGTATAGAGTGTCCTAGGCAACATGTTTTTGCCTAACTACTGTGAAGCAAAGGAAGGGCCATTTATTTGTTCAAACTAAAAACTTGGTCGATTTTGACAAGCGAGTTATCAATCGATTTGTCTTTATCGTAAGAGTGCCATAAGCTATTTTTTCCCCGACCGTAGTCTTAGTAAGGTTTTTTTTTTACTTATGTCTTGTTGATTAGTGGATTTCAATTTATTCTGCTTAAACCTTATTTTGTAGAGACCTATTTTTTTTAAGTGTATAATAGTTCAGACACGGTTGCGGGCGGGCCGCTTGCGAATGTGGTCAATGTAACGTTGTGTATATATAAATATTAGAACCCCTTAGATACCCGTACGAAGCCGGGGCGGATCGCCAGTTAAGAAATAAAGCGGTGTAGGATTATTTATTTTCATTGGCAACACTTGGTGTTAAGTGACGATGCCAATATTCGAGGGACAGGGGTGTCAATGTTTGTAGGTGTGTTTTCGTCACCATACCTCCAGCAGCGGTAGCAGCTTCATTAAAGACTTCTGGTTTCACGAGTCCTGCTGGCACCTGGCAAGCAACAAACAAATAAGATAAGATATAACTAAGATACTGCCCGCAGATTAGCACATATATACTAGGTACAGATATAATTAAGTTACGCTAGGTACCTAATTAATTATAATTCCATACCTGGCAAAAAGTCAGGGCCACTATTATTAGGACTCCCGTCCAAAACATTTTTGCGACTACCGAGTATTTGTAAAATTATCGCATTATATACATTATTATTATAATAGGTAGTTATCATCAATAATCCAGCTAGAACTTGCTGTTGCCCGTGGATTTACCCGCGCGGATGAGCATTTACTTCATCGCGTGCAGTTTAAAACTAACAAATTCATTTATTCAAAAATTAAAATACCATGTAGGTGCACCATTAATAACCTCACAAACGAAAAATAATTATCGTACGTCCGGAATGGATAAAACAGTTGTGACAAATTTACATAGATATTAATTTACCTATACAGTTTCATATATATATATAAAATATTCTATTCGATCCCACCCCTCCACTTCACTACTACACTCTACCTTGTACTATTATTTGTTCTGTGACTCTACTCTACGAACTCCGCTCCATAACCTACCCCACATAAATGTGTGTCAAATATATACACGCTGCCGGCTTTTTTTGACTCATTTTAGCTAGTTCTTACTGATGGCATCACTTAAGTGGTCAAATAAGTAAGAAATATACAAACTCAGGACCTCCTCGTTTTTATATTGATGTATCGATTAATTAATTTGGACAAAGAATTAGTAATTATAAGTTATCTAAAATCATGTAAATGCTAATCTTAATTCAGATTAACAAAATCGTGTTTTTGATAACCTTATTGGTGTTGTGATCGGCTTTGTGACTCTATCATTGGAGTCGTCTAGGTATGCTGATTATCTGATATCTAAATACTTAAATGTATGAACCTAATGCACTTAAATTTACTGGTAGGTATGCGTCATAAATTATTGGCCCATCGTCGAAACATGAAGGTAATTAGCCTATTACTGTCTCATTGTTGGCACAACCCCCAACTGTTGGCATCTTCAGCGTCACATAACACCTAATTATTGAGACTGAAGTAATAGGCGGGGTGCCAACGATTGGACGTTTTCCCTATCTACATTACTATGATGTACCTAAACGTTCAAAAGACTTTTAGAGTTATTCTGTTGAGGGCTTTAAAGTCGACGCAAAGCCTGTCAAATGCTGTTACCGAGTGTTTTTTTAGGATGATGGTAATACCTAAAAGAAGTTGGAGATCATCACCCATCGTTGTTGGAGAGCAAAAAGCGACATTTGAAGGCAAAATGAGTTATTATTATTATTTATTATTATTATTATTATTATTACTAGCCATATTCGCCCCACTGCAGGGTAAAGGCCTCCCTTCCCTCTTTCCATTCCTCACGGTTGAGAGCTTTTGTGGTCCAATTGTGGCAGTAGGAATCAAGCTCGTTCCGCCATCTCCTTTTGGGCCTGCAACGACGTTTTCTGATATTCTGTGGCATCCACGTTGTGGTTTTTTGCCCAGAGATCGTCCGACATGCAACAGATGTGTCCAGCCCAGTTTCTTTTCAGGCTGACGGCTCTGTGTCCAACGTCCGTGATTTGTGTTTTGGAGCGCAGTATTGTGTTTCTAATACGGTCCGACTCCCAGAATACTGCGCTCCATGGCTCGCTGGCATACTCCGAGTCTGGACTTTTGCTGAATTGTCAGCGACCAAGTTGTGCATCGTAAGTGAGGATGGCGAGAACACACATGTCCATGAGTCTTTTCTTGAGTGTTAGTGGTAACTCACCTTTCATTAGTTCTTTCATCGACCAATAGCTCTTCTATGCGTTTTCGATGCGTCTAGCAACTTCCATGTCTTGTTGCGTCTGAAAAGATAATATTTACAGAAGAGGTACAGGTACAGGTATTCTTGGACATATGCGATCTCGACCCCCTCAATTTCGATCTTACGTTTTGTGCCGTTTGACATGAGCTTGAGCTTCGACATATTCATGCTAAGTCCATCCTCGAGGCTTGCCTTGTTGAGTTGTTGGATCATTAAGCTTAGCTCTTGAGCTGAGGAGGCAAAAAGGATAATGTCGTCAGCAAAGCAGAGGTTGGTGAGTCTCTTTTCACCAACTACAATGCCCTTGTTCTCCCAGCTACCCGCTAGTGTTCTGAAAACCTCTTCTAGAGTGGCTGTGAAGAGTTTGGGAGATAGTGGGTCTCCTTGTTTGACTCCTCTCTGTATGGAGAATAGCTGTCCGGTTTTATGTAATTTCATGGCTGCGGTGCTATTGTGGTAGATGTGCTGGACTAAACTGATGTAGGTATGTTGTATGGCTTGGTTGTGGAGGGCTTGAAAAATGGAACTGTGGTTGAGGCTGTCAAAAGCTTTGGAGTTATCTATGAAGGCTAAGTGCAATGGGATATTAAACTCTTGGTGTTTTTCAATTAATTGATTTAAGGAATGGAGATGGTCGGTGTCGAGAAACCGCGTCTGAAACCTGCCTTTTCAGCAGGTTGGTGCAAATCATGCTGACCAAAAATACGACTTTCGATCACTTTTTTGAAAGCTTTGTAAAGATGCGAGACAAGGCTGATAGGTCGGTAGGTGTTTATCTCGTTCTTGTCTCCTTTCTTGTGTAGCAAAATTATGTTGCAGTGGCAGAAATTGTTGGGTAACTTACCAGTTTTTAAGATAACATTGTACAAGTTGGTGACATGTGGTAGAAGGATTGATTCCCCAACTTTGAGGGCATCGGTGGTTATACCATCTTCACCGGGGTTTCGACTGTATTTCATGTTCGAACCTCAAACCCTGTTATCAGCGAGATATTGTCGGAACATAAATACGCCTCTGGGATAGGTTGGGGAGCGGAACTAACATAGGAATTTGTAAAATTGTGTACATATTTGTTAAGATTATGTTCAACGAACATATTATTCCGGAACCAATTGCTGTTAGCGGACCTACTCTCGAAGTTGTTCAGGAGTATGTTTATCTGGGGCAAACTTTGCAACTAGGTAAAAACAACTTCGAGAGAGAGACCCACAGAAGAATACAGCTGGGCTGGGCAGCATTTGCGAAATTTCGTCGAGTCTTCTCGTCGCCAATACCGCAAAGTTTGAAGACAAAAGTCTTCAACCAGTGTGTCCTACCTGTTATGACAAATGGAGCCGAGTCGTGGACACTCACGGTACGACTAGTCCACCAATTTAAAGTCGCTCAGTGGGCTATGAAAAGGGCTATGCTTGGAGTTTCTCTGAAAGATCGTATCCGGAATGAGGTGATCCGGCAGAGAACCAAAGTTATTGACATAGCTCATAAGATTAGTAAGCTGAAGTGGCAGTGGGCTGGTCATATCTGTAGAAGGACTGATAACCGTTGGGGTAGATGAGTTCTTGAGTGGAGACCGTGATTCGGTAAACGTAGTGAAGGGCACCCTCCGATATACACAAAGTGGCTGGCAGCAGTTGGAAGAGAGGAACCGAAGATTACGCTCAGTGGCGTGCTTTGGGAGAGGCCTATGTCCAGCAGTGGACTGACACGGGCTGATGATGATGATGATGATGTACATATTTTAAGACTTTTTCTCTATCTCCCTGTCTGACACCTTCTCAATCCATCAAGCTATTAATTGTGGATCTGCCTTTGTCATTGCCTTTAACAGCAGATTTTAAAGAAACATTTCTGTCTAATGCGGTTTGCACCATTTGAGTGTTGAAATTTCGCAGATCTTTGCGCATGCTTCTCATAACTCTTCTATCTATCTCTCTATACTCGAACGTTTGGAATGGTAAATTCTGTCTTTCTTTGAAGATGTTGCTAAGCATTTTAACCCTATTTTTGATATTTATTGATTTTTAAACAGGTGGTTTTTATTGTTCTGTGTATATAGTTATACAGTATCTGTACGTCTTCGGCGAATGGATATTATAGCAAGCTGAAGCTATTTTTTTAGCTCAAGAGTAAACTGATCTTTATTGGCAATAAGTGTGAGTGTATCTAGTCTTCTGATTGTGTTTTTGTTCATATGTTGCCGTAATAGTTTTATATCTAATTTTAGTGTGATGCATAGAGGAGGGTGATCTGAACTATATTTTAAGCTATTAAGTACTTCTACATTGCATATGATCTGTTTATTTAAAGAAAGAGAGAAGCCAATTTCATTTTTGGTAGTGCCATCTGGAGATGACCAAGTCCACCGACGGTGGGGTTTTTTGAAGAAGAAGGTGTTGCTTACACTGAAATTCTGAGCAAAGGCAAATCGTAGAAGACGAGTGCCACGTTCATTTCGTGATCCCAAGCCGTGTGGTCCAATAATTTGACAATTATCTGTATCAGTTCTTGTGCCTTTTTTGCGTTGAAATCTCCCATGACTATTGTCCAGTTCCCCCTTTTTTTTCGCACGCCTTGTCGAGGAGAACGTAAAATTCTTCGGTTTCTGCATCTGGGTGCTTAGAGGTTGGAGCGTAGACCTGAACAATAATAGTTAAGGTTGTGGTACCTGTAACTTGGAGTTTTACTAAGGCTATTCTCTCAGAGTAAGCGATGAATTCTTTAATGTTGTGTTTCCATCGCTCGGCAATCAGAAAACCAACACCATTTCTATTGCTAGTCTCACCTACATAATAGAATATTCAATTTTCTCTTTCGAATGAATCTTCGCCTTCTCTTCTAACTTCCGATAAACCTACATGTTTAACCGACTCTAGTGCATTTTATAATTCAAGTAACCGTTCATCGGTTCGCAGTCTGCGAACATTGTATGATAACATTCAATTGATCAGTATCCATTTGACAAGCCAAATTTGTGTATGCGCCCCCTGCTCTAGAAGATGCCTGCCCACTGTCATTAGCAGAGCTTCTACTAGATACACCGGGCACTTGGGGCCTGTTTTTAGAAGAACTAGCCATGAGGGAAGGGGTTTAGACAATTAACCCACCACGCTTGCCTATGCGGGTTGGTGGGTGTGCAGTGAGCCAACTAACTAGACCCGCAGGCGCCGCCGTTGGTACGCAATGTACTCTTCCGCCGCCACCCTTAGCCGACATCCTGCGCTAATGCCGGTTGTTCTGCCGTGACCTCGATAGAACGTCCGAGTTCTAGAGCTCAAATGCAGCTTGTTTGTTGCTGAGTGGTCGGGGGCTGCCGTAGCAGCTAACAGCAATATCTTGCCGCCGATCCATTATCCGCCACCTATGGACCCCGATAGTGGCCTACAGCACAGCCCGGGTAGGGCTGTGCTGTAGGCCAATACCCCTAAAATAAGTAGCCTACTAAAATAAGTTAATTATGTCAACGTGTTTTTAAGCCCATTATCTACCTTACGGAATGATAATAAGGGTTGTTTTTTTTAGTATTTTCGATAATACAACAATGTCAGAAGTACATTACTACATGTCAAGCAAAAAATCAGTCTGTCAAAATGAACTAACGGTACTCGATTAATTTATGACAATCGTTTTACTCATGTTTAATCAAATACTGGGGCAGCACTGCGCTATTAAATACTCTTAGTTATTTCTGGCAGATGAAAAACTTTGAATATAATGCCTTTCAGTGGTTCGGTAAAAGTCACCAACAGATCTTAAGTAATTTAAATCAAGGTAATCGTTTGTTTTACTAAAGTTTATTAATTAAATCAAAACCAACATTTTTGTTTTTTGATAATGCTAGATTTAAATAACATACTTTTTATTATATATCTCAGTAACGTTACAAATATTTAAAAAAAATATTTATTATTAGGCTGGAGGGTAAAAATATCAATCTTTTGTTCATAGAAACCATATTTGTAACCATAAGCGTTGATCAGTTATGCCGATTATAAGAACACTAGCTGCGCCCCGCGGCTTTGCCCGCGTGCAATCTTCTCCCCCATCCTATTTAAAAATACTACAGTTAGCGTTACAATCATGTCACATAATTTAAAAGAGTTTTGGTGGTATACATTATTTATATTGAAGTTTTTTTTGATAAACAAATATTTTCCGTCTTGTGAGTAGTTACACGAATAGGTCTGACGGTTTCCTAACACGTGAGCACGGCACATAACAATTGAACATGTGAGGAGCATGCATTTTCCAAATTTAATCCTTAAACTTGTAGTGATTACCCCTGGGCCTTGTTTAGTAATTGCAAATGGGAGTCACTCCCATAAGGCTGGAATTTCAATAAAACCTTCCTAAGTAACCTTCTTGGATACTCAAGGAATCATTAATTTTGAATTAAACCACTTTTTTTAAAATAAATCACACTTCACACTAATATTATAAATGCGAAAGTTTGTTTGTGTGTGTGTGTGTGTGTGCGCGTGTGTGTGTGTGTGTGTGTTTGTTGCTCCTTCACGCTCGAACGGCTGGACGGATGTGGATAAAATTTGGTACCAAAATAGCTTATATCCTGGATTAACACATAGGCTACTTTTTATCCCGAAATTGGAGAAAAAAATATTATCGTTTTCTTTAAGACTTAAAAAAAACGAAAAAAATATTTAAAAAAACAACTAAGTACCAGGAGAGCATAAGCACTTAAGAAGTTGGAGATACAAAATTGACAAATAAAGTTATTAAAAGTGAGTATACTTACCTCCCCATGAACATTAAATGTTGTGATTATATTAAAAATGTATATCTGAGTACCAGGAAAACAGAAACAACACTTAAGATGTTGTAGACATAATATTGAGAAATAAAGTAATTTAAAGTGAGTATACCTTTCCCATGAACATTAAATAGTGTGATTATAATTAAAAATTTATATTAAAAAAAAAACTAAGTACCAGGTGAAAAGAAACACATGTAGTTGGAGATACAAAATTGACAAATAAAGTTATTAAAAGTGAGTATAACCTCCCCATGAACATTAAATAGTGTGAATATATATTAAAAAAAAAAAAGTACCAGGAGAGCAGAAAAACTTAAGAAGTTGGAGATATGACATTGAAAAATAAAGATATTAAATTAAAAGTGACTATACCTCCCCATGAAAATTAAATGGAGTGATTATATTAAAAAATAATATTCAAAGTACCAGGAGAGCAGAAAGACTTAAGAAGTTGGAGATATTACATTGAGAAATAAAGTTATTTAAAGTGAGTATACCTCCCCACAAAGATTAAATAGTGTGATTATATTGAACAAAGGATTTTAAAGTACCAAGAGAGCAGAAACACTTTAGAAGTTGGAGATATGACATTGAAAAATAAAGTTATTAAAAGTGAGTATACCTCCTCGAGAGTGTAGTAGCCGAAGATCTGGCTCAGTGGCGTGCTTTTGAAGATGCGTATGTCCAGCAGTGGACTGACACGGGCTGATGATGACGATGATGGTGATACCTCCCCATGAACGTTAAATAGTGTGATTATATTTTAAAATAAGTATTTCAAAGTACCAGGACAGCAGAATTTATCATCATTAATATATTTTTGCAAATTCTTTGTCAAAGTTACATGGCGGGGGTGGGGGTTGAGGGTTGTTGGTAGAGGTTTTAAAGGGGACGGGGCCACGGGGAGGAGGATAGGACCAAAATAAGAAAGAAAATGGAAGCTTTGAAGGAATTTACAAAATGATAAGTGTCAAAGTGACAGGTGTCAAAGTAGCAGGTGTCAAAGTGACATCCTAGGGATGCAAAAAGGAGGGATTTTTTTAATGTCTTTTCTATTATGGTGGGAGTGGCAAAGATTGACCGCGATTGTGTGTGTGTGTGTTGTTGCTTCTTTACACTCGAACAGTTGTCCGGATTTGGATGAAATTTGGTACCAAGGTAGCTTAAGTTAGAGATACATATTGACAAATAAAGTTATTAGATTATACCTCCCCATCAACATTAAATGGTGTGATTATATTTAAAAAAGTATGCACTATGACGCTGCGTTTATAATAGAATGTTTTTAATAGAAATACAAATATAAATAAACACTATTAGTTTATCAAAACTTTTTCTTTAATTGATAACGTCTTGCAATTGGCAATGCATTTGTATTCAGCAGAGCTTTTGTGTGTTAAATATTTTTTTCATTTTTTTTAAGTCTTAAAGAAAACGATAATATTTTTTTCTCCTATTTCGGGATAAAAAGTAGCCTATGTGTTAATCCAGGATATAAGCTATTTTGGTACCAAATTTTATCCAAATCCGTCCAGCCGTTCGAGCGTGAAGGAGCAACAAACACACACACACACACACACACACAACACACACACACACACACAAACATACAAACTTTCGCATTTATAATATTATAGTGTGATAAAAACTTTAAAACGCGATTATCTACAAACTAGTATTTTGACTTCTTGCTCCCCAACGCCGATATGGAGTTCTATTGGAATAAAGGCATTTTGATAAATGTTGCCAGTATCTCACCAAAGGCACAAGACTAAAAACATTTTAGAAAGCTCACATATGCGAAACTATGTCGACGCATTAACACAAAAAAAAAACTAATGTTACGTCGATTATATTCTTTAGTACATTTTTCAATTGTATCAACAAGCAATACTGCACATAGTAGACTTAAATTGAAAATGATGATTATAACCGAGAAATTCAGCTACAATTGATCACAGGTCACATTACTGTACGAGTAAGACATGCTTTAGAAAATTTGCATTAAAATGTTGTTAACTTTTTTATTATTAAAACACGCTTAAAAGTTAATAAAGAGATTCAATATAAATCAACGGATTGAGATTATATCAACAAAGATATATTAGTGAGATTTATCAACAAAGTTTTTTTTCCGTTTTGGACCATGGGACTTTGACTTGGTTCTGTGGTCCAACTATACATATATACCTAGTGCAGGCCCGTAATCCAACTGGTTGAACAGAGTAGTTAGACCACTGCCCCGCATCGGATATGTCTACCTATTAAGTCGGATATGCCTACACGCTTCAAGCGTGTAGGCATATCCGACGCTCTTTGTCAGGAGGTCTCGCCCTTCTTCAGGCAGGAGCTTCGAGTACACAGCCACAGAATAAATAACAGTCCACATAACCACAGAATAAAATTCAATTTTTTGGTTATTTGTTCGAAGGTCAGTGCACATTGCGATCTCGCAGCGGTTTTTATTTTTTTACTTTAAAGTAATTTTAAAATTTTGGAAAATCTGTGTTCTATCTAAGATAGAATTATGATCACATTTTTTTTTTCAGTTCACATCAGATTTCAAACATAAAAACCACATCAAAATCGGTCCATTCGTGAGGGAGCTACGACCCTAACTCCCACCCCCCTCCCCTCCTTATGTTTACAGACAATCAGTGATGATCAGCGTCTGGAGCAGTAGTTCTAAAGTGCTTATATCTAAAAACATTCACTGGCAATCAGCGTCTTGAGCAGTAGGTCCAAAGTGCTTATATCTGCAGACAGTCGCTTACGATCAGCGTCTTTAACTGTATGTCCAAAGTTATTATGTCTACAGACAGTCACTCACGATTAGCGTCTTGAGAGTTAGTTCCAAAGTGCTTATGTTTACAGACAGTCACTGACGATCAGCGTCTTTAGCAGTAGTTCAAAAGTGCTTTATGTATACAGACAGTCATTGACGATCAGCGTCTTGAGCAGTAGTACCAAAGTGCTTATGTCTGCAGACAGTCACTGATGATCAGCGTCTTGAGCAGAAGTTCCAAAGTGATTTATGTCTAAAGACAGTTACTGAAGATCAGCGTCTATAGTAGTAGTTCCAAAGTGCTTATATCTACAGACAGTCACTGACGATCAGCGTCTTGAGCAGAAGTTCCAAAGTGCTTATGTCTGCAGACAATTACTGACGATCAGCATCTTTAGCAGTAGTTCTAAAGTGATTTATGTCTACAGACAGTCACTGAAGATCAGGGTCTTTAGCAGTAGTTTCAAAGTGCTTATATCTACAGACAGTCACTGACGATCAGCGTCTTGAGCAGAAGTTCCAAAGTGCTTATGTCTGCAGACAGTCACTGACGATCAGCTTCTTTAGCAGTAGTTCCAAAGTGCCTAAGTCTACAGACAGTCACGGACGATCAGCGTCTTGAGCAGTAGTTCTAAAGTGCTTATGTCTAGAAACATTCAATGTTGATCAGCGTCTTTAGTATCAATTAGTTAATCTGTGGCATTACTTCCTAATTGGTTTTGTACATACAGTAACTGACGACTAGCGTCTTCAGTGGATATTCGTGACTCACTCAAGCGGTTTTTTTTCCAGTTGTTATATAACAATCTTTATCAGAATAAAATGGAAAATGTTTCAAATTAGTATGAAAGGTATCATCATCATCAGCTAGTGTTCGTCCACTGCTGGACGTAGGGGTATCTTAATGTACGCCGCTGAGCTCGGTCTTCAGCTCTCCTCATCTATTTTCTTCCAGCTGTTTTTTTCAGGTTGTCACTTCACCTGGCCACAGGGTGTCCTACACTTTGTTTGCCTAAACGTGGTCTCCACTCAAGAACTCGTCTACCCCAACGGTTATCGGTTCTTCGGGAAATGTTACCAGTCCCTTACCACTTCAGCTTGCTTATCCATATGGCTATGTCGGTTACCTTGCTTCTCTGTCGGAAATCTTCATTACGAATCCTGTCCTTCAGAGTAACTACAAGCTTCATAATAAAAAAAAATTAAAGATAATGAAACACAAAATATATTGAATTATTTTATTAATAGTTTCTTTCAATCGAAATATTATTATTTATTAACACATATTATATTTTTCATATCATTCATATTTATCTATATATTTTTCACTTTCTTGACCTTTATTTTCTTCTTTAAGTTATTGTTGACCTTAACCTTGACTTTAATTTTTATTTTTAGCTTACTGAGAAGCTGAGATATTTCTGGGTCCTCATTGGATTCTGAGTCGTCAGATTCATTAGAATTTTCATCGCTCTCTTCGCTGTCAACTTCAGTTGTTTCAGTGGTCGGAGTGGTCGTTATAGGGGGCAGAGTGGTCGTTATAGCGGATGGAGTGGTTGTTATAGGGAAGAAAGTGGTCGTTATAGCGTCCGGAGTGGTCGTTATAGGGGGTAGAGTGGAAGTTATAGCGTCCGGAATTGTCGTTCCAGTGGCCAGAGTGGTCGTAATAGGGGGCAGAGTGGTCGTAATAACAGCCGGAGGGGTCGTTATTGATATTGGAGTGGTTGTTATTGGGGACGGAGTGGTCGTTATTGCGTTTGGAGTGGATGTTATAGCGTCTGGAGTGGTCTTTATAGAGGTCAAAGTGGTCGTAATAGAGGGCAGAGTAGACGTTACAAAGTCTGGAGTGGTCGTCACAGTTGCCACAGTGGTCGTTATAGTGGGCAGAGTTGTCGTTATTGGAGAAACAGTGGTCGTTATAGCACCTAGAGTGGTCTTTATAGCACCTGGAGTGGTTGTTATAGTGGCCGGTGTTGTCGTTATTGGGGGCAGAGTGGTTGATATAGTGGCCGAAGTGGTCGTTATAATCTCCGGAGAGGTTGTTGTAGTGATAGGAAATGTCGTTGTAGTGGCCGGAGTGGTCGTAGACTCAGTCGCTTCAGTTGTCGAAAGCAAAGGCGATTCAGTGACTTCTTCTTCTTCGTTAAGGTTTTCGAAATCGAGACCTGTGACGTCGGTCAGCCAGCGGTGGAAAGGACCGGGTCGTATGAAACCTGAAATCAGTAAAATAGTTCGATGCTACAGCACGTTAAAGTTTGTTCTAACTAGAAGTTGGCCTGTTTTTTTTTTCAGATTAAATTACATAATATTATTTGTGTACTTTTTTTGATTAATTCCCATTATTTACAAACGTTAGCTAAAAATCGTAAAACTATTATTTATTCTGTTACTACTAATTAAAGGTGTGAATAACGAATAGTTTTTTTTAACGAGCTATATGCGCTAAGCTACACTTATATAGCCAGCTATTTTAAAAGCTATTGTTCTAAAGTGTAACATTTTTAGAAACTGTAGCAGTACATTACATTTTTACAGTTTTTACTGATGGTTTTTATGGCTCTTTTTAATAAAGGGCCATACGAATCAAATTACTAGTTCTTGCAGACATTTTTTATTCACTCACAACAAAATTTTACCTACTAACAAAGTCTATTTTATTAAATTATTTATTTACATAATAAAGTCAAACAAAAGCAAATAAAATAAAATCTACACAATATTTTCATCCTTCAAACTTCACCCACTTTTCTTATTCCGTACCGTAAGCGCGTTTTTTTTTCAAAGAAAAGTTTTACTAATGTGTATGTTCCTTAATCCGTACAAAAAGCTAATAGCTGTGGCTATAACGTTTTAGCTTCATAGAGCAGACAGCTGGTATATCAGAACATAACATAAAATAATTCAAGGAACCAATAACATAACTTCGCGTCTTGCACAGTTCGTTAAAATCACGAATCAAATCGCGTCGCGAACCTACAGTTAAAAATCGTTGTGTTATAATTTAACCAATGAGCGCTCAACTTGTGTTAACGTTTAGCATTGCTAATGAAATTAGCGCCATTTACAATTCGTTGCATTTTCTTCCAATCAAATAAATCAATGACAGAAAGGCGCGTGCTGGCGAACTAGAGTCATCTATGGTTTTGTAATGTACTAGCTTATCATTTATGATTGTGCAATACGATGCGACGTGACTCCCTACATTTACAAATAAATTTTAGTTTCTCTTGACGCCTCGGTATTTCTTTTGTGGTGCTGAGTCACGGAATCTCGTACTAATTGTTGAATAATGGTAAAAATATGAGAAGTTAGTTAAAAAATGGTTATAACATTCGCGGATTAATTTATTCTAATTTCAAACAACTATAGTTATCTAGACATATAAAGTTATATTAAGAGCTATGTGTTATATTAACCACCTCTACTATTAATACCACAGATAATAATTAGCTATTGGCCCCAGATACATTACCAGTAGGCAGATACAATTTAGAAAAATGTTTTGGTTTACCTATAATTTTAAAACTATTCATGCGTCGTTGCCGCTCTTTTCAATAGCTAGGCTTATTGATTTACCCTCTACAAGTTTGTGCCGTGTAGTCAGTCAGGCAGCAACCGCGATGGGAGCATGTGCCGTAATTAGAAAAAAAGTAATTATGACCCATGCCTGTTTTCAGTGTATACCACGCTAGTTCCGCCATTTTTCTCAAACGTGGTTTAAGTGGTTTATAGTTGTTTTTGTTACTATTTGTATTACTGCACTTTATGGTGGTTTTTAGTATCAAACCCAAAGCGACGCCGATATTTAGAAGAATCTAGGCCTTGCTCACGTCAGTGAACTCTTGAAAGTCCACCGGAACGTTCCAAGTTTGTCACGAGAATTGCAAAAAATACTGTTTATTTGCTAGCGAATCTTCAGAGGAGCCCCCAGCATAAAAATAAAAGTTTCGTAAGAGACCCTGCAAGCAAAGACCGCAAAACTATCCACGTGTGTTAACGTTGATTCTAATTAGTGTTTTGTTAATTTCTCATGTTAGTAGATTAATAAAAACACCACTTAAAAATTAAAGATTGAGAATTATAACTTAGATTTTGCTAGATGAAGCCAATATTGTTGAGTTTTTTTTTCACAGTATTTATTTCAAAGCCTTGTTCCTATGATACAAAGTTATACTATATAAATCTTCGGGTATTAGATTATCCTCATAAAAGTAACTGAATGCTGGTAACAAATAATATTAGATACCTCAAACAGATACTGACATAATATAACATTGCCTATTTGTGAAAAATCGACCCAGCCCCAACGTCCATGTTACAATTTTCCCCCCCCATGAAGCTGGGTTAATAGAAATCTAAGTACTTAAGTGACCGGCGGAAGATGGGATGAATTTTCCATACAAACTTAATTACAAAATAATTTGCAATTGAAAAATATTTATTTCCACCATTATTTGGTATATAGCAAGTTGCTTACCTAAAACGAATTGTAAGCAAATATTGCATTTTTTTTATTTTCACGCCTGTCAAACAATTCGCTTAAATTTCGTTTCACAAAAGTATTTTAAAAATAAAATACAGTTAGGAACCTAGACAAAAATATTATACGAATTCGAATAATATCATAAATGTTGGAAATATGCTTAAATTACAAATGCTTTTGGAATTACATACGTTTGTATGGCCGATTCATTGTTTGCCGCAACCATAATTAGAAAGAATAAATAGTAAAAAATTATCACCAGATGGACGGTTATTGCAGGATCCTGCTGACCAGAAGGCGGCGATACCCACCAGCTCCGGTACTCCGTCTCTGCCGACATAAACCAGAGGCCCACCGTTGTCACCCTGTAAACAGAATAATAACCGATTTTGATTTTAGACTAGGTCTTTAGGCTTTAGACTCACATTGTTCAAAACCAGTCAGAGGCGAGAGGCGTTATGCATTTTGTGTATTGTAAGTATTACTATTATAGATCTAGTTTAAAGTGGGGAAGACACGGCACGCTCTAATTTCACGTAAATAACAACTGGACTAGACAAAACTACAGGCAAACACACCCACGTACCACCCACACATCTATCTATGTTGCATCACCAACAAACATACGTAGACAGCGCAAATGAAGTAACGATAATTGCGAATGATGACTACACGTAGTACTACCGCAGAATAAATAATACGGTACTACCTACGGTACTATACGAATGCCACTTCAATTGTGAATAATCCCAGTTAAAGAATAGAACTGAAAAAAGTTTATTTCTGACAAAGACATGACAAAGTAAAACAAAAGAAAATAAAAATTTCCACGCGTAGGTATGTCACAAATCCGCCCCAACTATAATGCTAGCTATTAACCAGCGCAGCGCTGATATTCCACCGCCACGCGTTCCAGCGTCGGAGTCGTTTGGTGATATCACGGCCATACACACAGTGCGTTACATCGAATTTATGTCCACGTCCGAGGAGCTAGTACCTAATCATTCCACTGTTAATGACATATTATAATGATTACTACAATACAATTATTACACCTTTTTGAACGCTGTACCTATTATTTGTTCCGTAGCTATGCTAAGAACTAGAGAGAAAAGTTTCACCCCAGCAGTGATAGTCATTTGTTATGCTAAGAACTAGAGAGGAAAGTTTCACCCCAGCAGTGATAGTCATTTGTTATGCTAAGAACTAGAGAGGAAAATTTCACCCCAGCAGTGATAGTCATTTGTTATGCTAAGAACTAGAGAGGAAAGTTTCACCCCAGCAGTGATAGTCATTTGTGTGTTCAGTTTGTTGGTCTATGATACAATAAGGGTTCAGAGTTCAGTGACAGCTTCGAGAAAACATGTAACTCCGTTCAAACGGAGTTGGTTGTTTGTGCAAAGAGTGACAGTAATCTTACATTGCAAATAGACTGCGAAGTGCTATTGAATCCCCTGGTGCAAATGTAAGTGTCGTAGATACGGGTTAATCCATAGGCCCAGTTGCAGTCCAGGTTGGAGATGGCACGAAGGTACACCCAGTTCAAGACATCGGGAGTATTACCTATACATATTGAGAAAAAATACAATTAAAAACGATAAACATCACCTTCGGCTTTTAGTTTGGAGTATTGTGGATGAAAGGCCCTCTAACGTTAATGGCATAGTAACCGTCCGCCATTTTGAAAAAAATGCGATGTTTGCGTACACAGATCACCAGAAATCGATAGAATCCATAAATTATTGAATAAACAGTGTAATGGAATTATTATATTAGGTAGATTCCGTGTGGCTTAATAATAAATTCACCCCTACTGACACCGCGGGTGCTGTGAGAGCCACAAGATTATGACAAAAGCTCCTCCATTGTGTGCGGGAGGCCTTCATCATTGGGATAAATACAAACAAGAAAGTGTTTTGTCCGCAAGGGCTGTAATGTAATACAAAAAATACAAATTAAAAACATTAACTCTAGTGAATTAAGAACATTAATTAACTCTAGTGCAGTGGGTGGAGGGGTAAATACGAATTACCCGTGCACCCACTAGTGGGTGAAGCCTGTGTTGACGGGTCATTGCCCATATTGTACCTTTTCTTTCAAAAAAGAGATTGAACTAAATAAGGCAAATGTATAAGGGCGGCGAGCCGTCTTATAAAACCCTTCTCTGTTCTCGTTCAGGGTTTAAAAAAAGAAAATCACGCGACACGGTTGAACAATTTAGTCAATGATTTTGTTTGTTGTTGCCGTAATTTTAAAACATGCATAAAAAAGGATAAGCGCAACAATGTTTTGTTTGTGGTGTTTTAACTGGTCTCCGCACATTACTTCGTTTTCCCAGTTTCGCGTTAAAATCACCCATCACACCAGAATAAAGTTGTGGAAGTATTCCTGGTTCTAGTCTAGCGATTGGATCCACTAAGATCCCTTCGCTAATAGTTGGACCTTGGATTTGAAACTGGGACACTAAGCTTAGAAGGCAGGCGGAATAACCATTGCGCTGCATTGACGTCAAATACGTATAAAGCAATAGCTGTCAAGTTTATAGCTGCAACATATTTGAAATAGGAACTTAAATTTCTAGGTTGGTTTAGGTCATAATTATGGTCATATGCTATATTTGAGATCCAATATCTTAGAAACGCCACACTTCAGGATACTAGTGCTCAAACATTTTTTGATCGTTCTGAAATCTTCTATCGATCTGTTAAGGTTTGATCATCAGTGGATGCGATACCGCATTTTTTTTTCAAAACGGCGGAATTCTACTATGCCAGTCCCCATAGTACAATGTAGGAACCCTTTTGCGTTCTGAAATGATTTCGACCACCTTTTCTTTTGCATTCAAAATGAGAAAATAATAAGACAGTTAAAAATAGGGTCGGACGCCTCATTAGGACGCCGGCTAGGTGGAGCGATGCCAGATGGCTGATGGGACGGAAGTTGGGAAGCAAGAGCCGAACATCGGGCTCAGTAGCGTGCTTTGGGAGATACCTATATTCAGCACAGAAGACTAATCCACAGACTGATAATGATGAATGTTTAATTATTTTAATTATAGTGGTAATTTATTCAAATTACCACTATAATTCATAAGTGTAAGTGACACTTATGAATTATAGTGGTAATTTGAATAAATAAATAATAATTGATGAGGATGTATGATCAATGATTTACCATTATTCGACAACCTGCCCCAGCCGCTGGCGGTGACCAACAGGTTAGCATAGTTTGCGAACGCATTACTTGAGGACTGGACACGGATGGGCTGCACCAGTTCTATAAAATGAAAAATGGTTTCTCAGATTAGGACAACAAAAGATCATTAGTTTAACGAGGGCTTCATTATTAATTAAAAGCCTAATTTTCTAATTAACTGTATTCTAATTCCAGTCCCGCTCTACCAACAATCTTATGAAAAAAAAAACAAATGCTGCTCGAAATGCGAATGTTATATGGCATAGTGGTTGCTCCAGACTATCTTCAGACCCTCCACTCCAACAGATCATCCACAAAAAACAACATAATAAAGGAATTTGAAAAAAAAACTTGCACTCGCTCAAACCAGTTTTCATATATTGAAGGTTGAACGATCAGTTGGAAGGTTGTGTGAAATGTTTTCGCGTCTCATTCAAAACGTATGCCACATTTACGACGTAACTTTCAGCATCATTTTTTTCTAAAGATTTTGTCGTCTGTTTATTATTATTACACCCGCTGGTATAATAATTTTAGGTGCTTAACATATACTAGCTTTTCCGCCCGCGACTTCGTCCGCGCGGACTACTGTTTATCGCGAAAAAAAGCATCATATATTCTTCTAGGATATTATAAACCAATTCAAAAGTAGGTATAGCACCAATGCTCTTATAGTTTTTTGACCTACCTGTTATTTCGTTTTCATAGCAACCGTTCCTTACAGTGAGTAATCAACATTTTCTAATTTCCCCATAGAACCTTACAATTTTCCAGAATAAAAAGTATTACACACATTACACACATTATTTACATTTCCTTTAGAAATAGGCAGCGGCCCCACACCAATATCAAATTTCATCAAAATTCAGTCTGCCGTCAAATACTTCGTTTATTTTATCAATTGCTCGATTTTAACTAGTCGCATTGAGACGAAAATTACATGAGAATTTAATAAAGGAGGTATGACTTAGGACTACCTTAGGACTACCTGGCTGTGAGGAAATTGTAAAACAAATTTTGCCTATATAAACAACTAAAAAATAATGATTGATTTTCATTCATTTAATGGTAGGTTAACTTATCTAGACCTATCTTATTCTAAGGTAATGAAACATTACTAGTATGTTTAAACTTCATCGGCTTATAATTAGATTAGTGATTCGATAGCTGGCATTGCTTAAAAGTTAACAAACCGATTAAGATGGAATTGGGGTGAGCATGTGGATCAAATATCTCCTGAGTTTAAATAAAAAATAATTCAGTGCTGGGGTATTCCAACTACTCTGGCATATCAAAGATGTTGACTATCGTCTTAGCCTGCTTACTGCTGTAAATGAAAGGTCGTTGCAGCTTCAGGATGGAGATGTCGGTCCGCTGAATATTTTGGTTGTTGGGGTTATAGGAGGGATGAATCCACGACTCCCAGGTCTCGAAGATATACTCAGGTGTTGCGGTGAGGTCGATGGCGCCAGCGCTGACCACCGCGGATATGCGGCTACGGAAAAAAAACAGACTGAGAAAAAACAAAAATAAATAAGGCAAATATTTAAGTGAGAATGGTTGCTAACCAATTTTACTTTTCGTTATAGAAATAAATGGTCAATCAAAATGAAAACTTATAAAATAAATTTTGAGATGATTTTTAAATCCCTATTCAATGATACCCCACTTAACTACTTACTAACCCCACTTACATAGTTCATCGATATTCATTTTTTTCTTTTTTTAAATTTGGCGTTTCAGATTGAATTTTGATAACTGTCATGTGTTTAGTAACACTTGCAAAATTAAGTCAAATCGATTGACGTAAGAATCATCAAAATCGGTCTACGTGTTTGGTCTATACACCGTGACATAGAATCGAATCTAATTTTTCTTAAATGCATGTACTCAGTCCATGACACAGAATGTATCTGTAGCACTGAATATGAAAATTAAATAACTAATAAAACATAAAAGTAGGCAAAATTTAATTATTAAATATTAATTTTGTTATTCCTGCGTCATTGCGGGAGCGGGTGGCATTATATTGGTAGGTACAAAAATATATCGCGCGCCTGGCGGAGCACCCACGCCGCGCGCCCGGCCGTTTAGCGTGTTTAGGGAAATTACATTTCAGCTTAAGCCTTGTTATTTTTGTTTCAGTTTTTTAAAAAGTTATATTTTTAATGAGTGCTATAGAACGATCCTATATAATGGACTGAATACATGCACTTAAGAAATAAATGTATCAAATCCAATGTCACGGTGTATAAGTGCTACGAAGGAACAGACATACCTACATACAGTAGTCGCAGCCAATGTATATGTTTGTGAAGTTAGGCTCTGTGACGATTGCACAGTTACTGATGTGGGGATAAAATAGCATAAAGTAAGAGCGCGATAGAATATGCGAAAAACGTAAGCGAGTGAGCGAGGCAGTTATACAATGCTGTCTTCACCTTCAACATTCGGAATACGCCTGTAAAATAGCAGTTTGCGCAGCGACTAGCAGACAACTTCCCAGTCATATAATTTCACTGCGCCTACTATACATAGGCTGATAAACACATTACCCGGCCTTTGAGATGCACAATCTGGTAATGAATCAAATAATAAATAAAAGAACATAAAAGTTTATAAGTCGTGACAATGATACGGTGAAATAAGTAGAATGCAGCTGTTGGACGATAAGCGTATACTAATTACTAAGTATAAGGCGCTCTAAGAGATAAATAACTTGTCGAATGTTTTGTTTACACAAATGTATTGACTTTTAATTGTTAAAACGTTCGCATGACTTGTAAGGGTACAAATGAAGGTATCTATTTTTGGCATACACGGCTTTTGGCTTAACGAGATTGGCAGCTCGACAGAATATTATTACAGACTAGCTGTGCCCGCGGCGTTGCTCTCGTGGTTGTTTTTCTGAGATATAAGGATCCTAGGAGTTATTCCAGTACCAAAAGTACCAATATAGGTATCTAAATACCTGTATCTTAATACAGGTATGTAGATACTGTCAACAATCTGAAAACAAACAGATGAACCTGAACCTGTCAACAAAACCCGATGTCAGCTCGGCCATAAACGTTGAGTTTTCCCCTTTTTTTAAACATGCCCGACGCCAACATATTATTATCAATATCCCAAATTATAATAATCGCGCAGTCGTCTGTATATGTGTATCTGCTTGTTTTTAAATAAATCTTGAAGGTTCACTTCAGAAAATTACAGCAGCCTTAAAAATATCAAGGATAAGCACAAATTAAAAAAAATATAAAACCCCCGGCTTCCCACCCCCCATTATAGCTAAGAAGCATCTCGATCACTTCAGTTTTCAAACATAAAAACCGCATAGAAATCGTTCCATTCCTTTGGGAGCTACGATCCTCACCCCCATTCCCCCATTATAGCTTAGAACAATCTCGTTTACTTCAGCTTTGAACAATTAAAAACCGCAGCTATATCGGTCCATTCGTTTTCTCACGCCCCTTTTCTCAACTCCTCCTCCCCCTTTTTCAACTCCACCACCCCTCCATTTAGCTGAGAACCATCTCAAACACATCAGTTTTCAAACATAAAAAAACACTTTAAAATTGGTCCATTCGTTTGGGACGCTACGATTTTCACCCCCCCCCCCCCCCTCTCCTCTTTCCATTATAGCTAAAACCCATCTCATTTACCCCAGCTTTCAAAAATTAATAACCGCAGCTAAATCGGTTATATAAGCTATTGATATCATTATAAGCTATTGATATCAGCTTTCAAACATAAAAAACCGCTTCAAAATCGGTCCATTGGTTTGGAAGCTACTCTATTCACACCCTCCCCCCCCTTTCCTCCTTCCCCTCATTATAGTTAAGAACCATCTCGTTTACTATAGCTTTCAAACAAAAACCGCAGCTAAATCGGTCCATTCGTTTGGAAGCTATGATTACGATTCTCACCCCTTTTCTCACCTCCCCCCTCTCCCTCCTTCCCCCTATATCTACGAACCATATTGATCACATAAGCTTTCAAACAGAAAAAACCGCATCAAAATTGGTCCATTCGTTTGGGAGATAGACACACACACACACACACACACACGTTTATACACACACAGTGATACACACCATAAACTTATAGCACCCATCTCTTATTTCAGGGGTTAAAATAAGTAAAAATAACGTATAAAATATGTAAATGCTTTTAATATCGAGCAAAAAAACTAGAAGCGCGTGGTTTCATTTCCACGCATGTTACCGCTTCGTCACTTTGCTTCGTGGAGTGTATAATTTAGGTACCGTTCTTTAAACGGATGTATTATTACTTTAATTTAACGTAAACTTTGGACCCCTATCACTTAAAAATCCTTTATTTTTTTTTAATTATTCTAAATTTTAACAGATAATATAAACTTTGACTATGCCCAGTTACATCAAAATCCGTCCAGTAGTTTCAGCGTGAAACGTGTTTTTTTAAATAACTTTCAACCCTTATCCTGCGGGAACCCTTTATTATTTTGAGACAAAAAGTATTCTAAATATTAATCCATACATCAGCTGTGATTGTGCCAAGTTGCATCTAAATCCGTCTGGTAGTTTCAGCGTGATGCGTGTTCAAAGAGACAGACAGTCAGATAGATAGACAGACAGACAGATAGACAAACAGACAGACAAAAAACTTTTTGCACTCCATATAGATTTTGATGTTTATCTCAAATAAAATTTTCAAAAAATATTTTATGTACAGATTTAGCCCCGTTACAGTTTTATTATAATAAAAATAGAAGAAGATAGATTTTCCCTTACCCGGCGGTGCAGAGCGCGGTAGTAAGCACCCAATTGCGGTGCACTACGGATCCTGCGCAGTTGCGCACGCCACCTCCCGAGCCGAAGAGTCGGAGTGATGCCACGTACGGAAACTGGCCGGGGTACGCCTCCCAACCCGATATGATGCGTTCGCTGGTGGTCGACACTGTGAGAAAACAAGATTTATTATTATTACAAGCTGTACCCACGGCTTCACACGCGTGTTCATTTCTCTAGGTTAAAAGTACTATAATGTACTATTCCAAGCCCTAAAATACCAAGATACCAATATTTGATCAAAATTCCTTCAGACTTCAAAAAGTTTTTATCGATTATTCGGCTTTTACTTATTGGATAAAATTTACCAAGTAGTAGTTTTTATGTCAAACCCTAAGCTATCAAACTTTGAGAACCACATTGCGATCGGTCCAGTAGTTTTTACATGATGCGCGAAAAAACATACAGCACAAACTAACAAACAAATAGACAAACAGAAAGACACGATTTAAAAAAATGATCTATTCTTGTTCAGTAGCTTATTTTAAGTACCCTAGACCCTTTTTTTAATTACCTTCTTTATACAGACTATTTCATTCCTATTGCTTTATCTATCCATACCAATATATAAAAGTGAAACGGTGTCTGTTTGTTTGTTTGTTTGGGGAGCTTTCACGCAATAACGGCTGGACGGATTTTGATTAAATTTGGAATGGAGATAGCTTATACCCTAGAATAAAACATAGGACACTTTTTATCCCGGAAATTTTAAGTTTCCACGGGCAAACTGGAAAATGTTGATTACTCGCTCTAAGGAACGGTTGGCATGGAAACGAAATAACAAGTCTGTCAAAAAACTTCAAGAGCATTGGTGCTATACCTACTTTTGTATTGGTTTTTAATATCCTACAAGAATATAGGATGCTTTTTTTCGCGATAAACAGTAGTCCGCGCGGACGAAGTCGCGTGCGGGAAATCTAGTACTTATAATAAAGCAACAGGAACGAAAAAGTCTGTACAAAGAAGATAATTAAAAAAATATGGTCTAGGGTACATAAAATAAGCTACTGAACAAGAAGACAAACAGACAAACTTTTAAAATGTATAACTTTTTAAAAATTTGTCTGTCTGTATGTTTGTTCGCGCATCCCGTAAAAACTACTAGATCGATTGCGATGCGGATTTCACTGTTGGATAGCTTATGTTTTGACTTAAAAACTGGGGTACATTATATCTCAATCCGATGAGTGAAAGCCGAGCTATTGATAAAAATATTTTTGACGGCTGAAAGAATTTTGATCAAATGTTGGTATATTGGTATTTTAGGTCCTGGAATAGCACAAAGAGTACTTTTGACCTACAGAAATGACCACGCGTGCGAAGCCGCGGGCATCAGCTAGTTATAAATATAGATATAGATAGAAGATAGATTGAATACTTTATTGCACTAAGAGAGTACAAAAGGAAGACTTAATGCTAAATCATTTTCTACTAGTCATCCAGATGGTAGAAACATGACCCATGAGAAGGGATGTAGCTGTGAATCAAAAAATCATAAAACGAAAAAAAACTAACGTGGATTTTGTACATTTTAAAAGGCAAGATCTTAATCTTAATAATTATATATATAAATAGATAAAGTCCACAATGTTACTACTGTAATTCAATAGTTTAATGATCATATCCATACCAATATATGAAAGTGCAACTTTGTCTGATTGTTTGTTTGTTTGGGGAGCTTTCATACGATAACGGCAGGACGGATTTTAATGAAATTTGGAATGGAGATAGCTTATACCCTGGAATAAAACAAAGAATTCTTGTTATCCCGGAAAATGAAAGTTTCCATGGCAAATGTTGATTACTCGCTGTAAGGAACGGTTGCCATGGAAACGAAATAACAAGTCTGACAAAAAACATCAACAGAATTGGGGTGTTGTACTACTTTTGCATCGGTATTTTATATGCTAGAAGAACATAGGATGCTTTTTTCGCGATAAACAGTAGTCCGCGCGGACGAAGTCGCGGGCGGGAAAGCTAGTTATAGATAGAATACACACATTACATACTTATTAAAATAAATGACATTACTGCTATAATTACTATAAATACATTAATATTAATATAAAAACACGATATGAGTAAGTGCAATTAAGCCTTGTAATAGTGTTCTCGGACAAACCGTTTAAAACATCCTTGGAAGATGCTATGTTTAAGTAGTTGATCAACGAAATTTCAAAGATCCTTTTTAAAGATTCCATTGTATTAAAATTATTTAATATATTAATTACCATAACGGTAGTTGTACTATTCATTAATCCGTATCATGTCTAATGAAATCTGATCGTACCTTCAGTGATCACATCTTCGTTGAAGACTTCTTGTTCCACGAGCCCTGCTGGCACCTGTCAAGAAACATATAAATAAGATAAGATAGGAAACAGTTAATACTGCGCGCAGATAGAAAAATCACGAGTTTTTATGTATTAAAATATAATTATTTTATCCCAAACCTGCCCAAAACTCAGGGCCACTAGTGCTAGGACTGCCGGCCAAAACATTTTTGCGACTACTGAAAGTTGATGAAATGAACACTTAATATAGGGAATTGAAACTAACTATTGCACACGGATTTGCCCGCGTGGATGAACTATTAGTATAATAAATGTTACTATGATATTTCATTCTGTGGTAGCTATAGAGGATTGGAAATGAAAAATAATTTACCATTGCGTGGACTGTTCCCAGCTTCCCACAAAATCAAGAAATCATCTTACTCATCCATGATTATATTTTCTTTCTTCGCCCTACGTAGTATGTACGTAAATACTTAGTAACAGGTAAAATATTACTATATTAGTGTCAAAGATATTTAGACACGAAACATTAGCAGTGGACGTGTTACAGCTGCTTATGATGATGATGGGATAATACCTTAGTTGCAGGGAAAAGATAAAAACTGAAACGGCAATTTCATATTTTGTCTAGTGATTTGATTAAATCCCAAAACTCATAATCATCATCATCATCAGCGTATACCTATCCACTGCTGGACGTAGGCCTCTCCTAATGCACGCCATTGTGCTCGGTCTTCAGCTCTCCTCATCTATTTTAATAACAATTTATTTATAAGTGTCTAGAAAATAGACAAACACAAGACTCTCTTGAATTTTTATGTATGTTTGTGTGGATTAAATAATTTGGGCAAGGTATTAGTGATACGATGAAACTTTATCTAAAAATCATTTCATTTGCTAATTTTAATCTGATTTTGGGTGTCTAACTATTGTTATTGGATACGTGTAAGCTCATTAACTGGTATCTTAATTATTTATTGAGATAATAAACTAAAATCTACAACCTGTATCGTAAAGATAAACTATTTAGTATACACATCAAATAATGATAATGTTTAATAATTTATACCTTTTTACAAGTCTAGTGGCTCTGTGAGCTGTAGACCTCTCGAGTCTGTCTTTGCATAGCTTCTGAATTCTGTTCACCGCGCACCTCAGAACAAAAAACTGAGAGACATTTGTTAATATGGGCGCTTAGAGTATTTCTCACTGTATTAACTACCTAACGCTTAGTTATATTGGCTTCAGCCACTCCGCTCCACGAAATCTTGGACATCGCTCCACGAGTATTTATTCTGATTATTAATTAAAAAATATAAGCCTGCATCTCGAAAGACAACATAAAAGTATTGACGTAAATATCATCAAAATCAGTACAAGCGTCTAGTCTATATAGTGCCAAAAAGAAACAGACAGAACCTTTCGTCTGGAAGTGAACGCATCGTTTCTGGTACTGAACGTTTTATGGACTATAGTTTATAACAATTCTTAGACGTCTGTTGACAGTTAGCTGTCAAAAATAGTTAAAGAAATAGTAAATAAACAAATTCGATTTCGATGGTGAGAAATCTTAAAAAATAAAAATAAAACCATAGAATCATTTCCAAAGCCCATGTGTAAGCGCTGATCGGTTTCTTGGTGGAACGAAATGTTATTCGGATAGATTTTGCTAACTGAGAAAAAAACTAGATCCGGCGAGACAAAAGAAACCGAGGAATGGAGACGAGTGGCGTGTTTTTTCTTTTCGTGCTGGAGAGCCCAGTAGCAGGACTGACAAGTTTTTTCCCTGCATATTATAAAACCCGTAAAAAAAGGTGAGAGCATTTTTCGGTATTTTTTGCATTGTCGGCAGTAAGGATTGCGTTCGTGAAATCACTTTTATCCATTTTTCGAGACGCCATTTTAGTGAACTGAGAGCGGTGGCGTTTTCAAAGTCTCGAATTCTAAAAAAACGTTGTGTCTATTCATTCACAGCGGGTTTTCCCCCGGACTGAAATACCCCACGACGGAGATTTTCCCCCGGATTGAGAGATCACACGACGGAGGCTTCTTCCCCCGGATTTAAGTAGAAAGGCGCCGTGTCGCGATACGCCACGACGACATTATACCCAACGATTCCTGCCACGTTCTTGGAATGCGGTATCGTATTTTATGCATACATTTCATTAACCGGAGTGTTGAACTTTGGTTCCCCACCGACCTGCTGGACACCTGCAACGCCTGAGGGGTCTAGCCTGGCTACCTCTCACGCGAATCGGACATTGCTGAAACGTCGGATGGAGAATTACCTTCACTAACATAACGGCTAAATCTTATAGAAAAAGGTAAATAAGTAGACTACACTGCCGGCCGGCAATTCATCATTGTTTTGTTAGAGTTAATATTTAATTTTGTCAGATCTATATCGACCCTAGTTATAACAGGGTAATCTTAGATCTTAGTATTTCTTAGCTGCTGAGTTGGATCTGCAGGCAAGGGTTCTTTAGACTTTAAGCAAACAGGCAAGGTTAAACCAGAAATAGTAAATATTGTATTGGTGAATTTAAATTGCATGTTTTGTCTTCCACTATTACATGCTAGCTTGAATGGCCGTCCAACGTACCTACGGCACGGTTCCTTAGATTTAAAGTAAGTAAGCAAAATTAAACCAAGGATAATAAAGATTGTATTGGTGAATTTGAGTTGTATGTTTTATCTTCCACTATTGTACCCACTAGCTAGTACATTACCGAACGGTCTTGATCCAATAGTTCTTGAAGCTCGTTCCGGTCTAAGTTTATCCAGGTAATTTTATTAATTTCAAAGTAGTAACGAGTATTTTTAGTTTTGAGTGATTCCGAAGAAAGATATAGCGTCCTCGCGTTCAAAGCGACCGGATGGGGTAAGAATCCCGACTCACCCCACTCTTGGTCTGACTCGCCCCATTTTATTTTCTATTACCTTTATTCTCAAAATTACTTTTCATTGATTTGAGCGAATACCCTATCGGCGTTAGACACCGGACCAACTATCTCGGGGGATCTGGTGAGTTTGGCCTAAAAACCAATTCATCACATTATCATCTTATTTTTCTTTTTTATCGTTACAACTTATTGTCAATTTTAGTTATAATTACAACTTATTGTCAATTTTAGTTATAATTACAAGTAAAGTAAACTCGCCGTAGATGAAAACGGCTTGGATGACTATTATTATTATTACAAGATGACATTTTAAATCTATTGTTACTTAATTCTTATCTCGATCATAACTATATCAGTTATAGAACAGTGTTTACTAAATATGTACCTACATTTCTACGTTCTTTCTTCAGGATAACTTACCTACCTATAGAAACTTCAACGCTTCGGCTTGTACTTTTATTGTTATGTGGATCGGCGCTGGGCAGCTGATGTCAAAATTTAAATCTTGATAACTGGTACAACGTTTGAAATCAATAATTACATTTAGTTTAGTACATCAAATTAAACTAGATGGCGCCAAGAAGAAAATTGGTTACGATTGCGTTCCGATGGACATTCAAAATAATATTTTCTAGTATCAGCTGCAAGAAAAAGTTGCAGTGCGAGTGTCGGGTAGGATCCAGATACCTGATAATGTTTATAATATCAATGCGTAATTGTTACTGGTGCTACAGAAAAGAGACACTGATATTTAGGTAACATGGTTAATTTTGCGCCTCAAAAATCAAAAATTGCTAGACAGATTTCATTCAAAGGGTTCTCATCGCTTGTTGCCTACCTTAGGTTTTACACAGCACTGTTAAATACTTCAGTTGCTTGCCCTGCATCTGTTACAGAGAAAAACAAGTAAAATTATGATAAAATTACAAAACCTGACTGTGAATAAAATTATTGCAAAGGTACGAGTTGCCCACCCGCAAAAATAATCACACTCATATTATAACAGTTGAAAGTTTGTATGTGTGTAAGAGTGTGCGTTCATCCAACTTCGACAAAGAAGTCAACTGGTGAATCCAACTCGGATGGGCAGCGTTCGGGAAATTACGCTATATCTTCTCGTCGCAGATACGGCAGAGCCTCAAGAAAAAGCCCGGAAAATCCACGGTTCCTAAGGGATGCGGATAAAACTGCGGGGCGTAGCTAGTATGTATATCAGTTTAATGTTTTTTATTTACTTCCATATTTTACTTTACTGTAATAAATAAATATATTCGGGACAATTGCTACTATTTAGTTATAAGATTTAGATATTTTTGAAATGGTCTTTCAAAGACCTTTGGATACTATAGAGGTAGTTTTAGTAATTTTTTGTTCCGCCAGAAATACAATATGATAGCTGTAAGCTGCCATATTAGTTTTCTTGACATTTCATATATTCTATAGCTCTCTTGTGATCAAGACGAATCCAATGATACTTCATTAACCAAAATCCATCAAGATGTTTAGGCTGTAAGACTCGCCTAAAAAACGTACAAACAAACATACATACATACATCTCAAACACGTAACTTTCCTCAGTCAGGTAAAAATAAAGTACACTCTACATGAGCGGCTACTCTAACAAGGAAAATCATTATTATTTATTTTGTTGTAGTACACGCGGATAGTTGCAGCCTCAATCTACATTTTAGTAGATTGATAAATCCCAATGACAATACCAACTATTGAAGTCTTAAGTGTCTTCTTAGAGCACCGTGTGACCAAATAATTAGTCCGTGTTAATGTACATAATAATGCTTATACAAGAATTCAGATTTAATTAAAGAACGTAATTTTGCACTATTATTTTATTAAGTTCTGTAATAATAATTATGTATGTCTCACATAATATTTAATTTAACGCACTTTGTGTAAACATTTATTTCATAGGTACTTAAATTTATTAAAGTTAAACGTACATTTTAATTTGTTTACTTGCAGCTTATTAACGAGCTTTGATGGTTCTGGATTGTTGTTTTCTTCGCTGTCTGGTTCAGGCATTTTAGTAGTCGGTGGTTCAGGTGCTTCGGTGGTTAGAGGCTTAGGTGCTACAGTGGATCTAGGCTTAAGCGCATCAGTGGATGGAGGCTTAGATACTTCAGTCATCGGAGGCTCAAGCGTTTCAGTAGTCGGTGGCTTAGTCACATTAGTTGTTGGAGGTTTAGGCACTATAGTTGTAGGAGGCAGAGGTGCTTTAGTTGTTTGAGGCTTAGGCATTACAGTTGTGCGAGGCTCAGGTGCATCAGTGGTCGGAGGTTTAGGTGGTTTAGTTGTGGGAGGCTCAGCTGTTTCAGTGATCGAAGTATTGGTGGCTTCAATGGTCGGAGGCTCAGGCGTTTCATGTACTTCGTTCATATTTTATGATTAATCATTACAATCAGTGATTGTAATCAACCTCTGTTGATGTCGTTAATAGCATGGTCATCTTCTTGTATTTCAATCAAAAAATCAAGAGGTCTTCCAAACCCATCGACATCATCAACTAGACTATTAGAGACTCATAAAACCCAAGGCAGTCTATAAGAATTAAATCAAACATTGATTTTAAATCCTCTAGTTTTCTCTGAGGTATTTCATTACCATTTGGCCATAGTAGAGAACATTCATTTTCGGATATCTCAAATGACTTCCCATTAAACTTCTTTTATATATTAAGTTCTTGGAAGTGGCCTTTGCCTAATGACGTTTTCATAACAGCTCGAGTGAATCAGCCCCGATTGTTGAATACTATTGACGATTTTTTCTCATTTTTTTTGTGCTCGTCTTTCTTAACCATTCTATATACCGGTAGAGGTAGCTTTGTAACGTTGATATATTCATCTGCTGAATAAATTTGAACGTAAAATTTTAACTGTTTCTATTTTGGAATAGACGGTGTCATTGGGTAAAAATGTATGTCCTGATTCTAGGTATTTAAGTTGAATCATGCTTTAAGTTGGGTGGGAGTTTAACCTGTTGGCTATCGGTATCGCGTACGGGATATTTGTGGTTATTTTTGCAAATTTACCAAAAAAAAAGTAAAAAAAAATATTTTTTGGTTTATTTACCTTCCTCAAGTACAGATTTTGTGTATGGCAAATCTTTTAATCATTTTTTATTTAAAAAATAGCCCAAGAACTTCAAAAACGCACTCGTCCACAGGTTAAACAAATATCTTGTTCATGGCTTACGGACGCCGTGAAGGAATTGATGTGCATAGTTGTATAAAGATGTATAATAAAACGTTTATTTTGATAACCATATCAATCAGAGTAAATAAGACCCCAAAACTATAATATGGAAAAACCTATACATATTTAATAATTTATGATAAACACCACTGATATCTAATCTTGTGAATTTCAAGATTTTTATGAGTATATAGTTGTTGTTTGTAATGAAATTGCAAAGTTTAAACTGTCATAATTTTTATTTATATAAGAACATCTGCTGTGTTATAGTTAAGTACTAGCTGCACCCCGCAGTTTCATCCGCGATAGTGATGTTGATAATGTTGATGATGAAGCAAAGTACCCTAGAATGGCAAAGTATGTGTTATTCCAGGGTATAAGCTATCTCCATTCCAAATTTCATCACAATCTGTTCAGTCGTTTGGGCGTGAATGATGATGATGATAAAAATCATCCCATCTGTCACTCCAGGGTGTAAGATATCTCCATTCCAAATTTCATCTAAATACGTTCAGCCGTTTGAGCGTGAAGAAACACACGCCCTAACATACACATATATACATACAAACTTTCTCGTTTATTATATTAGTGTGATTTATCTTAGAGGAATTGCTAGAGTGGAAGGTGCCTTTCACCAAAATTTGAAACAGTTAAACCACTGTTACCTCAAAAAATATATGACATTTTCATGTTATCAGTAGTGCTATTACCGATCTTGGTTTCAATCAGATTTTCATATTTTCATAGCAATTTCAAATCTAACGCGCTGCACTAAGTGCACGTGATGGTGACAATCTGATTGAAACTAAGATCGGTAATAGCACTACTGTTGTTTAATCAAGGTTTTAATGAAGGTGAACTCCAGCCTATCTAGCATATCATTAGGATAGTGTTGTGCAATTTAAAAACTGATATTCCATTTTTATCATATAATCTTACACCATCCTGAATTCCATAAAACATCCAATCATATTTACTTTAGCCACTTAACAAATATCAAAAGTCGGAACATTTTAATACGGGCACTAAACGGCGGAATTGCCAGGGACCAAAATTACGACGTAATATAAACGTGAATTTTCGTTTATTTCGCAATTTTGTGTAAAGGAATGGTACTCATAATAAAACATGGTGAGCTGTTCAGTCCTATCGTTCAGGGTACATACAATAAAAAACAGACTTCGTACAATCACTTATATTGTCAGACGCAGGTATTTTATAGGGTAGGTATGGACTTGCGACCAGGGCCCCAATTCTAATAAAATTTTCAAAATAAAATATTTCCGAAAAAGTAAAACTCAAAATTCAAAAATTTTCACAAAATTTTCTATTCTACCACTTTTAAGAAGTAAAAGCGAAAATTTTGCGAAAATTGTTGACAATTGTCATTACAATTGTTTTAGTAGAATTGGGGCCCTGGCATCTTGCCTTGTCTATCAAAATATTGGAGAAAGTGGTTTGTAATCAGATGGTTACCTGGAAGTTGAAGAAATCTTGCCTAAAACACAGACAAATGGATAAAAACATAACCAATGGATAAACAACTGTTTGACGGATGAGTGAAATTTGGTATTTATTACTTTATAGGTACTTTGTGGCTTACTTTTGGTCCTGAAATAACGCAGGTTAATTTTATCCCCGAGAAATGACCACGCGGGCAAATCTGCGGGTGTGTCCCGCTCAGAATGAAAATGGATGTTTTTGTGATCTACCCGTCAATTGTCCATGTACCCTCTCCGGGCCAGAAACGAGTAGTCGCCCGACTGTCCCATGCCCCTCTCCGGGCCAGCTACCGCAACACTAGCGCTGTGTTTGATTTCAACACCAAAGTAAAAACTTCATCATATAGTTTCGTTCAGTGCCGATACGTTTTGTAGAAAGCATTTTGTTTCAACTCGAACACAAAATTACGAAAATATCGATTTTAGTTCGCCAACCGGAAATTTAAGAGCGAGCCGCTATTTTTCTGTGTTTGCTGTGGATTGAGGTGTTGTGCTCCGATATACATTTATTCATAGAAAATGTCTCAGCGAAGTAAATTAACGTGGAAAACAGTGACGACTATTATTATCATATTAGTTTTTCAATTCAAGTGATGAAAATTAGTGAAAAAGAGTCTGAACTTTTAGAGTCGTGTTTGCTGTTATTCTGACTCAATCGTGGCTACTTTTTAGCAAAGAAATTATGTGTTTTATTTGTGTTTCCACGTAATAAATGTGATTTAGTGAGGAAATTATTATATCAGGTACATGTTTTACACCAATAATTAGTGTTTTAGTGTGTAACTTTATAAAAATCGTAATTTGAAAAAACTCATACGAAATTTCATACAAAATCCCGTAAAGTACAGTCGACGCGATTATTGCTTAGATTCGTTGCTTTTGTTAGATCATATCGTATCATAAAATAAATACCAAAAAAATTTTTTTTGGTTTTTATTTCGTATGTTTTTTTTGGCTTTTTTTGTCCCTTATTTTATAATTATTATAGCCTAGACTTAGGCTTTTAAAGAGAGATCAGCCTAGATTTTTTCCGGTCTTTTTTTTGCGTGTGGGTAAAATGTCACCCTTTTTCGTACTGGTTATTTTTTATGAATTTTTTGTTCCATTCTTATCTTATAATTATTATCGGCCATGCATCATCTTTCGAAGATAAATCTCGGTATAATTTTATCCCTTACTTTATTTTCATGAGGGAAAAATATTCCCTTTTTTCCGACTACGTAATCCATGATAAATGTACCGTAGAGAGAAATGTAGGATTTTCCTGTTCCACTGTTCAGTTATACTCGAATGCCCTGTTCTGTTATGAATAACTGTGCCTGTTCCCGTTTTACACGACTTTCCAAAAAAGGAGTGTCATGTTTTTTCCCCACTATTGAAAGGCAGAGTGTAATTTTTACAATTTTATTTTACTATTTTCAGTATGCAACGTTTGCAACCAATCGCCTCCGCGTGCCGTGCCACATGCCGGCAAAATGTGGCAGCTCGCCGGCTTCATTGCCACCGCCGAAGAGAACAGATTTGTAAGTACTTCTTGATACATTCATAGACTAGAAGAGTTGTGTTTTGTAATAATTTTATCATGACAAGCCTAAAAGTAGGGTAATAATATGTATTGTATTTATGAATAACTTTGACTTTTCTTCTTTTCAGTCATTTTTCGTCAATTCGCGTACAGCGCATCCCTGGGGGTGCCCTCCACGTGGACGGCGTGGTGCCCACAGTGAAGACCCCCGGAGGCAGTACCCGCCGCGACCAGTGGCCGTCGGGTGCTGTGCCACTGCCGGCAAAACATGGCAGCTTGCCGGTTTCATTGCCACCGCCGAAGAGGACAGATTTGTAAGTACTTCTTGATACATTCATAGACTAGAAGAGTTGTGTTTTGTAATTTTATCATGACAAGCCTAAAAGTAGGGTAATAATATGTATTGTATTTATGAATAACTTTGGCTTTTCTTCTTTTCAGACATTTTTCGTCAATTCGCGTACAGCGCATCCCTGGGGGTGCCCTCCACGTGGACGGCGTGGTGCCCACAGTGAAGACCCCGGAGGCAGTACCCGCCGCGACCAGTCGCCGTCGGGTGCCGTGCCACTGCCGAGCGCTAACTTCCAGACTGATGAGTCTCCTTAGTGACTTTTCCAGACGTCACCCGTGAAATCAATTTGTCTCCTTCATGTATCAATGATTTTAAACCTACAGCAACTTTTTGTAAATAAATGTATCTTTTCGTTTTTTATAAATACATTTTGTACTCATATTTTTTGTTTCCTTTTTATGGTATAAATAAACTACAGGTAGGTAAAAAGCCCTTTATGTTAGGCTGATAATATGATTTCATCAAGAAACTACTGCTAAGTAAAGGCTAGGTATAAATCCTTACATACTATATGCTCATATAATGTCATTAGAAAATCTATCTAGTCAGTTGAGACGACTTCAATTTCATTAGAAAGACTTTACTATGGAAGGCATTTGGTAGAAAATACTGCTAACTAAAGGCTAGGTATAAATCCTTACATACTATATGCTCATATAATGTCATTAGAAAATCTATCCAGTCAGTTGAGACCACTTCAATTTCATTAGAAAGACTTTACTATGGAAGGCATTTGGTAGAAAATACTGCTAGGTCAAAATCCCTCCCTATATGTTAGGCACACTAGGCTGATAAAATTGCAGTTTCTGTTCGTTTACTTAGCTATCCTGAACCATATAAAAAAACATAACAAGTAAGCACACATTCCTAACATATGTTAGCAATGTGTGCTTACTTTCATCAGTGAGTTTCAAATATATCATTAGGAATGCCAGGCAGGCACAGCACTTACCATCAGGTGAACTACATGCTATTGTCATCAGTAAGTATCATGTTTATCATTAGTAAGTATCAAATTAGTAATTCATACGGTATGCTATGAAACAAATCAAACGGTTCAGTCGTTTCTTGTAATAGAGACTGATAAAATGTCATTAGAGTCAATTGAGACCACTTCAATTTTATTAGAATTACTTTTTACTATGGAAGGCATATGGTAGAAAATACTGCTAGGTCAAATCCCTCCCTATATGTTAGGCACACTAGGCTGATAAAATGGCAGTTTCTGTTCGTTTACTTAGCTATCCTGAACCATATAAAAAAAAAATAACAAGTAAGCACACATTCCTAACATATGTTAGCAATGTGTGCTTACTTTCATCAGCGAGTTTCAAATATATCATTAGGAATGCCAGGCAGGCACAGCACTTACCATCAGGTGAACTACATGCTATTGTCATCAGTAAGTATCATGTTTATCATTAGTAAGTATCAAATTAGTAATACATACGGTATGCTATGAAACAAATCAAACGGTTCAGCCGTTTCTTGTAATAGAGACTGATAAAATGTCATTGGAGTCAGTTGAGACCACTTCAATTTCATTAGAATTACTTTTTACTATGGAAGGCATATGGTAGAAAATACTGCTAGGTATAAATCCATACATACTATAGGCTGATTAAATGACATTTATCTTCCCAGTGATAAATATACCTACCTGTTATGGCGGAATAAGCTGTAGAGACTTCCAAACTCAAGTAGGTATAATAAAAGTTATATATTCTGTTTTCAAGAAAAATCGTCTAGATTATTTCCCTTCGTTTTTTTGTGTGGTAGACATCAGCTTTCGAATAATTCAGTCATAGATTGTTTTCCTTTATTTCTCTCAAGTGGGAAATATATTCCGTCTTGTCCGTTATATGACGGAATGATCTATACGAATTGTCAAACACAAGTAATGCAATAAATAAAAGCTATTGTTAGGTAAATGCAATGTTATTTTATTGGCAGGTACCTATGTTCTATCCCAGTAAGCGTAAGTCAAAATCTGTTAGTAGGTATAGGTAGGTACATTTACTTAGGTTTTACAAAAATAGGTAGAACAAGCTAGCTTGCTTCAACTATCAATTACCAATTTTCTCCATCTAAAATCTATATAAAAGCTATTTATTGACGACTAGCTGTACCCGCGGCTTCGCACGCGTGGTCTTTTCTTTAGGTTCAAAGTACCACAATGTGCTATTCAAGGAACAATATGCAAACAAATGTTGGTATATTGGTCCTCAAATGAACAAAATTTCTTCAGCCGTCAAAAATACTTTTATCAATTGCTCGGCTTCTAACTCACCGGATTGAGATACCAATTACACCAGATTTAAGTAGGTATATAGATAAATACATTTTATTTTCCAAGTAGGTACCTATGTTCCGTCAGTACATTTTCTTAGACTAAAATAACCGATACCTAACAACAAACCAAAGTCTAAAACCATGAATAATATCAAAAGAATAAAAAACTCAAAATTGTTTCTGTAGTTACAGCGTGTATCGGACGCCGGGGGAAATCGTTTCCGTAGTTACAGCGTGTATTTAGCGCACAATCGTTTATTCAACGCATAAACTTTTTTTCTCTAATCGCGTTATCGCCCTTATTACCTGGAACAAAAAATACAAGGTTACGCAAGTCACGTCGCGTCGTAGGTACGGTTACCTACCTGCAGTTTGTGTATTGCATGATACTTTCCTGTCACACGGTTAGTCGTTGCTGAGCACGGGCAGTGGCGCCAGATTAGGCGAATTGTCGCCATTTAGGCTACCTCGGGGGTCAAATGGCGACCAAATAATCTGATCGGCTACCAGTAGCCATTTAGGCTACCTAAGAAAAAAATAACAGGCGATTTAGGCTGTCTCAGGATTACCCCAAATTAATTGAATAATTCCTTGATAATTCCTGAAATGCATGTAACGAAACGTAATATATATATATATATGCACGTCTACAGTTATTTCCATGCTGCTTGCGTTCTTTGCGTCCACTATTTGTAGGAGATAGACAAACGCGTATGATAACGAGAAAACAATATTTCTAACTCGCTGATGTGACCGTGTTCAAAATCAAAACAAGAATGCGAAAAGCAACTTCACAACTTATACAAACTGGCCGCGCGTGTTTTTTTTGTTTGTTTTGTTTGTTTCTTTCGTAAGTTGTTGTTATCAAAATAAAAGGTATATTATTGTAAATTTTGTACAAAAGAAGGTATAGGTAGGTACATTACATACACATTGACGCGGCTGGCTCATATATTTCTGCCACCACTTCTAGTGGAAATGAGGGTTCTCCCGCTGATGATGATGGTGAACTTGTGCAGGAAGTTATTCTTATATTATAAGAAGATATGTAAAAAAGAACACATTACTTAATTGAAAAGGATTTTTTCATGTATTTTGATTGCTTTACGTTGTATTTTTTTAAGTGTTTTTTTTATTTGGGCTAAATTTAGGCTACTTAGCTCAAAATGTTTGGCGAATTAGGCTAACTACTTGACAATAAAAAATTAGAAAGCTACATTATCAGCGAGTAACATGGGAACTATTTTATTTTTCAAGAAAGTAGAGATACCTAATAAAAAAAAACGACGTTGTATTCAAATGTCCTTTTATAAACAAACACTAAAAAGAATGTAATACCGATTCAAAAAATACAATTTTAAATAGAATGAGTTATAATAGTTTCTTACCCCCCCAAAAAATACATTCATTTGTTTGGGAGGTACGATTCTCACCTCCCCCCCCCCCTTTCTAATTATTATAGCTAAGAACCATTTCAAACAGAAAAAACCGCATCAAAATCGATCCATTCGTTTGGATACTACGATGCCACAGACAGACCCACCCACACACACACACACACACACACACACACACACACACACACACACACACGCACGCGCACACGCACACGCACACGCACGCGCACGCGCACGCGCACGCGCACACGCACACGCACACATACACACATACACACACACACACACACACACACAGAGAGAGAGAGAGAGAGAGAGAGAGAGAGAGAGAGAGAGAGAGAGACAGTGATACCATTTTGATAAAATTGATGTGGGACAGCAATACAAGTCTACCGTTTTAATTTTCAAAGGAATCGGAGTACTTCAATAAATAAATAAAAAAACGTTGTCGAACATATAACCGTCTCCTTTTGTAAAGTCGATTAAAAATATACAACGGAGAAACACGTTGCCATGGAAACGAAATAATAACAAGTCTGTCAAGTACGTGAGTAATGATAAGACATTTCTTACTGTCGTTTGAGTAATGATGCAATTATTGTTTATGGGTAAAAAAATACCATGATCGTTGCTGCAAAAGATTTTGAATTACGCTTACTGGCTTTTTTTTTAGAAGTTACTATGCGCATAAAAAATCTAAAAGTAAGAATAATGCCGCGGTGTGAGCGCTACCCGTGCGAAACCGGGGCAAATCACTAGTATGTAATATTGTCAAACCGGGGCAAATCGGTACTTATTAGTAGTAGTATTCATAATATTGTGACGATGTGAATGAAACCTCTTTCATAAATTCTTAATTCTTTCATAATCCATTTCATTCCATTTGATAGTTTGTCATTATTAATTCTAAATTAAAATAACCTGTCATTCCCATATTGTCATTGGATTAGCAAAAACTGCAATTTTACAAATTAATATGTTATATTATACCTAAATAAGTTTATTATATCTGGAGTTCTTTAAATATATATGGTAATACCTTTGTTAGTGGTTGTTTTGATCCATATCGTTGAAGCTATCTATCTTTGATAATAACAATACTAGAGCCCCATGGATACACTCTAACCAAATATATTAAATTGAGAGAAGACGGAATAAAATAGTCGAGTGCAAGATCTCTGTTTATCAACATCTCCATGTGCTCCTAATTGTTCCTGTCCTTTTATGTTGTCCACTGAGGTTTGGTCCCTGGGCTAGTGGAACAAACCCAAACCCTAGGACCGCCTCGTGACAATACGTTAGTCTATATAGATAGGTATCTAAACGAATTTTACTACTTTGTATCTCAATTTCATTTTCCTACTTTGTATAAAATCCGATGAGTAGAGAAGCCCGTCAATCGATGAAACAATATTTGAAGACTGAACGAAATTTGGTATATTGTACTTTTGGTTCTGGAATACATAGGGTACATATTCCCCAGAAAAATGTTCACGCGGGCAAAGCCGCGGAAGATATATATTATTCTAGTTTATTCTTATCTTACGTTTTTTTTGCTAGATGGATGTACCTATATATATTTATAAACCATATATTTTGTGAGTTTTTAGAGTTATTCAAACATTTTTCTTTCCGTCAGATATAAAATATGGCAGTTGTAAACCGCTTGACACTTCGTATTTCCAATATCACTCTCGCGGTTAAGACGAATCCAATGATACCTCATTTAACGAAATCCATTTAGCCGTTTAGTCTGTAGGACGTGCAAAAGAAACGTAAAAACAAACAAACATACATACATACAACCCAACACATAACCCTCCACAGTCGGGTAATAAATGAAGTTTTTTTTTTCGGATCCCAATAGTGGTTCAAAAAGATTGGACTCTATACTCTTTGGTTCAATCTATTTGTGGTACTGGCATCCTACTTGCAGAAAACAATCTATCTTTCTCAATTTTTTACATGAAGATACTTCAAACGCGAAACTCGCTCGTAGAGTTCTTTTCAAAACCACGCCGAGACCCCTGCGTCCCTGCCCCCGCACCGCGAGCGTCAATTCGGCCGTTTACTCCTCGATACACTACTGTCTGTAAAGACTAATATATGTACTCAGCCGAAACACAAGTGATTTCCTAATGGTGTGACAGATACTGAAAACAAATGGTTATATTTTTGGTTGTTCTTTTAGGTTTTAAGATAGTCGTAGCATCTCATAACAAGTGTTTACTTAAAATAAAAGTATAATTTCTTTACTAAATGTATTTAATTATTTACCTATAAAAACCCCTAGACCCATTGTTAATCAGAGGAGACTCATTGTTCACCACTGTGTGCACAAAGTGGCTCATTTCTACTCCTTTAAAAAAATCTTATTTCTCTCTGCTCTCCATTATCGGGGGGCAATGATTTTACAAACTTTAAGCTAATCTGACTGATAGGATTTGAGATATGAGCTATAAAAAAGTGACCTGCCGTTTTACTGTTTACCCTACACCACAGAATAAACTTATAGGTTTGAAGAACGGGCAGGGCAGAACTTAAATCCGCTCATCAAACACATAGTCCCAAACTACTCGTCAAAAAAGTATGATGTCAATGGTATGGTGGTAGTAGTAGTGTAGGTAGTTTTGCAAATTGCCATGAAACTATCTATCAAAATACTCATTTAGGTTATGAAAACTTTTAAATAACAAGCAAGCTTTTTTTCTTTGTTAAGCATCCAAATGCAAATGGTTTGTGCCATAGCCGGTATTCATATTTTTAATTCTGAGAGCTATGGCGGTAACCTTGGTTCTGTTACAGATTTCCCTGTTTCTGATTCTATCACGTAGTGAAACACCGAGCATAGCCCTCTCCATTGCACGCTGCGCGACTGTGAGCTTGTGTTAAAAACTTCACTTTGACACCGGTCGCTTCGACACCTGTCACTTTGAAACCTGTCACTTTGATGCCAGTCACTTTAAAATGTCTTACTACCTAATTATAATACATGATACTTTCTTCATAAATGTCGTTTTTTTTTTTATTAGTTTCTAACTAGTGCAGTGGGTTTACAAATTCTCAATGCGAATTACACGTACACCCACTAGTGGGTAAAGCCGTTGGGTGGACGGGGAACGACCCCATTTTGCCTGTTTATTTTTTCTTACTGTGGCCATACGGAAAGGTAACTATCGCGCAGCGATCACTTTGCGGTTTATTAGCTGAATCGAGGGGCTATGCGTGCTATCCAACGACAGTAAAATATGTCTTATCATGCTGTCAATTGCTGATCTTTACATGTCTTGACACGACATGGTGTCACCTTGCCTTACGCCCCTACCAATTGGAATAGAGTCAGATAGTCTCTGTGTGTGCACCTGCATTGTCACGGTCCTGTACAGCTCCCGTAGGATTTTCACATATCGCTTGCCAGTGCCGCAACGATGGAGAGAATGAAATACGGCCCAATGTTCGACACTGTCAAAAGCCTTTTCGTAGTCGACAAAGGCGTGTTATATTCTTTACATCTCTCCATGAGTTGCCTGACAGCGTGAATGTGGTCCATAGTCAAGAATCCACTCCGGAATCCAGCTTGTTCTACAGGTTGGTATTCGTTAAGAAGGCGGGATAATCTGTAACACAGGACCTTAGCGAACAGTTTATAAACCTGCGAGAGGAGGCTAATCGGGCGTTAATTTTGCAATTTGGTTTGTCTCCTTTCTTGTGCAGGATCAAAACTGTGGCAGTTTTCCATGTTTTAGTTGTGATACCTTGATAGAGTACTTTGTTGAAGAGTTTTGCTAGCGGTTATAGTACAGGGAACCGACCAGCCTGCAATATCTCAACGTATATACTATCTTCTCCAGATGCTTTACCGCGTTTCTTTAGACCTAGAGCAAACTCAATCTCGTGCTCTGTGATTGATAATAAAATCTCATCATCTAGACGTTCAACTGGGTTTGCTCTAGGATCCGCAGCATCTAGCGATTCTGGTTCCGCTACTTTCAATGCATATAATTCCGTGTAAAACTCTTCAACGGTTTTAAATATCTGGTCTCGATCCATAACAAGTTCGCCTCTACTACTCTACTATTTATTTCAGTTTTGTGAGTAGGGTCGGGTGTCTCAGATTGAACCAGGCAGCTACATTTAACCACTGTCTTATTTCAAAAATGTGACTTTGCCAAACCGTGCTAATATGACTTAAAGAAAGGTATTTGCGTTCCCTTTCTGCACAGTAGTTTGCAATAGCTTGCAAGGTTGTTGTGTGAGGAGCGATTTTGTAAAAATTTACTCTAAAAGTGAGTTTTTTCTGCATATTTCTTTCATTTTTCATTTTTTTGTTTAAATGATAGTTCTTTACTTCTATTAACACTGTTTTACATAGTAATCCAGCATTTAAATGTGCCATAATTCGTTTGTCTGTGAGATTATTTTCCCAGTAAAATTTTGATATTAGTTGTCGAAACAGGGTCTGTCCCACATTGAGCCACTTTTGGGTGGTTCACATTTAACCACAGTTCACTGTGTACACCCCAGTGAAAAAAGCCGTTTTAAGATAAAAAAAAAAGTGAAAAGAAAGGTCCGAAGAAAAAAAAGAATAAGAAGATTGACACAGATGAATCTAGTTCTGAGGAAGAACTTGGAATAGTACCAGAAGTTAGTGAGACTGAAATAAGTAACTACGTATGGATCTGAAGATGATGAATACATGCTTGTTTTGAGAGGAAATTTCGAGAAATTGACCCGTAAACCAGTTAAAGATGACTATGTCCTTGTAATTTTTGACGCAAAAAATGTTAAAGTTTAATAAGTGGACAAGATTATTGAAGTTGACATTACCAACTACGGAGTTTCATTCATGCAGCTAATTAACAAAGAAACTATGAAGTTTCAGATGCCTTTGGAGCCTGATTTGGCTAATGTCCAATTAAAGGATATTAAAATGATTCTGCCGCAGCCAAAAATTAATGGGACACAAGACCGGAACTCAACGTTTAACTTTCCAATACGTATTGCTCCCATAATAAACTTACGTTAGGTAGGTACGTTAATCTCAGCTGTGAATTCTGATTATTTTATTTGAGTAGGTAATTACTTTTCAAAAGTCAATGTTTTTAGCGCTTGAAGAGCTATTCTTTATTTTTCTTATTTCATTCCTGTATCTAAGCTTATAATTTTTATCGTTTCAGTTATTTGTACGATGATAGCAGTGTTTGAGTCTAATTTCGTTTCAATGCTTTAAGATTTTACATAATTATGACATTATTTTTTAAAAGTTTAATTTTGATATTATTATAATAAGTAAGTATTTGACTGATGCAATGGTCTAATTGAACCAATGTTGAGATATCTCTATGCTTCTTTGAATATAAAAATGTCCTGTGATTCAAATAAAGCATAAAGTAGGTATAGATTGTACAAAGATTTAATACATTTGTTATGACATAAAAACATGTTCTTCAGGTACAAATAAAGACTAACTACATTGTTAAACCAATTGTTTTATAGTAAAATAATAAAGATATAATACCCACATCCAGTTTTTAATTATATTATAAAGGAATTTGACTACAATGTAATCTTATAAATATAGTTAATAAGGTGGTTCATTGTGGAAAATACCCCGGTTAAATGTGCACCATGTGATTTGGTGGATGCATTAAACCAAATCTAGTTTTTCATAAATTCTTTTTTTGAACTGAAACCAAAAGGAATATAAGAAATAAAAGTTTGTGTATGTGTTTTTTAATAAATTCACTAACTATACACAACAAATTACAGGCACTGATTGAAAAACCTATACGCACTGTACGCACTGTAAAAAACACTACGAAGCTTTGAAATTAATCTGGTTCAATGTAAGACAACCGACCCTACGCAATTTTCTTCTGAAGACTTTAGGGCCTTTATTTTCTTTAATCGTTTTTGTTAATATTTTTGTGTTCTGTTTCTTTAAATCATGTTTTATATTCTTTCTAATAGTTTTATTAAGTGCTTCCAATTTCCTTTGTTCTATTGTATGGCTGTTTTTTAATTCTCTTCTTTGAGCTAGTAGGTTAAGAGTATGCGGTGTTAGTCGCTTTTGGTGTTTTTCCACCTAATTTTTTTTGTTGTTTCTGATACTATGTTGATTAGTGTGTCTTTCAGCGAGTCCACATCCACGTTTTTTTTTATCGAGGCCTTCAATGCGGTTGGAAAGTTTAAGTTGAAATTTCTTTTGGATAAAGTATTTTTTTCCTCTCTTTCGTACTTGCGATGTTGTGATTTTACTAAATTATGCCTCTCTTTTGTTAAGTTGAAAGTAAATGTAGCTCTTACCAAGCGGTGGTCGCTGCTGGTTTTAAGATACGTCTGTGATGTTGTTCTTATGTGGTGTAAGAATAAAGTCGATTTCATTCCTAGTCCGACCTTCTGGGCTTGCCCAAATCCTTTTTCTTGAGGAACGTTTTTTAAAGACGGTGTTCATTGCATAAATTTGATGATCATCAAAAAAATTAACAAGAGTTTGCCCTCGTGGATTTTGACTTCCTATTCCATAATTACCGACCGAGGATTCGTTTGACTGTGGAGGTCCAATTTCAGCGCTAAAATCCCCTATTAGGTACATGTATATAATAATACGGGTTCTCACGCTATGCTGACTCTATTTACTCATAAAAGACTTCAACTTCGTCATCAGGATGGTCTGATGTAGGGGCGTAGACTTGTATAACTTTAACGGCATATCTTTTGTTTAGAGTCAAGATGGCATAACAAGCTCGAGCAGAAATAGATTAAATCTGTTTAACATATGAAGATAGCCTTTTATTAATCAGGAATCCTAATTCCCGTAAAATGAATCTTCCAGTCCGCTTAGAAAAACAGGTGGCCAACTTGATAGTTTTAAGAGATCTTCTCATTTCCGTCTAACTTCGGCTAAACCGACTACATCCCATTTAAATTGATCCAGTTCTTCTAATAATTTGCAAAGTCTATCATCTGTACTCAAGGTCCTTGTATTAAACGTGGCCAGGGTCATAGTTTGGCAGCCGGGTCTCAGCCGGAGATTTTTCGCACTCTCTGCCCCGCCGGAACCGGAGGCGCTACCGTAACTCGAATTAGCGGGGTTGCCGGGGACTGAGGGCCGTACTATATTGGTACGGTTCATATTGAGAGGGTTATTAGTCATATAACACCACGCTGGACAGTGCGTCTTAGTGAGTTTTTTGTCAGAGCCTCGTTCGTTAGTCAGCAGAGTGCACCACGGGAAGGTGTGGTTGACTTGAGCATATAACAATACATATATAAACTTCAATATTAAACAAACACTGACACAACAGGCACTGTAAATAAGATATTTCTCATACTGGTAATATGGCCAAAGGGATGGGCATATTAACACGCCAGGTCAGAAATGTGGCATATTTCCCGATTAACGAATAGGATAAGAACTTAATTTACCTATAGTGGCCGATTGTTTTAATGGAAATAATGCTAATGATTGGCCTAGTAACTTCGAAAATAATCAAAAAATTACCCCGAACCCAGAGGAACGAAATTTTATTATTAATAGGTAACCAACTAGTAAGGTTGAATTATCATTATATCAAACTACATTTTATAATTTAATTAAGTTCTGCAAAGATAATGAACTATGCCTCAAATATTTTTTATTTAGCGCACTCACTTTAAGTTGTTGAAGTAATTGTTAACCGTAAGTTTGATTTTGTTCACTTGCAGTTTATTGACGAGCTTTGATGCTTCCAGATCGTCGTTCTCTTCACTGTCTTGTTCAGAGTTTTCAGTAGTCGGAGGCTCAGTCACTTCAGTGGTTGTAGGCTTAGGTGCTACAGTGGTTGAAGGCTTAGTCAAATCAGTGGAGGAAGGCTTAGGCGCTTCAGTCGCTGGAGGCTCAAGTGCTTCAGTAGTCGGAGGCTTAGTCACTTCAGTGGTTGGAGGCTTAGGTGCTACAGTGGTTGAAGGCTTAGTCACATCAGTGGAGGAAGGCTTAGGCGCTTCAGTCATCGGCGGCTCAGGCAGTACAGTAGTTGAAGGCTCAGGCACTTCAGTTGTTGGAAGCTTAGGCTCTATAGTTGTGGGAAGCTCAGATGCTTGAGTTGTAGAAGGCTCAGGTGTTTCAGTGGTTGGAGGTTTAAGTGGTTCAGTTGTGGGAGGATCAGCCATTTCAGTAGTCGGAATCAGGGTGGCTTCATTTTTCAGGCCCAGGCTTTTCAGTGACTTCGTCTTCTTCGTTTATGTTTTCAAAATGGAGGCTAGTGACATTGGTCAGCCAGCCGTGGAAAATTCCGAGTCGGATGAATCCTGAAATTGTTAAAGTAGACGCTTTTATTCATATATTCAGTTTTTTGTTATATTTGCAAATCCATAGCAAATCTAGAGTTTCCATTTTGATATATACATTTCTTACGTCATTTTATATTCCAATCTTGCATCAAGTTTGAGGCCATTAATAATGACATTTACTTCATCCAGAGCAGCTAGATGATCTAAGGCTACTGCCAATTTTTGATGTGTAAATAGCTAATGGCATAGTACGGGATTAACTTCGAACGTTGGCGTGGCAATCGAGTGGCCTGGAGACACGGAGAGGCGGGATAGGGATGGACGATTGGGTGGTTCTTATTGGTGTACTTATGCTGGCAACCACACTGCCAATGATGATAATTATCTAATGAATCTTTTCTTTTTAATGAAAATTTTAATCCAAAATGAAAACACTTCAGTAGGAATTGAACTTTGGTATTTCATTTTGGTTTCCGATCGGTCTCCCGCTAAGCCAATCATATTAACTAATATAAAAATGAAAATCATGCTGAAAAATGAAAATGACGAATGATGAATGCTGAATGAATTCTATTCTAACAAGTTCATCTGTCAGGCGTCCACCGATAGTTTTTTTTAATTTATCGCTTAGTTTAGCTCATTTTTTATCCTAGTCTTGTTCCTGCAACATGATTATTTTAATTTCAGTTCGTCTGGGCTCACCAGACTCCTTTTTAATAAACGAAAACAACAAGCAAATAACAAACTTTTGTTCTTTTCATCTAAACCAAGGAACATAAATATATATATATATATATATATATATTCGGGACATTTCCACACTAATTATCTAGCCCCAAACTAGGATACCCTGTGTGTGTATATAATATCCGTAAGAACAATATGTGTACTGTGATCCTAACAGACAGTTAACGACATAGCTAGCCAAGATAACAGAATATGAAGGGCATAATAGTTACTAATATGTTGGAGTAACGATAGTAAGTAAGAGTGTTAATGGTAAATCATAATTACCGCCGGGACGGCTGTAGCAGTTTACCCAGAGTCTTGCCGCGACTCCCACAAGCACTGGCACTCCGTCAAGGCCTAGATGCACCAGAGGACCCACCTTCATCACCCTGCAAACAAAATCCAATTATTCGTAACCCAAGGTCAGCCTGTATTCGTCCACAACTGGACAAAGGCCTCTTCCAGAGAACGCAAGAGAGCCCGGACTTTGCATTATCCAGCTTTTGTTAGCCACTGTTCACAAGTTCTTCCTTCACCTGGTTTGTGGTCATCCTACACTACGCTTACCAAGTCGCTTAAGTCGCTTAGGCTTTACGTTTGCTACAATTTTAAATATTTGCTTGTACTAGATGAGCCTCGCAGCTTTGCTAACGTGCGAACTTTGCCATCCCCGTTCACCATTTAAGGGAGTTGATATACTCTAAGGCACAGTACATAATATATTAGTCTTTACAGACACTAGTGTATCGCGGAGTAAACAGCCGATTTGACGCACGCGGTGCGGGGGCCGAGAGGCAGGGGTCTCAGCGTGGTTTTGAAAAGAACGCTACGAGTGAGTTTCGCGCATGAAGTATCTTCACGTAAACATACGAGAAAGACAGATTGTTTTCTGCAACTAGGATGCCAGTACCACAACTAGATTGGACCAAAGAGTATGGTAATATAAGTAGAGGTATATCAAGATTTGACTCTTTAGTCCAATCTTTTCGACCCACTATTGGGATCCAAAAAAAATATAACTTCATTTATTACCCGACTGCGGAGGGTTATGTGTTTGGGTTGTATACATACAACACAAAATATATCGTTTATAAATATATATACATCCATCTGGCAAAAAAAAACGTAAGATAAGAATAAACTAGAATAATATAGGCATAGTTTTACATTATCCTCCGCGGCTTTGCCCGCGTGGTCATTTTTCTCGGGAAAATGTAGTCTATGTATTTCAGAATCAAAGGGGGGGGGGGGGGGGGATTAAATGAGTGTAGAAATATGCGTAAAATCGAATTAAAAACTCTGGTTTTACTAATAAAAGATTCCTACAAATTTAAAAGGTTAGCTGTAAATTTTAGTCATGTACAAACAGACTTACTTACATACATACATACATACATACATACATACATACATACATACATACACACATACATACATACACACACACACACATACATACATACATACATACATACATACATACATACATACATACATACATACATACATACATACATACATACATACATACATACATACATACATACATACATACATACATACATACAAACATACATACATACATACATTCATTCCTGCATACATAGGTATTCTGATGAAATCATAACCCTCCTTTTTTGTTGCCGGGTAAAGACTCACAGGTGGCAACCATCGGTCTCCGAATGACATTAGACATCAAACTCGAAAACAATGCTTCGATACACTACTGTCTGTAAAGACTATATATGTACTGTGGTCTAAGGTTACTATTGCCCCGGGTGCGCTGCCGGGTTAAAATGTAGGCGCCTTGACACAGATTACTAAACAATTACTTTGGGGGAGTGACCGTGCGCGCGCCCTAGCCACTTGCAATGGGATATAGAGCTTTAATAACTAGCCTAAAAGCTAAAAAAATAATAATAGTTTGAAAAAACTAAAAAACACGCTTTATATAGAAAACCAAACTAAAAAATTGAAAATAAATTTTAATAGTGTAAAAGGAAAAATGTTTTATTTAAAAAGAATCGTGGGGTGCCTGGGTCAATATTTATAAATATTTCATTGACAGATATGAGAAGCACCCCACGCATTTTTTTAAATAAAACTTTTTTTTCTTATTTACACTATTAAAATTTATTTTCTATTTTTTAGTTTGGTTTTCCATATAAAGCGTGTTTTTTAGTTTTTTTAAACTATTATTTATATTCATCCAGGCACACCTACAACTCTTCGAGAGGAATCACTGCAGAAAGCGTCTCCAAGACAGGCGGCTTCGGGGGTAGGTGCTCCAGCCTCCAGGGATGGTAAAAAACATGCAGCACTTCCAGAAAGTTCAAAGTTCGAAACAAATGCTCTTAGCGCATTTCTAAGAGACAAAGTTTTTAGGAAAATCAAGCTATTTCTATATTTGTTTGTCCAAGGGCAGTATTAGTAACCAGCCATACCGGAGTTTACGATGGCAACAACAATATATGCCTTTAAAAAAGGCTCTTGAGATGGATGGCTTCGGTGGCCAATCAGAGGCGAGCGCGACATATGAAATTGTCTCTGTGTCACGACAGCTAATGCCATCTCTTCAGCTTAGGATGGAATCCGATAGAAATCAACGGAAGCGGGCGCTGCATTTACAAAGGTGGGAAACCTTTGTAAATAGTTTAATTATTTATCGTAATAATATGCGAATTAATATAGTACGAGCATTGACGCTTCACCATGCACCCCGCCTTCAATACTCCCCAATACTTTCAAAACAATTAGAAGATTTACAATTTAAACAATGTTGAGTTGAGTACATACATTTACAATAAGATGCAATATAATCTATACTATTTTCCGCATTGTTCTCATTTTAAATATCAAACTTAATTTTATCAAATTAGGTTTTATGCTTACATTTATGTAGGTAATATTAAGAGTTAAATATGATGATAACCATCATCATCATGTCAGCCTTTAGAAGTCCACTGCTGAACATAGGCCTCTCCCAAAGAGCGCCATGATGAGCACTCTTGTGCCACCTCCATCCACCGACTTCCTACAATGTCGTCGGTCCATCGTGTGGAGGGTCTTTCCACACTTCGCTTGCTTGTCGCTTGGTCGCCATTCGAGAACCTAACAATAATATAATTTATTGATTTGAATAAGAATAAGAATAAATTTATTGCTTAAAACTGTGTACATTGAGATCTTAAAATATAAATTTGTTTCAACAGTTTGTCCATTCCGGACGTACAATATAAAGTAAAGTATAACAGTTTATCATTACACTCGTACGTTAAACTAAATCTACACACATTATAGGTATACAGTAGACACAGAGTAAATTTATTAATATTTGCAGATCTAGTTGACATCAAAGAACTCATTTAAATTGTAATGGACTTTATTCAATAGCCATTCCTTGAGTTGATTTTTAAATTGAATGCCATTTATAGATTTTAAATGCGTTGGTAAATGATTGTAAATTCAGATGGCACTGACAAAGGAACTTTTGTAATACATTGTATTATTAATTCTAGGAATACAGATGTTAAACTTATATTTGTTGCGAAGATTATCGGCACGACTGGATTGTATGTTAAAGAAGTATTCAGCGTTATTTTTTACAAAAGTACAAATTAATAAGATGTAAATTCCTGTTAGGGTAAGAATTTTCTTATCCTTAAAATAGCTTCGAAGAGAATCTGTCCTTTTCAAATGAAATATACTTCTTATGCAACGTTTTTGCATAAAAAATGCAGTCACATCAACAGATTTGCCCCAGAAGATTATACAGTAGCTTAACTGAGGATATACATAACCATAGTAAGCATTTGTTGCAATGGCTTTGGATGCTATACAACTCAGCAATCTCTCCAATTTAAGTGGGAATCTAGCGTTACTCCTAAAAAGTTAGTTTAGTCAATCATTTTAATATTGTTGCCTTTGTTTTTGTGTATCAAGTTGCAAAGGAGCCATTTTTACATTTTTTAAATTGTATGAATTTAGTTTTTTCTATATTTACCGTAAGATTAATTGATTGAAGCCAATTTGTAACAGTTTCTAAAGTGTTTTTGACTTCTGTTTCTAAATTATAAGTTTCGTTATTTTGAGGAATGAAAATGGTGGTGTCGTCGGCAAACATGATGCATAGGTGTGTAGTGACAAGAGGTAATTCATTAACATATATTAGGAACAGCAATGGTCCAAGAATACTACCTTGTAGGACTCCTAAGGTAATATTTTGGAAGGCAGATTGTACTTGTTCCACAGTTTTGGTGTTTTTATTGTAAATTTCCAACAATGTTGACTGACTTTTATTACTAGTAAATTTAAGGTAAGATTCTAGTAAATTTAAGGGCATTCTACGTATCCCAATTGCTTCTAATTTGTTGAGTAAAATTTTATGAACTACACAATCGAATGCTTTTGAGAGATCTAATAATAAAGCAATATCTGTTATTTTATTGTTAACTTCCTCCCAAACTTTTTTTAACATTTTGAAAATAGCTAGTGATGTACTTTTCCCCTTACGGAAGCCGAATTGGTTGTTGTTGAGTAAATTATTCTGGTCTAGAAATGATATTATTCCATAAATAACCCTCTCAAATACTTTGGAGAAACTGGGTAATATGGCTATAGGTCTGTAGTTTCCTACGTCTTTTGTAGAGCCTTTTTTATGGAGAGGTTTCACTAATCCTTTTTTGAGGTCTTGAGGAAAACATCCAGTAGAATAAATTAAAGTTTTTTTTTTGGAGGCCGTTCTATGTTCAACACTAAAGCCCAAAATGTATTTTTGTAATTTTTGTCTGTCTGTCTGTCCGTCTGTCTGTACCTTGGCAGCGCAACACGCCGAAAATACTCACTGAATTCAAATGAAATTTGGTATGATTTGAGTTCATACTTCGAGGCTTTTCATCCCGAAAAATTAAAAAGTTCCTAAAATTATTTAAAAGAACACGTAGTACGCTGCAACTATTGGCCGGATATTGATGCTTTTTTTTTTTTTTTTTTAAAAGCGCTCCGCCGCAATGCGTGACGCAGAAGGCGCAGGCCAAGATATTGATGCAACTTGGCACAGACATAGTTTATAAGATGGGTGAAAATTACTTTTTGTCCCGAATAAATGAAGGGTTCCTGCGGGTTATGGGTCCAAATTCTGTACATTAAAGACATTGTGTTTTTTTTTTTGGAAAAAACTGTCTGTATCCTGGCCGCGCATCATGCCGCCGGAACTACTGGATGAATTCAAATGAAACTTGGTATGTTTTGAGTTCATACTACGAGGTAGGACATAGGATACTTTACATCCCGAAAAATTAATGGGTTTTCGCAGGATAGGGGTTAAAAATTATTTAAAAGAACACGTACCACGCTGAAACTAATGGACGGGTATTGATCGCACCGTCTTAAGTTATATGATAGGTTAAATTGAGGATACGTAAATTAAAGGGTTCCTGCAGGATAGGGGTGGAAAATTATTTAAAAGAACACGTAGCATCCTGAAACTATTAGATGAATGTTGATGCAACTTGGCACAGACATAGTTTATAAGATGGGTGAAAATTGTGGTTACTTTTTTCTGGAAAAAAATAAAGGGTTCCTCCGGGATATGGGTCCAAATTCTGTACCTTAAAGATATTGTGAAATTCTTTTTTTTTTTTTTTTTTGGAGTTTACTGTATGTTTCATTATAGAACACTAAGCTGTATGTTTTTTCATTTTTGTCTGTATGTCTGTCTGTCTGTATCTTGAACGCGCACCACGCCACCGGAACTACTGGATGTATTAAAATGAAACTTGGTATGATTTGAGTTCATACTACGAGGTAGGACATAGGATACTTTACATCCCGAAAAATTAATGGGTTCTCGCAGGATAGGGGTTGAAACTTATTTAAAGAACCACGCTGAAACTAATGGACAGGCTTTTGATGCATTTTGGCGCCGTCTTAATTTATATGATGGTTTCAAATTGAGGACACATTTCATCCCGAAAAATTAAAGGGCTTCTGCAGGATATGGGTCCAAAGTTACATTAATATTTAAGTAATAAATAATATTTTTTGGATGGTTTTCTATATTCGATACTGAAGCCAAAACTATTTGACATTTTATTTTGGTCTGTCTGTCTGTTTTTCCGTATTTTGACCGTCGCACAGAAACTACTGAATGAATTTAAATGAAATTAAAAAGGTATGATTTGAGTTCATAATACGAGGTAGGGCATTGGATACTTTTCATCCCAAAAAAATTAAAGGGTTCCCGAATATAGGGGTTGACAAATGATGCAAATTGACACAGTCGTATAATATCTTTACTTATAATAAAGCAATAGGTACGAAAAAGGCTGTAAAAAGAAAATAAATAAAAAAATGCTCTTGGGTGCTTAAAAAGGGTATTGAACACGAATATAATTATTATTTTAATCGTATCGTTCTGTCTGTTTGTCTGTATGTTTGTTTGTTCACTCATCACATAAAAACTACTGGACCGATTGTGATGCGGTTTTCATTGTTAGATAGCTTAGGGTTTGATTTAAAAAATGGTGTAATTGGTATCTCCATCTGGTGAGTTAGAAGCCGAGCAATTGATCAAAGTATTTTTGACGGCTAAAGAAATTTTGATCAAATGTTGGTATATTGGTCCTGGATTATCACATTATGATACTTTGAACCTAAAGAAAAGACCACGCGTGCGAAGCCGCGGGTACAACTAGTAAATCAATAAGAAGGAAAAAGTATGTACATTGAAGATAATTAAGAAAAAAATGGTCTAGGGTGCTTAAAACAAGATACTGAACAAGAATAGAACATTTTTAAAATTAGTGTCTGTCTGTTTGTTTGTTAGTAGTTTGTTTTGGTTAGTTTGTATTTGTTGTTAGTTTGTCTGTATGTTTGTTCGCGCATCACGTTAAAACTTCAAGACCGATTGCGATGTAATTTTCACTGTTGGATAGCTTAGGGTTTGACTACTTAGTATCTTAATCCAATGATTACATGCCGAGCAATTGATTTAACCCTTTTTGACGGCTGAAGGAATTTTGATCAAATTTTGGTATATTGGTATTTTAGGTCCTGGAATAGCACATAGAGTACTTTTAACCAAGAGAAATGACTACGCGTGTGAAGCCACCGGCACAGCTATTATTTTATAAATTCTCATAATCTCATTCAACTACACGAAAACATACCAATGAAATTATGATACCGACTGTGAATGCAAGAATTATGCAACTTAAGTGGGTAGGATAGAAAATTCTCATGAGATGAATTTGATGTAATTCGTACTAAATAGTATGTACTTTATGAAAAGGTTATGTACTAAGACTTATGTACTTAATAGATCATTTCCTGTACTAAAATGATGAACTTTAGAAGCAACAATGTATTAATAATGACGCACTCAATAGATTATTTCCTGTACTTAGATTATGTACTTTTACAAAGAAATGTAGGTATACTTATAATTATGTACCTACTCAATATTGTTTTAAATGGACAAATCCATCTCGTACGTAGGACCATAAGTAATGACGAGATAGGGAAATAATCTGAACCTTTGAATGTACTTGCGTACTGTTATGCCAGAAAAAACTATTTGAAATACATATGGAAAACACGTTGTAACTCAAAATGCAGTAAATTAATTATGCCCACTCACCACGCACACCTGCAACTCTTTGAGAGGAATCACTGCATAAAGCGTCTCCAAGACAGATGGCGTCGGGGGTAGGTGATCCAGCCTCCAGTGATAGTAAAAAACAGAAACACTTCCAGAAAGTTCAAAGTTCGACACAGACGCTTTCACTGCATTTATATGAGACAAAGTTTTAGGAAAATCAAGATTTTTCTATATTTAAACGTCCGATGGCAGTATTAGTAACTACCTATGCCGGAGTTCACAACGGCAACATCAATATATGCCTTTGAAAGAAGCCTCTTGAGAAAGATGGCTTCGCTGGCCAATCACAAGCGAGCGTGACGTATGAAATTGTTTCTGTATCGCGACAGCTAACGCCATCTCTTCAGCTTAGGGTGGAACCCGATTTAAATCAATGGAAGCGGGTGCTGCATTTACAAAGGTTTCCCATAGTTTAATTATATATCGTTATAATATGCGAATTATTATGAGGTATAGTATTGACGGTTCACCAAGTAGTACCTACGTACATAGTTCTTTTTTGCCATGTATGTGGTAGACTGTAGTGACCGAACTCTCCATAGTATTTAGTTAATCCCACGTTGATTATAATAAGATAGCAGTAACTATTTTTTTGTGATAAAGAAAACGGCAAAACTATGGGGGGAAAATTGTAAAGCGCATGTATACCTGTTCAGTGTGGGCAACCTGGCGCTGACCACTTCTGATCTATTAACGCAGGTTCTTTATAGTAGCAAATAATCTCACTGGTTAACAAAATATACACTACTTATTAAACTCTAGTTAAAAGCCATATATTACCAAATTACAATCTGTTATCTTGCCACCCGCTCTCCATTTTTGACACTTGATCGCCATATCGCCAGACCTAATATTCCCATAAAAGTGTATATTTTAAAAATTTAAACTGACAAATTACTAACCACCTTTTATTAACCTGTAAAAATTTATACTGACAAATTACTAACCACCTTTTATTAACCTGTAAAAATTTAAACTGACAAATTACTAACCACCTTTTATTAACCTGTAAAAATTTATACTGACAAATTACTAACCACCTTTTATTAACCTGTAAAAATTTATACTGACAAATTACTAACCACCTTTTATTAACCTGTAAAAATTTATACTGACAAATTACTAACCACCTTTTATTAACCTGTAAAAATTTAAACTGACAAATTACTAACCACCTTTTATTAACCTGTAAAAATTTATACTGACAAATTACTAACCACCTTTTAATAACCTGTAAAAATTCATACTGACAAATTACTAACCACCTTTTATTAACCTGTAAAAATTTATACTGACAAATTACTAACCACCTTTTATTAACCTGTAAAAATTTAAACTGACAAATTACTAACCACCTTTTATTAACCTGTAAAAATTTATACTGACAAATTACTAACCACCTTTTATTAACCTGTAAAAATTGATTATCATATTAAATAACGCTAACATTAATGCGGGAGACAACACTCGCCCTTCTCGACGTTGAAACCCGCTCCTTCAGTCTTCTCGTGACCACGATCAATGCAACTTGATAGAAACGTCGTAAAAATTAAGTTTTCAGCGCGATTATGTCCCATTTAAATATTTCACTAAGTATTTTTGAGTTTATCCATTACACACAAACAAACAAACATAAAAAAATACAAGAAATCAAATCTTTTCTCTTGCTTTGCCGTAGTCGGGTCAAATGGGGGAATTGCTTTAACATTTACTTAACAAAATAGTGTAATCGAATCTACAGCTAAACCGCTCGGGTCCCTATACGATAATGAATACAAATGTATTTCCAAAAAAAATAACTGCATTTTCAAAATTTTCTTCTGTAAACAAACACTATAAAGTATTAAATAATTACATTTGAACCACACTATCACCATTTGGAAACTAAAAGTTAGAAAGAGTTTTTGAAGTCGTTGCCAAACCGAGCACAAAATTTTAATAAGGTTGAGCTTATCTAAAAATATTATGTTTTAAATGGCTTAGTGTGCCAATTTAAAGTTTAATAAGGTAATTAATTATTAATTTGAAATTTAACACAGTATATTATTTGCCCCACACTTTTGCCTACCTTCACAAAATTTTCCTTTCTTGTTTTAAGTACATGCAAAGATCATGTACATGTAACGCATTTTGAAGAAATTGGAAGGGCGAAGCTTATTTTCGTTTATTACTTAAGGACCACTCAAATCCATCTGGGTTAAGTTCTTTTGGCATACGTTAAGAAAAATTCGAAAGCTGCATAATGAGATTTTTCGAATGTTTTGTCTCTATTTGTTGGTGAGAGATAATACATGGAGTAATGAATTCGATTATTATATTTGTGGCAAGTTAAAAAGCAATAATGACACTGTCGCTGATAAAGAAGCACCCTACGTTCTTTTTGTACGTTTAAATAGTGACGTATCTCGCGCATCAAATCGTTCTGCCAAAATACAGGATATTTATTTTCTACCTTTGGTGGGTTCGATTCCCGGCTTTGGCAAATGACTTTAAAAACTCCTTGAATGCAGTAATTTTGTTTCTAAAAATAAGGAATGGTTTCCTTTGAGTAAAATTTGATAACTTCAATATATAAGGTACTTTCCCTCCGGGAGGCATTGGTTTGGTCCATCCTGTCTTTTTTTTAATATATATAAATATAGCTTATGTTACTCGGGGGGATGTAAGGATTCTAACGATACAAAGTACGTCTAAATCTGTTCAGGCATTTAAATGTTATGGTGGAATAAATACACTCACATACATTCAAAACATGCATAAAAATATATATACAAACATACATACGAACATACATACAAACATACATACGAACATACATACAAACATACATACGAACATACATACAAACATACATGAATGCTAAAAACATAACACTCCCTTTTTGGACAGTCGTGTAAAAAGGACCTAACTTACCAACCTTTGAAAAAAACATGCCTACAATACGTGAGTCTAATAACATAAGTTATGAGACATTTAAAATCAGATTAGATTACCAAATTATATTTTACTTAGATAAAGATCCTGCGTAGGTAGCACTGATTTCCAGCCCAAAGTAATTATTAATCTGCAGTTGAGATCTACATATGCACACATTTTAATATATGAAAATTCGAGGGGATCCTGTGTTTGTTTATTTTATAGTTATTTTTAGGATTTCGTAGTCTAACAAGGAACCCTTATAGTTTCGTCATGTCCATCTGTCTGTCAATTTTCCATTTTTCCGTCTGTCCGTTCATCTGTAGGATTGCCATTTGACAAATATATTATGTACTAGCTTTCCGCCAGCGACTTCATAATTTTTGCTATTTTTACTTGAAAAGAGGAAGATGAAATAAAAAATTATACCCCATAGTCTCGTTAAATATCTATTTCTAAATTTTCAATGAGGTTTCCTTGACAGTTATTTTTTATTTGGATCCCTCTAAGAAAATAAATTTGTCTCAAAAGTGGTTTCCCTCCATTTTATTAGTAACTCGTATAGTACAGTTTATTTTTTTTAACTAGAGCCCCTAGCGCTTAATACGAATTTACTAACAAAATTATAACGGCTATCTGGAATGTATTAGTTTACAAGATTATAGAACAATTTTACGTAATTTCACGTAAAAACTGCTGAACCGATTGCCATGCGGTTTTAATAAAATCGGTTAGCTTAGGATCCTGGCTAAGCAGGCTAACTAGTTATTTGTTCTGTGTCCTGGCTACGGACTTAAAAAAAAATATAATGCTTGTCTGACCGCACTTGGGCCAGTTTTTTCTCATATAAAAACGAAATTTGCCTGTGCTGTGACATGCAGTAGTTAGATATCTAGCCAAGCTATCAATATAGGTAACTAGCGATTCTTCCGCTTCAAAGGTGTAGGTACTTGCGACCCGGAAAACTTATTTCCATAACGTGATAGCTGGATTTCCATTCACGATAATATAAAATTGTGTCCTACTCAAAATGCACAGTTGACTACTTTATACAACGAATTGACCCCACTATATCGCTACTATGAAAATGACAATCTTTCCACCTTATAAGTCAGATAATGATGTGTTACCATAAGATTTATTTGAGCCAATTAAGTATATAAAAATATACGTATTTAACATAGAATGATATAAAAGACCGATATACTTACATAATGAAAATATACGTATTTAACATAGAATGATATAAAAGACCGATATACTTACTTAATAAAAATATACGTATTTAACATAGAATGATATAAAAGACCGATATACTTACTTAATAAAAATATACGTATTTAAAAAGAAAAGCAAAGGCTTTTTCAATGAAAGTAACTTTGTTTGTTTTATTTTTTAATGCTTTGTCACTTTTTAAGTTTTAATCTTATTTTTTAATTGCATATTCTCTTTTTACGTTTTTAAGTTGTTTTTTTTATTGATTTTTCATCGGTTTGTGAGCTACCCTGAAAGTTTTAGCCGGATAGCTAATCGGGAAGTGCTCGATGTTTGAATTGCAAGATTCGAGGACAAACAGAAATACATAGATACATGCATACAATGAAGTTTTTAAAAAACCTCCAATCTTTGTCAAAATTTGAAGTTATTCCTCAATTTTTTTTTACTAAAATTACAATACAAGTTTAGTGCCTTACGAAAGGGTCACTTCTGGACTACTAAAATACAAAAATACAACTAAATACTATTGTTAGTTTGGTCTAAATTACTAACTTTGTGGTGAAAAAAGTGGAGTTTTGTCAAAAAATAGGAATAACTCCGAAAATATAAAAAAACGCGTAACATACATGAGGGGGGGGGGGGGGGGACCCGGTAACCGGGCTATTAGGCTCCTGGGGAACTCCAATAACCCTATTGGAGTTCCCCAGGGGCCCCCTGGAGGTGCTCTACCTCGGGACCTCCGCTTATCACTACTTCCTGAGACAGCCTGTATCTCAAAATAATGTGTGATTCAGATACACCCATCCATACTCATATTGCACATTAATAATATAAGTAGGTCAGATCTGTTATTAAAATGTTGTTACTGCGTAGTGCCAAGAACGCAGGGAACAGGCACCCGTCAGTATGCCTTTCCCGACACCGGAACCATCAGCCGGAAGATATTCTGCTGTTCTAGTGGCTCATAGCCGTAAGAAGTTAAGAAAACAGAATATACAATTGACCGAGCGAGTGCAAAGCGCGAGCGAAGCGTCTCCGTTTCAGCTTGGGCAAAAATGCTATCGTATGTCCTTCCGGATGTCAGTCTGCATCTCTGTTGTCCTCTACAGGTCGCATTTCTAAACCAATCTAGACGAAACTTGGTTTACAGATTAAACGAATTTTTAGAATTTATTGTTGTCAGGGATTTTTGATTGGGGGGGTACTTCCCCAAAAAGAGGCAAAAGGGGGCTACTAAATATATCCGCCTTATTAGATCCGATTTCGATTGTAATTATTTTTATTTGAATGGTAGTAACTTTAAATTGGTCTCATAAAAATTTGGTGAAGATCTAATGAGGATCTTCGGCATGATGAGCAGAATAATGCAGTAAATTTCTCACTTTTAGGTTTCAACCAGTGGAATCAGCCCTTTGCCCACTAGGGAGGGATTGATGGAGCACCTTGGTTATTAATGTTAGTTGTACAATAAGGTAACTAGATGGCGCTACTGTACGCCGTTAGATAGTTTGCAATAAAGTTTATACGCGCGAGGTCTACAGCTCACAGACCCACTAGTAGTATAAGTGGTAAGAATCTAAAGCAAGCAGGTATGCTATCGGGTTATGCGCGGGCGCAGACACGCGCAAAAGCAACTGGGTAATTTAGATAGTAAACGCCTATAAATCATTTTACCAAGCTTGCAACTGACATTGGTAGCAAAAATGTTTTGGACAACAGGCTTAGTAATAGTGGCCTTGCTTTTAAGCCAGGTAAGAGTTTTTTTTTATTTTATTAAAATATATAACATATCAATAGTTACTCGTTGTATAAAACAAAGTCACTTCCGGCCGTCTGTCCGTCTGTAAAGCTTAATCTTTTAAACTACGCAACGGATTTTAATGCGGTTTTCATCAATAGATAGAGTGATTCCAGAAGAAGTCCCACGTACAGTGTGATAGTGTTTAGTGGCCTGTGGTGTCAGAGTTTGTCAAGCCGCCCAAGGGCCTCTGACATGGCTTTACGACTGCTATTAATCAATAACAGCCGGGACCGAGAGCTTAACGTGCCTTTCGAAACACGGATCGATGAAAAACCGCACATAACTTAGAAAAGTCATTAGTGCGGGGCCTAGGATCGAAACTGGTATCGTTGGATTCTAAGTTGCACTAAAGAACCATTAGGCTACCATCGTTTGGAGTGCTTCGTGTTAATTTGTGGCAATATGACGGTAAATGTTCAAGATGTCAGAAAAAAACAAAACATATTCATAAAACAAAGTCACTTCCCGCCGTCTGTCTGTCTAAACACTAAACTACGCAACGGATTTTAATGCGAATTTCATCAATAGATAGTAGAGCAAGATTTACACGTATAGTTTGATATTTTTTTGTGTTCATTTGTTGAAATATGACGATCGACTGAGAGCTTTTTGAATTTGGAACTTTAAAGTTTTAAAGAAAACTTGCATAGCCACTTGAGGATTAAAAAGCGGTTATAACCGGTATATAATACGGGCAATCTGACTTGTAAAATTATTCGAAAATCGAACTGGCCACATTAGGAGACGACAAAAAAGAAGGCTCGATATCCCCGTACCTCTTATATGGTCTGTGAGCACGTTTGAAAAGAAAGTGAAACCAAAGACGGTATTTGGTGTGACTTTAACAGTTCCGTATTTTAGGTATCGTCAAACTATTATTCCCCGAAGCGGAGTGAAGGTCGAGTGTGCGAGAACTACATTTTTCACCTCTTTTTTTTCTAAATTGCTCCTGTGCGAGGCTGGGGTGGTCGCTAGTATTTATATTTATATAGGTATCATTTATAGGAATCCGCACGTGACTGTACCTATGCCTTTCATAAGGATACAATACAATATAGTACCAAAGCTTACGACCAAAACCATGTCTCATCTTTTACGGCCAAAACTGAATAAAATCGTTAGATATATTAGATGACCCGACTAACTGGGCAGTAGCCGTTCATTAGCAGCTGCGTCAATTTCAGATAAGTCAAAAAATTACTGTCGTTATTGTAATCACGTCTGATATTGCTATTCAGACATTTTGTGCGTAGCATTTGGCCTGAGTGCATTTTCGAAAATTCAACGACATTTCGAATACTGTAAGCTAATTAAATTATTTTTCATATCACCTGCTCTTCAATGTCCGGTTACATAACACAACCTCAACGTAAAGGAAGTCATTATATCACGAGAAAGATAATGAAACTCCCGAGGGATATAATGTGATTTGAATTTGGAACGTTAAATACGTATGATGAGCTTAGTTACGAACATTGTAAAGAAAAAAGGTGCGATTGTAAATAAATGTTACAAGAGACGAAGATTGGTGTTAGTTTAACAGTTCCATATTTTATAATTTTTAAGTTGACATAAAAATGTAGTGATGTGACTAAATGGTACTAAAATCGATTTATTGGGACCCCTTCAAAATCGATTATGCAAAAATCGATTAAAAATAATTGATTTATTTAAAAACAGTAATCGGTCAAAAATTAATGTCATTTTAAAAATAATAATCGATTATTTTTATAATCGTTTATTTTCACATCCCTACAATAATGTCGTCTAGCGATAGTGATTTGACTCCGGAGTTTAAAATGGTGTTCTGTATTTTACTAGTTAGGCCCTTTTATTTGATACCCATAGTGAGGGGTTTGAAAAATATATGTAATCCGCCATTTTGTGGCGGTGGCCATCTTGGATTTACAATAATACTGAATATACATAATTGTATTGTTAGCAGAAATAAAGGCGTGTACCAAATTTCAAATCAATCAGTCATAAAAGGGGTATAATTTCGATTACTAGATTTGACCAAAACGATCAAAAAACAAACAGGTCAAGCTAAACAAAACCGTTTAATAAAAAAATAGGTACATTTTCTAAACGGGCTCGGGTGCTGTCATTTTTCTGAAACATGGTTTTACGAGTGAGAGTATCGATAAGTTTAGTCTGATTAGTAAGGTGCTGCACAAAATTTTTGCGATATCAATATTGTCTCGCTCGCTATTTTATCACGTCCAACAGTTATCTGGGTGGTACTGCATTTGTTATGGACAGGCGTACTTTCACAAAAAACCCGACTTCGAACAAAACTAAAAAGAGGCAAAAAATTAATATAACTAACTTTAAATCGTTATAGATCCTAAATGGTCTTTCTAAATGAAAAATGATAAAAGAAACCGTTGGTCTTTTTTTTTCTTTTTTGCAATTTGGCATCTGGTTATCGCTATATTGAATTTTTCTTACTGTCACAAGCAAGATTAAGACAAATCATCAAGTCGGTTCACGCGTTTGGTCTTTATTCCACATAGGAAAAGGCATGCATCGTTATAGATCATAAATGGTCGTTTGAAATGAAAAATGATACTAGAAACCGAAAAATGATTTTCAAATACATATTCGATGATACCCGCTTATCATATTTCATAGACTTTTTTTATATATTTACACGACTGCCCAAACAAGGAGCGTAATGTTTTTTAGGATTTATTCATTTATGTGAGTTTTTTTTTGTTCCCCCATAACTTTTAAATGCCTGAATAGATTTGGATGTATGGGGTATCGTTAGAATCGTTACATCCGAGTGAGATAGTTGTTTTTTTAAAGTTCCTTTTTTGCCTGGCAGTCATGTTTTTTCTGTTACTTTGATGATGTACTTGTTCACAATATGTCATCTGGTTGCAGTAGTTGCTTGTGCAGCTGCATAGTACTACTAACTAAAATTGGTGAATGAGCCCAGTCTCCCGATCCTACATACCTACCTCCTTCCCTCCTTACTAAATACTGCTTTTATCTATCACGCGCATTTCGAACTAACACTGCTACATCTTATGTGAAGTAATTATTGTGATAATAAAATATCACGTGATGTGAATGTGTACGTTAAGAAGATGCGATACCGAACACTGTTTCCGTTGTTGACTTCTTTGAGATTTGCCACTCGTGAGATTATTGGGTACATTTTTGATAGAATTTACGTTCCGGGGCAAACCTCTTTCCACCCCTTAAATTGTAGCAAAATGTTTTGTTATTGTTATATTTTAAATATATATTTGTATGTATATTATAATAATATATTATTAATCATAAAATAGTTTTTAGCATTATTAGAAATTTTATTTACTGTTTCCTTCTAGTATTTTTATATCATAGTGCACCCCATCCTTCACGCTTGCAACAATTCCTCTCCATCCAAAGGTTGCCTGGAAGAGATGGCTTTTAGTGATAAGGCCGCCCGTAGTAACACTTCTTCTACTATTGTTTCTTCATTTTTGTTATTTTTGTTTGTGGTGTGTACAATAAAGAATTTATTTATCTATCTATCTATGTTCATTAAAGTTTTTGGATTCTGAAAAATAAGTCAATAGTTTCAGCGCAAAAATTTGTCTGATTCAGGTGCTTGTGATTTTAAGGTGATTTTAATAACTGGCAAAAATAAGATGTTTAAGCCTAGTAAATAATTACATGAAAAAAAAACCCACTGAAATCAGAAAATATTAGGGGGTAGAAATGAGGTTTGTCTTTTTGTATGGACTATGAGGTGGTTTTGTTTGTTTGTTTGTCGTACGAGGTATTGCTGGCCTCTGATGTCAGAGTTTGTCAAGCTGCCCGAGGGCCTCTGACATGCTATTAATCAATAACAGCCGGAACCGACAGCTTAACGTGCCCTCCGAAGCACGGAGCGATGGGAAACCGCACTTAACTTAGAAAAGTCATTGGTGCGGTTCCTAGGATTGAGCCCGGTATCCTTGGATTCTAAGTTGCACTATAGAACCAATATATAAAGTGAAACGTTGTCTGTTTGTTTGTTTGGGGAGCTTTCACGCCAAAACTTCTGATCCGATTTCGATGAAACTTTGTAAATAGGTACTGTACAATATAGGAACCAACATAGAATACTTTTTATCTCGGAAAATTGAAAATTTTCACGGGAAAACTGGAAATATCGATTACTCGCTGTAAGGAAAGATTTCCATGGAAAATAAATAATAACAAGTCTGTCAAAAAGAAACTAGAGCGTTGATGCTATACTTTTGCACTGGTTTTTAATATCCTAAAAGAACATAGGATGCTTTCTTCGCGATAAACTGTAGTCCGCACGGACGCAGTCGCGGACGAAAACTAAAATAATATTTATAACTTGACAGGTGCCAGCAGGGCTCGCGAAGCCAGGAATCTTCGTAGAAGAAGAGATCATTGAAGGTATGCAGACTCATTGTATTTTTTTCACTTCAGTTAAGTTAATGAGAATTGAGATTGAGCACAATTAATCGCTCACATGTCCCGCTCATACTTTTCATTCATTAATCTATTTTTAAAGTAAGCTTCCTGTGTCCAACTTGCAATACTCGTGTTAGGTAATTTTTGGCTTGTCATTATACATATATGAAAATGTAATGTATGTTCGAAAGAATATCAATACCTTTGTTAAAAATAGGGATGTTCATAATTTTAATACTAGAAATAAAAATAAACTGAAAGTGTCTGGATTTCGGTTAAAAAAAGTTAGTAGTTCATATATGGGGAACTGTATAAGCTTGTTTAATAAGTTTACTGACGGCATTGATCAATCATCAATACATAGGTTCAAAAGCTTTGTTAAAGTAAATCTCATTAAGAAAACAAATTAAAAAGATTATATTAATGACAAAAATGCATGTCCTGATGTCTCCAAGCTCCATGATAATAATAAGTGAACATGTTTAATTTAAGTAAATAATATTTTCAAAGTTCTTTGTGAGATGTGTCATGAGATCATGACATGATGTCACGTTGTTTTATACAATATAATTATTTACAAATTTTACTTTATTTTTCCCATTTTAATTGTTTGATGATAATTGTTTTATTATAATTTATGACATCTGAAAAAATTATAAAGCATTAATAAGTATGGAAAAAATTAAATCCCCATAGAGTTTCTTGGTGCTCTCTTCTCTAACGGGCACATTAAAGGGAAATTTCCTTTTCAAACTCAAAGCATATTTAGTTTACCTAAATTTTATTGATTTGATCATTTTATAATATGTCATGTATTTCTTCTTGTAAGGATGTTAATTTTGACATGTTATAGTGCTAATATTTTGCCTGTTTACAATAAATTCTTTAACTTTGACTTTGATGAGATAATACTTAATACCCTAAGAATTCAATGATAAACAAAGCAATGCAATTATTGTTTTGTTGCATTGGTTTTATTTTTATGGAGTAGTTTTATTTATAACTAGTTGATGCCCGCGGCTTCACATTCGTGATCATTTATGTAGGTTAAAAGTACTCTTTGTGCTATTCCAGGACCTAAAATACCAATAAACCAACATATGATCAAAATTCCATCAGCCGTCAAAAATATTTTTATCGATTGCTCGGCTTCTGCTGATATGATTGAGATACCATGTACCCCAGATTTTAAGTCAAACCCTAAACTATCTAACAGTGAAAACCAATAAAGCAACGGCGGGAAGTGTTTTGGGTCCGGTCCTGTACCTACTATACACCTGTGATATTTCCGAATTAGAAAGCAACACCATTGGGACTTTTGCGGACGACACACTCATAATGGCTATAGGAAGTTCACACGCAGAAGCAACGGAGAAGGTTCAAGTGCCTGTCAATCATGTCCACGACTGGACAAAACAATGGAAGATTAAACTTAATAAGTCCAAATCTATACACATTGATTGACTTTAGCAACAAACAACACCAGTTTTCTCCAGTTTATGTCAATCATAAACTAATCCCGTACGAGAATACAGCTAAGTATCTCGGTATGACGCTTGATGCAAAGCTACGCTGGAAAGCTCACGTCAAGAAAAAAAAGAAGAACTAGAAATAAGATATAAAATATTGTATTGGCTACTTGGAAGACACTCTAAGCTGTCAATTCACAACAAACTGTTGTTACATAAGCAAGTCGTCTTTATAAAAAAGACGAAAATTTGTATGTATTTATGTAAGGGTGTATTCTTCACCCTTAGTGCACTCAGGACACTTCAAACTCAGGTTGAGTTATTTGTGAACAAGATGGACAGCTTGGAGATGTACAGTCTAAGCAAAATCTTACTTCTTCATGGGGGTTCCCGAAGATAAAAATGAAGACACTACAGTGGTCATAGCCAAGGAGGTTGTGCAGCGATTGAAGTTGTCTGACTTCAAGGTGACTGACATTAGCCGCTGTCATAGAATGGGCAGATTGTCGACTCCTGATAGGCCAAGACCCATTCTATTCAAACTCCGTGACATGTCACTTCGTGGTATGATATGGTCAACGAAGACTAACTTAGAGTTCGGGCATCACTATGTCTGAATTTTTGACAAAGACACGGCACGACACGTTCATGGCGGCGCGGCAACAATTTGGTGTCGCCAAATCGTGGACTCGCGATGGTTTCGTCTACGTGTTGGGGGCTGACGGCGTGAGGCATCGCGTTAGCTGTATTGAGGAGCTGGCTAAACTTGGTGTGTTGGCAGTGTCGGTGCCCACGGCTGTGGTCGCAGTTTCCAAGCAAGCTGCACCACCTGCCAAGGAGACGGTACCAGCCAAAATAAGACGAGCGGCCACCGCAAAGAAGTGATGAACTTTTCTGTTCAATTTTTTTTTATTTTTTTTTTACAATATCTTTAACCTCTTTTATTACCTATATCTCGCATTGCCCCTTTTCTCAGTCATTATATTACTTTTATTTATACCTATATATATATATTTTGTAAATTCTTAATATAAATATCGAATATTGTTTTGCACTCAGAATCAGCTGTTTGTTTAGCTGATTGCACCACAGAACTTAAGTTAGGGGAGATACGGTTTGAACAAACCTGTATCTGTCAAACAAATATGTCATGTTGTTTCAAATGGCGCACGCCAGTTAGCGTAATTCTTAATCTTTGAACGGCGCGCGGTAGATAATTTCTCCTGGTCACTTGTTAGTGTTACTTTTTATTTTTCATTGGCAAATAATGCGTTTACTAGAAAATAATGGTCTTATATTTTTGATTGTATTTCACTTTATTTAAGTTTGGTTACCTTATTGTCTTACGTAGTATTATCTTCTCTTTGCTTTCTCTTTTTTGTACCTTATTGTCTTACGTAGTATTACATATTGCAGTAGTTGTGTATATTGTGTAGTTTATATTTTTTATGTATTCTCTTCAGGAAAAATCGGCAGGGTAAAGAATAATTTTAGTTAATCTAATAATTTTAGCTAATAAGTATTATAGTTATATTAAATTTTATTATTTTATTATTATTTTTTAATTTTTTTTTTAATTTTTATAGTTATATTAAATTTTATATATATATGCATAATGTTAAACTTATATAATAACAGTGACGATAGTGACAATTATTTATCTATCTCATCTTTTAGTGGTTGTAGTAGCAGCGAAATAGTTTCCTTAGCATCCCTTCTCTCTCTGAAACTTTAGAAACCCATTTTTCTGATGTACCTAGAAATTTTAATGTCATTCATATAAATGCGCAGAGCATTCCGGCTCATTTCTCAGATATGCAGGCGTCTTTCGACATCAATAATATTCACGCTATATTAGTCTCCGAATTTTGGCTTAAACCGTCTCTTCCTTATATTTCCTATACTTTGCCTGGCTTTAACCTCATTCGTAATGATCAGACGGGTAGTGGTGGTGGGGGTGTAGCTATTTATTTCCGTGCACACATTCCTTTCTCTGTAATTAGCTCATCCGCACAACCACCACAGAACAACACTGGGGAACATCTTTTTATTGAAGTCCTTCTCTCGCACTCTCAAATTCTTCTGGGAGTCTATTATAGCCATTCTTTACGCAATAACTTCTTCTCTTCTTTTGAAAAGATCTTAGAAGATCTCACCCCTTCTTTTAGTCACACAATAATTATGTGTGACTTTAACACTTGTCTTTTAAAACGTGATCATCGTACTTCTTTATTCGAATCAGTAATTCAGTCTAGCAACATGCATATTCTCCCCCTTAATGCAACTCATCATTTTCCTAATTCATCTCCCTCTCTTCTTGATTTTATTCTGGTATCTTCCATACAACATGTTGTTAAACACGGTCAGTGTTCGGCCGATGCTTTCTCATATCATGATTTAACTTTCTTATCATACAAAATTCGTCCTCCTAAACCTAAGCCAACTATCATTCTGCAGTGCAATTTTAGTGGTATGAATCGTGACGCCTTTATCAATGATGCCAAAAGCATAGATTGGTCACTCGTGACATGTATTGGTACAATTGATGAACAGTAAATATCTGTATTTAACTCCCTAATAACTCAGTTGTATAATGTTCATGCCCCTATTAGGGCCATCAAAATCAAACACGTACCAGCGCCTTGGCTCACTGGCGAAATTAAATCGCTCAAAAATAAAAAGGCAGCTGCCAAAACGAGATATAAGATTCGACCAACTGACATCAATAAGTCAAAGTACATTAAACTCCGAAATCGCTGCAACGTGGTGTGTAGGGATACTCAAAGACGCCATATTTATGAATCTGTTCAAGATGTGGATCCAGTTAAAGTTTAGAAATTCCTCAGGTCATTAGGAGTTGGTAAATCTCGACAAGAAACTATTCCGACAAATCTAAACATTGATTCTCTTTATCAACACTTTTCTGCATCGTCCAATATTGATGACTCTGCTAAAACTCATACTTTAAATTAGCTTTCTAAAGTAATACCTCCTGACCTCTCACCTTTTATCTTCTGTCAATTTACTACTTGTGATGTTAAGAAGAGTATGCTTTCCATTACATCTCTGCTGTTGGAGTTGACTGCATTAGTCGTAAAATGTTGATGTCTATCCTTGACTATATCCTTCCTGCCCTTTGCTATATTTTAAATTTTTCAATCTCCAATGGTGCTTTTCCTTCCTTGTGGAAGGAAGCTCAAATTCTTCCTATTCCTAAAAAAACAATCCAAAGTCCTTTTCTGAATACCGTCCTATATCTATCCTTCCTTTTCTCTATCAAAAGTCCTAGAGCATCTGGTTCATAACCAGATCAGCTCGTTCCTCATCAGAAATGACCTGTTGAATCATTTTCAGTCTGGTTTTCGTCCAGGACACAGCACGGTTACTGCTCTTATCAAAGTCACTGACGATATACGTTTAGGGATAGAGAACGGTCAGTTTACTGTGTTGACGCTCCTGGATTTCAGTAAAGCTTTCAATACTGTGGATTTCGATATACTACTCGCTATCCTACGCTCACTTAACATATCTCCAATGGTAATTGGTTTCATAGTTACCTTTATGGTTGCCGACAGCGGATTCCCAAATCTCGGCATTTGATACAACTTTATCTTGGAATGCTCAATTAGCTGCCACTAGCCGTAAAATATTTGCATCCGCCGGTTCCTTACGTCGGCTACGCAAATTTTTACCTACTACGACTAAAATTGCGCTCGCACAATCTCTCTTGCTTCCTATTCTCGATTACGCTGACGCCAGCTATCATGACCTAACTGAGGACCAGCTAAATAAACTTGAGCGCCTCCAAAACTTTTGTATCAGGTTCATATTTGGCCTACGTAAATATGACCATGTTTCTGAATATCGCGCTAAGCTCAAGTGGCTTCCCATTCGTCGTCGCCGGAATGCTCATATATTGTCCCTCCTTTACAGAGTTCTGTTCAAACACTCTTCCCCGCGCTACCTTCAGGAACGTTTTGACTTCCTCCATACATCCAGCAATAGTAGACTAAGGTCATCAGAGAATCTTATCTTGACGATACCTACCCACAGAACTAATTTCTATGATTGGTCCTTTTCAGTTGAAGCTGTTCGATTGTGGAATGCCCTACCTGTAGATATAAGACGCACACCTTCACTCAACGTCTTTCAACATCATGTTCAAATATTTTATTTATTGCACTAGCTGAGCTGCTATGTCTCAGTTTCTGTTATTGTTATTTGTGTAGGTATATTTATATATATATGTATTTATTGATATTTGTAAGTATGTTTATTATTTTTTGTATATTGCATTACATTTATATATTTTATTGGTTATTCATTTATTTACTGATAATTACCCTCCCTTACCTATTATTCCTCTCCGTGCACGGTTGTCTGGAAGAGATCGCTCTGAGCGATAAGACCACCCCTTGTGAAACTCATTGTTATACTTTATTTTTAGATATAATTTCTTGTTGTGCTTGTGGTGTCCAATAAAGAGTTAATCTATCCTTTTAGCCACTATTTGCGTTCCATAATAATACAATTTTCAATTTTTAAATTTCAATTATCTCAAGAAATACAAATTTAAAAGCAAAATATAATTTGAAGAAGGGGCTCCCCGCTACATGTTCCACCCATCATTTTATCGAAATTCGTGCGGCACGATTCTAAACCCAACCCTTTCACTTTTATATATTGGTATGGATATCGAACACAATCTACATAACATATTCCGCATCTACACTCGTTCGTTGCAAACCATAATATATTGTTCATTTTCCGATATCTCATCCATGCCAGTGACTTTGTGTACGTGTGTATGTATTCAGATCGCCGTAACAACACAAATTTTCAATATGTATATGTCAGTCATTCTATTTATAGTCAGTTTGATTATGAAGCGTCAAAAGGTCGAGAATATGCAATGGTTGGCAGGCTGAAGCATCTACCCTACCCCATTTAAAGTTTGGAAGTTAGGATTGAAATTTTAGAGGATTGGGAATACGCCAACATTCTATTTTCATGCATCTACCCGCCAACAACTAACGTGTAACTAAAATGGATTATTTTGCGGACGTAAGAATGATTTGCCAGATTGCTTACTCACTTAAATTCACTAACCAATTTTGTTATTTAGAGTCATCCGACAGCGAACGCATCATTTCGGGTTGGGAGGCGTACCCCGGCCAATTTCCATACGTGGCTGCACTCCGAATTATGCACTCAAATGGTCAGGGGACCAACTGTATGGGTTCCGTGGTGCACCGTGACTGGGTCCTCACTTCTGGAGGATGCATCCACAGGTAAATCATAAACCTGTAATGTTTGTTTGTTTGTTTGTGTGTTTATCGTATGAGGTAGTGCTGGCCTTTGGTGTCAGAGTTTATCAAACCACCCGAGGGCCTCTGACATGGCTTAACAACTGCTATTAATCAATTACAGCCGGGCATCCGACAGCTTAACGTACCCTCCGAAGCACGGAGCGATGGAAAACCGCACATAACTCAGAAAAGTCATTGGTGTGGAGCCTAGGTTTTGAACCCGATATTGTTGGATTCTAAATTGCACTAAGAACCGTTAGGCCACCATCGCTCTTAAAAACCTGTAATGAGCCTTTATTAAAATAAGTTGACTTCGCTTTCGTCCTTTACTTTAATTCGTTTTTTTAAAGTCAACAATGGAATACAATTAAATAAAACTGCAGCTTTTGGGTTGCGATTTTCAAACAACAATTTAAACTGTGGCTTATAAAACACCCATTTCATAATTTTGAGAAGGAAGCGAACAAAAGAATTCAGCTGGGTTGGGCAGCATTCGGCAAGCTTCGTCTGGTCTGAAGAGAAAAGTCTTCAATCAGTGCGCCCTACCAGTCATGACCTACGGAGCCTAAACTTGGATACTCACTGTCAAACTAGTCCACAAATTTAAGGTTGCTCAAAGAGCTATGGAGAGAGCTTGGAGTTTCTCTAAAGGACAATATTCGTAATAATGATATCCGACAGAGAACCAAGCTAACTGACATAGCTATAAGGATAAGCAAGCTGAAGTGGAAGTGGACTTGTCACATTTCAAGAAGAACCGATAATCGTTGTGGTAGATGAGTTCTCGAGTGGAGACCACGTTTAAGAAAAAGTAGTGTAGGACGCCCTGTGGTCAGGTGGAGTGGAGGTCTGCGAAAAGCGGCTGAAAAAAATGGATGAGAGCTGAAGACATAGCTCAGTGGCATGCATTAGGAGCGGCCTAAGTCCAGCAGTGGACAGATATAGGCTGATGATGAACGTGATTTCATAAATTTAACGAACTTTTAGAAAAAAATTGTTATATCTATTACATGTATCTTACAAATTCATTTACTATGGATTGTTTAAGAAGATTTTAAACAAAATTTGATAATTTAAGGTGTTTTACATGTATAAATGCGCTACTAATAATATTTTAATTATACTTCCTACAAATATAGCAGTACCTAGAAAAAATATGTTTTATTTTCGTTTACTCATTTTCTCTTTGCAGCCGCGTCTCAGTGATAGTCCGCGCTGGCATCACCGACCTCACCGCCATTCCTGAATACATCTTCGAGACCACAGAGTGGTGGGTTCATCCCGAATTCACTACTCCCCTAAACAATATCGCCATCATAAAACTGCAGCAAAGTCTCCCTTACAACAGTAAGTAACCTATAGCCACATCTTTGAGACTCTTCAGTAGTTAATCCACTCCACTTAAGATGTTTAAATTTCGATATTGTTATTTCCCTAGACATATCCAGTGATTTTATAAAATACCTAAACTGATTTTGTTTAATGACGGTGAAGATTAGGATTCAAAACAAGACACAATGTCTTGTGGGCGCAATTCTGTATAACATAGTAGATATTTTTTGATCGAAATTTGACATGGCTGATAACGTGGCCTGGCAAAGCAAACACAGACGTAAAGCATTATCTTTGGGCGTATTTGTAGAGAGCGTGTCCGCACAGACACGTGCTGACCGGGATACGTAGTCACCTGTGCGAATGTCGTTTTTGCGAATTTCTATTCCTCGAAGTCTATACGTCGAATGCTTAAATCCTCGAATGGTCGTTACTGCGAATGGTCAAAATTGCGAAGGTACGTTTGCTCGAATGGTCAAAACTGCGAAGGCTTATTGCTGCGAAGGGTCGGATGATCGAATATACTAATATTCTACCAATTTATAACCCAATACAAAAGTTTTTCACGCGTACCTACGTATGTAATATTGTCACAACACTCAAAATGGTTATTCGAACGGGACCTGGAAGAAAAGTGCCCTCAATATTGAAGCTAGCAAATTTTACTCAAAGGAAACATTTGCTTATTTTTAAAAGTTCACACAACGCACAGCTTAGTGCGTTGGCTGTCATTCACTAAGTAGGTATGTTATAAAGGTATAGATTTTAATAGTTCAAAGTATTTATTGTAAGTAGACAGCATAATATCAAATAGGTACATACTATAGTACTTTAACAAGTTCTTGAGTACACGTTGTCCTTGATTTGACTGCCACCAAATGAGTCTTGTCTTGAGATACCGTCGACTCCTGCTAGCAATATATGCTAACCTGGTACTTTTTTGTTTTTGTTCATATAATCTAAACGCTAATAGGTAAGAACAACTTTAGATACAAGCCATAGATATAAAAAAACGCTTTCTACCAAAAAATTACTTCTGCCATTAAATTATATATATTTTATTGGAATGTGCTCATCAAGTCCTTCAACTTAATACCCATATTATAAAACACGAAGCTTTTTCGCATTTGTTTAGGAGCCATACAGCAGACACATTGTTTTTTTTTCTAAAAAATGGACAAATTTTTTTACTGGAGATAATGTAAGGATTCTTGCGATACATCATACATCCAAATCTGTTCAGGTGTTTAAAAGTTATGGTGGAATAAAGAAACTCGCATACATACAAACATACATGAACTCTGAAAACATTACACTCCTTTTTTGGGCAGTAGTGTAATGAACAGGATTAAATATGTGGATGTGTGTGTTAGCTCGTTTATTATAATATTCGAACAAACGACCCTTCGCAGGAATTAACCTTCGCAATTTTGATCATTCGAGCAAACGTACCTATCGCAATTTTGACCATTCGCAGAAAAGACCATTCGAGGATGTAAGCATTCGATGAATAGACTTCGAGGAATAGACATTCGAAATTACGTACGTATCCCGTGCCGACCCGCCCTTTTTTTTTATTTTCTTGGATGTGAAATCTTGTGATGTGCCGTGTCTGCCACGCTACGTGCTGGTAGATGTGAATCAGGCTTTAATATTTCTTAATACAACTCATAATGCCGTTATTGCGAATGTCTATTCCTCGAAATCGATTCATCGAATGTTTACATCCTCGAAGGGTCGTTTCTAAGAATGATCAAAATTGCGAAGGTACGCTTTCACGAATGATAAATATTCCGAAGGCTTGTCATTGCCACTAGCTGCTACCATTTTTCATAATTATATTGTTGCTCCACCTAGCCGGTGGGCGCCGTACAATAAGTTTGCCAAGTCGCGGTCACAAGTCAAGAAAGGGTCAAATCTACAATAATATTATAAACTCAAATCATACCAACTTTCATTTGGATTCATCTAGTAGTTCCGACGGCGTGATGCGCGGCTAAGATATAGACTGACAGACATACAGACAAAAATGAAAAAACATACAGTTTAGGTTTCATTATCGAAAATAGCGTAACTTTAAAAAAAAACACTATATCTTTAAAGTACAGAATTTGGACCCATATCCCACAGGAAACCTTTATTTTTTCGGGACATAATGTATCCATAATTTTCACCCATCTTATTAACTATGTCTGTGCCAAGTTGCATCAACATCCGTCCAATAGTTTCAGCGTGCTACGTGTTCTTTTAAATAATTTTCCACTCCTATCCTGCAGGAACACTTTTTTTTGGGACGAAAAGTATCCAGTGTCCTACCTCGAAGTATGAACTCAAATCATACCAAATTTCATTCGAATTCATTGATTATTTTCAGCGTGGTGCACTGCCAAAGTACAGACAGACAGACAGACAGATAAAAAAAATACAGTGTTGGCTTTAGTATTGAATAAAGAACGGCCTCCAAAAAAAAACTTAATATCTTCAATTTACAGAATTTTGGACATTATCCCGCAGGAAACCATTATTTTTTCAGGACATAATGTATCCATAATTTACATCCATCTTATAAACTATATCTGTGCCAAGTTGCATCAACATCCGTCCAATAGTTTCAGCGTGATACGTGTTCTTTTGAATAATTTTCCACTCCTATCCTGCAGGAACACATATTTTTTTCGGAATGAAATGTATCCACTGTCCTACCTCGAAGTATGAACTCAAATCATACCAAATATCATTAGAATTCATTGATTATTTTCGGCGTGGTGCGCTGCCAAGGTACAGACAGACGGACGGACAGACAGAAAGACTGACAAAAAAAACTGTTGTGGCTTTAGAATTGAACATAGAACGGCCCCCATTTTTTTTTACAAAATAGCTTTAATTTACAGAATTTGGGACATTACCCCGCAGGAACTCGTTATTTTTTCGGGATAAAAAGTATCTTCAATTCTAACCCATAATATAAACTATGACTGTGCCAAGTTGCATCAAAATCCGTCCAGTAGTTAAGAGTGGTAAGTGTTTTTTGAAATAACTTTCAACCCCTATCCTGCGGGAATGCGGGAACCTATGTAACCTATGTCCTACCTCGTAGTATGAACTCAAATCATACCAAGTTTCATTTAAATTCATTCAGTAGTTTTGGCATGATGCCTAGCCAAGATACAGACAGACAGACAGACAGACTAAAAATAAAAAAATACCGTTTTGGCTTCAGTATCGAATCTAGAGTAGGGTCCAAATATTTTTTCAAAATATTTTCAATGTATTTATTTGGACCCGTTACAGTTATTATAAGTATATAGATAAAATTAGAGGTTTCTACGAACATTGCGATAATGTAATCTACATTTGCCTACAAAAATGTCGCAATAACATGTTGCCGTGGAAACGAAATAATAACCGGTCTGCCAAATATTAAAGTTAAGACACAATAACCATTTTTTGTTCCAATTAGTCAATCAAAAAACGGGTAGAATCGAGTACAAATAAAGAGAAACCCTTAGCTACCCATGTGAAGCCAGGGCGAGTCACTAGTAAAAAAAAAAAAAAACGCTATTGTTGTCCTCAAGTCCAAGACAGTCCTTACTTTCACTCTATTGCCACCAAATAATTAAACTTGAACAAACTTCGTCTCTTGCTAGCAATATAATTATGCGAACCTGGTACTTTTTACCGTAGGTGTAATCTAAAAGCTAACAGTAAATAAAAGCTAAAACAATATAAATAGAAACAAAATATGGAGACAATATTAATTCGTTCACCATTATTCGAGCACCATCATTGATTCAACCCTTCTCAATTTTGACCAATCGAGCAAACATAGAATCGCAATTTTGAGCATTCGCAGTAACGATCCTTCCAGAATGTAAGCATTCGATAAATAATCTTCCTCGTCATCCCAGCAGGCATTCCAGAAAAATAGCGTTATGAAAAACGTGTACTTTGGAAAGCTTTGATCTTCTAAAGTTTAAAAGTTACAAAAGCGGTACCTAGTTATATCGTTGTGAAGATCCATCTGGATCTTACAAAAATATATGTTTGATCCCCAAACTTTTTTTTTGTGTTTTCGTCCGATGGATCTTCACAACGATATAACTAGGTACCGCTTTTGTAACTTTTAAACTTTAGGACTTCTTCCCCCACGATAACGTCACTGACCTAAAAGTGAGCGCTAAAATAAGGTGTTGTCAAAGAATACAGCTGGGTTGGCCAGTATTTGCGAAACTCCGTCGAGTGTTCTCGTCGCCAATACCGCAAAGTTTAAAGAGAAAAGTCTTCAACCAATGTGTTCTACCTGTTATGACATACGGTTCCGATTTGTAGACACTCACGGTACGAATAGTCCACCAATTTAAGGTCGCTTAGCGCGCTATAGAAAGGGCTATAGACGGAGTTTCTCTGAAAGATCGTATCCGGAATGAGGTGTTCCGGAATGAGGTGATCCGGCAGAGAACCAAAGTTGTTGACATAGCCTTTACGATTAGTAAGCTGAAGTGACAGTGGGCTGGTCATATGAAGGACTGATAACCGTTGGGGTAGACGTGTTCTTGAGTGGAGACCGCTACTCGGTAAACGTAGTGTAGGGCGCCCTCCAACTAGGTGGAGCGACGATATACGCAAAGTGTCTGGCAGCAATTGGAAAAAAAGAGCCGAAAATCGGGCGCAGTGGCATGCCTTGGGAGAGGGCTATGTCCCGCAGGCAGTACACACACGGGCTGATGATGATGACGATGAGGAATTAAATAATAATATTCATATTTTCAGAACTGGTGCAGCCTATCCGTATCCAGCCCTGGGCTGACGCGTTCAACGACTACGACAACGAGGTGGTCATCGCCAGCGGCTGGGGCATGTTGTCAAATTCTACACGTTAGTATTGAGATTATTCATTAAGTCAAAGTCATAATTTATAATTAACATAATACGATAGCCCAGTGTGTATTTGTCTCCACATAACCCTTAAATTAAACTTCAATCTAGTCTAATATGTTACCCAGTTACTACTCCTGATGTCCTGAACTGGGTGTACCTACGCGCCATCTCCAACGAGGAATGCTCGGGGAACCAGTCTACTCTCAACTCACACTACATCTGTACAAGAGGATACAATGTCACCTCACAGTCTACTTGCAATGTAAGATTACAGTCACTGACATCCAAATCAGTTGAAACCTAGCATTATACAGGTTGGGGCGAAAAAATGGGACATCATACATTTTCTCTAGAAGCCTTTGTTCATCGAAAACATGAGGTAAAATTTTAAGAAAATAACGGTACATGTGCGAGTTGAACTTGCATGGAGAGGGTTCCTTTCGATGAATATATTTTCCCACAATATTGAGAGATTTACCATGTTATTTTAAGACCTTAGACTTCTTATAAGGTTTCCTGTAATCTATAAGTAAGGAACTATTTTCTGTATTTTAATCAAAATCTTGGGCTCAGTAGTTTCGGAGATGGTCAATTTCCTTAAATAACTATAAATAAAAATTATTTTAAAAAATGAGGGCCTCATAACACAAGCCTTTAATTTGATATGTAACACACGTTAAATAAGTTTGCAAATCTTTTTTCTAATTTGCCCCCTCAAGAGACCTTATTCAAAATTTATTTAGTTATGTTACAGGTGAGTGTTTGGATCACAGAAATTCATAAGTGTATCAAATTTTAACTTAGTCGGTCCAGTAGATTCAGAGCAAATTGGATGTGAAAGACGGACAAACAGACAGACAGAAACGAGAGATCCTATAAGGGTTAAAAAAAAGCATTCGGACGTGTGGGACCCTAATAATAAATACTTTTTTTTTAAATAGCCAAACACAATAAACACACACAGCTCAAAAAACTCATAAAAATAAATCTCCATCATCTTTATTTTCCACCAAGAAAACTTTATTTTTTAGACTAACTACATGGTTTCAAAAATCTAACAACACTGTTATTTTAATTCAAAATTGACCTTATTTTCGCGATGAGTAAAAGGTTCTAACCTAAGATCTAACAATAAAGGAAAAAGTGTTATGTCCTATTATTTTGACCTTCTCTGAATAATTAGACTGTCGACGACGTATTAGATTGGTTGAGGAGTAATTTAAACGAGACCAATTTATATCTTATATGCAATGTACTCGTATATCTTTGTCAATTAATTCAAAGTCAAAGTCAAGTATTTTATTGTAAATAGGCAAAAATAATAGCACTTTTACAAGTCAAAATTAACATCTCCTGAACAAAGAGATATACATAAAATATTATAAAAAGATCAAATCAATCCAAATTCAGATAAACTAAGTATTCTTTGAGTTTGAAAAGGAAATTTCCCTTTCATGTGCCATCAGAGTTAAATCTCACACTGGAAAAGGAAATACCCTTCTGACTCTACCGGTGCTTCGGAAATGCGCCCGTTAGAGAAGAGAGCACCAAGTAACTCTACGGGGATGTATTTTTTCCATATTTGTTCATTCTTTATATTTTTTTCAAATGTCACAATTATAACAAAACATGTAAACTACAAATATAAAAGGTAAAAGTGACAATGAGATATCCCACAAACATCAAACAATCATACTGGAAAAAATAAGGTAAAAACTTCTAACTCGATAATTATGTTGCATAAAACAACGTGATCTCATGGTATGTTTGAGACATCTCACAAAGTACTTTGAACATTTCATTCACTTAACGTTAACATCGAAGCTATCATTTATTATTATCATGGAGCTTGAAGACATCAGGCCATGCATTCCTGTCATTAATATAATCATTTACATTGTAATATGCTTTCTTTTTGAGATTTACTTTAACAAAAGTTTTAAACCTATGCATTGGTGCCGTCAGGTAACTTATTAAAAAATCGTATACAGTTCCCCATATATGAACCACTAACTTTCTTTAACCGAAATCCAGACACTTTTAGTTTATTTTTATTTCTAGTATTAAAATTATGAATCCCTATTTTTAACAAAGGTATTGATATTCTTCCGAACATACATTATATTTTCATATATATATTGACAAGCCACTGTAAGAATATTGATCTCTTTAAAACGTTCCCTAAGAGAATCTCGGGATTTCATATTGTAAATGGAACGAATTGCTCTCTTCTGTAGCACAAATATTGATTGAATTAAGGTAAATGTCGATCAAATGCACTGCGAAATCCAACTTCATGATGAAATGTTATTCATAGTAGATATCAATCTCTATTCGAAACATTTTCGATATCTATAAGAATTTAATTGTGAGTGTTTGTTAATATTTTATCGTGAGATCGAGAGTAGTTGTTCACTCGCCTCATGACCTATCGGGAAACACAGACTTCGGCAAGGAGAATTATGTTTTGTTACAGTTCCAAGTAGGTACAAACCAATAAAGTATTATCATGGTTTGCAGGGCGACGACGGAGGTCCTCTGGCGCATGTAGGCCGTGACGGAGAGCCTGTGCTTGTGGGTATCACCGTTAGAGTTACCGGTTTTAACTGTGGCAACTTCGGCAATCCCGCAGGTAACAATGTTTTACTTTTTACCCCCTTTCATGCGAACGTAGCTTTGGTAATTCAATTACCTAGGCAGTATTGTGCCCACATACATGGTTTCACAAAAAATATGGAACAAACGAAAACGGAAGGTACCCAAGTAAATTTATGGACCATTTTCATTTATAAAATTAAACAGGACACTAATTACGACTACTAATGACGATATGAAAATTTCTCAAAAATACAGAAGTTTTAAAATGACAATACAGTACTTCGGGGATTATTTAGCACCGTTGTCAATGGTGGTAAAACTTCATTGGGGTGGAGCATGAGTTTGGTAGTGTATTCTTCTTGAAAAAAGGGGACAAAACATTTTTTAAATATAACAACTGACCTATTAATTTCACTCCTGAGTCTAAGTTGTTTTCGAGGGTCATCTCAAATCGTCTCGCAAGAAGAGTTGACGAACTCTAGCCTCCTAAGCAGCAAACAATAAAAATAAACTGGTTTCGTGCAGTATTTGTCAACATAGACCATATAAACACAGTGAGGCAGGTTATATAGATTTCCGAAGAGTATACTCTTCAGTGTACCAGCCCCTGTATCTTGCTTTTGTGGACGCCATTTAAAGCCATGGATTCTGTTGATGCCTATACTCATTTCAGCTTTCCCAAGTGAACCGGTGGTATATAAAAGTGCTGAGATGACTTTATGACGCCACGACCATAAGTACAAAACCAGCTATCTAAACATATCCAACTACGCAGGGGAGTGAGACAGGGAGATGTTATTTCTTCGAAACTGTTCAATAATAAACTGGAAGATATTTTTAAGATGCTTGATTGGAAAGGAATGAGCATTAATATCAATAGTGAGAACATCTCACACTTACGAGTACGGTCTGCGTCATCGCATGATATCGTCTGTATGGCGGAATCGCTGCAATACTTACAAAGTATGCTAACTAGTCTGGTTGATGCTTCTTGACGCTTCGGTCTCAGAATAAAAATCGATAAGACTAGGATATGTTTAACGATTTTATTGACCCGGGACAGGTTGCAGTCAATGGGGTGTCTTGAATTATCCAAAAATATATTTAACTAGGGCAAATATTGCAATTGGGTATGCACAAGTTTGAGACGGATGCCAATAGAAGAATTCAGCTGAGTTGGGCATTCAGCAAGCTTCGTAAAGTCTTCTAGTCATCCATACCCCAGTGCCTCAAGATAATAGTCTTAAATCAGTGCATCCTACCAATCATGACCTGTGGAGCCAAAACGAAGACCATCACGGTCAAACTAGTCAACAAATTTACAGTCGCTCAGCGAGCTATGGAGATACCTACGCTTGGATTTTCTCTAAAAGACAAGATTCATAATGAAGTGTTCCGTCAGTGAACCAAGGTAACCGACATAGCTGTGTGGTTTCACAAGCTAAAGTGGCAGTAAGCAGGTCACATTTTCCGAAGAAGTGATAACCGTTGGGATAGACGAGTTCTCGAGTGGAGGCCACGTTTAGGCAAACATAGTGTAAGATGCCCTGTGGCCAGGTGGAGAGACGACGTGGGAAAAGTGGCTAGCAGGACATTACCGAGTTCAGTGGCGTGTATTAGGAGAGAACTGCGTCCAGCAGTGGGCAAGTACAGGATGATGATGATGATGATGATGACAGTACAGGACAGTAGTTAAATAAGTTTAATAAAGTTTAATGATTATAGCATTAAGGCCTGCTTAACAAGTACATAATAATCTAATAAAGTTCTAATGAATAACTGATGTGGTTCGAACCTGTATCATTCTGTGCCTTTAATCAGTTTGGCTACCGTTACCACTAACTCATAATTCAAATTTCTCCTTTAGTCTCTAGATCTGTCTTATGGGGACGTTAACGCAATCTATTGGTAGTATTCTGAACTAACCAACTAAACACGGCTAATATTGCAATTAACGTCGCGTAAAGATAACGCCTTCCGAATCTATTGTTTAAGGATATTCAGGGTTTTAGCATTAATACCTGCTTAGCGAGAACATATCTAATCCATACCCATACATAAAAATGAAACGTTGTCTGTTTGTTTGTTTGTTTGTTTGTTTGGGGAGCTTTCATGCGATATCAGCTGGATGGATTTAGATGAAATTTGGAATGGAGATAGCTTATGCATAGGATACTTTTTATTCCGGAAAATTGAAAGTTTACATGGGTAAACTGGAAAATGTTTATAACTCGCTGTAAGGAACGGTAGCCGTGGAAACGAAATAACAAAGCCAAAAAAATTCAAGAGCATTGGCGCTACACCTACTTTAGCATTGGTTTTTAATATCCTAGAAGAACATGGGATGCTTTTTTTCACGATAAACAGTAGTCTGCGCGGACGAAGTCACGGGCGGGAAAACTAGTTATTTTCTAAAGGAAAAAATTGGTTTAAGGACTTGAACCCCCAGCATTCTGTGCCTCTGCGTGGCACATGCCCTTAACCAGTTTGGCTACGGTAACCAAACCATATTTCTCTCTAAACCCGTCTTATGGGCATAGTTACGCTATTTTTTGGAAGTATTCTGAACTAACCAGCCGAATACGGCTAATATTGCAACTAACTTAGTGTCATAATGATAACGCCTCCAAAATCTAAAGATGGGGATCACGGACGGGCCTCGAACCCGCATCATCTGTGCTTCTGCACTGCACATGCTTCTACCGTTCAACCAACGTGACAACTACAATGCCACCCAACTTTTGTTTCAGTTTGGTAATTAATTAGATATGTTCTCGCTAAGAAGGCTTTAATGCTAAAAACATGAATAACATAAAGTTAACTACGGGAAAATCTTAATCACGAATCCTTCTGATTTCAGCTTTCGTGCGACCAGGTCCTTACCAGAAATGGCTGACCGTAGTCACCGGGATCAACTTTGACGAAGCGGCCGAGCCACCGACCACTGAAGCGACTGAACCTCCGACTACTGAAGCGCCTAAACCTCCGACCACTGAAGTATCCATACTTCCGACTACTGAATCACCTAAGCCTTCAACTACTGAAGTGCTTAAGCCTTCATCCACTGAAGCGACCAAACCTCCGACTACTGAATCACCTAAGCCTCCAGCTACTGAAGTGACTAAACCTCCGACCACAAAAGCGCCCAAGCCAGTCAGCAGCGAGGAGAGCGACGATAACTCCAATGACTCAGACAGCTCAGAATCCAAAGAGGACCCAATAGTGTCAAAGAACGGCAATAAGCTAGTGAAAAACCAACTCAAGATTAAGGTTAGCAACAACGTCAATGTCAAGTGAAAAATAAATAAAGCGCGTGACATAAAATCTATTAATATTATGTGATTAAATGAAATAACTATATTATTGCAAAATGTTTATCCAAATTATTTATGTGTCTTATTTAAATACATACATACTTATTTATTCACAGTCGCCTTAAGGGCTATGATATAGCCTACAAAGTGTGTGGCCCCAGGCCGCGTACCAAATGTACGTTATGTAATCTGCACCGCCCATGACGCGCGCCCGAATCGCTAGCCACACTAATTGCAGCTTATTATTTATGTGACCTAGATATCCATAGGTATAATATCCGTAAGAGGAAACTCAAAACACATCATCATCATCATTATCATCAGCCCGTGCTCGTCCACTGCTGGACATAGGCCTCTCCCATTGAACGCCCCAGAGCCCGATCTTCGGCTCCTTTGATCCAATTTCAGCCTTCAATGCCCAAGCACTAGTAATCCTAGCTCTTAGTCAATTAAGAATAAAATATAAATTCAAGTTGATAAAGTCAGCTTTCCTACATTTCTGGACCAATACTGAAAGTGCCGGCCAGTGGAATATATTTAGTTTTCCTAGTCAGGCAGGTTACCCCAAGCAAATAGTCTGCTGACATGATGAATAGAATAGGCACTTTCAGTCCTTTGCTTCTTTTGCACGACTGCCCAAAAAAGGAATGTTTTCAGGTTTCATGTATGCAAGTTCATCTTAATCTGTACGGGATTTTAAAAGTTATGGTGGAATAAAGAAAGTCATAATCATTATGATTATGCCGAACAGATTTAGATGAATGTTAATTGTTACTCATAATTATGTACGGATTCTAATGATACCCATTAGAATCCTTACATAATTATGAGTAACAAATAATATATTTTTTGAAACAATTCCATTTGGTTGCTGTATGGCTTCATTTTCAAACAAGAAAAATATTTTTTTTCTTTGTATTTTACAATGTGGGTATCAAATAGAAGGCCTTGTTCATCCAACAATATATAATTTATTGGCAAACAAACTTCAAAACAAACAAATTTGATTTTTAGCAGGAAAGACGTTTTTTTCTCTTACTTTGATGGTATGTTTGTGTTACAAAAAGAATAAACGTTTTTTTTGTATAAAGGTATAATATATGGCCTCAACTATGATTACCTCAACTTGTTTATATGAAGACCATACCAAACACGCTCTAAATATAATCCCCCCTCCTCAGTTCACATCCAGGGAAATACAATCCCAATATTTGTCTCCATAACAAAGTTAACTCTAAATTCCACAACTATAGTTTGTAAAACAGCTTGATGGGCAAAATAGCTACCAGAGTGATATTTCTAGGGTGAAGAGTGTAGGAAAGAAACAATTATTAAATGATGTTGAAAAAAAAAACGATTCAAAAAACATCAATTTCAAATTGAATATGACAAGATTTAATACATGCTATATAACAATTTAACTAAAAATCTAATTTACAATTGAAACTAATTATATACAAAACCTTAAATGACAATTATTTACAAATAAAAAACAGAACTTAGGTCGCCGTCTGCAGGTAAGGTGCCCAAAAAGCTGGCGACTTTACCTCGTTGAATAGCTAAGCCAATTCTTTGACCGAGGTAAGCGCCAGCGTTTTGGTCACCTGTAGTTTCTCCTAAGCGTCTGGATATCTCCCTGACAAAACCCTGTGCTTCCGGACCCCAAGGCCCCATAGTTTCTACCCCAAACGGAAGAAATATGTATCCATCACCGATAGATAAATATTTCCTCCGCTTGAGGCTCTCTGCTGAGGCTGCCGCTGCACCCGCCACCCTAGAATTATTTTGTAGGTGAGAAGCCGCTAGAGTGTCGTCACAAGTTACGTCCCAACCAGCGGCTTCCCACGTCTCCAAGGAACGAACGAACGATCTATTCGAGTAGTCTTAGAGGGCTGCTCGTCTGATCAAATGGCTATCAATGCCGGTGTAACTCAGGGATCGGTTCTCTCGGCTACACTGTTTTTACTGCACATTAATGACCTTCTGAAGCCCGGTACCTTTGGGTATGCTGATGACAGTACTGTAGTTGAGGATACACTTCCAATGCTCAAGCCAGCTGTGACGCTGTCCAGTTTAAGAGAGTGGCTATGGTAGACCGTTTAAATTTAGCCTTAGAAGCCGTGTCCGACTGGGGCGAAGCTAACCTGGTTAAGTTTAATGCTTTTGAAATGCAGGCGTGTTTGTTTTCTGCTAAAAAGAGTCCTCTAAACCGATCTCCGTCTTTCCAAAGTGTAACAATACCAATAGGCGACCATTTGGAGCTTTTGGGTGTCGAACTCACATCAAACCTGAATTTTGGGTCTTATATTGAATCCAAAGCCAAGGTAGCTGCAAAAAAACTTGGTATTTTGTCTAAGGTTGGGCGGTACTTCACACTGCGACAGCTTTTGAATCTTTATCAAGCACAGGTCCGATCTTGTATGGAGTACTGCTGCCACCTCTGGGACGGTTTTGCCAAGTATCAGCTCGAGTCTTTGGATTCAATTGAGAGACGTGCTATCAGGCTCGCTGGGGATGACACTCTGGTAAAGAGTAAGCTTCAAAGTCTGGCGCATCGACGTGAGGTAGCAAGCCTGGCGGTATTCTACAGATTGCACTATGGAGAGTGTGCACAAGAACTGCACAACCTGATTCCCCCATCACCTTTCCATCACCGTACGACTAGAAGATCAGCAAAGCTCCACCCTTTCATGGTTGAAATACCTCGCACAAGAACGAAGCGTTACGCTTCTTTATTTATTATAAGAACTGCAAAGGAGTGGAATGCCCTGCCCTCGTCAGTGTTTCCGGTAAATTATAACCCCGGTGTGTTCAAGTCAAGAGTGAATAGGTATCTACTAGGCAAGCGTGCTACACCTTTGACCACATCATCGCTTTCCATCAGGTGAAATCGTGGTCAAACGATTGCCTAGTCCGTAACAAAAAAATAAAATAAAAATTGCCGGCACGTTAACGGTGGCAAGGGCCCGACGGATGACGTCTTTCAGGGCGGCGTGGCGCGAGAGTCATTCTGCACTGCGGCGGCAGGATAGGCCATGGTGACCTAACCGATCAACCTCGGCTCCGCAGTGGCAGCTGTGATGTTCTGTTCTGGAGATGCCCAGACGCAAACCGATTGCTATTGAGAAGCTGGTGTCATCCATGAATTTTAAGTAATTGTAATAAAAAACGGCATTAATAAAACATTATTACACATACAACAAAAATACTACAATTAAATACAAAGCAAATGACTAATTAAAAATGACAATTAAATTACATACATTTCAAGTCAAATAAATGGTGGAATCAGAAAATCTATTGTAACGTTATGCGTACATGTTTACATTATTTACATATTATTTATAAAAAAAATAGAAACTTAAAATCGTTAGAACTAATTTTAATATCTCTAAATCACTGTCTACACTATATTACCTTACCTACTAATCATACATTAAATATTAAATAAATAGCTTTTGAAATTCATCAATACGTTCAAAATATTCGCAGCGTCATTTTATTTGCCGCACGCCGACCTGTTCGCTGCAGTGCAGTTTAATTAGGAGTTACTAAGAGAGCTGAGACGCAACCGGCAGACCGCCGCCATCACACACGCCGATAGGTTGATTTAATAGAACGTAATGTTACACTGCGCATATTGCTGACCTAAGGGATAACCCCCAATAACCATCCAATTCACTGTCAGCAATATGCAAAGGTATATAATCCGCGATCTATAGTATTCGAGGCTTTTTCCTTAATCGCTCTCTGAAGCCACCTGACTACGGACCCGGTCTTAGGCCTGCCGGTCAGCTTGGACTAAGCACAGTCAGGTGGAACCTCTGCCCAAATAGACAGAAGTGCAGCAACAATTACAGTATCGTAATTGTTCTGTCAGTTGTTAAGACTTGTTGAAGTAAAATAAAAATAAATGTTAGTGTGTGTCTGAAAAGTTTTTTTTTAAGATCATCTAATAGACACAACATTTGGTGTCAGAATCAAAGGGGATCTAGTCCCTTGGCCGCCCTTCCCTGACGAGGTCGTCCTTCTTCAAACAAGTCACTGCTGCCCCTGCCGCCTGCTGTCTACTGCCACCCTGTCCTTCTGGAGGACCTGGTGCTGTTCAGCTGCCTGTGACCGCTGCTGCTTGAGCTCCGCTGTGCTTGAGGCTTTCTGCCCGAGTGCCGAGCCAGCTCAGCCCCACCACCACCAGCTCCACTGTTTCTGGTCTTCGACCAGACGCCGAGCATACCCGCCTGCTGCCCGAGCTCCATCTGCCCTTGGTCACGACGGACCGACAGCCGAGCCATCATCAGCCAAGCAGAATCCAAGACGAATCGATCCGGTGGACAACAAAGTTCATCGCTCCGTGCCAGACCCGCCGCACGCTACCCGAAAACGCTGACGCGCAACTACGTGTCTGATGCCGACCTACGTAATCGCATTCTTGTGAGTGACTTTTGTACACTTTATAATCGTTATATTGCTATATCTTGTGTCAGTAATTATCATTGCAAACAATAATGTCTGTAGATAAAACTAAAGTAGAGAGGCTCTCTCTACCTAACCAGGCAATAATGGAAAACATTCAATTCAATGTCCTGATGAAGTTTATCAAATCTTTCGATGGAGATAGACCAAAACTATCTCCTTTCATTAAAAACTGCGATAATGCGATAAACCTAGCAGGCGATAAACCTAATGTCCCAAACAGACTTACTGTTTAAATTCATACTGTCGCAATTAGAAGGCAAAGCAGAATTGGCTTCTTCCCTTAAAGTTTTTGATAACTGGCAAGACCTGAAATTATTTCTGAAGGCTACATTTGGTGAAACAAAACATAGAGATCACCTCTTGATAGACCTTCAAAATTGTAAAATTATAACATCAGAGTCGGTTTCACAGTACAGCCTTCGATTAGAAACTTGCCTAACTCGCCTACAAACTGAAATTGCCCATTCCACACGCGAACAAGACGAACTGAAAGGTCGTATAGCCAGTACTGAAGACTTAGCCTTACATACCTTCCTACTAGGTCTCCCAAGCCATATCTCCACTATCGTTAGATGTAGGAATCCGTCAAATTTACATGACGCGATTAATCTTGCGATACAAGAGGAGAAGCTGCATAATTATGTCCAGTCCACAAAACATACTGAACTGAGGTCTAGTAAAATATTGTGCAGAATCTGCGGTAAACCAGGACACTCCGAAAGGAGTTGTTTTCTCCAGCGACGCCGTATTCACTCAGTATCGCAACCGCAGCTCCCAATGCCATCAACTTCCAACTCACCACGTCATGCTAATTCAAATTCAATAATTTGCAGATACTGCAAAAATATTGGCCACGACATATCAGAATGTCGTAAGCGCCGATATAATAATAATGCACGTCAAAGACTACAACCGAACTCTTCTCAGTCTCAAAATAAAGTCCATTATTATAACGAAGTTTCCGACGACTATAAATCAGATAGTGATTTAAACTAGAGAAGATTCCGGTTGCACGTCGTTCGGAATCATCTACACAAACCGACGTGACATACAACAGATCAATTAATGAATTTATTTCCATGTCCTCTGTATCCGCTAACCCTAATCTTCTTTTCAGAAATTCTATCTCGACACAACCTAAACCAAACTTGACTCAATCTCGTACTTACTCGACTCAATCTCTTACTAACTCGACTCAATCTCATACTAACTCGACTCTATCTCATAAAAATCCGTCTCTATCGTCTCAGTCGTTTAAATTGACTCAACCTCATAAGAAACTGTCTCTATCGCCTCAATCGTCTCAATCGTTTCAATCGCCTCAATCGTCTCTATCGCCTCAATCGTCTCAATCGCCTCAATTGCCTCAATCGTCTCCATTGTCTCAAGCGCCTCAATCGTCTCAATCGTCTCAATCCTGTCAATTGCCTCAATTGCCTCAATCGTCTCAATCGTCTCAATCGTCTCAATCGTCTCAATCGCCTCAATCGAAAATTATAAACTCTTCTTCTAAATCCCCGAATCGTAAACAAACAAACTCTACACACAAGTCTACCAAGTCCATTGAATCTTCTAAGTCAAATAAATCTACCAAGTATTCTGAGTTTACCAAACCCACTGAATCTTCTAAATACAAGCATTCAAAGCCTAACATCCAGTCTCATCACCCTATTCCAGACTCCAGATCATAAACTTTGATGGAATCATTAGTAGCGACTTTATGAAATCTGTAAATGCAAAAATTGACTATGAGAGTAACGTTCTAAGTATTGGCAATCACTCCTTACTCCTACATTTCACAAATCCTGAATATACTATTCCTGCTCGATCTGAAACCATTATCGAATGCAGTGTTTCTAATCCCAAAGTGTCCACTGGTTTCGTTGAAAAACTTGAAATCCAAGAAGGTGTTTTCATATCAAACTGCCTTGTCTCAGTCAAGCCAAATAATCATGTTAATGTCTCAGTTCTCAATACCACTGAGTCTGACATCATAATAAAATCTCTTAGTGTCGAGTTCAATCCTTGTGATCTCCCTGATGTGACTCAAATTGGTCATATTGGTCCTGTTTCTCAATCTCCCAATAGAATCAATAGAGTTAAAGAACAAATCAGATGTGTCCATCTCAATGCTGAAGAGTCCCGAGTATTACACAATCTATGCACGGAATACTCTGACCTTTTTCACCTTGATGGAGATTCTTTAACATGTACTAATACTTTAGAACATGAGATTAAAACTACCAATTCTCAACCAATCCATACCAAGACTTATGGATATCCTGAAGTTCACAAAGAAGAGGTCAACAAGCAAATTTCAAAAATGCTTGATCTGAAGATTATTAAGCCTTCCAATTCTCCATGGTCCTCCCCCATCTGGGTAGTTCCCAAAAAACAAGACGCTTCCGGCCAAAAGAAATGGCGTATCGTAATCGATTATAGGAAGCTCAACGACGTTACGATAGGTGATGCATATCCTATTCCTAATATCAACGAAATTCTTGACCAGCTAGGACACAGCAAGTAATTTTCCACTCTTGATTTAGCCTCTGGCTTCCACCAGATTAAGATGAATGAAGCTGACGCAGCGAAAACGGCTTTCTCTGTCTCTAATGGCCATTTTGAATACACCAGAATGCCATTTGGTCTGAAAAATGCGCCTGCAACCTTTCAAAGACTGATAAATACAGCCCTCTCAGGTCTCCAGGGCTTACACTGTTTTGTATATCTTGATGACGTCATCATATATAGTCACGATCTGTCCTCCCACGTCGAAAAGCTGGAGCTTGTTTTCAAAGCCCTAAGACAACATAACCTCAAACTCCAACCAGATAAATGCGAATTTCTCCGTCGTGAGGTCGCTTATTTTGGTCATACTATTACTGACAAAGGCGTCTCTTCCAATCCGGATAAAGTCAAAGCTGTTGCCTCCCCAAAAATCCGAAACACATCAAAGCGTTTCTTGGCCTTGTAGGCTATTATCGGAAATTCATAAAATACTTTTCCAAAATTACCAAACCTCTGACTTCTCTCCTAAAGAAAGACTCTGAATTCATCTGGTCCAAATATCAAATTTAAGCATTTGATACTCTTAAATCCTTATATACTCCAATACCCTGATTTCTCCTAAGAATTCATCCTCACCACCGATGCATCCAATCATGCCATAGGCGCTGTCCTTTCACATGGTGAAATAGGTAAAGACCTTCCCATTGCCTATGCCTCGCGAACCTTAAATAGTGCTGAAGGAAACTACAGTACTACAGAGAAAGAACTCTTAGGTATAATTTACGGTGTTAAAACATTCAGACCCTATCTCTACGGTAGGAAGTTCAAAATTGTCCCGGACCATCGTCCTCTTGTTTGGTTGTTCAACTGCAAAGACCCAAGTAGTAAACTTGTTCGCTGGAGACTAAAACTCGAAGAGTTCGACTACGAAATCTTATACAAACCAGGTCGAATAAACTCAAACGCTGACGGTTTGTCTCGTCCTCCAATCAATGGCATCGACGACATTGACGTTAACTTAACTATTAACCTGACCTATGAATCTTTCCTAAAGTCCCGTTCCAGTCCTACTGCATCTGATACTCAAATCGTTGAACATAATCAAAGTCTCTTAAAAACTTCATGTTCGGCTATTGCCTATCCAACTTCCATAGATCTCGATAGTTCAAATCTTTATTATGAAGACATTCTTGAACTTCTAGAAGACAAAGAAGACTTCATAATGTCTGAAAAGGAACTAAACCGTGTTAAAGTTTCCAAAGTCAACAATAAAACTTTCTTCCATCTCTTTACGAAAGTACATCATTTCGACTCTGCATCTTACAAAGATGTTTTTACTGTTCTCAAAGAACTACGTAATCAACTGATAATTTTCTATCCCAATGTCAAAGAAGTTTCTATATCAGATTTTACCAATCCCTTCGATAAACTAAAATTCATCCTCATTTACGAAATAATTACTTACCTCTTTAACAAGACTAATATCAAGATCAACCTTTACCATAATAAGGTCATATATCCTTCTCCAAACGAAATCCCTACCATTCTCAAAGACAATCACGACTCTCCTATCGGTGGTCATGTAGGAACAGCCCGTATGTACAACAAACTTAAACATTTGTACTACTGGAAGAACATGAGATCTGAAGTTGAGTCCTATGTTAAACATCTCAGTGTCAACAAAATAAAGCTTTAAGACCTACTAATAGAGCTCCCATGGAAATAACTTCCACATCTCACGAACCCCTTCAAATAATTGCTACTGATATCGTTGGTCCATTACCAGAATCTGGCCCTGAAAAGTACAGGTACATCGTTACTTTTCAAGATGACCTAACTAAGTACTCGATGGCCTATCCTATTGTAAATTCTACAGCCGAACAAACTTCCAACTGTCTCATCAAATTCATTTCCCATTTTGGAATTCCAAAAATTCTCCTGTCTGATCAAGGTGTCCACTTCATTGCAGAAGTTTACAAGCAGATCACGTCTCTCTTTAAGATAAAACATCTTTTTTCATCTCCCTACCATCCTCATACGAATGGTGCCCTTGAAAGGAGCCATGCTACTCTCAAGGAATACCTCAAATCTTACGTCAACGAGAACCAGAATGATTGGCATAAGTTCCTTCCTACTGCTCTTATATCCTACAATTCAAACGTCCATTCCTCGACTCACTTTACTCCCCACGAACTATTATTTGTTTGCAAACCTCATATCCCAAGTTCAATATACGACATTTCCCCTGACGTCACTTACCCCGATTACATCAAGAACTTGAAACACAAACTCACTATGTCCCGAAACTTAGCTCGAGAAAATATTCTTAGAAGTAAAGAAAGGTCAAAATCATACTATGACAAACATACCCGCAAAGTATCATACGATGTTGGAGAAATGGTTTACGTGAAATGGCATCATAGGCTGCGCAAAGCATTATCACCAGTCTGGAAAGGCCCGTACAGAATCGTCAAAGTTCACAATAATCATAACGTCACGATCCTCCTTAACCGTAAACACATGCGCTACCATTTCGATGAAATCAAGCTTGCTCATGAACATTCTCTTGCAGGGCCCTCGCGCCAGGAATAATGACCTATCCATTAAACCTGCCGACTCCGATCATCAATAGCCCTGGTCTCTACTTCGACCCCATCGGAAAAGTAAAATATCATAACGATTTCTACAATGTCATATCCTTCTCCGATGTTTCATATTTCAAACCACACCTCAACATTCTCAAATCCAATCTAGATACTTCCAAATTAATTTGCTCAAATTCCAAATTCCAATTCCTTCATATCAAATGCGTTCAGACTGCAATAACATTTTAAGTCCCTTAGAAACCATGCTTAATACTGTGACTAACAATTTCTTCTCTCTGTCTCATTTAACGACTACAAATTCTACCAGATTTAAAAAAGCCACGTGGTTTGGTTTCGGTGGTCCAATCCTAAAACAATTGTTTGGATCTCTTGATGAAGATGATGCCAAATCATTCACCGATTAATAGTGTCCAAGATGATCAAAGACACTTGGCTGGTCTTATGAAAGATAACATTCACGTCATCTCATCAACCATTACCACATTTAATCAAACCATAAATAAACTCAACGATAACGAGTTAACTCTTAACGACAATATGGAAAAGCTCAATAAAATCTTAGAAACGATATCTGAAAATACTAATAAATTAGAAATTAATACTCATCTTGCAATGACGTTTAGTGCTCTTGAAAGCTCACTTGTGATCCCAAACTCTAATCTTAACGATCTAATCGATGCTATTCTATTTGGTAAAATAAATATTGTTCACCCATCGATTCTAAGTCCCATTCAGCTATTCCATGAATTGTCTTCTAAATCCAACAATATGAATAGTAACTTTCCGGTCTCAGTTTCCATTGACAACATTCACACTTTTCTTGATATCGCAGATGTCGCATCCTTTGCTGTTGATAATAAAATCGTATTTGTTATAAAAAATCCCTTAGTTTCACTAACCGAATATAATCTATTTCATGTCTATGCTCTTCCAACTCCACATGATGTTCTAAATCCAAATACCTTTGCAATGATAAGTCCAAACACAAAGTTTTTAGCAATAACTGACGATAAATTAACGTATTCTATGTCCAATGACTTAAGTGAGTGTAAAGTGATCCTTAATAACTACTATGTGTGTAAACTAAACAATATTGAATTTAGCGTCTCTAACCCTACTTGTGAAGTGTCTATCATAACGGAACACATACGTGAAATTCCCAGTTCTTGTAATTATAAACTAATTTTAGGTAGCATAGATATATGGCAAAAGATAACCAATAATAGATGGTTATATGTACAATCTGATATAACTAAATTAACTGTTAAATGTAAAGAGTATATCCACGACTACGATATAGTTGGTTCAGGTATTCTTACAGTTCCTAAAAACTGCAAGGCGTATCATAAACTACTACAATTTCTTCCTTCAAATGAATTTACGTTAAGTATACATTTACCTTCTCCTAACTTCAATATAATTGAAGTAATACAAATTCAAGCTGCTCTAGACAAAAATTTAATAAGAGCATTCCATTTCTTACTCCAGTAAAATTATCGCATATCAATCTAGATTCACTGCAGTACGCCTCCCATAAACTTGATCAAAGTATTGACGAATTAGATACAATTCAGAACCAACCATATCATATAACTTATGGATATTACTTTAGTTTCTTTACAACTCTCCTTTCCATTTCTGTATTTTCCTATATTCTGTACAAATTATATCGTTGCTTTTGTACAAGTAACGGCGCGAAAGCTAACTTTTGCATTCAAATATTCAACAATTGCAATACTAAGTCGAATACTAGAGTCAAAGGTAAAACTAGTATTGAAATGACAGATGTTGAACTCAGTTCTGAAGATTCATCACCATCTCCTAAATCTTTCAGAAGAAATCTAAACTTGTAAATTTAATTAACTAATTCCTAATCTTAATTTCTATTACTTAGTTCTAGATCTTGATTGAAACTTATTTCCTAATCCTTAATGCTAATTACTAAATCTTAATCCTAAATCCTTATTCAAGATTTATTTACTAAGTTCTTTTTCTTTTTACACATTTTATACAATGTCCTAATATTAATTATTTTCTAAGTCTAATCAAATAAATTGTCGAACCTGTTTTACATGTTTCAGTAATTAATGTAAAATTTTCATATTGATTGTTATGTTTAACTGTGTACTCCACTGCTATTGTGTTTTGTTTAATTTTATCCTTGTGTTTATTGTAACCATTACTGCTACTACTGTATATTGTATTCTATTTTGTTTTCTATATTGTACTACGTTCTGGTTTCTGCACTTCAGTCGTCTTTATATTTTGTTTTCCATTTCAAGTCAATTACAACTTCCTTTCAATTTCTACCTAGCTCCTCCATTTCTACTCACATCCTTATTTTATTTTGGATGTTCCGTTTTAAAGGAGGAAGGTGTTACAATGCGCATATTGCTTAAGGGATAACCCCCAATAACCATTCAATTCACTGTCAGCAATATGCAAAGGTATATAATCCGCGATCTATAGTATTCGAGGCTTTTTCCTTAATCGCTCTCTGAAGCCACCTGACTACGGACCCGGTCTTAGGCCTGCCGGTCAGCTTGGACTAAGCACAGTCAGGTGGAACCTCTGCCCAAATAGACAGAAGTTCAGCAACAATTACAGTATCGTTGTGTCAGTTGTTAAGACTTGTTGAAGTAAAATAAAAATAAATGTTAGTATGTGCCCCAAAAGTTGTTTTTTTTTAAGATCAACTAATAGGCCCACACAACAGTAAGTCAATTTTATTGGTCTCTGCTTGAAGTAAGACAATCCTGTCTTACTTCAAGCAGAGACCAATAAAATTGACTTGTTTTTTTTTTCTGCTCGAAAGCTGATGTGATCGAGATGGTTCTTAGCTATTATTGTTGTTGTTGTAGTTTTTGTTGTTGTTTTTGTTATGTTGTAGTATGTTTTTTGTTGTTGTTGTTGTTTATTATTGTGTTTTTTTTTGTTATTGTTGTTGTGGTTTCTGTTCTTGTTCTTGTTGTTGTTCTTGTTGTTTTTGTTTTAATTTCTTGTTGTTTTCAATGTTCTTGTTGGTTTTCATGTTGCTTTTGTTGTTCTTGTGGTTTTTATTGTTGTTCTTGTTGTTTTAGTTGTTTTTGTTGTTTTTTTAGTTGTTTTTGTTGTTTTTTTAGTTGTTCTTGTTGTTTTTTGTTGTTATTGTTGTTGATCTTGTTGTTTTTGTTGTTGTTCTTGTTGTTTTCGTTGTTCTTGTTGTTCTTGTTGTTTTTCTTGTTGTTTTTGTTGTTCGTGTTATTTTTGTTGTTCTTGTAGTTTTTGTTGTTCTTGTTGATGTTGTTGTTGTTGTTCTTGTTGTTGTAGTTGTTGTTGTTTTTGCTGTTCTTGTTGTTTTTGTTGTTTTCCTTATTGTTTTTAATGTTATTGCTATTTTTGTTATTGTTCTGGTTGTTCTTGTTGTTTTTGTAGTTCTTGTTGTTTTTTGTTGTTGTTATTTTTAGTTGTTCTTGTTGTTGTTGTTGTTCTTTGTAGTTGTTCTTGTTGTTGTTGTTGTTATTTGTAATTGTTCTTGTTGTTTTTCACGTTGTTGTTGGTGTTGTTTTGGTATTTGTTGTTGTTGTTGTTTTAGTGGGTTATATAATTTTTTCATCAGTTTGCTAGTTTTATTTAAATACCTCGCATTGTTTGAGTAAAGCAATATACAAGCCTTGGTCCGCAATGACTGCCCTGCTGGCTACGCTATGATGGCCTCGAGCTTTGCTTAGTTAAGTTCTCGGCCTTCAAGCTTGGCCATAATTGCAGCCCTTGCTGACCGCGCTGTGATGGCCTCGAACTTAACTTAGCTACGCTCTCGGCCATCATCATCGCTGCCAGCAACGCAGTCATAACAGACCGCGGCAGTAATGTACTAAATGTAAAATGCTATGTCTGAAGTCGGCTTATTTAATAATTTCAATTCCACCCTCGCAATGTCATAAAATCAATCAATTTCATTGAAATCATTGTAATCTCCGTATCTGATTTTGAACATCCCCGGCAACACAACTACTGCCTAGTAGTTCCCTTCTGTTGTTGCCGTGGGTGCTCACAGGTGTTACCATCAGACCATAACTCTGTTCTTGGATGCACGTTCCAGGGTCCTACGTCCGGCTTGCTGGTCTGACAGCCATCACATCGAACCGGCTACGATCTGGGAACCTGGTCTTCCACGAGCGCCCCCTTCCACCTGCGGCCTCAGTCAGGAGAGTACTTGACCAGGATCAGAGAAGTAGAATCAGACATACTGTGTCCGGCCGATACCACCACTTTCGTGTACCCCCTACTACTGAGCGGCCCTTGGCAAAATTAAATGTTTTATGCCCGTATATTTCTGCCTTATTTCTGAACCCCCATCCTGAGGGAAGAAAGCAGGTAAGAAGGCATACAACAGTACCCCTTTATCCAAACCGGGACACTGGCGCCCCTGAACGTGGTAAAAGTACACATCTGATTCTATTTTTCTTCTTGGTTGTGCTTTGTGTATGTTAGTAGTTGTTATTCTTGTAGAACGTAGTTGTTTTCTTGGTTTTTATCGCAACTAAAGTGTGTTTACCCAAGTAAATTATTGGTTAAAACTAATTAAATATATTAATTAGTCAATATTTTGACATACTATTCAATTTAAACCAATAATAGTAATTTATCTGAGCCAAATCTCACATCAAGTTTTTTTTCATATTTGGGCCCTAAAATGACGCTTTCGTAAAATCTTGTACATAAAAACAATTACACACATTTTGTTTTTGATTGGTAATTACACATTGGTAGCGTTATTTGTTATTATTAACTGAACATTTATTTTCAGGAAAAAAAATAAAAAAAAAAAACGTTCACTAATTAATTTGTGTAACAGAACGGAGAACGTTTTTTGTTTTTTAAGTAGTTTAGTAGTCACCACTTATCTATGTTAGTCAGCACTTATCGCCATTATACATCGTTTAATTTTATAACGGGTCACCATGTTACCTATTAAGTACCTTTCACATCGAAAGTCGGAATTAGAATATGAAGTTCGGATTCGAGGTGTTACTCCTGCAACTTCATTTAAAGAATTACGGAAACAAATCGTTAAAATAGCTCCTGATTTACCATCCGAACACATATTGGAGTCTCCGCTTGAAGTAAGACAGGATCTTAGTGTAACGGTCCATATTGACTTATAGGGAAAAATATAAGTAAGTATCTATAGGGTGTCGTATGTAAGCTATATATTCGAACAAAAAGATACACGAGTAAAGCGGGGTGTAAAAGTTAGCGCGGACAAACATAAGTCACTTTTAGGCGGCTATAGTGACGAGGCGCGGTGATGCATGGCACAAGGCGCTATAGGGAGATAGGTATAGCTATGTAAAGCGTCGTGACGTTCACTATTACGGGTTTATGTAGTGACGATCGCGCGGTATAAAGCGAGTTCTGTTAGACTTTAGAGTGTAGAGAAACTTTACATTGAATGGACCAGGGAGTTAAGGGACGTTATTATAAAGGTACAGGGAGTAGGGTTACCGAATAAATAAGTCTATTTCATGATAGTTGTACATGGACGAAAATAATAAGTGTCAATATAGAACAAAGGAATAATAGGGTTCAAGAGACATCTATTGGGTTATGAAGGAACTAAATTGGGAAACGGGAGGCCGAAACCAAATTGCGTTCGATTGGAAATTTAATAAAGCAGTTAGATGGGTGTTTATAAAGATAAATTGGGTTTTCGCGTATCGGTTAAACATAAAGTAAGGCAGATGGCGCTTTAAAATAGAAATTAGTTTTATTATTTATTTTAGTGAATTACAAGAGTGCAAGATAAACATATATATATGTATATTTAATGGTGTTATAATGGTTAGTTTAGATTGAAGTTAGCATTAAGGGATTGCAAGAGAAAGTTGGGAGGATTGGTGGACTGGTCAAGTTAGCTATTAATCATATAAATTAGGGATAGTAATTAAGATTAAGTTCGGTGGAATATTATGGATAGAAAAGTACCACAGAAGCTGGACGTGGTGGAAGAATTTAGACAAAAATATAAATAATTTTACTTATTGTCGAGGAATATTCAAGCATGAGAGTTTCGTCTGTTTTATTACTGGGCATTTTAAATGAATAGATCGATATCAGAAATTAGTTACCAACTGGTGCTAAATATGAGAATTAATAGGAGGTGGGACGTCATAGCTTAGTGTAATTGTTAATGAGCGAAATTTACGGATGTTTTCGGGAGAGGGCACTATTATAAAATGGAAATGTATAAAGTTTCAGCGATAAGTGCGAATTTAGAAGGATTACTTTAGTTTATTGGTTAGTATTATGTACAGAAAACCCGTATACGAGGCTACGTAATACGTAAGGGTAGGATATCGTAAGGGAAAATTATGGTAAATTAAGAGCAAATATGCGACCGAAATTGAGAGTCATCTAGTGGAACGCAGGAGAAGCGTATGAAATGGCGCAACGGTGTTCTTGTTAGCGCCAATTATTTAGTAGATCTACCGAAAGGCTGGTAATCCTACTTACCATAGCATGAACAGGAAAACTTGGTTTGCAACTGTGAGTTTTATCTTACTATTAGTGGGAAGAGAGGAGTCCAGTATAAGAAAGACCTTAGTTATAAGAGTATTTATAGCGAGAAAATTGAGTAAAGATCATGAATAAGAAGTCGTAATTACTAAAATAATTCAGACGTAAGGAGATTAGGGTGGTTTATTTCTAGATATATAAAGATAGAATTTAAAAAGAGAATTTTTGAGAAAAATGGCTCAGTGGAATATACGGTGTGTATGAATATAATATGTGAGTCATTCAAAGAACAGAAGTGGTAGACTTTTGTGTTACCCAAACCTGAGAATAGATTATTAGGATACTTGTACTAACAATGTAAGAAAAGAGATACTTTTATATGATAAAAAGATCCACAATAGAACATTTCCAAGTACCTATTGCCTACGGAGAGGTAGACATCTACCGAATAGCTAACCTTTTGGAAACTGTCAACACTGGATTTAGTAACCGGGGATTTGTTTGGAAATAGTACAAGAGAGAAAGGGACAGAGTTAGACTAGAGTATAGGTGGTCGCTCACACACCTTCTGGAAGGTTCTATGAGTGAATTTTGGGACCCACTTCCGGAGCGCCTAGGTAAATAAACATTTCGGAGCGAAATTGAGATAAAACCTGCGAATCAAATAACAATGGGTATTGAAAGTTGTTAAAACTACAAATGGTAAAAATTAGAGTAAATTTAAAGATGAGAGGGGGCTGAATCTATTTTTAATAATTAAAATTACATTCCGATTTTAGGGACATAACTGGAAGTTAGGAATTGCAAAAATTGGTAGTTGAAGGTATGATAAGTAAATTAAAAGCGGGAAAATGTGTGGAACAGTGGACGGAAAATATTAAATTAATAGAGGATTTTTGGCATAGTTTTCATTAGTTGGGAACAAAGAATTATAGGAAAGAAAGAAAAATGTTTTAGTAAGAAAGTACTTGAGACAGCGCCAAAATTGAGAGAACGGCAAAAAGTGGAACTAAAATTGGAGTACTTAGAAGGGGCAGATTTCTGAGAAAAGACGGACTTCTTAGGGTTGTCACTTTCTTGACTACGGTTAGAGGTTTGCGAATATTATGATTTTTGTTTCATAATTAGTACAAGATAATCGATTATGAAGAAATATTACACAGAAATGGAGGGAAATGGGTTAGAGACCAACTAAGCAGAGAGCGAAGAGATAGTTCACAGTCTACTGAGTACCAAATTGATAAGATATATATATATATATATATATATATATATATATAAAGTGAAAACATTGATCTGTTAGTGATGAAATTTTAGTAGCTAGGAGTAGCTTACCTTTTGGTAAGATGCAAAATTAGGGTACATAAATGTGAGGGCAAATAAGGCAGAAATACACGAGGTTTAGAATTGCTGAACCAAAAATGACGAAACTTTTAGGGGGAGATTTGAGTGTATTGTGTTGGAAATTAGGCAGCTATTCATTACGATCGATAGTACGCGAGTTTTAGAACTGCTGAATCAAAATTGATGAAATTTTTAAAGTGGAATTAGGAGTATTTCATTAAAATGTGAGCTGATATTAGTAGGAAAACGTTTGAAATATAGGAATAGTGTAGAGAAGAACAGTTAGATGTGGGAATCATGAAAATTGCTGTTAATAATTATCAGATTAGAGAAGAAGGCCTTTCGATATTTGGGTTGTATTTGGTGAACTATAGAAGTTTATGGTCATGGGTAAAGATGATTTCAATATTAGTAGAAGTAATTAGACTTACAAGAGGGATAAGTTGATTAATGGAAGAAATTAGATAGTCAGTATCAGATTATTAGTTGGGGGCTACTTAGTTGAAGGAGTGTAGTTGGACGTATATTTAATAAAATATTAAGGTAGTAAATTGATTCTGTGAGCTACTGCATAGTAGGGTGTAAGTAGAGATCATGAGTATGGTAGATTTTGATGTAGTATGATCACTAGAAGGGACTAAATCAATCATGTTATGTAAAGGGGAGATATGTTAGTAGGAGCATATGGAACTGAACAAGGATATTTCAGTCTGGGATAGTTAAGCATGGGAAAGTTACTGCTTTAAAAGATGAATAAGTCAATAGAAAAAGGAAGAATAAGTTAGATATTAAGTGGGATTTGTAGTATTCAGTCTTCGGAAGGTATCGATGATCCAAATTACGAGTTGTAACGGTGTTAATATGTAGAAACATAGATTAAGAAGACAAAAAAAGCAGGAGGAATGGCAGGGACCAGGTCGGTTTTTGGAAAAGTAGTAACCCTATTAGTTTGGTAACGGTGGGGCGGCACAGAAGATTTAGAGAACCCTAGTTTTTTCGACAGTCTTTCGTTGGCGTCCGAAGAGCGCAGGTAGATAGGTCACCTAGTGTTTGTGTCTACACCTTCAAATCTAGATATCGACTGGGGCATAGAGAATAACAAAAACTCGCGTAATAAAATCAAAATAATAGTGTTTTAAATTACAAGTGTTAAATTCATGTGTTAAAATCAATCGTAGGGCTTTATAAACGTGAAGCGTCGTTAATTGTTTAATATTTAATAGATAAACATTTATAACGTGCAATAGAGTTAAATAATAGCTTCTTAGTTTACGGTGTTAAGTTGCGTGATAGAATCAGTCGCGGGAGTTCTAAAATAATGCGTCCGTGTACATCTGATAGTTACCGGTTAAACTTTAATTCCGACTTAGGCATTTAGCTTGCTTTATAAACTAAAATGGTAATTCAGGAGTTTTGTAATAGATTGCATTGTGTCATAGATGGTTGGAGATAGTAATTACGCGAATTAAAAGGGCGAACTACGTGAGTTAATAAATTCGGTTGGCAGTTATGTTGAAGTTAAATTAATTGTTTTATTATATTGCGTAAATCAAAATACTTGTTGGAGTTTTAGAAAATATTTGCACACGGGAAATAAACGGGATTTTTGAATCGTTTAGATGGCAGTTGAGAGTTTGTTTCGTAAAGAATTAATGTAATTTTAATTCAGAATATAGTGAATGAGGGATTTTTAATTTAGTGAAAATCAGGAAAGATTATGTAAGGAAGAGAGTTCTTTGGAACTTATGGAATCGCGGTAATGAGGCGTCGCCATTTTGAATAATAGCGTGGGATAAGGACGCGGTATGACTTCGCGCGTTTCCTTTGCAAATTATGATCGGAATTTAATTTGATATCGTTCGTTATAAAAAAACTAAAGGAAAATAAACTTCCGTCGTTTGGGGATGGGATCTCATCACGGCAGGTCATCTACCACTCACTTAGGTGTAAAGGTAGCGCAACCGAGGTGATTGAAGGTCGTTGGCTGGATTTGATGGTCAGGACATAAGCATGGTATGTAGCCCACGGGGGACAAAGTTCTGAGCGATTTTACTGTGTATAGTAGGAAGAAACTCGTTGGGGACTCGAGTTTCGGCCGGGTTACCTTTACAAGGAGCGGCTTTATCCCCTCAAAATCACCAGGCCCACCAGAGTTCGTGGTCTTTACCAGTTAGACAAGCCTCCGTGTGCGCTCGACGCTCTGGTGTGGATCTCGGGAGGTGGTCTTTGATCTATCTTAAATTTATGTATTTATCAATATTTTATACTCCTTTAATGTTTCGGCCGTATCCCGATAGGACGAGGACTCTGTTGCCTTTCGCGGCTGAAACATTGTAGGGATGACATTAGATGCTTAGCATATTCCCCAAGGCTTGTCACCTTATCCCGTCTTTCGTGTTAGCAGACCCATACTTTCGATGAAACTGTGTCGATTCGAATGCGCAATTAGCTGTAAATGTGGGGCCAACCCCTAGTTTTGAACACACACACACAATTTTAGCAGCTAGGAATGATTTTAGGGAGATAGAGTCCATATGACAACTCAGTTCTTTAACTAGGGAACAGATAGGATTAAATCTGGATGGAAGTGAGGTCAAGCGGAAATCCAGATCGCGATTTTAACGTAAAAATGGGAGATCTAGATCCCCATAGCTTGCTTACTCGTAGCTAAAATTAACTAGGAATGCCTGACAGGTTTAGACAGGAAATAAAATTCATTAATAATAGGTTGAAGTATAAATAAAACCCATACAAAAATAAATGAAATACGGATTATATAATGATTTACATATAACAGATCGTTCGGTTAAATAAGGGGAGAATGTCTAGTCCAAGTTATACTTTAGGGTAGACAAATGTAATATAATATAATGAGAATACGTTATCTTTATAATTCAACGTCAAAAATAGGATTCGATATAATTTATCCAGGCTGGCCTAGTACCATATAGTTAACATTGGAGCGTGGGGAATTTATTATAATGTATTATAGTTGTAGGTATTCATAGAGCTGAAGGTCGGGTCGAATAAAGTGTTATAGACTGTTAATTCCAACTAGTGAATCGTATAAAAATCTAGGTTTAGGGCTTTTCAATGAAACGAAGTAGGATAGTGCTAGGTATGTGATCGGAAAGTCTAGGTTGTTACGTAAGATTAATTTAAATTAGACGTTACGACGGTGCGAGACTCCAAGGTCGGACGCTACCAGATAGATTTGTAATTAATGGAGGGTCTAGAAAGAAAGTAATCTATAATCCATCTGAAAATAATACGGAATTCGTTAGATAGTTCTAGAAATAGTAGGGGTTCATATCTTTTAAGAGACAGAAGTCTTGTAAAGTTGAAAGTCTAGATAGACCATTCATAGACTTATTGTAGAGGGTCTCCGCGAGTCCAAACACTGTAAAGTTAAGCTTAGCCCAAACAACGGGGAAATATAATTAAAACTAAAATATGATGCCAATTGGTAAACTCTAGTTTAGAAAATAGGCCATTAAGAAATATTATAAATAGGTCATTCAAGGGATGTATTAACAATCCTAGATTAGTCATGTACGGAGAAAGATAGGTCCATCTTTTATCTAGTACAGTAATAGAGCTGGAAGTAAAATATAGTAATGAAACACATTGCAGGATAGGGAAATTTAAAGGGGGTATTTCAATTATATAATAAAACATTCAACTAGGGAACCGTTTAGCTTTGGGCAGGTTCGATATTCTGTTAGAGCCAGTCTTTGTATGAAGAAGCATACCAAAAGTATAAGTCTTCGCTGGACTTCACTAAGATACAGCTATACGGGCATGCCTGTAAAGAGAAAACCCTCTTACAGAGAGAATTCGAGCAACCAAAAAGGGCCGGATGATCTTAAGCCTCTGACCATGTAGTTCAATCAAAAGGGAAAAGTCTAGAAAAGATCTATATTACAAAATCAAAAGTAATGACTATAAGATATTTCGAAGTACGAAATAATAGAATAAAATATCGGTTCTTGCTCAGAGATTTACGGACATAGATAAAATTGTAAAATCTAAGTATCTGCAAACATATTCGGGTTCGGCATATCAGCATAGGAAACGCTTACGGAAGGCATAAGCTTATAGCGATTTGAGTTTAGACTTTAATTTGGTTTTGGACGTAACTTAATTATACTTAAGCTAGGTGAATTAGGATCGGTATATATAAGTTAGGGTTCCGTACGAAATAGTGTATAATAGAACGAAATTGTAAGACGGTTAGAGAACAATAGGAGATAGGTACAAAATAGGAAATATGGGTTGGGGACTAGGGGCACTTCTCAATCTTTATAGTGAGTTTGAGTAGAGTTCCGCAGATAAATCAGGAACCTCTCTTACTTGGCTGGATTGTTTAGGAGTTCTTAGTTGGGAAGTGTAGGCGGTGATGAATGAGAAACTAGAATATTAGAGCGTTTTATTGAGGTACGCCAGTTCTAGTTAGCGAATGGGATTGTTATATAACGAAAAGAAGTAGTGATTTCCTTGAATGGTTTATTACTTACTTACTACAGTACTTGTTGCTAAAAGATAAAGTCCTCTCGCCCAATTTTGAATTTGATACAGACTATGACTTACTCGAACCAAGAAAATATTAGATTATAGTAAAATCTGTCTTAAAACCTCAATCATTTGGTGGAGCTTATCCAGTAGGGATGACGAAAGAGCACAGCTAGACGCGGAGGAGGGGCGTCTAACCTTAGCCAAGTAGATAATGATTGAGGAAACAAAAACAAACAAAACAAAGTAAAGAAAATTTAGTAAAATTATGAAGAGAATTCATTCCGTTTTACTAGGACATAAAAGGGTTAAAAGAAATAAAAAGGGTTAATCCTTGTTATGAACACATAGAAAGGTATAATAGGAAGTTGTCAGGGTTCTGTATAGAAGAAGCAATAAACACTAAAACGCTTTCGCTTATGACTGGGAATGACGCATATGTAGGTTAAGGTGTACTTGTAAGTTAGTACTTTGAATCGTGGTCTAGAAATAGTTATTTTGGAGGTAAAGCATTAGAGAGAGAGAGGGACGTAGGTATTTTCTTACTGATAAATCGCGTAGGTACTTATTCAATTTTTCACTTAAAGAACCGGGTTGGAACACAACGAGGGAACTCTCTAGAAGATCACGTGGCCATTTCATTAGTATAGATTGTTTTCATTTAAATAAGGTAGGACGGGAAAGGAATTTTAGTAATAGAAAATGTAGGTTAGTTAAGTGTTGTACACATTGCAAGACACAGTTTAGGTAAAGTTAGATCAACTACGACTTAAGTAGATCTACTCGACGGAGTATAGAGATAGGAAGATCTTAGGTTTACCTTAAAATTTACCTTTAACTTTTATGATTAGGGTTCCGCAATTAGTTTTGTGAAATCGGATCGGTCGGTTATTACTTTAGGCATTACTATTAATACATAAATAGGTACGTATGTACGTATGTGTATAAGGTTTAGAACATAGTTACAATAGCGAGCGCGTGACCAGGATTGGTCGAGTTTTATTAGATTATATTAGATTATTAGACTATAAGCTCTTTTAGCTTTTAACCTATTGTTAGGTTGCATCGGTACATTAGAGGCTGTTTAGAGGTTCTCACAAAAATACAAACAAATCTCGATGTACCCTGTCTTTATCGCTTAGAACAAAAGTGCGTTTAAAGATTAAATCGCCTACGCTAAATTGCGCTGGTTTCCTTCGTAAATTATAGTGTGCAGTATTCTTTAAATGTACCTGCCATAATGAAGCTTGCACATCATTGAACACGGACGAAAGGCATCCCAGGTTTTCAGCATATATATCACGCGGCAGAAACAAAACTTCATCTCCTAAGTCAGTATCCGTATAATGCGATCCACACAAAACAAGTTCTCTACAAGAAATGAAGGCGTATAACCGGTGGCTTCATTTACGGAGTTATTGATCGCAAACTGTATTTTGGGAATAAATGTGTCCCAAGACCGGTGGTCGTTTTCAACGAATGTGGATAAACAAGTGACAATCGTTTTATTGTAACGTTCCACAGTGTTAATTTGCGGCGTATACTTAGGCGTAAAGTATACATTAGGGATTTTATACTTTTTAAACAAGGCATCAGTTGTAGAACTGACTTCCGTTATCAAGATATACCGTTTGAGAAATGCCATGTACTAGAAATATTGATTATTCTAGAATTTTGACCACAGCGTCAGAAGTAGCGCGACGTAATGGAAAGATATGGCAATATTTCGAAAAGCAGCAGGTTATCACGAGCATGTAACAATTTTGTTTGCGAGTTACTGGAAGAGGTCCGACAAAATCAATGGAAATCATTTGGAATGGCCTCGAACATTGTTTAGGCCGACCCATTTCTCCCAAAGTCATGTGATTTTGCGCCTTGTAGGACAAACAGATAGAACAAGAGCCTACAAACTTTACGACGTCTTGATGCATGCCAGGCCCGTAATATGTCAGTGATAAACGCCGATATGTTTTAAAAATGCCAAGATGTCCAGCTGTCGGTTCTGAGTGGTTCTCAGCTATAATACTTTCATAAAATTCGTGGGGTACGACTTCCTTCCAAGCAAATTCTGAAGTTAGTGGGGATTTGGTTTTCGAAAGTCGATGCAAAAAGTTATTTTTAATCAGGGAATTTGGATAATAGCTCGGTGTATTAAGACAGTCTTATCACGGTCTTCAGGTCTTATAGGGATCTGCCAGAAAGCTATAGAGATCTACAAGTTGTAAGCGTCACGCTTAGTTACGGCATTCAACTTTCGACTATCAAGACAGAATCTAGGCTGTCCGTTATTTTTATTAACGATGAGTACGGGAGAGGACCACGCACTCTCACAAGGTTCCACTACATCTAGTGACAGCATCTCGTCAACCTGTTCTACTAAGATACGCTGTTTTTCTGGGGACATTCTATAGTACCGTTGTCTTATAGGAAGGGCGTCGCCAGTATCTATGCGATGGGTATTAGTTCTACCTAAACCCTTCTCATCAGTTGAAATTGACTCGAATTGTGAAATAATATTGTCCGCTATAGCCTTTTGTGAGTCTATTAAATTATCATATGAGTGAATAAAGGTTTCCTCTTTGTTTATTATTATTTCTGCTAAAGATGAATTGGATAATTTAATACTGCCTAAATATTTAGGACAAATTTTAAAAGCACGCCAAAAATCTACGCCTAGTATTATTGAGGTCTCGACTTCGGGAACTACGTATGCCTTAATAAAACTGGCCTTCAAATGTTACAGACAAATTTACGTAGCCAATATTTTTTAAGCTACCGCTGGCAGCTAACATTTTAATTTTGTCATCCTGGTGCAAAGTGCAGTTGGTTAAATGTTCATGGGAATTATTTCCCAGAATAGATACCGTAGCTCCAGAATCAAGCAAACAGCAGGCATCAATATTATTAATTTTAATATTAACATAGGGCCTAGAATCGTTTAAAGGTTTTGATTTCAGAATTGTAGATACTCTATAACTAGAAGAAAATGTTCTTATAAATGCAAGCCAAGTTTCCCAATCTTGCTTGTCAAAATTACTACAATTCTGATTATTTAGTTTTTTGATTTTTTATTAACTTTACTGCATTTAGGGCAGTGAGGTGTTTTAACATCTTTCATTCCGCACTTAAAACAAAAAATGTCGCGTTTAGCTTGACATTGACGAATGTGGTGTGAATTATTGCGACACCTAGGGCAATAAGGTTCATTTTTAGTGACATTAACAGCATGTATATTGTGATTCTGATTTTTGTAGTTACTGTAATTTTGAGAGTAATTTTGATTCTTTGTAGAAAAACCTTTACTTTTATTGTAGTTATTAAATCAATTTGTTTTATTCTGATCTTTAGTGTATGCTAGGTGCTAGAGTGTCTGTAGTGACCCTAGGAGGTTCTTGAAATTTTGCAAGACGAGCTTGAATGATCTCGTAGTTTCGACATAAAGAACGCAAAACGTTAATTGTCGTGGTTTGAGCCGCTGAAGCTAATGTGCTAGCATAGCAAGGCCTAATATTGTGGAGAAAAATCTCCAACTGATCTCCTTCAGATAATGACTTGGATAAACGCGAGAACATCCCACTCATGATCGAGAGATAGATGGTGATGTTTTCTCGTTCACATTGAGTACGTGAGCGAATTTCAGAAATGAGCTGGTAGTCGTAATCTGACTGATCAAAATCCTCCTTTAAAAGGGCTGCTAACTCAGACCAAGAGTTGACTCTGTATTTTACCGCACGAAACCAATGAAGGGCATCGTCTTAAAAAAAATCGGTAGAAAAACTTAATATTTTCGCTGAAGGAATATTTCGAGCTTCTATAAATTCATCAACACGCTGTATAAATGATCGCACACGAGTTTTGCCGTTGAACTTTAATTTATTTAAGTCAGCTGAGCCACGATCACACGTCACCGAAATCAAATTTTGTAAGTTTGGTACATTTGGTAAGGTATCCATACTACAACCAGCGACCGCGCTAGAGGAAGTGCTAGGCTTGGGTAAAATTGCTGAAAGCTTTTGGGATAAGATTTTAAATCCCTTGACTACATCTTCGTATTCTGTTTTTGTTTCGTCACTACACGTTATCCTCGCTATACGATTGTGCAAATGGTTCAACATGTTCTGGGTTCTCATAATTGAAGGCTCACTAAGATTTTGTTTGTATTTTTGTGAGAACCTCTAAACAGCCTCTAAGATCCTGTCTTACTCCAAGCGGAGACTCCAATATGTGTTCGGATACGTGTAGATAGTGTTTCAGAGATATTAAAATTAGTTGTAACGATTTTAAGTTTCTATTTTTTTTATAAATAATATGTAAATAATGTAAACATGTACGTATAACGTTACACTATACATATAATAAAACTGTAACGGGTCCAATTCCGTACATTGAAAATATTTTGATATATTTTTTTGGTTTGTACTCTATATTCGATACTAAAGCCAAATCTGTTTTTTTTGTACGTCTTTATGTCTGTCTGTCTGTCTGTCTGTCTGTCTGTATCTTGGCTAGGCATCACGCCGAAACTACTGAATGAATTTAAATGAAACTTGGTATGATTTGAGTTCATACTACGAGGTTGGACATAGGATACTTTTCATCCCCGAAAAACTAAACGGTTCTCGCAAGATAGAGGTTGAAGGTAATTTAAAAAAACACTGATACTACTGGACGGATTTTAATGACACAGTCATAGTTTTAAAAAGTGGGGATACTTTTTATCCCGAAAAAATAAAGGGTTCCTGCGGAAAAGGGGTCCAAACTCTTTACATTGAAGATACTTTGTAATTTTTTTGGAGTCTGTTCTATATTCGTAATGAATCCGAAACTTTATTTGTTTCTTTTGTCTGTCTGTCTATCTCTCTGTATCTTGAACGCGCATCACGCTGAAACTACTGAATAAATTCAATTCACTGTTGGATAGCTTAGGGTTGTTGTTGAATAGAAGGTGAGCAATCGATAAAAACTTTTTGACGGCTGAAGGAATTTTGTCTAAATGTTGGTAGGAGTATATAGGTATACTCGTAGATCTTGGAATAGTAATAGAGCGCTTTTAACCTAGAGTAATGCCCACGCGTGCGAAGCCGCGGTTACAGCTAGTCTACAATAAAATAATACACAGAAACAATGTAAAATTAAAATATTTTCCCAATATGTCAAACAAATGGACTAAGTAGTTTTCCAGATATCAACCGACACAGGGGGGACTTGGCTAGGGCAACAGTGCGACTACCAAGAACACAGAATAAATTATGTCTTCTGTTGCGCCTGTGCCGCACGTAGTTGTCCGGGACGAAGGACCTGCACAGTCGGTCATGTAATTCTGAGGAGTTGACGGACCCTCTCAGTACTTTAAAACAGATAGTGAGCTGGTCAAGCAACCTTCTCACTTCCAGTGAATTTAAACCAAGCTGTCCAAGCAAGAACATAGTGGGATAGAGGTATGGGTAGAGGTGGCCTTAAAGCCTCTTGTAAAAAGATCTTAAAAATGATTTCTACACTTGTTCAAGCATCAGTGTGTAGGTAACATGATGCGGGTTCCAACACACATGCACTTGATTCTAATTTGCTCCTAACAAGAGTATTAAATAAGATTCGTTTGACCTGCGGGTCCTGAAAATCCTTTGCGTTGCGTAACACTAAGCCCAAGCGACGAAAATACTCTTTGGCCAGGTTGGAAATATGGTCATGAAAAGTGAGTTGTTAGATAAAAGTAACGCCTAAATCTTTAATAATATTTACTCTATTAATGTCTACAAAATAATGTTTAAATTTTAGTTAAAATTAGTTGTATTATGTTTACGATCAAATATCAGTAAATAGCGTTTATCAGAATTGAATACTAGTAACATTATTTTACTAACGCTTCATTCCAAGATATAATTTATGTCATTTTGCAAATTAGGGCAGTCATTGTATGATTTGATATCCAGCATGAGCATATGTGTAATATATATTACACATATGACCATGGTCAGATCATTGATCATAATATAAATAAAACGGGACAATTACACACCAATTACCCACAAACTAGGATACCCTGTAGGATACTACTATGGGTACTAGATAACGGATAAACATACATAGATACGAATATTATAACATCCATGACTCGATAATCAAGAAGAGGAGCGGGCCGAGCACTGACCCTTGACTCACTCCAGATCGAGTGTGATATGGTTCAGATACATACATGTCGTGCTTCACATATTGCCGACGATCTCTCATACAGTCTAAGAAGAAAGTGAGATAAGGAGTAAAACCGATGGCAAATTGCTTACGCAGCAGGAGGTCGTTATTTATTTTGTCAAAAGCCTTCCGAAAATCAAAATACACTACATCAATATGTACTCCCCGATCCAAAGCCTTCGAGATGTAGTCCACTAAGCAAAGAAAAATAGTATTAACTGATCGTCCAGGTCTAAAACTATGTTGCTCATCACCTAAGTACTGTTTAACTTGCCTATATATTTCTGTGCGCAGTATGTATTCAAATACCTTGGTGGAAGAACACAGAATAGCTATGGGACGACATTCTTCCACCATTGTCTTATTGCTACTCTTAGAAATAGGCGTCACCCTGGATGTCTTCCACTGAATGGGGTAGACGCTGTCTCTGAGAGCTTAAAATGTGATACAGGGGGAGAATCATGTGCTTCTTATATGACTATAGAACAAAACCGGGCTGGCCATCAGGTCCTGGTGAGCTACCAGGGTCTAACTTGTTTAGCTCGTGGATAATATCATCAGGTGAAAGGGGGAGTACATTTACACTACCGCCGCACTCCGCTTGTTCACAAAATGCATTAATATTCAGTATAGGCACTTCGACTTGAAAAATGCTTGAGAAATACTCCACCAACGCCGTAGCGGTATCTGCATCGGTATGAGAGTTGCCTTCGTAGGGTACACAAGGATCAAACCACCTTTAGACCTTAAACTGCTTACATTGTGCCAAAAATATGTAGGAAGAAGTTTTAAGTTATCCTCAATAATATCTTGTGTACTTTGTATGCCTGAGCAATACGTTTTCAAATTGGCACGTAAATCAGAGAATTCATTATATTTAGCTTTGAATTCTTCCATTTGCTATGCAGTTTAGTTTTTAGGCGAATATATTTTATGATATCTCCGCTAAACCAGACGGGATACTTGTTGCATGCAGAAATTTGCTTGTTCTTCTTAGAGACAGATAAATCAAATAATTTTTTTCGTAAAAAGCGTCAGTGGTAGTACAAACATCATTCGATTCTGTGAAACGCTCCCAAGAAGTTTCCTATATCAGCGAGTCAAAAAAATTAACTTTTTTTTACCATGAGAAATATAAACGTCACTAAAGTCGATAATAACGCATTATGTCAAGATGTAACAATATTAATTTATTATATTTACGGACTCACTGTTCATATTTAAAATAAAATATTCAATTATGCAAAATAAATTCATATGAATGTCGTCAGTAGCACTCGGACTAACGTAAACCACGCATACTACAACAGAAGCACCGCGGTAAGAGAAGGAAACAGCTGACACTCAAACAGCTTAAGAGCAACAAAGCACCAGGGGAGGGAATAACGACAGAGCTACTGAAAGCGGGTGGAACACCGGTACTTAAAGTCCTTCAGAAGCTGTGTAACTCCGTCATCCTCGAGAGTACTACGCCAGAGGCGTGGCACAGGAGCGTAGTGGTTTTATTCTTTAAAAAAGGTGAAAATCTCCTCTTGAAGAATTATAGGCCCATTTCGCTGCTGAGCCACGTTTATAAGCTTTTTTCGAGAGTAGTTAGAAACCGTCTCGCTCGTAGGTTTGACGACTTCCAGCCTCCCGAACATGTTGGATTCCGGAAAGGCTTTAGCACCGTAGACCACGTCCATATGCTCCGGCAGATTATACAGAAAACCAAAGAGTATAATCGGCCACTAAGTCTAGCGTTTGTGGATTACGAAAAAGCCTTTGATTCAGTCGAGACCTGGGCAGTGCTCTTTACAGCGGTGCCAGATTGATTACCGGTACATCGAAGTGTTGAAGTGTTTGTACATAAAGGCCACCATGACCGTCCGTCACCAGGATCAGAGCATGAATTCTATCTACGTGCAAAAAGGGGTGAGACAGGGAGACGTTATTTCTCCGAAACTGTTCACCTCTGCACTGGAAGATATATTCAAGCTTCTGAACTGGGCGGATATGGTGTTAATATCAATGGCAAATACATCACTCACCTTCTATATGCTGATGATATAGTCATCATGGCTGAAACCCTGGAAGACCTAAGCACAATGCTCAGTGACCACAATATTGTTTCCTAACAGGTGGGTCTTAAAATGAACATGGGCAAGACGAACATCAAGTCAAATGCCCATGTCGTACTCATGCCGGTTTATGTTGGGAACAATATTATCGAAGCTGATCACTATGTCTACTTAGGTCAGACAATCCAACTGGGTAGATCCAACTTCGACAAATAGGTCAACCGACGAATCCAACTTGAATGGGCAGTGTTCGGGAAATTACGCCATATTTTCTCGTCGCTGATACCACAGAGCCTCAAGACGAAAGCTTATAATCAGTGCGTGTTGCCAGTGATGACATATGGCACTGAGATATGGTCGCTAACTATTGGTCTCATATACAAGCTCAGAGTTGCGCAGCGTGCAATGGAGAGAGCTATGCTCGGTGTTTCACAACGTGATAGAATCAGAAATGAGGAAATCCGTAGAAGAACGAAGGTTAGGTTAGTGACATAGCTCTCATAGTTTGCAAGTTGAAGTGGCAATGGGCAGGCCATATAGTTCGCAGAACCGACAATCGCTGGGGAATAAAGGTTCTCGAATGGCGACCACGAACAAGCAAGCGAAGTGTGGGGAGACCCCCCACACGATGGACCGACGACATTGTAACCATCGCAGGAAGTCAGTGGATGGAGGTGGCAGAAGATCGCTCGTTATAGCGCTCTTTGGGGGAGGCCTATGTTCAGCAGTGGACTTCTAAAGGCTGACATAATGATGATGATGAAGAAGAGCAGGAAGCTTGAGGTCTTCCCCAGCCTCTGTCTCCAGTTCACGTCGACGTCGCAGGGTAACAGGACTCCTCCACAGCGCGTAATTCGATCTCGCCGCAGCACTGACCAGCCAGTAGGTACAATTTCGGCATCCTCAACAGAAGTGTCAAGGAAAGTTTCAATTGCGGTGAACAGCGAGTGCTCAGACTTTAGCAGGTTAATGTTCCAAGTCCGAAGTTTAGTCTTGATACAACGTACGTTTTGGTACATAACCAATATTTGTTTTAGCGTTTTATTTCTTTATTTGTTGTTTATCGTGTTTGCGACTAAAAAACGTACGGCTGTCAGTCCTAATGTAGTTATCAATGGACTTGATTTTGTAGTTCATCCACTTCTTCATTCGTGCGTTATTAGGCCAGATTTCAATGAAGTCACACTTAACATTATTCCGGAACTCAAATTTTGTAGGACTTCTAGTCATAATAAGTATTTAGCTCCTGGATAGTGCAAGGTCTTTGGTCACAAAGCTCGTTCAAGTATTGTTTAATTTCATCTGGTCCCGAGATCATATTCCATAAGTGGAAATACATATCTATACATATAATAAAACTGCAACTAAAGTGAATATATATCGTTTTTAGAATTATTGTCGTGATGAAGTCACATACAGAGAAACATGTCTGTATGTGACTTCATCACGCAAATACCACTGGATGGATTTTGATGCCCTTTGATGAACTGTATTCCTTGAAGTCTTGCGGAGGTTTTTATCTTTGTTTAATCAAAATCGGTTCATTTAAAAATGAATCACAATTATCTTTGATTACGACTGATTGAAATCACGATTATCTCTGATTACAACTAATCAGACGGCGATACAAACTGTGATTTATAATTTGACTAGCGAAATCTTCCAACTACGCCTAGAAGTTAAGGAAAAGAGCGTCCTTATCCATATCCAGCAGTATATCTATAGCATATCTATAGCATATCCAGGCCCGGATTTAGGGGAGGGAATCCGGGGCTACAGCCCGGGGGCCTCCACAAAAGAGGGGGCCATATTTTCCATATTTTTTATGCAGCAAGGTGTAGTTTGATAGGCAAAAAAACGTTTCGATAATTTTGAACGTAAAAATTTGTTTTACCGGGATAAAGAGTTTTATTCTAGGGTATAAGCTATCTCCATTCCAAATTTCATCAAAATCCGTTCAGCCGTTATAGCGTGAAAGCTTCTCAAACCAACAAACAAATAAACAAACAAACAGAACAGATTTTCTTTGTTTTCCTTTTCAATTGTACCTACTTAATTATTCTAATTATTTGTATATTTTATTTTTGTGTGTGTTGAATAAATGTATTTTCTTTCTTTCTTTCTTTTCTAGACAACGTTTCACTTTTATTTATTGGTGTGGATATTGATATGTTGGGAAAATAAAACACGTTTTCGTAATTGCACAATCAAATATGACATTCAGTTTATATTGTAGATTTCAAAATAAAGATGGAAATACTTGTGTCCGTACCAATTCCAAAGGATTTACATTTGTTGCACAATGTTCGTAAGTTCGTAGTTTCTCAGACACGACTCTTTTGGAACGATATCTTGGAGAGATTCAACGCTACAAAAAAGATGTTGCAGGACCTGAAAATGATACTTGTATCGGCAATGCGTGCATTAGAATCATTGAAATCATTCGTGAAATTCAAAAGAAACGATTTTGATAAATACTAGGAAGCAGCCAAAAAAATAGCCCACACTGATCAAAGAGGGAAGGTGCGAAAGAGAAAACATCTAATTGTAATAGCTCTCAGTTTATTTAATTTAGTAAATACATCAAAGTTATTTACGTGATATTCTTATGTGTTAAACCACTTGTTTACTCACTGCACCTGCCGATAAGTGTATCTCCTAAAGTTATAAACTGTACACAAAGTATTGCACTACTTTTGTTTTTGCTCTTCACACAACATTAAAATGGATGCCATCCAGGAAAGCCTCAATCAAATGATGCAGGTATTTGGTCAAAGGAGAGATGCCTTTGAAGATCGCCAGCCATCCAATCCAGGTGTAGTACCTTCTTCTGATACTGAGATAATGGCACTTGAGTTTGCAGCCTTCAAGTCATTTGTAGTAACCTCACTCCGATCTCTCCAAAGTCAAATTGACGTTCTGGCTAAGCAGTTGGACCAGCAAGAAATGCGTGGGAGGCGGAAGTGTCTTCTTCTGTATGGTCTGCAAGAGAAGGAGAAGGAGGTCACCTCTGCAGTTGTTGTGAACTTTGGTGGAACGTTTGAAGCTGGTCACTTTCACAGCAAATGATATCAGCCGTTGCCATAGAATGGGTCGTGTTTCCAGTGGAAATAGGCCGCGTCCTATACTTTTTAAACTCCGTGAAGAAGGCACAAGATCCAAAATTTGGTCATCTAAAGTAAGTCATAAAGGTTCTGGTATAACCCTATCAGAATTTTTGACGAAGAGCCAGCACGACATTATGGCGGCGCGTCAACAATTTGGCGTCACTAAATCCTGGGCGAGAGACGGCTTCGTTTTTGTGATTGGGCTTGATGGGGCCCGCCACCGTATCAGCTGCATCGGTGATCATCGGTGAATGGCGCAGGAGTATTCAAAACCTCTGGCAGTGGTGAAGGCAGCTGCTCGAACAGCTTCGGCGATGGCAATCGCTCCAGTAAAGATCAAACGTTTAGCCTCGATCAAAAATAAGAAGTAGTTGGTCGGTTTCTATTTTTGTGCAAGTCCTTTGTTTACTTTTTCTTTGGATATTTTATGTAATACCAGGGTAGACTCAAAACTTTCATTTGTACCCTGTTCGCCAAATTAATATTGTTGTTTTCTTGATTGCATGAGAAAGCTATTATAAGATTGGCAACCTCGCACTGGCCGTGTGCCTCGTGCCGATTGTTGACCTCCTAGGAGGCCATAACATTGCAACCTGTGTGCTTAAAAAATGTAACCCTATTGAAATCTCTTTGCTAAGACTAGACATTCTAGCTAAATAATAAAACTATGTCGTGTTGTGCTGTGTTTTGTGCATAAAGAACAACAAAGGAGGAGTAAAAGATCCGGAATTATCATTTCACAGGTATGTCTTTACTGGCTATTATTATCTTAATTATCGAAGTTTCAAAGCAAAAATGTATTACACATTAAGGATACACATCATTAACATCATATAATTACCTCGTAGTGATGATTAACTAAGCATTTATAGCTTTAATCTAAGTTAATTAAATGCCTTGTTTTGCGCCTCCAGACTAGTGATGTACCTACAGCGCTAATAAGACTTTGTCGATGTTTGCTAAATCCATATGCTTGCTTAATCAATATTATTAAGTGAAACATTGACCGTTTATTCTTCTTTCGCTGAATGGATTTGGATGATATTTTGTAAGGAATGATGTTGACTGGGGTATATTGGGCACAACTGTACAAGCCGCCACCACCCGCTTTCTTAAAATCGAAACTGTACGATTTTAAGAAAGCGGGTGGTGGCAACAGGTAGGGAGGAGAGAGTAGTACCGCCCCTGAGAGTGGCGGGGGGAGGATCTCCCCTCTCTGAGATATGTTTTTTATAGTTTTACGCTTTTGTTAAGTGCTGTTTTTTTATGTCAGAAGGCGAAGGAGGGAGCGAAGCGAAGCAAGCAAAAAACATATCTTAGAGGGTGGGAAGATATAGACCAAGAAAACACAATGTTAGAAGAATTGGAAGAAATTACTCAAAAAGAGTACTTAAATAATGATGATCATTGTTACATGAATGACCCAGGCCAACTAACTGAATATGTTGAGGAAGTGATTTATTACATATCAGGGTTTGATGTAAAAAACTTGCAGAAACAAATTGTATGTGAAGAGTGCATAGCAGCATTAAAAGGCTCAAAAAAAGATTCCTTGACATCTTTTAAAGATAAAGGAAGTTTAGCATATCCAAGTAATGACGTTTAATTCATATGCAAGTTATGTGAAAAAATATTGCGAAAATCTTTGATAAGTGTCCATCACAGTAAACTTAACAATAAATAAGTATTCAAAATGATCCGCGACGTAATATTGCAAGTTATGCATACTACAAATTATGAAAATGTTTTTCAAATTTTAAATGAACACCAGCTTGATTGTAGCTTTTTTGAAGACCACAAGTACTTACTCATAAAATCAATCTGTGAAAATTATTTCAAACTCAGAATTCATTATCTAATGAAGAATGTTGTAGTAGAAAATAGTGTCAGGAATTGCATACTAAATTGATATTATATAAAGGTCATTAATTAACAAAAATTAAAAACTTTATGAATTTGACATTTCCATAGTAATGTACCCTGCTATATAAATTGTAACTGTTTTCGTAAACTGAGTCATTTGTCATTTTTACTGCCAATATAGTCACGGCTTTCAGGTACATCAATAATTAATCATCAATCATCTCTTCATCCATTTCTAGCAATGTCTCTCTCCTACTTTTCATTTTCATACATAAAAAAATCCCATTGCATTGACGGATTCTAGCGGTTTATAATTTCCAGCTGATATATACTTTAATTTACCGTGAATTAAAAAACGCTTGTAAATAGTCCTAATAGCACCACGAACTGCTATATTTTTGCATTTGCACGTGTACAATGTGTTTGGATGAGTCAAACATGTATTGAAATGTTTTCGTACAAAACCATTATTTTAATAGCAAATTGAAATAAATAAAACAATTCCTTGAGTTGAAATGAGAATGAGGATGTCAGTTAATGCAGTTCTTGCTCATACTCAAGTATTCAATGATAAAAAACATCCAACTGACCGATTTATTTGAACTGTTCAAATCTGTTTTCTTACCAATATTATTTAAACACCAAGCTACTGCATTTTTAAGATTTCTTATATATATCGTGTTGGTTGAAGTACCTAAGAAATTTTTATGTCACTGTGTATGCAATATGACTGATACTTTGCCACTTTATTGCGAAGTAACAGAAATCAGCGTTCCATCAAATGATTGCTTTAGATTGTAGAATTAAAAATACAGGCACTATTTATAACACACTATTAACCGGGCCGGCCACCATGCCGGTTTTAGTCTGTCGTCTGCGGAAATCGTGCAAGTCTCTTTAGAGTTACTCTTACATATTATTGTAAGTATTCCATGTGGTTTGCCTAGCAAAAGTCAAGTGTAACTTATTGTAGACTAGCTGTACCCGCGGCTTCGCACGCGTGTTCTTTTCTTTAGGTTCAAAGAACCATAACGTGTATATATATATTATTATTTAGCGCCGGTTTCCATGTGGAAGGTATTACCCAGCCACAGTCCCTGTTGAAGTTTGGATGCCGGCTAATTTCAATGGCTTCCCGTACTTTCCGCGGCACGAAAAATCTTTCACTCACTAGTACGGAAGCCTTGTCAAATCTCAAGAAATGCTTAGTCTCTTCAATCAGGGCGTGCTCAGCAACAGCGGACTTGTCAGTATCTAAATTCCGTTTGCTTCTAATATGTTCCTTCAGATTCGTCGCAATATTCCGCCGTGTCTCCCCAATATAACACCGTCCACAGTCACAAGGAATATTGTAAACACCAGGTACGTTCAGGGGTTCCCGATCCTTGGGTGACCGCAGCATCTGTCGAAGTTGTCTTTGCGCACGAAACACCGCCCTGTTGCCGTATCTCCGTTTCAGAAGGTATCCGATTTTATCCGTTACTCCCTTAACAAACGGTAGATAAATAGGTGAACGTTCTACAGTAGCCGGATATATGTGCTCACTTCTATTAGCCATCCGGGAACACTGACGCCAATTATAACCATTGTTCTCCAGCACTCTTCTAACGTGTTCACGCTCACTTTAGTTTATATACCAATATATATATACCCATATTTATTTAAGACATATTTATTTAATTATTATAAACTCACTACTTTATATTCTAAGTAGTTTTTTGTTTTAGCAATACCTACTAAATGAAAAGTAAAAAGTTCCTGAGAGTTGGTTTCGTTAACTCTGGTTCATTAGGTACCAATCATGATGATTTCATTGACAGCATGGTTAGGCATGACGTAGAAATTTTGGCTGTAAATGAGACCTGGTTGCTTCCTGGCGAGGAGGGGCGCTCCTGTTGTTCCTGGCTATCGTCTGCATCACGTACCGCGGCCGTTCGATGTGTGCAGTGGTCGTGGTGGTGGTGTTGGTTTTTTTATTAAGTGTGGAGTCAATGTTCGTACGCGTCCGCACCCTGTAGATCCGAAGCACAAATCCGTTCAGCAGATGTGGCTTACACTTAAAGTAAATTGTAAAAGATTGCAATTGGGACAGCTTACCGCCCCCCCTGGCTGGACGTGGAATTAGTTTTGGATGCTCTGTCTGATACTATTAATTCAGTTTCAAATTGCGATAGTATCATTGTCTTAGGGGATTTTAATATTAATATGTTAAATTTAAATGACAACAAAACTAAAATACTCACTGCTACTTTACGGCGCTTGAATTTAGCGCAAATAGTTACTTCAGCTACGCACTTTACAGATTCTAGTCAATCGCTTATTGATGTAGTCTGTACAGATTTGCAACCTAGAAAAGTATTGGTTGAGCCTATAGGATTGCTTCGTGGTCATTCCTTTGTTGTTTGCGAATTTAACGTAAAGAGAGATAAGTTAATTCTGTTACTTACAGACCAATTAAACATATCTGCTCAGAGTCATTTAATAGAGATTTAGAGTTGGTGCGTTGGGATTATGTTTCTACATGTAGTAATGGTAATGAAATGCTTCGTATATTTAACTGCTTCGTTCTTAGTTTGTTCGATGTCTACGCACCCAAGAAGACATGTACGATTAAAGAGAGCAGTTATCCTTGGATAACTGATAATATTAAGTTTATGATGCATTTACGGAACGAGGCCTTGACCGCCTATAGAAACACAAAGTTGGATGGTAAAAAACTATATTATAAAAGTCATAATAGTCTTAAGTCATAGTCTTAAGTCATTGGTAAATCAGTCTTTATATTTTGAAAAGGTAGCGTATTATAAATATAACATTAATAATAAAATAAATTACCCTAAGATACTTTGAAAAACTCAACACTATTACCTTCAAATAAACGCCATGAGCTTCCATTGCATTATCGAGATCCAGATGCAATAAACAACCAGTTTTTGAATGTCCCGGGTAAAACGGAGGTAACGTTATCGCATCTCACTTATTTTGAGTTCAGTCAATTTAATAGTAACGTCGTTTTCACTATAAAAGCTACTAGTTCTAATAACATTTTTAAATAATTATAGATCTTAAATCTAATGCGGAAGGCTTTGATCATATATCACTGCATATGTCATTGATGACCTTGCCTCATGCTTTAGAGGCTTTGACTGCGATAGTGAATACCTCAATTGCCACTTCAATATTTCCAGATCAATGGAAAATAGCAATAGTTCGTCCTTTACCTAAGATTAACAATCCAATACTTGTTAAAGACCTCAGGCCCATTAGTATTCTTCCATGCATTTCTAAAATTGTAGAGAAAGTCGTTTGCAAGCAATTAACAGAATTCATTGAGTACAATAAAATTCTCCCCGAGGTCCAGTCTGGATTCAGGAAGGGTAAAAGTACGTCTACTGCTTTGTTGGACGTCACCGATAATATTTTGGCATATCAGGATAAAGGTATGTGCACATTGTTAGTGTTGTTAGACTTTTCCCGCGCTTTCGACGCTATTAACATCGCGCTACTTCTTTCTAAGCTTAGTTTTTATGGGTTCGAGTTCCGTTGCGCTTAAGTGGTTTGATAGCTATCTTTCTAACCGTCACCAGTACGTAGAAATGCATCTAAATTCGTGTGTGTCACTATCCTCTACCCTCACAGCCGTAAAGAGTGGCGTTCCTCAAGGTTCAATTCTAGGCCCAATTCTTTTCATTTTATACAGTGCCGATATCATCAAATGCTTACAAAAATGTAAATATCACATTTACGCAGATGATATACTGGTGTATAACCTTTTCATCCAAAGGACATTGATGGTGCCATACATTATCTTAACGAAGACCTGCATAGGTTAGCCACGTGGTCTGAAAATAACTGCCTTTTGCTCAATCCTACTAAAACAAAATTTATGATTTTGGGTAGTAAACATCAGTTAGCTTCATTATCGACGAACGTTAACTTATCACTGATGGGTGAAAAAATAGATCGGGTCTATGAGGCGCGTAACCTTGGTTTGAATGTTGATGCTGAACTGAGGTTCGAAAATCATATAGCTGAATCCGTCCAAAATTGTTTCTATAGGCTTAAGACAATATACAAGCTAAGACCATATCTCTCTGAAGAATTTCGCATACAACTTGTCGAATCCCTCGTGCTGTCCAAGTTGAATTATGCTGACACAGTGTATGGTTCCCGTCTGCTCTCGCGAACTGAGCGTTTAATTCAACGTGTACAGAACGCCTGTGCGAGATTTTGTTTTTCAATACCACCGCAAAGCCACGTTACTCCTTTTTTAAATCGGAATTACATTTTTAAAATGAAATTTCGTCGCAAGTTTCACCTGGCATGCCTGCTTTTTGGTGTCGTAAGTTACCAGGATCCCTCATATTTGTACGATAAGATAAAGTGGTTATCTGATAGCAATAAATATTCTGGTAGGCATGGCTCTCAACAATTGTCAATACCGCGGCACCGTACTACGTCTTTCAAAGGTTGCTTCCGCTATGCTGCGATCAAGTGTTGGAATAATCTGCCGCCACCAATCCGGGGGCTAAGAAATTTATACTCTTTTAGGCGTAAACTCAGGCAATATTTAATTGATGAGCAGAGGCAGCATGGCAATATTAATATAGACATATCGTTTTTGTGATATATATACTTATTATTATTATATTTTTTTCCTTGAAATTCATTTCTTCCTTATTAGTTGCACGTAATAGTAGAGGTTATTTCGCTGCGTGGTATTCTTAATAGTCAGTGCTACCGTAACGCAATTTTGACGACACTTTCTTCGTCAGTTATTTGGCACCATTCAGAGACTATTGATACTTTTGTCGTTGCTATATCTTAAATATACTTTTTTATTTATTTATTTATCTATGTTTATTTAAATTACTTATATGTAAATATTATTAAATTACTTATATATATGTGTGTGTGTTTGTGTGTGTGTGTGTGTGTGTGTGTGTGTGTGTTTGTGTGTGTGTGTGTGTGTATTATATGTATTTGTAAATGTATTCATATTTAATTTCATTGTTTATACTTATTCTTGAATGTTTATTTTTTTCCTCTCCCTCTGGGCTTTAGCTGAAAACCAGCGCTGCGTGCCTTCGGCAAACAGCCTAATGCTGAGTTAAGGCCCATTCATCACCACTTTTACTATCTACTTTTACCTTTTCTTTGTTTTATTTTTCTATTGTACCTACATAATTATTCTAATTATTTGTATCTTTTATTTTTGTGTGTGTTGAATAAATGTATTTTCTTTCTTTCTTTCTTTCTTTCTTAATACGTACATTCACGCACGAGGACAAGACATGTGAGGTTGAATCCGCTCAATTATATGAAAGCACAAGACGCAAATCTGTCACCGAAGGAGAATTACAAAGTATCAACAGAATTTGACAATTTCATTTACACTTTTAGGTCCACTTGTACAGTTGTCTTACCCCCGGGCTAGTGTCCAGTCTGGGCTAAAAATTTAAGACAAGTAGTATAAAGAGATATATGCAAACAGTAGCGCGAAAGAGATAACAATATTTTTTGGACTAACGAGATACTTTGTTTTATTTTGCCCGCGTGGTAATTTCGTGGAGTTAAATGTAACCTATATTTATTCCAGTCCCCAGTACCAAAAGTATAATGTACTAACGTATAATTAAAAAACAACGTAGTTATAAAGTACAATTATACTACATTTCCTCAAAATTTTCAACAAATTGTTTTTTTTATCGATTGCTCTTTTCGATCTTTTTCCACTAAAAATACGAATAATATTGAATTAGACATTTAAAATCAAATTAGATTAGATACTCTCCCCGCGTTATCGACGTCGTCTTGTCACCAGTGACAAGAGAGCTGGCTCATTTCTCGCACAGAGAATAGCTATTGCTATTCAACACGGAAATGCAGCTAGCGTTCTTGGAACCATGCCACATGAACAATTAGTTTTAGATTATTAGTTTAGTTTTATGGTTTAGGTTTAATTGTTTATGTTGGTTGTGTTGGTTTAGGTTTTTGCATAAAAGGTTAATCTCATTTCTAAACAATAATTAAATTTTAGTTAATGAACAATGTTGCTTTAGAAGGGAAGGGAAGGGAATGTTGTTTATTCAAAAGCATTAGCGACTTTTAATTATGAATAATTTAAATAGTAAAATATAAAAAAAAAAAAAAAAAAAAGATTAGATACCAAATTACATTCTATTTAGATAAAGATCGTATGTGGTAGCACTGATTTCATGTATACAATAGATAATAATTAATCTGCAGCGAGATCTACACATGCACACATAAGTACCTAAGTGTAGTTTAATATATGAAAATTCAAGAAGTTCCTCTGTATGTTTATTTTCTAGACCTTTTTGTCACGTAAGCCTAAAAACGTTTGCCTCGTGTTCAGAGCATTCTCTAACAAGTGTGCCTGTGCTATGTCATTCAGTAGATACCTAGATAGATACATATATATTCAGATAGATACCTAGTCAAGTATATGTAACAAATAAGAGGTATATCTGTCCACTGCTGGGCGTAGGCCTCTCCTATTGCACGCCACTGAGCTCGGTCTTCAGCTATCCTCATCGGTTTTCTTCCGGCCGATTTTCGCAAGTCGTCACTCCACAACACAACAAATAAGGGGTCTTCCTAAGAAAACAACTTAGTATATACTTATACAACTTAGCATATAGTATGTAACTTAGTACTTATATTATTAACTTCATTGATTGGTTAGGAAGTTGTTTATATATTCAATTATATTATCTTTCCATTCATCATTAGTTTGACTTATAGTTTGGCGGAAGTAAGCTACCTACATAGTTTTTCTTCGTTCATTTTAAATATGGATTTCTGCAAAATAACACCTGAGTCTACCAACATAATCAGAAAAAGATAAACGTCAAAAATTAAATAATTACATACTACCCGTAGATAGGCTCCCTTCTATGACGGACTTGTTTCCGAAGCACCGCCTTTCTTTTTCCTGCGCTTGATTCAACTCTGAATCACATTTCTTTACCTAGTTTATTGATTTTGTCTATTAATAATATTTTATGGTTTCTTGGATGGGGGGTATTGTGTTTATCAGAACTATATAGACCAAACGCGTGGACCGATTTTGAGATTCTTACGTCATTAGTTTTGTCTTTTTCGACAACCAGACGCCATATTTTATAATGAAAAAAACTAAAAAAAATGGAAGGCCACGAGCTATGTTAAGTGGGGTATCATCGAATAGGTATTTAAAAATCATCCGTAGGTTTCTTCTATTATTTTTAATTTCGGATGTCTATATAAGATCTACAACGATTTAAAGTTGGTTCGCAACCGTATTCTCACTTAAACTTTTTCCTCATTTTAGTTTGCACAGCCTCATTGCACAGCCACAGCACAGTTTAAAACTGAAGCCACGGGCAAAAGCTACTTCTAGGTAATCTTGATAATAAATTGCTATAAATAGTTTTATCAAATATGCAACCGCCATTCGTAGCAAATATGTTTTGGACAACAGGCTTCGCACTAGTGGCCCTGACTTTCAGCCAGGTAAGAGATCATTTTAATTATCAATTTGCCGGCTATGCCCGAGTGGTGAATTTTCTGGGATAGAAGTATCCCAAAAGTTATTCCAGGACCAAGAGTACTTAAAAGCTAGTTATAAAAGTATCTTATATGTTATTCCAGGATCAAAAGTACCTATGGGCTGGTTATAAATATATCCTTTATGTTATTCCAGTACAAAAAGTACCTAAAAGCTAGTTAAAAAATGAACAAAATAAAAATATGTAGCTTACTTCCGCCAAAACTGTAAGTCAGACAAATGATAAATGGTAAAATTAACACAAGTAAAACCCCACGCTAAACAAAACCCTACCCCAAATTGAACTAATGAAAAATATAAATGAAATGAAAGCTAAGGCCTGGAGGCCAGAAAAAACACTTATATACAAATAATATATATAAATATATATACACAATAAAAAACCCCCAAACTAAACAAACCCTACCCAAAAACAAGTATCGAAACACTTATATAATCATATACATATAATATAAAAACACAATAAAAAACATATACTATTATATATCGTATCGTATGTCGTATTGATGTCAGACGTTTGGTATTTGGATCGAGGTATATGGTTTTTATTGTGTTTTTATATTATATGTATATGATTATATAAGTGTTTCGATACTTGTTTTTGGGTAGGGTTTGTTTAGTTTGGGGGTTTTTTATTGTGTATATATATGTATATATATATATTATTTGTATATAAGTGTTTTTAAAAACAATCAATCATAAAAATATCAATTATTATTATTTTTATCAATTATGAAAGCTAGTTATAAAAGTATCTTGTTATGTAATTCCAGGACCAAAAGTACCTAAGGGCTGGTTATAAAAATATCCTATATGTTATTCCAGTACAAGAAGTACCTATGGGCTAGTTATAAAAGTATCCTATATGTTATTCCAGGACCAAATGTAACTATAAGATATAGTTATCTATACAATAGCTGAAAAGTACAAGCTTTCGCCGGGTTGAATAGAAAAGTGAGGAATATAATCGGCCATATGTGTTTAGCGTTTGTGGATGACGAAAAGCCTTCGATTCAGTCGAGTCGAGACCTACCCGAGGCTTACTCTTGAATACAGTTCCAATCGCAATCAAATTCTAATCCGAATCAGTTTTGGTACTCTCGAACAAAATCGAGATTGAAATCGGGAACGCCTTCGACTTCACATTGTGACTCATAGAAGAACACCACTAAATAGGTGTGGCCATACACAACGCAACAAAAGGTATAATTAGAAATTACCTTGCAATGTCCTTATTATTTCTATGATTTTTAGTCATGATAAAAAATTAAAAGCGTTAGTTTGCTGACGAATGTACAGTAACAACGGCTGAATGTGTACATATGTCTAAGACAAAAGGACTCTGAAAAATGGGAACTTCTCCCGCTCTTATGCTCAGCTGTCTCAATTTTTCAAACAAACTTTATAGTGGTATGGTTATATATTTTCTTAAATAATGAGTCGGCCAACCTACCAACAACTTGAGGCTCTTGCTGATTTCCTGATGGAAAACCCAAGAATTGCCAAAGGTCTCCGTAGGCAGAGCGCAAGTGACCTTGCAAGAAACGAAAAGGAAATGGGATGAGATAGCGAGCAAATCAATGCGCTAGGCGGTGCACAAAAAGATGGAAAAGGTTGGGCAAAGGTATCGTCGATGATAATAATTTTGTAAATAAATATAAAACTCTTTTCAAAATATAAACAAGCATACATAAAAAAAAAACCATCGACCCCCCCTATTATAGCTAACAACTATCTGGATCACATTAGCTTTCAAACAAAACCAACCGCATCAAAATCGGTCCATTGGTTTGGGAGATAAGATGCCACAGGCACACACACACACACCCTTGTTCGCGGCTTTAATAATACGCGGACCTTCACAAAAAAACAGGTTATGCGGGCCTACCTTTCCCGTTTGCTTTAGCGAAGTGTTAATACCGTAAGAAAAGTAACCTATATCTGTCCAACACAATTCTCTGGTTAGAATTTCAATACACTCGAAAAGGACAGAGATATTAAATGGTGAAGTTTCATACTAAAACTCCGATTATGCGATCCGACCGCATAATAAGAAGGCACGAACGCTCTTCACACAAGTCCGCATATTATTCTAAAGTCATACTCTTTTACACAAGGCCCGCATAATATTCAAAAGTTACACAATGCCCGCATAATATTCATAAGTCATACTCATTTACACACTGACCGCATAATAATCAAAAGTCATACTCTTTTACACACTGTCCGCATAATAATCAAAAGTCGTACTTTTTTACACACTGTCCCCACATTATTCGAAAGTACTCACGTATTTTACACACAGTCCGCTCAGTATTCTAAAGTCGTACTTACTATTTAACAACCACTGACCGCATAATATTCTGCCATGTTCTATTACACAGTAAAACCTTAAATCCCGATTATGCGGACCTACCGTATAAGAAAAAGCCACGAACGCTCTGAACACACTGTTTGCATAATATTGTAAAATCAGACCCTTTATAACACTTTCTGAATAATTATATTAATATAGATGAATTTGCTTACACAAAATCGTCCTTAACGACAATAATATTTTTCAAAATCATACGTTTCGCGTTGTTTTGGTCACGCACTGACAAAACGCAAGATTCAAATCGCCCGCTAGTTTTCCGACCCGTCCCGTACCCCAACTAACTGTCGTCAGCTTTTAAATTTGTAATCGACTTCACAAAAGGAGACGGTTATAAGTTATAATTATGTTCGATTGTATGTTTTTTTTGTGTATGTTCTCCGTGAATTACGTTCCGATTTTGAAAATTATTTTTTGTTTGAAAGTGTATACTCTCGAGGTGGTCTCATATAAATTGCATCAAAATTGGTTAAGTAGTGTTTTGAAATTAAGTAGATTATTCTTAAATTGTGTTTATATTACCTTTAATCTCCAAGATTTTATTCATTAGGGTAGAATTTCAGTGTAGTTTCATATAAACTTCATCAAAATTGGTTAAGTAGTTTTTTTATTAGAAAATCTATTTGTTTTATTTGTGTATGTTTTCTCATATCTTCGGAATTTCTGAACTAGATGATTATTGTTACTTGAAAAAAGGGGACATACTGTATAAATTAGTTAAGTAGCTTTTTACAAGCTTTTATTCAATACACTGGGTTGGGACAAGTTTGCAAGTCAATTAACGACGTCCAATGAAGTTGAAGTTTTGCACAGTGTAGTTCTGATGACAATACAATATTATGGTACTGTCGAGCTGGTCTGATGATGGAGCCGGAAGGAAGTCACAGGAACTCCACAACAAAATGATGAAACCCCTTCGAGTTTAGGCTTATTTGATTGGTCTCGATGAGTTTTCAGGTCTTAGTGGTACTGGTACTGGTATCTCGTAGAATAATGTTTTTAAAAAGTTTTTATATACTCGTATTTAAAACTTATAAATCCATTTTTTGTTTATGTTTTCTCATATCTACGAGATGTGTAACCATTTTTTTTAAAGAGTTCCATTCCAGTGAAATGATAGATAGTTTTCGTAAAAACTGATTCAATTGTTTTATATGTAGGAAAGTGCCCAGAATGCTGGCTGCATTGCCACGCTGTATTGCAATACTAATTTTTTGGCCTAAATAGGAGCCAACATTCTGTTCACATGTCACTTCCACTAAATGTTTTGCCAAGTCCCTGTAAATTTCGTGGCCACCTGGCCCCCACGGACCCAAAGTTTCAACCCCAAACGGCACAAACATGTAACCCCGGTCTAGGTTCCCATATTTGCGCCACTTGAGGTTTTCTGCTTTGGTTGCAGCGCCGCCAGCCTGAATTGTTGTCTCTGAAAGATGAGACGGCGCCAAGGTATCGACACAAGTTGCATCCCAAACTAAAGGCCGTCCCATCTTCCAAGGAATTAAAGTCATATCATCAGGCCTCTTACCGTCGCCCCGCATCAGGCCATTTGGTTCTAAGATTGACGGAACGCCGGCACTGACAAAGGCCCGACGGATTGTGACGAGGTCCAAACCTCTTTCATAATAATACTCTTTTGATATCTTAATTCTTTCATAATCCATTTCTTTTCATTTTGATAGTTCATTATTCATTCTATATTCAAATAACCTGTCATTCTTAAATTGTCTTTCGGATATCAATATCCGAAAGACAATTTAAGAATGACAGGTTTTTAGCAGAACTGCAATTTTACAAAATAATATGTTATAAAATATCTACATAAGTTTATTACAAATATATATGAGTCTTTTAAATATATATATATATATATAAAATTCTAAAAGGCACTAGGCCATCTTGATTTAAATTTGGATTGGAAATATTTGGCAAACCCAGAACAGTTTTTTTTTATACTCAAGTGTATTTTATATTTGCATTCCAGTCATTCATGTAAGTAAGACATTTTCATTAATACGTACTTTATTCCAAATTTTACTATCGGCCTACCTAGTTCCGAATTACTCTAAACTTTGACGTGTTATTATGCGTGACGCATTAACGCGTAGTTAGATTAACGCTATTTTTTTTATATATTTTTAAAGCGTTACTATCGCACTTAAATAAACCAGATCTATGAATTAAAATGTCGAAATGCTGAGGTCCATACAATAGAAACTGTACAAAATTTACAATCAAGGTTATCGACCTTACTTGATAGCTCGAATACTCAAGATTTTCAAAGCCCGTATACATTTGAACAGGATACATATATACATTATGTACTATGAAAGTTATATTGCTTTCATATTCCCGTACCTTACCATACATTTAAATGCCTACTTATGACAATTATAGGTTCCCTACTTACAAACAACCTTGTATTTAAGTTGTAAATAATGTAATTTTAATATAATTTCCTTTTACGGAGTAATGTCCACATTTTTATATTTTTCTTTTATTCACTTCATTAACTTTTCGGATTCATTATGAATATTGACTTCAAGTCCCTACGTATTGCTACGAGTATTCAGTGCTATTGTACTTATTACATACTTTAATGCCTTGGTACTAACAGTAGTTAATACCCTACTTGTTAGCTATGTACTTTTTATTTATTTTATTTACAAACATAATATTCAGTCTAAAGCGAAACCAGTTCCATATAGTATTATTTACTACACCTACTCACAAAACTTCCAATACTGAAAAGAGCGGCAAATGTGATTACTTTATAAACCAAGCCTAGGTCACAAAACCAGTATTATCTTATAGTTCATATACTATTACCTACCTACCTTACTTATATTATTTTAACGTTCTAACACAACGTTTACTATGTACATACACGTACATACATACGTGCTACAGGCACGTCGTACCCTAAGGTACGTTTAGCCATTTTGGCAAACTAATTGTATATAAATATACACATACATACATTTACACATCACACACCACACACTCACCACACATACACATACACATACACACATACACTCACATAATCACCCTAATCAGCGGCTAGTGACTGTCTAAATAAGCCTACACTATATTGTATTGGTTTTACGAGTAACCTTTATATTATATAAGGTTCCTCTGTCTTATAAATGAGTTTTATTTCCAAAGAATGGGAATAAGACTATGAATGATGATGAATGAATGTGTGATTTATGAATTTGAACGAATCTAGGACTATGAATGATGATGAATGAATGTGTGATTTATGAATTTGAATGCATCTAGGAATCCAATCAATTGTATATTGACATTGTTAATAAACATTTTCATATAAAAATTAAAAAGACTTCTCAGCATTTCCATTATTTTAATTAATTATTTTACTATTTTAACTTTATTACCAATATTATATATATTTTTATTATTAAAGTTAATAATAAAAATATATATAATATTACTACTACTACTATTATTTTTTTCTTTTGTTCTTAGCATATTATTTTTTTCTTTTTTTTTAAATAAACCTTACAAAAAAATTTTTTTTTTTATTTTTTACCATCAAAAAATTTTTTTTTCTCCGGGGAGGCGGGGTATTGTGACGAGGTCCAAACCTCTTTCATAATAATACTCTTTTGATATCTTAATTCTTTCATAATCCATTTCTTTTCATTTTGATAGTTCATTATTCATTCTATATTCAAATAACCTGTCATTCTTAAATTGTCTTTCGGATATTGATTTTTAGCAGAACTGCAATTTTACAAAATAATATGTTATAAAATATCTACATAAGTTTATTACAAATATATATGAGTCTTTTAAATATATATATATATATATATCACAATACCTACGTAAGTGGTTTTAATCCGTATCGTCGAAGTACAAAAAGTCTGTGATCATCTCCTCCTGTTCCTGTGCTTCCAATAGTTTTGTTCCTGACCCTTTTATGTTGTCCACTGAGGCTTGGTCCCGGGGCTGGTGGAGCAAGCCCAAACCCTGGGACCGCCTCGTGACAGGATGACTTCATTCAAACTGGCGTGTCGAGGAATCCTCCCTGCGCTTCTGTAGCAAGATAGTCCGTGATGGCCAAGCCGATCCACCATATCGCCGCATAGGCAACGGTGTGGGACTTGGCAAAAAACGCCCAGACGCAGAGAAACGCTAATCGGAATGTCTGGTTGTCTAGTAAATTGCCAATGTTTTTTGATGGAAGTGCTTGCAACCAAAGGCCTGATTCCCAACGTGAAACAGCGAGGACGCGAGCACGCTCTGCAGAACAAACAGATGTATCAAGAAGATTTTTCCGCTCAATTTCGCAGAGCGGCCCGTCCCAAAGCTTCTGGGAAGGAGGCGCTTTGGGCAATGACTGATTTGGACAGGCTATTTTCCAAGCATCCCTAGCTTCAGTCAAAAAACTTATTTCGTAATTTGCAATACAGGGAGATAAAATAGCTCCGATTAATTTTTGTGTACTATAAACTGAGGATAGGAAAGCTGGTAGAGATACACTAGAAATTTTACGTATGCCAAGACCACCGCACCTTATTGGTAGTGAGGCCTGGCACCAAGAGCGATCATCGAAAGGTACATTGAGGATGGCGGTGAGCGTATCTCTTAAAATGCTGTCAAATTGTTGTTTAAGTAAGGTATGATTCCAAAGTTGACAACATCTTAAGAAATACATAAATTTTGGGACAAAAAGGCAGTAGCGAATTATAAAATTTGTCATATGTGTATTAATTTTATGCAAGCGGTCAGCAATAAATCGAAAATTTTGAATTTTTTCTTCAACGAAATCTGGTAATGATTCATCGAGAATCGGGGCCCCTAAAAGACGAAGTGAACTGTTTTGCAAAATTTTAATATTTGGAGCAATTTTTCTAAAAATATCTATAGTGTCGTTTTTTGAAATGATTGGATTTGAAATGTATAATTCACATTTAGAAAATTTTTGAGTAAGACCTATTGTTTTGAATTGCCTTGTTAAATTTTCGAAATCTTTCGCGACTGTGTTCACATCGCCTCCTAAAGTTCCATCGTCCAGCTACCATACGTTAAATTTTGATTCTAATTTTGTAATGATTGTATGTATAGCGAGGCTGAAAATAGCCGGCCCAAGTGGATCTCCTTATTGACAACCTACTTCTGAAGAGATGAGATGATTTTTGTATATTAATTTTGAGGGTTGACCATAACAATGCCAAAGATATTTGTATAAATGAGGAATTTTGTCTTTTATCTGAGTCAAAAGGGCGCCTCTATCGACTGAATTAAAGGCGTTTTTAACATCCACCTTCAAAAGCACATCACCTCCATTGTGGCACAAAAAAGTTCTTAAAGCATGAACCGCCGCCTCACAGCCACCACGCGAACCGAATCCCAACTGTACAGGTTGGAAGTATGTACAGAGGGATTCACTTATTGACTTACAGGAAATCTTGGCTGTAAGACGACGATAAACTGTACCAACAGCAATAGGCCTAATGCCCCCATCCTTTTTTAAGAGCGCACATAAATTTGCCCCATATAAAATATCTAGAACTTAGGTGTTCACTTTTCCAGAAAGCATGAAATTAGTCAAATTTGTTATTTCTTTTAAAAGAGCGTCACCGATCTCACCGCAAACACCACTTGTTAAGTCTTTAAGGTGCTGAGGTGAGAGAGCATCGAGACCACCTGCAGACCCACTGGGGAATGACGCAATGGCATTTGCTACGTCTTCAGGTGTTGCCATTAAAGAATCCTCATCTCGGTCTGGGGGCAAAGGCATATTGGCATTGGCTGCAGAAGGTGGATGCTTATCCTTTAGTGCCAACAAGGTTTCAGGAGTATTTGGTGCAATATTGTCATTAGAAAACACAATTCTTGCTGAACCTTTTATGTCACCTTCACTCAACCTGTTTTCTACCATATGGTAAGATATACCAGAAGACTGAGCTGCATGTGAACGTGATGTAAAAGAGAAATTTGGGAGGGATTTTGAATTTTGGATGCAGTTTTGTTTTATTCTGTTTGTAAGCGATGTTGTATCTAAAGGGTTATTCGAAACATGTAAAATTCTATAGGGGAAGGTTAACAAGTGCTCCCAGGCTAGAGTAGAGTTTATGGCTGTGACATTTTTAATATCTTCAGTAAGGCAACGTGCTACAGATAGGCGAGCTCCGCGCGGGATTCGCCTAACTATGGGTAGGTTATTTTTGAATAAAC